>JAMXBD010000005.1:2632858-3920537 GCA_024138025.1 Combretum micranthum
TTAGAGCATATGATGATGCTCCACAGGCACTGGGTCTGTAACGAAAGCCACTCGTAAATTTTTGGATTATCGTTTACAATTCTTTTCCAAAAACCCTATCATACGTGTTTTCAAGTGAATGAACCCATGCAAGTATAGCTTCTTCTGTTAATATCTTTCAAGTATATAGTTTCCATTAGTCTACTCCCAAAAGTAAAACCAAATGATTCTCCAACACGCAAATATTATAGATTTTATCGTGCAAGTGTTTAGACTGGTGTTCATAAATCGATTAACCGATCCGTGGTTCTAATTTTTAAATCTAAGCGTAGTAATCGGTTTTTAAATATCCCGATCTTTAACCGATCCATTATAAATGGTTAACAGCCTTAACGGTCAACCGTTTTATTTAGTTAATTTATTCGATTTTCGATTTTTAACCATTTAACATAATGATTTCAAAAAATCAAATTGACAATTTCAAAAAACTTATTTTTTAGCTTTTATCATAGAGTTTTTCTTTAAATTAATATATATATTAGTAGAGCTAAAAAAAAATGAAATTAAGTAAAAGAAGGAAAACGAACCTTTGAATATATCATCATCAATAAAATCAAACCAATTCAATTACCACATTAATTCCATCAAACATAAGATAATATTATTTTAATTGAAATTCAATAAATATTAACATAAACAAATTATATAATTATATATATATATTAAAAAATAATTATTTGTATATGTAAATTATATATATAATATATTTATAAATATTGAAACGGTTAACCGTTAACCATTGGTTTTTTGTAGTTACAAACCGACACCGAAACCAAAAACCTAAAAAATAAAAATCGTAATCCTAAACCGAAACCAACGGATCGGTTAATCATATTTTTCAGGCTGAAACCAAAAACCGAAAAAAAAAAAAAAATCATAATCCTAAACCTAAACCAACGGATTGATTAATCATATTTTTCGGATTGGTTTTACCGTTTCAGTTCGGTTTCATCGGTTTTTTTTTTGCACACCTCTAGCTGCCATATACTGATCGAACTCGTATGTCTACATTGATTTTAGAACATATACTGGATTTTCAATGTATGAACACCGAGGTATTTGGTAAAAATGTATTAATAAATAAACACTGAAAAATAAAAAGAAGAAAGAAGGAAAGAAACCAAAGTTAACCTTACATGGGCATACAACAACAACAATAGTATTATTAATATTTATTAAGAATGTGATATCGTTCCTATAGTATATATAAAGAAATTTCCACCACATTTTAAAATAGTGTCTGGTAATTAAGAAACTTTAATTTAAATTTAAAGCGAGAAAAATTAAAATATCAGATAAGTATGGCAAAATTACAATCGCAAAACAAGAAAATACGCAAGCTAACATCCTATCAAACATGAAACATGTACCAAGGTCAGTATTACTAGACCTTTAGAATCCTCGGAAACTCATCTTAGGATCTATCAATTTTCCACTACCACGGCCACTTCTACCACCTCTTCCAGTTCCTCTTCCCCGACTCTAAAGCCCCGCCTAGAAAATGATTTTCCATGCTTCACCACCAATAGTGAATGAAGCAAATCATCACATAGAATGCAACCTCTATGCAATGTAGCCCCATCCTCCAATGGAGTGGTGTTCTTGTTGAAGTCCACTTCCATTATTTTAGAGTCACACTCAGGACACTTATCACTAGTTGTGCAGATATTATGAGCACCTTGAGGAAGAAAAACAAGGCAGGTGCACATGCTGCAGAAAAGCTTCCAGTTTGGAGCACTTACAGGGTCTAACATGAGTGTCCCAATGCATTCGGGACAAGCACAAACTCCTTGGGCAACAAGTGAATGGCGGCAAGTGGGATGAGGACAAGAAAAGCACGGCATGCCAGCTCCTTTCCCAGGTTTTCCAGAAGTATTATTCTTAGTGGCCCCAAAAAGTGCATCTACACCTTCAAAAGGTGGACTATTGTAGCAATATGGACATAGAGGGAATGACTTTCCTTCTGGACCAGGGATGGAGAACAGTAACAATTCAAAGTTGTCCAAGGGACAGGTCAACTCCTTGTACAGCTGCAACAATGCAATTACAAAAATGGTAAACAAAATGATTTTAGCAATCACATACACTGAAGGAAATCAATAGAAATGATGTGTCATTAAACCACAAGTATATGAATTATGAACATGCAAAACCAGACTTCACTGACACAAAGTATAAGTCCTGATCACATCACTAAGTTTTTGGAACATCCTTTTTCCACATTCACACTAAATATGAAACTTCTCCAGAACTAAAGAAGTATCACCTTGATTGAACCCTTCTGCGGAAGATGATAAACCTCTTCACAGGTGTTGCAGTATAAGCGAGATGGCTGTGCAGAAATGTATTTCATGTACCGTAGGCATTTGCCACATTTACTAAGAATACGTCCAGAGTCTGCTAGTGATGAAAATTGTGCTTCAAACAATGCATCCATGTTTTCAATCTGAATCGAAAGCAAATCAAGTCAACTTCAGGGCCTATATCCATATTTTGTGCAAAAATTTATTGATAAGAAATAAACAGCAAGTTTTCATCTTCATAAGCAAAACATTAAAGTGAAAATCTCTTAAGATCTTCATCATCTGAAGAGAAGGTATGAACTGCAAGTGAGGAGCAAAACCACAAGACCAGTTAAGACTTGTACTATATATATGTGACAGAGACCTCACTGTCCAGGTCTCCATATTAGGGTTCCAGCAATGCATGTATCTATCCATCTATCTATATATATATTCCCATTTGCCCTCCAATTTAGCTGCTCCAACACAGAACTGGTTCTTGCATTTGCTAAGATATTCAACCTATCTCAATTCAACCCACCACAAAAGGCATATGGAGAGGGAAGGACCGAAAGAAACAGTAAAAAGAAAAAGACCAGGACAGGGGGTCAAAATAGTATCACATCCCTTTAAATAGATTTTTTTCAATACAGCAAAACCACATTCAGTCTCGAGTGGACTAGTTCAACCATGGACCCATTCAAAATTCAACAATTCATCACGTATCCTTGTGTAAATAAATGACATCATACACCATTCATAGAGCAAATTACAAACAATTAGAATTTGAAGTGCTGTTCACCTTCAAAAGCAGAAAGACTATATGTTGACCCAACCAAAGGAACCAAAACCACTCGTACCTTATCGCTATATAAGCATTCTAAGTATGCAGTTAATGCAGAAATAAAAATTTTCTACCTGCTTAACAAAATATGTAAATTTCTGCTTGAACTGCTGCAGCACATGATGAACAACACATGAAAAATCTGCTTGGCCTTTGGCAATAAGTGTAATCTGCTGCTCAATAAAACTGCGAATGTCTGGTAGAAAGAGATCTGCATCAATACACTGGTAGCCCTTATTAAGGTGATTCCTAGCGTAGTTGGTAGCAACTTCCTTCCATGTTGAACCTAAAATTAACACCTGCCCTTTTTAGCTAACTCACAAGAATGTATTGCATATTAGATGGCAGAGAGATTAGAATGTCTATGTTATTTGTTTGCATACCTGCACATAGTTACGCTCACAAATGTTGTTGATATGTACAGGTATTGATGCATCTGTGCCAATCCCATTCTTCTCCATCAGGGAAATCAGCTCACTTTCACTGAGATAATCTGGAGCAGTAGTACAACCCTACAGAATTTGGGAAGCCTTTTAGCACTAACAAAGCCAAAATAATTTTTAGTCAATTTTCGGAAGACAGAACTGCAATAAAATAACTGCTATTTCCTTACAAGTAAGGTACATTCTACATTGTTCCTCTTTTTTTCTCCTTTGAGACATTTTTATCCATTGTTCTCTACATGTCCATATGTTTGAAAGGTTTCATTTACTGCAACTGTAGGTCTTGATTCATAAATTAGCTATCTTCTCGCTTTTCTTCAAAATAAAATGTTGCTTGATACATTCTCTTTTTATGATTGTTTCTTGACAGTAGAAGACATGTGCGGCATTGACAACTTACAGAGTTTTCTTTTGCAGTTTTTGATGTCCTTCAATTAGCATGCAAATATCTGGATGTTACTACACCTGTTAAAAATGATGTCCACTGATTGCTTAATTACTATCGCTACAAGATGAACAATTATTCCCAAGTGTAACAAACTATAACTGAAGCTATCATTTCTCATTTATCAAAGCCCATCAGCAATTTCCACTATAGCACCCATCTAAGATTACCAGATAAACCCCTGATTAAATTATTCTTTTTGGGATGCTAGAACAGGGACAATTAACAAATCTAATAATGAAGCTGTGTGATGGGAACAGCTAACATTAGCCTGGACACTACCAGCCCTTCTTCAAGTATTTCTCCTTCTTCCTATGCTGCTTTCATAGCCAGCTTTTTCATTCCCTCTGGGGGAACAAGAGGAAGAGAGGGGCTGGGCGGGAAGGTTTTTTTTTTTTTTTTTTTTTTTTTTTGTGTGTGTGTGTGTGTGTGGGTGTGGTTGGTCGTGTGAACAGGCAACAGAACTTTCTGAGTTTGCCAGTAAGGCATACATCCATCATGCAAAGTTACAACACAATTATGCCAGATCATCTTGGTGGCAGATAAAACGCAATTAAAAATGTATTTCATTGAGCAATATCTGCTAACAAACACAACATCTATGTGGATATTCATGTATATGAAAACACAGGAAAAGCTGACTACCAAAATGAATCACAGGATAAGCCAGCTCCTCAAAAGAAGATTTTTCTTAAGAGAGCATATGTTTGGATTGTCTTCTTCTTTTCTCTCTCTCTCTTTTTTTTTTTTTCCTTCAACCGTATCTTATTAGTGTTTGTTCTACTGTCTGAAATTGTGGTGTTCAAAAAATTATCGACTCTCTTTCTTTTCTGTTTCTATTTAAAAATTACTGGAGGTGGTTATCAGGTAAACAAGAGATGGAAAATGAAAATTCACTCACTTTTTAGCGAAAAAAAATTTTAAGAAGTACATTTATGTATCAGAAAAGGAAATTTTCATAGATTACCACCCCACCCCCCCCCCCCCCCCCCCCCCCCCCCACCCCCAACCAAACCCACAAAGGTAAAACTAATGTTAAAGGATAAATAAGTCCAACTTTATAGGGATTTATTAAGTATAAATTTTATAAGAAGGGTATTATGTACTTATAACACTTATCTTTTTGGCATCTTGTTTTTGCAAACACACAATCAGAAAACAGCGCCAAAAAAGTACTAAAAGGGAAAAAAGACAAACCAAATGGACCCTTAAGAAGATTCAAATTAAGGCTTATTAGTTGACAACCATTAAAGTAAAATTGTCAAATATAACGTAACTGCACAAAAAAATGAAAAGGTAAGATAAGCCCCCACCACAAACAAATACACACTTCATTCAGATAACAGAGCAACAAAATATTAACACTGTATAGTTTACCTCATAGAGCTCCACTTTGGAAACTTCCAGCTTTTCCCCTTTTTTGAAAAGTGGGAGACTTCTCTCATTCACTGCTAACCATGGCATGATTGATGTAAATCCTTTGTCAGTAACATTCTGCCCTGTACAGTGGAATAGCTCCCCACCAATTGAAAATTCTACCTTTGTTCTGTCATTCCAACATTAGATGAAATGCATGGAAACTTTGCTCAATCAATTATTTTGAATTACATCAAAGCAGTTTGCTCAATCAATTCTTATAGCCAAAGACCATAAGAATCACATCAACAAGAATCAAAATTGCAAATACAACTGGAATGCAGAGATTATGCACCAGCTGAATTTTCAAAAATTGAAAAATAAATTAGAGGCTCAAAGCATGGTTCAAACTGTAATGTATCATCAAAATGTCCAATTAACTATAAATTGAAACCACAGTAATTCTGTTTAGAATTAGTGATTTAGGAAACCACCCTAATTCTGTTTGGAAAGATCACACAAACAGTCCTACATACAGTTTCTCTATTATTCTCAAACCTAGAAAAATACTAAGGAAAGAATTAATTACACTGATTATTTAAAATAAATGAGTTTCCACTATATCAATATCAAAGCCAAGCAATGCTGAGTGTAAAACAGCATAACCAGGATTCAATCCATGCATGGAACATGATTTATATAATTGAACAAAATTACACCTGAATATAAACACATGGCTTGCAAATGGAAGAGAACTAGACAGAAGCAAGGCAATCTCAGACAGTGGTAAGGATATTCCATCTTTACATGGCTAAGAGACAATGGATATGGTAATCAAGAGACGAGGAAAGAAAATATGGTAAATACCTTTAGGCACTTTTGACGTTTGCATAAAATTAAGCATAAGAATCTCATCTTAGCAAATATAATAAGCCACTGCATTGTTTAATTTGACATTGTTTGATGAGAGATTACTCGTAATGTCAAGATGAGTATAAGAAGTGACCTACCAGAAAGTCCCGATAGAAGCATAGAATTATCACAACCAGGAACAAAGATTTTACCTAACGTACTTGCAGTCTGGAGAAACAGTCCCCAAAAAATGCTGGCAAACATACTGGTAGAGCCTCCATGCATCGTTTCCTAGCATATCCTCAGTTGCCAACTGCACAGGAGTTATGGGAGGATGATCCCCTGCATCTGTTCCCAATCGTGGCTTATCAAAGCCATCAGAGAGTAGCTTGGCCGCATAATTACCCCATATGGGATGTTCTGCATGTGCTGCTAGAGTACTTCTAAAGTCAAATGAAGAAGGGTATGCTGTACTTTCTGTGCGAGGATAGCTGGACAAGTTTACATGGTAAAGAAAAAATAAAATGAATTCAGATTCCTAATTCATTAAATGGAATGGATATAAAATACATCAATAATTTACTTCTCAGTAAGCAAATTAAAAACAAATATTCACAAATGCATGTAGTTAATGGAAAATCCTTTTGTATTTTTGCTTTCTATCTCCTTTTACATAACCTTTATGTATTTTTTGAATGCACATGTTCCAAAATCAGTAGTATACACAGAGGATACTTTTGTCACAGGCCACTAAATGCATCTTCCTCGGGTTTAAATGGCAAGAAGGGTTTATCAGTGCAACAATGCACACTTGCACACCTCTCTCTCCCCCTTCCCCCTTCTCTCCCCCTCTCCCTTCCTTTTTTTTTTGGGTTAGCAGGTCACTTACTTCAAGTTTACTTGTTTCATCCTTTGCTTTCTAGATATCACATAGTGCCCCTCAATCAGCCCTCCAAAAGTTCAAAACTATCTAATAGTATGTAGCATAACTGAGGCCAAAATGAGGTAGGTAGACAATGTATTAACAAATCACTGAGCACCTCTTACTTTATCCAGTTTACCACATGCATGTTGTCAACCATATGTTAGCCAGCACTGCAGCCACTGGTGGCGTTCTCTCCTCCCTCTGTAAGATTTACACCATCAGAGCCTTAAATTTTCCAATTTGGCATCTAGGTTATCCTCATATGCCCTAGATTCATCTATAGACCCTAATACCAAAATGTTAAGTGTACAAAATATGAATCTAGTCAATAGACAATTTACTGAAATCAATGCAGGAATGAGTTTCAGTTTGTTAGGCTCTCATCCTATATGTTAAAACATATGGCGATTTAGGCTTGTGAGCTCATTAGAGAGAACCCTCCAATCTCTAAAATTCATTGAGAAAGAATCATCGGATAACAATACTCAGCTTGTTTATTACCATGATGTATTCATTTTAAATAAGCTTTTAATTCTTCACTTTCCCCATATAAAGGATGAATATAAATCTACAGTATCCCATAAAGACGACCAAAATCAACAATATAATATATAGTTACACCATATTTCCTCATATAAAATAGTCCTGACAAAGAATATGCAAGGAGTGTCTTCTCTATTAAATTCTACATAAAAGGTGAAGGGATCTCTTCTCCATTAGAAAACAACCCTGACCTTCCCAACAACTTGACCTTTGGGGATCCTTCAACTTCCTCTTCAAATGAAAGTAGGGAGCTAAAAGTTCCGAGTCAGCAAGGTGAGTTGTTAGTTTTAAATGATGGTAGAGTTATATTCAGCAAGTGGAGTTTTGAGTTTAAAATGCTGTTGTGGAGGAGATTAATACGTAAAATGAAATCTTAGTTGAAAATATTGATCAAAATGAAAAGGCTAAAGGTCAAATTTGGTATCCGAGCTTTACACAAAAGTTCAATTTGATACCTAAACTTTGAAGAAGTCAATTTGATACCCAATCAAAGTTTTCATGACTATCTTTATTACCTCATTGATACCGTTCACTCTATTTACTAACTTGAATTCTTGAAAGAGACAATCTCATAGAATTTTTACTATTTCTACTAATACTGTATAGTACTGATAGACTACTTTTTCTATGTCAAAAACAAAAATAGTGTTAATGAGACAATAAAAATAATCACAAAAATTTTGATTGGATATTAGATTAACTAATAAGGATCTTTTCATTTGGATCATGTGACCCTACTCATTCACATTATCTTAGAGGAGAATTACACTCTAAATTGACATTTTAGAGTGTAACAAACTT
Source organism: Combretum micranthum (assembly GCA_024138025.1). NCBI lineage: Eukaryota > Viridiplantae > Streptophyta > Magnoliopsida > Myrtales > Combretaceae > Combretum > Combretum micranthum. Next base: position 2,641,389 of record JAMXBD010000005.1, read on the forward strand.
AGATTATTGGATTATCACAGGGAGGGATTAAATATTGATGAGGAATTTTGCTCTCAAGGAGACAACCCAACATCTCATCTAAGGCTAAGGTTCAATAGAGGGCTGCTCATAGTCCTTTCAACGAGGGTAGCTTAGGGATACCAAGCCTTCAATTATGGAATAAAGTTGCAAAAACATTTGTGAAATTTGTGCAAGGCCTTTATCTTCTCAAGTTTCTAGTTTTTCTTCTTGCTCAAAGACTTAATGCAAATTATTAAAACCCATATTGATAGCTTGCCCTTAGTTCACCATAGGAAGTGGGGATGGCTTAATGATTTTGGTTTTTTAATTCAATAGATCTTTTATATTTATTAAAAAGTACAAATTCTAAGAACCAAAGTTTCATACTTTGTGCACGCAGGCATGCCTATGCACACACTTTGGGTGAACAAATTCTGCATATGAATCCTTATTGAGTTTCTTTTTCTGCTCTTATTTCCCTTGTTATTTCATCAGCAATTGCCCTATAAGTTTTACTCCATGGATGGTATGATCCACTTTATCTTCCACAAATTTCACTGACTGTTGCCTTCGAAAGGGTCTGTTCTGTTTTTCAACACCAACGCAGCATTGCGAGCACCAAACTTAAGACAAATGCTTTTCTTAACACTTGTTTTGTATATGTCATGAGAAGAGACTCACTATGAGCTCTCTCGCAGTTGTAATTACTTTCTACTCAACATATTCATGCATATTCCCCAGTTACATAAACCTTGACCCAATTAAGAGTGGACAATGCTTTCTCTGCCTTTGACCTACCGTCTACTATCAGATCTTTTTCTGGCCAAAAGCTGCACCTCGAGTTGGTCGTAAAAAGCTGTAGTTGCTACTTGCAATTATCTTTGTAAGAAATGAAATCAACCTTATGTTGGTGATCCCGAGAAATCCTTAGATAATGTGCTTTAAACTATTTATCTTGTCTTCTGTGATTAAGTTTTGTAGTCTTTTTTTCCTTGGATCACTTGAGAGTGACGCCATTCAATCGACCTAGGTATATTTTTGTTTTCTGATACCTAGTTTAAATTCTATAGATTTCTTGTGTTCCTTTCTTTGTATATGCTTCCTTCATCAATGGAAAGAAAATATCTCACCTTATCCAAGCAGAAATGTCTACATATCAAAAATGATAAAAGAACCAACTGAGGAGACGACAGAAAAACCTTATGAAACCTTGAGTATACAGGCGCTCAGCAAGTTGCATAGCCATTTGAGGCCCAAAACCCAGCGCACTTGAAGCAACCTAACAAATAGTCAAAATGTCATGAAATGTTAAATAAACCATAAGCAAGATGCTAAAGCATATCAAATAGAACTTTTCAGGTCCTCGTAAGTGAAGAAAGTAACCACTGTCGTTATGATCAGAGGATCCTCCTCACATATATCAACAAAGACCTCGCTTATACTTTAAGAAATAGAACCGCGCACACAATTTAAAATCTTTGGGCAAAGTTGGTTCTAATTATAGATAAGAGGTAGAAGACATTTTTGTAGAGGTAATTAGTGGCAGAGAATGATCTAACAATCACTTGAAAGAGAATAGAAAAGCATATAAGTCCTATAGAAGTAATTATTATAGATTTACTAGCCATGATATACATATGATCAATTTAAATAGACCACAAACAACTTATCTAAAGGCTTAACCTTACGATAAATCAGCGATGATAATTACAGTTCAAGAATGTATAACCTAACATGCAAAAGAAAAGACAAGCCAATGAAGTAGCAACATAGGGATCAATATCATTTTAGACTTCCAAGAGATATAATACAGAGAAGATACAAAAAGGAAGAATTAAGCAAAAATAGAGTAGTATTGGCTGAGTCCAAACAAATAGTCAAGTTTAGTGTGATCCACTCATGCAGTTTTCTCATACCTTCAGAAGATTCACTGTGTTCAGACCCAAAGGACGGCCCTTGGTCTCCTGCTTTTGATACTTCTGCTACTTCTAAAATTCCATCCCCAACAACCAACTTCTGGAACATTGTAACGACCTGCATTATTTATAATTGTGAACTTGTGAAGTGTGAGATGGCATTCATGAATGATCATCTTTACCAGTTTCAGGATATTCTGACAAAATGTAGAATTACTTCCAAAGAAGGTACTGTTCTTACCTCCTGGTCAAAGAGCTTCTGGCGTTCCCATTCCAACTGAAGTTCATAACCATTCTGTATTAAGTAAGGGTGCAAAGTCCAAAATTTTTCTGGTTTGAACATAGTTATTTGCAAATACCGCTGTACACAGAACCCAAGGGTAGGAGTTTGGCATGGTCCATAGCTGCAACAAGCAACCAACAAGCATGAACAAAAGTTCCATACATTTTTTATTTTTGTCAAGTACAAGGGCTCCATGATGTAAATAAAATACCAAAATCTGGAGTAAATGCCATCATGTAAACAGTCCATAAAGGCAAGATTCCTAACCTATTTATCCCATCAATACATCATTAACCAGTGATTTCCCTGGCTCTTTGATCTGTATAAACAGAATTGGATTGAATTTATGATAAATTATAGAAACAGATCCTGAAAACATATTACAGAAACACCCAATTTTGAAAAACTCAGTGCACCCTGGTAGCTTTTGTTTAGTCGGTAAATAAGAATAATGTCAACTCATCTATTTAGCTGAATTAGACTTCTTGAATCCAGATTTCTTTTAGAAAGTGATATATAATGAAATTTTTGAGCTGTTGCATCAGGACAGCAAAAAACCACAAAGTAAAAATTGATGAAACTCAAAACCAAACTATTCCTGCCTGAATCAAGCTATATAGATGAATTTTTATATCTAGTCGTCTACCAATTAAGCAAAAGCAGCATAACTCATGTTTCTAATAGGGATGCAAGTGTTGAATCTTTCAAATTTGGGTGTCTCTATAGCTTCATAATTTAATTTTGAATCTGTGGTCTAATTTGGGTCTGCAAAAGGATTAACATGTAGATATCTTAATTCTCTCCGACATAGAGAAAAGCAGAAACTGCATTATCGTAGTGGCTAAGTTAATTGTTTGGTGTTGGGGATGGCAACTAGATTTCCACTGGGCACTGTAAGGTACTGATTCAACCAAAACCAATAGTTTCCATAAGGGCATTTCTTATGAGAAAAATGACACATTTGAGTGAGTTCAAAATCATTTGAGAGTTCAAGAAGGGTTTTGATTTAGTACGTAGGGAGCTTGAGATACACAATTAGGGAAAAAATTAACTTAATATCCTTATTTTCTTAAGTCATTCTTAAATTAACCCCCTAAAACTTTATGAAATGACCAATGTTACGCTTAGGGCCGCAAATGAGCCGAGCTACTCTTAAACTACTTGAGCTCAGCTCACTTCAGGCTTAGCTTGGCTCAAGCTTGTTTGGTAAACGAGATCGAGCTCGAGCAGGCTCGAGCATTGATTCAGACTCTTGAGTCACTCATGAACAAGCTCGTTTTAGATTCGTTAATAAGCTTACTAGCAAATTTATAAATTTTATCTTTATAATGTATTTATATATAATTAGAACAACAAAACTAATTTCTATTTATATATATATATATATATATATATTTTTAGCAACTCTTATATATTATTTTTATGTTTGAAAAAAATAGAGAAAAAGAAAAGGCCTATTTAGACGAGTTGAGCTCAAGCTTTAATTTCAAGCTCGATAAAAACTCGTTAGGCTTGATAAAAAGCTCGGCTCGACTTGGCTCAAACTTGATTTGTAAACAAGTTAAGCTTGAGCTTGAAATAAAGCTCGCTTAGCTAAATGAGCCAAGCTCAAGCTCAGCTTTCAAGCTTGATAACAAGCTTAGCTCAAATTTGAGCTTAAAAATTTTTAAACGAGTCAAGCCCGAGCCTTGAAAAGCTCGACTTAGCTCAGCTAGGCTCGTTTGCAGCCCTAGTTGCCTTGAAGGTCCAAAATTTTTAAATGAAGCCTCCAGCTAACATAAACTAAAAATTCAGAGAGCTAATACCTATGGCAGTATTCACACAACTACAAGATTTTCAGTTGATGCCTCGGTGATCATGTAAACATCATTACAAATTTCAGATTTAAGATCTTACACCAATTGTGGACAATATATTTATAACTAAATTAAATGTGAAATTCAAACATATCAATTAAAAGCTCATATTAGGGTACTCATTCCTGATCAGAACCCTAGATATCCTATTAGGTATTACTCAATTAAAACAAAATTTGAGAACAAATTCTGAAAACTCAATAAAATTTAGATAGGCATTGGGTAGAGTGCAGTCAGGTCATATACCATTATTAGGTCATCTTTTAAAACTAAAGATTAAGGCCTAATTGGACTTTAAGAAGTGGAAAGTCGTATTAAGCTGGAGAGTTGGGAGCCCATTCTAAATCACAAGTTCACTAGGCACCGTATTCAACAAATCCAGAGGAAACATTTATCTGTTATAATGGGGAAAACATTAGCTATTTGCTGATTTTAGTTCCTAGTTCAGTAGCACTTTCGGTATTGATCAAGATTACATACCTTCATCTTTCCACATAATCTACTCCAATTAATAATTTCACCACAAACTAAATTTTTTCAAAGATCGACTAGAGAGGGAGAGAGAGAGAGAGCAAACTAACGATATGACCCTGGCATCAAGATTCCCATATTTTCCCTGAAAATAAGTAGTTTGAAAGCGTGTAAATGCAACACCCACTTTCAGATCAATCTCTTGGCGGGCATCAACCGCAAGTGCTTCATCTCTATTAGGCCCTACAAGGCTGTCCATGGCTTTCAATATGTCTTTTTCAGATACAGAAGAAAATCGTGCACGATGAACACTTCTTCTATTCTTGTTCCGATCAAAGCCTGTGCACTCAATAACTGGGACAGTGACCAAAGTTAATTAGTTAGTCAAGATTTATAAATATAGTTAACATAACAATACAACCGTTAATTAGTTAGTCAAGATTTATAAATATAGTTAACATAACAATACAACCAAAGTAGAAAAAGGCGTAGAAAATAATAGTGTGAAAAGGAGAAAAAACATCAAAATTCTCCTTATAATGTCTGCTTGAACTGGTAAGACACTGATTTTCCCCCTAATTTTCATGAATTTTTTTATGTTGTAGCCCACTGCATGCAGAGATAAATGCTAGATTTGCTTATGGTTAAAAATTCATATATCTTTGACCAAAAAATAGTGTGTCAGCTTCACACTGATTGTTTGCTGTATAATTGTCGAAATATACTATTTTCTCACACCTTCAAAATAAATACCTGGTGAAATACATAATTGTTCACTTTGTCGAATAAATCTAATCAATGGAAATTAACTGATTTGTAACATACGACATTAAAAATATTACCTTCAAAGCAAATGTTTTCACCTTCACGATCACAATCTAACCACAATACCAAATGAGTACAACCAAGAGCTTCATGACTTAGATGCCTTCTTATATTAGCCTAATGGAGGAGCAAAACCAAATGTTAGAAGAAGCCAAATAATTAAGATACATGTACGCATAGAATGGCTGTCAAAATCATGAGTTAGTTATATGATTTTACAAGTGTGATTTTATAATTTTTTTTTCTTAAATTAAAATAGATACAAAATCGTTTACTTGTAAACTTTAGATAAAATTATAAATTTAAATATATGATTCTAGAAGTTTACAATTTCACTGAATGTGTGATTTGTTCAATTCTACCGATTCTATACATTCTAATAGATAGTAAAATCACAATTTTGACAACCTTACATCTATCAACAACCAACCTAAATACCTAAACCACTTCACGATTTCACCAAGGTGGTTTCCAGCCAGAAATCTCCCTCTCTTCCTCAGAACCAGGCTTGTAAAGTGAATGTGGCTCTGCTCTACTTACCCTCTCAGGTTGATGGAAGGGTACACAATCCCCAAAATTTGCCACTGAGGACGAAGAGCATATCTCATGTAACACTTCAGTCAGTTATTTTCTAGGGAAAAACCTGCCTTTCCCTGCAGTCAACTACATTGCCGCTTCATTTTGGGGAAATAAGGGGCTCAAGAAGATTCTTTCTAACAGCTATGGCTATTTATTATTTGGGTTTGGTAATAAGGATTCCATCCTTAGAGTTTTGCAGCAACAGTGGTTCTTCATGAACCGTCTTCTGCTGCTGGAAAGATCGAATAGGCATGGCCCTAGATCCTGTCCATCCTCATAAGATACCTATTTGGGATATATTATGGAGAACCCCTATAGAGGTTCTTCATAATGAAAGTGGGGGCCATGTAGTTAGTGCTATCGAGAAGCCACTCCAAGTGGATAGTGTCAACCACAATCTCGTGTTTACTTTGTCCGTGCCTCTGTTGATTTTGACTTCTAAATTTTCAGTTAACTTAAATGGAGAACTTATGGGTTTTTTTCCCAAGCTTTAGGGGAGTAAGGCAAGGAAACCTTATGTTCCCCTACCTTTCTATGCTAGTAATGAAGGTCCTTTTTGGGCATTATAAAGAAAATCAGTAGTATGGAGGGGCTTTGTTTTCATTAGAGATGTTGTAGAGAGAAATTAAGCCACTTTTGCTTTGCAGGTGGTGTCATGATCTTTTCAAAAGGTGACGCTAGATCTCTCTCTCACATCAAAGGTGCACTTTCGAAGTTTGAGATGCTATCTGGCTCTGGTCTTCGAGATAGTCAAGACAAAAGTTTAATAGTTACCAATGAAGTGCCTCAGAGCACTAAGGAAGGGATCCACAACTTGCTACCCTTGGAGTTCCGATATCCTCTACCAAGCCAAATAAGTCTACCTGCCATTTGCTTGTAGAGAGTTTGAGCAAGGGCATTAGTCATTGGATTAACAAGTTTTTATCATAAACGAGACATATCCATTTGGTTTTGTTCTCTATTCAAGTATATCAGTCATTCACTCCCATTCTCCCAAAGTGCATTCTAAAGCAACTAACCTAGAAAATGTAAAGAATCTAATAGAAAGGATCTTAAGAGGATAGAGCCAAGGCTAAAGTTGATTGGAAGACCATTTGTAAGCCTAAGATTGAAGAAGGACTAGGAATCATTGACTTAGTAGTATGGAACAAAGCAGTCCAGCTCAAACATATTTGGTACCTATGCATGGATGATGGTGATTCTCTATGGCTAGCCAAGGCACAGTTTATTAAGGGGCAAAGAATTCTGGTCCATGAAGATCGTAACTTCTACATCTTGGTCATGGTGAGTCCTTCAAGAGCACTCCATGGCTAGAGGGTTACTCAAATGGAAGCTGGGAAATGGGATCAAAATTTCTCTATGGTATGATGAATAGCATCCCAAGGGTGTGCCGAACTGCCCAGTTGAAAGGACCATTCATTCTTCTAATCTACCTAAAGAGGCGCGGTTGTGCGGTATCATCAAAATAAAGGATGGGATTGGGAATGAGGTCAAAACCCAATACTAGGTGGCTAGCTCCCTACACCCCAATAATGACACCGTGGATTGTATGCTTCAAAAAGAAAAGGTTACTAAGAAAGTATTGATCAATGAGGTATATAAGGAGTTGTGACAGCGTAGATACTAGGGTCTAGTGGGGTTCTTTTGTTTAGTTCAAGAAGATAGCACCCCGACGTGCATTTATTTCTTCGTTGATTGCTCAAAAAAAAAAAAATTGGTCACAATGGACAACTTGATGCAATGGGGCATCATTTCTAAAAACAATTGTTATCTTTGCTAGAATGAAGAGGAGTCCCACCTCCGTTTGTTTTCCAAGTGTCCGTTTGTAGTTGAAACTTAAAAGAAAATCAGACACAAGCTGTCTCAGATAAGAGAATGGGGTTTGTACAAAAATACTGTATTTTCATATAATAATTTCAAAAATACAGTATGTAGAATAAATATTCCATTTTTACTCAAGCAAAAATACATTCACTTAATGTGCTCTAATTTTAGATACATTCAATGAATAAACCCATGGTCCTCTACACATCCAACACCTGTAGCGATATCGCTCCAACCAAACCCCTCACCCCCCAACTCATGAGGACCTGCTATAGCTGCAGGGCACGACTACCTATATGGTTAGGCTAAACATGCGAAACCCATGAGTATTGCCCTACTACACCAATCTAGGCTTATACTCTTCAAAGTGCATTAGAGAATGAAGTACCACACCTTGATGGTGTGGACTAGTATGGTCGAACATTCCCACTTGCCTGTGTGGAGTTCGGTGCATTTGGTTGATAACATCGGCCACAGGAATAGGGTGGGCCGATGTGGTCTACTGGTCATCTAGGTATGGAACCTCATATTATTGCAATTGAGCTGGCATAAACACTGCGTAAGCACTAAACTGCACATGTATCTGCATATATAACTCTTGCAATAACCTTGACCCCGGTTCCTTAGCCCGATCCATCAAATCCTCAACACCCTCGTCATCTACAATAGACTAGCATGAAAGACGACCCATTTAACATGTAATGGGGGTATCTAAGGACTATTTAAACACTTCCCATACTCGAATCTACCCCGACACTACCACATATCTTTACTCAATAAATGAGAAAAGTCGGCATCAGTCCTCATCCGTCCTTCTTTGATCGGGCCTCTATCATGCTCTGTTTCCATTCATAATGTTCCCATGAACTTACACAATGAAGCGAACAAACTCCCCCATGTTCAACCACTCTCGCACAATGCCCGCAGGATTAGATGATCAAAGATTACATAAAATGAGGCTTTGATCAAACATCTAGATGACCCTATTCATTCCATTTCTTCAGCTTACACTTAGAGCCAAAAAAGGCTAAGAAATTCTGCTTTCAAGCATTTCATCGAACCCTTGGCATGCATGGTTTCACTAACATGTTTGAGGTTGCAAAATCACTATAACATTCTCGTCGCACAATGCAACATAACAACAATACAGCAACATATAACAATATACACTATAATTATCATACAAATCTACTCTAATTTCATTATTTGGGTTTCATAATGCAAGAAGCAAAATGCTAAAAGAGGAACCGAAAAAAAAAATAAATAAATAAAAAATAAACAACAACAACAACAACAAACAAACAAACAAACACATATAGAAGGAGATCAAGTTCAATTTTTTCTAAGGATGATGCCTTGACACTTTGGAGCGTATTGGGGTGAAACTTGGGAAAAAAAGGGTAAGGAAATTGATGGAAGCAACTTGGTACGAGAAAGTGCACAAAGAGTGATGGAGTGTGAGATAAGCGAGCGTGCACAATAATGGCAGAGGGAGACTATGTTTTGGATGTGTAGAGCACTCAAGCGCATTCAGTGAATGCACTTGAAATATGAGCACTAGTGGATGCGCCTAGTCTTGAAGAGGGGGAAAAAAAACAACTTGAACACATTCATCGAATGCATTCCCTTCAAAAAAATTGGAGCGCATTCAGTTTGCTCAAGTAAAAACGGAATACATATTCCGTATACCATATTTTCAGAAGTACTATCCAAAAATACAGTATTTCCGTACAAACCTCACAAGATAATTTCCTCCCTTGGTTTCCAGTGTTCATTAATTCTTTGATCTTCTTGGCCCCCATCTACCGCCTCCTTAGAAAATCTTTGCAAGTCTAGTTTTCTATTTTATGGAAAGAGGAATGAGAAGAGACTTGCCATTAGCTCTCATAGCTCTTTAGACACGAGCTATCTTCTCTTATCTTTGTACCTTAGATGGCTTGCTTGTGATGTCAATGCCAAAACTTCAATCTTCACATCCTTTTAATGTATTTTGGTGTTTTGCTCGAGGTCTTAGGTTTTATGTGAGCCCTATAGGATAGTCTTTTGTTTTCTTACCCCTCTTGTAAATATTTATTAATTAATGCGATAGTAACATTTTTACCAAAAAATAAAGAAAGAAAGAAAAAGAAAAGTTCCAAAGAGCAACAACTCTCTAAAAAGCCTTGAAAAATAAAAGGGAAAAAAATTAAAGGAAAAGACACATGTACCTTTGGGTTCGTCTCTGTCTTGGTAATTGGAGCTTGGAAGAGATCCATTGGATCTGTGACTGCCCAATCTTGATACGCAGCCGGGAAATCTACACTAGATTAAATTGAAAAATCTCTTCAAACAACTCCACTGCTAAAGCACAAACATATTAATTACAAATACAGACATAAGAAAAACATTTAAGGGCATCGAAAAATGAGTTCGCAATGCTTAGGATATAATCCGTCCCTGTTTCACTCTCTCCAAGTAACTGTCTATTAAGATTCAGTCACTGTATCATATTAATTACATTCAATGCCAGTCGCGATGCTACATGTAAAGCGTGAAAGAAGTAAAAATCACCTGAATATATGTCCAGTGACTGAGGTCACTTTGAATTGAGCATTGGATCCAAGAAACAACCCCTTAAATTCATGTACCTCGGTACTACCCTTCCGTGTAGTCATCTGTACCACTCAAAGTAATGAAGATACTCCAACTTGTAATCTCAAAACCAAAAATAAAAAGCAGGCAAACAAGGTAAGCTGAATTGATCTCATAGTTAACATGGTGAACACTCCGGCCTCCCCTCCCCAACACTAAAAATTATCAATAATTATCGCTAGGAAATTTAAATTTTCTCAAAAAAATGTTGCTAAATTGCATAACTTCCCCCTAACTGTTTTTCTTTTTAACTTAAAATGCACCACTCACTCCAAATTCCTGCACCCGCCGGCCGCCACTATTCATAACCCCAGAATTCATCAAAAGAACAATTTTAAAATCACATCCACTTTAACGCCTCTTCCTTAAATAAGGCAAAAGGTTTTAATTTAAGGATCCAGTTGAAAAATGTCCGGGGCACTAATTAAGAGGCCAAAACAATAAAGCACCAGGGCATCTGCTATCAGTCTCCTCATACCAGTACGGATATTAATTAAAAGTGAACTATCGATTTCATAAAAAGAACCCACTCCAAAATCCATATTTTGAAGTCCCGAAGCTTGCAATTAGGATCATAGCAACTTAATAGTAAAAAAGATGCAAAATTTAAAGCTTAGGGTTTCTGAATTAGAACGTACTTGACCATGGGAGAGAGCAGAAGCAATCGAGTAGGCGATGCTTGGCTTTTCAGCCACCTGCATAAAATCAAAACCCAAGCATCGATACATACACAGTTCAATAACTATATATACACATACATATATATATGTACATGTTTATATGAATACACATAAAAATTAAAAATTCCATAGAGTTAGTCGTGGATTATGGAAGTGTGTGAAGTGGACGCATTTTGACTGAAGAATGTGCGTGTGAGAGAGAGAGAGTGTGTTGTGTGTGCGTGTATGTTGGAGAAAGAAAGAGAGAGGGAGAGAGACCATGAGCACTCTGGGAGGAGCCATGAGATTGGAGGAAAAGGGAACACAGAGAGGGTCTGTTTCCGGAGAGCTCTACTTGGAGCGGGAAAAAGAGACGGAGAGCGTGGGGCTCCGCGGACTATCAAGTATCAAGTTTAGATGTATCTTTCCGGAGTTGAAAATATTAATTAACGTAGGTTAGTTTGTTTTTGGCCAATAAAAACAAAGTTTGTTTATTATTTTAATTGTTCAGTAGGTGATGGAAATTTGAAAAAATGAATTAGCAACAATACACATGGTATCTAATATTTATTTTTTTAACTATATAGTCTTTTACTTTAAAAAATTATTATAAGTGGAAATGAAAATATATTCATAAAGAAATCATTTACAATGATTTTGATGGTCATCTTTTTGTTCGAGATAAGGGGAAAAATTATTTTTCTAAGAAAAATTAGAATTAGGCAAAAATAAACCCACCAATGCTATTGCTTTTTTTTTTTCTTATTTCTTTCAATAAAATTATCTCAAACTCTTTCAACCCTAAATAATTCCAAACTTTGAAATAGTGAAAAGATTCAATTTTTATCCCAAACCAAACAACCTAATTCCATTTTCAAGTAGTTTGAAGCTTGAATTTAGCCATCCCCGCATCATTTGCTTGTTAGCTCACTCATTTGAAAGCATAGTTGAGGAAGGTGTTTTCCTCTTATTCTTATCAATTTTTCATACTTATTAATGATGTTTATGAAGCCTACTTACATCCTAAGTGTCATTTTTTTACTACATTACACAATTTTTGAATGAGTTTTTGAGGAAATTTTTGTTGTATTCTTGCTATTCATATTACATTTCAAGTGTTCGTTAGTTTGTTAGCTTATCGACATGTTTGATTTTTAGTTTGCATCACATGTTAGTAATCTTTTTATGTTGCCAATTTTGTATTGTGTTCTTGCTTTTTATTCTTCAAATTATCAAGATTTTTTTTGTCTCATTTGTGCTTGTTGCATTGTATTTTAAGTGCTTGCTAAAATGCATAACTAGTGCTAGCATGTTCATTTGATAAATTGTTAGCTCGCATTGCATTATGCTCAACTTTTTAGCTTGCAATACAAAATCTAGTGTTAGCTTGTTAGTATACGATAATTTTGAAATGGAAATAGATAAGATTAACGGAAATCGATAAGATTAAATAGCATGTACAGAAATTTGTGCATTAATGTGCTGATGGAATATACTAGTGTTATGTTTGCTACGCATAAATGATTTGGAATAAAATAAATTAGAATTGAATGAGTTTTTGAACGACAAATCCATTCATATGTTTGAAAAATTACATGGAATGGAATGGCTAAATAGCATAATTGTTACGAATATCCATGTAACAAATGCAAAATATGAATACATGATGCGATAAAAAAAATTACACTACATATAATTAATAAGGGTGGAATGGAATCACAATTCCACCTTCTCAAAAGCGAAATTGAATTCCTATTTAAAGCCGAAATCATCGATTCCAAGAAATAGCGATTGGAATCGACAATTCCAGCTTTTAAAAATGCTTCCAAACATTGAAAAAGGAATAAAAGCCGGAATCGCAATTTCATTTCGGTCCGTTCATGTATACCAAACATACCATAAGTTAACAAGTGAGTAGAAAAAGGTGGGCAATGTTATAGTTGCTACAACCATGGAACATGATAAAATGAAATGATGAGTTGCACTATAATAGGCAGCCTATGACAATGGTTATTGTTTCAAAAGGTGCAAATTGTGAGAAGCTGTTAAGCAATGTATACAGTCAACTTAACATAAATAGGGCAACACATCAAATCAAGCTACTCTACAAATTTCCCACTCAATTAAAGGTTGTAAGTGAGGACTCATGCTTGAAGAAGTAAAGTGGTCGCTTTAAACTCACTAAGTTTGAGGGACTACACACATATATGAATGTAGTTATAATCAAATATCACCCTTCAAGTGGAATTAACGGCTAAATACATATGTATTATTGTGGAGGTTCAAAACTCGCCTACGTGAAGGTAAAAGACCTTCCAAGATCCATCCGCAAACAATTTGGGTTTACTATTGCGTAGAGAGAATTCTGGAATCAAAATGTGTGAATCATATGCTAAATTCCCTCACCTTCTAAATGTTATACAGGTTGGTAATCTGGGAACCAAGGTTGAATGGAGAACTATGGAAACTAACGACGCATGACATGTTATTTTTAATAAAACTCTTATGGATATTCAAACTTTACATTAAAGCATTTGATCATTGTAAGTGTATAATAAAAAACTTTTCCATATAAACATTTGATCATAAGGGACCATAGCAACATCTACTTGATATCCAACCATCATGTAAGTATAGAGACTCAAGTTTGACGGCGTGATAGCTACAGTGCCATGTGGCCAAGGGGTTAGCCATGCTGTACATTCAACATATTGCAAGTAAGTTCAATTTTTAAGAATAAGAGGAAAGAATATGGAGATTTGTTAAAAAAGGCTATTGTACAATTTTGGCCTCAAAAGTTCTAAGGATAATATGAAGTGGCCAGGCAAAAGAGTTTGTGGACACATTTATGTTTTAGAGACTTACATCCTTAATGGGACCTTGGCTTATGGTGAGGTGCTCAATTTGGTATCAGGAACAATGAATATGGCTAAGAGTCATAATGTTGTCCTTAAAGATGCTATAAATATGCGCGTTGCTACATTAGTCAAGAAAACAATCTACACTTGTGATGGTATTTATAGGTCATATGGTATTTGTACTAGGTTGATTTGACAATTTTATTCTTGTATTATGTAGCAAGTAGCAACATCTGACCAACAGGTGTCACTCGTTTACTTCCACATAGTGGAGCACTATTATTCTAATCATGCCACTTAATGGTCTAGTAGAGTCCAATGCATTCCTACGCCTATAAACACAAGGAGACAATTGGATGAGGTAAAGTTGCGTGATCGAACAAATGTGAGTTAGAGGACTTTTCATGCTAGGTGGTTGGAGGAATGAGTTGCTTATGTGGACAATATTATATAGTTAAAGCTGATTCTTGGAATTATTTTCCACTTACTAGTGTTTACTTACCATGGTATCAAGGAATTACATAACTGTACATTATTGAACTAAGGAGTTCAATGTATTTTTTTTTATATGGAAATGAATTGCACAATTACCAAATTGAATGGAATAAATTACAATTGATAAGCAAAAATATATATACACACAATATAATACTTTCTATTTGCATAATAAAACAAATCATGTTGAAGTGATTCAAACCTTTGTGGTGGTTTGTTTTATTTTTCCTAGGTTTTTTTATTAACAAGTTTAGACTACTTGGAAAGAGTCTTGACTACTCAGAAGGTGTTTTAAAGAACCTAATCCAATTAATCCAAACCACTTAGACCATAAAAAGGTTTATTTGGGTCGTAGAATATCAAGAAGTGTCCTAATAGTCCAGACTCTTTGAAAAAGAGCTTAAATTAGTTGAACACATAATAGTTAAAAGTTGCAGAGCACTTTAAGTGGTCTAGACTAGTTGTAAATAGTCTAAACTCTTTGTAGATGGTATATAATGCTCCAACCTATTAGTATTACAACCCGCCACGTGTCATCTCTTGAATAGGACACGCTAAGGCTCTAAATCCATAAATATTCAATAATCACCTGTAAATACACATATGGTATCATAATGGATACAAAACCTGTATAACCTAGAAACATATACCTCATAAAACTCCTGATTCATACATACATCCAAGTTGGCATAAACTACAGGCCAACACATCAACATAAAACTAAACACACTACTTACATAAAAATCCTCCAAATATAACTTAAATCTTCATATAACATTAAATCCAAATACTTTACAAGACATAGAAACATGAACATAGACTCTAGGTCTTCAACGGTCTAAACACATCTTCTCTTTCAAACTCTCATAACCAGCAAGTCTAATCTTCAGCTGGGTAGTTGGATCCATTAACGCCATCCCCATGATCAGAGAACAAATCATATCCAGAAACATAAAAAACTACATCTTCATCACCTATACTTGAAATTATAAAAGAGTAAGCTACAAAGCTTAGTACGATAACTCCAATCTGTAACAAACAAATGCATATACACAATCAATAGGTAAATATTAAATGCAACTTATCTAATGTAGGCAGTCAATTTATTATTTTTTTATAGCTAGCAAATCAACATAGTTTAGGACTATGTACACTAGTCCCGAACTCGGAGTTACTCAGACCCCTATTAAAAATCAACCAACTCTGTGAATATAAGGTAGTTATATGCATATATGGACGAGTGGGTACTCCTCAAACATCCCGAATATGAATCACCTAAACCTACCAAAATCATATTAAAGCACGAGTCCACTAGGGACAATCTCACACTAAGATCATCAGGGTGCCAGACCAGTATCATTGTCTACTAGGTCTTTACTAATCATAGCCAATCATAACCCAGCAGACAATTATTAAGCTGAATAGAATTATGTTCATTATGTGTTTGTTCCTACAACCAACAAGCAAAACTAATCTTACAAACAAATACAACAAACATAGATTGGTCGTACCTTTTCAATCTTAGAAATACTCAATCCAAACTCGCCAAACCCAATATCGACAACAACAACACTAACACGAATCTCTACAACTCCTCGATCAACACCGATAATCAAACACCAAAATCTCCAATTATCCTGTTAACAGCATATATACATAAACAAATGTATAAAACACGGTAAAAGGAACAAACCCTAATATATCATAATCTCCTAAAACTCTAACCTGATAAGAAAACTCCAAAATTCGCACCGTCTTCTTCTATCACAACCCACAACAAGTCCATAATACCAATAATTCACCAAAACCCTAATATTACATGACAATAAGAACATATAAGGATCATCTAATAATATATTGTTTAAATCCATCAACGAAAATATGAAACTTACTGATTTTGATCACCAAACCCGACTCGCATCTACAAATTCAAATTCCAACCAAAGCTAGGGTTTTTCTCCCACAAATCCTTCAAGAATCAACAAAACCCTAAGCGAAATCATGCTTAGATCCGTAGAAAACACGTTGTGGATGGTTAGAATACTTACCGAAATCAATCCTAAACTTCACAAGACTCTAAGCATGAAGATCGGATGCCAAACACTCTGAACAAAGGAAGACCGAACAAAAAAAAGAAGTCTGTCAAAAACTTTCAAAGCCACTCACGTATATATAGAATTTCGCCCTACACTGGCAAAATTGATATGTATGCCGATGGTGTACATTTTAAAATTTGCCAGCGTACACTCAATGCCGACAAGATTTGAACATACTGGTGGTGTTCATCGGGGAAGAAAACTCCATCATTCTTCTTTAACACACATACGCCGGCCAAAATGAAACCTACGCTAGCAGCGTTTGACTCCGGTGTTAAAGAAAATGCTACTGATCACTCCTATGCCGTCCTTTACGCTAGCGGCATTCCTCTTCCAAATGGCAGCGTTAGATCTGCAGAAAACTGTAGATTTTCGAAATTTAAACAAAACTTATACAAATTCATTCCAAACTCGACTTTAACAAAATAACTTGTTTTGTGACTTTGATATAAGCTTATATATCTCAGGAATCATTTATTTTCATTAAATCTTATCTTTGTGTGTTATATGGCCATTTCCGTAATTGGGCTTTTGGCCCAATTTAATATCACAGGCTAATATTCTAGGCTAGTGACAGAGCTTAAGAGACTGAGTCCAACAAGGGATGTCATAGGTAAATTTAACTTTATAGGCTCAAAATAGGGATCATCAAACCAATATATTATACTATCGACCTACTTCGATTTTCTTGTGCGTGAAAAGTAGACTCAAAAAATATCTTATTGCGCTAATTTAGGCTTTGTTTGACTAAAATAGAGCTTATGTGTATTAAAATAAGCCTTAAGCCTTTTTTATATTAATATGGTTATTTAAAAGGATCAATGGGCTTCTTTTATATTATGAAAGCCCTCAAGCTCTCTCCAAGTCCATCCATAAGCCCAGCTTATTACTAAAGAAAATAAGGCTCCAATCTCAACCGTCGGATCCTTAAGAATAATCCAAAAGCTGGTATCAGCCTATAAATAAGAGGCCTCTCTTCTCATTTTGGGCAGTTCTGCATATTGCTAAGATGGAGAGCAATGCAGAAAATCTACAAAAAATAACCTTAAAGAAAGGTTAAAGCAACCATTTTGCAAAAAACGAGTTAACAACGATCGAATCTATATGATTTGACATTCTATCATACTCGTACACTTAAGAAATTGTGCTTGCTTATCCCTCCTCCCATGCCTCTCCCAATGACATATTACATGTGTCATTTGTTTAGGACTTCTTTGAGGTTAACTGCCATGCATATCGCAAGTGATCGGGCAACCACAACAACCTGCCATACATTATTTGTTGACTCCACTAGGGAAAGAGTAAATTATTGACAATAATGACACCTCCACGTAAGAAAGCTGAACAAAAAGTATACCCCCTAAGATAAAGACAATCAGCTTGACATGGTTAAGCAAGTCCAAGTTAGATGACAATGCTACCCATGTAGTTGTATAGATATTTGATTAGTTTGGTGGGGTTATTGCAACTGATCAATCACGTGCGATAGGCATGATGGTCGATTTGAGAGAAGTCCTAAACTTATGACACGTATAAGATGTCGCAGAGAGAAGCATGGGAAGATGAACAGGTAAACATGGTTTCTCGATTGCATGAGTGTAACAAAAGATCAAATCAAATAGATTCTATTGTTATTGACTCGTTCTTTGCGAAGTGGTTTCTTTGATATTTCTTTACAGTTATTTCAATAGAGTTTCTGCGTTGCTTTCCATCTTAGCAATATGCAGAATTAACCTAAAATGAGAAGAGAGATCTCTTTTTTATAGATGTTGGAGACTGATACCAATCTTTAGATCATTCTTAAGGATATAACATTGAGATTGAAGCCTTCTTCTTTTTTTTTTAATAATAAGTTGGCTTGCAGATGGGCTTGGAGAGAGCTTGAGGGCTTTTATAATATAAAAGAAGCTTATTAATCCTTTTAAATAATCCATTTTTAATATAAAAGGGTTTAAGGCTTGTTTAATACACATAAGCCCTATTTTGTCAAACAAAGCCTAAATTAGCCCACGAAGATATTTTTTTGAGTCTACTTTTCACGTACGAGAAAATCGAATTAGACAGATAGCGAAATGAATTGGTCCGACGATCCATATTCTGTCCCTATGAAGCCAAATCTCCCTACAACATCCCTTATTAGACTTAATCCCTTAAAGCTTGTCACTAGCCTAAAAGACCAGTCTGTGACATTTAAATTAGAAAAAAAGCCTAATTACCGAAATGACCCTCTACACTCTTTATGTTTTTCGACTAGTCATTGGAACATTTATTACAACATGAAGAGAAAAGGAAAAAATAGGACAAATGACCACTTTTTAAGAGGGCTATAAATATAGGTGGTTTGGGAGATTTAAGAGATTTTTTCTTTAGTCGATGGGAGATTTAAGAGATTAGAAGAGCTCTTTATTTGCGTACACAATCGTATATTAAATTCCTTAATCTTATTTTGTGTTCCATTTGCTTTATCTTATGAGTTAGAGTGAAAAGTGTAGTACCATTTGTTTTTAAGCTAAGATCTTTTGTGAGGCACTATACTAAAGATTATTCAAGTGTTTCTCAAGTGTATTAGAGTGTGAAAAGAACTGTACCTTGAATGTTTGAGTGCTCTTATAAAAGGCACATCTGAAGTGTTGTGTGACTTGTTGTAACTCCATTGGAGCATTCTTTTGAGCCGAGAAATAAAATGTTCGAAGTCCTCCATTGAGAGAGGCATCATGTGTGAGTCGTGGAGACTAAGAAGCGGGTCGAACTCCACGTTATATCACTGTGTTTTCTTCTCTTATCCATCTCTTTATTTATAGCCCTTTATTTATTATTATTTTTCATTGAACATTTGCATCAATTAGGCATTAAGTTTCATAAATAATCAAAGTTAGCAATAATCCACATTTACTAGGTGTTACTTAATGTTTACATACATTTGATGTATCGATAACTTGTTTTCTTTCATGGTATTTTAATAGTTAACCCATTTGCTTATTTTTCTTTTTAATGACATTATATTCTAGTCGGATAAGTTACATTAGAATATATCAATGTTTATAGATAGGTTCATTTAAGGTATCGTTATTTTGAGTAGTTAGAAAAAAAAAAAAAAAGAAGGGTTAATATCACAAATGGTACTTGTACTTTGGTAAAATATATAATTAAGTATCTGAACTTTGAAATTAATCAATTTATTACCTGAAAAAACTTTTTGTACACGCCAATGGTACTTTCATCAAGTTTTTTTAAGCATTAAATTAATCAATTTCAAAGTCCAGGTCCTAAATTGATTATTTTTTAAAATTCAGGTACTTAATTACAAATTTTACCAAAGCTTAGGTACTATCTGTGATATTAACCCAAAAAAGAATTAAACTTCACAAAGTAATTTTTAACTCAAAAAGTTGATACCCTAAATTGAACATAAACCCATTTATTGATATATTATAATGTAATTTACTTTTTTCTTTTGCCAATTTTACTAGCTGCTTTAGATGCCACACACTAATATCCTTTTTAGAGCACTAAATGTTGGAATGGTATGCCATTTCAGAGGCATCACTTTAGACAATCTATTACTACCAAGCGTTACTGATGTTATTAAAGCTAATTCCCTACCACTCTAAGTAACTCAAAGGCATTGTTGTCGGGCATGAGAACAACGTCAAAGTAGGGTGTAAGGACGGAGGCATGCACATGCTAACATCATAGATGAGCTAAATCTCATTAATAAGTTATCCCCTCACGCATCTGCTACACATGCCCCTTAGAATCCTTTAAGTTGGGCCCTTTGGAGCACATGTTAGCTCCATTAAAGACACCATTAAAGGAGAGTTCTACTGCAACCATGAGGACTTCATCTAAAAGAAAAGGCAACTTGCAGCTCTAGCTACTGATACTGGGGAGGGTTCACTTAGGTTAAGCTCGCTTTGACCCCGATGCATGTGAGTCTTTACCATAGTCCACTAAACGCAAACTATAATGGCACACAAGTGACTTTGGCTGTTACAAGGTAGATAGTGCAATTGTAACGTTATTCACCACTAAAGACTGGTCGGGAATTGTTCGTTCATGTAGAAAATGAGACATCATGATTAATTTTTGGTTTGTCACTTCTCAATATAGTTTAACTCACTTTGTATGGATTGTTTACTAATTTACATTTGGATAACTTAAACAATGTTGATGAAGGTTTCATATAACTTTTCAATTGTTTATGGTTTGTGTGTTGCTGGTACATTGTTACGAATTTCAATTAGTAATGGAGTTTGAACCGAGGTTCTTTGCAATTTTAGTTGGATATTTAACGTTTGCAGTTGTGAATTTATTCAAATTTTTTTCTAAAGGGATTACACATACGATGTTGCATGTTTTTATGTTTATCTTGCAGGTGTTTGTAATTTAAGTATAGAACGAGGACATAAAGAAAACTAGTAGCTGCTAATGCTACAAAATTTTGTTACGTCAAAATCGTGTTTTTAAGATAGAATTTCAAATATTATATTGATGCGTTTATTTTTGCCCAGTTCTCTCTATTGAGATAGTAATTTTCTTTCCCTTAACCGCTTTTATCAATTATAAAATTCATTTCTCTGATGATTCAAATACATATTAAAAGTAGAGAAAGGTACTTTAGGGTCTATTTGGATAGTTTTTTTTTAAGATACTTACACTTGTTTCAAATTTTTTTTTCTAACAAATTGTGTATTGAGAAATAGATACAATATAAAATAATTGGCAGTTCTCATGAAATTATTAAATAGATCAAATATAGCTAAAAAATATATGCAAATCAGATATATTTACAAATATTGTTTCGATATAGATAAAAATACATATAAGAAATAGACAATCAAAACAGACCCTTAATCTCGTAATTGTTTAATATATTTTTAGAAGCTAAATGAGTGAAAATTAGTAGAAATGGAAAGCAAGGAAAGGGAAAAAAGTTTCCCTCTCTTTTATTTTGTGTTTAATGTATAAGAATGAAATAGCACATAAAGGAAATTAAATGAAAAACAAACAATAAATAATATTGTTCTTTTTTATTATTTTGCGAATTTATATGTTTAAAATATTTTTGTGATTTTACTTCCGTGGGTTTGATTGATATGATTTTTGATCATTTGGATTAGACTAGCAAACGTTTGCAGTTGTAGTCTTCCATATAAAAAAAAAAAAAAAAATGCTTCATGAAGTTTGGATCTGTTATATATTTATATATATTTTTATATATTTATTTAAGAATAACAAATGTCATTTTAATAAAATTATATTTTGTATTATGATTTTATATAAAAATTTGACATGTTATTTTTCTAATACCGTATACTTGCATTGTCATTGTATGTTTGCCTAGTTAATATTTTGTTACTATTTTGCTAACATTTATTTTATAATAGTGGGTTCAATTATAATAGGTTATAAAATTAAGGGCTAATCCACCCATTTAAATATCACAAGGCTTAATTGTCCAAAATACAAAGTTAGAATGGAAGGCTTATTTGCCTATTTTACCAGTTGTCAAACACTTCCTTAATTCTTCATCTAGAATATATGGCAAGGTCATTAGACATAGAGTAGATCTCAGGGGTCGGGCTTACAGGCCAAATCTATAAACCCACCATCATTTGATGCCTTAAAAAAAATGAAAAAGAAAAAGAAAAAAGCCATATAAAAAAAAAAAATTTTCAAATTCAAATTTAAATTGTTTTCATAAAAATAATAAATAATTTTTTCTTACATTATTTAAAATATTATTACTAACAACATAAGAAATAAATATACCATAAAATATATTTGATTTTATTTATATAATCTTCTACTCAAAGGAAAATTTCATTCCTCAATAACGTGTAACTAGTTGTCTCTAAATCTTTTCTTATAGCCTCTAGAGTCTAGAGTGTTTATAGCCCTAAACACTACCACTACAATTAACATTAGATATGGCTATGTATATATAATCACACATCTTTAATTTTTTTTTTTTTTGGAGAAAATAGGCTAAAGACTATAATGCCAACCTTTATTTAAAGTTTAAAATTGAGTAAATTACAAAAAACATGACGTATGATTTTAGATCATTTACACTAAAGTAACCTAAGTTCTTATTTATTTATTTAATTTTTTTTCTACACATTCATCATCAGGATTTAATAATATTGTGCTAATAATTAAAAAGGACACACGATACATATTTACTGGTCATATAAATATAATATAAAAAAATGTAGAAAATTAGAATACAAAAAGGAAAAAGCAAACAATAGAATAAAAAGAAAAAAAAATGAAGCTGTTTATCTACCATCGCCTTCCATGGGTGACCATAAAGAACCTCAATACAACAAATAAAGTTGATTATCAATCAAAAGAAAAAAAAAAGGAGAATAAAAGTAATAATAATAGCAACTAAACAATGGACAAATATGATTTGAATAGTGTTAAGTGCAATTTGAATGAGAGTGGACGGCTTGTTTGGATAGTCATTTTGGTTTCATTTTAGTTTTGTTTTCAAATTGAGTCGATACAGATATGATACTAATAGAAAAATGATAGTTTTACTCATAAATTGATCAAACTAAACTGATACCGAATTGCTATTGATTTGGTACTAATAAGTTACCGATACAAATCCGATAAGATAAAAATTCGATAATCGAAACTGATAGTTTTACTCATATATATACATGTTCAGTATTAGTTCTATTTGGTCAGTTTATGAGTAAAGTTTTCAGTTTTTCATCAATATCAATTTCTTAAAAAACATCTGCTTGAAAACGATAGAAAAATAATACTAAACTGATTCTATAAATGATAAAACAAACAACCCTTTTGTGACTCAATTGGACTAGTTGGACCACTCAATGAATCACGGGAATCAAGTTCCTCAGGGTCCAAGCACAAATTTAGGTCATAGTCTTATTTTCAAGTAAGGCTTATTCTTCTTCGCACAATAGACAAGTAGTGGCCACTTCAAGCACACTTCATGAGTCATTTGGCGTCATGGAGAGCATCGCGTTACTCTTCTAGGGGCTACAGACATCGAGTATCTGATGGTTGGCTCAAAGCACATGATGGAGAGAAAAGTATATGAAATAACCCTAGTGAGATTTACAAGTTTCAATTCGAAACCTTAAGAAGAATAAAAAAGAAAGATTTGCCTTTCAAGAATCTAGAAACCGTTAAAAGCATAATCGTATCAATTTCATTACTCGATTTTGGGTATAGTGTGAGATTTAATGGAGTTCATCATGGAAGTTTTTATAGAGGAAATAAGTAGGAAGAAGATAGATAAAGTTTGAGAAAAAAATTATGGAGCATTCTGTTGATGCTTGTTGGTCTTTTGTTACCCATGAGATTTTTTTCCTATTACTATGTTTGCCTTTTTCCTTTTTAATTTTTTTGCAATTTTCTTTTTATTTTAGTAAGTTAAGTTAATTACTGGTAAAACTAACCAACAAAAATGTGACATGTGCCCCTATTTTATAATTAGCAAAAGAATGTTAAAGTCATATATCATATTTTTGTAAAAAAAAAAAAAAAAACAACTAACATTGCTTATTGCAAATGTTCTAAAACTTTGTAATTTACCCTTTAAAATTTATCCTATTTAAAATTAAAATTTACTTTTCTTCGTATTCCTTTACTTTTTATTTTATTTTAAACAAAGAAGTGGACCGCAATAAGTCACAATTTTGAGACTCAACTTGTGGACTTAAAGGGCCTAGGAGTTGCTCTGGACCTTTGTTAGACGGATCCAAACTCGGATCCAAGAATTTGAACCCTTGAATCGGTGTTAGGTTAGACTAGTTCCCAATCTATATCGAGGTCTAATATTGAGCATCCTACACCTATGTTGGAAGAATCGACCCTAGATCCAAAAACTTGAGCCCTTGAATTGATATTGGGTTGGACCGGCTCGTGATCTATAGCGATGTCTAATATTAAGCATGAAAAGAATCAAGCGAGAGAATAAAGAGGGATGGCTAGAGAGGAAAAAGAAAAAGAAAAGAGGATTGATATACTGGTTATTTCTTTTTCCCTTTTAAATCTTTTCTTTTTCTCAATATGTTTTATTGAGTATGAATAGAATAGTTAAATAAAATATTGGTTGGAACTCAAGAGTCCAAGGAGAAGAGTTTTGAAGCTAATCATTGTATTAGGTATATCCAAAAGTGAAATGATTAGTGAAGGGCTTGTATATATAGGATATTGTTTGCTAATATGACCTATTTGGATTGTCAGATTTTTATTTGTATTAGATTTGTATAAGATATATATCGATAACTTATCGTTGTTAGTTCGATTTGATCAGTTTATAAATAAAATCATCAATTTTTCATTACTATCATATTTATAACGGTTCGGTTTGAAAACAAAAACCAAACCGACTATCTAAATAGGACATCAATAAACCTCATATGTGACGGTAAGCTTTGATTTTACGTACTAAAGTTTATATTGTTTTTATATTTCTGCAATTCAACCCATTACTTTATATATATTTTTTACAAAACTAATGAAAATAGGAAACAATTTTTATAATGTTTTAATGTTGTTAAAAAAATAAAATAAAAGAAATTTTACATTTTCACGTTTTACTTTTGTCTAGAAGTTTACCCATACCGAGAAGTATTATGAGATTCACTCTAAAGCCCTTAACAAGTAACAATCAATCAAGATGCCTCTAATTTCCAGACACCTTTTCTAATTTTATTACTTTTGACATTTGACGAAGGTTCAAGTCGAATTACAATCAAGGGTTTGGGCCCTTAACAAGCCTTTAGTTTTCATACACCTTTTGTAATTTTGTTACTTTTTGACGATTTGCAAAGGTGGAAGTTGAATTACAATCGTTTGAATTATCCATATTTCACGTGCATTTGTATTTAATTTGCATTTAATAAGTGTAATGTGTCAAAAATAACTAACAAATTAGCACCGAGCGAATGCCATGCCATGAGACAAAACACAATTACATAAAACCCAAAACTCATGGAAATTACAAAACCACCAAGATTTCCTGGGCTTAGTTCCGGCCTGGCCGATAAGATCTGAACATACGCGAACAACGTAGGATCCATAGTTCATAAAGTTTCTACTTAAATTGTCGTTTTCATGTTTTATTTTTCAGATAAAAATTATGAAATGGTAAAAATATGTTTGATTCTCTTTATTAAATCCCATTTCACAGCATGTTTAAAGAAAGGAAAGGAATCATAAGGGATAGAAAATAAGAATAAAAATATATAAAAGCAAACAGTCTGAAAATAAAAAGAATGAAAGCAAAAGAAAAGTTACTAATATCATTTTATATTTGACAAAAGTACTGTACAGATTTCAATAATTTATAAACACGTTCTGAGTTGAATGGTAAAATGATATTTTATTCCAAATTCTTTCCAATTCTCCACAAATATGGGGGATATTTTTTTTCCTCTTTTATTTGTGAGTTTTAATAAAACATTTTCTTCCTTAATCGAGTCCTCTTCTTTTTTTCCTTCATATTCAAAAAAAGAAAAAAAAATTATTTCAAATTCCGTCCCTCCCGATTTTTTTCTAAAGCAAAACATAGTGTCAATGTGCTAGAGAACATAGAAAAGATAATAAGGGGAAAAAAAGGAGAGAGAGAACACGTCTAGGTTATAAATTATAACAATGTTGCTTAAAGGCTTTAATTTATATACAAATATCATCATTAAAAGAGTTCAATTTATTTAAAAAAGAAAAAGGATAATGTGACATTTCATACTTATTGTTATTTTATGATTATCAATTAGTATATAATTAAAGTTTTTGATGTTATTTGTACCATTAGCTCAATTGAAAAGAGGCATTCCTTTTAAGACAAACAAAAGGCCCAAATCTGAGGTTCGACTCTCATAAGCTATATTACAGTATGCCTAGGGTGGTATATCGTAACAATAGGCATCATCTAGGTTTATTAATGCTTGTCAAGTCTGCTTGTTTGCTTGACGATTAGATAGCAAAAACACTCTTAAAAGTACTCTAGCTTAACAATATATACTAAATATTGATCCATTAATTGATAAGTATATTACATGGAGATGCCCGGGATCCCTGGACTTATTATGGTATTGTAAAGACCCGACCCACCAATCCTTAAGATTTAGCAAGTCAAGTCCCCAACCACATATAATATTTTCATATTATATGTAAGGTTGTCCTAAATCTAACAATTTATGTGAATTGTTTGTTTAATCCCACTATAACTTGATATAATGACTTTTTACAAGTGGATTACTCACTTGAGTAATCTATTCATATAGAACTTTTCAATAAATAATTTACATTTTTGTGTCAAGCACATGACACAACAAAACTTACATAAGTTTTGACAAAACAAAAAAAAATAAGACTTTAAGTCTTTATATACAAACAAGGCTTAACCAACAAGCCACTATTCAAAATACAAAATACATAATTGAACCAATAACTTGTTCAAAAGTTTTCCTTCCTTGCCATCTTGCACTCGATTCCTATTCGCCCCACTCATCCATAAACTTCTTCCAATCCGACCCATAGCCCATATCATCATAATAGTCATCATCACCTGAAATATAGCAATAGTGAGTTAAAGGCTCAGTACACAGCAACAATACTCAAAAGCGTAGTGACAATCATACCTAGACTAATGCAATGCAACACTAATGTTTCATTTATCATTCGTTAGTATTCATTGATCAAATCATCATTGGAGTATTCAAACTCCGGGACAAGCCATGGGATTCTAGGGATCCTGAGTAACGCTCACGACGCTCAGGGGGTTGATATAGATAGCCCGAATATCTATATCTCCTAGATAACCTTACAATGAAAAAAACATAATCTCATATGGGTTATATAGCTGTTGCCCAACTTCACTTAACTCAATCCATAATATTAATTAATTTACATGCTCCCATAAATATGAATTAAATTATACTATTTCCTTTCAAGAATAAGTAAATGTTGCTCAGTTACTACATTTCCTATCGATTATCCGCCGAGCCTAGTCATTGCATCATGACTATTGGCCTAAGCGCCTACACTAACATATCATTACATCATGATAAGTTACCGCTCCTCAGACCGGATTCAACGGTGAAAACACAAGCAATTCAAGCAATATTTAAGTCATTTAGAATTTATATCAAATTTAAGTATGCCTATCTTAACAAACATACAAGCAAGTCACTGTGTACTAGCTCGAGAATCAATGGAAATAACCGAAAGGGGATCACTCACTGTAAAAAGAAGTAATTACAAACTCACACTTAGTTCAAGCACTAATTATCTAGTTGAAAATACAATTAATCAAGGAAATTCAAATAAATTAGTACAAAGTCATAATAAAGCATTTAAACATCATATTATATCATATAACACTTAACAAATACTTAATTGATCATATATCAAACTTCAAAAAATTTTGAAGAAAGTTTTTAAAATTCAAAAGCGCAGGGGATACGTTGGCATTCAAAGCCGACGGCTTTGAACCGGTGTTCAACACTCTGAAAACCAACACTGCCAACGCTGGCAGCGTTCAAGGGTA
The DNA here is from genome assembly GCA_024138025.1 of Combretum micranthum. Taxonomy (NCBI): domain Eukaryota; kingdom Viridiplantae; phylum Streptophyta; class Magnoliopsida; order Myrtales; family Combretaceae; genus Combretum; species Combretum micranthum. The sequence goes on from JAMXBD010000005.1 coordinate 2,669,421, forward strand.
TGCCGGCTGCCTTCATTCTACACCGGTGGCTTTGAGCCGGTGTAGAATGCAAATCCAAAATTTTTCAAAACTTCCAGAGAGGTACAAACCGGCCGCGTACATGGATACGCTGGCAGCCTCTCACTATACGCCGACGGCTTTGGATTCCCAGTAGCCGGTGTACAATGTGAAAGAATGAACGCCGGCTGACTTTTTCCAGCGAAAGCCGGTGGCGTTCAAACGGCTTTAACAATTTTACTCTGTTCGCTTCCAACACCGCCTATAAGCCGGCGGTGTGGAAGCCCCAGATGCCGGCGTACGACCAAAATTTAGCCTATACGAAAATGTTTTTAATTTCCCCTGTTTTATTACACTTTGTTCACTTTCAAAAAAAAAAAAATTCTCAAACTTAGCCTAAACTTCCCAAAGCTTGTTATATGTTCATTACATTATTCAAACAACATAAACTCCAACTCACAACATCAAACTCTCCACCACAAATCATCATTCACAAATCATACTTCAGACCCCAAATCACTATACCTAACATTTAGTCATCAACCATTTGCATTGCTCAACACTTCTAATCTCTTGTACTACATATACCACTAACTACTATAACAACAAAACACTCCTCATACAACCAACAAAGTATATAAGTCATCAAACACAATTTAAGCTTAAAACCTATTTCTAAGAAACAATGAACTTGCATATTTTGAAGACATGAAAAACATACTTACCAATAGAACTTTAGGCCTTGGTTTTGTGATCCTCTAACATGCTTTTGATGGTGGAAAGGATAGAAGATAAAAGGCTTATCTATATAGATCCATGGGAGAGCTTTGGAGAAGAAGGAAATGGTGTTTTGAAGCTTTTGAAAGCATGTTTAGGAGGTCTGAAAATTGTGCATGAATTTTGCACTATTTGAGTTGATATTATCTTAAGTTTTGACTTTTGAGGCATAAGAGGTTAAGGGGACTTGATGACTTATCAATTGCTAATTAACAAACTTGTCTTTGGTTAATTAATGTGTGTTTAAGCTCCCTTTAAGGTAAAAAAAATTATGCTATGGTGAGACTTATGTACATGGATCTATTTACTCATTTTAATACATTCCAAATATAATTCTTACATGTTAATGCAATTTGAATTTTATGAACTAAATATTTAATAAATTCTAGAGTATTTTAATATTTTAACACAATAATAAAACACATAGTTCATCATGAACACAAATTATATTCAATACATATCAAAAGTATGTATAAATTCAATAACACATATAAAATATAAATTGGAGATTTCATGGTTATTTTAGGTATGCCCAAAGAAAGGAGTGTTCCTTGTTTAGTAGAATTTCCACTCTACAATGGTTCATTAATGATTATTATTATACCTATATTTTTATCCTCTTACACATTTAAATATTACCAAAAGTATAATAAATATCATGTCAATTCTATTTTATTACAAATGAAATGATATATTCAAATAAAAAAAATATATTTTATTAATCTACTATTTATTTTATTCCATTCCACTCCTTTTACTCTCATTCATTCAACTTGGAACGATGTTGTGTACATAAGTGCAAGAGTTTTTATTTACTGCTTTCAAAAATTTCATCCTTTCCATTATAGCATACTGACAATTGGTTTCAGTCAAGCCGTATTGTTCTTTTATGGGTTGATTCAGAATGCTAAGTGCGTGTTCAATCTTCAGTACAAGGGGGCAAGGGAAACATCTTATCTACAATATGATTCAACTTGTGGAATCCTTAGAAATCTCGCGGTTCTACTTCGGGTTCAAACCGTGATCCGAATCGCCGGTTCCGGTTTCACTTTTTACGGATCCGAAACTATCCCATCTATAGTATGGGATGGGTACGAACAGTGGACCGCCAAATCACAAGGTGGGTCCCACGGTTTCGAATTGGTATAATTTAAAAAAAAAAAAACCCATTGCAAAATTTAAGTTACCCATTGTAAATTCAATGTGTTGAAAAAAAGCTTATTGTATTACATTTATTTTTCAAGAAACAATTTCTTAATTTGTCACTAATAAAAATATTAAATACATTTGTTTTTTTTTTTAAACGATTTGGATCCACGCAATTCTGGCGGGTCCCACTTAGTGAATTGGCAAGGACCTGCCACATTGATGGGTCCAATCGCCGAGTAGAGTCCCGGTTCGAATTTGATCCTGGGAGAAGTCTAAATCCAATTACAACTACCTATTATTCACCATATTATATTGCGGAGATTTTTGTTAACAATTACCTCTAGATCTTACAAAATAATTTTTTTCCACAAAAAATGTATCTGCATTCGCAATTACTTTTTAGAAGCTATACATTTCCGAAAAGGTAAACTTAACGAGTGTAGTAAAAGGAATTGTCAATAATGTCAGAATTTAGAAATTGATGGGGTTACTATTAGTCCAAGTATGCTCTACGAGTTCAAATTCAATCGCTGTTTAACTCTTTAAAGAATGTGTTAAGTATTTATATATATTTTTTAAATTTGTTTGGTAGAGTAAAGGTGAAGATGATGGCAAAGCATGTTTAAAAGGGATGCTGCTAACATTTACTCTATGATCCCTTTTGTCCTTATTTTTCAAAAAAACTTTTGTGTACATGGGCTTGTTTTGTCCGCTTAAATTTTTACGTTTGGATTGGACAAAAACTGTAATTTCCCGTTTGATTGATGTTATGGACTCTGATATTGGACAACGGATCTTAAGACAATTAGGTAAATTTGAAAAAGTTTATTGGACAACTCAAATTTACTAAAAAATTCAAACCTTTCTAATTTAGACAATCAGGTAAATCAATATATCGTAAGGGCATTTTGGCGAAACCTTTTTATTAAGTGGCCTATAAGCAGTATGCATATTATCCACGTGGGAATTTTCTAATAATTTGGACATTTTATGGAAAAAAAAAAAAACTTCGAATAAGTTTGCTAGAGGAGACTTTTATGGACATTTTTCTAAAAACATTGTTTAGCCAGATTTTATGGAACGTTCCAAGCGGTGCTAGTTTGAACCGTGATGTGAGTTGAGAATTTTGAATAATCTGCTCTTTATTATTTAACTAAGAACGTCGGCTCCTTATTTTATGGTGCCTTTAAAATATTCAGGTCCCCGATGGCATCGAAATTTAATTTAGACATGAATTTTCCTGCTTGGCGGCATGTATATAATATACTTTGAAAAAGATTAATGCCTGTCTTATAATTATAATACTTGTTGAAGATCAAACAAGGAATGAAAGAAACCTCATATATATATATAAATTCATAGAAAATATAACTGGTATTAGTAAACGTAAATTTACACGTTTAGCATGTAAGAATTGATCAAAAATGAAATAATGATCTTAAATTTTATAATTAATTCTATGTTTAAAAAAGAATTTAAAAATTCGAATAATAATTCAATTTTTCTTGTGAGAAAGAAGAATCACAACTCTATAATGTTAAGTGATATAAGATGTTTATTATTTTATTGGAAAAGGACGTTAGAGTCGGTAGTAATAAAGGTTCATTGTCATTGGCTGCATGCGTGAAGGAAGGGAAGATATGGCCGGTTACATGTTTCCACGTAGGTTTGAAAAAAGCTGTAATAATTTGCATGGAGCCCCTCGAATATTCCCACGCAATGATGCCTTCTTTTTACGGGGAAAACACAATTAAAATAATTGAACAAATAAATAAGAAGAGAGAGGTGGTTGTAGGTATCAAGAAAATGTAAATAATGTTTTAAGGAAACTTATAAAGATGATAAATGGGAAAACAATTTTAATTTTTATGTGTTTGGCTTTTAGTAAATTACGTAATTAATATATAACACGAACGATATAAAAAAGTTATTTTTTTAGATTCTTTAGGACCTGTTTGGATAATCATGTATCATATCAATATTAGTTTAATATCAAATTAATTTAATTAATTTATAAATAAAATTATTAATTTTTTATCGATATCGTAAATATATATTGATCCAATCCGTATTTGACATTAAAGTGATACCAAAACGCAAATCAGTTCTATCGTTTATGTCTCTATGGACACCCAGTTGCAATTAATAAAAGCTGCATAAAAATCGGTGCAATTAAATGCAGTGGCCTGACCCTCACTCTTATTTTGTTCGTACTCCCGAAATAAAAATTGATGTAATATCGAGAATGATTCTTAGACCATGAGCATTCCAATAAACCATGTGCCAAACATGAAAATAATCTCGCCCACAGGTTTTTGGCCCCCAAAAAAAAAAAAAAAAATCACGCCCACAGGTTAAATGATAAATTAATTTACAGAAATCGAGGAAGGATTAACCGCATGGAATGTTCGTTTACTTTATTATCTTATGGTATATATTAAATGTTTGTATTTTAGTACTGTCAAGACTTTACCTGTAGTCTTTTGGCAGAACAAATTATGATAATCGAATTCATTTTTATGTTAAAGGAAGAGTTAAACTGCGTCGCAGCTTGTGGTTTCATCCATGATTAGTCCATAACTAAAATTAGCAATGGGTTCACAGTTTTAGCAGTCACACGCGAGTGATTTATGTCTTGCCTCTATGAGGAAGAATGTGGAACTACAAGTGGGAGATGATCACTAAGACTCAGAAGTTTTGGAGAAGAAATAAGCAATTTCAAAGATAAAGAAATAGGCAATTTCAAAGATTTGATATGCATTTTCTTAGTACTTCAATTTTGTCCAATGGATTGAGTAGACATTTGCTCTGGATGATTTCTATTAAATTGCATGAACTATCAATGGCCTCCTAATGTTGACTCCTTCGTAGACTTTTATTGAATTGAAGTCCATGGCGAATCTTTTTAAGTGGATGAGCTTTCTTTGGAAATGTTGAAAGCGAAAACAGATATCCAATAGACTTAACTCTAGGTTTATCATGTCAAATCTCTTTTCGATTATTGTAAAATGAACTAGTCTTGTTAAACTCTGTAACATGGTCCAAAGGCATTAAAGCAAAATATTTTTAATATAATGTACTTAACCCTCTATAATAGCTAATCACAACAACTAGAACTTGTTGAATCTATCGTTTTGGGCTCATAATAAATTTGAAGTTGATGAATCATGGGTGGTTACAATCTTATTTTGATGAGAAAATGTATAACTCAACTACTTCGCAATTTAGTTAAACTACATTTAATAATAATAACTTGTTTTTCATACGCTTAAGTTTTAATCTGCATATATGTGTATGTTGTGTATTTCTATGGAGTTTGTGTAGGTTTTAACAAGAAAAAATTTATATGTACACAACCTTGGTTGCAACCTAAACTCTAGGGCCAAATCGAGGACTCAACAAGTTTGATATAAGGCGTGATAAGTGAAAAACCAAGGCGAGACGAGTGGAACAAAACAAGTTGAACAAGCTTAGTTATGGGTCAAGTTGAGGGTTAGGCATGTTAAGCGGTTAGGGCACGACAATTTCAAAACTAACACTTTATAAGCTCAAGTCTCAGGCTCAATGAGATGAAGATAATAGATTTGGTCGATAGCTAAATTGAGGCACGGCAAGTTAAGGTACGTCATGCTCCAGGGCATGACAAGTTTAAATCTAAGGCTCGACGAGAACAAACTTGGTCGATGGATAAATTTGAGGCACGATGAGTTTGAGGCGTGACAAGGTTTAGGGCACAACAATTGAAAAACTAACTATTGCATATTTTTGAATTTGATCATTAGAGGTACTTTTGCAGTAAACGACTATGTTTTTTAAACCTGATATATATATATATATATATAAATGTTTTGGGGTGATTTTTTGAGAGATTAAAGGAGAGAGAAGAAAGTGCAGATTAACTTGCAGCTATTATGTAAAAATACTCTATCATTTTGTATTTGCATTTGTTAAGTGAATAGTATTATTCGTGAGATTAGTGAGCTAATATTGAAGGCACTGTAAGCCCCTAGTTTATATATATATATATATATATTCTTAAAAAATAAACCCAGAGTTAATATAGAAATAAGAACCCTAAAAATTGAATCAAGTTAAAACCAGATTTTGGAAGCCCTGGAATTGATCCTAACAAATTACAAGTTCCGGAAACCTTAGACAATATCAGATAAGTTGAATAACCTTAAATGTCTAATAAATGTGATGAGAAAAGAAAACCTCAATACCAAACCCTAAGAAAAAGAGTACTTTTGAAAAAAAAATGAAAATCCAATAATCGCTCAACTCGGAATCCGTATGCTAAACAATTTGTCTATCTGATCTCTGAATAGAGGCAATATATCCAAAATAATGTTTAATAACAAAATAATATGCAATAATACTCTATAATATAGTAATAATTTATCAAGTCAAAAGTTCACCAGTAAACTAAAATCGTTTCCATGCCCGATCATTAGCACACAAATCGAGATAACATTACCAAATAACCATTAATGATAAAATAGTAACCCCTAGATTCTTCGGTAACTTTATAAGTGAATCTTAGAGTCAAAATTAAGACTAATACCGAAAAGTCAAACTGAGTTAACTTTTAATCCTGAAAGTCCTAGCCTCAATTAGACAATCCCAAGAATCCTAAAATATCAAATAAATTATATAAATAGAGTAAACTCAAATTATGAAGCAAAAATATACTATAAATGTAGACTCCTAAATTTTATAATTTTGCGAGGAAATCTTAAAGTCAGAATCCTAAAAATCAGCCTAGGTGAACAATAAGTTCTAGAAGGTTAGATCCGATAAGGCCGTGCTTGAAACCCAAGACAATAAAAATAAGACAACCTATATTATACTCTAAAAAAATGTCATATACCCTAAAAAATCAAACTCGACCAAAACTCGTTTGTTTTGGACCCGAACAAAATCAGTTTTCAAAATTGAAGCACCGACATGCAAAACAAGGTAAAATTTTCCAACGATCAATTCTTACTATAAAGATATTAAGATGTTCATAAAATATCAGATAAAATATTTTCAAGTCATAAAAAAGTCAGATATAACTCATATATGCGTATTTTGTCTTTACCGGTAACTTATCTAATGTTTTACCATTCCTATTTGCTTTTATTTGTAGCTATTTCATACTGCCATTTTATCTCTATATTTTTATATATATTTCTTATAAAACACAACTTATAACCTATAATTTGTATTCCTTAACATATACCTATCATATTACATCAAATATACTTTTCTTTTCTTCTTTTTCTTTTTCTCCTTCCCTTCTTGAAGAAGTCTGCAGTTGTTGCCTCCTCCTTTTTGCAACCCTTTTTTCTATTTATTTTACACACAAAAATCTCCCGTTTCTCTTTATAAATACCTACTATCATTCCCTTACCTTACACTTTATAACTTCTCACAAATTTATCTCTTTTTTATCATTCTTTCCTCTCTCTTATCTCCCTAATGCTAGCGCAAACCTAACCCCCCACCCACAATTCTCTCTCTCAGCTCCTTTTTTTTTTTAATACACACACACATACTTCCTTCAATATTTCATTTAGGTAAATACTTAACTCTCATCTCCTTGGTTGATCTTATGTGTGTTTATCAAAGTTCAAGCATTATCCATAAATGAAAAATCTCCACATGATGCATTAAAGCTAGTGATGATGATGCTAATATGGAACTTGTATCAAATCTGTATTATAATCATGTTAAAATGTCAATTGTATTGTTATATTTTATGTCATCTAATCTTACTTTCTATTTGTATAAATATAGTCATGTATATATTTATATCAATTTGAGCATATAAGCTCACTAATCTAACATTTATTTCATTGCACTTTTTTTGTCTCTTCCAATTTATTTATTTATGCTCTTGTTATATATTTTGAGACTTATTCTTAATCTAAGTCTCAGACTTACCCTTAATCAAGTCAAAAATAAAACGGGACTTGTTCATAATCTAAGTCCTAGAAATGTCTTGTCTAAAAATTCTAAGGCTTCCATTTTATTTGTTTTGCTCTTGATTATTTTGCTTTTATTTGCATGAGATTGGATAATATTCAAGTCTCAAGATGCCTTGATAAAATCTAAGTTTGTCATATTTATTTATAAGATTGGAAATTTTTTTCAGGTCTCAGGAAGCCTTGAAAAAGGTCTAAGGCTTCCATGTTTTTCTTTCTTTATGATTTTCCTATTTTTATGGTGACTGAAATTTATTCAAGTCCTAAGGAGTCTTGATGACAAGCTAAGACTCCAATGCTTTTATTTTTTATATTTGCTTATTTTTGGTTATTTATCTTTAATTTTTATACTTTGATAAGTTTATGTTAGTGATTCTATCTCTAAGTGTACTATTATATTTTTACTCATGTATGTCCATAGTCATGGAAATTTTCAAAAATGTTGATATTAATAAATCCTTGTTTTATAAAATGACTTTCAAAATTTTATTTTCAAACACTTAAGGAATATTGTCTTTTGAAATAAAGGAATAAACATAGGCACTTTACTAAATTTTTGAAATGCCTAAAAATGAGTTTATCCTAAGATACAAATGTTGATAATTCTTTGTTATGCAAATTTTTTTAAAAATATGTTTATAATAATCTTTTGCTAAGATAAAAATTTAGGACAAGTTAGCTTTCTAAATTCTCTCATGAGAACTTAGAGTGAATTTTTTCTACAGTCATATAAAGACTTATGTTTTAGAAAAATTGTTAGTAAAAAAAGGCTTATGATAAAAATAAGATGACTATGAAATTAAAGAATAAGAAACTATAATTTTTCTAGGTTAAGTATCACTTTTACAACAAACTAAGATTGGTGATTTTATTTAAAAATTCAAAAGAAGATTTTCCATAAACTTAACTTACCAACTGCCATAAGAGATTGTTCGTAAAAATTCTATTTTTATACAATATCACTGAGATCATGCATTTAACATGACATGATATTGCTATTATATGATTTCTAAAGATAAAATATTTTTATGATTGCTTTAGATTATTGAATGAAGTATAACTTTGAGAAAATAAGAAAAACAAGGGCTAAGGTTCGAGACACAATATTTACCGATCTATTCCAAGCCTAAAATAGCAAATGTTAAAAATAATCTTACAAATAGATAGAGCTTTCAAAGTAGGTAGAAAAGACTATTAATATGCAAAACTTCAAGTTAAAATGTGGATTTATAGCCATTTTAAATTGAAACTTTCATAACCAGGAGAAATAACGCAAATAAAAAAGACAGAGTTTGAAATTTAAGTAGCACTTATACAAAATACTCATCCGAATATTTCTTTTGTCTAGATGACAAGGATTATGGGACCCCTTTTCCCAAGGATTATATCGACTAAACAGATTGTGATATGGATATGTGAGTTTTCTCTCATGATTTCGTTACCTAGTTTGTGCTTATAAATAGTTACACTACAATTGTAGGGTAGGACAAAATAAATATGTAAGGGGTTATGGGTACTAGTGTATGTGTTCCTATGAATGAGTGACAAGGGATGCTAAGCGTATCGAAGTGGGATAAATGATTGATTAAGTGTATTATCAATTTTATGTGTTGCTTATGTGTATGATACTTGTTTAATCACCCATAAGCATACCTTAATTATATTTGACCTTCATAAAAATAAAATGGACATGCATTGCATCCGTCAAGTCAGATGTTGAAGATTGCTACTCTTACGCAAAGAATCGGAGGAGCTCGAGTGTCAAGCTCATTCTTAAGGAATAAGACATAGAAGGGATACAGCCTAAGGATGAGTCCACCGATCGATCGCTACGAGCAAGTGCTTGGGACTAGCAGTAAAGATCGTGTAGACCCTCAAATCCAATTTCTTAACCCTCGATATGAGGGCGTAAATCCATCAAGTATGGTTTCGATATCCATACATATTTGTTTGTAACATATGTTTGTTACATAACATATGTGTGAAAATTAATAAACTTGTTTGAATTTATGATACGATTAAGGAAATATCTCATTAAGCACGTTGTAATATTATACGCCCATAGATATTTGTTAAAATAGGTATACTTAAGACTCAATTCAAGGAACGGAACATTAAGAAAATCATTGGTGAACTTTTGAGCCTTTATGGAAGAATTGAGAGTATAGGATGAAGTTTCAATTTGAAATTTCTTTTTGAGCAATATGTGATATATTATTATTTTGGAGACAACTAGGAAACACCTTATATATTTTTTATTCATTTGAGGACATTAGCAGGGGTATGCCCCTAAGATTTGTAATTGGCATTATTTATGTTTAATGATAGTATTTTTCTTGCCTTACTATTTAATTATTATCAACATAAATTGCGCTACCCGATGCGTTCTCTTTGTTGAGATGTACGCCTTTTGTATAATATGAAAGCCATTACATACTAAGGTAGTTATTCTCAGGGTTTATTATTGTGTACGATGGACTGCCACGTTTAAGATATCCCTCGAGACATAACAAACACTATTCACATGTTTTATTTAAGTGTTTTAGTGAAGTCTTCTTGTATTTGAGGCAATAAGTGAAATCTTCATGTGTTGAAACACTTGTGTGAAGTCCTATGTATGTGTAGGCAACTCGTTGTGGAGTCATTATGTTGAGGCATTGAGTGAAGTCTCACTGTGAGGATTGAGTGAAGTAGAGGTAATGTGAAGTCTTCTATTGTGAGACAACTATTTGTTTGAATAAAATGTGTGAAGTCCTCATTGAATGAGACAAATTATGAACCGTAGAGACCATAGAGAGGGACATAACTCCACGTTAAATTTGATGTAATTTTCTTCTTCCCTTATCTCTTTATTATTATTGTTCTAATTGTCGTAAAAGGATTAAAGAGATAATGTTGGCTAAGTGAGCTTAAAATTGGTTTAAAAACCCGCCTTATTGCTTTGAATTCCGCAATATGCATGCATGTGTAATCAAGCTTAGTGATTGATATTTTTTTTAATTTCAACAAAAGTTGCTCCGACTACTCAACTTAGAGCCTTGAGCATTGTATAAGGACATGTTGTAGGAGTGACCCATCACCATTGGGTAGAATTGCCACAGCATGAACATTTTAAGCTACTGGATCCATATCTAAGTTTAAGGTTAGGTAATGTAAGTTGTGCATTAGAAGATTTACACTATGTTTAAAATAGAGGGAAAAAAAGAGGCAAAAAATTCAAGAGAATAAATTATTTTTATCTTGTTTGAGATCACCTCTTTTAATAGATATACATGAATTTTTGCATTGTCAACACAAATGATCAACATTGCTACATTATTGGCGATTCGAGGGAAGCTAATTATACTATTTATAAATTCATTGAGATATTTTTTTCTCCAAGAATCATCATGGCAATATGGTATTTCATTACACATGTCTTGTTTTGTGGTGTAAAACTTGATTTTCCTCTCCATTGTTTTTTTTCCATCCTTTATATGATTAATAGAATTGTGTTTTTAATTAAATTACAGTTCTATGAAATATGAGACCATGATTTTGAATATCCAAATTGCATGTTTTTCAATGATTTGGCATTTATATGTAGTAGAGGAGGCTATTATGAGCTTACCTCTTTGTTGTTAAACTAATAGCAACACATGGCTTGTATGAGTGCCATTTGAAGGTTTCTAGTACATGATAGATTACACCGACACGAAGAGACATCTCCATGATGTAAGTGAATCATTATTAGGATTTGTTAGTAACAAACATGAAGACTCACTACCATTCTAGCCACCCTATGGAGGATGCTATGAGAAACAGGGACAATGATAGGGATAGGGATAGAGATAGAGTTGAGGGCAATTATATTTCTGCATGCACAACACCGAGTTGATAGATGGAAAGATGAAGATTTAAGCAAGATTGCAAGTTATTAAAATTCTATTAAATTTGAAAAAAAAAATCATCAAATATGCCATTTAGTTTGGATATGAGTTTATTTTAGGAATAAGTCATTTAATAACATGCTATTAAAATGTTATTTTAGGATATTGTTTGATGGGATTTTATTTTATTTTATTTTATTATTTACTAGTATATAAAATTATTTAGTTTTCCTTATCTGTTTAGATTACATAAGATTTTATTTTGTGCTGTAAATAGGTTTAGTTATATTGAACAATTCAATTAATAAATCATGGATTTATAATTTAATGTCACCTCATTTTTTTTTCAACTTATCAAGAATTTTAATTCTTGTAGGGTTCACTTTACATATTATGAGGTTTGTGACTCTTATATAGTTAGTGGATTAAGGTTTCCGTTTAATTATATCAAGATTCTTGGTTAGCATAATTCAATAGGTTAAGTTCAATATATATACCATTGGTTCTAAAAATTTGTTTAGTCGATGAGTTAAGGTTTGCCTACAACCTAATTTTAGCATTTCAACGTTTCCATTATTGTGCCATGTACTTATGTCGAGATCAAGGATGTTTTATCCCTAACATAACTTATCACCCCATGCATCTCCCGTGCCCATTGCATATGAGCATTTTCACTCAAGTCATTTGACATTGCCATTAGTGCCATTTGAGACACTAGTAGGGTAAAGCTTCACCACTCACATTCGAAATCTTCCAACGTTGTTAAGAAAAGATGACTCAAAGCTCATGGCAACAACATAGTCAAGGGGCTCATGTAAGTTGAGCATGATTTGTTTCCGATGCACATTACTACTCTCCTATCTTACTATTTCTAGGTTGGGATGACATACACGTAACTAAATATCGATAAGTAGGTGTAGCGTTAACCTTATATTAAACTAAATATTTAGCAATAAAAAACCTTTAAGCGACAATGGAGAGGGAAACTATGAACTTTATTTGACTTTTAAAATTCTTTTCATCATGTTGTTTTGTATCTAATTTATATTTTCAAAGACTGAATGGGCGACGAATTAAAATTTTTTATTTTTCCTATTAGCTGTGGTTCTTGACTTGTTATTTATTGTTAGTGAAGGATTTGTTCCTCACTTGTTATTCTTATTATTGGGAATGTGTGTTATAGTTAAGGAGTTTAGAGTATTTATAGGGCATTATTCACAAGTTGTCGAGGGTTGTGATTGTTTGTATTAGAGTTTTTATTTTTGTTGTTATGGTTCAAGCTTTTAGAGTATTAAAAGGGTTTAGATGTGACTTGATGAAGAATCTTTTGTTGTTGTTTAAAGTAAGCATAATTTTATGATTATCAACATGCAAAAAAAAGAAAACATAAATACCACTTACATGAAAATAATTACCAATTAACCGACATAAAATCACATCTATTATGTGCAATTTTGGATTTACATGTACGTTACATGTCTTAAATGCAACACGAGCGCATGTGTACCTAAATCTACTGCATGCAATTTTGGGTTTATTTTCCATGCTAGATTAATATATTTTTATTCAATCACTCTCATAATAAAGTTATAACATAACAAGATACATCATTTGCCCAAGAAACTTGTATCAAATTTAACTTAGTTATCCTTAAATACTACAATACTAAAACATCATTTACTTCCAACTAGATTTCTCTACCCCATAAAATTGTAAAGCACTATATATTTAATTTTTATATTAAATTATTCATTTTATCAACAAATTACAACAATATTTATGAGTAAAGAATGAAGTTGATATATGAAAAGAAAATAAAGATGAAGTATTATAATTTTTTGATCATATAAAAGTAAACTATCTATCTAATTGTTTACAAATCTTCAATACCATTCCAAGCGTTCTTTTGCTTCCTTTTATAGATCATGTCCATCCTTATATCTTTTGCTTGTGATGGACTGCTTGAATGTTGTTCATTTAATGCAATGTTCAATGTTCCACCTGTATCAGATCATTTGACCATATTTGGATATAGATTATATAAACTATAACTATCAAATAAATATCATATTAACCAAGAAATATCTGTGTGATCCTCTCTGCCATACTTGATGGTACCAAACGACTTGGTTCATAGGGGGCATGTGGAGTAATAGGAGCTGACTAGCATGTAACCATGTTTGGTGTCAAGTAGATCATTGGTGATGCGATCGTGCGAACCATAGGTATATAAAACCTAAGACCCAATCAATCGTTGATGGATTACGAACCCTAGATCGTCTTGAAAAAAGTCAATATCAACTCGACCTCAATTAAACTCGCCAACTAAAACCGAAGTTATCAAATAATGCAGCAATGTAACCTGGCCTAGAGGTCGGCATGGGGTGGTTTGAACGAACCACCTCGAACCATCCCTGGCGGTTTCGTACCCAGAAACCACCCGTTGGGACGGTTATGAACTACCGAAGGACCCGCCGACAATGAACCGATTTCTATTGGGTCGAGAACCGCTATTCAAGACCTAGAACCGGCAGTTCTACCCGGCTCGTCTAGAAATTAAAAAAAAAAACACATACATTACGAAATTGGTTAGCTTATTTTTCACCAAACTCTTCAACTATTCATATGAAAGTGTTTTTTATCTGTCCTATGCTCTTATCTGTAGTTGATCTTGATTTAGAGCCAGTGAAATATATGTGTAGATGTAGTGAAACCGTGGTCACTTTGATGACATGGATCTGCTCCATGCTTGTGGCATTGTCTGGATGTCTCTTCCTGACATATTAATTTATGATCCAGTATAATGTGAAATTATAAAAAAAATGTGGAAATAGTGATGTGCCTACTTGCTCACCATCCTCAATTTAGCAAAATTTAGCTGCAAGTTATTAATATTAATTTACTTTGTCATTTAAAATTGAAATGGCAAACTGCCTGGTGAGTAGAGAAGATTCATAATTAAAAGTTCTAAGATTCTCCCATCCAAGAACATTAGTTAAATGTTTGGACTGACATTGTTTCTTAGTTGGGACATAGTTTGATGTATGATTATAACTGTCACAAGTTTTTATGGGGAAAAAAATTAAAAGAAGAAATATTATCCTCCTAATGTGTGAATTACAAAACATATGAAATGTCTGGCACAATGAAATTTACTTGTCATCGTTTGCCTGTATGTTAATCAACTACTATGAGTTCCGTAATTGTGTTTATTATTTGCTAATCATTATATTTTATTTGGAAAAATTTTAAATGTTTATTTTAGGTACAAATAAGTTGAAATTGATTTTGTTGATTTTAGGTTTTTTTTTTTCATTTTTTGATTAACTTAGAAACAAAAACTGGTTCACGATTCTCATGGAACCAAAACCGCCAGTTCCGGTTCGGGTGCCGACTTCTAACTTGGCCCCGCGATTCCGGTTCCGATATGGAACCGACCTGAACCATGCCGACCTCTAACCTGGCCCCAAACAAACCTATCATTTGGAACCATAGTTATCACAAAGAACAGAGTTTGAGCTAATCACACTTGTTGATTAGAACCAAAACTATCATATGTTTTGTTCTTATCACAAGAACAAAGAAACTCTCACCAATGGAGAAATCTCTCTCAAAGTATTTTCATTCAAATGATAATAGATAATTACAAAGCAAGAACCATTTATTTTTATAGACTAAAACAAAGAAGTCTAAAAGATAAAGAAACATAAAAGACACAAAATAACAACTACTGTTGTATAAAGAAAGCCAACAACCTTTATTACACTTTAGGCAGCATACATTTAAAACATGAATTTGGAATTAATTTCTGAGATAAGAAAGCCGGCAGCTTATGTATTTATGCCGACAATGTTGCCATTTGTGCCGACAGCATAGGAGCCTGTACAATCTCCTGGATGAGGTGGTCTGTTGAGTAATTCCAAGCTGGCAGCTTTCATCTTTGATAGCTTCCAAAACTCGAAAAGCTCTAGTCTTTTGTCTCCCAAACTACTTTACAGGCTCCTTTAGCTCACTTGAATTGAGTTTTAATCATTAGAACTTCAATAGTTAAGCCCCTAACTCCTTCAAATGGCTTATGGAACTTGAACTTGGTCGACTTCAAAATTGATGTTTCCAGGATCACATCAATTAGATCGAATGATGGAGCATTTATGCTAATTGTGGACACATGTGTACAATGATTACTGTAGGAGGATACACTCTAGGAGAATTAACATGAGGATGCATGGGGGAATTTGCTACTAGATTTTTTGTAAAAGGATCTAAAGTATCATCTATTGTAATATGTACAATAGCACTTGTAGGAGGATTTATAAAAATATCTATAGCATAACTAAGAAATTTATCCAATTAAGTAAAGACTATGGTGCGTTTCAAGCACATCCATACATTACATGTGATTGACATTATTACACAAAAATTGCCAAGTACTACACAGGATTTACCTATTACTACGAACCGCTTCATTTTTTAAGGAAGATTATAGAGTGTTTCAAGTAAACCTCATGTATCACATGTGGTTTACTTTAATACAAAGAAATCATAGGTATCAAATGCGATATACTTTTGACTTAAATAATAATATGATAGGAATAAAGAAGTTACATTTCATGGATGTGATTCAACTTAAATTGTAATATTTAAATGTGATTTATCTTTGTACAACTAAATTGCACTTGGTACATGAGATTTAGTGATGCACTAAACTTTTGGAATTGATGCTGGTGTAGGTAATTTTATAATTAAAATCATGTTATTTATATTTAGGTAATTTGTTTTTAGGGTTAGTAAACATGAATATGGAGTATGATTAAGGAGTGTTAATTTTTTGTTTGTAAATTTTTTTTACAAATAATTATTATGTTGAATTCATTTCCTATGACACTATTTCAAAACATTTTGAAATCGAGTTTTCAAAACACTATTACATTCTTGTTACTTCAAAATCACATGAAATCATGGGTTTAATACATGATTTTGAGTAATGCCTTAATGGGATTACTTTCAAAAGTATCCCATTAGAGATCATTTTAGAATAAAAGTAAAAATTATTTCTAGTTCCTAATGTATGGACTAAGCAAATAATAGGTTTTCCTGTTTGCATAGCTTTTTATGGTGTTTAATTGATCGAATAACTATACGATGAATTTCAGTTGCTAATAAATAATGAACCACAATTACTTCCTAAGATTAAAAAAAGAGTTACTTATTAGTCAGGGCTTTTTTTTAATTTTTAATTTTAATTTTTTCCTTTACTTATTTCTAGGTTCTAACCAAAAGATTTTAGTCAACACTCAAAACATGGACTAGAGTATAGGGTTATGTTTCTATTAAATTTACATTCACCTAATATATTGCTATTATCATTTAATTACAATTAAATAAAGTGATAGTTATTACTTCTTTATTTTTTTTATACAAATTATAATTATACTTCTATCTTATTTTATCTAACCAACTAAATATGACATAGTATAAAAAAGCTTCAATTACATTTAAAGAGCTTATAATATTACCTTTAATTTTCATATCAGTAATAAGGGTAGGCGGGTAACCCTGTCGTACAGGGTCCCACTTGGATTCTGCTCGATTGGATAGGATCCAGATGGGTATCAAGGACCATATGATAGAGCATTGATATCAATTTTTCGGTACCTACTCTCATAAGGTAAGGACGAGTATGAGCTCTTCAAACCCTGTATTCACCTTGGAACATGTACCTTCTACAATATAGTACAGGTTCTAGGGTATCATATATCTACTTTATTAAATATTGTATAATAATATCAATATATAATAAATAATGATATTTCATATTTTATTTTGCAACCACTTATATTCAAGATTATTATTTGTAGACTACATTTCAAAATGTTTTATTATAGAAGGATTTGTATTATTTTATTTTAGAATGACTTGCTATTTTTATTATAAAAGAACTATAGTTGCATATATGTACTTGAACTCTCAAATTATAAAGAGATGTTTATATTATAATACTAATTAATATATAAAAGTAGTTCCAAAGTTTTTAATTTTGAAATTTTGAACAAGTTTTATAATTTTGTTTAATATCACATGAATAGGTTCACAAGTATTTGTTGTAGATTTCAACTTTCACACGTAAATAGATTTTATATATTATAGAACTTGTGATATTAACAAATTACTTTTTAAATTTTTTCTCATGTTGTTTATATTGAATTAATGAAAATAAAATAGTGTTACATATTACATAAAAACATGTCAACGAGTATAAACTTGATGTTTTAAAAAGAAAGAAAAAATATAGATATTTTGTAAAAAAAAGTTACAAGTTCCACATGATACTCTATAAATTTTACATAGTATATGGTATAAGGTGGATACAAGAAGTCCTAAAGTAAGTTCGGGTACAGAATTCAATATCTTGTACCTTCTAAGAATAGGATACGAATAATAATTTTATACCTTATTCACCTTGTACCCGCTTACTCCTAATCAATATTCTATTTTGTACATCATTTATATATATACATACACAAAAACAAATTGTTAATAGGTAACTGATGGTATTAATGAAATTTTAAGGAAAAAGATACACTACCATATCATTGAATTGATTTTGAATATATACTGTATAGTTAAAAAAAATGAGTACATTATTTTTATTCTCTTAACTACCACATCAACGAATCCTTTATCCCTACAATGATTAGTCTACAGCAAGCTTTGGCAGGAAGATGCTTCCTTGAGGTTTTCGTGGCACTTTGAATATTTAAAAACAAACTTTCTCGTAAGATAAAATATTTACACAATCGATGAAAATCTGATGCACCTCCCAACTCCTGTCAGAGCTTATATCTTCTTAAATTCGAAAGCCTGGAAGATCCTTTTTAAACTAATTAGGCAGCTATACCTGTACCAAAATGTCGAATAAAAAAAAGGTAAGGTGCCTATGGATGTGTGCATCAATGATTGAAGGTCACGTTATGTTAGGTCAATAGATGCATTTAAAATCAACAACCTTGTGCATACAGAAAATACTATATCAAACGAGGAAAGATTGACTTTATTTTTTTTAAACCTTTAAAGGTCTTCATGATAGCGTTGAATCAAGAGAAGTTCTGAATTAATGATATGTGTATAGATATCGTAAAGAGGCATGGAAGATAGAATAGGCAAATCCAATTTATTAAATATGCGAGTGTAATAGAAGATCGAATAAGATAGATTCGATCGTTCTTGACTCGTTTTTTTATAAAGTAATTGCTTTAATTCTTTATGAGTTATTTCAACAAAGTATTCGTGTTGCTCTTGATCTTAGTAATATGTATAACTGACTCCAAATGAGAGGAAAAACCTCTTATTTATAGATGCTGGAGGTTGATAGTAGCTGTTGCATGATTTCTAAATGAATAATTGAGATGAAGTATTGCGTGCAACTGTTGGATCTCTTTCATGGATCTAGCAGTCAAAATCCATCATTTCTTTTATATATGTGGTCATGGGCTTTTGGATATTGCCTGAAATAGAATGGTAGTTTTTATAATATAAAAGGAGCTTATTTCCTTATTAAAATCTCATCTTTAATATAAAATAAAAATAGGCTTATTTTATTCTATATAAGCCCTATTTTATCTAAACAAAACCTAAATTAGTTTAGAAAGATAATTTTGGAGTTTATTTTTTATGCATGAGGAAACCGAATAAGCTTAACAGCGGAATAAACCGATCCAAGCCTACCAAGCTAAATTTTCTTATGACATCTTTATTGGACTCGTCTTCTAAGCCTGTCATTAGCCTAAAATACAGGTTTTTGCATTAAATTGGTCCCCAAGTCGAATTATCGAAGCGACCCTCTACAATTGATAAATTTGAGAGTATATAAAAGTCATCATAATTGCAAAAGATCAATTGGTAAAGTAAAATTGCTAAGATCACTCAATTCGCATTGGTTCAATTGAACAAATTAGGCATTATTTGAATGACATCAAAGTAAATTTATTTTGAATGTTCTATGATGTGCAATACCTACTTCCACAGTCGTGTGATTGAAGATTTTGCTTCAAAGCCATTAATAACATTCCGTCATTAGGCAAAATGGTCGAATCAAGTTAACTTCATTCCAACAAAATGAAGACTGCAAATTAGAATGACTTTGCAATATGGTACATGTTTGCATGAATTTTGTGTGAGTGTGAGTGTTCATGTTTGGTCAGAATCATAAACAGAAAAATATATAATAGCTAGTACAAACCGAGTGTATATGTAAATGGTAGGTAACCTATCAATTATACCTTAATATATGAATGGGGTATAATTTTAAAGTAACTACCATTTATATAACCATCTGTTAGAAAATTATTGGTAGTTATTCACAACATTAATATTACATATGATATCTATTGAAGTATTTCTATAAACCTACTTATGTATAATACAAATATGTATCATTAATTATTAATTGCCAAAAAACATTTCAAATTGAAAAACCTTTATTTAAAGGATGAATCATAACTTATCTAGATGGATGGGGTTTAAAATATATCATTTAGAACCTTTAAATGGATAGAAATCGACTTAAGATTTAAAAAAGTCGATTGAGCATACAACAAAAGAAAGTGGTCGCTGGTAGAAGGAGGGAAGATCCCTTTGGCTCAAGACTAAGTTTAGTGGTCAATCATTATAGGATTAGTTGATGGGTCCCTTACAACTAGCTATGGTATTACCCCCCTCCAACAATCGGTCAAGATTTGCAGCATGATTGACCTTGCTTTTCTCTAGTTAACCCTACCTACAAATTTTACTCCAAGTAAGTCGTAAATTCTTTCCACTAAGACCAAATTTTAACTACTCCTAATTCTGTACACCGATTATCTAATTGATGACAAATTAATCCTCAAGCAATATGAAACTTTTACACATTACATTAATTTTAGTTTTTATGATTGAACGGTTACCAAAAGTAGAAAACTTTACAACTTGACAATTGTATAATTAATTATAGACATATAATCAATAACCTAGGTACACTCTCCTAGATAAATGTAACATTTGATTACGTTTCTTTGTTCATGAGTATAATACTTTGACACCAACTTAGGTGTGTCACTGTTGCGCTTTGATGGTACCCTAGCTATAGTATATAATCCACACATGTATACTATTACCAGATATACTTTCAGGAGTGACGTATTCTCAAATAATAAGATCTTTTAGTTGCATCGATAAGAAATGATAAATACATATAAGCTATTAATTAGTAAAACAACTGGCATCTCAAGTCTTGAATAACATAATACTGTAGACTATATTCCTACTCTATAAATATCTAAACACACAAATTGATATTTAAAATACTAATTACTTTATAAGTAAGAATTAAAAGTAAATAACTTATCCCTAATATCCCATAATCTTCTAGCTTTTAATTCTTAGCGGAGTCATACTCCTGGAAGAAACAAGCTAATATTATAGTGTCAATTTGAAAAGTCTTTAGGAGTGTGAGCGAAACCACGGATTCAATGAATAACCATATATATTACACACCAAGCGAGTTCATTAATAATCATATATAATGTAACAATTAATCATATGCACAGATACAAGCTTAGATGATTTAGAATCCAAACATGTAAGAGATTTACGCTCTCTCATCAAGTTAAAGGACAATTACTTAATGGCCCATCTGCCCAGGAGAAATTAAGTATACAGGAAAATCAATGATTTTTTATTTTAGATTATCACTTTAATTTAAGAGTATTTTAACTGGCTATTTCATGCATCAATCATTAGAAATTTCTTAAATATTAGTAATTTTTAAGTGATATCATGGACGGTGCCCTTCGTTGCCACTTATTCTCGTGGAATCGACAAAACAAAAATAATCTTGTGTAGAACTAATGATTTTTGAAAAACCAAGTATTAACAAAGAACCAAAATACTAATATGTAGCAAACTATCACACTTTTAAAATGTGTAATAATGCAGTTCGTGTAATGCATGATCGTTTTAATTATATAGCCAATTCTTCTTAATCCGATTTATGGTGATCATACATTACACATAAACATATATCATGCCTTTCTCAAGTCATCAGACAATTTGTATTATCACTTTTATTATCTTAATTTGTCATCACAAACAAACAACTCATATTGCATATTTAATAGGCTTCCACATAAATCATATTATTATCTTTGCATTACATATATCACTAGTTACAAATACAAACAATATAATAGATCTGAGTTACTCACATGCTCATGATAATCAATTGCAATAGTCTATATGAAAGTCCACAAACTGATCTGTATCACCTATTGGACGAATAAATATTCATTAATTAGATATACATTTATATATCTATATAAATCCTATTGGTTATCTAAGTATCATAAAACCAATTTTTATCTTTTTTAGAGCTATATTATCTTTTTTAAGTTGTTATTTACTAATAACTAATAGTTTTAAAACTTATAAAATATTTTTATCGGTTAATTACAGAGTTTGTATTCAATAATTCAATATTTTAGTATTATCATTAATATAATTTTTATATCGTTCTTTAGTTTGACCACCTTATGGTAACTAATACTTATTTTCCATCGTTTATTTTCATTGTGTTTCTTGTGATCTCATTTCATGTCATTATCTGCTATTTGTGGAATCACATTATTCTAAATAATGTTTTATTTTCATTTTTCATTCTTATATACTTACCTAAATAAAATAATTATTGTACAATTATTATAATATAATCTTTTTATCTAATATAACAAAAGTGTTTCTTAATTGTAATAGTTACTAAAGTTTGACAGTTAATAATAATTTAAACATATTATTCTTAAAACATTTATATTTATTTATTAAAATTTATCTTTTGTTTTCTTCTTTATATATATACGTATGTATTATACTATAAGTTACGGACATCAACGCCGTTGGTGTTGAACCCTAAGCTGCTGGCGTTCGCATGTAACAAAATTTTACGTAGCTTCATTTTGATGTAAGTCGACTCAAAGACCGCTATCCTATCCCATATACACTGCTAGCCTTGGCCATGTATACCGCCTGCGTAGGATTGGTATAGACACTGTTTATCATCTTCTTCATTTTTCTCTTGTTCGTATTTCATTTTCATTATACTATATATGTATTACACTAATGTTTTAGCTATCTTTGAGTGTTTTTCCATGATCCTTAATTATTATTCGGGTATATCAACACATATAACATCTCGTAATCCTTATAGTATTTGATTTTCTAGCTTCTATACATATTGTAATGTATAAATAGAGTTTTAGAGTTGGATATTACCTTATTTAGAGTAGTTATAAAGGTGTTTAATCCTTCCCTCGCACTTCATATGAATCTAGAGTAATAAAAACATGGTTTAAGCTAATGTTTAATACTTAAACTTACTTAAAACGAATTTTTACTTACCTTTGTCGTTCACTTTCTATGCTTGTGTTTGGATCTTGTTGAAGCTTGATTAATGATGTTGTGTTTGTGTGTGTTCTATATTGTTGTTTTGGGATGATTTTATGTTCTTTAATTGCTCTGTTTCTTTATTCATTAAGTGGTGTATTTATAGGAGGAGTAGCAGCAGCTATAAGCGAATGTTTTTGGCTAAGAAGAAGAAATTGCTCCACCGAACTCTAACTTGTTTGTGCATGAATTACCTTGCATTAAATGAGTTACTTGTTTGGACATTTTTTATTGGTTTTATAATCTATTATCTTGACTTTTGTTGATGCAATTTGACCCCTTCGTCTTGAAGATTTTGGCTGGAAAATTTTGAGATAATTGTAGCCATAAATCTCACACCATTTGCGCAAATTGTGCAATTAAAATTTATAATTTTATTTAATTAATTAATTATCTTAGTTTTAGGGTAGTTTATCGAGCGAAACGAGTATGTTAATATTAGTTATTTAGGAGTTCTATCTCCAAAATTTATTTAAAGTTTCTACAATTTCTCTAGATTATCTTTGAGTTCAAATTGTGAGTTAAAGTGCACACAATTACTTATTTTTAAGGTTTATCTCATGCGATTAGGGTTTTCTAAGCTTTATAGGTCAATTTTTGTTTCAGTCTCTAAGAGTTTCAGGATTCTCTAACTAGAATAATAGTGTAATCCAAACATTTATTTGGAGTTTAGATTGTTAGTTATGGATCTGTTTTTGTTACTTTTATGTATTTATATCCGTAACGGTTCATTATTAAATTATCGTTTTCTAACTATAAGCTTTATTGGTTATTGACCTTTTAATGCACTTAAAATCCTATCTTAATTATTTTTATATTTTGAGTTTTTGATACCCACCACGAAATCTTCTCTTTGATATCTGTTATTATTTGGGGAACTTTGTTTTAGGGTTTGAAGTTATATATGGGTTCATTACTACACGTAGTTTCATTTTAGGGTCTTTGTTGAGTCTTACATTGAACTTTTATTTTCTATAGTTGTATTTCAATTTATTTTTTTTACCGATATGAATATTCTCAGGGTTTACAATCATGACATGTAGAAATGTATTTGGGTTTAGATTATTGGATTTTTATCTATATCGTATTTGTATCTGATCCGCATTTGTAACTTATATGTGTCATATCTATATTATATTTATTTAGTTAGTTTATGAGTAAAACTATTAGTTTTTTATCAGCAACTGTTTCTTGGCAAATATTTGTTTGAAAACGAAAAAAATAAAATATCAAAATGATCAAAGTACAATGAAACATCATTAACAACAATTATAATGATTATATAGGTACTGTTAAAATATTATGCCACTTCAAAGAGATACGTTTATTTACAGTGGATGCTTTTATGACACAAAGCGAGTTTTATATAGATAGCGATTTCCATAAATTTTTTAATCATATATAGATTTATTTCTTAACGTTTACTTGCTTTCTCAAATTAATTCCTCAATGCTTACAAACTCTTGCAAAAATTAGATTTCAAATTCTTTGACTTTTTTGTTGTCGATCCATGATATGCGCCAACCTTATATTGCTCCATAGTAAAAATTCAATGAAACAATAATTTTAAATAGATCTAATTACACACAATATAAGGGGTAAAAAACAATACTAGATATATACAATTACGTAGTGTAATAACATGATAATAAGTAAAACAGTAAAAGTAAAAATAAGGGAAAAAAAAAAGTATGAGTCCCAATCACCTTGGTTGATCACCTCAGGGTCAATCAAATGCTAGCATATGCGAGAATTGGATGAAAAAATTAATGGATTTAATGAATTTTTTTTCTCTTTTTTTTGGTAACAGTTTGAAATATTAAAGACCAAAATTAAAAAAAGTAGATGATATAGGAGGACCAATGTATGTGCTTCCCTTTTTCCTCATATTTTTATAAGGCACTTTGGAAGAGCATTCCCAATACATCACCAGTGCATGGTTCTTCACACATGTAGCAATGGCAAAGAGCCCACTATTTTGAATTTTTATAATTATATAACTAAAGTTTTAAATTACACCTAATTAAATATTTATTTACTATCTTTTACACCTTATCTTTTATCTCTTTCTCTTTATCCTTATTGACATCAAGTCATGTTGTCACAAAACTAAAAATCTACATCATCCATACAAAATAAAAGGAAAAAAAAAAAAAACAAGGTATACACAATGATAACTAAACATCTATTTGACAAAAAACAAAGACAAAAAAAATAATCAGGTGTATAAATTGATAGTTTAAAAGTTAAGATATAGAATTGCAAAAAATATAAAATTAAGGTGTAAATCGTGATATTATCTTATTTTGAATTATGTACTTGAGATTTCATGGACTCAATAAAGTGAAGTTTATATAGTAAAAAGACGTAAAATTAAGATATAAATCATGACATCGTTACTTCATTGAATTCTACACTTGAGATTACATAAACTCAGTAAAATGAGTTATATAAAAAAGTGTGAAATTAAGGTGTGAATCACATTATTGTTTCTTTTTGAATTCTGCATCTTGGGATTATGGGGACTTGTTAAACTGAAGGTTTATTTTTTATTTTTTTTCCTTTTTTAAACCTTTAGTATTGTTTTTATTTGAAATTTGTATGGTAAGTCCCGTGGATGATATAAATAAATTTCAAAACCTCTATTTTATAACTTTAGAGGAAAAAAATAGACATCTTTAGCAAAAGAGTATTCTTTAAAATATTGAGGTGACAAATGGCAAAAAAAAAAAAAAGTAAAAAATGGAAGTGACAATTAAAAGATGCTAACACGTGGACATCAGCATTCTGACACCTCATATGACACAGCAATTAAATTCTCCCTGACTTTCTTTAAGACTTTTTGGAGCTTTGTTTATATGTAGTCCAAATTAAGTGATTCCAGCTAATTTCACACGCATCAACCAATCGTGACACGACCACCTTGATAAATTGGGACCTTTTTTCATATATAACACCGCTGATTAACACTTTGATTTGATATTTAGACCAATAATTCTAATTAAATTCTTGGCAAATATTATATGATCTCTTTGATTAAGATATTACATTACTTTCTTAGTCAACAAAACATATTCCAACATCTAACATGATGTTTGGAGGGCTCGGAGTGTGACGTTTCGACTGGGGAAAAAGACCACCAGCAAAAAGAGAGACCGAGACGACGGGCGGTGAGAATGAAGCAGTAGGGTCGATTTGAATCGTGGATCTTGACGATTAGCCCTGAATGCGTGCTTGGCCGGTGATTGGATTAATAATGTCAACATTTTTTTTTTCTGGTTTTCCAACAATAAATGTGATCCAGTGTCTGGCAAATTTAAAAATTATCATAAAATAATATATTTAAAAATAAAAAAAATTTCAACATCAAGATGCGTATGTAATGCATTTCCGTGAGGGGCAGGGACAGCACCATATACGGTCTCTAAAATATAATTCCACTTTTTCCATAGTTTCTAAAATATGTAAATAAGTTTCAAACCATCATCAGATGAGAAAAAAAATCAAACTATACACCCATTTCTTTGATAGGAAACTTTATGGACTCATCGTTAATTTTGATAGGATCGATCATGTCGATTATCCAATAATTCACATCATATTCAATCGTAATTAAATTATTAAAATAGTTAATATTTCAATTATTATATTTATTTTAACAATTAGATGATTGACTAGACGGTCTCATTTCATTGTTTGATGCATGTGATCCTCCTCTATCTTTACCTACCGTTGAGCAAAATTTAATTTAAAAGTAGAAAAAGGTACTTTTAGTCCTTATTTTTTTATTTTCCTATTTGATATAATAATTAAAAGAGAACACAATTAAGATTGATAGCAAATTGATTACGTAAGAGCCAAAAATTAAAATTTAAAGACCCAAGAGGTCTAAATGTTCAGTTTCAAACATACAGGAGCTAAATACACAAAAAGCAAAAATAAGGAAAGCAAATTTATTTATAATTTACCTTAAAACTTCAAAACTGTCTTTTAAAAAATCATATAATAAGTTATTTACATGCATTTAAAAACTATCAGTTAATAAAATTATATTGTTAAATTTAAGTGATAACCTGAGCGAGCGAAAGCATAATTAAGATCATGATCGATAGTTTTTACTATTACGATTCTGATTCCTTGTAATAAAATCCAATTGAAAACAAAAAGTCTAATCATTGTAGGTTCTTTTTCTTTTATTGTTTTTTTTTTTGAATTTTCTGAAGGAATATTTCGAAAATATATGAGGCTACTTTATTCATACATGAAATCCGATTTGGGTCCCTATATAGCTTTGAAATATATGCTGATGCACCTATCCAAATCCTTCCAGCCCGACACGAATTCTTAAGGCCAAAGACTCCACGCCACCACTAGAGAATGTGCCTACGTCATAGGTTATTCTGGGTTAATGATTCCATTTCTGTTGTGCGCACGAAGGATAATAGATTTCGCTTCTCCATTATTATTCTTGCTGTTCAAAATATTATGATAATTAAGATAAAAACTGATATTTGAAATTTATCATTTATTTTGAATTTGTCCTTTGACCTCTTGAATTCAATAATTAATCCATAATCATATAAAGTTTCGTTGATACCAACAAGACATGTATCTAGATGAGTGACATATAAATATCAATAAAAATATTACGTATAAGTAATAATAAATTTTGACATGTGAATAGTTTTTCAAAAACTTATACATCATTATTACCACACCATTTATCATTATTTTACTGATATTTTTATACCACTTGTCTAGACATTGAATCTTTTTTTTGTAGTTATTCTTCCACAAAGATGGAAATTTGTTGGTTCATGTCACGTATATAGTGCATGCACATATCTACTTTTGTGATAGAAACGAGCATTGCTCTTTAAACAATTTTCAATCCCAATGCATGAAATAAAGAGGGATCATAGACAAGAAACGAATAGTCTTAGCGGAGTCTTGTATCATTGCCAGCTGATGAAAAGAAATTATGATAGGGTTTGAACTGTTAAGCAATTTTCGAACTAAATGCTAGATTTATAAACATCTAGCTTTGCTTTGATGATGAATGCGCTCAATTAATTGAGCTATGTCTATATTTTAATATGGATATGGAAGGGATACTAGTTAATGCTTGATAAAATGGTTAGTGAAGGATTATGTAAGGAATACTAGTTAATGATCAAATATTACTAAAAAAGGTTCAAATTGAGCCAAGGAATGTATCGGACCTTTTCTTGAACCAACAAGCTTACAACTCCCTGCAATGGTGTCTTGAAGAGAGTGACATAGAGAAGGAAAAAGTAATCTTAGAGTTTTGAATACACAACGCATTTCTTGATTGAATGGAATCGTCTGTTGCCTTAATCACTTGTTTGATCTTTGAGAGCATACTAAAGTCTTTACATTTTCTTTTTGGTCTCTTTAAAAGTGTCCAATAAGAAGGCATGACTAAGTAAATTTTTTAGGTCTAATGTTATTATGTCAAGTCTTGTTGATGATCAATAGATGAGATGAAGTACACATATATTAGGATTATCTAATGAACTTGATATAAACATACAACGGTTACCATCCTTATTAAGTGTTTGGAGTGGATACTGATCCAACAATTTCTAGTCCTAGTGTATCAAACTAAATCTTTTTAAGGCTACTTAAATATACATCAAACTCTTTGAATTTTGTCAGTTACCTAAATATTCAAGCTTCAATTAATAGTAGCCTTAACCTCAATTTTATATTAATTAATTTATGTTTGACGATAATCTCAAGATCGCGCTTAATTATTTGGATCTCATCATTTACCCAAATAAATAGTTGCACATGAGTTAAGAATATTATTGAACTTAACCATTTGAAGTAAAAATGTCTTTATGCATAGGATCTTACTAAGGTTGGACATAAAGAACTAGGAAAATTATTCTAAGACTTAAAGGGAAAAAGAATCTCAAGAAACCCTTACTCTTTTAATTCTTAAACTCACAATTAGCAAATTGATAGCTGTGGAAACATGTTCCGTGATAGGAAATTAAGGGAATTAACAGAGAAGAGCACAATATCACTGGAGGTAAGTGTTTGTCAAAATAGTTTGGTGTTACGAGTGGATTACTCACAAAATGTGTTTGCGATATCGTAGATGTTTCTAATCTTAAGTTGTGAGATCATTATTGGCATTAGATTGTGAATCCAAAACAATCTACAAATTGAGGTAGGAAACATTGATTGTTCTTGTTAGTTGTTTTGAATAGATTTATAAATGAAGATAAGATTTGGTGATATATGGTAATAATGGATTGGAGAAATATATATATTATATATATATATTAAAGTTAAAAGTGGAATTGCCATGATAAAAGATAATCAACGATTGCTCTTGAAATAGGCGAATATAGCTTTTACATGATATATTCATTTGAGAATAAGCTCTAATACAAGCTTATCTTACTTTAATGTTAGAAATTGGGATTTTTAGCTTTTGTGGATACTGGATGTGGGTTTACTGCTATTTAACACCCGTGCCAATAGGTTTAGTAAACTACATGGGCTAATGAATATTTGCTGAGTCAATATTTACTTTTATTTAAATTATTGTGTTGTTGTGAAAATATTTACTAATGTTCCTTTTTTTCTTAAGAACAAAAAAGCATCCATTGGTAAAGTAAGATAATTCCATAGCACTTTTTAAAAAAATAAAAGAAAAAAGAAAATAAATAAATTAAAAGATAGGAACCATGGACCCGAACTAAAGAGACTATATCTCTTAACCTGTAAATGGGTATGTTTCTATCAGGAGAATGAAAAACTGGTGATTAAAGAAAATACATTCAATTGATAGACTAAAATAAACAAATAAATAAAACAAATCAAAACCAAACTAACTCCATAGTATTCATGCATTGCACCATATGAAGATGATTTTTTTTTTCAAACAAAACTATTGATAGTACGAAAGAATATCAAATTTGGTACTTAAACCTTACATAAAAATTTAATTTAATATTTAAAATTTAAAGTAGTTAATTTAATACCATGGTTATTTTTACTACTTTAGTAGCACTATTTACTACGCCGTAAAAGAAATAATTTATTAGTGATGGGTGGTGCTAGAAGAAATAGTAAAAATGAAATAATACGTTATGTCTTTCAAGTTAGTAAACAGTATAGATCATATTAAAAAAATAGTAAAAATAACTATAAAAAATTTGATTAAATATTAAATTTTTAGATATCTATTTTGATTTCTATGGGAAGTTCTGGTTTCATATTTGACATTTATGATAAACCTAGGAGGATAAAGCAAGGGAAAAGTTTAGTCTTTAAAATCTAAAGACCTAGACTTACTTTTTGAATGGAAATGTGTGGATGATATTAATGGCCATCATCTAAAAGCAATCATACTGTTTCTTTTTTCTTCTATTTTCCTCCCACTTGGTCATGAAAGCATTCTAATTCAATGCATGAGGACATTGGAAGGAACAGTGCACATCGATTTGTGACATGTGCTCTGTAGGTGAGGATGCACATTCAAAACACATTGGTTTTTTGCTCTGAATTCTCGAAACATATTGTTAGTTAGAACTGACAATTTGCGAGCGAGCTTGTTGGTTGACCACATTAATAGTTTCCATTAGGTCGACTAGTGTTTTAACCTAGGAAATAAAATCACGACGTCTTAACAAGATATTCAATGCTTAATATTTCTCAAGTGAACGATGTAAACTTTTTCCTTGATTAATGAACCTAGATTAAGGTTATACAATTGAAATTGATTATCACAAATTTAGAGAATCTTAAAGACACATGCCTTCAATTTTATAATTGAAATAGTTCACATCTTTTCTATGTTTCAGCTCATTTATATTTATATGCAACATCTATATTAAGTATGAATATTTCACTTGGCTCGAGATAATGTTTGAAACTTAAACTTGTTTTATTTGGATTCATATTGAAATTTTTCATAAACAATGATTTGTTTGTTATTATAATTATAGCACATTTTATATATGTACACAAATTTTGCTTTAAATGCACTACCTCAAAAACTGAGAGTCAAGTTAATGAACCTAAGAACATGATTGAATTAGGTAATAATGTACAAGCAACTTCTTAAAGAGATGACTATTAAATTCGGAATAGTAAATTGAACTTTAATTTCATATATTTTTAAACCTTCATACCTATAAATAAATTTAGAGATGAAAACTCGCAATTTAAGATAAAGGTATTACATAGTGCATCCGTTGATATAGTTGATTGCACTAACTTTCTTCGGTAGTTAAAATATTCTCCATTAAGTAATCGATAAGGAACTTACAATACTTTTGAAAATAGATACCAGAAAAACAGGGGAAAAAAAAAAAAAAGACCAAACCAACAAGGATAGAAAGAAGAGGAAAAAAAATAAGTTTGGTTGAAAAATGCTTGTTAAAACTCCTTCCTGAATTTCAGGTTCTCCGCAACTAACACTGAGACATTAAAGCCCCATATTAGGAGATATTAACTGGATACAGGTGTGGACTGTGGAGACAAGAAATATATTGGCTAGCAAACTATTCAAGCTGAATTATTATAATTGTATTTAAGTTTCACTCGGTTACAACTATAACGAGCATAAGATATTCATTTGAAGTCATAGTCTTGTTCCAACAAAAGCGTGTAACTATAATTTAGCCAAGCTAAAGTTTTAGGATGTTTTGTTTAAGCTTCGATCCAATCATTAATCAAATACGACAATGTGAACGCGTGTTTGTTTCCTCATCAATATATCGTTTTGGCTTTATATTTTTATCATTTTCAAATAGACTATTTGTCGAAAATAGATACTAATAGAAAACAAACATTTTTACTCATAAACCAATCAAATAGATCATATACTGATATGAAACAGA
The DNA here is from genome assembly GCA_024138025.1 of Combretum micranthum. NCBI lineage: Eukaryota > Viridiplantae > Streptophyta > Magnoliopsida > Myrtales > Combretaceae > Combretum > Combretum micranthum. Next base: position 2,701,536 of record JAMXBD010000005.1, read on the forward strand.
TACCGATAAAAACAGACCATCCAAACAGAATTTTCTTTGAGATGATAATTGAGTTGCAGTTGGTTAAATATTACTTTCAATATAGCTCAAGATCCAAAATGAACTTGATAGCATTTTCATCTTAAAATTCAACTTTAATCTTAACTCAATTTGATGGCTCTTTAGCTAAAATGCTTCTTTTAGCCCTTTGATGTTCAAGACAGACACTAAGCCATCAAAATTTTCAATAAATGTGAAATCAGCTTACCAAAATTTTATTCCACAATCATCTATTTAATCGTTTTGTATTTAATTGCATTAGAGGAGAAAATATAGTATTAAGAGAATTATTGTTTTCCCCTTTGTGATGGTACTATATCACAATTTTTAGAGCTAATTATAAATGGTGGTTACGTACTAAGATCAATAAATTATTTGAGAAGATCTTTCAAGAAGGCAATCACAAGTGAAAAGTAAGAGGTAGATCGGAATTTATGTTACAAAGTACTTAATTTTTTTATTCCTTTGCTAATTTACTTTTCCAATAAAATTTTTTGTTATTGCTTGTTCTTGTTGATTTTATGAGGTTTGCTAGCTAAACCTAGCACATGTGTTTAAAACTTTAAATATTTGTTATATTTTTTAAGAAAAGAAAATTTTATCCTTTCACAAGCGAGTCAAAATATTGCATATATGGCAATTGTTTCCAATAACCAAAATCTTAATCTTGACTTTGTATTTTATTGGTCTTTGTTTGGCAAGAAGTTTCTATTTAAAAAAAAGAAAAGAAAAGATTTTATTATTTATCTATTTATTTATTTTTTACTAGATTTACCTTTGCTTGTAGTTGCTTAATCATAAGCTTGTCGGGCAAATTGCAGTCTCACACAATTTTTTTAAAGTAAATTACACTGATACATGATGAAATCTTTTAAAAACCTTTCAACACATATGCCAATCTTGTATTTTAAAAGTCAACACATATGCCAATCTTGTATTTTAAAAGTCACATATATCTCTAAAAGTTTAAAACCTACTTTTTAGGTGTTGAGTTTTTAAAAAATAGGAGATGTTAATTCAATTTGCCTTAAACAAATAAGTTGATTTCAATAACTCGAGATACTAATTTAAAAAAAAAAAAGAAATCCCTTCAATTTTAAAAAATTAAAAAAATATGTATGTAATTCACATGATTTCTTAACCATGGATGCGAGCTTGTGGTTCACTAAGTACATGACATGGTGTTGTGACCCATTAGAGGGTTACGGTAGAGGTCTCGTGGGTATATTCAGGTTTGAATTGAGATCTGATTCATCGAGTTTGGTTTCAATTTCAAAGGACCCATAATTATCTTGAGTGAAATACAAGACCGTTTAACCGTTTGAAACATGGATACATCGATTTAACAGGATAGGTCTAACCATTTGGACACGTCAATTTTTGCTTTTTTAATTTAGGAGATTAGAGGAAAACAATAAATGACAATGAGCTTTACACATCTTTTTTCATGTAAATGGATACGATGATCGTCTAAATTCTGTTTTATTTATTTATTTTTTCAATTATTGAACCCTTGAGGCTCGCCGGGGCAGGTCCAATGCATGACCTATCCGAATCCGATCTCTATTCGGAGCCAACCGGGAGAAAATGCCTAGGTTACGGTCTCGTGCAATTCACTTTGGCGGCTGCCGGCCATCGGCATTTGGTTCTCATCTACCTTCTCTTAGAAGTTTGAATTCTTTTTTTTTTTTTTTACTCTTACCTTTTTCCTTCTTTAAAGTTTAAGATTCTCAAACAACTTTTAAAGATAGCTCTCCTTTCATTAATGTTTACTGATTGACATATCATGTCAGCAAAGTGTAGTAACGAAAATTATAACATATGACAGATAACCACAAAGGGCATTATATTAACTTAATTTTTTTTTGGCCCAATATATTAACTTAATTTTGTGTGTGTGTGTGTGTTTTTTTTTTTGCCAAATCGTTATATCTGATTATTAAAAGTGAAGGTTTGAAGATTTGTTTGCAAAAACCCTATAGAGACTTCTTGCCCAAAATATAACTATATTTGACTATTATGATAAATCCATTAAAGCTTGCCTAATTTAAATACTAATTTTTCTATGTTAAGTGAGACAAACCAATATGTAAAAGCCCTAGAAAATCTAACTCTATTTTACATTATGCTTAATATATATATATATATTATAACTTATTATAGTAATTTCTTTGTTTCCATTTATAGGATGGTCTAACCCATTATCCAATTAATTAAATAAAAAATTAATTTAATATAATAAATAATTTAATAGTTTAATCACTATTGCATCAAAATTTGTTGTTCAATAACATTCTCGTAACGTCAAAGGGTGCATATTGGAAGAAACTTCTAAGAGAAACTCTCAAAAATATATAAAGCTACACCACGACTACGTATTATGTATTAAATTCATTTATATAGTGTAAAGGTTTACTTCATAAACTTACGTACTAAGTTAAACATAGCCCCCCTTACTCCGGAAGGGAAAAGATTAAATTTATTGTAGTGTAAAAGTTAATAAATTAATTAAATATTTTTAATGATAATTATTTTTTATCTTATTAAACAGAGAGAGAAGGATTTAAACCCGACTTCTTACATTGAGAGATCAATATGTTAATGCTATGAAATTATTGATAATAATAAATTATTTTATTACCAGATAATATCAAATTATATTTTCAAACGACTTGTTATCAAATCCATATATTCAAATTAGACCAAGAAAAACTTATTGTATAAGCCATTATGAATCATAGGAAAAATGCAAATTTTAGAATCAATAAATAAATAAATAAGTAATGGGCCCTCACCAATAACTGTAGATTAGATTTTTTTTTAATGAATTTAATGGAATTATGCATATAATGTAATAATATAAATTCAAAGAACCAAAATTGTCAAACAGACAAAGAGATTAGTTTATCTTGGTAGCTTCCTTCCTTTCCACTTTCCTCCACCACACTCTCTATCTCCCTTTCTTCTTCCCTTTACTTTCCCCAACTTTATATTCCAAGCTAGCTAGCTAGTTTGAGTAAGACACAAGATCCATAATATATTTATTCATATCTAACTTCCATACACTGTTTCTTAACTTCCATTGCTATATTACTTCTTAGCTTGTTCATCTTCCTATAATAATTCTGTCTTCTAAAGCAGTTCTGACTTTTTTTCCCCCTTTTTAATCTTCCTGGAATCATCAATGGAAGGAAACTTCAGTTCCAGTTCTACACAAGCCATCTGGGATTCTTCAGCTTTTGGTTTGGAAATGGACTGTTTCTTCAATCCTTGTAGTCTAGAGCATTCAGTGATGGATCAGAGTGATCCATTTGAGTCTGCTTTAAGTTCCATTGTATTCACCTGTAGCATCTAGCAACGTTAGCACCATTCGTAATAATGTTGAAAGTGATATGATGATGCATGAATTGGTTGGCAGACTAGGAAACATTTCCAACCATCCTGATTTGTATAGCAAGAACAGTGTGAGTGCCAACCCTTCCAGTTATAATACACCTTTGAATTCACCACCAAAGCAGCACATCAGGGGATGTGCTTCTGCTCCTGGAATCCAATTCCCACCTCAGTTTCCCAGTTTGGATTCATTCTCAGCTGACCCCGGGTTTATCGAAAGAGCTGCCAGGTTCTCTTGCTTTGGAAGTAGGAGTTTTAGCAGCTTGAGTAGTCAATTTGTGAACGGATCCGACCCATGGCATAGGTCAGGACCCCATCCTGGTAAGATTTCAAGAGCATTAGATGGTCCTGCGCTTAATGTGGCTGAAGGATCTCAATCGAATGGGAAAGAATCTAGCAAGAGCTTGCTAAGGAATGGAAATCAGGAAAATGCTGAAAACGGGGCATCCCGAGAAGGGTCCTCCATATCAGATCAGATTCCAGGGGGTGAATTGAGCACGGGAGGTCAAAATGATACCAATCCTAGGAAAAGGAAATCAGCTCCTAGTGGAAAACCAAAGGATGCCACTGCAGATGATAAGGTAACATCTTACATTGGACCTCTGTACATAACGTTTTCAGTTCATGTTGTAATTTAATTAGCGACAAGAAATGTAAAAGGATAAAATTTGTCTCAGGATGTGAAGAAAGATAAAACCGATGAGGACGATGGGAATGTGAAGGATAATGGAGTAGTGGAGAATGCAGAACCGATTGAGAAAGATAAGAAAAGCCAAGAAAATGGGAACAAGAAACAGAACAAGGATAATTCAAAGCCTTCAGAACCTCCAAAGGACTACATCCATGTTAGAGCTAGAAGGGGTCAGGCTACAGACAGTCATAGTTTGGCTGAAAGAGTAAGTAACAGTGTGGCTAATTTTGCTTGATTGATGATCTTGGTTTTTGTCCTTTCCAACACAAATATGCTAGTCTATTCTTTCTGTTCTTATTTGATAATTTCTCCACCGACAGGTTCGCAGAGAGAAGATTAGTGAAAGAATGAAATTCCTCCAAGATCTCGTACCGGGTTGTAATAAGGTGATTAGAATAGATTCGTATGCTAGCATTTTCTTTCACCAGTAGATGATGACAAGAAAGAATGTTTAATTGACTTAAATTCGATTGCAGGTCACCGGCAAAGCTGCTATGCTTGATGAAATTATCAACTACGTTCAATCACTACAACGCCAAGTTGAGGTAAAATTTCATAACCATCCCAGAGCAGAACCTTCTAACTCTAAATTTGGGATTTGATTGTATTAAATATTTGGGATGTGTTTCCAGTTCCTGTCCATGAAGCTAGCAAATGTGAATCCCCAGATCGATTTCAATGTTGAGGCCGCTTTTTCAAAGGACGTAAGTGAACTGATGCTTGTATCACATTAGAAATAGTTCTTGAAAGTTTTTCACTAATATACTCCTCTTACACTAAACATCTGACATAAAAGATTAAGCCTCTCAGTAGTAGGTGTTGTATTATATATTTTAGTTAACAGTTCCTGTTGTCTTTTGCAGTTGGTTCAATCGAACGGATCAATCCCGCATTCTATGCTCCCAAACAACTCCTTAATACCATCTTTGCCTTATGGATATCAGTCCCAACAAGGGCTGTTCCTTCACAATGGCATTCCCAACAATGGACAGAACCAGACCTCATTGAATCCACTGAGTGGTGCTAGTGCAATCCAAAGAAATCTAAGTATACAATTGCCTTCTATGAATCCATTCAGTCAAGCTCCACCTCAGGTAAACAAAATTTCTTATCACTAGACATCGGTTAATCCTCTTTCATCAATACAAAATTCTCAAGTTATTCCTTCATGTGTTAATCCAGATTTCATCACTTTGGGAGGAGGATCTCCAAAACATTGTCCCAATAGGTAAGTAACTTATTGTGAGGACAAAACTTATGTATAGAGTTCATAGCTCTTTAAACCAATCACCTAAACCGAAGCCTTTTCTTCTTTTCCGGGATCAGCAGCCACAACTCAAATGAAAATTGAATTATAGATATCATCAATGACCACAAGAGCAAGTCCTCTGTACATATATAAAGCAGTTTCACAGTTCAGATGATTGCTTAGGTTGGAGAAAGACATGTCCTATATTTTTGCTTATTCATCTGGTTAGATATAAGTTTGTAATTGTTTTCAGTATAACAGATCATTCTTTGGGAATTTTTCCTTTTCTTTTTCTACTTAAAATTCCACATTGTACTATTTGTATATGTAATCACATCCAGTGGTGCAAAATTTGTATGAACCACTGGATGAAGCTGACCAAGTCTAGAAGGAGATGCTTTTGTTCTTCCATAATCTTGTATTGTATTATCATCAAGAACTTTGAAAAATCATACTATTGTTGTAATTCTCAGTTGTATCATGTTTGTTTGCTGTCAGATGTAATATGCTTTCAACCCAATTCATTAATGAGAAAGCGATTCCCAGAGAGAAAATAATGCAATCCTGCTTTGTATAGTTGAAAAATTTTCCAATTGACCACAGCTTTCCTTCTTTGTTGGTCACCAAACGCATACTATACAAATAAACTGTAATTGACTAAGAATTGTTTTTGTTTTACCAATTCATTTATTCGAATATTACATGTGATTAGGGGGGAAAGGCGACGGGGATTAGGGAATTTTATCCCGATATCCATATGTTGCTATCAAGTTTAGCTGGAAAAAATTTAACATGGGTCCAGATTAGGATCATGTACTGTTATGCCATTCGCGTGAATTGTGGGAAGTTTGATTTGGACATAAAAATCCAGCTATTTAGTGGGGACAAATGGTCCCTCAAGTCCAACTGATGATTAAGATTTGTTGATGTATAGACTTAAAAAGTAACAGTTGGAATCCAAAGTGACTCTTTGAGCTAATCTCATGTACGATCTTCCCACTAGCGAATGACAGCTCATGTTTCCGCGCCAAACTAATCAGAAAACAGGGTCGTTTCAATAGGAGCACTGTGTCTTCGGATTAAAGCACAGTAGGAATCAAATAATCAGTAAAAGAAGCATCCTTTTTTAGGAATAGGAGCATCTGTCAAGCTCGGGTATCTGGAAAACTATGCCTATCCATGGTCGTCAGATGGTTCCAACGCACACAGATATAGATGAGTTTCATATACTCATTAACCGTTCAAGTTTGACCAGATATTTGCTCAAGTTTTATGTATATTTGGGTCATTTACAAGATACTTGAGTTGTGACCGACTCAAACTCATGCATCGTGGTATTTGGGTCATTGAGCTTGCAAATTTAATTGAATTTGATTGAAATTTTAAAGTATAAACATTCTCTTAGATAGGATTTAAAAAAAAAAAAAACCTTCAGAAAAATAATAGGAGTCCAAAAGTATCAACTTTAACTTAAAATTTTAAATTATATCAAGTTTCATGAGTTCAAACTTTAAATATATAAATAAATCAAAATCCCTACATGAAACTCCAATTTCCAAGATCTTATCCTCTCTAAATTAGGTGTTGCTTTTTACAGAGAGATATGTAGTCACTATGGGCAGAAAGGGACTTTCATGACACCAAAAAAACTAGAGCACATGACTCCATTATCTCACTATAATCTTTTCATAAATCTAACTTATCCTACCGTAAAATGACTTGTTTGGCCAGCAAATTATAGCCAACAAAGATGGAAGTTAAAAAGCAATTCGATATATTCCACAGACATGTGGATTAAACCCCACCACCTGATCTAACTTCAAAAGGTTAGGCTTCACGCTGAATCAAGACAAAATAAAGTAAATTGAAGCTGAAGCACGTCTCTTCTTCCTTGGATATCTAACATTACAGCAGGAAAAACAAACAGCATAAAAACAAATCAAGTAAACAGCTTACAGAAATATTTGGCCAAAAAAAAAAAAAAAAAAACAGCTTACAGAAATAACTTTGTCCCACTTGACTGAGCCGAGTACGCACAATCATGTCTAGTTGAACAACAGACTCTTCAGTTTGGCAACATTTTGAAGCTTGCGCCCGGTCAGATTGATATTCACTCAATATTCAGTACAACTGTCTTATGAGTTTTGGTTAAGCATAGTAGAGTTCAAATAAAAAGAAAAAACACAAAAGGAATACAAAAAATTCTGGTAGATAGATACCCAACAATGTAACAATCTCGTTGTTATGATGGGAAACTTCCCTTTTCAGTTTACATCACAGAATACTTGGATTGGAAGTAGTAAACAAATCATATGCATCTTCTATTGCCATCGAAAACCTGACAAAAAACAATACATTTTGGGATCTTCAACATTGTACCACTAGCCACCAATGTACAGGACTCCTTGAACCACCCTGTACTTTTCATCCCTCTTGCTAGCCCAAGTTTCACAATTCAAAACAGCTAGCTTTTCTGTCACAACTCAAAATAGGAAGACTAACAGATAATTATTACCTTCAGCCTAATGAACAATATGGACAACATCAGCCCATGTAATATTATATAGTTACATATTAATATACCAATCACATGACTAAACTCATAGATGCCATAGCTTCTCTCACAACATATGCTGACAAGCTTCCATAGTTCACCTCCTAGGTAGTGAAGAATCATATGCACTTCCAACACCAGGGCCACTGCTGGTGTTTGGGGGAGAGATATTACCACTTGAAGCCCCTGGAGTATTTCCACCACCATATGAGACTTGTCCCTCTCCAACAGGCAGGTGATCCGTTGATCTACCATAATTACCCACATAGTGACCAGTATCTTCCTTGTGAATGTAGGACAGATTTGGGTTTGCGAAGCCAGCAACATGAGAGTTTTGTCCTGGATGAAACAAAACCAACACAATTTTACAAGGTATAGAACATTATCAGCATAATTCTTAAGATGGAGAATCAACAAAATTTTAACTATGTCAAACAATCCGAGGATGAGATGATAAGACTAACCAAGCACTCTCCTATCTGCAGCCATAGCCTCAGCCCGAAGCTTTTCCACTTCCCTGGCCATCTTGATCAGTTTATTCTCCTTTGCTTGCAGTTCCTGCACTAGATCCATATTCAAACCCTTTTCACACTCAAATGCAGCCCTGCCAATGGAGGACATCAACATCACCAGTTAAGTCTGCACAATAAATAAGTGCAGCATAGTATACATAGTTACATTTCATTACTAAAGAACATATGTTCTTCATCAAGTACAATAAAATAATAAAGCATAGGAACAATTTTAACAAAAACCCTTCTAGAAAAATTCTGATTAGTTATAATCCTTTCAGATCATTCCATCAAGTTATAATTTTTATAATCTTCTAATCCAGCCAATTTACACACAACAGCATGTGTCAAAACCAACAAAAGCCATGTGTGCAAAATGGCTAATGTGCAGAATCTTAGATTAGTTTGACTATTAAACATCTTACAAGTTTAGAACTACAAAATATTGGCCAAAGCACTCAACTGAAAATCCACTCCCCAAGCAAAAGAGGACATTTATCTGCTTCTGCAAGAAGACTTTGACTAAGAAAGGGAAGGAAAAAAAAAAAAAGGACCAATAACAAAAATGAAAGGGGAAAGAAAAAAATATAGACAAATATCAGGTGTTAAAATTGCTTTGCAGGAATAAGTAAGACAAATTGCAAGGACCGTGTTTACTTACTAATTCAGAAGAAAACAGGATGAGTTGGATTCTTGGGACACCAGTGTATGCAAGCAATGCACAAAGGTCCCCAACAGACAACTACGATTCTATAATAAAGAATCTTATAAATTACTGGAAAGAGAATATTCTGTAACTATGCCATTCATCCTCACAGTCAATAACAAAGATTAAAAGAAACACATTACATCAAATAGTCCTCATACAATTCCACTCCTCAGGATTATCATGTCCACCTCAAAATAAGAAACCCCAATCCTGATCAAGCAAATTAGGAGATATACAGAAATACACTCAGTACTGTTCATGCAATCTGAAGGTAAACATTGGGAGAAATCTCATCATCAATGTTTTGATCATGAACTAGCTCCACATTCCATACCCTTTCCACATACTTTGTAGAGTAAAATATGGTAATTATTAGGACCCCTACTTTCTCTTTGCACACCCCACCACAAAATTACACCGCACCCCCCCCCCCCAAAAAAAAAAAAAAACAACCCCCACACACACAAAAAAAGGACCATGTCCCTTTACACATCCCTTTACAAAGCAAAGATGAAGGTACATCTAACATGGTGACACCTCATTGTAATGCCAGTCTGGTCCAACGAAGTATTTCAATCAACGAGGAAGATGAAGATGGCTCAAGATAGCCTAGAGTTTTGCATTGGCAGCAAATTTTGCTATACTATGCATCATTGATATTCAATTCCCAGTTTTGAAGAGAACTTCCAATTGAGTGCATGAGCAGAGGTTTCCATTTCTTACATATTTATGCTACAACCCCTATGCTAATCAACAATTTGTTGATTACCAGTAATAATAACAATATCAAAAAAGTGGAGAAATTTATAAACACTTAGATTCGAACCGCATTTTCGGGTGGAATGAGCTGAAGAAATCCAATAAGGACTGACTCACCGCAACCTAGTGTGTTCCGCACCAAACTATTAAGTTGAGCATACAATTCAGGCAACTCCTTAGCACCAATTTGGGCTTTCTCTAATTCTTGGTTTGCCCGTTGAATTTGTGCAATGAGCTCTTGTCTAGCAGCAGCTAAGTTTTGTGCTTTTTGGCGTGCCAATTGAAGGTCAGTTCTTACTGCCTCTCCCTCTCTAATATCTGCTTCATATTTCGCAATTTTATCTAGCAAAACCCTAATCTGAATTCCACCCTCAGTATTGACGCTCTTGATCTGTGAGTTGAGGCGTTGTGCCTCTTGCTGTGCTTTCACAAGGTTCTCCCTTAAAGCCACCTGAATAGCAGCCAATCTATGGTTCTCTCTGGCAAGTTTATCAATTTCAGCTCGTTGAGCTAAAGCCTTGTTTTCCAAGAGTTCAATGGGAGACACTGCAAGTGGAACATGCGCAGTGATCCTGAAGGACGTCCTTCATGTGATGTACGAGTATGTCCTCTTGCTGCCATCCTGGTAGTGATACTTTAGTCAGACTTGCTCATGACATAAAAGAGCTACACAAGAAAACATTAAGACAACATTAACCAACCAAAAGTTCAATACTAACTGCATGAGATGACTGAGATTATCATACACAGCAGGTATCATTCTAGAAATATGCGTCAATGTCTTAGTGAATTGATTCTTTTTCTGGGAGTAATTTGTCTTCATGTCTTTGCTAATTAGGAATACAAGGAATTCCATCATGTTTGATACAATTCCAATACTCCCACCAACTATGGAATAGAAAAATCTTAAAACGTTACCATTTCTTAACTGTTGCTTTAGAAGTTGTAAAAACACAATCAAAAGATTTTGCTCTTCCAAATTACAACTACCAAACAATAACTCGCGATTCTCCATTGTTAAGACCATTAGCACAACAACAACAGCAAAAAAAAAAAACGGGTTGCTTCAATTTTTATGCTGGATTGGGTTATGCAATCTGTCTTTTCAACATATGATCATCCCTCAAAAAACCACATCATCTAGTGGCATTATTCCTAACAAGGGTTTAATTGGTACAATCTTGTTGTCAAGTCAACTCCATAATTAGACTATCCAGATTATCCTTCTCTCACTGATAAAGCAAATCTTTTCAGATGGTTTTAACAACCACTCTTCTTGAAGTTCACATACTTTGCATTTATTGCCAACTTTCAGTTATCTTAAATAAAAGATTATAATCATCATTTCCTTCATCACATTTTGTGTCAACAGCCAATCTGAAAGAAACAAACTTTTTGATTTAACTTACTCTAAAAACACACAATCTAATAAAAACTAATTGGGCAGAGCTAATTACTAAATACCAAAAGAAATTTACGAAGCAAAGTATATACTTCTCCACGTTCGGGGGAAGATCAAAGCCCAACATAACCAAGAAGATTCATCAAAAACCTGAGCAGCATTGGTTTTTCTCCATCCACTGCAGCCCTATTTCAGGCTCACTAAACATCCTAGGATTTTTCAGTTCTCATTATCCAGCTAGAATGTGCTCGCTAGTATTCGATATAAAATGGTTTTTTTACATGCTTCAATTAGTGTACAAATACGTTTATGTTCAAAACGAATTTACAGTGAATGTATTACTATTTTGGTAATATCAAAACCCGATGTTCTGGGCATTCCCATCAATCGCATAACAATAAACAGACAATGAAAAAGCATACAAAGATATCGCATATACTTTTATTGAAATTATCATGAACCTGGATATTCACAATAACAGCTGCTGTTTGGAAATAATCAACAGCCAACCGCTAAATCTTATTTCAACTAAAACCCTAACCCAATACACCGGATTGAATTTCAATAAAAGCCAAAAAGGAAGACGTATAACAGAAGAGGAAGAACAAGAACGTACGATTAACGAGGAGCAAGAGAAAATGATTTGTTGGTCGGCCTCTTCTTTGGATCACTGAATTTCGATCATGCTCTAATTTTTGTTCAATTTCAGGATACAGTTAAAAAAATAAATAAATAAAAAGAAAAAATAGAGCAAAGCAAAAATCATAATTTTTTTTCATTGCAAAAATATGACCACCCAACTTATATAAAATTTAATTTGATATCTAAATTTTTCATAACTATTTTTACTAACATTCTTTACTTTGATTTTTAAAACAAAAGAAGCAACAACAAATTCTTGTAGACAATTTTAAGAAAAATAATAAAAATTCAATAATATGCTAATTAATGAAAAAAATAATAACTTTTTCAAAAATTACACAAATTCCTCTCACTAAAAATAATCTCAATTTAAGGTAAATTAAATCTTAAAAGACGATGTTGTGATATTGTAAGTAGTTGACCTCATCTCTTCTAGAGATAAATATAAAATTAACCTCGTCTCTTTGAGATACGAAGTTGATTTTGTAACATTAAGGTCAATTACTAAACTCATCTCTTGAAAAGACAAATCAGTCACTCATGATCTCGTCTTTTCTAAACATGTTCAACTTATCTAATATTAAGATTATTTCTACAGTGGCATTTGTGTAATTTTTTAAAAACATATCAATATTAATTTCCTTTTCCTATATTTTTCAAGTTAGCAAATATAGTAACAATATTAAAAAGTTAGTAAAAATAATCATAAAATTGTTTTCATAAATTATACTATTAACTATATAAATTTTAAAATTATCAATTTCGCAATCTTACATCCTTAAAGGGATAGAGTAATAATGACTATATTAAAATCCTAAAATACCAATTATTAACATATTTACTATGAAATTGTACTATAAATTTTTATTTTTAATAGCTTTTTTTTTCTTTTTGTAAAAGTAAATAGTTTTTTTTTTTTTTTACTATTAAAAGAGGAGATATTGGAATATCGTCCATATCACTTAAAATATTAGCATCATTGCCTTTACATTAGAAGGTCATTGAATATTTATTTATTTTTCAAATTAGGGAATATTTATTAAAATTGTATTTTTAGTTCAAACTCTAATATCAATAATATGACCATTATAACTTTCCCTTAATCAAATCATAAATTGATAAAAGTATCCATGTAAAAACAAAAATATTTATTTTAACTACTTATTTTATAAGTGCGTGTAACTATTTACACATTTATATATGTTATATATCTATATACACCCCATTATGGCAAATTACATTAAAAAAAAAAAAGCATCCACATTTCATCAAGAATGTCAAATAAATATCAATCTTTTAAATTGTGAATAAAGAAAATAATGTTATTGAAATGATAGCTAAAAGATATCTTTATTATATTAAATTTGTCACTTACTTGAAATGTTGATACTTTTATTATAACCATTTAAAACGATGATCTCTTATTTGACTTATTTTGTAAAAATTAATATATTTTATTAATCACTTGAAATATTGATACATTATTTATTCCAAAATGTTAATACACTCTAGTATAATTTTCTTCCTTTCATTTGTTATGTATAACTTATGTGTGTATGTAATGTACATTTACATAACATGTAAATCTTATAGAAGGTATAATCAATAATTATAACAAATAGATTGATCTTTTATATATAATCTATAACAAATAGATTGATTCTTTTATATATAATCTATAAAAGGATAAGAATGAATATGTTGAGACAAGACAAAAGGGATTGACAGGAAACAGTTTTGACAAAAAAAAAACAATTTTAAAATAGGACAAGACAAAAGGATAAAAATGTGGAATAAAAGAATGGGTAGGCGGAGGGAGGAGGATACTGTAGTAGTAGGTTACTATAGCACTTTTATTTTTTTATGCTATACAAAAATTTTCTATAAAAGGCAAGTAGCTTTTAGTTTTTGGGCATCGAGAGTTTTAGGAAGAAAGTCTTACGGAATCCTCTTAGTGTTCTAAGTGTTTAATACTTCTACAAGAGTGTTCTTGTAATAAGCTATAGAAACCATCTTTAACCATTGTAACATATCCCTACTATTTTCAATAAAACTTCTATAAGTTTTTCTTCATCATGTCTGGCTAGTTTTCCTTTTAAGTATAAAAATAATCATGTTCTAAAACCTTATTACGTAATTGCATCATGTGATAAGGTTTTATAACATGTGTAAACAATTAAGGCACCATATTTGAAAAGGTGTAGTTCTGTTTTATTTAGAGATTATATCAAAAGAGTCGGCCTAAGAAACCATTAATGAGCGTATTATAAGGTAGGGTTGTCGTGTTTAACCTTGTGGGTTATGGTGTGGGCATGAGGTATATTTTCTCAAAAGAACATTGCTTCACTAGTTAACTATCTTCGCTTTAATGTTTATCCCTGCCATAAGTCCTTTTCCTATGGCACAAAGATTTATGTTGCCCTATTTTCTTTCCAAGGAGTATCTAATATCCCGGAGACACTACCATCATTTTTCCAACTAATAAGGCCCAAAATTAGAACATGGCGAAACAAGGTTAGCTAAGGTAATTCAAGAACCACAGGTTATGGTCGGAGACATAGCTTTGCCCATTTTACCAAATAATCATCCCAAAAAGTTCCAACCATCACCTAATCTTATGATCAAAGATAAAATACATATTGCACTAGTAGATGGAGTCTGATCTATAGCCACAAAAGATAGATTTAAATACCCAATCTGTTGTGCTTTAACCAGATACTTAGGTCAGATTCAAAAGAGAGAAGGATCACAAGATAATATTCCCAAATTCTCTCAAAGCCTATAAGATGGAACAATAGTCCAACCTAAAAGAAATTTCCAGATGTATGGAGTAGCCCAAAGACATATTCTAGAAGAAACATAAAGTTAGCTTTTATACCGGAATAGAATAAGAATGGACAATTCTTATGCATAGTGAAAGTATTCAACTTTGGAATTTTGAAAATAACAAAATAAGGTGTTGGTCCCGAAATGATAACCAAGAGGAGGGGGGGGGGGGGGGGGGGGGGGGGTGAATTGGTTATAAAATTTGTTTTTAAAAAATTTTGAACAAATTCTCGCACACTTGGTTATATTATTAAAATGGCCTTTGATCTTTTTGAAATAAATGAAGTTGATGATTAACTTCTTTAAAACAACAAACCAGAATAATCCTATATAGATAATCTCACGAATGTTTAAAATGATGTTTGAAAATTTTCTCCCGGAACCTTCTGATCGACTCTCTGACTCAAGAACAATAAGAACAACACTCTCTGATTAACCTTCTGACCGAGAACAAATGCAATAAATAACAGATTAAAATTGCACGAATTTAAAGAGAGATGAGTAAGAGAGAAATGCAAAACGAATTATAGAGGTTCCGCCTTGAGCGTCAATCCTCTCTTCCAGCTCCAAGCCAAGGTCACCGGTAATCCACACTGGTTTTGTTCCACTAATCCAATCAATAAAGATCGTTACAAGAAGTTCAAATTTCACTCAGCTTGATTCTCTCAACAACCAATTACTGAGCCTACTTGCAACTCACAATCACTCAAAAATGATTTAGCAAATCTGAGGAAAATATAGTAAAGGTCCTCTACTGTTTCGAACAAAACAAATAAACAATAAAATATGACAGTAAATTCGCTCTTTGAATGCTTTTGAATTCTGTAAACTTGCTCTGTGTTCTGTGTTCTGTTTTTTAAGTTTCTTCGTATATAATTGTTCTCTTCAACGATTGAAAACGATCTGCTACCGTTCCAGATGAACTTGATTTCCTGATATTTCGCAAAAATTGAAAATTGGTTCTGATATTTCGAATACAATATCTCTTCAAGTCTATCTTCACTTGTATTTGAAATTTGAACGTCTGACATTCCACGAATTGAGATAACTTCATATCTCTATAATCTTGCATAAAAATCTCAAACAGAAATTCAAATATTTTTCCCATTGTCCACGTCTGGAACTTTTCTGTGAATCAGTCTGGAACTTTTATTTTTTCGAATTTCCAGTTTCATAAATTTCGAAATCCAACTAATTTCTGACAAGCTCCTGAATTCTTGAATATGTTTCATAATTCCTTTATGTTAATCATAAAAAGTTCGAACATCACCTGCATAGTTTAGTCTTATTCCAATTTAAATTTCAGATCTCTTAGACTTTCTTAATTTATTTTAGTTCAAAAATAATACCCTGTGGATAATGAACCAACTTTTGTAACAGATTGAATATATTTCCCAATATATTCAATCATTGGAGCTAGGTCTTCAACATATCAAATAACGTTTTGTTCTTCATATCGCACTTTCTGACATTCCTTCTGCCTTTCATCTGTTTACTTGTTCATACCAAATGTTCCTTCTGCGAAGCTTCTGACTTTTCATTTTTCCTTCTGCTAAACCTTCTGCTATTTATCATAAATATTCGAACTTCTTGAATAAAATTTTCTGGATAACTTTCTGACAAAACATAACTTAAGATAATCGTTATTTCATTATTTTTGTTATCATCAAAATCCTTAATTGAGAGAAACCAACATAAGGTGTATCATAGGATTAGATTTCTTGTTAGGAAGTCAACATGGAATCATAATCACTAGATATACTATTGATATTATAGGACATGCAATAATTGCATATAATATTATCTAGAAAAGGAAGAACCAGATATTAAGATGTTAGAAAGGTATGGTGAAAAAGATAAAGATTGCTAATGTAAAGAATTAGGAAACTACAAAACAATTATCAAAGGAAAGAAGAATTAGAAATAGGATGAAAAATGAAATTGAACAAAAAAAAAAAGGAAAAGATTGGATAGAAATAATAATAGAAAATAGAAAGGAGCATAGATTGAAAAAAGGCATGTAGAATGTTGAATAATGCATGTTTAGAAACAAGATACTATGATATTGATCAAATTCTAAGTATTTTAGAAAGGGAGGAGATATTTGGAGAAAACTCAACAAAGTATTTGGGAAAGGAATAAGATAACTTCTAGTCTGGATATTATTAATCTAAATCTAAGAATATATACAAAAGCAATAGGATGTGATAATATAGATAGAAAGGAATTTGAAATGAATATAAATGATTTGTTAAATTTAAGAGTAATTGAAATGTCAGAAAGTCCTCATAGAAGTCCATCATTTATTGTAAGGAAGCACGGTGAAATTGCAAGTGGGAAATCCAGAATGGTTATTGATTTTAGAAAGTTAAATGAAAATACAAAAGTGATGGTTATAATTTGCCAAATAAAACTAAGTTGATCAACAAAATCCAAAATTGTTGCGTGTTTAGTAAATTTGATTGTAAATCAGGATTTTAACAAGTAATAATGGATAAAAAATCCCAACCTTGGACAATGTTTACATGTCCTAAGGACATTTTCAGTGTAAGATAATGCCTTTTAGATTAAAGAATGCATCATCTATTTTTCAAAGAACGATGGACATGGCATTTCAAATTTAAAAGATTTATTGCAATTTATGTTGATGATATTTTAGTATTTTCTAGAAATGAGCATGAGCATAATTGAAACTTATTTTGTTTGAATTTCAAAAGTAAGGAATTGTTATAAGCACAAAAAAGGCTCAATTTTTTAGAAAAAATGTAGAATTTTTAGGAGTAGAAATAGGCGAAGGAAAAATAAAGCTTTAAGACCATATAGTAAAAAAGGTTCTAGAATTTCCTGAAAAGATAGATAAAAAGCAATTGCAAGCATTTTTAGGGTTGCTTAATTATGCAAACCATTCATAAAAGACTTGAATTCATTAGTAGGGCCTTTTTATAATAAAGTTTCTAGTTATATAGGATTGACACCTAAAAACTTTAAACAAGTAAGAAAGATAAAAGAAAATTAAAATATTAGCAAAGCTTAGGTTACCTTTAGATAGTGATTATTTAATAATAGAAAGTGATGGTTGTGATAAAAGATGGATATGAGTCTTATTAAGGAAACTCCTTAAGTATGCCAAAAGGAAACTCCGAAATATATTGATTTGCAAGTAGTAAATATAAGGAAAATAATTTACCACATATAGACAAAGAAAATGGTTGTCATGAATTGTTTAGATAATTTCAGGCTTTTTATCAAAGAAATCTTGTAAGGACAATTGTGAAGCAATAGTAAAATTCCATAAAAATTTTGGAAGTCGTGAAATGAGTAGAAGAAGATGATTAAAGTTTCATGATACAATTATTAATCAAGGATATAAAGTAGACTTTAGACACATAAAATGTAATGCCGTAAATTTAATTAAGGCATTACTACCATGTATAATACTTAAGTGTATTATATGCTCAGGGTTCCTAGAATGATATGTTTATTTGAAACATTTGCTACTCGATTTTAAGTTATGAAATTGTTTAGTTAGATTCACAAAACAGCTAGATTTAAACTTTCAAAAAACTTTTTATTAAAAACAAAACATACATCTGCTCATTGAGGAGATTATCTTTCATAAAACAAAGCTCTACCATCAAATATCTCCGATACTTTATAGGATGGTAGATCAAAGTCTTAAAACATTATATTACAAAACATAAACTCCAACCAGTGTTTAAAAGAATATTACAAACATAAAAGAATGAATCCTGTTAGTCCAAAAAGATAACCAAGAGGGGTGGTGAATTGGTTTTCCAAAATGAAAATTTAATGTTTTCAAAAACTTAACCATATTCACAAACTTAGTTAATTAATTAAAATGCTTTTTATAATCACTTGAAAACAGTGAAACTTAATAAACAAAAGTTTATTTCACAATTCTGATGAAAAAGATTGGAAAATGATCATTGTATGTTAAACAAAAAACAAGAGTGAAACTTCTAGTTTTAGTCTCTGAATTAGTTTCTGATTAGTAACAGCACTTCCAGTTACTCTCTGATTTAGTTTCTGAATCTATATTGCAGCTCATACAAATAAAAAATATGCACGAAATTTAAAGAGAGAAGAGAGAAGAGAGTACAAAGTTGATTTATAGAGGTCCCGTCTCGAGCATCAATCCTCTCTACCAGCACTAAGCCGGGGACCTAGTATTCCATACCGGTATGTCCCATTATCCAACAAATCAATAAAGTTCTAAGTTGTCTTTGCCAAACCACTTGGCTATAAATGCACTTAGCTTGATTTTCCAAGCTTTCCTCAAGCTAACAATCAATCTATTGAGCCTACTTATAACACTCAACCTCACACAAAAGTGTATAAACCAAATCAAAGAACAAGATTAAATATTCTCAAGAATTAGCACAACAACATAAATTTTTTATGGAATTTTTGAGCACACTATAATAGTATTTTTTAGAGAATTGTATAGACTTTTTCGTGCCAAATTCCACTCTTTTCTTCCTTCTTTGCCGATATATAATGCTCACTTCAACGGCTAAAAGTGTATCTTCAAGATAGAGTTGTTGTTGGAGATATTTCGAAAATCATGGAAAGTTACTGATGTGGACTTATTTTGTTTGACTGCTGCAACATTCAAAAATTCGAATTTAAATATGATATAATCTCTCATTTATCTTCAAATCACGTGGCCTGATGTATCTCCAACAAATATAACAATTCTTATCTTTAAATTCGAATTTCAAGAGCTGTTGTACCATATCAAATATCCCCCCAAAAAATAGGAAACATATCTTCTCTATCTTCCATAAATAACTCCAGCTTTGTTGAACCAATTTAACATGACTTTAGGTGCTTAAATTTGATCCAAAATCCTCATAAAATCGTGCTAAAATAATCTTGAAATATCTGAAATAAATCTGCAATGAAAACCTCAACTATACTTGTAATATCATTCGAATATCATAATTTAAATTGAACTTTAATTTAATTTTTAATCCCCATGGATATTTGAACCAACTTTGTGGAACATATTGAATGCATTACTCAAATACATTCACTTTGTTGCTGGGTCTTTAAAATAACGAATCAATTGAAGAAAATCCGAAATTCCAGATTTGTTCGTGATTTAGCAGCTTTTTGTGTTGTAGCAGATTTATCTTCTGATTTACTCTCTAATATTACTTTCGTCTTGATAAGCAGCAGATTTAGCTTTTGAGTTACCTTCTGACTATTCATTTGTTCTTAAAGAACTTTTCCGAGCATATTCTAAATTACTTTCTAAGTTGAATCTCTTTTGAAAACATTTTCATAAACCAACTTTAATTATACTTAAGCGTTGCACTCTTAATGAATTTGTTAGTAAACACTCATACATGTTATGTTATCATCAAAACCAAACTAGAAGACTTAACAAATCCAGTCCTTTATACAAAAAAAGTAAAATAAAATACTACGGTCCTACTTAATTCACTCCTCAAACATCGCCTAAAACTCGAGCCAAAAATCATCGGCATCAATCATCAACAACAACCACAACTCTATCATCATCTTCATCACATTCATCCTCCTCATCATCAAATAATTATCAAATTATCATCGCATTATCATCAATTCAGTAAAACACCTGGAAAAATATCAACAACAACAAATAATGAGCCAAAACCTAGTACAGCAACACCAACACACACACACAATGACACACAAACCTAGCTAAATGCAATGCAACAAATAACAATTTATTATCTTTTATTTTAATAAAACAAGCAATATGGGAAGCACTCACACTCTAATAAGTTTTTGGAATTGGAGGTCCTGAGTAATCCACATGACGCTTAGGGTTGATATAAGCAGTCCGAATACCTATATCTCCTAGATTATATAGAAAAAGAATAGAGACTTCATCTAGGGTCCACAACCGTTACACGCACTCTACCCATATCAATCCATAATATAAAAGGGTTTCATTGGTCCCATAAACGTGAATTCTAATATATTACTTCTCACCGATCAAGACAAATATTATGCTGATAATGTTTACCCCATCGGCTACCTGCTGAGCCACCTACAAATGTCATTGCATCATGATAGGGGTAGCCTAAGCACCTAAATTACCGTGTCCACTTAGACAAGGTTGCTGCTCCCTGGATTGGATTAAACAGTGACAAATACAGTCAATTCAAACAATTTATAATTCCTCTTTGATAAGAATTGATTTAAAATATGCTTATCTTAAACAAACCACAATCAAAGTTACTGTATACCTTTTATATCATTTCCAATTATACCACATGTAAATCCTAAAGAACGTGTCTATTACTTGACGAAAGCTCAATGATCTTATTTCCTATTTTTTGTTAAAAGGAGCCATTAATTCCTTTGCAAAATAATTAAAGATCCATTTAGTTTAATTAAATTTGGATTTACTAACTAACTTGATTTATATAAAACCATACTGATTATTCACTTATCTCAAACTCTTATTAAAACCTATTTCATTAGACACTAAATAGGAACCCCACTATGGCTGCAAAGATCGCCTTGCCAAAATACAGACAGTTCTCATTGTCTGTCAAAGTATTTTTTTTTACTTTGATTATATTAATTTATTACAAAGCATTAACAAAGAATTTATATATCCAAAACATTCATTTTCCAAAAAATCATGCATTTGAAACAATATATTCACCATGTTATTTATGGTTTATTCTAACGTATTAATCCAATCCAATTATTAGTTGTTAACCCTTTTTTTAACTTGATCCTAACTCATTAACCAAAGCCAATTATTAACCATTATCTCCTTTTAACTTAATCCTAACCAATTTGATTTAGTGTTAATCATTTTATTCAATAACTAAGGCATTTTGATTAAACTTAGTCAATTTAACTCATTTTAACTTATCAAAGTCTATTTAGCCATGTTGAACTAAGACCGATTGACCAAGTTCATTTTATATCTAAGATTCATGTTAAATTAAGTCTATTTAGCTTAATCTTGGCTAAATTGATTAAACTCAATCAATTTAATTCATTTTAGTTCACTCAAGTTCATTAAGCCAAGTTGAACTTAAATTATTAACTAAGTTCATTTTCTATCCAACTCTATGTGAAATCAAACTATCTATTAAATCTATAAATTCACTAAACTCATGCTTAATTATATCATTCAACACGTATAACACATCAAATATAATTTATCTATCTTATTTTAGCTCAAAAAGATTCAAGTTATACTTACTACTTTTATCTAGTAAAACAAGTTTCCAACTCTGTTTGAAAAAAGTAGCAGTTAGAAAGAATTAAAATTTCAGTCTTGATACTTTTTGAATTTACAAAAACTTAAAACATCAAAGTTGTAGATCTCTTTTTAATCTTTCCAGCACAATTTGATACACTTCAATCCAAGTTTGAATGAAATTGTTATAACTAAATTACGAAAACACTATTGCGTTGCCAGAGGATTTATCACCCGTGATAGAGGGCGGTGATGGAGGGTGTGATGGCCCATCACGCCCTCTATCACGCCCATGAACAAGGCAAAATGGCATGGTCAGAGGCCATCACACCTTGATTACACCCATGATGAGTTTCTATCAAATTTTTCACTAATCCGAGACCATCAAGGGCTCCACCACACCAGTGATGAGTGCCCTGGGTTCAATTTTTCACGTTTTCCCTTCATCTTTTCTTCAAAATGCAACTACTTTCCCTACTTGTTTTACATTATAAACTTAACATACTTCACACCAAATATAATATAAACATCATAGAAATCTATATAAACTTTAAACAATATTCATAAGCATATTTCTACTTCACATATCATCAATTCCTCCATAAACCCCATAACTACTATTCATCATCTTCTTCTTCATCCACTCAACAAGCAATAAACATCAAACTAACATATTCTAACATAAATAACAAATTAAAACAAAGAAAACGTAAAACTTATCTCTTTTAGGAAACTCTAACTTCTTGATTTCTCTTTATCTTTACTTTTCCCAAGTTCTTGAAGCTTGTGAATGCATGATCTTCAACTTCTAACTTGTTTCCTTACTATAATTCCTTCTTTAATCTTTTTGAGATATAGATTTGAGGTTTATAAATTGAAGAAAAAGAAAAAGAAAATGTAGAAGAGGAAGAAGATTGGAAGAAACGAAAATGGGAAATGAAATAAAGAAAAGGAATGGCAGAAAACAAAGGAAAGAAAAGGGAAAAAGGATAGGAAGTAATAGATATTATCGGAAAATTATAGGGTAAAGTTTTAGCTTAAACTTTTCAGATAATTATATTTAGTATCATAAGTAATTAAAAAATAATTCGAAAACATATATATTAAGAATTTATAACTTGATATAAAACATGATTCAAAAGTATAATATGTGAAAATCTAATATTTAACTCAAGTTCGGGTTGAAAACTGATAGATTTAAACATGTAGTTGATTTGAAAAATTATTAAGATTTTACAAAATGAAAGATAACTAAAGTTTAAGGGTCTAAGAGTTTTCAAAATGTTTGAAATATTTGTTTTGGATTTAGGAATTTGAATTTGGAATAAAAGGAGTTTAAAATAAATAATTAGGTTAAAATTAGATAGTTTGATTTATTAAAATAGATGATCATGTAAAATATTTCAAATCTTAATTTCAATTCAAATCTATTTACTGACTTCTTTACATCAATTTATCTATTTATTTTCTATTATTTATTTATTTAATCCATTTAAACCATCTACTTTATATTTCTAACTTAGGTTAAGATTTAAGGTATTTCACAAAAGGAAAAATAATTGCGGCTGTTGAATTGTCTATATTATTAATATAATTGATTTTAACAAAAAATGGAGTTTCAAAGGACACAAATAATGCCACAAAGGAGGCTTTCTTTTTCTCAAAGATCACAAGGATCAAGCAGCACCAAAACAAATATTTCTTTCAAAGGAGTACCTCATATCCTATACACATCACCATCATTTTTCCAACCAATAAGATCACATAGGTGAAACAAGGTTAGCTGAGGTAATTCAAGGATCACATGTTATGGTTAGAGACATGGCTTTACCTATTTCACCAAATAATCACCGAAAAAAGTTCCAACCACCACCTGGTCCTATGATCAAAGATGAACACATATTGCACTTGTAGATAGCTCTGGTCTATAGCCACAAAAAACATATTTAAATACATAAACTGTCGTGCTTTAACCAGACACTTAGGTAAGACTAAAAAAGGGAAAAGGATCACAAGATGATATTATTAAATTCTCTCAAAGTCCACAAGATGGAACAAAAGTCTAACATAAAGAAAGTTCGAATGTATGGAGTATGGAATATTTTATCATTAGCCTGATGTGATCTCACAAACTACTAAGGATTTAATGATTTAAATACTGCAATCAATTGGGTCAAGAAAATATCAAAAAGGAAAATATTTACATTGACCCAATATTTCATGAAGAATTATATGCAAAAACAGGATTTGTACATCTAGAAGAAAGGTATCGAAACTCTTAAAAATATGGCAGAACAACAAAGTAAATTTTCTGCCTTAGAAATAAAAGTCCACCTAAAAAGAGAATAATAGAAAGCATAAAGGAACAAAAGACAAGCTTCAAAAAACCATTTCCTCTGCAAAGCTACAAAAGGAGAAAACAGATGATGAAAAATATGAAATCATAAAGTCATTCATATTTTTTAAAAGAGGCAAATTTATCTCTAAACTACCATCAAAAGCAAAGGGACTTATCAAAAAATGTGCTAGAAGAATTTTTTGAAACCTGTTATCCTTCATCAAGAAAATGAGAAAAAGAATATGTTTGTCTTGATGGGGTAGAATTTACAATAATGGTAAGGGTCAAAGAATATCCAAATCCTCCTTGTCAATCTTGTATTAATAAAAGCTCACAGGTTGAAATCACAAAGAATTATAATGATAAGTACTACTATCCAACTCATATTAAATATCATATACACAAGAACATCATTAATCTAAATTATTTTAAAGATTTTTATATAAAGGATCAGAAATATACCTTGGCAACTTTGATGGCGTATAGACTAGTAGCCAAAATTGTAGGAACTTATCCACAATTTATGGCACAACCAATGGGAGACTTGTTTCATGAAGCAATTTCTCCTTTAAAAGAAATTGAATGGGAACATCAAGAACATGATATACTTGCTAATTATCATGTTTCTTTTGAAACTATACTCTCAAAATGAATGGATTATTAGGCAAGACCAGCTATAACATGGATGTGGATAAAGTCAATAAAAGGGAATTATTCCATAACACAAAAGATATATAGGATGGAATCAATTTATGATATAGAAACATAATGGACTACTTATGCTACATATAAAATGAACGTGAACATCCCTGATGAATCTGTTTCCCACCTCATTGCTTCCATAAAAACAAGGTTATTTTTGCTAAACAAAAAGACATAATCTGGTCAAAATACAAAAAGAAGCTAAATAGGCTTTATCAACTTCTTGAAGAAGAAGATCGTGAAAACAAAGAAAATGGTCCAAGCTCACATGACATAGAAATAGAAAGGATTAAAGACTTGTTACCAGATGAAATCAATCAAAATGATGAGTTAAAAAAAAAAAAAAACAGAGAGAGGGATAAAAGGATAAAACGAATATGTTGGGACAAGACAAAAGGAATTGACAAGAAACAATTTTGATAGGAAAAAATTTTAAATAGGACAAGACAAAAGGAGAAAAATGTGGAAGAAAGAAGAAAAATGTGAAAGAAAAGAATGCACCAGGGGAGGGGGTTTACTATAGCAGTAGGTACTATAGTAATTTTTTTTAATTGTAGCAATAGGTTAATGTAACATATTGTAGCAATAGATTACTGTAACACTTGTAGTATTTTATGCTGCACAAAAATTTTCTATAAAAGGCAAGCAGGTTTTATCGAAAGTTTTAGGGAGAAAGTCCTATAAAATACTCTGTGTGTTCTGAGTGTTTAATATTTTTGCAAGAGTGTTCTTGTAATAAGCTGTAGGAACTATCTTCAACCATTGTAACATATCTCCACTATCTTCAATAAAGCATATATAAGTTTTTCTTCATCATGCCTGGCTAGTTTTCCTTTTTAGGTATAAAGGTAATCATGATCTAAAACCTTATTAGGTCCTTGTATCATGTGATAAGGTTTTATAGCATGGGTAAACAATTAAGGCACCATATTTGAAAAACTGTAATTTTGTTTTCTTTAGAGATTATATCAAAAGGGTCGGTCTAAGAACCCATTGATGAGGCTATTATAAGGTAGAGGTTGCCGTGTTTAGCCTTATGGGTTATGGCATGGATATGAAGTATATTTTCTTAAGAGAACATTGCTTCACTAGTTGATTATCTTCGCTTTAATGTTTAGCCCTGCCATGAGCTCTTTTCCGTAGCACAAAGATCTTATAATCTCATAAAGGTCGATCAAACAGACTCATTCTATGTTCAAGGTATCCCCATACCATCGCTTAATGAGGGTGTTCTCCTCCCAAGTCATGTGTTTAATTACTTGAGTGGAGCTCGATGGGATTTTGCGATCATTTATAAATAATGAGGCAGGAAGGAAGGGAGTCTTCTTTCAGCCCCTAGGTGTTCGTGTTGATGGTCATGTTGTTGTTAAGATGTGGGATCTTTGTTTCAACATTATTGTATTGGGCAAGATAAGGGTTTTGTTGTGCCTATTTGTAAAGCTGAACATACGGGCTTATCAAGTCAGTTCACTTCAAACCCTATGGGTTAAATGAGTCAGAATTTTTTGTTCGGATCCAGTGTATTTTGGCCTATGAGTCAAAATAAATATATTATTTTTTTATTTGTCATGTTAATTTGTGTGAGAAATTTATGACAGGGTAATTTATATTTCCAAGAAAGCGAATTATTCGGGTATAACCGATAATTCCATTAATTAAAAGAAAAGAGAAAAAGAATAAAAAGAAAAGTGTTGTAAGATATGGAGCCATCTTTTTTTTTTTTTTTTGTCTAAATTATCCTACTTGACACAAGTTTGTTATTTTATGGGTTTATGGCTGCATAATAATAAATGATGGAATCATTTTTTTTTTAGGTCATAAGAAAAATGTGTTTCTAATCATTGGAAAAAAAATTCCTCTACCATTATAATACGATAGCCGTCATGCTACACTTTATGATTATTTTTAAGTAATATAATTATGTTCTACTATATCAAAAAGAAAAAGGAAAAAAATCATAACAACAAATTTAGAGGATTTTTTTATGACAAATTTAGTGGAATAAACATTCCAGTACATAGAAGTATGTCCTCAAAAAATTACAACAATTACCAATTTAATATTGGCACAGTAAACAATAATTCATCATCTAAAAACCATGTGCATGTTTTTTAGAATAGTTTTATTTTTATATTTTGAATACCAAACATAATGAAGATTCAGTTTTAGAATACCTTTTCTTTTTATGGTTTGGTCTGCAAGCCGGTTTAGCCCATTACAGACTAGCCCACTTTGCCTACTGATTAAATGGGCCGACCCACTAGCCATGGCTCATATGCCAAGCTCCACCTATTTCATATAAGGCCAAGAGTGGATGGCTCAACTAGTCACTAGAAGATTCAAGAGAAACACCTAAAGTAAATAAGGTGTCAAACCAAGTGAACTCCAAGCTTGAAGATTTCAAGAAGGCTCAAGAGAATGATGAATGCAAGCGGATGCTCTAAGGAAAAATTCCAATTGATGATGGAATCTCCCAAGACCAAAGATTCTACACCTCCTATTGCTGCTTCAGTTATTGTTCTAAACCTAGCTTAAGAAAGACTCCACTATTTATCGAACCTGAATCCTCTCAACCAACCCCAAAATTGCTTTTGCCTAATCTAAGCAACTTATATTCATGGACATCATAAGAAGCCAATCGTCAAAAACACCTCCTTTAAAGAAAGGCTAAAAATTTGATCTTTTTTTATTTTTTTATCCTAAAGACTTTACATTTGTTCGATGGTATGTTATGGATGTTTTTGTTAACACTTGTCATATATTTTGCTAAACAAACAATATGTCATGATGATTATTTTTATTGAAGACTTTCTATAGTGATTATGAATTCTCAAAATTTTATCTGGAAATAAGTTTAGAATAGCCTCTATTCCTAACTATTCTTTGTAGGTTAATGAATAATTTCAAGGGAGATTATCCTCTTGATACATGGTCTAACACAGTCTATCGTTGCTTAAAAAAAATACTGATATATAAATTAGACAAAATTAATTACCCAAATACTATTACAAAATTACATTTATAAAACGGGATATGGATATTTATACACAGATTAAGGATATAAATTATCATATCATGTTTCACTGTCATACTTATATTGTGTTTTATATAAAGCGATATGTTTTTTCCTTATGTATGTCACGGTTCATTCCTGTGTCATATCTCTGACCCTTCAAAACTTCACTAGACTGCTATCATTTTTTATTTTTATTTGATGTAGCTGTCGACCCCCATGTTACTTTTTTCTATTTTCCTCCACGCATGCTTTAGAATTTCTGCAGTGTGCCTTTTTCGTTTCGCATAGATGATGTGGCTAGTCATTGATGATGAGACCTATCTTTACCTGTTTTAGTTTGCACAGTTATGTTTTTCTTCAAAAATACTATCTCAACAAGAGTCAGGATAATAAATCATAGCATACCAATAGTATAAATATTTATATATCTCATTTAATTAACACAATTTTGGAGTTGTATTTTTTTAGTTAATTTTATTTTAACCTTGTTTAGGTAAGTCATAAATAAGTAATTATTTCTATTGATAAATGTTACCTAAAATTCCTCTCTAATGTTTATAGGGAGAGATATATGACTAACTTGTAAGGAAAGAATTGGATCAATTTTTTTTTATGAATATTTTTGTCTAGGTTGAACATTAATTTTTCTCTCTTTTTTATACGATCCAAAAAGAGAGAGAATGTATAAGTGTGGAAGGGATAAACAAAGACAAAATTTTAAGAGGTTGACGAATATCTTGAGTGGTCTTGTACATCTTTAATATTTGATCCTAATATTCACCTTGAGATATTTTTGAAAAAGTTTGAACATTAAAATTCTTTTCTCAAAAATTTTGTTTTTAGAAAAAAGGTTTTATTACCATCAAAAGAGGGAGATTGTTAGGAAAGCGTTTCACATGTGATAGAATTTTTCTAAGTATTTATTAAGTGTTTCTATAATAATAAAAGCAATTAAGATTTTAATTGAATTGAACTTTCGAAAAAAAGGGGGATAATATCACAAATGATTCTTGAATTTTGACCATAATTAGATATTTAAATGTTGACAGATGTATTGTTAGCATGCATAAAAAGTTCTTTTATATACTAAATTGATCAATGTTAAAGTTCAAGCATTAAATTGATTTATTTCAAAATTCAAATACCCAATTGCATATTTTTGTCAAAATTCAAGTACTATTTGTAACATTTGTATAAATAATAATGAAGTATAATTTAATTATATAACTTAACTACTTTTTGAGTATGTGATATTTCAAAAGCAAGGTGTTTTTCGGATGCATAAACAAAAGTTAAAGTTTGCTTATCTGGATTAGAGAATTATTTGAAGACCTAACTCTCTGAACTGGATATAATAGGGAATTATATTCAATTATTCAACAAATAAGTAGGGTATATATCCAAGGCAACATGAGATAATTGTTACAAATTAAAGATAAAGTTTTGATAAAGCTAAAGCTTAATTTATTTTGATAAAGATGTTGTTCAAAAAAGTTTTTTTTCTTTTCTTTTTTTTTTTTTTTTGGCCATCATGTAAGCAAGTGTTTAGGTGATATAAAATTCTATCACATGAAGACTTGTTAAATAAAGAATTTCAAGTGCGATCAAGCTAATTCAAAGCATAAAGAATTTGTATATCTAAGAGAATCTCTTGAATATGTAACGTACACTTTAAGAATGGAAATAATTCAATTTGAGATACTCTTCTATCTTATTCCTATGCGAAGTATCAAGTAAGATTATCTCTTGCACAAAGCTTTTTAGAAGGATCTCCAAGAACCAAATATAACTCAATATGGAAGTAATTCAAAAAAAATCCTTGCTGGACAATCTAAAAAAAAATGATTACAACGGTCAGCACAAATTTTTTATCCAAATTTGCAAAAGAGGACCATTGGAAGAAGGATTATAAATGAAAACTAGACCCCAAGGCTCAAGCCAATGAAATACAGTGCAAATATACTAAAAGAATACTGAGTAAAAGGGTTAAAAATATTTTGAGCATATCTGAAGACTCCTACTTCATTATAAAACATACAGAGCTGCTAGAAGCATTTTTAGAAGTTTCTGAGAAGAATTTTTTTTTTTTTGTACTAAGTGGAGAGGAAAGTTGTTATTATATTTTCTCGAGTCTTACCTATTTTTACTTTTACTTGTAGTGGCTACATGGAAGTGACAAATGCTACCTATGGGACCATGTTTTAACTTAGGTAGAAGCTAAGTGACATGAAATATGTTGTGACGTTGCGGAGGACACAAGATACATTATATTTTTTTTCTTTATTGGACTTAGTGGGACAATCGATAAAGATAATCAAAACCTTGGCATAAAGCTAGAATAGTGAACTGACACATAAGGTGAAAGTAAAATGTCACATAAGGTGGAAGTAAACTATCACATAAGGTAAAATCACTATACATAGCTAGACTTGGGGCGGGCTAACACGTTTACCCACTTAAAAAAGTAAGCCACGACTATTTTTTTTCCCATTTAAATAAGAGCCAAATTAGCTCGGTCCATTTAGCCTATGGGTTTGCCCATGACTGGTTGGGTCGAGCTAATCTGCTGGCCAAGAGTTAAAAGAAAAAAGAAAAAAAGAGAGGAAAATTTTAAGAATAAAAATAATATAATAACATATTAATGATTATTTATGATATATGATGAAATAAAACAGATTGATACATGCATTGGAAGCATTATAACATTTTTTTAAGTATATATTTATTGATTTTAACATAATATGATATCTAATAAATCATTTAAAAAACTTGCTTTTATTTAAAGTAATCAAAATGGTAACAAAATTAATATTTAATATATGTAAAACCCTAAAATATATAAATAATTTAATTTGTTATAAACTAACATAAAAAATAATAAAAATAAAAAAAAATTTTCATTTGGCCTATGGGCCAAAGCGTGTTGAGCCTAAGCTAGGCCTAGAAATTTTGGCCCGTTTAAAAGCAAGTCAAAATGGCCTGGACCTGTTTGTCCACCTCTGTACATAACCGTGTATTCTCTCTCTCTATTTATTTATTTTTTGCATTATACACTAATATCCAATCTGAAATCAAATTAATATTTTTGGATTAAAATTTGTTAACTAAGTAATATTAAAAGTATAAACTCTATCATATTACAAGTAAAGAAATCAAGAGGATTTTTTAATTCGGTTTTTTAGACATTGCTTCAGAACTTATCTCTCTTTTTTTTTTGGTAAAATATTTTCAACATAACCAATTCACCCCTTCTTTGTTACTTGTAGGATGGGTTTAGGAACTCGAACTTGCCTTTCATATTATTTTTGGACGAATTTATATCAAGATAGAAAAATCATGAGAGTTCACTTATTCCATCTTCTTATTTAATTCAACTGGGAAAAAAGGGGACAAAGCTAACATTTTTTTTATGTACATTATAAAATCTAGACTACTGTATTCTATGATATAGTTAAAAAGGTAACATAAATGTTATGAAATATACATGCATGAATTGTCCAAATATATAGTGAAACTATAAAAATACCTTCTCAATAAATAATTTATACAAACATCTTGTGCTAAAATTATGTCTCCAAATATTTTCCTTCTTAGGGTTTCTTTTTTTTTTTTTTTTTTAGTTTGAATTGAATTCTTTATAATTATTTTATTATAATTTATCAAGATGGGTTTGAAAAAAATTTTATGGCCCAATAGGGTGTAACGTCTAGCCATGAATCAAAGTTATGACCCAATGAGAAATCTTACAGGGTTTTTAGCGTGTTAGATGGATCAAATGGGTTGGGCATCCTATAACGACCTGCCCAGTTGCATCCCTCATTACTTAGCTTTTGGGATCAACAGAGATAATGCTAGAGAAAAGGCAACTATGGTGTGAGTTTGTTGTGTTGTGAAGACTTCTTGAGAAGATCTTGCATACAATGACATCAAGGATACTGAAGGGATATTTTATGAGCAAAGATGGTTGATGGCTTTGTTCAGCCAATAGAGCTGTTACAGAACTTTGACTTGGGAGTTCAGACCAAAGGAGGTAGAAACTCATCAATGGTAACTTAGATAAGAGGATAGCAGCCAACAATAAGAACATCAAATGAGTCAAACTATTTATTGTCTTTGAGGTTGATTAATCTTCTAATGGTGTTTCTTTTGCTGTCATTAGGTACATGGCAAAGCATGTTTGGAAAGTAATTAAAAAAGGTTATTTTCAATGGATCACAATAAGGAAAACTTATATATCATTGAGCAAATTTTTCTATCTCTACACTCTTTACACAAATTGTTTATTTGTTTGTGTTAACGATATCCTCTAAATTAGAACCTAAGTGAGAGTATAAAAACTTTAAACAAAGTAAAAATTTAAGATCTTTGACTATGAAGACCAGAAGAATAATTAAGGATTTTACCGACAAAATTATGATATGAATTTGAATATCCTAATACCATATAATTTAGAACGAAATTTAGTAGGAATCAAGACCAAATAGTCAAAAAGGACCTTACATAGTATCATGCAAAGATTAAATCCAAAAACTTTTATTAACAGTTAAATCGACCCTCTTTTATGATTTTTTAAATAAATATTATCAGGAAAAAACATCTGGAGGTTGCTAGTTACTTTTTCTTGTATAATATAACAAATAGTAGATCTTAAAGTTAGATTTAATGTCCTACATGGCAACTTTAGAGCCTCTTGCCGAGCTGGGGATTTAAAATCCATACTCAAATAATGGATGTAAGCCACATGCTATGTTCCAACATCATATTTCCACATTCAAACCATGAAACAGTTCCATTGATTTCTACAAAACAAGAAACGCAGAATGTAACTGAAATTTGTATATTATGTCATTATCAAAACAAAACTCCTAAATGAATGTATGGCTGTCTATCACTCTAGCCAAAAAAAGGTATAAAGATAAAAGAAATTCCCTAATAGTGGCTGAGGTCTTTTTAAGTCTTTTTTTCCTTTTTGGAAAATGGTCATATACTCCTATTAACATATCTAACACCTCTTAAAGCTTAACAAGTGTCAGAAGACCCTGTTAACTTTAGCATTTTCTCTAAATAGATGTAGTATTTGGTCCATTGGTTGAAAAACCTACATAATCAAGGGAAGACAAGATCACAAGCTTATTGCTTCTTGGTCTCCATGGGTTGAGAACGAAATCCCCTAAGAAAGAGGATGACAAATGTAGAACTTAGGGACTGTCTTTTTTTGTCTTCCAATAATGCTAAAGTGGGCATGAAAAATTGAACATACTTCTTTCCACAACTTGGATATTGCCGCCTATCCACTTGACAAAAACCAAACAAATAAATTATCTGCAACTGAAAACCAGCATCGTGGGATTCTCAGACCATCGCAGCAGGTCCACTCGACAGAGAAAGTGCAAGTGGAAATTGACCATATGAAAACAATTTGTAAAGTTTGAAATGATTAGTGAAGTTATGACTCGGGGATTGGTCATCCAAAATTTGATTTGACATTGTAGCTAATTGCAACAACGAAAATACACACTTGGGAATTAAATGGATACTTATCACTATTCGGCTTGGACGCAGCATCTATTTCCTTGTCCGTATCAGCCATTTCTATTTTTAAGGACCTCGCAACGGGCTTGAACAAAACCGGCCCAATGGCTCGACATAATGTTCAACGGATTTATTTACATATAAAGGAACTGGACATGGAACTGACAGGGGACCCAACTCCAATTCCAGGATTATAAAAGCCGGACCACCAACTATAGAACCAAAACCAGAAGCAGGGTTGGCCTGAACTGGCCACCTCTAGAAGGGCAATTCAGACCCAATCAGAGGCCCATTCTTCGGATTTGACCATGTTTTTGTATGCAGTGTCTTATAATTAGCAAATGCAGCAAGTGAGACTGAACTGTCCCGGCAGGAGGAAAAGGAAGATAGAATACAACACTAATCATTTTGGATAAAGCACTATTAACAAAAGAATGGAATCTTTTCTATTACTTCTGTAGTTTTATGAACTGAAACAATCTCCAGATAGAATACAAGGGAGAAATGAAAGACCAAGATTATGGTCCTTCAAATTAATATGAACCAGATAAGATGCAGACAACCACCTGATTTGTTAACCAATAGACAAAGATTATAGGACATACATTACATTATTTTTAGACACCTCTTCTTATATGTTGCATCTATCATATCCTGAAAACCAAGATGTAGGTTCCCCAAGTTCGCCATCATAGAACTCTTTGAACTCCTCTCTCCAATGCTGATCACCCGATTCTTGTGGCTCTGGAGAATCGTATTTGGCCACGTTTAGATCATCATAAGGTCGAATTGCTTCCTTAGGTAAGCGGGAATCTGCAAGGATTTGTTTCAAAGTGCTGATCTCCTTTTCATGTTCTTTTTTCAGATGATCAATCTCTTTGTAAGCCTTTTGACTGTCTAGTTCTGCCTCAGCAGCTCGTTTCTGCATTATCAATATAAGTTCAAGTTCACATCAGAGCAATAAAGGAATTCCAATTAATCAACTATGAAGTAATAAATTCAAAGGATAGGTCATTAATATAGTGTTCTAGCAGACAAGCCTGTTGATGATATCACATTGCAGTAGTACCAGTGGAGTGAGAATAAAGCAGGTTTCTTGCAAGACTTGCATCTTGCTATTAATCCATCCCCATCAATTAATACACTAATAGGTTATTAAGGCACCTTCAAGGGACAACAATTATTTTTTCTCACCCTTTTAAAATGGAAACTGCTGAGTGCTGAGTATAACTATGCTCCAGCCCCATTATTTATTGGTAGTCCAATCAATACTACATGTGAGGGTTACTGATACTTAGCAAACCACAAGTAATTTTTAGGACTTTAGTCGAAATACTTCAAGTAGTGAAAGAAATATTTTTGGATAAAGAATTTTTTTTGGGATAAAGTAGTAGTGAAAGAAATATGAAACTATGCATGCACAAAAGAAATATGAAACTGGGCATGCACAAAAGAAACAGCTGCAGCTATCCTCTGGCCATGCTATAAACTAAACACATGATTAGAAATTTCTTTATTCACTTGTGCATCCAAAATTTCTTCATTTGTCAACAGTCTGAACAAATTTAATGTTAGTGTTATTGACCATTTCATTGGAGATCGGACTAATTACACATGCCATTCCATGTTATTCAATTTCATGTGGTTATTCAGGTGTGAAATGTTAGTGTTATTGACCATTCCATTGAAACTGATAGAAAGTTATGGATAGTGAGTCGAGGGTGGATTCTTTTATGGTTTAAGCTTTATGGACACACTTTAATCAATATTTTTCCTCGACTAGGAAAGTATTCATATTTCTTTAAAAAAGATGGTGACATGGAAACTCACTTGCGCTGTAGCGACAGCTTCTTCTGATTCTTTGAGACGCACCAGTAATTCACCTGCAGCCTGTACAGCTTCAGCAGTATCCCTTAGTTGAGCCTGGAGCTCCCTGTTCTCATCCCTCATGCGTCGCCTCTCTTTTTCCCTTTCCATTTTTAGTGCTGAAATTTCGGCAGCAAGGGCACTTATAAACTTTGACTCGGCACCCTTGACTCCAGCCTTAGCAGCTGCTTTCTTCACGTCGTCTATGCCATCCTGGATATTCCGATGTCTTGCAAGCAATTGAATATGTTTCTCCTCAAGATCTGCATACTGCTCAAGCATACGCACATTACTTTGCATAGCTAGCTGCATTGCTTCTTTTAACTCTTCTGCACATTTCTTCTCAGCATCTAACTCCTGCTGTAACTTCTGAGCTAATGACCTGCTGGCATCAAGTTCAGTCCTCAGTTCTTCAGCAAGCGATATCCAAGTGCTCTCTGTCTCCATCCATTGCAGTTTCTCCTGCTCAAACTTCTCTTCAGAATTTTCCTCTTTTGACTCTGGAATTGTAGTTAAAGTGGATCTGATTTGGGTTCGCATGAATTTTTAAGTAGCAAAAGAGGGCTGCGCTTCCGAGCTGATGCAGCAGGAGCATCAATATAATACTGGAGCTGACTCCTTAAATCCTGAATTTCTTCCAACAACACCTCTCTCTCCCCCATGTCAAAGAAATTCTGATACTGTTCCAGTTCATGTTGAAGCCTTTTAACTTCAACCTTTGCCTGCAGAACTTCAGGATGATTTTCATGCTTATCCTTGAGCAGCTGAACAAGACAGGAAAAGAATCAACGAATGAAATCTAAAAATGCATTACTTTAAAGTAGATAAATCAAGAAACAAAATATATGTATACTTCTTATCCTTGAGCAGCTGAATATGCAGGAAAAGAATCAAGAAATTAGATTTAAAAATGCATTAATTTAAATTAATAAATCAAGCAACAAAATATATATACTTTGTGCTCATGATGAAGAGATGCAAGTTCTTCTTCCATAAATTCTGCAGTAGGTAAAACACCATCCATGAGACTCTCAAGGCGAAGTATTTTGTCCTCTCTCGTCTGTGCTATTATGGCATTACATTCCCTTTCATGCTTGTATTGTTGCACCTGTAAAGCATTCCCTAGAAAGGTCACCTTTGAAATAAAACAATCTTTTAAGGCTTTACTGGTTTATGCTGCACATAAACTTACCAATCGATTAAGTTGCAAAATCTCTGAAGCTTGTTTTGCACAATATTCTTCAAGTGCCATTTCTCTTCTGAAGGATCCAGCCAAGACCTTCTCTACAGCCTGCAACAATGCAACATAGAGAACGAGAGAATCATAAATTTGACCACATTGAGAAAAAATCTGGAGTATCAGACAATTTCTGTTGTAAAAATAGTAACCACACTTACTTTTGGCACTTGCTTTTTCAATTTTTCAGCTGACTCTGACCCATCAACAGGTACCAACGGCAAATTTGAGGTTTCATTGGCTTCTGTCTCTCTGTCCATGATGTTCTTGCAGTTACTACACAAGAATGAGACTTTCTCAAATGCATCATTCTCTTGAGGATCAACCTGAATTCCCACATCAACTTTCACTACAGGAGGGATGAACTTAAAGTCTGATGGTTTGTAAGAAAATCTGAATGCTGACCCCCTAAGAGCTAAGCTCCGGCGGTGATTATCAATCTTTTCAAGTCCACGGTGTAGGCTAGCTGCCAAAAG
Source organism: Combretum micranthum (assembly GCA_024138025.1). Taxonomy (NCBI): domain Eukaryota; kingdom Viridiplantae; phylum Streptophyta; class Magnoliopsida; order Myrtales; family Combretaceae; genus Combretum; species Combretum micranthum. The sequence goes on from JAMXBD010000005.1 coordinate 2,738,713, forward strand.
TTCAGTAGCGGTGCTTTTTCTGCTTTCAGTAGAGGGAAGACTAGCAGATCCCTCATTTCCAGGTCTAGTAGATGAAACATGCAAAAGCTCTGACTCTGAGTTACTATAACCTTCCAAATCCTTCTGAGATGCTGTTAACATTGATGAAGTTCTCAGGCTCTTCCTGCTTGTATTTGTGATTCTAGGAGAAACACTTGGTGTTGGAGACTTCAGCTTAGGAGATGTATCACATGGAGAAACATTGATGGTGGGTGGAGAAAGTTCTGCAGAACTCTTTTCACTGTCACTACTCTCCTTCCTCATCGTGTCTACATCATTTGCTGTAACATCTGACTGTGTAGCCTCTTTTTCAATCTGCTGATCAGAGATTTTTACCAAGGAAATTGCAGTGGGTCCCGCATAATCTTTTTCATTTATTTGTTCAGATATTCCTTCTTCCATTGTAACATCTGTGTCTTCAGAACCCTGATCTTCATTGCATCCATCTCTATATGCTTTAGTTGATTTTCTGAAGGATGCTGAAATTCTGGTGCAACTGTTGCCAATTCACTTTTATTAACTGTTCTATCTTCAGCAGAAGAACAGCGCAAGCTCACCTGATCACAGAGCCTCTCAATGGCTTGTTCATCTATTTCCATCTCCTCATCACCATCTTCATCAACATTAGACAAAGCCATCGGACGATGGAGGCTCATAAGAATGCTTAAACTTCTACGAACATCTTGTCCACTTAATTGACGACCATTTGGATCACTTGGGTTATTGCGATTTTCCTTCATCCTAAGGAGCTCATCCTGCAAATAAATAGAGGTGAATATCCATACTAATCAAATTGCTTCTATGGCCAAGAGAAGAACCCGTGTAAATGAGAACCACGTACTTTCAGCTGCCGTATCACCTCTCGCAAAAATTTTACATCTTCTTGCATTACTTCATTTACAATAGCTTTGTTTTTTACTGCCTTTGCACGTTGTGCAAACCGCAAAGTGCTGAAAGTCTCACTTTTACAGCTGTTTGTCCAGCAAATGTAAGTCATCCATCAAGAAGGAATATTTGTAATGTACAGGAATGCTCTAGATAATTACCGTTGCACGGGGGATACAGCACAAACCATTGCTAGCTTGGCATTACCACCAAGAGATTCCTGCAATAAGAATGTTAACTTGGAGTCTCTATATGGTATATGCCTCTGCTTCCCAGATTGTGAAACTTCAGCAAGAATATTTATGAGGTTCCTGATCCACGAAAGCAACCAAAAGTAAATTAAGCACAAGAAACTATTGCTCCTACTACATGCATATAAGCAGAACAATTCAGCAGAAAAAATAAACGAAAAGAGTGACTTATTTTGATGAAAACCTTTGACCTGTCCATAAGATTCAAAATGATAAAGGTGCAACTGCAAGTGGTCTTCAGATTTTTTTCATCAGACCCTAAGCTGAGAAGCAACATATAATAACAATTATATTTCCAAGTTTTGGGTAATAAGTCCCTTCAAAACCCATTGCTCAAGCAACCAAATGCTGAGAGAAGAAAAAACAATCTTTCACTTAGAGCAATGTGTAATGCTAATGCTTCTCTTTCAGGGTAAGAACTTTCAGGATAAGAAATCCATTTCAACAAGCATAAACACTTTAGCCAAAAGTTTTAAGATATTAGGATATATTAGATATAATTTTATAATCTTGTATCAATACAATGGCTTCTCCCCATGCCATAAATCATTTAAGGAACTAGGAGTATAGATAGAACAAGCTGATCAGTAGTAGACCAGTAGTAAGGAGTCCCACAGTATTTTCTAAAGTCAGATTTTTAGGAGCTTTTAGCACTGTGCATAGTACATTCTGCTCCGATGGCAAGATATTTGTCCTACAGACTCATCTGCATTGAAGAACATGGAAATCCCATTGCTCCATTCCTAACCAAAACTGCATAACACTGGCAGCTTAATTTAAACTCTTTATCAGAGTAAACTTGACTTCCCAACTCTAAAACTGGATTAGTCATTGAAGAACAGCAATTCTACTATCCACTCCACTGTATAGATATCTCCTATAGAATTTATTACAGGATTTTCACTCAAAAAGGAAGGATTCGACAACATATCAGTAGAATTTTCATTATGCAGATTAAGGAATGATCTCATCGAAACTCTGGCTATGAATAAACTCCACTACTCGTTCAACTTGTCATTTTTGGGTGTAGGAGCATCCTGCAGATGAGTTTGGCCATTCTGTCTTCTCTTCATTAAAGATCATTGTCAATCTCTTTCCTTCAGCTCAGGAAGACAATCAGTCCTTCATTTCAGCGATTGTGTAATCCAACTTCTCTTCATCAGTAACAGCTTCTGACTTCTTCCCTTCCATTCTCAATAGGTATTCCTCTCCATCATAATCTTCACACCGTCAAGAACTCTAGCTCCTATTCGATCCTCTTCATATCAGATCACATATTTTTACTGATGATTTTGATATTGAATCTTCTCCACTGAAGAATCTAACAGGTCAAAATGATTGAAAGAAAACAGAAGACACCATGCAATTTTATAGATGAAGAAGTGATTAGACACGTCAATTAGGAAAATTAGGGCAAAATAACTAGGAAAAAAAAGTTATAGCTGATGCTCCTACTCACAGAAATAAAACGTCTAAAAACCTGATTTTGGAAGAAAACTGTGCTAGACTCCCTGCTACTGCTAGTTTTCTCTTTATATTCCTAATAAATCAAAATGGCTTAATATGGCAACAATATGTTGGACCATCGATACAAGACTCCACTAATATCTAATATCTCCAATTATAGGGAAAAATATCCAATACCCTTCTTGTCACACCACATCTTTAAATATCATCATGAAAGCTCTAAACAAGAGGTTAAAGTGAAGAAGTATCTGGAATCTGCCATTTTGCTCCTAAAAGTGCTTGTCATTTCTTAGCTCATATCCTCATATCATACCCCAAATGACAAGCTTCTCTAAGTATTTCTTCAGTGGCATTTCCAATGATGAGGATCATTAATTGTACAACAACAAAATAATATATCTTCATTTGTTTTGTACTCTTTTTGCATACGAATTTTCTTTATTGCACAATTAAACAATCAATTACATTCTTCCTTTGAAAAAAAAAAATGGCAATCTCCTTCACAACATAAGTAATAAGAAAAACATGAGACAATACCCAAGCTGTGAGAGCGATCGATTGATATTCACAGCTTCTTTTAGCCGTTCTCCCCCTGCACCAGTTAATTTCTGTCTCTCTGACCCAGCCAGATCCACAAGATTGATTCTACTTGTTTTGAAGCTGCTTATGCCATCTGCCGTGCTCTATTAAAGGAGTCAGCCAGAAGCAGTTCCCCAAAAAAAAAAAAAAAAAAAAAAAAGAGCCCAGTTTCTAAAATGTGTACCTTGCATCGAGACTCAATAATGCAAGTGAAAACACTATGCGAGCGAGAACTTTCTGCATTGATGCTGGTGGCACCTGTTCTTCTGTTTGATAGCCCCTACATCACATGTTCATTTAAAACTCCATATTTTTCCAATGCACAAGTAAATAGTTTCTTTCCTCTCTTGTTCCTTTTCTACTATTTTTCAATCAGACCAATAACATAAAATCAGTCAATCATGTTAATCTGATTGTATTCCTCATTTAAATTACTATTCTATCTAAAATTTGGTAACCAAAAAAACAAAAAAGTCTAATATATCACACATCCTGCAAAAGAGCAATGATTTGAAAGAAACTGTTGATAGATCAATCTAAGCAAATAATACCATTTAGGTAGTCATCTTAAGATGACTGTAAACCCTAACTGAAGTTGCCATCTTAACTAAATAAAGCTATTCAAGGAAAAAGTAGAATTATTACACTTCCCACCAAAAAGCAATGCTTTCAAGCAGTTCATAATTACTGTCACCTCTACTGGAAAGTACACACGCCTTTCAGAGAGAAAAAGAAACTAAATTTATAATCTATAAGTAGTTAACTATGAAAATTAGCTTTAAGCGACTCCAGTTGACTGGAAAATAAGGAAAAGTTTATATATCCAATCAGATCATCTAATAATACTATTGAATAAATGCCACCCAAGGAGATATACAAGAATGTTAGGAGATAATTCAGACAAAGAACGTCTTATTTTCCTCTTGACAGCAATAAGCAAAATGTTCTTCTTAAACCACACAATGAAAACTGTATGATCGGAAGAATGAATGTACTATATGCCAAAAAGAAATTATTCAAAAATAAATTTAGAAGAAAAGGATGTAGCAATTTGAAGCTGGAAGCTTTGGATGTATACTCCCATAAAGAAAAAGCATTAGAGTGTTGTCCTTGCAGATATTGTTCATCCTAGGTTCAGCTTTAACAAGATGATGCCTTTCTTTTAACTAACAAGATAACGATTACTTAAAAATTAAACACGCAAAAAGAAGCTAGTCTCCGAGAATTTTCATATTTAAAGTGATGGGAAGCTGAATGTTTAAAGCTACATAATTCATGACATACTGTTCACAGACTCCATACTTGTCTGTAAAACTAATCCGGTTCCATCCACTTATTAGAAACCATATATTGAATGATTATAGATAAGAAGCCCTTTATTACAAGCTAGATGGCTAGCTGCTGCTACTTGGCATTATGAGATTAGCTCTGCTTCAAAGAAAATAGAATTACAGTATGAGTGATGGGGCTCTTACCTTAAGTAATAGCTGGTTCACATCTTTCATTGAACAAACAGTTTCCTCAGTGAGGTTCTCAACATACACACCAGATTTGACATCCTCTCTTATCTGGATTTAAAAAAAAAAAAAAAAAAACAAAAACAAAAACAGAAAAGCTCAAGACGATTCATTAATGAGTTACAAATATTAAAAATATTCAAAATTGATATAACCTGAAGGTTCCCCTGATTTGGATCCAGCAAATCAGTTATTTGCTCGTTGTATATCTGAAAATTGACATTGCAACTGAAGTGATGTATGGAATTGTGCAAGTCTTAATTATAACAAAAGATATATAATATCTGTACCTCGAGAAATGAACAGCGACACTGATATTTAAGCTGCTTTTCCACATGCTTAATCTGTTCCTGCAATCGGCAATGAAAATATTGCACATCTTCCAATTACTCTTCATAAGGATATCATGCACACATATGGTAGGAAAAGTATACATTACCTCATTTATTCTTGCAAAAAGGTGCCTCAGTATGCGAGGAGTTAAACCTTGTTGGTCAGATGACTTTTCTTCTGATAGAGCATGAACAGGACCCCACATAGTATATGTCTTGCCGCTTCCAGTCTGCATTTAAAGTCAGATGGTAACGTGTTTCCCAAAATAAATACAGCATAACACTACCTAACTGACCTGTCCATAGGCAAATATGGAACTATTAAATCCAGCCAAGCAATTCTCAACAAGAGGAGCTCCTACAAGCTCAAAAATATCGATCTGCAGGATCATAATATCATGAAAAGTTAGTAGCCATCCTCCAATTTGAATAAATTTTTTAAAGGAAAAGGCTTGTCTCCAATCAGCTAAAGGATACCTGCGTTGAGTCTGTGTCAGCAACAGCATCAAACGTGAAAGTTTGACTATTGATCAATAAAGAGTCACTAGAAACTTTTTCAAGAATTGCTTCTTCATCTCCTTCATCCTGATTTGGTGGCCGCATTCGCACTATAACCTGATAAATGCAACAATGAAGAGGCATCCATTCAATCACAAACTAAACTAATTTATGCATTTGCAAAAGGCAAACGCGTAACAGTAACTGCAAAAATCATTACTTAGCATGAAAATGCAGGTCAAACAATACGCATTATACCAATTTGTCCAGAATCCACGGAATCTAAGACTTTACCTCTATTGATTTCCAGATTAAGCACAGAACTCAGTTAGGTTTCCAAAAAAAACACTAAAATTTATTCGTAATCCTCAAAGCTGAGCTAATAAGTAAAACTACTCTGAAAACCGAAAATCCATAAATCCAAATGGAAATAGATTAAAGACTATATTACTGAATCTACCTTGACGCCGGAATCTAATGCTCCAGCTGTGGAATTCTCAGCAGCCGTCTCCATACTGAGCTTCCGCTTCAGTGGATTCAACGACGGCGGCCGTGGCGGAAGAGGACATCTGGCCTTTGCTACGGTTGCCGGAGAGGAGTTCGGATCTACATTTTCCTTGGATCGACTCCTGCTCTTCTTCTTCTTAGAAGAAGAAGAGCTTGGCGACGCCATTACATCGTTGGGTTGCGGTGACGAATGAATGCCAGTTGACTTAGGTAGCATAAAGTGTTTCATCGTTATAGAGAGAGAGAGAGGGAAGGAATTAGGGTTAGGGTTTGGGTTACAGAGAGCGAGAGAGACAAGATTGCGAGTGAAAAGGAGGAGAAAGATGGGGAGAGAGAGAGGGGGGAAGAGACGTTGGAGAGAATTTGAAATTGAAGAAAGTAGAGAGAGAGAAAGGGAGAGAGGATTCGGCACGTGTGAGGGAAAATGGTGCGTGTGAGTCAGTTTTGAAATTTATTGGGGCTTTGTTTTCTTCTTGGGGCTTTTTCTGGATCTGGAGCGTCTGCTATCCCCCTCCATGAATGATGAGGCCACAAGTTGTCGTTTTCTTTAAAAAGGACTGCGTTTTGAGAGTTGTGGACCGGGCTTATCCTGAGAGGGAACGTGATGTTGGGCTTTCGACTACCCTCGATGAAAGCCTGGACGTGTACAGGTACATGCCCACAAAGTTAATTGCTGTAAAGGAAAAAACCATTGTTGGGAATGGGAAGAGAGTCGAGCACGGTTCGATATGACCCACTCTATCCCTCTGAACCAAATTAACTGTTAATATCCATTTCGGTTCAGTTGAGAAACTTTTCGAGCTAATCCATAAAAATCATAATGATAGTTTAATCCAGTTAGGTTCCTAGCATCCTACCAAAAGCATATATTTTACCAATTTATAGTATATAAGTTTTATTATAGGGGAAGTTACTGCACCTTATCTAGGTCTGTTTGTTTTGCTTTTCTTGGCAGATACAGACACTTTTTTTAAACTTTTTTCTAATAAATTATTTATCAAAAAATAGATATAGATGAAAAAAAGTTGGTAATTCTCATCAAAATATCAAAAAGATCAAATATAGATAAAATATAGATGCAAATCGAACATATTTACACATATCATTTTGAAAAAGATACAGATACAGATGAAAAACAGACCATCCAAACAGACCCATTATTAAAGTCAAAAGGTTTTTTTTTTGTGCCTTTAATGTAGATATAGTTTTTTACTTTTTTTTCAAAATAAAACTACTCCCTCTTTAATCTTTTTTAAACCATAACTACTCTCTTATCTTTTTTACTTTTAAAATTTGCATTTTAATGTAAAATAAGAATAATAATAACATTTAAATATATTATAGGATTAAAACCAAAATCTAGAAAGAATTTTTTACAGTTGAAAATTAAAATTTGATAATAAAATATTTAGGATTTTTTTATGGGTACTGTAATATACAGAAAAATATTTTATAAAGAATGGCAAATGAATGTCATTTGTTAATTAAGGAGAGAGAAATTTTTGTCATTCCTAATAAATGAGATATATAATAATCATCCCTCACATTGATGACAACAAATATTTAAAAATAGTAAATCTTCAATAAATTATGATAAATAGCAAAAATTGTCATATGTTGAAAAATAAGAGGATTTTATGGTCCACCTTAGTATTAAGTTGATGGTTTTGTCTATGATCAAGAGATGTTTAAAAAATAGCTTTTGACAAAGAAAATTCGGTCTCTAGGCCGCCGGCGTAAAGCTCTCAGACTTTGTGTGAAGATTGGTGAAAGCCGGCATAAAAGCTGTCGGCATTGAAGGAAAGGCCGTCAACGTTGAAGGAAAAGCCGCCGACATAGGTGCCAGCTTTCCTACCCAAAATGTTTTTTATAAATAGAATTTTAGGGTTCATATTTCTCATAAGTTCTTCCCTTTTTTTCGACCAGAGAGTGTCTTTTAGGGTTTTGAGAGCGCTTGAGAGGGAAATATGAAGGAAAATAAGATATTTGATCCGGATAAGTCGATCTAATCAAGATTCATGCATATTTATATGGAAACAATATCTTTCTCATAAATTTTTGTATTTTTGAAGGAGTTCTTTGGAGAAACCCGAGTTTTCAATTAGGATCTATTCTTCGAGGAATCGATTAAGGAGTAAGATTTGAATCAAGTAAGTTACATCTTCTTTATCGTAGATTTGAAATCAAAAGATTATTTTCGACGAATCATATTTGTTCTTATTAATTTCTCAAATCTAGGGTTTTAGAGGAAGTTGTTCCTTTTTGAGTTTTTGTCTAATGATAATTGAAAAAAACCTATGGTTTGGGTTTCAGAAAGAATTAAAGGTAAGTTATTTTCCTATAAATCAAAGATTCTATACAAGTTTGGTTTTATGAAGAAATTTTTCTATTTATGTGGATTTCTATATTAGGATTTTGGAGAAAGATATGCTCTTTTGGGATTTTGAGGAGTTTGATAGAAGAAGAAGAAGTTGCTGTTGTAGTTTTCATAAAAGGAGTTTCGAGATTTTCTATTGTTGTTCATAAGGATTTTAAATTTGGAGAATTTTCCTGAAATTGAAAAGGTACAACCTTACCATGTATGTTTGTTTGTGCTTATAGGATTAGTTACAAAATTTGACTTAACACTTATTTAACTGCAATTGAAATGTGTGTTAGTTGTGCTTAGTTGCGGTTAGTAAATACCACGAAAGTAGTGTAATATTAATGCTGACAACCTGATGATCCCTGTATTGCGGTGTCCCGAGTAGAGTTACACTCGGAGATGATTCCAGTAGATTAGGAGTCGTTACCAGCTTAATTGTGGAATGCATCTATATATGTATATATTATGATAATATGGTTTTCATCGGGGTCATAAGTTACTCCGGGTTTAGGATTAGTGATCAATAGTCCTAAACTGTATTGGTTGCATGCTAATGAAAAGATAATTAAATTGTGCTTGCTGCATTAGAAAATAAGTTGTATGTGATATTGTGATATGCGTGGTCATGTGCATGTGCTTTTGGTTTATCGTATTAGGCTTTTTTCGCTCAATCCTTATTTTTCCCATAGGTACAGGTAAAGATTCTATGATTTATGATTTGACGGGCTATGATATATTTGCCGATGATGGGGAGAGCGATAGCGATTATGACTATCCTGCTGATAATTAAGATTTGTTATTAGTAATTTGAGAAGAAGAAACAAATGATGATTTAGTTATTTTCTTTTGAAGGCTGTTATATGTAAAGATTTTATTATTTTTAGATTTGATGTTTAGATGATTCATGAGTTAAGGACATTTATTTTAATATGAAAAGGTTTGAAAGTTTCCCTATATACAAGTTATTGGTGATATTCAAAAATTCATATTTGTAGTTTTAGAAATCTATAGCCTTAGCGTGTCTAATCTTCTAAGGACACATGGCGGGCTGATAACGCCTTTAGATTAGGGCGTTACAACTTAAGTGGTATCAAAGCATAAGTTTATGATCTTTAGGGAAATTAGGTTATGAACTCCTTAGGACGATGAGATTAAGAGAGAGGGCAGATCACGGGAAAGTTAGTAGCTATAGAAAGCATAGAGTTGTTTCTTTTAATGAAAATTTTCTAGGTTGACCTCTTCATTATGCTTATTGCTTATAGGTATTATATTTATTTCATTTACGTCATTATGTTTTCATAATTATTTTCATATATTTTCTTGGAATATTTGTTATTTTATTTTTGTTTTTGTCATTGCTCCCTTAAATACATAGAAAAGTGATCAGTAAAACAAATAAAGCTCAACAAAAATCTAGAAATGATAATTTATAAAACGAAAATACCCTCTAACTAAACTTATGACCTTTTAGGATTCTACTATAATACATATACATGTTTATACAAGAAGTTAATAATGACATCTAATAAAATGTAACAGATAAAACAATAATGACTAGAGTAAGTTAAAGAGAATATATAAATACATGCATAAAGAAATTTAGAACTTAACCGTTACAATTTTAATGACTATAAATTCCAAAATTAATTGAATGAAATAAATGATTGAAACTTCCTCTTAAGTTAACTAAGAGACAACCTACAATAGTCAACAATTTTTTAATGACAGTCAACAAATCTTTAATGACACAATGCCAACAAATCTTTAATGATTGTTAATTATGAAATTCAAATAAAAGTTAACAAAAAGAAGAAGCATTATTTGAATTAAATTATGCAAATTCAAAAGGCACAAGAAGTGAAAAAAGAATTTTATAAGCATCTCCAAAGATTTTAAATAACAAAGGTAAAATATTAGAGCCATAAATAAAAGAGAATGAAAATGAGAACTACCACACCAAATTTCCATAGTGGTAGTGACGATTAAATAATGATAACTTATAAAATTCAAGGAATAAGAATAATTATAGTAATTTGAATCTTCAATTATTATACAAATATGTAATAACAATTAATCTAATACAAGAAAATGTGAAGTGGGACTGATGAGTTCATGGTTTGTTTTATCCGATAAATGTTATGTTTGGTAAGTATTGTCTGTTATTTTATCATGCTTTGTCAAATCTTGTCACCTCTATTCTTATCATGTCCGGCCTTTTTGTTTTGAGTCATGTTATTTTGAGTCCGTCTTAAAATTCGAGTCATATGTTAGTTTAGTACCAGTTAGTTTAGTTATTCTTGATATTTGTTAGCCCCTCTCACTATCAAATTTTGTGATAGAATAAAAAAAATTAAAAATTAAAGAAAAACAAAAAATATATATGAAATGTATATATACATATATAAATGTATAACATAAAATGGGTGAAGAAAATACAAAATAAAATTATAGTTATGATATAAAAATAAGAATAACTACGAGAATTGGTTGACCTTATAACTATAACATTAACATTAATAACAAATGTAATAAAATTGTCAATTATGGCAAAGGTCAAAATTGTTAATGAAATGGTAAACTCATAAAATAAACTTAAATAAAAAGGAAGAATGTAAAATGATTATGAAAAAAAATCGAGAATCAAAACGACAAATTCTAAATAATGTAATAACCAGCAAGTGAAATATACCAATAAAACTCATATATAAAATTTATTGGAGCATAACAACCAAATTAATGGTTTTTTCTTTCATTTTTTATTATATAATGAAGTGGAATAAACATGGTGTTTGAAGGAAATATGGAAATAAATGACTGCCTTAAAGTTATTGGCAAGTGTAGGGATGAAGAAATTGCTATTATAGTTGTTAGAGAAGCATTCAAAGTAATTTACAGTTAGAAGAAGTTAAAGGCGAAAGAAAGATGACTAAAGTTGATTAGAAGAAACTAGAAGTATAAAGAAAATATTTATAGATGGTTGACAATTATATTGTAGCCTAGTAGACACATGTAAGTAAGTGACAAAGGTCATGTTGAAGAATGCAAGTAAGCGAGAAAGATTGTATTTAAGATTAGTGGAGAAGATTGGATATCAATAAATAAGAGAATAGTTGAATCTTATATAGATATGAATGTATATGTGGAAAACAGTTGCAAGAAGAAAATGTAATATTAGTGAGTTATAAGTATGAGAAATCTATGAATGACGGATGGTAATGCAATAGAACTAATATATGATGATGGGTTTTAGGATGGATCTCAGAAAGTATATACGAGACTACATATATAAATCATTAGATAAAGTAGTTATACAAGTTTAGAAGACAATTGGAATGGCACAAATGGTAAACAAAATTGTGGATTAACTATGGTGTCTGACAATAATGGAAAAAAATTGATTAATCAATAGAGACATGGATGTTATGATCATCTGAAATAACAAAGTAAATGTAAGGTTTGATCATTAGAGTTAGAGTTGAAAAATCTTAAATTTCGTGATTTGAGTTTTCTGATTGTTATTTAAAGGATTATAGGGTGACTATGTTTTAAAGAAGTTCAATGGAAATGGTGGTAATTAGAGGTAAAGTATAATGGTCAAATAATGTTAATGAGTTGGATTGAATTTTCTACAGTGCAATATACAATTGTATTAGAGGATGTAATGATTGATTTATGAACTGATAGATAAAAGAAGAAATTTTGTTAAGTAGTAGATTTGATAGTTATAGAAGGATACTGAATCCAAGTGAAGAACAATCACTTAATCTTGGAGCAAATAATGGATTTGTATTGTAAAAATTTTGGAGACAAAGTGCATTAGTAATCTAGATATCAAGAAATATTGGAACGTTAGGAGTATTGATGTCAAAGGACGAGATAGAAGTTATCTGGTGATTTTGAAGGTTTGCCTAAGGATGTAAGTGTTAATTTTTAAGTTTTAAGTATATATTGATGGAAAATATAAGAAAGTACATATTAGAGATTGAGAAAATATATTGGAAGTGATATAGTTAGTTAATGAGTATTTTAAGACTAGATGAATAATATGCAAGTGATGTGAATTATTTTTTATATGGTTAGTTAATGGTTTATCGTACTGAGCTTATTTCACTCAATCCTTATTTTTCCCACAGGTGCAGGTGAAGATTCTATGATTTATGATTTAACAGGCTATGATATATTTGTCGATGATGGGGAGAGCGATAGTGGTTATGACCATCCTGCTGATAATTGAGATTTGTTATTAGTAATTTGAGAAGAAGAAACATATGATGATTTAGTTATTTTCTTTTGAAGGCTGTTATATGTAAAGATTTTATTATTTTTAGATTTGATGTTTAAATGATTTATGAGTTAAGGATATTTTTTAATATGAAAAAGTTTGAAAGTTTCCCTATATGCAAGTTATTGGTGATATTCGAAAATTCATATTTGTAGTTTTAGAAATCTATAGCCTTAGCGTGTCTGATCTTCTAAGGACACGTGACGGGCTGATAATACTTTTAGGTTAGGGTGTTATAGGTACTATTAAATTTGCACACGCGACGCTGATGCACCATCCGCTAGTTACTAATAATATGATAGGAATAATATATTACAACTTTTCATGTTAAGTTCTCTGTAAAATAATTTTGATGATAACAAAAGTGTAAAAAAAATACTAATGAATATGTCGAGTTTACGATAATTTGAAAAGTTAAAGAATTAAATAAGCATTAGATTATCCAAAGGAAGTTTATTCAAGAACATTCAATGATAAGAAGACAACCCAGAATGAATTCCAGAGACTATACTAGGAAAGGCAGAACAAGATAAATCATACCCAAAAGGAACTCCGAGTATGTTGGAAAAACAATCAAAGAAAAGATAAATTAGATGGAATTCCAAAAGGTATCCGTTTACCAAGAATTATAGTATTAAAGCCAAGGCTAATTTTTTGGTGTCTTTAATGTAAATATAATTTTTTATTTATGATTTGATGAAAATGGCCCTACAATTTAAATTTATACTTTTTTTTTTCAAAATAAAAACTACTCTCTTCTTAATCTTTTTTAAAACCATAACTACTTTTCTTATCTATTTTACTTTTAAAAATTTGCATTTTAATGTAAAATAAGAATAATAATAACATTTAAATATATTATAGGATTGAATCCAACATCTAGAAAGAATTTTTTATAGTCGAATATTAATATTTATAATAAAATATTTAGGATTTTTTACGGATACTATTAAATTTGCACATACAACGCGGGTACACCATCCGCTGGTAATTGAGTAGAATATCTTTATTGCTAGCATCACCATATACCTCACCAACATTACCATCCTTACATGACCATAACTAATATGGCCTTACCACTACCAATGCTACTATACTATCATCATAGCCATCATTACAAAAGACATTAATGCATCATCACCATTGTCATTATCACGTTGTTACCATCTCTATTATCATGACCATTGTCATCATCACCTAACCATGCCATAAATATCATTTTGATTGTTTGTGGTGGTGGCAACGCTTTAAAGATGTTGGCGATGTCTTTGGTAATTGTGTGATAGTGGTGATAGTAATATAAAGGTGATGGTACATAGAAAGTTTCGTTATTGTTGTAATAATGGTAATGAAGGCAGTGGTCATGTAATTTTAGCGATAGTAATAATGGCAATAGTGTAAAGCTATTATTAGAGGACATAAAATTGGTTGTGGCAATGATGGGAGTTGGTTCTAGTAACAACGACATGATAACAACAAATCCCATGGAAGTAGTGCAGGGATGATAATAGGGTTTAAAGGATGGTGGTGGCATGGAAATTATAATCATATGATATTAGACATACAGACATACATATATACGTACATATATATCTTTCAAATAAACCTTTTGTATGTGTGTATTTTACTTATATCTACCCATGTACCCACAAAAATACCAATTAGCAAGCATGAAAGAAATGTGTTGAAATTAGAAGTAAAATGCAATTTCAGGGGTTGCAAGCGAGAGGATACACTTGATAATAATGTAAATTTCGATGTTATTATTATTATTGATAAATATTATAAAATGAAACAAGATATAAAAACAAAAATGCTACATTTATATTGCCTTTATCCCTCAATAAACTTTCTCAACTCTTGAGCATTGTATGCATAAACCTTAGCTCGGAAATAGGAACACGTACTTAAGAGAAATTGGTTTAAGACCTTTTACTCCCTCGAACTTCTTCACAATGAACTACACTACTATTGTTGCATGAGATTTGCCAATAGCATTGAATAAATCTAAGCTTATAAAACAGACAAAGGTTAATGAACATAGAGGGGTTGTTCACCACGAAAGGTGTAGAGTAATGAAAATAACATAGTGTAGGCTAAATATTACAAGATGATTCGTAGATGACATTCCATGTAGTATCTACAAAGAGATGATCGTAGGTGATTAAATCAGTGGAGATAATTCATGGAGATATGCCATGGAGATCATGGGAATGCATGGTATTATTTGGAGAGTGGATGCTAAGCCACTAAGTTACGTCTCGATATTGTTGAGAGTGGAGTTGACGAGCTCTACCTTGATCAACTCGACTGGGTAAAGTACTGAGTAGATTGACTATGTTCAAGTAAGCTTAAGGATCTAATTGACCTACTCGATTTTCCAAGTGTATATTGGGTCCATAATAAGGGTCGACCCATTGGTTGTCAAAATTTACCCATGCTCAAAATGGTTCAAGTTAGGCATGAAGATCCCTTAGTTAGCTTTATTGTAATTTCCCTAATTTTACATAACCTGATTATAATAATTACTAAAAATATAACATAGAATCATAAAGAACTTTGAGAAAAAGTAGCAAAAATCACTCCTAATTTTTTACAATTTGAAATTATTAAAGTATGAGCAAATTTAATTATAATTAGAAAAATTAAAATACTTACTAATAAAATTTCAAAACGTAAAATGTAACTTCCATAATGATTGATGATAAATAAATCGTTACTATGAACTTCGAAATCCTTTTTCCTTAAGTTTAGTGATTAGAAAATAAATTCTACACTACTTAAATAATGATACAATGATTTCCAAGTTATTTCTAATATTTCAAAACCCTAAAGTAGCATTAGAAAATTTAAGATTATTAATTATTAAAATAAATAATTCTTAGAATAAGATTCCACAACGAGTTGATAATTCAACAAGTAATCATAGTTGACCTTATATTTTAATTACAATAAAAGACGATTAATTTTTAGAACCTATTGATTATAAAAAGATAAATCACTAAGATTACAAAACATGAAATAAGATAAAAAAACTAATCAATATCTAAGAATCTAAACTTTAATTAAACATTCAGATTACATCAATATTTTAATTAGAAAAATTCGAGTCTATAAAGACAAAAATCCATATTTAACCTTGTAATCCTGAGAATATTATAACTACTAAAATGAACAAATTAGCAAATGTGAAATAGATATTAAGCTTATAACTAGACAAAAATCCTAAAATGAATCTCTAAGAAGACTCATTTAGAGTTTAAAAACCTAAATAGAAAATCCTTTGGCCCTAGCTAATACCAAAGACAAGATTCCGTATATTGAGTCAATAACTTAAGATATAAATAGAAGTAGTTCTAAATTCCAAATCCGATAAAAGACAATCTATTTATAAAACCTATTGACTATGGAATGATAACTAAAAAATGAATTGCTAGAGTTATAAACATACAATGAGAATGAAAACAGATTCATAACACTAAATATAGGCCTCAAATAAAAATTATGGTTCCCACTATGAAACTCATTAGGGAATTTCTAGTTCATCGAGACCGAAACCCTAATTTAACTTATTGAGCCTAGAAAACCCTAATCATGTGAGGTAAAACTCTAAAAATACTTAGTCACGTAAACTTTAAACTCAAGATTTGAACTTCTAAATAATCTAGAGATTTTGTAGAAACTTTGGATAAACTTCTAGAGATAAAACTCCTATATAAGTGATATATAAATATGCGTATAACTTAATAAACTACTTAAAAATTTAGAAATTTCACAAAAAAAAAAAACCGAATATTCTAACCCATGCAATACATATAAGATGGAAAATTGTAACTTGAAAACCGACTGCTTTCTTGGAAAATCTCCCATTGCACTTGCTTTACAATTTGAACCAAATTGTCTACAAAAGTCAACATGAAAAAGACCTAACAACCATTAATGAGACAACAACTAGTTTACTTATTAAATGAGGAAGAAATTTTATAGAAAAAAGGCACCATTTTTCCTTCCGATTTCCGTAGATTGTAACTACAGAAGGAGACAAGAAATTTCAAATAATCCACATGATCTTCACCATGTATAGCTTTAGACATGGAGACAAATTCAACACAAACTTCCCTTATTCAAATTGTGATAAAACTAAGCAAATGGTTAACAAGTCCAACTTAGATGTAAATTGTTCAACCTGTTCAAAATCTCTCTCTAATTTCCGCGAGCAACAACTATATGGGAGACGTGCAACAACTTCTCAAGATGATGCACTTGTTTCCCAAATTCCATGACCTACTGCTGCTAACAAAGAGACAGCATGTGGGAAAAACTTATACTGTTTTCACCGTGTTTAGCCTTAAGAAATGTACAGCTAATAACTTTGACAATGGACCATTCAAGATCCAATAAAAACCTCTCAAACAGATACATAGATAGTCAATTATTGACTCAAAAATTTTGCAATTTGAACCAACCTGAATCAACCTTAGGAGCCTTCATTTTCCAGACGTGGAATAGCCTTCATAGCCTATAATTTTTCACGTCCAAGCACACAACTTGAACCTCATTTACAGCTGTTGTTTGGCTTGTATAAATAGGTCTTATTAGCTAGCAAACAAGTTCATTTATTTCCTCCATCAGGTGGAACTGAAATTCAAAGAAACAACAAAATAAACAACCCTCTTCTCCTCTACAAAACTCCACCAAAACTGTCATAAAAAGGAAAACAAAAATAGAGCAAACAACCATTGTTTTTCCCAAATATCCACCATGAAAGCCCCATCTTCCATCAACACTAAACAAAACAAACAAACAAGGCTTTAATTCCAAAATAAAAACCGTCCAGCATATGCTCCTTCAAAACAATTTCAACACGTCAAAACAAGCACCACTCTCTTCCAAATTCCATGATAGCCCACATCAAAAAGTTGAATAAAGCACAAAACAAGTTCAACACACAAAAACCCCATATTAACCATAGCCATCAAGGAGGAAAGGATTTTCATCTAGTATAGAATAAATCAAGCTTCCAATAATCAAATTCGAAATGTAAGGATTGATTCAATTTAGATGATTTATTTCAAGGACATTAGAACTTATTTCCTCATTATCAATATAGGTTTTGATCACCTATAAAGAGGAGATTTGCCACTTTGTTTCCAATCAAACAGGGTAGAGGAATAAGGAAAATACTAAGTTGAATTACTTGTGGAGCTAACTATGTTCGGTTTTTCTTTAGGACATATGGACAATTATACCAAGTTCACATGATGATGTTTAACACTTACTTTATTTTAGCTAAACACTATATTTAAAAATAGATGATATAGGAAACACCATATAAAAATAGGAATAATAAACCTTAGAATCCGGTTCTTTAAAAGAATGAATCAAAACAAGTTAAAACCAACTCAAAACATAATAAAATGTATTTAAGACATGGTTTCTGAAGAAGAAATTTAACAAAATGAAACCTTAAAAACCTAATAAGGAAGTTCAACTCTAAGATTATAACATGAAACATCTCTTAAAGCAAAGAAAAATTGCAAAACAACCCCTCCCTTTAGCACAGGCCGTGTTGAAGGTAGGGCAAAGAAGAAACCACTAATCCCTCTCTCCCGCATAGACCGTACAGGAGGAAGTGAAGAAAAAAAAAAACACTCCCTCTCGTCAGCACAACCCCTACAACCCCTGCAACCCCTAGTGCTAATTTTAAAACTCTTTTCTCCCTTAATATTCAACCTGAAACTAAATCAAACTTTTAGAGTTATATCCTACATATCATGGCTTTATGTTAATAATAATAATAATAATAATAATAATAATAATAATAATAATAATAATAATAATAATAATACACTTGATACATAATTAACTCCATGAGCCTACAAAAATGTTAAAAAAATAATTAAATGACTAAATACTAGAAGGTGACCCTATAAATAATAGAAATTTCAAATTACTTATCAAAGCAAGCATTAAAGAACGTAGATATGGATAGATCCTAATAGTATGATTCCCATAAATATAGATAAAAACATGAATTAGAAACAAGAGAAAGAATGAAAATAAATATCAAATATAAATATCAACTATTAAAAAGTTGTTACGTTAAAAGGCCTACAAAAACTATAAAAGTTTAGTAATAAGACCATTAAAATAAAATGAAACTTAAGAATGCCTTATTAAATTTATTGGCATTCATAAAATGAATAAATACACAAATTGGATAAATAAAATTAATTAACACATGATACTTGAAACAAGCTTTCCAATGCCTATTTATATGTAAAGATCCGAGTTAAAATGAATTTTATTAGGCCTAGTTAAAGATTGCGTGATAAAAGTTGACATTCAGAATCATTTAAACCACTTTTCATAAATAAAACTCATTAATACTAATTTTATATAAATATTAGAAAATAGAACATTTAATAAGTATCAAATTAATTATTTGTATACTAAAAACAGAACTAAAAGGATATAATAGGCTTAGATTAAGTTTACATAGTTAAAAGCTAACATATGAGAATTATAGGAAGATTTCTCTCACATAAAACGTATTAGTGTGAATTTCATGACTTTACCGAAAGAATATAACTTATATAAAGTTTAGAACTCCTAATTAAGTACACAAAATAGATCAAGATTAATAAAATTTGAATTAGGACATGAAAGAACACAACCAAAAGCCTTATATAAATAACAATGTAGTAATAAATATCTGTTATCTCATTTTATAGGAAAAACAGATCACCTATAGGACTTACTAATAGACTACTATGATCAAGCGAGGACAACAGGTAGGTAACTTTGACTTTATCACATTATTTTTTATTGTAGCATAGTTGTACTTGTAATATATCAAACCGATATGCATGTAGGATTGGATATACTGCATGATGCTTGGTGTTTGTTTGGTTGCCAAAACATCATATTGTAAGTAAAAATTACGATAATTAATGTATGAAGCCTGTTGATGTTTATTTGTGAATTGTATGATCACCTTAAACCTAAATAAAAACTATTGGTACCATAAATGAAATGGACATGCAATGCATAAATTGCACATACTGCATTATAAGTATGTAGCAGCCTACTATGTGTTAGTATTTCGTTTTTTAGTAATGCTTTATTTTTCTAGGCGGAAGGATATTAGTTCTACGCAAGGTTACCTTTGTTCCATTAGTTCCATAGGAACTAACTAGTACATGAAGGACACCGCCTATGGTATTGCTTTGAAATGATTTACACTTAATGGAGTTTCTTTGTTCCAAGCAAAGGCTGAGATATTAAGATTTTGAAGTTAAGTGCTTGGCGTAGTAGATTGGTATATTCCTTCATTGGTTCTCTGATTCTCTTGGGTAGGTGGGCCATAGATTAGATTTCCTTTAACCCTGATAGGATGGCGTAAATCTACATCATGTTTGGATTCCGAGTTATCCAAGCTTGTACTTGTGCATATGATTGATTGTTGCATTGCATATGCTTATTAATTATACTTGTTTGTTATTGTTTGATGTGTGGTCTGATTAGGTTATCTCATAGAGCTATGGTTTTACTCACCCCTCAACAGTTTTTGTCTAGAATAATACTAGCTAGGACTAGGCTAAGAATGTGTGAAAAGTGATCTCCATCAGATTTTGTTGAAGTTAGAAATATAAGTTATATTAAACTTAGAATACGAATTAGATAAATTGTATAAATAATTGAGATTTTGTATTGTGTAAACTAAAACCTAATTTTTATTATTTGGTAGTGGATACTGATTCTGTGAGATCTTGGTGGAATGTGGAAAATCAGATTCCATAGTTGAATTTCAATAATACTATTATATGTATATGTATTACTTAAGTAAGAGATATTAATAAATAAATAGATTCTTATAATCTCTGACTTGCAAGACGGTTCTTATATTACGAGTGCACATGTGATATAATAACTTTAGTTTAATCCTATTAGGCCCCCATTTTGAGGCATGACATTTATCCATCAAGTTATCCACTCTATTTTGGTAATGAATCAACAAATAGAGTAAGTTTTGTAGCGAGCTTCTCAAGCCAGGCTTAAACTATTTAAGGTCAGTAAGCTTATGAATTGGCTGACAGATTTTGAAATGAGGTATTACCCTAGCACAGATAACCAAAACCTGGTTAGCAACGTATGAGTACCTAAGCTTTTGAAAAGTATCTAGCTTATATTCAGTTTTGCTTCCCCAAGTCAAGCTTTCAAAATTTTATCATGATCTAGATAGACATTAGGGAGGCATAAGATATTTTTTAGATGATGTGGAGATAATTGTTGGTATTGGTCTAGTGACTTTAATTGAGCTATATTGGTTTAATGATGTGTTTGTTTTATCAAATTCTTAACCTTAGCGAAGCTTTTTTGAAGGATTTATCATGTAAGAAAAGCTCGCATATTCAAATTCTAGCATGTAAAATCATGCCATAATACATGTTAGATGTAAAGATAGGCAATCGGACATCACATTTATACATGTTGTCATATGCTACATCATGTCAAAGTTTTGTAACCATTGGATTTCTTGCTAAGTGATTCCATGGTTGGGGGATGCCCAATCTCAATTCTCTACAACTAAATCATCACTTAAAACTTTATATATTCAATCATATCTTATGAACCATATTCTTCCCACATCATTTACTCAATAATTCTTGCTGTTTTCAAATTTATCAAACATTCCTTTATCCTTTTTAGAAACCAAATCTTTAATCATGGAAGATGAAAGCACCAATTTGTCTACAACTCATTTGATTGAGTTGGTGGCAAGGTTAAAGGTTGCACCTACCTACGCTATCCCCCTTCTCCCTCCCAACATCGACGGAGGTATTAGATGTTATAGTAGATGACAACAAATGAGATAGACGCCACAAGTAGCTCTTCTAATCAAGTGGTTAGTGAGGTAATGGATATGCATTTTATTATTGAGTCTCTTCCTTAGGATTTTTACAAAAAATGATGACACATTTAAGGGGGAAGCATCAAACCTTTATCATCAACCTTCATCAAATTGCAAGGGCCCTATACCAATTGATTAGGCAAGCTAGGTTAAGGAAATTGAATTAAAATTAATAGATGATCGCTTCTTCAAGAAAATTCATGTTGTTTTTCAAATTTGTTGACCCAGTCATGATGATAGGGTTCCTCTTATATATGAAAGCTGGTTTTGCATATACCTAAAGTATTTGAAGTTTGGTCTTAAGGAGTCATTCTCAAAGTTTGAAAATGACTGTTTATATTTTTTTAAGGCATGTTTTGATCATTTCTATCTAAACTCTTAGTTATTATTAATCCATTTCAAAGTTTTTTTGTGAAAGTTTTGTTTGAAGGCCTACACCTTGGCTTGTTTGTTGTTTCTTTAACATAAAAGAGGATAAAGGTTAGCTATGTCTATCTTAATATCACAAATCAAAGATATTTAATAACCTTACCTCTTTAGTTAAGAATAAGAAGCATAAATTATTGTTTTTGAGTTACATGTAGTGTTAGATATTACAAGATGGCTAAGAAAACTATGAGATAATTTAGTAAATGCATATGAAGGATCCTTTAGAGTAAAAAATACTAAAACAAGCTTGTTATACGATGAATTTAAGAATTTTGAAATGAAATCTAGTGAGTCAATTGATGAAATGTATACTAAATTTATAAATATCTTAAGTCAATTGACTATTCTTGGCAAAATTTTACAAAACGTTGAAATGAACTTAAAACTCCTTAGGTCGTTGCCAAGGGAATGTGAGGCTAAGAAGATGATAATAGAAAAGGCTCATGACTTGAGCCAACTTGTAAAAGAGTAACTTCTAAGGACTCATAAAACCCACGAAATGATTAAGAAACAAAGAGAGGGATCCTAAATGACGAAATAGTTCTTAAAGCCTCTTGCTCCAACTCAAGCTTAAAAAGTGATGAGAGTGAAGAAAATAAAGAGCAAAACAAGCTTATATGGAAATTCACAAATTTTTGAAGTAAAACAAGTAAATCAAGAAGAAGAATGATGCCAATACTTTAAAATCAAGGAAGAAATCCATCACATGCTTGAAGTGCAATTAGTCAAGCCACATCCAACAATATTGTCTAAAACTCAAGAAAGCTAGCAAAGGAGGAGGCCATAGTTGCTACTTGAAGTGATGATGATGTGTGTTTCATGACTCTTGATGATGAGGTATGTTCAACTTTCTCAAGCATTTCATTTCATGGATCGAGTAACACGTATGAGAAATTATGTAATGAAATGATTAAAATGAAAAAATAATAGTAGCATGCTAAAATCATTGATGAAGAATGAAGGACAAGAATTATATATCTTTAGGAGTGAATATGATGGGTTAAAAGTTGATAATGAGAAATTTCAGGAAGAAATTAAATATCTAAGATTGGAGGATAGTGAGTTGAATAGTAAAAATGATAAATTGGGCAAACCAAGTGCTAAATTAAAAGTTGAGCAAGATTTTCTTGAAATTGAAAATAAAACTTCAAAAGGTGATAATAAAATTGATTTTTGTAATGACGATTGCATGAAAAAGCTAGAGGAACTTAAAATTGAAAACTAGATTAAATGAATCAAATACAATCACGACCAAATTCATTAAAGGTAAGAATAATTTAAGCATGCTTATCAAAAAACAAAAATGTGATTCAAATAAATTTAGAATTGACTGTGATAGGAAAGAGATTGCAAATCTCAAAAGGTCGTTTGTGAAAACTACACATGGTACTTGCAATTATTGTGGGAAGTTTAGTCATATTGCACACAATTGTGCAATAAGAGAAAACATGCATTTACTTTATTCAGATTCGAAAAAGATATTATTGTCATTCCTAAACCAAAAGGACCAAAGTAGAAATTGGTACCGAAGACATTATTTTGCTTTTGTGGGTACAAAAAGGCATTTCAAGGGCATCAATAAGGTGTCACCTTTACTTGCTTAAATTTAATGCTTCATGCCCTTAAGTGTAGTGTTTTTTTGTGTTGATGTATTTTGATATGCAAATTTCAGTGCTCTAGTGATCTTTGCGCATGTTTTGAGCCTATATGTGCTAAAATTGGGTCTAAGATGTATGAAATTGGTTTATTTGAAATATAGTGCTTAAACAATATTTTTTCATGCTTAGAAGAACTCTATAATTTTGTGCGCTACTGTGTCCATATTTAAATATGCATGAAAATACTTTTTGGAAAATTTGTGCACTACTGAGGATAATTTCATGATTTTCTTGACTAAGACATGCACATATTTGCTAAATGATGAAGTATATGTTTCAGGATTACCTTACATGTTTATAATAGCAATGTGAACTTATTTGAACTTTGAAACTTGAATTTGCACATTTTTGAAATCAAGTTTGCTCTATTGTGATTAATTCATGCATGTTTCTTACGCATTTCCTTTTCATATGACATGAAGTGCATTTGCCATTTTTATGAGTCCATAGAAGAAAAAAGTTATAAGATGCACAATTAACATGTATGGACATTATGTTAATTTTTGTTTTATTTATTAAATGTATGTTGTATTTCCTCAAAATAAGCATCGTATGTTGAACTCATTTACTAAATTTTTACTTAAACCCGGATACTTAATTAAAGGAGAGTGTTGTATTGAATGAGAGTTAGTTATGAAATGATTACCCTTTTAGAAAAAGTAAAAAATTGTTGAATCGGTGAGTTCAATGTGATTTTGATGGGGAAATACACTACACATTTACTTACATGTTAAAGTTAAGTTACACTTAATTAAGCAAAACTTATATGTAATGCTTTTGTCTGTTTTGTATAGTATAACTGTAAAGTGGTCTGAATCACTTTGTAATGATTTGGACCTTCGTTTGGAAGTAGTCTAGATCACTTAAAGCGTAGAATGTTTGTTTAGTCTAGAAGTGTCTCAATAGTCCAAATCAAGTGAAGTGACCTGGGTCAAATGAAGTAAAAAGCGATAGAAGAGGTAGGGCATGTCCATGTGGTCTAAATCAAGTCCAAGTGATATGGATTCTTTACATTTTTCAATTAGTCGTTAGAGCATTTATTGTAGCACGAAAAAGAACAAGAAGAAAAACCAATGGCTAGATCTTCATAGACTTTGGGTAGTTAAAGGGAGTGAAAAGAGGTCATTAACTGCTATCAAAATCTTGTTAAATTCTCTCAAAATTGTTTTTGTGTATTTCTTGCTTTATTTTGTGAGTAAAGGAGAAAAAGGATATTGCCATTAAATATTAAGTAGAAATCTTTGTAAAGCACCACACTAGAGATTAATTGGGAGTTTTTGTTGAGTGATTTGAGTGGTGCCTAGTGTAAGTGAGATATTTGTAAAGGCACAACTTTTGTATTTGTGTGATAGTGTTTTGCTTGGAGCATTGTTTTATTATGTGAAATAACGTGTCCAAAGTTCTCCATTAAAGGAGGCATTTGTGTAGATCGTGGAGACTAGGGAATGGATTAGACTCCATGTTAAAGCTCGATGTTATCTTCTTTAACCCTTTTCTCTCTATTATTATTATTATTATTATCATCATCATCAATTTGCATCAAGTTGGGTGACAAACATGTCTAATATTTTTGAGAAAAAAAATTACACAAATACAAATTGGAGAAAAAAAATCACAAAACTACTATTGTTATGTAACATTTTGAAGATGGGATACAAGAATTTACATAAATATCGCAATTCTAACATGAAATATAGCGACCTACTTGGGCAAACTTATGAAATAGGTATAACGCATAACTAACATGCGACACAAGTCTAATTGTGTATTGCATGTTAGTAATGCGATAAAAGTCTAACTATGTATCGCGCAACACTATTCGTGTAATTTTTTTTTTCACAATTTGGTTTTGTGTAATTTTTTTTAAAAACGATATTATACATGTCATATTTCCCATGAAATAAGTATTATAGTTCAAAAGAGTAAAATTAGTCGATAAACACAATCATTGAGACTCTTGAGATTGACCAATGAGATAAGTTATTTATAATATCCATTTTATCTTTTTGATGATTAACACACAATATGGGACTTCATTATTGCATTTTTAACTTCTTTTGAGCTTTAAGATAATGAATTTTCTAACAAGTTTTAAATATTATCCCATACCTAATTTCTTGGGTAAACTTCATCGACGGTACCTGAACTTTTTTGTTTGTAACAATTTGATACCTAAAAAACAATTTGTACCAAAACAGTATCTGAACTTTTTAAAAGTTTTATCGAAGGTACCTCTCGACGGAAACCGTCCATTTTTTCCATTACAATGCTAACATGGCGGGCTACAATAATAAAAAATAAAAAATTTTCGTCTACATGGTAATTTTTTTTTATTTTCCTATTTTCCCCCTCTTTTCTCTCTCCTTCTTCCTCCTTCCTTCCACCATCACCCCTTCCCTTCTTCTTCTTTCTTCTTCAAATTAAAGGGGAAAAAAAAACATAAAGATTTTAAAGTTCAAAACTTTAACAAATTTTGACAAATTAGTTTTTTCCTAAATACTGCAGAATTTATAATCTTTTCTATAATTTCATAAATTAAACTCTTTTAGTGTCAGAAAGATTTTAAAGTTCAAAACTTTAACAAAAATCATGTTGTAGACACTCCATTTTTGTCCATCCTCTACTATTCCTTTTTGCCAATTTTACACAAAAAAAATAAAAAATACAATTTTTTTGAAAATTTAGAAAACCCCGAAAGAATTAAAAATTTGAGAAAATGAAAAAAAAATTGCAAAACTTAAAAATCAATTAAGTCAGGAGTCATATTTTTCTAGGTCTCAAAGCTTAAATAGAGTCCTAATACACATATATAATTAGACTAGATTTGAGTTTATTGATCAAATGGGTGGATTTTATTTAGAAATAATTAAAGATTAGTTTAAATGAAATTTAATTAGAATAAACTTTTGAGTCAAATGGACAAAATTTTTTGTTAATATATTATAATGTGTACGTATTTGGATACATTGTAGTGAAATGAGTAACTTGACCCTGACCAGGGTGGGGCAAATCCAATCCTCATTTATCC
Organism: Combretum micranthum; assembly: GCA_024138025.1. NCBI lineage: Eukaryota > Viridiplantae > Streptophyta > Magnoliopsida > Myrtales > Combretaceae > Combretum > Combretum micranthum. The sequence goes on from JAMXBD010000005.1 coordinate 2,765,464, forward strand.
AAGTTAGCTGGAAATATATTGATTTCCATGCATGGATATGAGGATTTTTGTCAAACTTTATTGGATGAGAACAAATCTAATATTAAAATCTAGTGCTTTACTTAAGAATCGGATTTGAATCTCATGAAGGTGATTTGAAGCTCCTGACATGGATCAGAAGATGTGTACATATAAGTTTATTAAAGGAGAAAAAAAAAAAAGATCATTTTCTTTTCCAGGGAGACTCGGCACTCTCTATCTAGAGGACCACCACTTTCTCCCTCCTATTTCTCTCACTCACCAAGTAAGAGCTTGACCAAAACTCAAATTGGACAGCTCACCCATCCGCCATATCAACCACATTAGTGCTAAACTCAAAAATACAAGCATTGCCCCCACCACTTTCACCAACTTCCATCACGAAGTCTAAACTCGACAGATAGTTTAGCATTTTCTTCCTAGATGCACACAAAAATGTTACCATATTTTAAATCCATCCTTTCACGATGGTGCCCCCCATATTTTAAATCCATCCATTCAAGATAGCGCCTCCTCTTTTTAAATCCATCCATTCAAGATTGTGCCCATATTTTTAAATCCATCCATTCAAAATGGTGTCGTCATCCACTCATGAGAGCAAAAACAGAGATCTACTTTTAGTCTTTGTAATAAAGTTTTATTCAAACTTCACTACAAAGAGGGGTACTGTAGACACCCCATTTTTGCCATCCCATCCCTTATTTTTCCTTTTATCAAGTTTACATAATTACACATAAAAAAAAATTGAAAAATCAAGAAAATCTAAAAAAAACATAAAAACTTAAAAAAAATGAAAAAGATAGAAATCAATAAAGATGAATTGGGTCAACGTCATTTTAGGGTCACAAAGAGCTTCAATGGAATCCTGGTATACATGAAATTTGACTAAATTCAAGTTTAGAGATAGAATGGACCAATTTCATTTAATATTTCCAATCTAAGTCCCTTTTGTCAAATTTGGTAATAATCAATTTTAAACTTGTAATTTAGTCAAATTGAGATTTTATTAAAAATATTCTATAAAAGTGTATTTGAATATAAAAATAATTTGGGTTTACTCAATACCGGGACATTACTACAAATAAAATCAGTTGGGTGGGTAAACTTTGCATCTTGTTGGACTCCATGGAAGTCATGTGCAAGGCATCTCCCAAGAGAAATAAGCTAGAAGAAAAAAAAAGTTTACCTACCCAGCTGAATTTATGTGTAGCAATGTCGCGGCATTGAGTAAACCTAAATTATTTTAATATTCAAATACACTTTTATAGAATATTTTCAATACTATCTCAATTTGATTAAATTACAAGTTTAAAACTGATTATCACTAAATTTGACACAATGGACTTATATTGGAAATATTAAATGAAATCGGTCCATACTATCTCTAAACTTGAATTTAGTCAAATTTCATGTGCACCAGGATTCCATTAAAGCTCTTGACCCTAAAATGATGTTGATCCAATTCATTTTTAATAATTTCTATCTTTTTTATATTTTAAAGTTTTTTTTGGATTTTCTGGATTTTCCAAATTTTTTTATATGTAGTTATGTAAACTTAAAAAATGGAAAAATAAGGGATGGGATGGCAAAAATGGGGTGTCTACACATGTCTTCCTATATCAACATTTTAATAATTCTCCCTCTCTCTCTCTCTCTCTCTCTCTCTCTCTCTCTCAATTTGATTTTTGCAATCCACTAGATCATTCTTTCATGATAGAAGCACAACCCTAGGAACTCTAATGGGTTTCAATTTCACCATAATCGCACTCTATGCCCATCAAAATATCACGAAGCTAGCCTTTTTGCTACCAATTAGTCGCTTCATCAGGATATCGAGTTTTGGTATGTCGAAGGGGATTGCATCGGCATTGGAGTATATGGCATGGAATTTGTGTTTCAGATTTGCCTTTTGGGTTGTTATGGGTTAGCGTTTGATATATGGAGATGGCGGAATGATTGGTTTGAAATGGTTATCTATGGTTGTTGTTGTATATTTGTATGATGGTGGGTTTGAACATAATCATTATTGATGTTGTTGTGGCTAGATTTTGAATTTGGGTTTGCTGTTTCTTAGCAATTAGTCTTCGATTAGGTGCTTGGATAGAGTTTTAAAAGGAATGTGTCGGTGTGTTAGACGCACGGTGGCGATTGTGCGTGATTGGATGGTTATGGGGTTATCATCGTGGGATAGGTTTGTGTGTTGTCTAGTTATGGGTTAGAGGCCGTGGGTTGTTGTTGGAGGTGATGAAGCGATGGCAAGGTCTTGCTACCTTTTTGTGATGGATTTAGATGAAGGGATGGTGTCAACAACCGGTACTCTCAATGGATTTAGGTTTTTTTTTTTTCTCTTTAATTGGAAGAAGAAGAAGAGAGAGAGGAAAAAATAAAAATAAAATTGCTAAGGTGGATGAAAAAGTAATTTTTTAATTGTTATTTCCTACTACGTCAACATTGCAACGAAAAACCGGACGGTTTCCATCTAGAGATATCTTTCATGAAACTTTTAAAAAGTTTAGGTACCGTCTGAGTAAAATTTTTTTTTTTTAGGTATCAAACTATTATAGACTAAAAAGTTGAAGTCCCTTCAATGAAACTTATCATTAATTTCTTTATAAAATAAGCTTATATAAAGTAACCTATTGAAAGAAATATCTAGACCTCTCCTTCTCTCTCCTCTTCCCTTTCTGAGGTAAACCTCAAATTAATATATATATAAACCTTAGGGGTTCTTGCCCTTTTTGGCTACCCCCAACACAATCCTCTTATTCCTCCTTTTCTTTTTTTCTTCTTCACTTTTAAAATCACAATAAAAGCTTATCATTCACATTTTGCATCATCACTTTTTCCATCTTTATTTCTAAAGTACTTCAAGGTTATAAATTTATTATTGGAGGGTTTTGAAACTACTGCTAGCAAAGGTGTTAAAGGATTCAACATTTTGAGTATCAACATTGTAAGGTTTCGAGCAAAAAGAGTTGCAGAGGTGGAAAAATAATCACCTTTCCATCAAAAGTTCCTCTAAATTGGGTCTTCATGTCTTTTATTTTTTTTTTGTACTCCCTTTATGTGGGTATTTTCTTCAATTAGAGCACCATATCTTTGCTCTCATGGTAGAAGGGTTTTTACATTATTTTTTAATATAAGAGACGTGACCTTATTGGTTAAGGTTTGTGACCCCCTCTTTTGATTTTTATATTTTGGATTGATTTGTACTTACTTTATTCCTGTGAATGAATAGCAAAAAGAAAAAAAAAAGGAGTAACCTATTAAAGTAAATAAAACTATAAGTTTTTCTAGGTACATGAGTCAATCGAGGAGAGTTGCAAACAAATGAACCAATCCAACTAGACTTAATTTAGATTACGAATCGATTCAACTCGACAGACATGATTTTGAAATTTAGGATCCTACCCTAGACATGCCTAAGGCAGGTTAGTGTCAATCCTAGACCTATTGGTTTCTAAAATTAGGCCTCAAACCCTTGAGTGGCCAAGCGATCATTTTCTTAAACCTAAAAATAAAAAGAATATGAATAGGAATAAATTATAAATAAGTAAAAGATCAAATCAAAATCAAAATAAATCTAGAGCTAAAAATTCTTATAATCCTTACCCATTTTCAAAGAATTATTAATGATGTGCATTTCTACGTATACAATAACATCTTTTTTTTTTTTTTTTGGTAAGTAAAATAACATCTAATTTCAATATAGCATATGCAATATGAGATGCATAAAATTTGAAGGCTAGAAAGAAGATTAAAAAAAATAAAAATTAGTCTCACATTGTTAAGAGATTTTTCTTTTGATCGAAATCTACGTGAACTAAATTAAATATGATTTTTTTCTCAAAATAAATGCATTTATTTCTTGTTTTAATGGAAACAACACATTGAATAATATCCATAGAAATTTTTTTTCTCTAATTCACCTGGAAACAATTTAACATTAAATGTTTCTTAATAATTATATTTTCTCTTATTTTTGTTTTTTTAGTTCAATTACATATCTTATTTGGATGGTGTGTATTTGATTTCTATATTTGTATGAGTAAAATTATTTATTTTTTGATAAACAATCTATTTGAAAATATCTATATCCAGATGCAAATAAAGCAAATAAACTCTAGTTAAAATCATTGGACCTATGGTTCTCACCCAGCCCCTTTTGAGTCCCATCGACCTGGTGGATGCAAACCTATATTAAGAAACTGATTTAGACTCAATTCAGGGTAGGGTCTAAGTCTATGTTACAAAGAATAACACGAGGATCAAAAGCTGTCCTCGGAAACTCGTAGATTACATTTGTACAGTAGAACATTGATAATACATATAGATTCATAGAATAGTTACAAAAGTAGATATACTCTTGTTGTAATCTGTTAGTAGCATAACTACTAAAGAGTAGTTGTAACAAGTTCAGGTCTGTTGGAAAAATAACAGAAAACAGTTGTAGATCCATAAGAAACAAACGAATATAAACACAAAGTAAGGGAAAAGGGAACTTATTCCCCCCTTTTGCTCATATGGTGCTTGCATGGAGTCCGCTGTTACTCGAAAACAGCCATAGTACCCTGTTCTTGTGACAAACACATTACACAAACGAGTTATAACATTTACAAGCAGTATTCGTAGCTAGATAATGAGTAGATAATAACAGAGAGATACATGGAGAGTTAGGGTTTGAAGCTTACACATAGAGGGAGTAAAACACAAGAGGCAGGAGTAATGGAGAGGAGCAGAATTAGGGTTAAGTGAGCGTAATAGAGCTGGGTTGAGGAAAGTGGGCCGGGCTGTGAGATAAGGCCAGTAATATTTGGTGCTCTCGTGAATTCGTCGTGCTAGATCAGAGATTTTCGGGTGGTATTCATCCACAATGTCCACTCGATCGCAGGAAGAATTTGTTAAACTGTAAAATTTGGTATATTCATTAGCAGACACTATGAAAGCCATGCAAATGCAAATGCAAGATTCGATGAAATCCAACTCGTTGATGCACAAATTTGCAAGAGTTAAATGCCACTGTTAATTCTTCTATCCAACAATTTGGAGAGAAGATTGCTCATTTGAGGAATCAGACTGATACTAATGGAGTTCAACAGGACAATTCAGATGCTTCACAGTCATCATTTTCCGTGGCAGATTCCTTGTTGAAAGGAATTAAATTGGAGATTCCGAAATTTTCTGGTCAAGATCCATTGGGATGGATATATCAAGCACAGAAATTTTTTAATTTCCATAAAGTGCCTGAGGAACAACGGTTAGACATTGCTACATTTGCAATGGAAGGTGAAGCACTACAGTTTGTTCAGTGGCTCGAACAGAACAAACAGTTAAGTACATGGTCTCAATTTTTTATTTCTATCAAATCTCGTTTTGGTCCATCGAATACGAGGACTTTCAAGGTGCTTTATCCAAGTTAACTCAACGGAAATCCGTTAGTGACTATCAAAAAGATTTGAGGCTTTATCAAATCAAGTCACTGGTATTTCTGAATCTTTCCTTTTAAGTTGCTTTGTATCAGGCTTGAAGAGTCATATTCGTAAGGAAGTTCAGATTGCTAAACCTACCTCCTTACACCATGCTATTTGGCTTGCCAAAATGCATGAATCCAAATTTTTTTATAGTTCTTTTCGACCCAAACAGTCATTTTCACAACCATACAATTCTAGCTCAAATACAATATCTGTTAATACACATTCTCACCCTACAGAAACAAATTCTTATTCGCATACCTTAGCCACAAACACAATCCCAAACACTAACCATTCTACCAATTCCACTTTGCAATTTTCTAAACCATTACAGTCCCATCCTAAGCCATTACCAATTCGGAAAATGACTCAAGCTGAGATACAAGAGAAACGTGATAAAGGACTTTGTTTTCATTGTGATGAGAAATATTCTCGTCAACACAAATGTAAAGCCAAATTTCTGTTGTTGTTGGATGAAGGAGAGGATGAGGAGGAAGAATTGGAGGAGGAAGAACATTCAGAAGTTTTGAAATTTGATGAAGGCACTATTAGTTATCATGCCTTGTTAAGACATACCATCCCACGAACACTTCATTTTCGTGGAAAAGTGAGGGGACAGGATATATCTGTTTTAGTGGATTCGGGTAGTACTCATAATTTTGTACAATCTGATAGCAAGACATTTGGGGTTGCCTATAGTGCAATCAGGGTAGTTTAATGTGATGATAGGGAATGGGAGTAAATTGTCGTGTGAAGGTCATTGTGAGAATGTTGAGGTGGATATTCAAGGTTTAACCTTTCGGGAAACATTTTATGTTCTCCTATACAAGGAGCAGATTTGTGCTTGGTGTCCAGTGGCTACAGAAGTTAGGACCTGTCACAATTGATTATAGTTCTTACTATGCAGTTTGTGACAGTGGTTCAATGGTGGTGCTTAAGGGTGATAATCAGCATTCATTGTTGCAGATTTCACATCATCAACTTCGCAAGTTGATTCAACAAGATGCTGTGGTTTCTTATTTTCATTTGGTGGCTCAGGAGGTAAATTCTAATTCATGTTGCATTACCACCAACAATAGAGATTTAGATCATCTATTGGATAGCTATGCATCAATTTTTGAAGCACCTTCATCATTGCCTCCGTTAAGGAATGTTCAGCACAGGATTCAATTAGTAAAAGGTGCCTCTACTGTTAATGTTAAGCCTTATAGATATCCCCATTTTCAAAAAAATGAAATTGAGAAACAAGTTTCTGAAATGTTGGACTTGGGCATTATACAGCATAGTAACCCCTTTTCTAGTCCAGTGCTTTTGGTTAAGAAAAAAGATGGGACTTGGCGTTTTTGTATTGACTATAGGGCTTTGAATCAAGTAACAGTAAAAGATGAGTTTCCCATTCCTACAATAGATGAATTGTTGGATGAGTTGTATGGTGCTTCATGTTTTTCCAAATTGGATTTGCGATCAGGTTATCACCAAATTAGGATGCATTCTGATGATATTGAGAAGACTGCCTTTAGAACACATCAGGGTCATTATGAATTTTTGGTAATGCCCTTTGGGTTGTCAAATGCTCCGGCTACTTTTCAGTCTATAATGAACCGGATTTTTCAACCTTTTCTTCGTAAATTTGTCATCGTGTTTTTTGATGACATATTGGTTTACAGTAAGCACATGACAGATCATTTGACTCATTTGGAGTTAGTGTTGAAGACATTACAACACCATGAGTTTTATTTAAAAGGCAGTAAGTGTCTTTTTGGCAAGGATTCCATTGAGTATTTGGGACACATTGTGTCTGCTCAAGGGGTGAGTCCTGATCCGGCTAAAGTTCAAGGAGTTCAACAATGGCCAGTTCCACAATCTGTGAAACAATTAAGAGCCTTCTTGGGCTTATCAGGGTATTATAGACGATTTATTAAGGGATATGCTCATATTGCAGGACCCTTAACTGACCTATTGCAGAAAGATAAATTTGAGTGGTCAGAGTCAGCTTTTACAGCTTTTCAACAATTGAAGCAGGCATTAGTTCAAGCCCCGATTTTGAAATTACCAGATTTTTCAAAACAGTTCGTGATTGAGACAGATGCTTCTGGTACAGCTATAGGTGCTGTACTATTACATGATGAATTACCTGTTTCATATTTTAGCAAGAAATTGCCCATCCATTTGCGGAAGGCTTCAGCTTATGTAAGGGAATTGTATGGTATTGTGGAAGCAGTACGAAAGTGGAGACAGTATGTGTTGGGAACTCATTTTATGATCCGCACGGATCATAAAAGTTTGAAAGAAATTCTTTCACAGGTTATTCAAACTCCTGACCAACAAAAATACTTATCCAAATTGTTGGGATATGATTACTCTATCACTTATAAAGCTGGCAAAGATAATGTTGTGGCAGATGCTTTATCAAGACAACATGGTGAGAGGGGCAAATTTTTGGATTATCTGCACCCTGTTTCTCTAGTATGGATATTCTTAAACAGGAATATCAGACAAATCCAGCATTTGTGAGTGTTTTTCTGACTTAGCAAATGGGTTGTATCATAAACATCCTTTGAGTTGGAAGAATGGATTTTTGTTTTTCCATGATCGATTGTTTTTAGTTCCCACTTCGAGTTTGGTGCCTCTTATTTTGAAGGAATTTCATACAACCCCTATTGCTGGTCATTTTGGTTCTCTCAAGACATTTAAGAGAATTGCAGCTGAGTTTTTTTGGGAAGGCATGAGGACTGATATTGAGAAATATGTACGGAACTGTTTAACTTGCCAACAGGTGAAGTATGTTACTCGATCACCAGCTGGGTTACTAGTTCCATTGCCTATACCTGAGAGAATTTGGGAAGATGTGAGCATGGATTTTATCACATGCCTTCCTAAATCTCAGGGTTATACTGTTATATTGGTAGTTGTGGACAGACTTTCTAAGTACTGTCATTTGGGGGCATTAGATACACATTTCACAGCTACTAAAGTTGCTGCTTTGTTTTTACATATGGTGATCAGATTACATGGGATTCCTCGGACTATTGTTTCTGATCGAGATGCAATTTTTATGAGCCGATTTTGGAAGGAGATTTTCACTTTGAGTGGAACTCAATTGTGTATGAGTTCAGCTTATCACCCAATCTGATGGCAAACAGAAGTTCTTAATCGACTATTCAACAGTATTTGAGGTGCTTTGTGATGGAACAACCTCACACATGGGTTAAGTTCCTTCCATGGGCAGAATTTGCCTATAATTGTTCATTTCATGAAGGGGCCAAAACTACACCATTTGAAGTAGTATATGGTCGACCTCCACCTTCTATTCCTTCTTATGTTCGGGTACATCCAAATTGGATGCAGTTGATCAGGAATTAAGACTAGAGATCAAATTCTGTCTTCATTGAAGACTAATTTGCAGGGGGCTCAACAGAGAATTAAAGCTATTGCTGATACACATCGGACTAATGTCACGTTTGTACCAGGAGACTTGGTGATGGTGAAACTCAGCCTTACAAGCAAGTTTCCCTTGGCAACAACTTTCATAAGTTGTCTAAACGATATTATGGGCCTTATAAGGTGCTTCAGAAGGTGGGGGAGTGTGCCTATAAGGTTGAGCTTCCACCTAGTTCCAAAATACATAACGTATTTCATGTTTCTGTTTTGAAAAAATATTTTGGATCATCTACACCATCTTTGGATCTACCTGCAGAAGCTATTGCTAGTCATCCTTGCTAGAACCACTGGGTATTATCAATTCTAGGGTTTTGATGGTGAATGGACGGCCTGTTAAACAGATTTTGGTTTCATGGAAGGGTCTGGCCTTAGAGGATGCTACGTAGGAAGATTATCATCAATTTTTCCAGATTTATTCCGATTACAACCGTGTATTTTCAGAAGGGGAGTCATTTGTTACAAAGAATAACACGAGAATCAGAAGCTGTACTCAGAAACTCGTAGCTTACATTTGTACAGCAGAACATTGATAATACATATAGATTCATAGAATAGTTACAAAAGTAGATATACTCTTGTTGTAATCTGTTAGTAGCATAACTACCAAAGAGTAGTTGTAACAAGTTCAGTTCTGTTGGAAAAATAACAGAAAACAGTTGTAGATCCACAAGAAACAAACGAATATAAATACAAAGTAAGGGAAAAGGGAACTTATTCCCCCCTTTTGCTCATATGGTGCTTGCATGGAGTCTGCTGTTACTCGAAAACAGCCATAGTACCCTGTTCCTGTGACAAACATATTACACAAACGAGTTATAACATTTACAAGCAGTATTCGTAGCTAGAAGATAGTGAGTAGATAGTAACAGAGAGATACATGGAGAGTTAGGGTTTGAAGCTTACACATAGAGGGAGTAAAACACGAGAGGCAGGAGTAGTGGAGAGGAGCAGAAATAGGGTTAAGTGAGCATAATAGAGCTGGGTTGAGGAAAGTGGGCCGGGCTGTGAGATAAGGCCGGTTAATAGTCTACTAGTTTATATTATTTGGAGTCTTTCAAGGTAAATATCCCTAAAGCAATTTTAAATAATCGAACTCAACTCCCTGACGACTGTCACTAATCGAGAAAATTGAGCATAAAACTCGACTAACCTCAATTTCCAAACAAATGCGGTACAGATTTATGTGTAATATTTAATATTTTTTCATTTTCAAGTTTCAAGTATTCCAAAAACTACGTGATAATCATACCAAAGGTTTTCGGCCAAAAAAAAAAAAATCATACAAAAGGTTTTCTGTATGAATTTACTTTTAAGGAAATAGGGACACAATTCATATTAGATTTCCATTCAGCAAGCAGGGATAGGAAGAAGTATAATGCATTTACGACAGGGCTACTAAAAAAAAAATATATCTATGGATTATTATCATTTTTATTTGAATTGTTATTTTTATCATATGCATTAATGCTATATAATCTATTATTTTATATAGATTGCTGGATGTGTTGATTAAACTAGTTTTTTTTTTTTTTTATCGTCAATGATTATAGCAAATGGATTGATAGATCTCACTTGGAAGATTAATGATAATATTATTAAATTATAAAACGATCGACAAACTAAATTCTTTTTAATTATCCTTTTGGCAAGTAGGATGAAAATAATTATCTTCTCTAAATTTCTTAATCTAAACTATCATCGAATTTTAGGGTCTGTTTGGATTGTCTGTATTTCATCTGTATGTGTATCTTTTTTAAAATGATATGTGTAAATATATCCGATTTGCATCTAAATTTTATCTATTTTTATTTTATTTGATCTTTTGATAAGAACTGTCAACTTTTTTTTTATCTATATTTATTTCTTGATAAATAATTTGTTAGCAAAAATTTAAAAAAGTGTCTACATCTGTCGGAAAAAAGCCAATCCAAACAGACCCTAAACCAGTTTTATTTAGATAACAAAACAATATTTCCAGCATGGACAGATTGTTTTACCATTATTTATAATCCAGCCGCCAGCTGTCAGGAAATCTATTTATTAAAAAAACAAAACCACGCGGAAAGCACCTACGACCATGCAAAATCTATGTGTCATCAAGGCGCAGACTTGTCCCCTTTACATAATGAAAAATAACAAAAACACAACTCATCAAGCAATTTGGACTGCCCTTGGGCCAACAAGAAAAAAAAAATGGTAATTTGGACTGCCCGAGACGATAAGATTAATGACAATAACACATCCAATGCATTTCTTTTTCTTTTCTTTTCCCTTTTTTTTTTTCTGTTGCAGACAATACACGTCACACGTGACTCCTCACTCATTTCAACAATTTCAATTTCTCTTCTTATCAAGATTATGTTAATGAATGCTTGTCTCTTTGTTTATTCATTAACAAATGATCCAATGTTTATCACCAAAATGAACGAGATTCTTCAAGATAAGGGGTTAAAAAAACTTTTGGCATCATTCTTGGCAAATGGAGACTAAAAACGTGGGAAAATTTTATGATTTTATTATTAATTTTAATGAGATCGATTTCGTTATTATATAATATATTTAATCATTATTGAATCATTAAAATAATTAATATTTTAATTATTATATTTATTTTAACAGCTAAACGATTAACTGAATGACGAAACCGTAGAAACTCCTAAAAATTATGCATTCTGTTAAAGAGGATGATTGAAATTAATACTATAATTAATTATTTTATAATTTTAGGCCTCGGTCTGCTTTTGTCTTTGAGACAACATTCCCGAAAATCACAACTGCTGCCTGCTTTAAAGAGGCTTAACTAACGGTTTATAGTTATAATTGTGGAGGAATATAAAAATTTAGGATTTGGAGAAAGACACAAGCTAGTTTTTTCCGATTATTGTTTCTACTATATTACCAAGATCCATAAAAAAATAATTGATGAATCAAATTTCATTTATTTTATTCCATCGAATAAACCAAATAGGTTTTTGGTATATTCATAAATTTTTGGAGAATCTATATATGACTTCCTCCGCTTTTATTAATGTGTAAATTCATTCCTTAACTTTTAAAATGAGTTTTTTTATTCATTAGTATATTTATAATATATCCTAGTTTTAAGGGTATTCTTTAGTCCAAATAGTAATGCTAGTAAGTCAATCAAAAGTTGAGGTATTGTACGAGTAAACCCGGCTCAAAATAAATAAAGTTATATGTACTCAAATATAATTCGAGCATAAAAATTTCTCAAACCAAACGAATTGAAACTCATTCGTAGTTTTGATAAGATATCAATCATTGGTTCACTTTATTGTAATAACAATTCCATTATAATTTTACTTTTTATAAAAATCTATTACAATATTTCATTATGTATAGTAATTCAATGCTATAATCGAATTTTTTTCCCAAAATATTCTCATTTGAATAAAAAATAAAAAATAAAAATTATATTACAGTTATATTTTATTCTTTAGTTATAACAATTTCATTATACCTTTATTCATTTCATAAAGTGAATGGGTAGTAAATACCTTCAACTTCCAAATAGTTAGAAGCTTAGAGCTTTCTTGTCTTTTTTTCTCCCCCTCTCTTTCTTTCTTTTCTTTTCTTTTCTTTCCTAATAGTGTGAGCTCTATAGCTAGAATCCATTATAATCAAATTGAATAAACATCTAATCAAATCTATATAGATTTCCCATTAGCTTGCTTTAGCTTTGACCTTAATAGCTCGTTCACTTCGCTGAATGAGAAATAAGAAAAAAATTAAATTATACTTCAATAAGGATGTAATAGAATTGTAATGACCATTATGATGTTCACTAGATATAAAAAAATAAATAAAACAAGCAATTATTAGAATAAAAGTAAAATATCTATAATGTCTATTGTCTTTATTAAAAAAAAAAAGATGATAATTGTACATGTGGTATTTTTAAGATTGGGATAATTATGAAAAAAATTGAAAACAAATGTATGGAGATATTAATTGGTATTTATTATTTTGCATAATTGCAATTCTTAATGAATTGATGTTCTCTTTATGTAAATACACTATAGTAACTTTATGTAGAACAAGAAAATAATGGATACTTATTTCCCTCAAGTGAACGTGCTATAAGTGTCGTACCATAATTTCAAGCATTACTTAAAGTTTGTTTAATGAAAGAACTTCATTTAGTGTTCTTAGGTGCCATGTGAACTTCCTAAGAAACTCTCCCCTTAAGGACTTATTGATTTTATTTATTCTAGTATCCTATCATTAATTGATACCTTAAATATTATTTACTTATTTTTTTTTATTGATTTATCCTAACATTTGGTAAAAATTTAGACAAATCTTGAAGAACTAAAATTGATATGTCTTAAGCAATCTGAAATTGTGTCAAGGACTTTCCTTAAACATGCTTTAAGGAGTTTGTTAAAATCATAGTTGCCATGTCAGTTTTTTAAAAATCTCTTCTCTTTAAAGACTTGTTTACTTTTATCTTAGGTGCTAGGTCAATTTATTATTCATTTATTACTTTAAAAATTAAAAAAATATATATAACTATATACATATATTTTTGGACTATTGACATTTTTCAAAAATTTATAAATACAAGACAACTTTTTAGTGTCCATCATGAAGGACATTGTCACAATGGTAAATAACCTAAAAACCAAAGGTCGTTAATATATGAAATTGTGTCAAAAACCCACTAAACATGCCCCATGAACAATTTAGGAAAGTTGAATTAATATATATTTATATATGAAAAAAGAAAGCATCATTATAAATTTTGTTAATTTATCTCATTAAAAAATTGGTCTTATTAAAGTCTATTTAATACTAAGGATCTCATTTAGGGTCTTTAAGTGTCATATTAGCTCTTTAAAAACCTCTTCCTTTTAAACCTCTTTACTTTTTCTAAGATTTTTCATTCTAGTATTCGTAGATGTCAAGTTAACTTATTATTTATTTATTACTTAAAAAAATTAACCATATATATATATTATATATATTATTGGACCATTGGCATCTGCTATAAATTTAGAAATATAAGATTATCTTTCAGCATCCTTCTTCATCAAGGATCCTGAAAAGTTGAAGGACCTTATCCTAATGATGAATAATTAAAAAATATATATATTCTTAGCATATGAAATTGTGTCTAGATCTCTATTGATGATGTTCTTATAAAACTTGGTCTTTTCTTTATTATAATAAAAGAAAAATTTATGTTATTTGTCATGCCCCAAATAAGGTATAGAATACTAACAATTCTGCCATGTAGAACACTTAAGAATTATACGTAAAAGCTATCATTAATTAAGTGAGTTTCTAACCAATTTTAAATTAAAAGATTCTTATTTAACTTTCATAAGTAACACCAAATAATCTCTCAAAAATACGTTAGAAAAACTCACAACACAAATATTAAACTCTAAGATTAATAATAAAAAAATAGCCAATGCATCTAACGTCCAGCTTGTCCAATCTCTCATCAACATTCAATCCATATGCTAATTAGTCAAAACATTTATATTAACATCATCATCATCACTTGAAAAAGAAAGGAATATGTCAAAGCATAGTACAACAGTAACACAAGCACATACTGTATGATTGCACGCTCATATTCTAATGCATATGTAATAACCATTAATTTATATATTTAATTAGGAGGAACAAATCAATAGTGGAGCACTCATACTCAACAATATGATGGGAAACTTGAGGATCATCAGTAGCAGTAACTATTTGAGAGGTTGACATAGACAACCTGGATACCCTCATCTCTTAACTTTATATCAAATAAATAGCCTTGTCTATGGGTCATAATCGTTGCTCATCTCTATCTATTACAATCCATTACACTATATAGATTAAAGGAACTTGTAATCGTAACTTATATAAGTGTGACTTCTTTTCTATCAAGATAGATGTTACCCCACTACTGTTTATCCTATCAACTACCTGCTGAGCCACCTATAATGGCTTAAGCACTTAATTACTATGTTGGCATTGCCATGCAAGGTTGTCTCTCTCTCGACCAGATCTCAAAAAGGACATAAGCATACTCAATTAATTATCATTTAGATCGTCTTTAAGTGTTAATTTATTTTAGGATGTATATTTTATTAAACAACATTTAAGTCACTGTGTACCTGTATTCAAGTAGTAATCCCGCCACGAAATAGACAATAAATAATCCAAGGAACAAAAATCTATATAAAGGAATTATTTTAAATAAGATTAAGTTACCAATTCAATCATTTATTTTGATTAGATTACTTATTACTGAAGCTTCAATTTACTTATTCACATTACATCTTTTAGTTTAAGATTTCACTTAATTTATTTTTCTTAAGATATTATTCATAGATTAATATCAAGTTCTAAAGATAATTTTGGTCTTAAATCATTATATATGTTAAAGTTCGTTAACTACTTATCTTAACCTGTAAACTTGTTCATTGTAATTAATTCCTTAAGGTGATATTCCTAATAATATGTCTTATAACCAATCAAATAAACTTTTATCAAGTAGAATAACTCATTCAAGATGTAATTAGTCTGTTCATATTGAATTCAAATTTACTCTTAAGTGTGTTAAAGAACCTAAACTAGCTTTCTAAAACATTGTTATTAACTTATAAGTGATTTCAAGCAAAAAAAAAAAAAAAAAAAAAAACTTATACGTGATTATTTATATCCATTCTATTAAATAATTTCCTTTAAAATATTAATTATTAATCTTAAAAGTCATATTTTAATATGAATATATGTTATTTACAATTATCTCTTATTCATTTGATTAGAATCAACTCCTCATTAATTTCTATATTTCACTTTCTATATAAAACTAGTTGCACTTTAGCTTAATTAGATTGGTTCACTAACTTCTAGACTAGTTCTTGAGCCTAAATTTTTATGTCAACTTCTTGACTAATTGATTTATTTGTTTCTAAGTTAGTTCAACCTAATTGAATTGTTTTAATATGATTTAAAATCAAGAACATCAACTTTGGCCAGAACAAGGAAACAACACTATCGACCGACTAGTTTTTACAAAATTGAGAATCTTCCTAATTGGTTCTTGGCCGGTTCTTTATAACATATTAAAATAGAGTTCTTAGTCTTTCAAACCATTATAATTTCACCCAAAAGGAAAAGAAAAGTTCATTAGTTCAGTCCTATACATTACCACTACTATGCTGTCCAAAACTCTGTTTTGCTATTTTATAATTTAACTTTTAAAAATCTTAAATGTATTTTAAAAATAATGAAAATTTACAGTTCACATATAGACACATTAAAATACTATTCAAAAAATTTTCATTCAATTTTTTTATATGTTATTTATATTTTACATCGCAATCACTTTTTTGATTTTCTAGCTTTTGTTTAACATAAACATTCATAACCATTCATCACCTATGTTTAAATCTATAGATCTAATATTATAATCTATGATTTCATTGTTCAATTATTGATCATAAC
The DNA here is from genome assembly GCA_024138025.1 of Combretum micranthum. Lineage (NCBI taxonomy): Eukaryota > Viridiplantae > Streptophyta > Magnoliopsida > Myrtales > Combretaceae > Combretum > Combretum micranthum. The sequence goes on from JAMXBD010000005.1 coordinate 2,781,864, forward strand.
AACATAAACACATGAATATGTGATTATAAGTTAGATTATTTACCTATAAAGAATAAAAACACACTCTCAAACTACTACTACTACCAATTAAGGAATTGCTTATTATTAAAACTTCTTAAGCACACATCCTCCTTACTCTTAACTCTTGATTATCCTAAGATTAAGTTTGTATTAGTATTTTAATTAAAATATTAGAGAGTTTAGGGATTTTTTTCTTACCTTTTTCTCTTCATTTCTCTTGTGAAGATCTCTAAATCTTAAGATAGAGTGTTATTTGTGGTTTTCTTCTAATAGAAGTGTAGAGAGGGTTTTTGTTTTTACAGTAAAACTTCTTGAAGAAGTTTGAGAATGGGGAATGAGAGGAAAGTGGAAACCAAGACTTTTGTATGAGTGTGAGATGCCTTAAAAGCATAAATTATACATTTGAGATGAAAATTACCTTCATGCTCTCATATGTTGTATTGATTTGATTTATTTAGTTATCACCTAAATTATCCATTGTACCCCTCTTTACTTGTGTTATGACATGTGATGTATATTAATTATTATCCTCCTATTAATTATTTGTTTTTGTAAATTTTATTCAACTTCTAATTGTTGTATTATTTTAGTTATTCTTAATAATTCCTTGTCATATTTGCGAAAGATTATTATTATCATAATTGATCATTGTATTTGTATATATTTTTAATATGTTTTGTTGTTGTCTATTAATATTACTATCTTTATTATTATCATTACCCTTGTAAAATAAAATTTTAGGATATTTTATTATCCGTATGTCATTTTTTATTTTAAGACCACATATACTCATCCTAGTCCTCAACACAATTAAAAAATCATGTCGTATTACCCCTACTGATAAGCTCCCAAGGGGGTTAACAATTTTTCACAATCTTTTTGGGTTTTCTGATTTTAAAGGAAAACAGAAATAAATGATATGGATGATATTGTTAGTCGATAGGTGCCACGACTAACAAAAACCAAACTGGTTTGTGAATGGAATCACAAATCGATATAACTCACGATTTGTAAAAACTCTCACGAATTGCTAAAATAATATAAAAATTCAATCAGCAAGAAGAATAAAGAAAATTATAATTCTCAATATTCATAACATGTATTGACAATCCTGTCAATTACAAGAGAGAACTCTCTCACATGAACTCACCAAAATAGAAATCAACTAAAACCTTTATAAAAATCCTTTCTTTGATGTTGAATCTCATCCTTATAATAACTTTCAGGGCGACTGAATCTCAACATGATTTTAAGACAACACAAGCAATTCAATAACAAATCCAAGAACCCTAATTCTCCAAATCCCACAATTCAACAACAAGAAATTTCGCAGCACAATCACAACCCCAAATTTCTAGATCTAACAAGAAAAGTTCAATGATCTTACCAATCTGAAGTGCGTCGCACCAAAAGCTCTGATACCAAATGATGCGAAAACCTTCGCAATCACGCGTGAGAACCCTTTTGGATATTATGAACCCCAGCACAGTAATACGAAAACCCACGAATTCTATCGGTAATCAATCCCTAAGATGGATTAGAAATAGGTTTGTCTTAGTGTTTGATCTAAATAGATAGAACAAGGTCAGCCCTATCTCCGAAACACTCCATAAAGAAGGCGATCAAGATCTCCTTTGAATGTTCCTTTAGCATGTATTCTAAATCAAGAACACAAAGAATTCAAGCAAAAGCTTTGGTTTTTCATTCAACAATAATCTGTCCTCTTTCTCCATACAAAGCCCATAATATATACAAATGAAGAATAAACTGAAAAAGCCTAAAACAGTTACGTGCATTAAAGCACACCTAAAACAGTTACACTATTTTGAAAAACACTTTAAACCTAAAACAGTTACAATATTTTGAAATATACTATTTAACTTGAAACATTTAAACTATCAATAAATATCCCTAAAAATCCTTTAATCTCTTGTATCCCAAACTTTAACTTGTGATTTAATGATCATAACTCCCGTCAACAAGCCTTCTTTTCCTTTAACTGGATTATTGATCTTGAACTTGATGGGCTCAATCGATGATGCTATATGGATCACATTACCTACTCACCCGTGGAAACTTAAGAACGTCCGAGATCCAATCAAGCAATAAAAAATTGAAATGGAGTCTAAGCGCGAAACGAAAATACCAAATGTTAAACCCTTTCACCCAGCTTATTACTATAACTAACTACCTTAGTATAGAAGGATTAGTTTCACAACTAAAAACCCTTTTTGCATAGCTTCCTTTCAAGGTAAAGTATCACTCTTCATCTGCTCATTACTTTTTCTCAGTTGGAGTTTATGATGCTAACTTTTATTCCTATGTTTATGTGTAAGGTTTTTGATGATATGAAATGCTAAGGAAGATTTGGCAATGTTCGAGTTATGCTAGAGCTCCTACAATCACATTGTGATTTTTCATAATAGGGTTTTTTAATTGATGGTTTTCTTTCCCTTTTTCTCTACTATTTATATTGATATTGTTTACATTTCATAGATTTGTTCCAAATCTGATGTAATCTAACTTTATTTTTTTAGTTACAATTGATATATATCTACGATACTTGTTGATTTGATAGTTTTTGTTGTGTTATGACCGGTCCATCCCATCTATTGTTTTAACGCTACGTGTATAAAAGCTGGAAATGAACTTAACACCCTTTTTGTCTCTTCTTCTTGGTAAGTCTTTTAGACCCTATTTACTTTATATTATCTTTAGATCTGCTCTACAAATCTGATCTTGATTTGTTTGTTTAATTGTAAGGTAACTATGGAATGCTTATCCATGAATGATTTTGGCTCTTTGAGTTAACCAATGACTCTTAAATCATGCACTATGGTTTCCATAGATGAGTTTCCAATTAATGGTTCCTTCTCTTCTTTTCCTCTATTATTTATATTGAATGATTTGCATTTATTAGATCTATTCAAGATCTATTGTAATGTAACTATATTTTTCAGTTACAACTGAATTTTAATTACAATACTTGTTGATTATGTTGTCCTTATTGTTGAGTTGTAACAATTTCCTTCTGCCTTGAAAACAACCTTGTCTTCAAGGTTGAAAATTAATGTCACTTGTTGTCTTTGTTAGATCTGATGTTGGATATTCCACTTGTTGTTTTGCATCTTTTGAAAAATGATGATGAGGATTGACATAAAGTTGTCGATAAGTTTCATCTTTGTCAGTGTGGCCTTTGGGTATTACTAATAGCCACTATTTAGTAGTTGATAGAAGGACTAACACATGAAAATTGTTATGTAATTTGACCTTTGCGTTTAACTCCTGTTGATAAATGGTTGTTCCAATTTATTTAAGCAGAATGTCTAATTTCAAAAAGCTTGACCTTTGTAAACAATAACCCTGCTGGATTGACCATTATTTGTATCTTAATAATGTTACAAACATTAGATATCTAGGGTTACAATGAAACTCAATCCTATGCTTAGCTACTGATTGCTTCCTCTTCACTTAGACATCCCACATAATAGCATTGAAATGATGTGATAGCTCTACTTTTCGATTTAAAAAAATTGATTGGAGAACTAAATGACCAAGTCCCATTCTAGACATTGTATTCTAATAGTGGCAATGATGAGAGAATAGTATATAAAAAATGACGACTACACAATTCTTGTTGAAAAAGAGAATTGTTGGTGATTATCGTATTTTGATGAACAAAATTCTCTTGAGCGAACCCATTAAATTTAGAAACAATTATTTGATTTTGAAATATGCGTTAAATATACTCTTTGTACACTTATGCATCTCCTTGTGATAACATGTGAAACTGTTGTGTTTGTTCTTCTAGACCCTATATATTTTGCTTGTATATCTGTTTATGCATTAACATAATGTTGTCCACTATCTGTCTAAAATGCCCACTTGCAAAAACTCCCTAGTTAGCAATGATGACAATGGAACTAAGAATAATTACTGGCTGCCCCTACTAAATAGTATGTAGGTACTAGGCACAATATGATTGAGAATAAGTCTCTGTGCCAAATCAGAAAAGGAGCTATCTAGCTTCACTACTTTATCTTTGTACACTTGTTGTCATGCCCTAAAATATACCCTAAACATGGTAGTCCGTCACATACAATATAAAACTTAAGACTGACTATCTTAATCATGCAAAAGTCTGGATATTATATATAAGGCGTCTAACACAGCAATAGAAAACACTGGTAGGATATGTGGTCTAAGACCTAATTTGAAGCATACAAGAACAAATAAACATATATCCACTAGATTAATCATAATAAGGTCTTTACATAAACTTAGGGGCATTCCGTCGACAATTCTCCAATCCAAAATACAGTCTGAATCTTACATATAATAATAACTATAACTATAAAGATTTTTAAAGGAAACCTATTCTAAGATCTTCAAAAGGATTTCCTCCAAAAGCTTTTCAAAAGCATAAGCTCACTCGAATAACCATAGGCTTCGGGTATAAGAGACATTGATCCTGCGTCAACAAAAATATATCGGGGTATAAGCTTAACTAACTTAGTGAGAATATTTCTGAGTTGGCGTACTTGTATCAATAAATTCAAACAATTATTTAAATAAGCATATGAAATGCATCAAACAGGTGAGTAAATAATACATATGATCTGTCAGAAATCATATGTTTGAATGGATTTACGCCATCAAATCAGGGTTAGGTATTTCCGCATCTTTAAAACCTATCTTTATCATCCATCTTGAAATAGTTCTTTCCGGCTTCTATTCGCTCATCTTGAAATAGCTTTTTTCGGCTCTTATTTGCGCATCTTGGTAGTCTTACCGTTCCTGGAATTACCTCATTACTATACTCTCGTCTCATCGAGGCATACTAACTACATGCAATGTGACTCACTTTGTGACATGCATGAATCAATTAATATAATTATTGACATGTGATTAAGGTATTTTAAAGGTGATCATAGAATTTACAGACACTCCATCATAATAGTAGAACACAAATTTATTTAACAACAATTCATGTTTCAATATGCTTAGTATACTTTCAACCAATGTTATCATGCATATTCCATTTTAATATTTTCTAATTTTAGTGCCTCCAGCTATAAGTACAAACAAATACGTAAAAGTAGGAGATAAACTCACTCACTCGTAAAAGTTCTTCTGATATGGATCCTCCAACTCTTCGTCACCTAAACGAAAGAAATACTCGAAATTAATATTTCATGAAAATTCTACTTAAACTTTCTAATTTTATTTCATTATTTTCGTCAAAAATCAGATGAATAAAAGTTTCAACTTGAAATGATCATAACCTGGTCATTTTATCTCGGAATTTTGCATATAAGATGTCGTTTTCTACCTATTACAAAAGATCTATCTATTTCTAAGGTTATTTTTAACATTAAAAGCCGTTTGGGTTCTAAAATGGGTTGTTACAAATGTAGCACGAAATCCCAGCTCTTAAATTGTAACTTTTCAAAATCTTACTTCGTTCAAAAAGTCCATAACAACTCATAGATTTTTATATTGTTTGAAAAATCCTTTAATATAGATATATACTCGTATTATATGCATGATTCTAGTGATGTTGTCTTAATAATGATTTTTCATAAACAATTTACTTTTAGAAGTTGGAAAATAAAGTTCACAAAATCTTTCTTTAAGTTGTTGGAAGGAAAATCAAAAGTTTGGGTTTGTTGATAATGAATGCTTATCTTTATAAAACCATCATTTTTATATTTTCTTAACTTTATAAGGATAAATTTATTTCTTAAAGACTTTGTTCTTTAAGTTATCTAACAATTTCTTAAGTGAATGTTGAACTAGTAATTTAATCTTGACTTAGAAAAACTTACTTTTTTCCTAATATTTTTCAAGGTATTGATATAAACCTTATAATAAGTTTTTAAGAAAATATTACATAGCAAAGAATTATCGACATTAAAAATTAATAATAATCTATTTTAATAGTTTGAAAAGATCATAGTTGAACCATTTTCCTAGGTTGTATATATTTTATTTTCTAAGTAGATTTTCAACTAGTGAGTTGATCTTAAGCTTGTCTTAGAAAAATTATTTGATTCTTAGTATTTTTGAATATGTAGGTGTGAAGCCTATAAACAAGTTTTTAAGAAAAATTTGTATAACAAAGAATCATCAACCTTAAGATTTAACAATTTACTTTAGTATTTTGAAAAAGAGAGTAAGAGAACCACATAATTGAGTTTTGAAGAATCTTTGCATAATAACTTCACTTAGAAATTTATAATGAATTTATTTAAGTTTTTGAAAAGAATATTATTAATTCATGATCCTAAATTTTAATGGAAATTTTCTTAGGTGTTAAAATCATTTTTTTAGAGAATTTAGTTCTTATTCTTAAGTGAGAGAAAACAATTCCTTTTGTTTCTTTGGAAATTTTACCAAGACAACAACAATGTTCATGCATAAATATGAACATGAACATGTAAATGTAAAAAAGAATAACGTACATAAAAATAAGGGTCATAGAAAATTAAATAAGTATATAAGTAAAATCAATTATTGGAAGTCTCAACTTGCATCAAGGCTTCCTGAAATTTAGAATGGACTAGTTCCAAAAAGAAAAGCAAGAAAATAATAAGAAAAGCATAGGAGTCTTAGATTTATATCAAGGTTCCTCGAATTTAGATTACAGACAAGTCCTAAAGAAAAAAAAAAGTTTTGACTTGATGAGAACAAGTCTAAAACTATAAGGACTAGTCTTAATAAAATAACATGAAATAAGTAAATAAATTGCAAACATGTATAAATAAAAGTTATATTAGTGAGCTAATATGCTCTAAGAAATATGCATTCATAAATATATTTAATAACATATAGTAGTTAGATTAAAAACATGAAAATCATAATAATAATGCCATAATAAGATTTTGCATTAAATAAGAATAAAACATGAGCATATTGTTGCTTTTTTAACTCCCATGAGTTTAAAAAACATATACTATGGTCATGTCAAGTTACATGAACATAAATAAAAATTGTAGGAATTTTTTACCTAAGATTAATGGTGGTTGAAGAAGAAATGAAGTAATGGTAATTGTATATGGGTACTAGTTTTATGAATAGTAGAGGGAGTTTGGAAGAGAATTTTGGAGAGAAAAGTTTGAGAATAAAATTTGATAGAGTTTTGTTAAGTGAAATAAAAATGTGTGAAAGAAGTGGAGGAAGATGTGGTATTTATAGATAAATGTGGAGCGAAATTAGTTGTAATTATATAAAATGAAAATAAAACAAAATTAGATATGTGTGAGGTGCCGGCCACTACAAGAAGGAAGGAGAAAAATGATTTTTTTTTTTGTTATTTTGTAATGAAAAGTAATTAAAGGTAAGATGTGATATGTGTAAGATTTTATGGGAAAGGTAAATGTAAGAAATATGTGAGAAAGTGTGTAAGAATAGATAGTAATAAAAAGTAGAGATAGTGTAATAGTAATGAATAGTGGAAATTGTACAATGAAGAGTAAACTAGACGAATAAGATACTAGTAGTAAATAAAATACACGTCAACGAGCTATATCTAATACTTTTAGTTATTGAAAAATTATGAAGTCAATATCTTTGAAATCCTTGCATAACTACGAGTCTAATGGTATTTTCGGAATATTTTTACTATTCTAGGTACCAAGGCATATTTTCGAGAACTGATCTCAGTCGGCTCTAAAACAATCGAATTTTCAAAGAATTTGATCTTTTTAGGCTTTCTCATACTATTCCAAACTATAATATACCATTAGCTCAATTCTATTATCCTTAGGTTTCAAGCGCGGAATTGTCGGATTTGAAACTATTAGTTTGCCTTGACCATAGTTGACTTTTGAAGTTCCAGTTTGACTAGGATTAATGTTTACTCCAATTTTACCCAAAAATTGAGGGGTTTACACTTGTTCTTCCCCAATGATATCCCATTCTTCAATAGATCCATAGTTGCATTCAACATCAGCATTGTGCATTACTACTTCACTATAAATATTTGCAATATCATCTAACACTACAGGAATTTTGATATTGGGTGACGTTTGCAAAATTTGCAAACGTCGCCTATCTTTTATAACTTAAGTTCATCAATTAAAGAATACTATTAGTCACGTTTAGGAAAAATTCTTTTAATTTGCAACCCTTCTTCTATATTACCCGTAGCGCTAATTCCTAAAAAAAATGATCCCGCCATTTTGAGTAACAGTGGACCAAAATAAAAAACTAAAAAGGCAAAAAGAAACGCTCGGCCTGTACTAAACACATTACGTTTTACATATGCTCTGGATCTAAGTCTAAAAGCTCTCACACTGACACTCATCGGACTTTCACGCTACTGCCACCTCCAATGAATCTCCACCGTGCTGTTGCCACCTTCGACGGACCACTTGAGACGTGAGTGATCTCTCCATTCCACTCCGACCGACATGTTTACCGACGTTCCCATTCCTTCACGGGAAGTTTAGTGGAGAAAACTTCTTCGGATTCTTCGACAACATAGACCTTTCACCAGTGGAAACACATAATCTAGGTTTGTGCATGCGTTTTTTAACTTTGATTAAGTTGTTCGTACAATATTTAGGTTCGACTGTGTGAAGACCGTACGGTGATTAGGGTTATGATTAATTTTTTTTCCGAAACGATTTGGGATTTTATTCACATTTTTGTAAAATCTACCGACCCACTATCATTTTTCATCCCTTCTTAATGAAAAATAAAAAATGTTTACTCCTGTTCTTCCAACTTTCAGTCTTGAACTCAAATTTTTTTGCCGTCTCTAGCGTTAGTTGCTCTTGTTCTGTAGATCTAGTTTCAATCCTTTATGGGTAAGGTAGTTATCCTCGAGTTTAAGCATGTTATCAGTGCTGGATGTGTACCCATATGAGATTTATTTATTTGGCATAATATCGATTCCTTTCTTGAGTATTAATGTAGAGAATTCATCGGTTGTCGTTGTATTTGTAGTGGGTATGTGACTTTAGTGGTTTTTTTTATTTATTTATTTCCCTTGGTTTGTAGTTGATCGAGTATGAATGCTACGGTTGTGGTCACAACTTTGTGAAGAATCTCATTTTTGAAAAATGTCAATGCGATTTTTTATTTTTAATCTTGTGCAGGCATTCATTCACATAGTTCTTATTTTTATTTTAATATTTCAAATCTCTATTTTTGTTGCTCAACCTATCCTCTGTGATGGAATGGTGAATAATTGTTCCAGATTTTGTTCATATTACCCAAATTTTGTTTTTTTTTTTTAATTAGTTTTTCCTCAACTTGGAGCATGCAAAAGGCCATGTTTAAGGGTTGTAAATGTGGTTACACTGTTTATGTTGCATTTTATATCAAAATTTTATTTGGTATAAAAATCTTAAAGTATATTAGATTTTCTATATAACCAATTGTTTTTTTTTCCCCTGTCATCCCATCTTTCAGTTGGATCATTCGTGTATAAGTCACGCTAGGATATTAGGTCATTGCATAATTTGCTACTCCTAACCATTCTGGCAAGTTTTGGCTCACTAAGTTAGTCTAGTTTACTTTCAGATCATCCGAATAGCCTTTTGTTTAATGCACTAGCTTTACAATAATAAAACTCCCATATGGAGAAAATGCATTAGAAGTAGCATTCTATAAAGCATTTTTTCACTCGGAAAATAGAAAGAAAGATATCTTTTTATACCAGCTTACAAGATGAGACAACATCCATGCTTGATTTTGTATTTCTATATTTGAGTTGATTCTTTGTCTTAGTTGCGTGAATTGCATGATGTCTCCACTTGGAGTAGCAAGGTATTTTTTTTGCTTGTTTTTGAATCTGATCAGTATTTATTCATTTATTTTAATTGTAGAAGAGTTTGAATCTGAAATGGTTTATCTCTTTTCTTAAGTGTTAGGTAAGAACCGATTCTGGAAAATTCAGGAGAGTCTGGGGAAGCATGGAATACAACTAATGCCATGAAGTCTTGTGGATGTAAGCTTGATCTCTTTTCTATAATGCTTTGATTCATCTTCTTTGTACAACAAATTAATGGTGATCGGTTTTATGCTTTATTATTATTTTTTTTTGAAGAAATATGAAACATAAAGTATATAATTACATTCAAATCTGATTCTTAGATAATCTAATGCCTTCACTTGATCCACACTCAGTATTCTTTTTTCCTTACTAGCATGTTGTGATTCCTCCACATAACCTTCCTCATCTAAACCTCCAACATGGTCTAAAATTCTCCGTTGTAGATGTGGTTGCTGTTTCTAGGACTGTGCTCCTCTATCACATCCATGAAATGAAAAAAAAATGAAGAGAGAAATTAGATCCAATAATAATAACTATTACTGGGAATAGGGTTATTGAATCTAGCACTTTGGTTACTATCAATCGGTTTCTTTGTTTAGGGAAGAAAAGTGACTAGATAGTTTATTATTTCGAGTTAAACAACAAGAGAATATTTCTAGTATTGGGTGATTATGAGAAAAAAGTCAGTCCATAAATGGTAACGAAGGGCAGAAGCAAAGCACATAGGTGTCTCATGATGAATCATGTGTTGGTGTTGTGAATATATGTCGTGTGTTTGTGGATGTGAGATTCCTAGTAATTGCCCAATCATGCATGATCATCTTTCTATTTGAGCACACAATTGTAGGGTTTTCTCTGCATTGATATTGTGTTAAGGTATGGTTTTATGTTATTAATTCTAATCAAGTATTGGATTGTTTTTAAGCGCCCTATGTCTTCTTCTTCTTCCCTGAGTACCAACCGTCCACTTGTTTTTTTTTAGTTTCTTAATTTGTATTTCTTTTTGCTCAAACTGTATTTTGGTTAGACATTTCTGATAAAGCAAACCGTCTGACATCATCCATTCATTGTTTATATTCAGCTTATGTTGTATGCATCTACATGCATGCCATTTTGACCTTTTCTGTTTTGAGAAGAAAGAGTGAATGTCTATTTGGTTTGCAGGTCTAGAGTTTCTGTGTGTTACAACCATATTCACAGGTCTTTCCACTATGATGGTCATCATGCATTGCCTATTTTGTTGCTATGGGTTAAACTCTGTTTTACACAACCATTTCATGCTATCATTCATTTTCTTTTTAGCATTCCATCAATTGCTATGAATATTTGACATATTATAAGACAAATGCTTTGGTCTAAGAAAGGATCTAACATCATGTCTATTCTGGGTGTATATTTCCCTTTCACGCTGTCAATATCCATTGAGGTCTTTTTAGGCCTGAATGAGTTGTGCTATATTCTTAATTGGAGCTCTAAGTGACCATAGTGTCAATAGCAATCTTTATATTTGTCAATGGGGGGAAGATTCTTTCTGGAATGGGCATGAGAGGATCACGGTTCATTTCCTGTCTTTATCATGCCTACACAGCCACAACTAAGCTACAGGGGTTAATGTGCAATTTTAATGTTACATTTAGTTGTTACTCTAAACAGTTGATATTTGGTTGTTTATTGATTTATGAGCTTATAAGTTAAGTCCTGTTTTAATTTTATTTCATTCTCTTCTGTTTTGTGCAAAGGAGGTAGGTTTTAGTCTCTCACATTCACTAGAAATATGTATTTTCATACATCAAAGGACAATAATGTCCAAGTAAAATCCGATTGTAATTTACACCTAACTAATGCTTTGGGAGTGCTGTATTGTCAGATTCTCATTTTGCTCTTGAAGGTGACTTTTGGTTTGAAACGTTCGGAGATACTGGATAGCATTTGTTATAGCGTGCGCATATAGGATGGGCTTTTTGGTACTGTTGTTATTAATTTATGGATTATTTGTCAATTTAATTAACTCAAGCAAACATCATATTAATAATTCATTACATCCAAGTGAGCAGTGTAATGTTTATTCACAGTCTATTACAAGTGCAACTACAAATGGATATTTATTACGATTTTATTCCATTATGAAATGAATGGCCTCTAACTATTTTTTGAGCACACGCATTGTAGCATTTCATTGCCTAGTGTATATATACAAATATGCTTATTCCAATAAAGTCCATATATATATATATATATATATCCTTTCTTTTTCTTACTCTTACTATTGTTTTCCTTCTTCTCTAGACCCAACACTTGCCTCAGCGAAAATCAACATCTAAGCTGTCTATACTAGTGAGATCCAGCTCAGCAAAGGCAAAGGCTAGCAATAAGAATTGGTTCGTTATTCTTACAATTTGCAATCTGAGAATTTAATTTTGATATTTTCACATGGATTATTTGCTTATTGAAATACCTATTTATTTGGTATACCTTACCCTGGTTTGGACTATGAACATTGCCAAAAAAATTACCCTGTACTAAGCATTGTACTGTACTTATTGATTAGTGCACATTTTGCTATTATTGGAAGTTGGGACCTTTGTTCTGTGTAGTAGAGAAAGGGTTGAGTTTTGTGTTGTTTTTATGTCATTGAAGTTATTAGTCATTTTGGGTTCTAAGTAGCTTTGCTGTAATACATGCTGCTATGTTGGCATTTATATCATAAATTTTTTTTTCCAATTCCTTGCAGTAGGATTTTGTGAATTGTATTGTTGTACAGTGGTAGTAGTAAGATCAAATCCTATGATTGTGTTTATATTGCTAGGTCATGATTTGAAGACAAACAGAATGTACTTGGTATCTCATTTTGTAACTACTGTATTGCAAAACCAAGAAAACCCATTATACCCTTTGAAGTTTTACATATGGTTGGACAAATAGAAATTCAATTACAACTCAATATATCTTAGCTTACAAAAAAAAAAAAAAAATTGAGATTCGTTTATATCTTACACTATATAATTTTGTTATAACTTGTATTTAAATTCTGTTATATCTTGTATTTAGATCACGATTTTACTACTGTACATTATGTAATTATTTTTAAATCGATCTTATTTAAGTAATTATTGCGAGCCCTAAACAATAAATTATTTTATTATTATTGTGATGATTTATTTTGTCTGCTGTTTTCTGGTGGAAAGGATACGGGCATGGGACATCAGACATCTAATTCTTGTTACTAAAACTTTTGATTCATTCTCTTGATAAATGACGGGAAAACCAATGAAGATTTTTATTTTTTTGCAACCATTTTAATCTTACGAATGTTTACACTTGTCTTTGTTACCTGTTCTGCTTTTTGATTCAGTTGCTCATGTATTTCGTATTGCAAGTGAGGACGGTAGCTATAATTTGAGCTGTTTGTGCATCACATCGTTTTGGAAAATGTTAAACAGATTGAATGTTTTTTCTATTTTCGTTTCCCTCCCAAGTCCATTAATAATATCATTCAATTATCTCTTCACCAATAATGGTTAGGAAAGAGATTTAGAAATCAGTTAAAGACAGCAGGTGTCCATTTATAGTGTATTTCACATATATTAAACTATAAAATCATTGTTCCCATTGTTTGAAGTAATTTTCTAATCATATAATTTTTACATTGCCAAATCTGTTTTTTTTTCCCCAGTTTTATTTCTTTCTTCACCCGGTTTCTCTACAACATGCGAGTAAAGTATGGAGATATGAAAAAATAGTTAGGTGCTCAAGGTACAACTTACATATATGTAGTTTTTTTCCTTAATTTTTTTTTACAAGTAGAACAATGAGATGCATATATTGATTCAATAGTCTCATCTCTCATGCATAAATGGGTTTTATTGCTTTATTGGTCTACTTATAAAAAATGTAGTGGTTTATCCGTAATCTGATATCAAACTTTTTTTTCTCCTTATGAAACAGAACATTCATCTCATTTTTTTATTTCTGTTTGATTTAGTGTGTGTGCACTTGCCTTTATGTTGATAGGGCACTAACAAAGATCTTTTTTGTCATGTAAAGTACATGAATATCTATTGCAGAAGTAGGTTGTGAGGAACAAGGTTCTTTCTTTCTTAAGCTTTTTACTAAAGGAAAAGAAGGGTCAATAACCTTTGGCGTATATGCTGAAATGATATATGTTAGCCATTTTGTGGCCCGAGTTTGTGCTTTACTAAATCAAACAATAATGCCTCCTATCAATTAAGTATACAGATTGCTCTATCTATGTTGGTTTTTAGGTGGTAATCAAATTTCCTGTTTATTTTGCAGCTATCCTTAATCTCAGATGTATATATACAAAATTTTAACATTTTGCATTATGATATAGAGTGTTTTGCTCCTTTCGGTAATTTTATGTGCTTGATGGCTGTTAGAGGTTTTTGCAATTTATATTATTTCGTTAAAGCTTTACAAGCCTGTTGTGCGTGTTTTGATTTATTTGCTTGTGTATGTTGTGTATTGTCCAATAATATTGATTGGGTGACTTCAAAGGCTCTCTTATAGCACTACACTCTATTTTACTATTTGACATTTAAAATTCATGTTGCATATGAATTTAAGTTATTTGTGCTATTTAAACCGCTTCTTGACACTTGATATGATAAGCTGTGGTATATTTAATTTGTTGTTGCCAACTTAATATGATAAGCTATGGCATGTTTAATTTGTTGTTGCCAACTTATGTATAGAATGTATGAGCGATCTGCTCACAATGAGCGTGTTAGGTGATCAAAGTTTTGTCTAAGCTTTACATGCATCTACTTGTTTCTACAACGGATTCATAATTCAATTACAAAATGATTATTTATCTATGTTTTTATCTTTCCCTGAAAGATCATAAAATTCTTTTCATTTTTTTCTGTAGTTCTCTTGATACCAATGCCCTGTGCTGGTTGCCATTGATACAGTTGGATTTCATATGTTAGCACACCAGAAGTTCTTGAGAGATGCGTCACAATTGAAAGGAACTTCAGCAGATAGAAAAGTCCATCCAATCAAATGAAGCTCAGAGTGATAATATAGCAAGGGAATCAGAAGGTATGGTTTGAGTATCCTTTATAGGATTGAATTTCTTAAATCAACGTTACTGCCCTTAGCCTCACAGCATACATCAATTTTCCACACTTGAAACTATGATATCAATTTAGTGCCTCGATTTATTTTTAAAACTAATGAAAGTTATGTTTATACAAAACTAGCATTTATACTATAAATAAAATATTGAATTTTCTCTTCGATAAAATATCATTGTCAGAATTAATTAAAAAGAGGAAGAAGTTCTTTTCTGCAATATATTAATATGATTAATTACCAGTTTGTAATGCGTGATTTTGAAGTAATTTAGGCATTATGATATAGTTTATTGAGAAATCATTACATAAGAACCTGCATGTTTATAGAAAGCCTTGTGATAAAATTTATGTCAAAATTTTATGAAATGCTGTTGATATATGATATCGTGTGAAATTATTGAGAAATGTTAATTAGAGGAAGCTATATGGAGTTGCAATCCATTTTTTATGCTTCTTCTGGAAGGGATTCATGAAATTGTTTTGATACTTCATTTGCATTTATGTTGATTATTTAGGATTCGAATTTGTAAGTTGGACTCAACTCTAGACCTGAACCTCAATTCTGAGATAAGTGCGACTTGAAATAACCACATTTGCATTCAATGCTTAGCATTTCATATGTATGCATGTAAACTGAAAACACGAGGATCATGCAAGCGACTAATCTCATACTTGATTCATCTTGGTCAGGTTAAAGTAGCCAGTCTAAAAACAGAAAAAGTTTAAAAATAAAGATAAAAATCAGGAAAAAAGATTGAGGCCTGGTAATTTGAGCTGTTTGTCAGATCGGTGATCAAGTGCACTTGTGCCATTTTGGTCCCTCTCATTGTTTATGTCTTATTTGCATGCCTATGATATGTCAGTTCAAAGAGTAGCTGGGGATGCCAGATAACAGATGACGGGCTGTATAAGATTTCATTGGCGAAATGCATTGGAAATTATGGTCATATTTAAATGAAAAGAATTTAAATAATTGTATTTGCTAATTGAAAGTTAGGGTAGATTAAGATTGGCCAAGTATTGTGATGAAGTTTTCGTATGTCAATCAATTGTAAAGCCATCGTCAATTTGGCATAGCCCTTCATCCATACATGACTTATTCGAACTAACTATAAACTGAATTATATATTTTACTGTTAAAATTTTGGTTATTTATTTGTTGATTTTTTTTATGACATATTGGAATTAGTTTTAAACTCATGACCGATATATTTCACTAATAAATTCTTCTATTATCCATCTGCAGTTTTATTTGACTTTTACCGGCCACTACAACATCCTTGGTTCTTTCTCCCAATTGTTCTGTCATCACTTCCAATTTTTGTGGAATAAAGGTAAAACTTTTCTATGAAAGAGTTGTATGATATAATGACTATAAGTTAGAGTTTTTAGTTAATTTGAATTATTGCTAAAACCTGGTAATTGAAAGGAGATAACCATGAAAAAAATTGTCTGTTCTAATTTGCTTATCCTAATAGTAACTACTAATCAGTAAATATAAAACTGCAGGTGTTAAGTTAAACTAGTACTGAAAATGGAGATGTTATATTATGGCTTGATGGGTGGGATCTTGGTATGGTTTTTTTAATGAGTTTTGGTATGTGTCTAGTCTAGGATTTTTATGGTTTTGCAAAAATCGGAAGATTGGAAAATATGTTTGGTTTTTGATGAATCCTTGGTGCAACAGTTCGTGAAGGGAACCTTGGAGAAATCTAGAATTAGGATTGTAGATTTCCACAAGGTTATCTAAAACCTCGTAAAAACACTATTTGGCCCTTGTTTAAAGGAATTTACAAAAAGTTGAATTCTTCTTTTCGCTATTCGAAGATTAATATGTTAAATGTTGAATAATATAATTATCTTATTATAATTCTAAAATCATATTTGCTTTTGAAATTATACATGAACTTGCTTGAAAATCTTATAGAATCTAATTAGGCCAAATGCCCTGCAACGACCCAGTTTCATTGCATTCATAACTGACATTGCATTGAAGACTCCATCCATATATAAGTATTGTCCATACGGCATTCTGTGAAATCTGATTATGGATGTTATGTTATAATATTTAGGCACTCTAAGCTAGCTCTACCGATTCTTCTAATGAGGACAGACAAATTTACTTTTTCCATTATGCTTGATTGCACTAGATTTGTAGAGATTAACATTGCTATTTTTCAAAACGACTTCTTGGTGCGCGATCCATGACGCAATTAGATTATTGATGGAGGATTATTATTTTTTCTTTGGATAGGTACGATTAGCTAGCTATTATATTTGATTTGATTTAATTTGATTTATATATTTAAGAGGATTAGTATAATTTTAATACGAGTAGTATCTCTTTTTATATATACTAAATCTTTTAATTAGATTTTATTTTAATTCTATAAATTGACTAAGACTGTAATTAGTCCCCAGAGAATTTTTATGGAATAATAATATCATTTTGTCTCTCTTATTTTTTTCTAGCATTATGCGAAATTAACATGTTGATAGCATATTGTTTTTGAAATTTATGCACAAATCAACATATTGTAATTTTTATCTCTTTTTGAAAATTTGCACTCTTATTGAGTCTTTGAATTTTGATGTCTATTTGTCTAAATACTATTAGAATCAAGAGACATATAGAAGATTATTACATGATAACCATGTGCAATTCAATAGATTTTGATTTTATTTTAATCTTTGAGTAGTTTTTGCTCTGTCAATTGGTATCAAAGTTGTAATCGTTGTTGGAGAAGATGCCACCATGAAGGTGACAACAACAATGTGTGGTAGAGATTTAAAATTCAAAAGTTTGCCCATCTATGGATGTGTTTGATATTAAACACCTAGATTCTTATACTTATGATTCTTTTAACAATGAAAAATCAAGGGAGAATTCTGTCTTAATATATTTTCAAGAGATTATAATTAATATATTTTCTTTCATTTCCATTACTATAAGAAATAATACTATATTGCGAAATTTAAAATTTCATTTTAAACTCAATTAAATCTTAACTTTTCAAATTGTCATGTCAATTCATTGACCAAAATAGGAAGTCCACATGTTGAAGCATGGTATAGAGATAGTGTTGGTTTCATATATGCATGAACATAACATATATGTATTTAAATCCATTTGCATTGATTTCACTCTTACTAAAAACAACATTAAAAACCTTATGTGTATTTAAGATTATTTCATTCGTCCTTTTCCTTTTCCTTTCTCTTTTTAATCTACTGATATTATTTTAGTGTGGTTGTAATTCTTTCTTTCTATGGCTTTCCTTAGAATACACATGGATAAGAATTGGATGAATTGCGACATTGGAAGTGAAGAGTATCAACGAGGTGTAGAATTTTTCGTTGCATACATGCAATTGAAATATGGAGGAAACACGGAGTTAAATTGTCCATGCAGGAGGTGTTTGAATAACAACTCGTACACCGTGAACGTGATTAGAGCACACTTGCTTGTTGATGGGATAGACATAACTTATAAGTGTTGGATATATCATGGTGAGGAGCCGACTATTGAATTGCCTAGTGGACCGCGTGGTAGAATTCGTCATATAGAGAGTGAAATGATATATAATGAGGTGGAGTACAATGTTGTAAATGATGATGACATTGACGGGCTTGATGAAATGCTTGAAGATTTAGGGGCTTTTGCTACGAATCAAGAGGAAGATGCAAGTCTCCGAGATGGCTTCGATCTTCCAACAGATTTTTTAAGTGGTTTAAGAGCTGACTCACAACAAAAGCTTTATCCGGGTTGTAAGTTCTCTAAATTCTCCTTTATAGTGAAGCTTCTCCACTTGAAAGTATACAATAAGTGGACTAACAAGTCGTTCGACATGCTTCTACAACTTTTGCGTGATGTGATACCTAATGGAGAGTCTCTTCCCACTTCATACTATCATGCAAACAAGTACTTAAGAGGGTTGGGTATGGGTTACCACAGTATTCATGCATGTAAATATGATTGTTGCTTATTTTGGGGTACGAACAAGCATCTTACCAGTTGCCCTACTTGTGGTACTTCTAGGTATAAGATGTCTGGAGGGTCCAGAAAGCCCATTCCTCATAAGATTCTGCGGTACTTTCCTGTAAAACCAAGGTTGCAACGCCTTTTCATGAATCCTAAGGTTGCTCAAAAAATGCGTTGGCATAAAGATGAACATAAGAGACAAGAAAACATTATGAGCCATCCAGCTGATGGGCAATCTTGGATTAATTTTGATAATGAATTTCCAGACTTTGCAAAGGATAGTCGTAATGTGCGGTTGGGGTTAGCTAGTGATGGCTTTAACCCTTTTGGTACCATGAGCCAGTCATATAGCATGTGGCCAGTAGTGCTTCTTACATACAACTTACCACCATGGATGTGCATGAAGAAAGAGTATTTCATGATGACGTTGTTAATCCCTGGGCCTAAAGCACCAGGGAAGGAGATCGATGTTTACATGCAACCTTTGATTGATGAGTTGAATGATCTTTGGGTCAATGGACTATGGACATATGATGCATACTCGAAGTCTTCTTTTAATATGCATGCTGCATTGATGTGGACCATCAATGACTTTCCAGCTTATGGGAATTTGTCTGGGTGGAGCACAAAAGGATACAGTGCTTGTCCTGTATGCGAAGACCAAACACCATCAATAAGACTTAATAGCAAGATTGGGTATGTTGGTCATAGGATGTGGTTGCCAAAGGAACATAGGTGGAGACGTAGCTTGAAATTTGATGGAATGCGTGATAATCGTGAAGCTCCCGAACCATATTCTAGTGAAGACATTCTTCACCAATTACGTACAGTGGTAGATGTGGGTATGGGAAAGCATCCAGAGAAAATTAAAAGAGCACATCATGTTGGCGGGTTCAACTGGGTTAAGAAGTCCATATTCTTTCAATTGCCATATTGGTCAAAGTTAAAGCTTAGACATAATCTTGATGTCATGCATATTGAGAAGAATATTTGTGAGAATATTATCTACACAATTCTTAGGATTGATGGAAAGACAAAAGACACTTATAAAGCTAGGCTTGATCTAGAGGAACTTGGTATTCGGAAGGAACTACATCTATTGAAGCGGGGTGATGGCAAGTATTTAATGCCATGTGCAAGTTATGCATTAAGTAACTCTGAAAGAAAATTATTCTGTCAATTTCTAAGGAATATTAGATTACCCGATGGTTATGCATCACATATAGGTAGGTGTGTAGACAACTCATGCTCAAAACTTTCTGGTATGAAGAGTCATGATTGCCATGTGTTGCTTCAAAGGCTATTGCCTGTGGGTATTCGTGGCTTATTGCCTAGAGATGTCACCACCACCATATCTGAGCTCGGGACCTTCTTCGAGAGGTTGTGCCGACGTATGTTGAATGTTGAGGAGTTACAAAAGATGCAGAGCGATATTGTCACAATATTGTGCAAGTTAGAGCTAATCTTTCCACCTGCCTTTTTCGATGTAATGGTGCATCTAGCTATCCACTTACCTCAAGAGGCCCTAATGGCTGGACCTGTTGCTTACCGCTGGATGTATCCTATTGAAAGGTACATTGTGAATACAACACATAACATCTTTATTTTAATGTTTTTTTTTTGAATGTTTGCATTTTTTCTCCCCTAATTTATTTTACTATGTAGATACTTAGGCTCTTTAAAGCAATTTGTTCGGAATAGAGCTTATCCGGAAGGTTCAATTGCTGAAGCCTATGTTGTTCATGAGTGCTTGACTTGGTGCTCCCTTCACTTAGAAGACTTGGAGACAATATTTAACCGACCAGATAGGAACTTTGATTCTCTGGAAGATGGTGGGCTGGACATCTTTACAAATAGGGTTGGTTTTATTTCTCCACCTACATATGTGGTATTATCAGATGAGGAGGTCGAAATCGCCAAATGGTACATTATCAATAATTGTCAGGAGATGCAACCATATTTAGCGTAAGTGGCTGTCATTAGATCATTTTTACTATGTTAGAGAACTATTAAAATTTGTGTGTATTACTTAACCACAGTGAAATTTATGTTGCAGTGAACATATCGACATTTTAAGCTCACAAAATGGTGATGACATAGATGAGCGTCACAAGAGTGAATTTAGTCAATGGTTTATGAATAAGGTAAATATAATTAACAATGCCCACATATACTAAGGCTATAGGTAAAGGAAGTTTAAGAAAATAGGCCTGATTGTCTATTTTGTTGTCATTATTGCAGATGAGTGCGTTGTATGAAAGTGGTGACCCGGTCATCAGTGCGTTATATGCATTATCATTAGGACCCGATTCATGTTTCAAGAGATACAACAAATTGATATACAATGGTGTGCGATTTCATACAACAGAATTTGATGATAGGAAGAAGACTCAGAATAGTGGAGTGCTTGTAGAGGGAAATGAAGGAGACACGAAAATTGAATTTTATGGGGTTTTGACAGATATATATGAGTTTACTTATGTTAGAAACAAAAGCGTGATCTTGTTTAAGTGCAAGTGGTGGGACACTAACATGCGGCATGTTCGAGTTGATGATGGCTTTAAAAGCATTAAGATTACTCGTACGTGGTATGAAAATGATCCGTACGTGCTAGCATCACAAGCTAAGCAAATATTTTATGTAGAGGACATGAAACTAGGGACTGAATGGCGTGTTGTGCAACAGTTTGAGCATCGCCACATCTATAATATGGACTCGCTTGAAGGTGGTGCAAATTTGTTAACTGATGTGGAGGCTCGATTAGCAGATGAGATCTTAGATGAACATTTCATAGATGATGGTGATGGAGGAAATGAGCTGCATCCAGTAATCGATTGCGATGTTGATGTGCTATTGAGAACTGATGTAGGTCATGAGACTGTTGATAGGGAGGTTATTAGAGGAACAGTGCAAGCATCTACACATATAGAGCATGATGCCGGTATTGAATCCAGTGAAGATGAGGATGAGAATGAGGAGATGGATGAGACGCTGGTGGATTATGACAGTAGCGATGCAAATTGAATGGTTATGTTTTTTTTTTTTTAAATTTATTTCCTTAATTATGCTTGCAAGATCAATTTTTTCCTTTTTTTTAAGGCGATGATATTAGCATAAGCTTTTATATATTGAATGATGTGTTGCCAAGCTATTATGTTGTTTATTTTCTAATGACTAACTTACGCCTTTTTTTCATTTTCAGGTTTGTAATGGCTGGTGGTCGAAGGAATGTTCACAGGAGAGGAGGGAGGACTAAACGAGATACTCGACTACCTATTCGTGATGAGTCGGATTCTCACCATTCTGGGGATGATATGCACCAATCAGAACAACACAACCAGCCACCTAATCCTTCTGAAGCCTTAGGTATTCCAGTTGGACATATCATTAAAGTAGAATAAGTTAGTATAAATTGGTAATTCAAATTGATTTTGTGTTCTACTACAGCAAATGACACTCCACATGGTGAAGGTATCAACGTAAGTCCAGCAAATGCATCCTTACAGGGCAGCAATTCAGCTGATCGAAACCACACTCCAGGTAAGTGGTGAAATTGGCATATAAATGTAGAAGATAGGTTTGGAAAATCAATTACCTGTCCATACAACTAGTAAAATCAACTTTAACAACAGATCCCTCCTAGAATTTGCTTAAATTATACTACTCAGATCTTCTTCCAGAACATCATCATAAATAGGACATGATAAACGCACGCACATAAACATGTATATATGTTCAACCAACCAAGTTACCCATAGAAGTTAAGAGAAGTCCTAAAAGCTTGAACCATACATGATATTTACCTGAAGTTGCAACAACCTTTTGGACTACATTATTTTCTTTGCAGTATTCAAGAGTAGTCCACTGGTTTCAATCTGCGATGTTGATTTATAGATATTACATTTAGAGTTGAATAATTCTCTTTAGCTTTCAATCTGTGATGTTGTTTTGTAGATATTGAATAATGTTCTTTAGCTTTAAGTCTATCGTTGATTTATAAATAATGAATACTGCCCTCAAACTTTCAGCCTTAGTTGTTGATTTATTAAATGTTATTGGTTTATTGGTAGTTGAATACTTTTTTCATTGCTACGAATAAAGACCCATTTATGCCTCTAACTTCATTTGATAGATTGTCATGTAAAAATAAATTGACCGCATGGTGTATTGAAAGGAAATTGCTCACCATGATAAACCTGTTCAAGTTCACACGACGAGCTACGGTAAAAGTCAAGAATCACCCTCTATTTTATTGCCACCGAATAAAGGCAACCTGCTCAAATAAAATGCAAAACTGGGAAGACTTGCCTCAACGAAATATTCTTGTTCACCATTTCAATGACAGCACTTGGACACTTTTAATGCTATGGATTCCTTTATACTAAGGATTTCATTTAAAGTTCCTATGCACGTCAACATTTTATTTAAATTATTCATAAAATTCTCAAAAGAAGATCCTTAATATTTACTTATAATATTTGCGGTCATCACAAAATAAAAATTTATACAAAACAAACCTTAAAAGTAATATCTATGTGTAATTATGTACATATTTGTGTGTGTGGGGGGGGCTTTTTGGAATCTTTATCATAGGGCTCCAATTTATTAAAATAGTAATGACATGTTTTTTTTTTTTTTTTTGCTTTATTTCATTTAAATCTGAATTCTCCTCATGACCCTTTTTTCAGCAGGATTTCAGTATACGATAAAATCCTATAAAGTTATAATTTTGAGACGCTAAAAAATATCATGACGGGCACACCCTAGTTTCATCAATAATAATGGTTTTGTAATAAAAATTTACGTTTAGAGATAAAAATTAATGTGTTGACATGTTTGGTCTGTAATGTCTTACATAATTTCGATTTTGCTTAGGTACGTGTAGTTTTGCATGTCTCTAATTTTTTCCTATTTTCATATGGTCAAATATAAGTGCTCTCTATACTCATATTTCTAATTCTATTCCCACTATCCTTGTTGTGTATTTAGCTTTGAATATTAACATATGTAATGTGATTTTTTCTTTTCCTATTAAATGTAGAGAATGAAGCTCCAGATACACGGGAAATGAACAATGGTCAAGTGGATAGGCCCCAAGAGCACAGCCACACGTCTAATAATACTGAATCTCTTGGTAAGCTTTATAAATGTATGCAATAAATTATTGAAAGTGTGCAAGTTAAAAACCATTCTCTTATAATTGTAGCAACTGAGAGCTCAACACGATCTGTTGGTAAGAGGAGTGCATATCGTGGTGAAGCACTTGAGCGGGAGAATATGAAGCGAAAGGGGAAAATGCTAGTTGAGTTTACTACATCCGGAGGACGTCCTGTTTCGGCAGATCAATCCTCAAAATTAGCATCTGAGATAGGGAAAGCATGCAGGGACTTGTTGCCTCTTTATGGTGAAGATTGGAGAAAATTAGATAAGATGGAGAAACAACGAGCTTGGGAGAGGGTCAAGGTAAAATGTAGACTAAACTTTCTTTTCATATTACTTACTTATTATGTGATGTTACTAATCATTCTTTTGTCTTAACTGATATGGTTGATGTAGAATCGATTGAATATTGATGATGTAGTAAAAAATGGCAACAAATTTGCTGCTGCTGATAAATGGATGGGGAGTCTGCTTAGAAATCATCGAAGTAAAACTAAGAGGAGATGGATGGAGATTGGTGATGTAGCAAGACCTAAAGGATCGAATGAAGATGATTGGAAGAAGATGACGGAACAATGGACTAAAGAGATTGCAGAAGAGAAGGCAATTTTACAATCTAATGACCCATCGAAGAAGGTAAACTCTACATACCCATTTTCTTGGGATTTCAAGTAATAACTACATAAATATGTCACTGTTTTTAATTAATAGAGGACCAAATCAATGATCGGGAAAGAAGCACGTGGTTCTGTCAAATACTTGCATAGGTCTGGCTCTCGATCTTTTGAGAGCAGAAGGAATGAGCACGTAAGTAGCAACACATATAATTTCTAACATGTAGTAGTAAGCTTACTCAAGTGTTTAACATTTTTGTAATATATATATGTGTATGTAGATCAATCAAAATCACCAACTGCCCAATGCTATCGAGTTCTTTAAGCAAACTCGATATCGTGAACCAAGGCCTAACAGTACTGGTGGTTGGGTTTCACAACAAGCTTCTGAAGATTATGTAAGTCTATGGGTTAAGTTTTATTTTGAATATGTTATTAAATAAGCAATATGTTGCGGATGTTATGTTTTAGTTTTCATAATGTAGGAGAAGATGGTGAAAATGTATGAGGATTCACAATCTTCTGACAACCCAAAGACACCACAAGAGATTGTTGACATATTTATGAATGCAAGTAACAGATCGACTACCATCCTGGAAGAGGATATGGACCACCATCTATTGGGAAATCAACACGAAGACAGAATGAGAGGAGGAGTTAAGACTGAATTGCAAGAGGAAAAAACATTACGCCAACAACAAACTCAACAGGTAAATAAACTTTAATACGGCTTCCAAGGGTGATTGTGGCAGAACCTAAAGGTCCTTGGATTTTCTCTTGACATACAATGTGTAGGTTAAGGAATTGTGGAAATAATAGTCCTCTAGGATGTGGCAGAACCCTACCTTTTTTGTTAGGCATTACATGTGTTTAAATATATGCAAATGTGACATAACAATTGAAGCGTTCACGATGTCTGCAATATATACAGTCGAGATATTAGGCATGTGTCCATGACTTTATGTCCTATTTTGGTTTAGTTTTTTACTTTGTTCTGTATTTGCGTTTCTATGTTACCTTGTGATGTTCCTATAATGTAATTTTCAGGTTTATCACTAGGCCATCAAGAATACTTGGTGTGTTGTGGTTAACGTTTTATACATAAGTCATAACTTTTGCTATTTATGTTAATAAGACTACACTTTCACATCTTCTTTTCGTCCATGCATTGGATCATAAACAAGTTGAATCGAGATAGTGTTTAAGTGTAATCTCAAACTTGATTCAAAATTTCAAACCAAAGTTAAAATTTTAAAGCTTGAATCCATTTACACTTAATTGAAAAAAAATGTTTTAAATTTTGATTAGTATAATATTAACATAAACTTTAGTTGAACTTACTTAATATTTATAGTCAAATTGAATATTAGAAAGTTTAAATTTGATTTGATAGACTACTTAAATAGCTCAACTAGATTTTTTGATTTTTGAATTGAATTTGCTACTTAATGGTATTTACAGCTTGATAAGCTAACTCGACTTGTACAACAACTTATATCAAGTTTCCCAGTAGTTCAGGTTAGTTATCATGAGTCATTTTTCATTATCTCATTCGTGTTTCTTTTAACAATTTAATAATTATATTTAATTTGTATATTGTGACAGCAAATCCAAATGGAACTACTTCTGCAAGTGCACGACATGCTTCATCAAATCCATCGCTTGGAGATGATGATGTCAATAGTGAGGAAAAAATTAAGTAGTCAGTTTTTTGTTTTTTGACTTTATCACACTGACATGAATGGGTCAAATCAATGTGATAAAGTTGTACATATGCCCATTTTGATGTAATTTGGAGTTTACGCTAACGTTTCTTGTAAGGACACTAACCATATTTTTTGGTTTTTTTTCCCTTTAATGCAACGATGGTCATGGTGATCTTTAAGTAATTTTAATGTTATTAGTTTTTTATTACATATCGAGCGCATTGTATGCTCCAAAATGTATTAGTGACATTTTTTCATATATAAATTACATGTGCTGAAGTAATGCAGTATCAATTATATTATGAGTAAACAGGTTTATATTGCCAATTGTGCATATGTTGCACTAAACAAATATATTTGCCAAATAAAACAATTTGAGCATTAACATCTCCTTAACAAGTCATAGCCATGTTTAAACGTCGCTAAAAAAACAACAACCACACATGTAGACGTCGCCAATGCATTACAATAGCCATGTGTAAACGTCGCTAAATAAATATAAGAAATCATTAGAATAGCCACGTGTAAACGTCGCTAAATAAAACAACAAACCAACATGTAACGTCGCCAATGCATTACAATAGCCATGTGTAAACGTCGCTAAATAATATAACAATCATTAGAATAGCCACTGTAAACGTCGCTAAATAAAAAACAAACCACACATGTAGACGTCGCCAATGCATTACAATAGCCAGTGTAAACGTCGCTAAATAAAACAACAACCACACATGTAGACGTCGCCAATGCATTACAATAGCCACGTGTAAACGTCGCTAAATAAATCACATTGTGGTCCAACAAACATATATGAAGCTTATTCAACCTGTGTATGGCCATGGTTAAACATCGCCAATTATGTAATTTACTTACGTTTAGACGTTACTAATAAAAATGTTTACCCACGTTTAAACGTCGCCGATCACAAGTTTCCTTCCTTTTATATTTGGTGGTATGGATATTAGTCATATTTAGCCACACGTAAGTATGACCAAAACATGATAATAGGCCATGTTTAAACGTGGCCTAACAAAGTGTATTTGGCTGTCAAACTAACATTGCGACGTTTCAATTTTTAACGTTACTTATCAAATCTGCGACTGACCTTTTGCGACGTCTATAGGCCTGTAAAAAAACGTGACCAAAAATTTTTGGTCACGTTTTTTTAATGGTTAGCCACGTTTATTAGACGTAGCCAAAGGCTCATTTTGTTGTAGTGTAAACTATAATGTTGTTTTCTTGTCTACTATCATAATAGGTTCTTGTTCCTTTAATATAGACACATTTGCTGATAGAATCTGTCCTCTTGCCAATCATAGTTAAAAGGCTCAAATATTATCATTAGTGACTTAACAAAATGATCCCATGTTTTACAATGATTGAATTCGTCCATACACCTATACCATAAAGTAGATGCATCTTGCATAGCAAAAATTATAAGTGTTGGATAATATTTCTCATTTATATGGTAATGATCCAAGAAAAATTTCACTCTTAACACCTAAGAAATAGGATCTTGACTAGAAAACGTGGGATCTCTTGCTTGATTATATTTACTATGAATGAATTAAATAATTAGAATGATGTAGCTTGCAATATCTCAAAACAAGGCTGATTGAGTCTCAATCTATCTAGTCTAAAGTTGATAAATTGCAATGGCAAATTAGTATCACTTGCTAATGTATGGATACTCTCTAATTTAGATGATGGAAATTGAAAATGTGAATTTGATGATGATGATTCTTGTTGTAAATTTTGTTCATTTTGCTGTTGTTGGTGACGAAATTGATGTTGAATATCCTAATGTTGCTCTTATTGCATCTAATCCTTAGATGCAAATGATGAATCCTCAGTTATATTAGAATGTGATAACTCCTTTCTATTTAAAATTTTCTTTGATAGAACTTCTTGAGTCTGACTCTTGGCAATACTATCCTTGCTTGAATTTAATTGGGATAAACTTTCTTGAATAGCCAATAGAGATTTTGTTAACATGTCCATATCTAATTTGCTATGGGAAATTGACTTCTACTTATGTTGTTAATTCTGATGTAGGTGCTAACTTTAGCTGAATGAATGTAAGAACAAGCAAGATCAAGATCAAGACCAAGGTGACGAGAGCACCAATGTCATAACCGACCCAGCCCACCTCTTGTTTAACCTAAAGTGTATAAAAGCTACAAATGAACTTAACACCCCCTTTTGCCTCTTCTTCTTAGTGAGTCTTCTAAACCCTATTTACTTTGTGTTATCCTTAGATCCATTCTATGAATCTGATCTTGATTTGTTTGTTTACTTGCAAGGTAACCATGGAATGCTTATCTATGAATGATTTTGGCTCTTCAAGTTAGCTAATGACTCCGAAATCACGCATTGTCATTTCCGGAAATGAGTTTTCAATCAATGGTTCCTTGTTTCCTCTCCTTTATTATATATATTGAACTATTTACATTTCTTAGATCTATTCAAGAAATGTTGTAATCTATCTATATTTTTCAATTACAACTGAATTTTAGTTACAATACTTATTGATTATGTTGTCCTTATTGTTGGGTTGTAACAAAACCCCGGCCTTTTTTTTCTTTCCTTTTTTTTTTTTTTTCATTCTCTTTTTGTTTTAATAATTGGGAAATCTATGTTTTGATGTTTAATTATATCGCTTTTCTTATTACTAGCCATTTAAATTTATCAATCTTTTACGGAAACACTTTATTTATTGACATACTTTTTAATTTGAAAGAACAAAAATGTTTTATATAAAAAAAATTTAAACAAAAAAAAAACTAATAAAAAAGCTTAAACAAAAAAAAAAAAAAACTACTTTCATAACAGGTTTAGTTGACTTTGTAAAAATAGAATTGAATATTCAAAACTAAATACTACATTTAGTATTTGAATAATGATTTCACACAATTCTTATTAGTGCAGAGCTAGAAATTGAATTCTGTTTTAAAATAAAAAATTAAAAACTATTTTTTTATCCCTTTCAACATATTTTATCTTGAATCTTTATACACGTGCATTGATTTATCTATTGAAACTTTCTCCTAAGGATTACTTTTCTATTCAAATTTTTTAATAATTTACATTAATATTTTTAACTTATCTATATTAATAAAGGTGTTTGGTTTGGATAAATTGATTGGACATGACTAAATAAAAATTGTAATATCTTATTTGGTTGTGGTTTTGATACTTAATAATATCCTAAGAGTATTAGATAAATTTGATAAAAAATAGTATTATGCGAAGATGTGTTACATTTTTCTGTTATTGTATAACTCAAATTCATTAAACAGTTTATTTTTTTATAATATTCTTGTCTTGTATTTATATATAAATAATAACAGATAACATAAAAATTTTTATCTACTACTATTCATACTAAACAGGGAAATGTTATCCTTTTGCCTCTACTAGCATATAGCTTCTTCTATTTTTTACGGTTTCCATTACCAAAAGCTACTTTACAGTTTACTTTGTTGGTGCTGATCTACCACGCATGGGGCAATGTTGGTCGCATAACATTCCGATAAAAAGTTTAAAAACATTATGGAAAGAGAGTGGAGAGAAAGAGATTCCTATCAAACTAGTCATCCATCTCCCGGTGTCGTTTCCGTAGACGCGGCATGCCGTTTTGTTGTTGCATTCTGGGAGCTCATACTCATACCGACCACAGCACTGTCTCACCTTAATTTGCGTGTCCTCTTCCTCTTTCTCTCTCCCCCGATTTGTCACTATATATATCTACATGTCAAGCTCCATGGATTTCACTCCCATCTCAATTCTCGAAGTTTAATACACATAAACAAGAACAACCCTGTAAACTATAATCACTTAAACATACCGAGAAGCAACCTTAAACACACACACACACACAAAAAGCACCTCCCTCCATTATGGGATCGACCAGGAACCCTAGTTTAGGCACAACCACCACCTTTCTCCTCCTCCCCCTCTTCCTCTTCCTCTTCCTCTCCCTCGTTTCTCCGCCAGTTAGCGGCCGCCGCGGGAGCATCGTTGGCGGATGGACAGAGGTAAAGGACGTGAAAAACAACAAGGAAGTACAAGACTTGGGGAGGTTTTCAGTCAAGGAATACAACCGCATGCACCGCCGCGGTGACGACCGGAGCGGCAGCGGCGGTGACGGTAGGTTGTTGTTCTTTTCGGAAGTGGTGGAGGCTAAACGGCAGGTGGTTGCAGGATACAAGTATAAGTTAAGAATAGAGGCTGTACGACATGGAGTTAGTCAAATGTTTGAGTCTGTTGTTGTGGTCGTACCTTGGCGTAATGACTCTAGGGCGTTGGTTGAGTTCGGACCTTACAAAGGTGAAAACAACAATAATAATATAAAAGTTCTTGGGTTTTAATTGGGGGTTTTTAGGTCTTACGGTGTGATTATTCATGCATGGCCGGTTTTGCTTTCGTTTGCGAATAATTTGACTTTCTTGTTGGAAAGTAATAATGTAAGTATAGTTTTAGGTTTTAGCTTTGTATGACCGATGATGTACGATGTGTGTAATTGTTGGAGTTAATTATCTATGTATGAATAAGACCACGTTAATAAAAAGGCATTACTATGGAAATGTATTTTATAGAAATCATTTCCGGTGTTATGAATTCAATTTAATTCGAGGTATGATCTCTATAACAGAGTTGGATGGATGTGCATAAATACACTTTCTAATTGATCATAGTAGTTCGATTTAGATTGGCCAAATAGAAATCCTGATAATATGGTAGTAGTAGTAATTAGCAGTACTTAGTCTGTGTCGATTGTTAAAATTTTATTTGGATCGTATTTGTATATGATGTATATCTGTAACTTATTTATACATATCTATATCGTATTTATTTATCATCGTTATATATATGAGTCATCGATATCTGTGTCTTCAACAAACATCATTAAATGTTGAATTGATGTCGAATTAGATAACGGAGGAATCCTAGAATAAGATGTTAGAAGAGTAACGACTTCATTTGATTTCGGGATCAAATGCATCTCTATAGATATGATCATCACAACCTCGGCCGCACTAGTGGAGCAGAGTTCATAGTTATTTCTCCTTCTATGGTACTTCGTGTTATTTTAGCTACTACCAAGACCCTCCAGTGCCTTACTAATAGCACAATGGGCTACGATGCTATGGCATACTCAGTCAATGCTTAAAGGTAAATTCCAATTATGTCCGCAATTGCATCACGTTCGTGATTTTTAGGTGGGTCATAACCTTCCAAGTCGGATATAATGGAGCGGTTTAGCTCTTACGATGGACAAACCCTTTTCATAGCCATTGCAATAAATCCTAATTTGCTCTTTCATCATCCTCATATGGAAATGGTTAAGACTTAAGAAAACAAAAGGAAAAAGAAAAATTCCTCATATGCTCGTCGTAGTAGGTTCATATTAGAACAAACAAGATTTTTTGTGCTGGTCTGTTACCAGGTCAGGCGCATAAAAGGTCTAATGCCCAACTATATTACAAACGCACCGTATAAACTCAAGCCCTTGACGGATCCCTTTCAAATTTGATACAAAAGCCTCTTCTTTCACTTCTTAATTGAATCCTTTCAAACTTGATATAAAAGCCTTTTATTTCACTTAATATATGACAAGCTTTACCTGGTAAGAAACCCTAACCCTAACTTTGATTATTTCAAAATAATAATGTATCTTTTATTGTTGCAAAATATTCAAAAGTGGCTTAAAATGAAATTGAAACTCATTTATTGATGTAAGTTAAGTCAATTTAAATAGAATCCTTCTCTATCTTTGGTCTCTCATGACAACATATATCTCCATAGCTCTTTTGAAATTAGCCCACAAATTGTTTTGCTTGGTACAAATCCAAAGCCGTCCCACTATGGCAAACGAAGCCACTATAATTCGCTACTCATGAAAGTTAAAAACTGGTCGTTTTAAAGCTCCACCTAAGTAGACCATCACTATTAAGCTTAGGAATTTCAAGTTTGATTTTTTTCAACAAATGTTCAGCATGACCCTGATCATTGTTCGAACGAAGAAGACAATTTGGATTCTGATTCTTATTTTGTGCGCTCTACAGAGTTCCTGATACTGTTCATATTTCCTGCCAATTTCCAAAATTAATGCTTGCCACAAAATGTGTTGCAGATTTGTAGCTAACTTAGTAAATCACTCTTCTCTAGTAGCTTGTCTAGTTGGAGGTCATAAATGATACTGAGCAAGGTTCGACACAATCAATATCTCCATTTTCCTCTAAATTTTATAATTTATATGAATAAATAAAGTTTATTAGCAGTGAGTTGATAGGTAGCTATACAACCCACTAAAATATAATGAATTAAATGGATTGATTTGGTTTGTTTAACTTGTATAAATGCGTTAAATGACTAACTTAGTAGATTTATTCTTCTAAATTACCAGTCCATGTGGAATAAGTTAAGGTTTACAAACTTTTTTGCCTATTATTAAATTGACCACAATATATTGGTCCATTTAATTCATGAATCAAAATAGACTGAACCAATTAGGTCCATTTAACCTGCTCGCATAACACTGCTACTTCGTACTTAGATATCCTCACCAATAACTTTTTTCTAACTCTAATACCCTAGAAGCTGTCCTCCGTACTAAGGTGAACTATTGAGTATAAAAAAATTATTAAGTTATGGGAGGGTTTTTTACCACAAAAATAAGGAATTCCTCATTTTAGGGTCATTTTCATAACAATAGGGAAAAAATTCTCATTCTAGAGGTCATTTCACCATTGTAGGTTAGAATTCCTCGTTGTGGGAGCTTTTCACCACAGTAAGGGGATTCCTCGTTTCAAGAACCATGTCACCACATTAAGAGGAAATTTCTCATTGTAGGGGTCATTTTCACTATAGTAGGGTGAATTCCTTATTGCAAATGGTAGGGGGGACTCTTTGTTATAGGGATCATTTAATCATAGTATAGGTAAATTCCTCGTTGTAAGCATAGTTGTCAAACTCGCGTGTCAACTCGTACTTTTCTATCAGGTTACGCGTTGATGATGGGATTTCTATTCAACTTGCATACAAAATCGTTTTTTTGAGTAAACTCGTGTAGAATTGCGATTTTACATAGTGGAATTGGTAGAATCGGTATGTAGAATTGTAAGTAGAATCTGTGTATAATCGTAAAGTTATAATTTTACACATTTTTTTTCTATTTGAATTTTAAAAATGCAATCAATTAAAGTAATGTATTAGTATTGTTATGTGTCGTGTTGGGGTGACTAGTAGATTTGAGTTATCTGTTCCAGCCCCTGAACTAGGTACGTCACTAGCTTATTTGTCATTTGTACATGTTAGCTATTAGCATCTGAAATGGACTAATTAGTCATTAGACTCTAATAAATGTTTTGCTACTAGTATTTAGCTGGGCCTAGTGGACTGGGAATACTGGTGATGCTAGGGTGGCATCCTGATGATCCTTGTATGACGTTGTCCTGAGTGGAGTCACACCTAGAAATGATTTCGGTAGATTAGATAAAAATGGTTACAGTTCTCGGGTTTTATGGAGTGCTCAATACCAAACATAAATATTATTATATGTTTGTCGTGGAGTTGTGGGTTACTCCAGGTTTAGGTTAGACATGGATAACCTTAGGCTGTGTCGGTTGTTGACTTAAAAATTATAGATTATGAAAATGTGGTTGTTGCATGTGAATGTGTGAGATGATTGTTCATATGTGTGTGCTTGTAGTTTTGGAATACTGGGCTTCGGCTTAATCCTATTTAATTTTTTTTAGAAACAGGTGAGGAGCCTTTAGTGTACACCTTGTTGGGATTTTGGTTAGGACATGATGTTTAGTATTTAGATCTATTGTAATATACTAGGTTTGATTTCTCTATTAGCATAGTTACATATGGCTACATATTTATTATGAAGTTTTATTTTAAAATTATGAATATTGATGAAACCATCTTAAATGTGAGTTTTGAGTTAATGAATACCATTTGAGGATGTTAGTAGGTTTTTGACCTTTAGTGTGCCACCATCTTATGATGACACATGGCGGGCTGATAATGCGCCTAAGGAAGAGTTGAAAAGTAAATGATTTCTTTCCCTTATTTAACTTAAAAAGAGCAAATGAAGGGAAGGAATTCTTTATAGAAAATTTGCTATGGAATCATATAAAACCACTCTCTCGATGGATTGGAGAAAATTTGGAAGGAAACCATAATAAATTGATAAAATACTCTTACAATAAAAATATATTTTAACAATTTTAGGTAATTTAATACTTTAGCAAAGTAAAGAAAAACTAATTAACTTTTCATATGCACCCATTCTATCCTATTTTCTTTCCATGCAGACGAATATTTTCATATCCCCCTGAGCTTTTTTCTTTGAATTTCTTTTGGTTATTCTAAATATTTATGTTACATTTGACTGATAAAAATGAAATTAATATTTTAACTTATTGCCATGGATAACTATTCTTTTATTTTGTTTGTAAAAATTTCTATTATAAAGAATATATATATTCTATGTAATATAAAATATATACACAATCCCTATCCCTTCTCAATTCCTTATGAAAAGTATTTTTTTTAAATTACTCCTAACAAATGAATCGTTATTATTTTCTAGCATTATATTATTTTAGTAACCGATAGGAATGAAATTTGTATCTTGCTTGTATTATCACAGAATATCAATTCTCTTATTTAATTTATAAAATATTTTACTGTAAGAAATCTCTATTTCATTCATCATGAAATAGAGAATAATATTCTATTTTTTTTTCTCCTTTTACCAATGAAATATTCCTTATGAGGGATATGTTTTTTTCCCCAAAAATAACCTCAATCACAAAAATAAAGGAAATTGCTATTTTATTTTCATTTTATTTCCATTGTAATAAATCAAGAACAACTCTATAGTACCGTAACGATTATAATAAAACCATTCCTATTACATCATTAATTAGACTGGATATTTTCTAATCATCATCAAAACCTAAGATTTTTTTTATACTAAGTTTTTAATAATTAAGTTAATTTTAATATCAGTATCCGTACGGTCCATGTCAGCATCGTAGAAGTCCGTGAACCAAACAAAATTGAGTCCACCTTGACTTACCAAATAAATAAATCCAAGTCTAACTACTCTTCTCCTCGTTGTCTTATAATCCAATCCGGGCCTTCCAAGGTAAAAGCAGAAAGAAACTAGTGAATCCAGAATTATCTTAGAATATGGGAATTTCATCGCTGCCAGAAGATTGTATAGCTCACATACTCTCCTTTACAACACCTAAAGATGTCTGCAGATCATGTGTCTTGTCTAAAATCTTTCAAAAAGCTGCGGATTCAAATGATGTCTGGGTGAAATTCATTCCTCCTGATTGTCAAAATCTCTTCCCTCAATTAACTAAAAAGGAGCTATATTTCCATTTGTGCGACCATCCACAGCTAATGGGAGACGATAATTCTTTGGTAAGCTCCAAACTAGATGCCTCTTTGCTATGTGAATTATACATAATGTTACTCTCACAAGAAGTAATCCTCTGTGTTTTGGGTGCAATTTTAGGGTTTTTTTTTTTTTGTCCTTTTTTTGCCAATGGGAAGGGGTTTCGAACCTGGATTTCTCGTGTGAGAGGCTAGAGGGATGCCATTATACCAATTGATACAATTTTAGGATTAAGTAATAACAAATACATCTGATTCTAAGATTTTTTTTTTTTTTTTTATAACGTTGTACATCTGTATTATTGTATAAATTATTTAATGTGATAAAATTAGAATTAGGGAAAAAGCTGCTTTCTTGTGCTTAAAATGATATTTTGATTTTTTCATTCATGACATATATGAAAAAAATTTATTAGAAAAACTTAATATCATAATATATTGATATCTTTTACTATTATTTGGATGCAGAGTCTTTCTTTGGAGAGAGGTAGTGAAAAAAATGTTGGATGATAAGTGCAAGATCATTGTCAATCGCGTGGAAAGATGACCCCACTTATTGGAGATGGATCCCAACACCGGAGTTCAGGTGAATTTTTGAGATCTTCAAATCTCTCAATAAATTTTTCCTTTTTGGTACAGTTGTTGGAAAGGGGAGTTAAGATCTTCTTTATAAATTCCTATAGACGTATTTGGTTGGCAGAATTTCTATTCGAGAATTCCTCTTTGTTTCTATAAAATCGTAAATTGCAATTCTCTTTTAGGATTAAAATAATAGTTATTATTTAATCTTTTACCACTATATTTGTGTATTAATTTGTAAAACATGATTGAACAGTTAAACATGAATTGAAGGAATTTTTGGATAGTCCGTTGATGGTACCATAAAAGATTTTCGAATTGAAATAAGGGTATAACAATGCATTAAATAAAATCCTAATTACATCACTAATGTCTAATGTCATTTTAAGTACGACCAGACGAAGTAATAACTATTACTTCTTTAATATATATAGGAACTGTAATTCAATTTTTACCTTATTCAGTTTTTTAATCCATTAAAACTTTTTTCATAAAGTAAAGATACAAGTTTCATAAAACTTATTATTATGCTTGATTTGCAAGATAGTCATTCCATAGAATAACATTCCAATCCCTGAATCTCAGCCCAAGAGAATAACCGAGGCACATCGAGAAATCTGTTTTACTGCTAAAGGATAACTAAGGCTCGCACAAGTAAAGCCACCTTAATTCTCCTTTGGGAATTTGGGTAACTTCTGCCAAACCTAAGTGGTTGAGCTTTTAAGCATACGAGAAACCCAGGTTAGTAGTTAGTGCTTTGTGGTCAAGGTAAATTATACCTCCAAGTGTGAATCAACTAGACCTACCTGTACCTATCTTATTTTCGTTGATCAAACTATACAAAATGGTAATAGTACAGTAAGAAATTATAAGAATTTGTGTCGTACATGTTGAGCTTTCAGATTCCTAATGGTGTTGGAAATTGCAGATTTCCTGAGGTGGCTGAGCTCTTGTTTGTATGGTGGCTGGATATAATCGGCAGAATAGAAACTAACATGCTGTCTCCACAAACAAATTATGCATCCTATTTGGTATTCAAATTTGGAGATGCTACGATGGGGTTTCAGCAGAAACAAGTCACATTGCAAGTCTTTCTTAAAGGAAACATTGAAAAGGAAGAGCAAAAGTTGTACCTTGTTCCCCGACGGGGAGGGCGGCAACCTTATGAGGAGCGAGCCGACGGTTGGATGGAGATAAAGTTAGGAGAATTCTATAATAACTATGGTGATGATGGGACTTTGGTGTGCAACTTCAAGCAGATCGATAATAATACTATTAAGGGAGGTCTTATTGTTGGAGGTATTGAACTCAGGCCTCTGTGATGTTTCCCCTCCATTTTGAAGTTGCAAAATTTGGTTTATTACCTATGGTAAGTTTCTTTGTTGATTGACATACGATAAGATCAACAGGCATCTTCATTTATGTTTCCAATTCCTCTTCCCTCTCAAAATTCTACCTTTTATGTTCCAGGTATAAAAATTTGGAAACCTTCCTTTATTCGCTTTCTTGGGTAGGATACGTGTAATTTAAAATATAAAGGAATTCAATTGTTCAACGTTCCTTAGTCCAGTTTTCATGTTTACACCAAATTCAGACACCAAACATGGAACAGGATTCGAATATGGATATTTGGTCTAATTTTGGTCCGGATTCTTAAAGAACCATAGCTACTTGTAACGGTGGCTGTTCCAAATCCAACCCCTGTCCAATCAATTCTAAGAGCACTAACTTTGGACAAGGTCGAAAACGTCAGTCCTCTTTTAAAGGTAGGCCTAGTTTATGAGTATTAGTTCAGTCAATCGATTCAAAGTAATGTTTATTCTTTAATAATGAGACTTATATGAACCAATTAGAAACTGGTATTATGTTATTTGTGTGGTGAAGCATAGTTTTATCATATAGACCCCCTGCCCCTGGTTAAACAGCCCTATCCAAGCATGTGTGAGTCATGATACAAATACATGTCCTCTACTCCTCTTGCTTGAGAATTTATCACTTTATATATATATGGAAGTAGGCAAATGTAAATATGATAGAAGTGGTCTTTTGTTAAAAAATGGCTCTTGTTACCTATGGAAAATTTTAAGGTTTTATACTTTCCTTTTTTTAATTGCCACTACCGAACGACTTATATTTATTATAATTGTGATCGAATTTTTAAAATTCTTTTCATATTCATGCCTTATAATTCTCTAATTTAAAAATAGAATTATGGGTTGAACAATTCTTATGGAACGGTAGAATTTCCCCATCATGGGTATATTTAGAAGAATACAAGCTTTATTAAATAGGTGTCCTGAAGAATTTAGTTACTCCTAAGGAGTAAGGACTAAGGTCCTAATCAATGCTCATAAAAATAGGCCTACATTGTCTGTGACTCATCCTCCATGAGTCCAATGCGGTTATTAGGCTTGCCGGATCGGACCATCGATGCTCATCAATGCCGTATCAGAAAATGAACTTTTCTAAGAAGTGTAGGGGTTTATAGAGCATGGATTGTTTAGAGTTAGAAGTGGCAACTACATATGTCAAGATAACCCGGCCCAACAACGTTCGAAGCCGAAGTCTTGGAAAAGTAAAGAAAATATTGTGTTTCTTGGATCGAACCAACTAAATAATAATACTGGTGGCGGTAGAGAGATAAGACATGTTGTAGGTATTAAAATATCATTCTAACATATTTTGGCAATAGTAAGTAATTTTTAATAAATTATTCATATATTAAATTTTTATTAATATTTATATTCTAAAAATCAATTTACCTAGCATATTAATAGATTAGCATCTTTCATCCTCAAGATCTCTTGCATGCCAAGCTTTAGAACTTAGAACCAACTGGCCGCACTAATTTCATGATGCCACATACTAAATGTGCTATTGAAGGAAATTAAGTGGGCCTTTCGGCACATCAAATCAGACCTCCTATCACACAAAAGGGGCCTATCTATTTTTGGAGACGATAATCTATTATGTTATAATGCACTTATAAGTAGATTTGTGCATACATGATGCATGTTTTGATTTTACATTGTTAGATATATGAATACCTAAGTCTACCATGCCTAGCGTGTTGTAATGCATTTACACCTTACATTTTTTTTTTTGTGTGCTTGTCGTTATTTTGCCACCAATAGTTGAATGATGAGATTGCTAGGTTAAAATCTCAATCGTATGCCTTCCATACCTAAAAACAATTGATGTGTCACCAAACATTGGCATCTATTGGAGGTGAACGAGTCACTTTTTTTCTTTTTCCAAACACCAAAAAAAAAAAAAAATGATATGTCAAAATGGAGTTAGGAATGAGCTTAACAAGGTCTAAATCTTGGTGTATGCCAAAACTAACTAATTTTGAATGTCATCAAAGCTAATCGACATTATTTATCGAATTAATAAGCGATAATTAGACATGGCAATATTAGCTATAGTTCAATAAATACAAAACCTGGATACTTTAGAGTCAACACATTAATAAGACATAGTAGTAAGTGTTTCATAATTACTATTATTATCCATGGTTTCATGATTCACACACATGACAGAAGCTTTTTACTTTTAAGCTAACATAATAGATTGGAAGGCACCACATCACTTTATCAACCATTTCAGCGCGGACGATTGCAGGAAAATGGATTCTCAAAAAATAATCTTGCCAGCAAACGGTTTTTGGATCAAAATTGAGGAGATTTTCTATATCCACACCTTCCTTTTCAGCCATAATCTTTAGGGCTCTTGTGTTAGAGTCATCCAAGCTGTCCACAAATACATAGAAATGTAAATAAAGATTCCTTGTTTGTAAAATATAATTGATTAAGACACATGTTCCTTAAAACGATGAAATGGGAATGGTGTAATATGTTAATTCAATAATTAATAAAAGAGGTGCTAATTTTCTCTTACATTCCCTTGAAGAACAAATATGGTCTATATAGGTCAGCCAATCGAATAACTGCATCTAATTTCTTCTTCAATTGGGCATAAGATCCTTGGAGTTGCGGGTAACATGTCAAACTTGTCCATTTAAGAATCTGAAAAATAGTAGAAATTAAATAGAAAGAGTTTGAGCTACAATACTTGTGATAAGCTCCATAACAATCATCATAATAGTATGGATATAAGGAATAATATTGTATTTCGTACCTTAATTTGTGTTTTTTAGCAACATCTTGTCTTAATTATCTAATTGCCAAAGTGATTACTCAACATCTATTTTTTCCTTTCTCATTTAATGCTTTACTACCATCTGCCAACTTACTCTAGTGTTGATTGCATGGGTTTGGAGACCCAATAAACAATGAAGAAACATTATCATCAAAGGAAAAAACATAAAAGTAAGGAAAAATAATAGTTGAAGCTACAACAATTGAAATATTCTTGTAAATTAAAAATAAGGGTAAACATTTGAATTGCTCAGACTTCTTTCTACAAATAGACTCCTTTAACCCATACTTCATTAATTGCAAAAACACAAGTCCTCTCATGATTTCCTTCTCCTAAATCCTAAGCATCCTCTTTACCTTTTGAGATGTTCATTGCATGCTGTTAACTCCTAGGTTATTGATAAGATAAGTCAACAAATAGTAAACATAATTTGTATCCTTGCTTGAATATTAGTCCCAATGCAAACCTTTTGTTCTTATAAGATTGAAATGTTAAGAGAATGGATAAAGAGGTCACTTTAGTTGTTTTAGGGTTTTGGTAGATTTCTAATAGTTGGTATATCGGTTTGAAGGTCCAAGTTGAATATAAATTAGAGAGCTATCAGTCAAGGAATGAGCGAGATCCATCAAGCCCCAAAGGTAAATTTATAATGCATTACTCCCCACAATAGCTAGATATTGATTCTCAAAAAGAGCTTTGAAATTAGTAAGATTAGGGTTTCTATAGAAATGTGATCTCAATAAAACAATTAGGAAACTAGTAACATAAAGAAGGATTAAATAATAAATCTAAGGAATAACAAGCAATTTATGCTATTAGGAATAATCAAACAATTAAGAACAATCTAGAGCAAGAGATAGAATTTTCAAAATGAAAATGAAAACTTTGAGCTAAGGTTAGATAAGATCCGTCTAAGGCCTAAGCCCACTTGACCATAAGCTAATTGGATAACTTGAAGTAGACCCTCATTTTCGCCCTTAAATTTATTATTATTTTTTTATAAAATAAAACGAGAAAAAACCAAGATCCCAAGCTAAGAGATGCAATTTATGACTTATAAGGATTTGGTTAATGTTATTTCATAAATTAATAATTTATTTGAATCTTGTGAAATTTAAGTGGAATCCAAGTATGTGATTATTACTATTTGTTTGATGTATGTACTAAGTTTAATGTAAGTGAATTAATAGTAGTTTGACCAAAATGTAATTGATTGATGATTGCACTTGAACATTGCTCCTAAATTGGTTTTTCTAAAATAAAATGAGAAGAAGCTTAGATCTCAATCCGAGAGATGTGCTTTATGACTTATAAGCTTTTGGCCAATGTTATTTTATAAATCAATAGTTTATTTGAAGTTTATAAAATTTAAGCGGAATCTAGGTAAGAGATCTCTAGTATTTATTTGATGTGTATACTAAGATTAGTGCGAGTGGATTAATAGTAGCCTTACCAAAATATAATTAATTAACGATTATGCTTGAATAAAAACTTTTTTTTTTGCTAAAATAGAGAATAACTATAGATCCACACTGAAAACTTAGTTTGCAAAAAATTGCCCCACACTTTAAAGGACTAGACTCTCAAGGATTTGTTCCATGCTTTCAAAACCTAGACTCCTTAGAATCAACCTACACTTTTAAACTTGATCTCTGGGAAGTGGGAACATACTCTACTCTTTAAAATTTGATCTTTAAAGGTTCCAATGGATTTACACATTAAAAAATGGCCTTCAAGGAGTATAATAGGGTCATACTTTTGAGAATCGATCTCCAACTGTAACTTATGATTCCATATTTTTAAAATTAATATCTAAGGAGCACTTATGGATGTATAAATTCAAAATTGGTTACTGTGGAATACATAGGGTCTCACACTTTCAAAATTGACTCTAGTGATATAATTCCAAATGATATATATGTTTTATTTCATCTAAGCTTATGTTGTTTTATAGAGATAAGCGGGTAATCCTATCGTTTAGGGTACCCACTTGGATCTTACTCGACTGGGTATATTTTAGCTGGGTATTCAGAGTTAGCAGGTAGGTTTTGGGTATAACATTTTCAAAACTTACTCCATAAGATAGGATACGGGTATGGGATCACTATACCCTATACCTACCCTAGAACCTGTATTTTACTATATAAAAGGTACATGTTCCAAGATACCTTATAATCACCCTATAAATATTGTATATATATAATAAAATGATAACATTTATTTCTATTAATTTTCTGTTATTTAAGGTAGTGGCATTTTTTTGTATTAATATTAAGTTTTTTTTTTTTGCGATTATTCAACTTTGTTTTATTATTTTATATTCTATACTGTTGATTTTTTTTTCATGACAATTTCTATTGATAAAGACATTTGGATATTAATAGAAGCAAAATATAAGTTGCATTTTGGCGACTAAAGATAGACGACATGGATGTTTTAATACTTTACATTTTTTATATTAATTATAGAAACAAGTTC
This sequence comes from Combretum micranthum, assembly GCA_024138025.1. NCBI lineage: Eukaryota > Viridiplantae > Streptophyta > Magnoliopsida > Myrtales > Combretaceae > Combretum > Combretum micranthum. Next base: position 2,824,868 of record JAMXBD010000005.1, read on the forward strand.
CATTATAAAGTGTTAGTTATCTTTTTAGGCTAGTTAGTATAGAATTGTCTCCATGTTATAATGTTTTACATTATAATATATGTTCTCGGTCGTAACTTGTATGTTTCAACTTTTATACTAGCTTTTCTCCTCTCACATAAACAAAATTTGGATATCACAAAATTTGTGATATTGAGAAATTACTTTTAGTTTATTTTCACACTTCATAGGTAATTTTGCTATAGTAAATATTTGAAACAAGGCGGTTTTTCATTCTAAATAAAAGTATATATAAGATAATCTTAAAATTTTAAAAGAAAAAAAAATTGCTTCCACATGGTACCCTGTAGGTTTCACAAGGTATATGATATAAGGTGGGTAGAAAGTGGTACAAAATAGGTTCCAAATATAAAATTTAGTACTTTGTATCTTATAGGGTAAGGTATGGTTAAGTACCTTACCCACCCTATACCCACTCACTCCTATTATTTTATACAATGATGTGTTACATAATTGTTTGTTGCATTAGAAACTTAAGTATGCATGTTGTATGGTATTCATTTGTGATTACACATAATAGTTACTATATTGGACCTTACAACTTATCAACTTATGGATTGCTTGAAATTTGATAAACTTGTTCAATTTTTATTTTATAGACTATAGTTGATAGGATTTTAATATAACAACATTATATTTGTTTTTAACATTTTGAGATTTTGGAGACTATATATAATTATTTAGTAGGTTTTTCAGTTTTACATACTTGTGCTCGGTATGATGATGCATCACAGTTATAGTGTGCTTCAGTTTAAGGGCATGAATGGCAATTCCATGCAAGAGTTTAATGTTCTTTTCTTTAATTTTTTGTTGTTGGTCTTAATTTTATAGTAAATCAATAATTTTAATAATGATTAGCTAGATTAATTTAGTCCATGCATTTTATATTATGGATAAAAGAAAAAAAGAAAAAAAAATAAATTTGCCTTAGGTGATGGCAATTAATAAAGATGCATAATTGAATATATAATCTATAGAAAAGTTAGCTAATCCATTTTGCTACCACAGTTGCAATAACTACTACTTAATCTCTAAGTCTATAGAATTGAAGTGGAATGGATTTTAGAAGAAAGAAGGATTGGAAGAGAATTAAAGCAAAAAAAAAACGCAAGGATTAATTGTGGATTAATTTTATCACAAAGGATTAATTGAAATAATAAAAAAAAAGGTTGTAAAAATGGTGTGTATTCCTTTGGTTAATAATTATCAAATTATCTTGAGGAACTCTGCACTTCATTTTCCATAGTCCATTCAATTCATCAAATGCAATAGACTCGTAATAATATTCATAATCATTAAGATTTGAATAGACCCAAAATGACATTTGTATACATGTTTACTTGGACAAAAAAGAACCTAAAAATAGACTTGTAGTAGATAACTAACTATATTGCGATTTATCTATCTTTCTTCTTTCTTCTTCAATCATCTCTGTTCTAGTCATTTACACTCTTTATAGTTTTTTCTCTCCTCTAATTGTTTCTCTCGCCTCTAAAGGGTATGTTTGGGTTGGGGAAAGGATTGAAGTATGCATGGAGAAGATGGTGAGCAGTTGGGGCAATGATGGAGTGAAGGTTAGATACGAGAGATAAACATGACTGTTCATTATTGCATGGGAATTTTTGCACCAAATACCTATCACAGTCAAGTGAATGCTTAGGTAAGCACATTTTGTAAGATGGTCAGGTAGTTGCAATATGGTTTACCTTAGTTCATTAAATTGAAAGGTCCATTAACGTCATGTTTATACCATTCATTAGGATAAGAAGTTTTCTTCTATCTTTAGGTGAGGGACCATCCTAGCAAGTTGCAGGCCTTGTAATGGTTAAAAAACTCCATTTCCCATTCTTCGTTTTTCTTTCTATTTCCTAGATTTTTCCTAATGTTTTTTTTTATCATTTTTATTATATTTATTGATTAAATATAGCGATTAATTTTAATGGATTATTACATATTAAATCAAACAGTGACACGTTGCTCTCTAATTAAATTTAATAGACAATGTTAAAATAGGAGTCATATATTAGTTAAAAAAGAAATGCATGTCCAAGCAATCTTGAACATGCAACCCCCTGGATCAATCAAGGATGTCTAGTGGTTAACTAGATGCATCACTACCCATGTTCAAAGCAGTCTGTTAATGTGCAAAGTATTTTAGCATATTAAAGAACCTACTTGATTTCTAATATACAGATAGGTAGAAAATAGCTGGTAAAGATCCAAAGGCTTGTAACCAAAAAACATAGTTAGTGATGTGCTAGGGATTGTCTGGCGTAGCCACTTTGATACTTAAGTTTGTAGTGAGTTAGGATCAAGAGAGAGCAAACAAGTGTGTAAATCAAGCATGACAGTAAGATCAAACCAATCAATTTATCCTTTGCTTTGTGATTTTGAGTTCTATTTATAGGCGATGGTTGTCGAAATAAGGGCCCACAAAATATTCTCAGTCCTTGTGGTGCTTTCCTAAAGGAGGGAAATTAACTTAGGTGTGGATCCCCTTGTTGTGAGCTAACCTGGACTCTAGATGTGGTGATGTCATTCGAAGAAAGTAGTCAAGTAAGTGAAGAGAAATTTCTTTAGGCATCTGGGGGGTATGGCAAGCCAAGGGAGGTCTAGAGTACCTTCGAAGAGATATGGCGAGCTAAGGAGGTCTAGTATACCTCTGAAGAGATATGAGAGATCAAGGAGACGTTATTGAATGTACAACCTGGTAGAGAAGAGCTTGGAGGAGGAGGAGGACAATAGTATGGGTCCTTATGTGTACAATGGAAGAAGATTGACTTCTAGGTAGTAAGTGACTAAGGCCCATAGGTCGAGGCAGCTTGGGTGCTTGATGGGCTTCAAGGGCCTTATTGCTAGTCAATTTCTCTAGTGTTGGGCCTATCAGGCCATGATCAAGTAAAGCCAATTAACATAGAGTAATGCCAAGTGGCCTTCGATGAACTTAAGTAGTTTTTTACCTCTCCATCTCTACTTTCCATAACATTCCAAAAACAAACTTATACCTCCACATCTTTGTCAGTGGTTGCGTCCTTACTTCCATCATGGTCTGAATAGAGGGAAGGAAACATATATTTGTTTGCGACATCATTCATATCCTATAATAACTAGAGGATAAATACTAAAGTCCTCATTGTCCAACCATTACTTAAGATTTAACATAAGTCTGACCTATTAGGTAGAATGAAAAAGTACATCATAGAATTCAACACTTATAATGTCTAATCTAACTGCATGAGGCCATTAAGTATAGGTCCTAGTAGATTTCATTGCTAATACACAATAGAAGATGCCTAAATGCAAGAAAGCTAGCTGAGTCGACTTTTTACACTAAGTGATCATTTACTGTAGGGGAAAGTGGAGTAAGCCTAGTCTTACTAGATCCATACATGAAAGTACAATATGCTATTAAGTTTGGGTTCTCAACTTACAATAACAAAGTATGAGGCCCTATTGTAGGTTCAAATATGGCAAGAGAAATAAGATTTGAAAGTCCACAAATCTTCTCGAACTCTTAACTAGTGGTTTAATAGGTCAAAGGGGATTACACCACTAAAGTCAATGGCATGATTAAGTATCTATACACCATACAAAGCCTTTGCTTAGAAATCATAACCTAGTATATCGCAAAGATTCCTCAAACATGGAATGTGAAAAATAGATAGCCTCTTTGAGCTAGCATCAACCAGTCTCCAACCTAGATTGTTAGGTATTTGTCGAATACCTACATTGGCAAGTTACATATTGAATTTTTAGTTATTGAGACTTAATCAAAGCAAACATTACCTCGCTAGATGGACTCGACAATCAACTACTTAAAGGACAACAACTTGTTACCATGCAAAAAAGATGCGAAGAATTTGATGTATTGATTAACTTGGTATACCCTCATGGAGATCAAATCTATATATGAGCTTACAACCTCTTCTACCTTAATTGTTTAGGGCTTGATGAAGCCAAGTAAGACTTAGAACATGTAGTAGCCATGTTAAGAGCCATACCCAAGCCACAAAAGTTACGAGGCTTGGACAATATTGGCCAATCACTAGAAAGGATGTCATCCAACTAGTTAAGAAATGTTGCCAAAATCATGCTATGGTTAATAGGAGTCTCGCCAACCTCTACGATAAGCCTCTAACCTTTTGCGCTAAGGGAAACTAATATCCTTGGCTTCTTCCCCAATGCTATAGGTTAGCACTAATCCTTTATGGAGTTGGTTCATTGTTTTACCAAATGGGCAGAAGTCAAAGTAGTGGCCAAGATTACCAAAGAGAACGTCCATGACTTTGACTAAAAGTCCATCATGAGTAAGTTTGATGTCACATATATTACAAACAATGGTACCTATTTCGACAATAAAAAATTTAAAGAATTCTGGTCATACTAAGGGATACATATGTAATATACGTTTATATCATACACTTAGCTTAAAGAGTAGCTTAAAGCCACTAATAAGATCCTTCTTCAAAACCTAAAGACATGGTTAGATCAAGCCAAAGTGTTTAGGCTAATGGTCTCCCTAATATACTATGGGAATATCTAAACACCTTAAGGACATTAATAAAAAAAATCCTCTATACCAAACCTTCAAAAAAGAAGCATATCGTTTGTTGAATTGAACCTATTGGTGCAAAACCCACATCTAGAAGTCATCGAAATGGAACTTTGGGCGAACCTTAACCTCTTGGAAGAAACCAACAAGCTCACCTTTAAGCTATCTTCTACTAGCTAAGGGCAGTTAGGCACTAAGAGTAAAAGGTCAAACCTAAGGCCTTTTAACCTAAAGATCTGGTTTATAGCAAGGTTATGATAACTAGTTCCTGAAAGGTTAGGGCATGCTAGATCTTAATTGGAAAGAACCAATCAAGGTAATAGAGGTAGTTGGCCTTGAGGCCTACAGGTTAGAAAGGCTTAATGTTTTGCCCATACTAAAAGCTTGGATTGCCAATAGCCTCAAACCTGTCTTCAAATAGCTTCCACGTATCAACTTAAAGATTTTAGAAGTTAATGGCAAGTGTCTTCTACCACTCCTGCTCTTCACTTGCATCTCCTAAATATAAACTCTTACTAGGAACTTGCTTACACTTGAATTACTCGTATGTTCTTAAAAGACCTTTGCTCATTCATGAGTAAATGAGGCACCTGCCCTTATCCTATTTACTAATGGACATTTTAGCTCAGTCTCCAAATGATAAAATGTGTTAATTAAAACCTTCGCTTAATAACAAGTGAATAAGGCAACTACCTTTACCTTACTCACAGGTATACATGGTATGCACTAATGAGTTCGGTTGTCCCACCTCATGTAACCAATGAATGACATGGACTTTCGCTTGTCAATTAATGAATAGGTGTTATCCCTCATTGCTTGAAAAAAAAAAAAACAAATAGGCAAGCTAGTTGAGCATGGATTCTCTATCAATTGAATGTCTTATTGACCAAGCCCAAGCTTAAACATCCAAAGATAATCCACCTACAGGTAATAGAAGCTTTTGGCCTTCAGGTTCCTTTGCTTGTTGAAGCAAAAGGGATACTTGCCTTCATCTTTTGAGTGAATAAGGTTACGAAGTCAAACTCCCCAAAGCAATCATTCTTCTAGACTTAAACTCCACACTATTATGTTTAAGCAGACCTCATTAACCAAATCAATAGACTATTGTTCTCATGGTTCTTAGACCTCTTTCAATAGCCTTCTTGTGACTTAGGAATCAAAATATTTGCGTTAGGACTACATTGGCATTAGAATTGTCCTCTTAGCTCACATTTACTCTTTTGTAGGCCTTAAATATGTGAGGATACCTCATATCAAGGTCCATAACTTCTTGAAGAAAATCACATAGCAACAAAAATACGTTTTTCATTTTCAATTTTAGTGGTTTAGTATTATACAATAATATGTATATCCAATAAATCAAAGTTTTGAATATTGGTAGGAACAACTAGCTAGAAAATGCTTTCATAAAACTTGAAAATCTAGATAATTAAGCTTAGGCAAGAAGATTAATGTATTCTTTTGTAGTGTCTTGGTTGAGAGTCATTTAACTATACATTTGTATGATTTTGATTTAGTTTATCAAAATGTATCAAATATGATTATATGAATTTCAATTTGCTCTCATTCTCAGTGAGGATATGAGATGGGGATCTGATAATAATAATCACTTGTGTTCTAGCTCTTGGAATCATATTAACATACAAAGGAGAGAGATATTATTCCTAGAAATTCGAAGTAGAGAGTGACCAATTTATGATCAACTTCATCACATCCCAGTTAACTATAGGTAGAAATGTTGAAAAAAAAAAAGGTTATATGTGGTTTTTATCTGATGAGATTAATCAAACAAGAGGCTTTAGCTTTTTGAAAGTTTAATCGTTTCTTCATGTGAAATGCTCTTAACATTTTGATCGATAATATCTTTTGGAATTTCCAAATGCAATTAAAAGGGAAAATAAATAAAAAAGGAATATGCATGTGTAAATTGACAAACCTTTAATAAAGGCAAATAACGGATGTTCAAATACTTGCAAAAATTGCTCATGCTCTTAAGCAATTTAAGTCTTCCAACTCTTTTAGGTTTTCCATTTTCATCAACCAAAGGATGCTCCTTGAAATATCGTTCCATAAGGAGGTGAAGATTTGCCAATTGAAAGGGATTAGTTGAGGATGATCCAACATGATAAATTATGCTTCTATGACCTGATGGTGAAGTAGTACTGCCATGTATTGCCATAGCAACAATCATAGCATTAACCACCATGTCTGCAGGTATCTGCATTATTGTAAAAACAATTTATATTTTCTCAAAATATATACTAGTAGACAGTTTGATAAAAATATACAATCAATTCATTGTCATAATTCATTTTATTCTATCCCCTACTTAGTTAGATCAATGAATAAACAACAATGCTTTATATCCCCTTTTTATATGGGAAAAAAAAGAAAGAGAAGAAGAAGTTTAAATAAAAAATTGATTATGAAAAATGCTACTTGCTAAAAATTAAATACATATAAGAAAAAAAAAAGTTTCAGAGATAAGGAGGAGATTATCTGAAAATTATTAACTCAATTTTTCACATAAATGAGGTTATGAATATATAAATTGTTGAAAATGAAGCCAAAATATTGAAGCGTTATCTTATTATAGCACATAAATTAATACAAAGAAACTTATGTTCTATTAATAGTTGTCTAAATATTATATGTTCTTAATCTTTGAATGATTTAATCTTGAAAGAATTATAAAAAGAAACTAAATATTAAAATTAGTAGTTTCTTTGAAATAAAGAAACATGTGGTAATTAAGTGTGGGAGAGAAAAAAAAGGGGATATTAGATATATTTTTCCATTTTGACCACAAATATTTCCAAGTAGGATTGTTGTAATATATATTAATTGATTTGCCTAAATTATATTAATAATACAAAGGGTGGTATGGGAAAAGTGAAAAAAAGATGTGCTTAAATAATATAGATGCAACCAAACAAGAGTTTATGCATAAAATCATGGAAAAAAAAAAAAAGAAAGGAAAAAGGAGAAAACTAGTTAGTCTAACACCAGGAATTTTAGAGGAAAATGGGAAATTTCATTAAGTTTGCATTACCTTAATTGGTTTGCCCAAAATCAAGTAATAAACAGTTAAAATTAACTTTGTTGGCACGGATTTGTGACAAATTAACATAGATTGATGGAATAAGACTTCATGTTTATAAACCTAATTCAAATTTTAGTTCTAGTCGCTACAATTATGATTTCAATAAATACTTAATTGTTTTATTTTATTTTTAAAAAGAAAAACTTTAAACAAAAGGTAATAATTTCCTAATAAAGGGTTTGAAATTAATAATTCAAAACATGATAATTAAAATAAATTCAGTCATTTGAAATTAAGACTCCAATTTTTACTATGTTTCAAAAAGACGAGATTGATACAGATTGGAACATGCACAAGTTAGGTTAAGTGTGTTTAATTGATAGCTTGACATTAAGATTAGTCTTTATTCATAAAATAATGGATTATTATTTGAATGCTATAAACAATGGGAGATTAAAGTGTTTGAATTGGAATATGATGATGAAAACCTAGATACCAACTAACACGAAAGATAGAATTATTTTAATTTGCTAAAATGAATAGCTAATTGGATGTTAAAAATAATTTAAAAGATCAATGGTGATTTGCTGAATAAATGTGGGATGAGTATAGAATAAGTGGAGTTGATATATTAAAGGATAATAAGCGTGTTATCTTAATTGAAAAGTACAAGCATAAGTGTAATCAATGATAAAATTTAGTCAGAGATGCACAAGTTGCAAGATTTTGGTGATTGAACGAGGAACTACCGGCATTTACCTTCCTTCTAGAGTGTAGGATCATTAAATGATAAGAAATATGATTCTAAATGGGTTGTTAGAAAATTTATTATACTCATTGGTTTTTCTCGACTAATTACTAACATGATAAAGATTGCAGCTATGAGATTCTAAACCAGGCAGAATCATCCCAGCGTCATGTATGTACAGATATGAAAAGATGCCATTACTACTGAGCTTGGCAACTGTCTTTGGATTTTTGAGATTGTTTGATTACTCTCCTGGTGGATTTTCAGCCAAAATGTCATGTAAAATCCAAATTAGCATGGCAATGACATTTTAGAGGTTAAAAGCCACCGAAGGTCTTTATAGTTCTAAAAAAATCTTTCTCCTTGTAATTTCATGATATGCTACTTCGATTTCAATCAGAATCGTCATTATATTATTGGAAACGAAGAAAATTTATAAAATGCATCGATAAGCCTAAACTTGAAAGTGACTAAAATGGTCCAATTTTTCACTGACTTTGGATCAAAAGCCTTAAACACAACCTTTTCCCCCGATAGACTGGCACTCGTGTAAAAAAGTAGTAGGTCTTTAATCGAAAAATCATGCATGGTCGGTCTGGGTAAAAATCCTCCTCAAAATCCCAAAAATATGTAAGAATTTAAGGTGAGTGATGCAAGATAAAGTATTTAAGAAAGCGATTTCTAATAAGTTCGATTCAACATTTTTATTTTTAGTCAACTATGAATCATAAAGGATGGGACAAGAGGTATAAGATCTGCTTGACCTTATACATGTTCATGTTAATTGGTAGGTGTGAACAAGTAACCCTAGATCATACGATAAATTGCTTAGTCAGGTAGGTTACAGATATGTATTAAAGATCATCAAGTTGGATTCGAAAATAAATTATCACAAGTTACTTTCGGGTAAGATATAGGTACGACTTTTGTATACCTTGCAATTACCCATGAAGTTGTATTTTAAGGTATATGAGGTAAAGGTTTATAGACATCTCTACTCACCTTTTAACAATCATTAATTAATAATAGTGGATGTAAATAATAATATCTTATTTCTACCTTCCAAGTCCTAAAAAAAGAAAATAAAAATATAAGCTATTCATTTATTAAAAAAAAAAAAAGAAAAGGGTGGAAAACTTTTGTGCCCTTGAAAATTGATATGGAAAAAGTATATGATAAGATAAAATGATTTTTTTTTTGTTTGGCGAGATCTCATGGAGAGTATCAATTTCTAATATATATAAATGTTTATATATATGTATAAATTTATTTTTCTAATATATATATATATATATATATTTGTCATAACGCATACATTCTCCTCTTTCAAGATTCTAGATATATGCTCCTTTCTTTTAGAAAGGTACGGTCCATCTCCAACGTTAAGTTTCACACAATTTCATTTCCAATTGCATCGTCTTTTAATAAGAAAAAGAAACATATGTTTGCAAACCAATAGGGTAATCTTTAATTTAAATTTTTTATTATTTTATAATAAGTTTTATAATTAAAAACAATATGCGAAAATATTATGTAAATGTCTCGGATAAATTTGTTAGAGATGGTAGTAAGTATTAAACTCTATTGTAACCTATCTATGTATAGGATTTTATGGATTTATTAACAAGTTACAATTATAAAGTTTTTTTCTTAGAAATCTAAATTATAAAAAATGTAATAAGGTAAATTTGAGCTTTATGGGTAAATACATATTGCGTGTAATATATACGTAGTGTATAAATACTAATTATATTTTGATACGTAATCATACGTGTAAAACACAAATAATAGTTATTCTAAAAATTACCCACTATTTATACAATGTGTTAGAACATGATTAATAATTATCCACCACGTAGATGTACACATGGTATTTATTACTTACAAAATCTTTTTGCATAAAATAGAATATGGATAAAGTTTCATATCTATACTATATACGCATTCACCCAATGAATTAGACCATTTTCCATGTAGAATAACTGGCATAGGGCAAGATGATGTATTTAAGGAGAGTAGTGCCCATTGACATGGTCTCGCAATGCTAAATTATAGTCACACCTAACATAAAATTCCGCGTTTGGAATTTTAAAGATTAGAATCTTCAAAGCTAAATAATCTTCAAAATGAAAGTTTATATTATATATTAGTAATGATAGCAATATTACTTTAGTGATTCCACTTTATTTGTTATTAAAATTGAAAAAAAATATAATGTTGAGTTTAATATTACAATCATTTAATTAAAAAATTATAAATCGATAGATTTCATAAAGGTCTATATTTATTATTTGATAGTGTACCTTAGAAATAAAAAATTTATTTTTATCAAAAGGGTTTATTTGAATGATCTGTTTTTCATCTATAACTATATCTGATCTGCATTTGTATCTTATCTGTATCTGATCTGCATTTGGTCTGTTTGATTTATTTATGAGTAAAATTATCTATTTTTAATTCGTATCTATTTCTTGACAAATAATCTTTTTGAAAATGCGTGTATGCCATTTGCATATAGACGAAACAAACATACCCTTATATATTCATTAGAAGTTTGATATGAAAACCTTTTATTTAATATTATATTCATTTTAACACTATGACCCTCACATCCAAAGTTTAAATCTGTAGTTATGATATATATATATATATATATATTTATATATTATTTATTGCTTGACGTTATTACTTTTGTATTTAACTACATAGTTCAGCACAACTTAAAAAGAAGTAAGCAGCGATTTGGTGCTGGACTCACCACATCAAGATATAGTGTTGGGTTCGCCAAGAAAGCATCTCAGTTTTCCTTGAGCATACGCGATGGCTACGCTGTCGAAAGTTCTGAAAAAAAGGTATTTATATGTTATTTTTATAAAATCTTAATAAAAAGAAAAAAAAATGAAAAAAGAAAGCCAAATTTAAGTCACAGCACGTAACTTTTGATAAAAGTTCGCTTAAGCCTTGTAAAGAATAAGTTTATTCAATCCAATCTCTGGAGTATTTAATTTTATTGAATAAGTTGGTGAATTAATTGTAAATGACTATCGCTTAAAAAGCTAATGGCAGAAACAAACACAAATTGCAAATATCATCATTTGGCATATTTCTTTCCTGCTTTCTTTCTTTCTTTCTTTCTTTTTTTTTATAAAAAAAATTCAACTGAGAACTTATTAAGAAATGAAAAAATACATACCAGCAATGCAGAAATATTGCATAAAATCTATAAAATCATTGCTATATTCCTAAATGATCAATTTATTTTAATGTGTTTTTGTTTTATCATTAATTCAATTTTTTCTTTGGCCAGATACCAACTTCTTTTTCATCTTTTTTTTTTTTTCTTCCTCTCTCTTTTGGCCAAGCCGGATATCCTATTCAAGATTAGCTTTGTGATGCTGACTCTATTCGAACTCAACTTTGTAAAACAACTTTCTTATAATTTAGTTACTTTATTGGACTCATTTAATATTTCTAAATGGAATTAAAGAGAGTATTTTATGTTTCAATAAAAAGGTTAGCCTAGCCATATAATTTTAGAATTATATATCATACACAAATTTTTTAGTATTAAATAATATGTTTGATTGAAGTATATTCTTATTACTTTTCCATAAGAAATACCAATTAAATTTAATATTGGATTATATTGTTCTAGTAGTTCTGATGATGAAAGGTAAGACTTTGCAGAGACAGAAACCAGAGAGGAAGAGACACAAGGGTGGTGGCAAATGGAGGCAAAGAAAAACAAGTTTGAGGATCTAACAAAGGTAAATTGAAAAAAAATGAATAAACAAATAATTAATAAATAGAATGAAGTGGCAAGTAAACCATTTAAGACAAGCACTAATTCCCTGTAATCCTACAGCAGGTGCTAGGCAGGCATGGGAATGAAAGCATTTTCTTTGCCTAATGTTGAATTTTGGCTTTGTTAATAGAAGGTTTAATCCTTATGATGAGATCTATGCATTATGCTGTGCCACGTAGATTCTACTCAACCACAACCACAATTAAAAATTTACTAGTGTTACCTCTTTATCCCAGTCAGTAGTAAATCCTGCCTCTTTTAAATTTCAGAGGTGGGATTCGCTTTTTACTTTCACTATAAATATGTAGTCGCGCTCATTTTTCCCGTGCTTGCAATCGATAATTCTCTCAGTTTCTCTCTCTCAAATTTCCCATCCAAATGTGTTTCTTTTTTTTTTTCCAATTATTTAATAACTTTTATGTTTTTATTATTTTCTAGAATATTCAATTGGAAATTTACAATATTCACGCAACACATCTTCGTATTTTCTTCATTCAAGGTTAGTAAAATATTTTTTATATGTAAAAAAATCTATATGGTATGTTTTTCATATTTGTTAGAATGTAATTTATTATTATATGTGTTGAGTTGCTTATTACATATGTAATTGTGTATGTGAGTTGTTTAATATTTAATTTATTTTGCTAGTTCTATATAATGTGTGTTGAATTTATTTAAATATATATTTTGTCTTACTACAGGATGAAGTAAATTTATACGAAGTTTTTTGTATTTTTATATATGAATTTATGTTGTGTCATTTGCGTAGATTTGGATATGCAAAGTAATAATTTATGTTATATCTCACGTAGACTTCTACGTTTTGTAATATTTGATTACTTGAAGGACTTGAGTGCATATGATTGGGTGTCAATTAGACTATTTCCATAATTTGATATTAATTTTTTTTATATTTGGTACAATTAATAAATTTAAAAGCAACATACACTATAATTTATTATCAGAGAATATTATTCACTAATGAAATTAAGAAAATAAAACAAATAATACAATATATCATTATAAATATATATTATATTATATATATTATTTACTACAGATATTATTACATATAATATATAATGTAATATTTAAATAAAAGCAAGTTAATAAAAAAAAATAGCAAGTGGCGAAACACGCCTTTATATCCTAATTAGAGGCAAATTTCACCACTTTAAGCCATGTGATGGCAAAACAAAAAAGGTTAACTGTTGAGGCAAAACGGCTCGCCTCTTTTAGCCAAATAAGGTGATATTTTGACGTACTAAGGTGAAAAGATTTGCCTCACTTGGCCACATATGCAACATTGAACAAGTTCTAAAACCTGTGATTTAACTCAATCGAAAAAACTTCTATGTTTATATGTATATTTGGCCACAGAGGAAACAGATTTTCTTTTTTCTTTTGAGTCCCATAAAATTTTCTTTGTTTGCACTTATACTCTTATCTTTAAAATTCAATGTTCAGATATCAAACTTTTAGTTATATAAACTAATAAAATAAAAAAGAAGAAGATAAAACTAATGATAAAATGATTATACAAAAAGACTAAAATAATGATTCAAGAATTTAAATATTTAATTTTGAAAATAGGAATTACATGATGAAGTAGTTTATATATAAATTGTTTATATTTGCAATAATATGAGCACCTGAGATTCTCAATCCAACCAGGGAATGGGTCTTTGAAAGTGCTTGTTACGATAGTTGGGCGAATAATCACAAGTGGTAGGTCTCCCTTAAATTTTCCCAAAAGCATCTCTCCCATTGCCTTCGTGAATGAATAAGTGTTTGACCAACCATGCATCTTTGCCCTACAAAAAGTAACATAATCAAATCAGTTCATCACAGAGGCAATCAGATCTTAACCATCAAAATAAGCATGTTAAATTAAGTTTTTGGAATATAAATACTATGTTTGGTTATATTTGTAAAAATATGTTTAACATACTTTTTCGATGTTTGACATGAATTTCTATGTACTTAAATGATTCAACTGAAGTTTTGGAAGTGGAGCAGAGTGCATAGAGCCATCGAAGTTCGACGTAGGAGCCAAAAGCAACCCCGGCTGACTTAAGTAGCTAGTCCAAATTTAAAGCAGCCTGCTTAGACAATGATCGGTCAACTAAGTTAGGCTAACTAGGGTGTGTCGGTAGGGGTGGGTCAATATTGCTAGGTTGACCATTCTTATGTTCATCCCATCTAATTTTTCCAATTTTAGTGTTTTAGCACATCAAGTTTTGAGAGTTTCCAGTTTTAGCTAAATTTTTAAAAACTTTTTGATGCAATTCACTTTCCCTTTTGTTTATTTTTTATAGTTAAATTTTGAGCCTACAAAATAGGCTGACAAACGTTATAATTGAGAGTATTATTTAGTATTGCATTTTTTTTTTAGACTTCAAATATTATTTTCGTGTTATATTAAGAACTTTGAACTTAAATAAGGATATCGTTGTTATGGCATTCGTTCTATACCAAAGTTCTTGGTTTTTAAAAACCAACTAGTTGAGGTTGTATACTTTTGTTTTTGGTTCTTTATAATTAATGGGTCTAGCTAAATCCATAATCATCATTTTGATTTTTAATCCTTACAGATTAAGGCTTTAGTCATATTTTTTAGAATTCTTGGGAATTCTATTATCAATGTATTGTTGTCAGTTCTTGTGGCAGGATCATGGGGTTTACAATTGTTGTTAGTTATAATCTTTGAATCTTTTGTTCTTCTTTTCTATTTGTATCAAAAAAGAAAGAATAAGGAAAAGAAAGAATAAGAAAAAAGAAAAAAAAGTTGATAAAAAATGTCTTAGGAGTTTGAAATTTAAAGTTATCATTGATTCATTTGCAAAGTTATTCTCAATTTTTTATTTGTTCAATTCGTTCTAGTTATCTGTTTTCTTATTCATCTTCTCTTAAAAACCACGACACTTAAGATTTTCGATTTTCTTGGTTATGACAGATTGAGCTATGAGGTGTGTTGTTTAGACGAAGTAAGAGTGGTGTTCCATAAAGTTTACTAGTTTGAAAAAGAAGCACATAAAGAAAGATTTAAGGGGAACACTAACATTAATAACGAGTCACAAGGGATTAGGTGACATCTATAATGAGTGACTTGCATAGGAAGCATTGAGAGTTTTTTTATTTTTTCTTTTTCATAAATTTTCAATTGAAATATTTTGTTGATGTATGTGAAGAATAAGGAGGTTGAGTAGGGGTGATAGGTGGATGTTGCGATGAAGCAATTGGAATAGGTCATGGGTTATATGATGACATGAAGGGGCAAATGAATGGACACGGTCAACCTTTGAGCATTGCAATAAGAAAGATCTCAATAAACCACCACTGCACGTAAATGAAGGAGGCAAGGCACTTTAGGATGATTCTATAGATAGGGAAGATGAAGATGAGATTATGGAGAGGATGGTGTTTGTATAGCCACTACTCAAAGGCTTACGCATAGAGAAGACAATTGCGATTACAAAGAAGGTGGAGTTTATGTTTATGGAAATTCGGGAAGTATTAAGATAAAGATTCCATCTTTATAGGGGAAAAACGGTCTAGACGCCTACTGGGAGTGAGAAAAGAAGATGGAATTAATTTTTGCTTGTTATAGCTAATCATATGAGAAAAAAGGTATGTCTTGTTGTGTTTGAATTTCTTCATTATAATATAATATGGTGCAACTAACTCGTGATAAGCAAGAGATGGGGTAGAGAGAGACCTATAGAAACATGGGATGACTCGAAGATGATTATGTGAAAAAAGAAGTTTTGTTCTTAATCACTATTGCAGGGGACATTATGGAAAATTGCAAGGGCTTTTATAAGGAGCCATGAAGTGCAGATGACTATATATAAGGAGATGGAGATATTCATGATGAGAGTAGATATAAGAAGGATCGATAAAATGCAATGACACAATTTTTGAATGAGTAGAACCAAGAGAGCATTAATGTAATGGAGTTGCAATATCATATGGAGATAGAAGAGATGTTGACATGACGATAAAAATTGAAAAAGTAGCTTAAATATTAGGGTAGCAGGCCTATTTCTAGCTCAGAATAATTCTACTTGCAGATGTGAAATCGAAAAGGGATGAGAAAGACTACATTAAATCTAAAATATCATAGCTAGAACAAAAGCATGATGATTCTAGCAAGAGTAAAGGCAAATAAATCTGTTGAACTTATGTGTTCAACGTGTGCTTTGATGAGAAAATGGTTTGCATAATTAGCCACTCAATTGAGTGTAGTTACACTTAATTAGCAAACAAAGTGTATGATTTAATTTGAATATGTTTGTGTTTGTTTCACTTTGCACTTATATTTGCTAATCTTTTTATAGCACTTAGCTACATTGGAGTTAGTGTCTGGATGCTAGATAAGCTAGCATCCGTATGTTGGCAGGACCGGAAGAGTGGTCATGGTGTTTGGACTAGGTAGTTTTCACATGACTAGAACGTTTCTGATCATAAATCAGTGGGCAGTCATCTGGATGCAAGGGTGTGGCATCCTAATGCTAGATGTAAAATAACTGTTTTGTAGGGACATCTAGAAGCTAGGCTTGGAGGCATCTGGACCTAGTACCAGGAAACTAGTTGTTGGAATATTTACATGACCCTTTTTTGTTGTTTGGAGTCCAATGGCTAAGAAAATAAAATCATATAAATACAAGTGGTTGGGGGCTTGAAGAAGATTGATTGAGCTAATTAATTGCAAATTTATACTTGTAAACTCTCTAAAAAGTCTTTGATGTTAATTTGTATTATTTTGTTGAGAAAGAAAGTTGAGTAGTGCTATTATTTTATCATCTTGCTATCTCTTGTAAAGCATTACTTCATTGTCTAGTGAGTATTTTTAGCGGAATCTTGAGTTATGTCTAATTACTTGAGAGCTTATTGTAAAGGCATAACTCAAGTGTTTGTGTTGTTTGTAGCCCCTTGTGGAACATTGTTTGTTGAGTTGAATAAAGTAGTTTGAAGTTTTCTTTGAGTAAGGCATTGTTGTAAACTATAGAGATTAGGAGATAGATCAAACTCCACGTTAAAATTGTGGTGTGATCTTCTTCTTTAATTATTATGTTGCATGAATTTGGCATTAGGCTTTGAAAACAATAAAAATTAGCCATAGTTACTTATCCTTGGTGTTGTCGTTGTGTTTCAACAAAATCTTAACACCATTATCATGATTTGTGATATTTTCATTATAATGAAGTGAGGCAAATGACATTTCAATATCCAAATAAAAGGGTAGTAATAGATTTTAGTAGTGACAAGTATGTAATTGCAACTAAAAGTAATTCAGATATATGTAACCTTTGGATGATATGAGTAATGCTAGTTTGAAGGAGCTTGTTAAGTCGGTATATTCAAGAAAGGAAAATTGTTTGTCAATTTGAAAAATGTGCTTGTTTGGCATGGAAAAGATTATTTTTCTAGGATTTTTTGTTAGTAGTAGGGGAATTGAAGTTGTTGATGATATGGTAAAGACAGTTAGAGATTGATTTACACTTATAATGCTTTGGAGGTTAAGAATTCCCATGCCTTAGCTACTTTCTATAGGAGGCTTGTGAGAGGCTTTAGTACACTAAATGTGTCATTCGTAGAGGTCATAAAGAAATCTATTAGATTTAAGTGGTGGGAGAGCAAGAGTAGGCTTTTAATGTGAAAGGTTGTCAAACTCGCGATTCTGTGTAGAATCACCGGAGTGTCAGTAGAATCGAAACGTAAAACGTAAGTTTCAACAACCTTTGCAAAATAGCTTTGAAAATTTATAGAAATGCTTATTAAAGATATAAAAAACATAAAACACATAATGGATGTAAAAAAAAAAAAAAGAAGAGAAATTAAGATTTTTTTTCAATAATAACTCTTAATTTATGATATAACATATATATAAAAAAAAAGCGAATAGAGTCAAAATTAATTTATTTTCTATTATTTTGTTTAAAATAAGTGATAAATTGAAGGAGAATCAAATTCTTCAACTTATTAAGTGCTTAATTATATAAATGAAATGAATAAGTTTTCTTATAACCTTTATCACTATAACTTGACTTGAATGAATTTTATAAAAATAGAACAAGGGTTTGCAGGAGAATGAGGGACAAAGATAGAGAGAAAGTATGAAAACCAAATAGAAACGGCAACAAGAAAGATACATCATTCTAATTTCTAATAGTTTATAAGCTTGTAAACACATAGTTGTATTTTTTATATTTTAGCTTATTTGACTTGAATAGGTAAAATTGGTAAAATTGGTTAAAATTGTAAGATTCTACCGAAAAAAGATTATATCCATGAGTCAACTCGGAAGTGCATCCTAAAATGGTAAACTCGTAGAATTGTATTGGTGAAATTGCGCGATTTTGACAACTATGAATGTAATAAAAGAAAAATTGTATTCTACACCATTATTACTATCATATGATTTTGCTAAAGATTTTTCATCGAAATTTGAATTGGTGTTGTTTTAATGTTAAAAAAGCGTCTGATACCATATTTCATTAAAATGCTTAAAGTATTGGAGACTTGGCAACATTATTTATGGCCAATGAATTTGTGATTCATATGGACCATAACCTTTGAAAAATTTGAAAGGTTAAGAAAAGTTGAATCATTGGCATACCAGGTGGGTGGATTTCATCGTGTAGGCATGTTTTTCTTACTACTCTTGATACTAAATTATTAGAATTTAACAAGTGAAAGTGTTGAATGTCAATGATGCCGTTTATGCAAATTTTGTTGTTGATTAAATTTATAGGTATGTTGGGTTCTTATAAATGAATTTTGTGTGCATTGATGTTCTATGATGTTATCGTAGATTTATTGTATTAGACTTATGGACCCTAGAATTGCTGCGTTATCTTATCCATATAAAATTATATTGAACTCATTGTTTCTTGTGATTCAGCCATGTCGTGCTTAATGAACTTGTTTCTATTTACTAATGTAGGAAGTCAAAGTTAGATCTCAATATAGTAAATAGTATTCATGTATATGAGTAGGTCTAGATGATTAACTGAGTTGTATGCAATCTCATGTATGAGATGCATAATTTCTGGATTAAAGTGAAACATATAAGGAATTCACCGTATGGTAAAGAATTAATTATGAGTATGTTAATTAATTAAAGTAATGCACTATGAAGTAATTAATTAGGAAAGTTCCAATTAATTAATGGATGATTAGTGATTGTGGATTTGAGCGATCTTTACCACAATCTATATTAGGAATTCCCATGATCCAAAAATATGAAGATAATATTAAGAGTTTCAAGTGTAAATTCTAGGGGTAGTAATGTTTAGATGCTACTTCATTGCATCTTGATATCTATTATTGCTTTTGCTTTCTATTTATTACATTGTTAATTAGGATTTATTTAAATCTATTCATATAAATTATCAACTAGATAATAGGGTATAGGTTAGTATTGGTACTTGTAATCCTTGTGGGGTTAACATCTGATTAAATATTTCTATACTCTAGTGATAGGTGCTTGCCTCACAATCATGTTGCTTGGTCAATAATTGTAATGAAGATTTCATTCTTGAAGGAAGGTAAGAAGCTCAATCACCGATCCCTTTAATTTCTAAACATAAGTTTGTCAATGTAATTGAGAAAAACTAGAATCTTGTTAAGCTTAAATCAAAGGCTCAATCTTAAGCATTGAAGATCTAATAAGATGATGAATACAATTGAGAATAAAATTGTAAATTACATGGATTACTCAAATTGTGAATTGATAAATTAAATTAGATAAAAATAAAACTTTGGAAAATCTGTACATAAAATCCATAGGAAAAACACTTGGATTGCAGCAAATGACATCGGAGTGACTCGAAACACAACAATTGACTAAGAGAAGATGGCCGAACTAGCCAGAAGATCGATCGGTTAAACACCTCTAGTTAATTGACCTTGGTTGGTAGTTTTGTAGTGTTTTATCTCTATCAATTTTTATCAATCGATTCAAATCCCAGTTTATTCGATCTAAGCATGAAATTTTGCAAAAAATAAAATTAAATCAAGCTTAATCATGAAATTAAAAAATTAGGTGGGATGATCTTGTCTTGAGATAAGTTTTAATGTGGTTTCATCATTCTTGTGATAAGAGTTAAGTTTAGCTTACTATGGATACCAAGTGTATGTTTATTGTTGTTTGTTGGTTGTGCTTGTAGGTTTAGTGAAATTAATGGATTAACAAATATAAGATTTATCAAATAATTTACTTGTTTAATGTTTGAGTTATTATGAAAAATTATTTTGCAAAAACATTGGAACATATGGGCCATGTTTTGTAAATGTTGGGAATCCTAAAATTGCTTATGCTTTGTTTTCTTATTATATTTTGGACCTTACTTGTGCCTAAATTTTACTTTAAGGTTGAGTCCTTGATGAGAGAAAAAACTATGGTTGTGCTCCCAGGTGGAGCATTCGAGGAGGTAAAATTCATGTGTCTATGGTTGGATGACCAATTTCATGCTTTGAGGTAGAGCTCTTGTGAAGGAAAAAAGCTTGTGTTTGCGCTTTTAGGTAGAGCATCGAACAAGATAAAATTTCCATGACTAGTGCTATATACACCCAAGGGCCGAGCATGTGGACCTAGTTTTCTACAAAAGTTTTTGAGTGTGAGATGTGACTATGAATTCCTATTTTTAAACCGGGGCTTGGGACCTATTCTAATTTTTTTTGTTTATTTGACAACTAACATTAAAAATTTAATTAATTTGTGTTATGTTGTTTGGACTACCTACTACATTAGATATCATAAGTTGTATCTGGTTTGGCATTGTATGTGTTTACATGCAATATTCTATACTGAAAATTTCCCATTCACTGTTCTTTTTCCTAAGTATTGAGGTTGATCCGGAGGATCATTATGATTATGTTGGCTATAATCTATATATGGAGATGTGGCTTATTCTTAATAAAGCTGTTAAAGAAGATTTATTTAATTATTTAGGTTAAATTTGACAATTAGATATTATATTGTTAGAATTATTATTTACCTTACATTTCGTAAACTCTATTTGAGGGGGTTTTGTAATATATTTGGAGGATTTATCATATTTGAGAGTATTTTGAAGTTATATTGTGATTTTAGAATGGTGTGCAAGTATTAGTAGTCTTGTGCATGTGTGTTTCGACATGTGTATATGGCAACTCTAGTAGTGCTTCTGTCTTGGTGTGCTACAGTTAGTTTACTAACATGATTATGTTACCACTAATGTGCACTAATATATCTTATTTTAGAGTATTGGTTCTTTTTTAAAAATGTAAAATAAGGAGAAGATGCTTTAATATTTGTAAAATCCATGAAGTAATTTGCTAACTATATTTTCATATTCATTTAATTTAAGGTACTATAATTATTAAATCTCTATACCATATTAAAAAAAAAAGAAAAAAAGAAAAAATATATAACGTGATGAAAATCATTAATGTAGATCCTTTCACAAGACAAACCTAGATTAGGGCTGTCAATGTAAATATTAAAAACAACTCTATAGTAAATCCATTAAAGTGTACTAAAATAAAAACTAAAGGATGTCGTAATAATCAGGGATGCAATTGGGTTAGGTTTGATACAAGTCATATAAAACTTGAACTTGCCTCACTTCCTGTAGGGTTTACCAAACTTGACCATAAGCCCTCCATGTTTTTTTTCATTATGCCCAAACCAGTCCCTCTAAGGTTTTGAGCCTACTCGAACCCGCCCTTATAATAACCCACTAACAACATTTCTAGTTGTTTTTTTTCCTCTCTTATGTTATAATATTGATATCGTTGCAACAACATAATAAGATATATTATAAATAAAATTTATGTAAAATCAAATCTCAATTAGATCCAAACAAAACCAGGGTTTTGAAGATGATGGTATGTTATAGGGAGTGACAGTAGAGAGGAATCATGGAGTGGACACAGACTTGACATTGATGTGATACTTGAGAAAGGATAGAAGATGGAGATGAGAGCGGAGAGTTTTATATCTAAGCTTTTTTTTTTTTTTTGTGTGCCATGAGTCCGTGACTATAAAGGAGGAGACTAAAGTGTTGGCTTGGGTTCCCTATAAGGTTTTATATTAGATTAGAATTTGACCTAAAACCCTATAAGGTTTTAAGAGAATGCCTAAACCCAACCCTAAGATTGTATAGGTTTATGTTATAGGGTTTCTTAGGAATTTGGATAAGTCGGACATCTTATAATGATCTGCTAGGTTGCATTCCTTACTAATAATATTGAAATAGGAAATGAATTAATAAAAAGGAAAAGAAATGACAAAAAAGCCGTGTGAAGAACAAATGATGATTAAGGAACTTTGTGCGAACGTTGATTGGCATTATTTTGAGGAAGCCTTATCTCTAAGCTACCATCACGTTATTGTTCTCAGCAAGTAGAATCAAGTTTTACATTGTTTATGTATATGGGTGTCTAGTGTATCAAAAACATGTTGTCCAATGGAGGAAAGAAAATAATTAATGAAGAACTTTATGAGTGCTTTAGTACCTTTGCATTCCCAAGTTCTTCAAAAAAATTTTTGTTTCTCTGTCTGGTACATTTTTGGATCGAAGATCACTCAGTGACTCCTCGACAAGCAGCTTCTCATAATCAATGTCTAAATTATTGGATCCATCAAGCGTCTCCCCCATACGGAATGCCCTTTCTGGAATAATTCCTTCCTTTGCACCACATACATAAGCTGAAAATATTATGCCAGTCAATCTCCATATAAATAGATAGATGAAAAAGGGACAAATACGTTAGAAGTACTTTATGCATCATGTCAAAATCACAAAAACTTTTAGTGTTTTTTAGTTTTTAATTTTATTCCTAAAATTTGATATTGTTAAAATATCGTACTGAATGGAATTACCAAAATTTAGATTTAATGTTTGAAATCAAGCCCCATCTAGGGTGTGGGATAATAAATTTCATAAGCAAATCTTGATTGTATTCAAAATTTAGCAACTTCAATTCTAAATGGGAAATTAAAAAAAAAAAAAATCCAAAGTTTAGGTAGTGATATATTGACATTGTTCCAACTTCCAAGTCCTTTATGTTTTCTGTCCTTCACGTAATTCAGTCAAGCCCTCTACATTTAAGCCAGAATATGATTAGGTTCTTCATAAGTCATTTTAAGTCTTACATTTATATTAGTGCACCGTTTTAGTTCTTTATTTATAACCGTACATTAAAGTGAGTATTAAAAAAATCGATTTATATGGTGAAACAACAAAAACAAAAAGGGTTTAAGTAGCTCATCTAAAACATAAAAGATTTAATTGAATTTTGGTGTAAACTTTGAGAATTTAAATGATTCAAATTGAAATATGAACGACCTAACTTATTTTTGATACAATAACAAAGAAAAAGAAACTCTAGCATACCTTTTATTTTCATATAAAAATAATTTGTAGATCATTAAAAAAAGAGAAGGAAAAGAAAAAATGAAAGAAGAAAGAAAAACACATTATATTCGGCATAAGTTTCTTTAGCATAGTCAATAACTAAAGCTAGGGTAAAATGGAAACAAACTCCTTTGAAGGGCAGTTTAGATTAAATTAGCCTATCAAAAATAAAATAAGGGAAAAGTACCATAAATTATTAAAGCTTCAATCTTTCACCATGATTCAATGAAATGTTTTGTTGAGTTGAATCATTTAAATCTAGGGTAAAATTGAAACAAACCCCTTTGTATATGTGCCAAAATTCAATCAATTCTTTCATGTTTTAAAGGAGTTACTAATATCTGCTATGTTTATACAGAATTTAATCAAGTCCGTTATGAGATAACCGTTGGTTCTCAACAAAAGTGGCAGAGAAAGAGTATGAATCAAGAACTGTTGGGTTCCCTGAGGCACCTAATAAGGAAGAATAAAAATTAACTGCTATATCAAGTGTAAGAAGACCCAATTAAGGCATGGAAGGCAGGAAAGCACTCCCCACCCAGGGAATTTCAACTCTTCAAATTCACAAAAAGACACATATGATGAATGCAGGTATCCTTTAAAACTAAAATAAATAAGAGATGAAAAATCACAAGGATTGGAATCCAGGAGCAAGACAATGTTTTAAGGGACAGAATCACAACTGGAATAATCCAAAACAAGCCCAAGGATTTACAAAGTCAACTAAACGGCAGCCAGCCGACTTAAGTATTCTGGAATAAACTTGAACCAGAACACAAATAAGTAGCAATGTTGTATTGGTTGCTACCCATTGCAAGATTTGGCTGTATTAGCTAATTTTAGCCAATTAGATGATTTGGGTAGATATTCCCCATTCTTCACTTAGTTGTTTTCATATTTTACCTCTTATTTAGAGTTATATTTAGCTTATATAAAGGCATCGTTTGTAGTAGTATGGATATTTAGATCTTTTATCAAATTGAATCGTAATTTTTGATTGATTGATTTCTCAATTCATATCCATTCTCATAAATTTTGTCGATTGATTGCGGCAAACCTCAAATTAGAAGTCATGCCATCAAAGTAATATCGGTCTTCTTTTAATCTTTTGATTATTTTCTATGTTTGTATATTATATTAGGTTTAGGAAAAACCAACTTATTTCTTTAATTGGAGCAAAATATTCGATTAGCAACTTGTTCATATTGTATACTTTAGATACCCAATTTTTACCAATTTTAGGCTTTAATATATGCCTAAAAATTATAATTTTCCTAAAAAGAAAAAAAAAAGTTTATGTGGGAAATATAAAAAATGATAAAATAAATTAACAAAATAGTACTATTATATTAAATAATTTTTTTTGGCTTGATATAATATAAGTTTTAGTTATATATAATTTTGAATCCAATTAAATGATCCACAATAGGGTGGCTTATTTAATTAGGCCATGTTTTTAAAGCCTTAAAGACTATTTGTGTGTGAATTAAAATGAAACATAAGCCAAAAGCTTGTATATATACATCATTGATAAGGAACTAAAAGATTTGGGTTTTATTCTTACAAGAGGTGGAGGGTACTTTTTATTTTATTTTGAGCAAATTGCACAAGTGGTCATAACATTTTGCGTAAAATCATTTTAGGTCACAACGTTTCGAAAAGTTATTCAATTTAAGTCTTTGTAGACACATGTCACCTTTTTTTGTTAACACGTCTCATCTCTTATTGACACTTGACAACTTCTCTTGTTAATATATATCTATGGAGACCTGAATTAAATTATTTTCCAAACATTGTGATCTAAAATAAATTTATTTTCAAATATTACTACCTCTTTTTAACTACTCCAATTGTTGTGGCGCATTGGTGAAATTTACTTGTTCTATGTTATTTTATTTTATTTTTTTGAAAAGGGTCACGTGGCACAACCTCATTGGCCGGCAAGATGACATCAGCAATGATGCCATCGTCTTCAACCTCCCACCTCCATGATGCACGTGAAGAACAGCTCAGGGTGTTACTTACTTGGCCATTTTTGATCATCTTCACTGCCCGATTTCACCAAAAATGGTGACATCGTGAAGTAAGAATGGAGTACTATGGATCGAGAGTACAAAATTAGTCTCGATTCGTAGTTTAAAGCAGTCAAAATGGAGATTAAAGATGAAGGAAAATTAGGGTATTTAAGAGCTTTAATCACCATTAATGGTGATTTTGACAGTTCATGCAAACTGAAGCTTCCAGGAAGACGAATATGCACGAATATTCGGCCAAAATTGCCCAGAAAACATGAGATGACCATCAATTGAAATTGAAAAAACGAAACTCTAATTTTCGTTTTGGGTCAAAGTGATTAAACACGTTCCATACTTTTCGCGCTCCAATCCTATAAATAGGAGCTCGAACAAGTCATTTTCCTTCAGGAATCAGACAAAACTAATTTCAAAAAAGTTCGACTTCAAGTGTTCTTGTCATTAGCGTTTCGAAGTTCAATCTTCGATTTTAGGGTATATAGGCAAGAATCAATCGAATTGGGTGACAAAGGAAGTTTCCAGGTGAGTAAAGCTATCTATTGATAGCTTTATTGTAGCAACATCCTAGCCGCCGGCCGCCGACCGCCGCTGGGGAGCTTGGACAGCCACCCCACGGCCACTTTCGAGTAAATCCAAGGTCACCGGAGTTTTTCCCATACTAAGTTTGGTCTGTCCGACCAACCCCCACTGTCGAACGTCGCCAGAGCCGTCCTGCAAGCATCGCTGGTCGCCTGCTTTTGTGCCCGACCCTACTCCGATTCGAAGATCTGCCCGAGCGTCCTCCTTCCAGGTAAGTTGACATTCTTTTTTATTTTATTTAATTAACATTATGATAATATAATAAAAAAAAAAAAGAAAAGACAATATATATATATACACATACATATATATATATATATATATATATGCGCGCGCGCGCACGGGCAGGAAGTAATAGAAAATACGAAATAAAGTTATTGATTTTGTAAATGATATGTATGCATGCTAGACTAATGTAAAAAGATAATAAAAAATGAAAAAAATATAATAAGAGGAAAATAAGAAAATAGTAAATAAAATAGTATTAAATCAATAATGCAAGTATGTATAATAAAGATTTTTGACACATAGATAATCATATTTTCTAAAATTAAAAAAATAAAAGGTAAAGGATAGCTCATAGAATTTATAATTCCTAAATCATGGTTTTTGGCAAAAGTCCTAAAAATTTAACAAAAGTTAAAGCGAAAGAGTTTCAATGTAAAAGAAACCAACACACACTAAAGTTTTTTTCTAAAAGAGCCATGTGATGTGTGATTTCGATTAGCGGATATATAGCACTTACAGAGCGACATAAAAAATAAGAAAAACTTTTCTTTTTGTATTTGTAAATATTCAATTGATTTATTATAAATATTGTAATTGTTTGTCTTAATTTGTAAACTTTAATTATGAATTGTAAATATCACACTTTATAACATTAATTAAATTTTGAGCATCGAAAAGATGAACTATAAGTAAAAGAATTTTAAGTGGAAACTATATGATTTTAATAAAGTAGTCCTTCAACTTAACTTAAGAATTTCTGGAAATTTCAGTAGATATTTATAAATTGGTTTTTATTGCAGACCCATGGCCAAGTTTGGACCAACCTTCCATTGATCATAATTTGCAATTTTTCTTGAAAATGATTAGGTGAACACTCCTTTTAATTTTATAAAATTGAATTTTTCTTCTATTCTAGTTGATAATTTGTATCAAATGGGTTAGGGTTTGATACAATCGAATTGAAAGAAATCGAATCAGAAATGAAAAATACAGGCTCGACATATACTTCTCTTTTAATTTAATCCAAAAATATCCAACAATAATAACTTTGTCTTAACAAATCCCTCAACTCCAAAGTCATTACGTAACCGACAACTGACTAAGAGTGACAAGATTTTGCATTCGGTTAAATAATAATTTGGTACTTATCATAATGGGGTATCAATGGTTTAGGGAAAGCGTTTTCTAATTATATATATATAATATATATAGAGAGAGAGAGAGAGAGAGAGATTGATTAGGGTAAGTTGTTGATTCCTCCTTCATTAAATTCAATTTTAGGCTATGGTATGATATGGAAATATTGCTTGTTGTCACAAGTTGAAACTGAACTAAAAATATTTAAGGTTTAGATTTTCAAATTTTTTGTGTGCCACCGCTAGCTGTGTATTGAATGTGGTTGATATAATTTTTAATAGATATAAATAAATAATTTTAATATTAAACGGTATTCTAGATTGTTTTAGCCTTTTAGGTTTAGGTTTGTTTGATTTATCTTATTTTTGTTTTCTTAGTATATTTATTTATATTAGTTCAAGTGATAGTGTTTGTTAATAAACAAATGTCAAAATGATGAAGAGAAAAGCACACATACATCACTCTCTTTTAAAATTAAATATTTAGTGAATCAAGTTCGATTTATTTATTCTTTGCCATATTCAATTTTATAATGCATAAATATATATTGATTGAATGACCGCTTAGAATGTAGAAGGTGCAATCTAATATTCACAAACGCAAATAATTTCTATATGTTTATTTCAAGGAGTAAATAGAGAGGACCTACCGGTTGATACTTGGAGGAAAATCTTTGCTTTCACACATTTTTTTGCAAAATTCATCAGGTTATAGCCTCCAAAAGTATTGATAGCTAGTGCAACATCATATCTGTAATCAAATTAAGAGAAATGGACTTTCATTTGCTTATTTTCTCGAGGCGTAAAAACATAATTGATTCATATGTGCAAAACTTACCTTTCGTTGAAATTGGTTGTAGCAGCAACATTAACAATGATTTCCACCTCTTTCCACATTTCTTCTTTTAGTTCACCATCACGTATCCCAATATTTTCAGCAGAAATATCTCCCGGAACCGGTATTACTTTTTCCAATATGCCATCCGTACGTCCACCAATATTTTGGGTCACAATGCTGAATAACTCGGTTTCTAAGATCTATGGACATGTATGAGACCAAATATATATCAAATAAATTATTTTCTTGCCCCAAAATTTTCATTTTTTTTTTGGTGAGGAATATGCAATATGTATATAAATATATATATATTATAATAACAATGATATTTACAACATGTCAATACAGAAAACCAAAAACGCTCTATTCACAATAGCGGGAATTCTGCATTTCTGTTCAAACCAAAGTTTATTATCCAAAATTTCAGTTTTCTATCATAATATTTATGTCTAAGCTCATGGACGCTCTTTATTTTATTGATCCCTCCTTCATCTCTAATGCTTTGTTATGATTTTAATAATTAACATATAACAAATAATATCCATTGAATCCTTTATTTAATACGGTGAGTACATATATATATATATATATATGATACAATCGGGGTATTAATAATATTAAATCCTTTTTTCTTTGGTTGTTGTCAGTCACCCTTGGCGTTGGCGTAGCTACTAGATTTTACTTTTTAAAAAATTTTAATTTGTTATTTAATTAAATTGATAAATATATTCAATAATATTATTTCATTTAGTTAATCATTTACGGACATGTGTCCCTACTTATAATTAATAATAAAATTAAAAATAAAAACACACAAATCAACTCAAGAAATAAAATAAAGTAACCTTTTTGTAAAAGACCCAAAACACATGTTACTTTTTCTTAAATTTCCTTTAATTCAATAAGTTATAATTCATTTATTTATTTTGGATTTTACCTTTCGTTAGATAGCTTTGTGAAATTGTTATTTTATGCGTGCATAAATTGTAGCAGCACATTGATTGTCCTTTAAATGTTCAAAGCTAGATCCACAGCGGCGTATGTCACTATTATCTACGTCTGATTAATTGGTCTTTTCACGGTAGTCGAAACTACCTTAATAAGATGCCAAATAACTGAGAAAACATTTATTTGATATTACACGTCATGTCTAATATACATATAATATATATTTATTAATGATTTTTTGATATTTGAGTATATAGGTGATGGTTATTTTAAAAATTATCTATTTTATTTTTTAATATATTAATTATAGTTGATAGTTATATATTATGTATAGATTTATCACTCCCTCGATATTTTTTCCAAATAAATAGGTTTACATTTTAGGATGGATATAACAAGCGCCCTGTAGATATCATGTGTTAATAAGTTTTAAAGATGTCAATTGATCTTCTTAAAGCGATGCCATCACGAAAAGGATAATATAAGATATTGTCACGTGATTATTAATAGGCAGCAATGCAGCACGCATGTTACGTGTGTAAATTTATTACCATTAAAATATAGAAAAGTTAATTAAAAATTTATAAATCCTTTATCATTAATTATTAAAATATTCAACCAAAAAAATTATGTAGTTTTGATTTAAATAAAAAATATTTTATATATAAAATGATTTTCTTATTTTTCTTACTCAAAATTTTAATACAAGCTTTTAGAGAAGGAAAAAAAAGTAGCGGTTTTGCCAGAATTATAATAAAACTGTTTGGATAGCTTTTTTCGACAGATATAAATATATTTTTTTAATTTTTTAATAAATTATTTATCAAAAAATAGATACAAATAAAAAATAACTGACAGGTCTCATGAAAAGATCAAATATATCAAATATAAGTAAAAAATAGCCTTAAATCAAACACATTTATACATGTTGTTTCAATACAGATAAAAATACAGATGAAAAACAGATAATCTAAACAGACCCATTGAGAAGAGAGAGAAAAAGGTGAAAGGGAAAAAAAAAAAAAAAGGAAGATTGTGAAAGTAGCGAGTAATGGAAGTTATAGGAAAAATATTTCAAGCATATAAAAGTTAGTTAAAATTACTAAAATGCTTGGAAAGTTGTAGATTTTAACTTTTTAATCCTTTGTGAAATAAAAAAGAATGATTTCAATTTAAGGGCAATTGGTGAAAATAGGAGAAAACATCAAAGAGCTCTTCTGTCTTCAATAACATAGATGAATAGTGATATTAACAAATGTGACATAGACTCTGCATTTAAGAAACAGGAAATATATATTCATTTACTCGATTTATTTTATTTAATGGATTTGATACATCCATTGTATATAATCATTTTCCATGGTGTTCGTAGTCTCCTTAGTGGGGGTATAACACCTTATATTTCCCCATATGATATATTCAAAGCAAGAACATACGACTTAGAAGTTAGAATCTCTTTGACTTGTTCTATTGAACTTGTCTGATTGATGATTGTAAAATAAAGTACAAGTTGCAAAACATTCCATTCTGAGCTCGAGCTTGGGCTCGTTTCGTTAAACGAGCTTAAGCTCGACTCGTTTAGCTTATATAATTATTTTTTAAGCCGGACGGTTCAACCGGTGGTTTCAGTTCCACACGAATCATTTTTTTTTTTAATTCCTCTGTATTATACAGAGGCTGGCCCTTACCCCCTCCCCCCATGCACCCTCTACCTCCTGCAATTCATTTTGTCTGCTCTGTGAATTGTTTTTTTTTTTTTTTATAATTTAAATAAATGGCGGGTCAGAATCGCCGGTTTTAAGTCTGGAATAGCGGTTTCAGACTCGGTTGAACAGTTGGTTCCGCGAGGACTAATCGCTTGGACTCGCCGGTTCTGGCGGATCCTTGGGTTATTCATAACCGTCCCCGACGGGATGGTTCCCGGGTAAGGAACCGCCGAGGATGGTTCAAGGAGATTCGCGGTTTGAAACCGTCCCGTGCCAATGTCTATTTGCTGCAACATGTGGAAACTGAGGTTAACTTCTGGCAAGTTTTTAAGAGCGTCTATATTCATCGGGTCTTTCACAAGGTCGTTAAAATGCCATATCAACATCTAAAGAAATTTTCATTCTGGAAACCTTACCACTTTATTTGTAATTTTCCACTTTATTTGTAAGGTCTTTTATATGAGTTTCTCCACTTTTTTTTTTGTATTTTTGTGAGTTATATTTACTTTTCATAATATTTTACTTTTATAAAATAATAATAAAATATTATGAAAGAATTTACTTTTTAGGGTTTTTTATAGAAAACTCCAAAAAGTTAAAAGAATTTTTTATATTGGTAAGGACCTCAAAAAATAAAATTTTTCGTCTAAACTTTCATGTAAAGCACTATCAATATGGATGCTGTAAGGTAGCGTTGGACAACTTGTAGGTTTTGTTAACTGCTGTTCAAGAAGCACGAAGGGCCATAGAAGTTACCCGTGTGGTGGTTGAAATTGAAAAAAAGAAAAAATTGAAGCTGAAATTGCCAAAGGAGTAGATGAAGGTTCCATAAGATGACAAAAGTTTATTTAAAACCAGAAGATGAAGGTTCCATAAGATGACAAAAGTTTATTTAAAACCAGAAGACACGTTGTTAGCCCCACTATCATAGATAGAGATGTTGTGTTCTTTTCAGTATTTATAGCATATTATATCATCGATAGAAATTGCCAAAGGAGTAGATTAAGATTTGTTGTTTAAGAAATTTACGTTCTGTTGGGACTGTAAGATTTTATCCGTGTCTATATTAAATCAGTGTTTATAGTATATTAATATTATATCAGGATTATATTTGTATGATATATTTGTTTATAAATAAAATTATTAATTTTTTATTGATATTAGTTTTTTGATAAATATTTATTTAAAAATAATAAAAATATAATGATAAAATTATCAGAAGATGATGAAAGAAACTATCATGGTTCATACAAGTTGGTTTCAGGGCGATAGCTGTTATGGAGGAAAACTAGTAAAGACCATTTTGCCTACAAGGCACATGTTTAAAAGTAAACCGCACTTAGAAAGGGCAGTTGGTGATTTCTGAAAACTTAAAAATCAAGAAGATTTGAAAGGATTGCTTTTCCGATTATGATCTTGATGCAAACGTTCAGTTTAGTATTTTGCTTTCGATTACATCATCATATGTCAAAGATACATCATATATATTACCTCTTGATGAAGGCGCTCAAGGCTGAACTTGTATCTTCAGCTCTTATTAGGAGATATATTTTCTTGACATCTGGCTGCATCCGAAGTACCTTCTCCACGAAAACTACAGAAATCATATTTGATGTGCGTGAGAGAGGAGAGGAAAGGGGAATGCAAGCGGGGTTGGGGGTGGGGGGCAATGTGGGAGAGAGACATACCCTTGGCTAAAAATCCAGTTGCACCGGTCACCAACAAGGTCTTGTCATGCAGAAAGTGCATAATGTCCAAACCCATAACTAAAATTGCAAAGATAAAGAAAGCAAATATACCAAAACAACTATGAAGTTTATATCGATGGTACCCTTGGCCGCTGTGTTCTATATATATTTTAGTATGGAACCTGAACGTGGAATAGAAGTTGAGAGTTGAGACGTCATGATAAAGTTCTTGCATGATGTGGAAACAATTAGGGATGCAACCGGGGCGGTTTTGGGACGGGTCATATAAAACCCGAACCCGCCCCGCTTCCCAATAGGGTTTCCCAAACCCGTCCCGTGACCCTATAGGGTTTTTTATTCAATTCCCAAACCCGCCCCTATAGGGTTTTGACCCTGACCCGCCCTGCCCCGCGACCCGCTTAATTTTCTATACTCAACTATTTAGATTTATTATCTACCTCATATTTTAATAAGTTACAGATAAATATTTGTCACAATATCTTTCTAATGATTAATAATTTTTGGTGAATCAAAATCATATTTGGTATAAGATTATAAATTTCAAAATTTAGATGAAAATTTGGATACATTTATCAACAACTGTAAATGTAAAACCAGGAAAAAAAAAAGACCTAATAGTTTGAATAATACTTATAGCATTCTATCAAAATTTAACTTAAAAATCCCCACTTTCAGTGCCTGACAGCGTGCTTGTCTAATCTCCAAACAGAGAATAGAGTCATCACGCACCAACGAAACACTTCCAGTAAAACGACGCTTCCTCTAACCGGATGATCGATGCCGAATATCTCTCTCGTCACTCTTCGGTGTGGTTAAAGCAAATACGATCATCACTAAGCACTATTAATCAATTACTTAGTTTAGTGAACCCAAAGAAAGATGTTTAACTGATAAACTTGTTACAAAATCAAATAAAATAAATTTTATAAATTACTTTAAACTCTGGTTCAGTAACCAGGTGAAAATTACGAGGAAAAAAAAAAGCTAGCACACAAATAGATCGAAATACAAATAATTTTGAATTGAATAACCCATCTAATTATACATTACAGGAAATTGGAGGAATCAATTATTGAGAATATAGTGCGGAAAAAAGATATTAAAATGTGGAACCTACGAGAAAATGCGATGAATCCATGAGAGAAAATAGGGAAACTGCACATCCATAGGTACAAACTTATCAGGGAAAGTTGATTTTGCATCTTTTCGTATTCCATGTGCTACGGAAAACAAACACAAGGAATCATAGTGGATGCATCGTTTTCAAAAATCTATCTAAACAGAAGTCCATGAAGAAAAATATTACATAATTATGAATTTTAAATTTCAAATTTAATTTTTTTAATTATTTATATTATGACGGGTTCGGGTTACCCATCGGGTTTTTTTTGTGACCCGAACCCGCCCCGAAACCTTATAGGGTCAGCAAGTAATTTTCCAAACCCGTCCCGTGACCCTATAGGGTCAGACCCTATAGGTTTTTAACGGTTCGGGCGGGGCGGGTACCCTATAATGACCCGCCCCGGTTGCATCCCTAGAAACAATGTTATCCGACTTGATCCAGGTCACTTGGATAACGTGGAATAGAAGTTGAGACGCTCTTTTTCTTTTTTCAACATTTATTTATTTACATTATCTTTTTCTCTCACTCATTTTTTAAAACTCTTTTATTTCACAATAACTAATAAAATTAAATGTATTTAACATGAAATTATATTTAACTAAATAAATTCTTATAAACAAATATTTTTTATTCATAGTACGCTACAACTAACAATAATATTATTCATATACAAATATTATGATTTTATTGCATAAAATATTTCTAAATAATTCTGACTATATCATCCATTAACTCTATTTTTTAATTGACAATTAATTTTCAAGTTATAGATGTATAATATGTTACCAAAGTCACTAAATACCTTAATTATTTATTGAATGATTTTTTCCATATTTATGAAGTTAGAAAATATCATGGTGAAATCATTAATAATTTTTTTTTTTTTTTACATATATAAGATGTAATATAATTGTAATAGGAAATAAATACATATAGATAATTCTAATATTGATTTAATTAAAATCTGCCCTCTCCAGTTATGCCATCCTAAGTTCACCCTTATGCAAATGCATTTATTGAAGGTTTAATAGCAAAGAGCTCTTTTGAGGTATTTGTTGGCCTACTGCTTATTGTCCTTTGTTATTATTTTTCACCCAAAGTTATGGGATTTTTTTTTTATCTATTTGTTACACTTATTGAAAATTTTTATCCAAATAAGCTTTCAATAAAAATAATTACTACAATATCACTGTAAAATCGTTTCTTTTATTTATTCAAAATTCGCATATTTAAGATGCCAGTTCAATCCAAATTATTCAAGTGTAACTTGCATGTTTAATATATACGATTTTAGTTTAAAGTATTATTTGCGAGATGGGCCTGTTTTGGATTTTCTTATTTTTATTTTTATCTTATCTACACATCTATTCGATCAGTATGCTATTTGTATCTAAACTGTTTGATTTGTTGATGGGTAAAATGTCTTTTTCATCTGTATTTGTTTTTGATAAACATGTATTTGAAAATGATAAAAAAAAAAAAATCAAAACAACTAGAAAAAGATGAAATAAAACAACCCCAAAAATATAACTAAAAAATGATACTTTAAATTGCTATTTTGAAGATGCGATTTATTTATACAAAATAATACCGAGATGAAAAGCCCAATATGAAGATATAACTCCCTATTTAATCCCATAATTAAACGGCAAAAAAAAAAAAAAATACTGTAATTAGCATCACCAAAATAATATTTGCCGACACATAATGAAATATTACTTTCAAGGTTATAAATTTATAGCTTTGTAATTCTGCTATATGGTTATTAGCTAATCATAAATACCTTCTGCATTTTAACCTCTGAGCTCATTCTATAACCAAGTAAATACAAAATAACAGTGAGGAAAAAAAAAAAAAGGCGAAATGTTATAACACAATCACACATTTCCACATTAATACAAGGATAATCATGATATCAGTTGCAAATAAAGTGATATGCTATGCGTGAGAGGTGCAAATATAATTGTTTAATGCAAGATATCTTATTGGCGCCACTGTAATTATGAAGTGCTGATGGACACCTCTTAAATCGCTTCAACCACAATTCAGAGTTTATCCATAGCAGCTTCTTGGCTTGGTTTGCTTAGCAAAATATTGCTTCAACAAATTTTCTCTTCATAAATTGCATTTCCACTAAGTGTGGCCATGCATAGTCACACCTTAAGTGTGTCCTTACCAACTCACTTTTCTTATCCTTCAACCGCTAAGATAATTTGATGATTGTCATTAAGCTCATGTACCTATAAATACTCAACTATCTCTCTTCATTTGACAAAACTCTAGAAATCAAAGAAAAATTATTCCACCATGAAATCCTTACTCTCAAGAATCAAACAAGAGATTTAGGTCAATTTCGATCTCCATTGCTCAAGGATTGAAAGGTTAATATCTATAGTTCCCTTGACATTTCTTATCCGTCACTTGTGATTTGAAACACTAAAGTTGTCTGTTTCTCTCCCTCTTATATTCTCTCCATGTCATCCCATCAAGTGTCATCTACTTATCATTACTATATGGGCCACATGCAATACAACACTCGTCTAATACTCATTTACCACATTAGATGAATTGCCATATCTACATTTTGACAACTCTTTTGGGATTTGAATATTGCAAAGCAAGTGATCTTATCTAGAATTTTGTTATTGGCTCATCACGTGAATTGTAATAAAAAAATACCTAGAATTGTTAATGTGGAGCCATTATACATAATCATCATAGTGAGATAGATAATCAATGTGAACCAAGTAAAGCAAGCAATTAAGCTCTCATGAAGGTAGCTTTATATTTGATGAAGAAAAATGTAGATGTGGGGGTTCGTATGATGTGTTACGTAGGTATCGCGCGAGTCTTGTATTACTTGTGGGGATTTTCCATGGCTAGAATTATTAATGTGGAGCCATTACATATTATTGGTCGTGTGTGTTAAGCGAAAACCCTCTAATTCAACTCTACACTATAATGTATAGTCCTTTTTACCTCCTAATGCAGTAATCACTACCTTTAACACTTTCTTACTAGCCATCACTCTCAAGCTTCTCTCTCCATTATAGTGTGGAGTTGAACTAAAAATGAATGCATCTATGCATCCTCCTCCTCCTTCTACAAACAGTTTAAATCACTTTAACATTCACTTTTAGTTCTTTTATTGCTTTTTATTGTTTGTTGCTTCTCTTTATTACTTTTTGAAAATATAATCTTGATTTTAGCTTTGTAGTTTTAAATTCATGCATGGATTCCATTTCTTCCATCCTGTAACACATATTCACTTTCACATTAGACATCCAATTGACTTACTGAATAATTTTTTCAACTTCTTTAGTGCCATTATTAAGATAGTTGTGATGGAGTTTTATTCTCCTCACAAGAGTAGTTCGATTAGGATGTTGAGGGGGGAGGAGGAAGCATGTTACGGATAGGTTGCTTTGATGTTAGTCTCTCTTTACCATTTGGATTTTGGATTATTTTCTGGAGTCATAAGATAGTTTATTTGTGTTTATGTGCTTTATGTTAATTAGATAAGAGTAAAGAATTGCATTGATTTTGTATTCTGTCAACTTTGTGTAAATCTACAAAATGCCATTACTTATTATTTGGTAACTAAAACACTATTCATGGTTGCTATTCTTAACACAGTTATATCATTTCCTTGGATTTGATTTCAAAATATTTTTTTTTGTTATCCTTATGCTACACAATCATATCTAAAATTTAGATGATCAATTTCATCAGTCCATTTCTTAGATAGTGCTTCTTTAAGAGTGAAGGTGTAAGATCCATAAATTATGCCAATGGGGTGGATCCATGTGCAACCTTAGGTTTTGGTCTAGATGAAATTCGATAATCCAAGAATTTTTCTAGAGATTAGTATATAAGAGAAGGATGCAATGCTCATTATTCTTGCCACAAATAGAATAATATGTTGCCTCCACCTACAAATCTAGGGCCATAACTTGTTGCCTCTTTGGTTTTGTCTTTGTTTAATGACAACTCAATTTAGTTATGATGATTTATGTTGTGCAAGTTCATGATAAATTGATGTACATACTCATATAATTTTGGCTTTGCTATTTGTTGATGTATATATATTTAAATGTTCATGCATAATATAATTCTTCTTTTTAAATTTTGCTTTTTAAGTGTACATGTTAGGAGTTTTATGCATTTTGCAATCTATGCATCTACTCACTATGAAAACTTGAGTTGATGCGACCTTGAGATTTTCCACCATAAGTTAGTAATTAGAAATTAGAAATTAAAATTCACACAATAGATAATGGCATATAATCATCTAGATACTATGAACTAAATTGTATATACAATTGTACTCACGTATATTCTATGGCAAGTTAGGTAATTTCCTGACTAGTAGAAGATACTGAAAGCAAGATTACATTTAGAGTCAATAACTCAATAAACAAACATATGACTTTAGATATCAAGTGTAAATGAAATGATAATTTTTAGAGTCTATCGGTTAACAAACGACAATTTAGAGATCAATCGCTAAGGTTGAAGTATATAAAATAGGAATTTAAGATCAAAGTCTACAAATCTAAAACTTAAATTAAAATTTTGATTTCATAAATATGAAGTTAGATTATTCTAAGCTATGAAGTTTAAAACCTTAATTTAGCCTATATGGCCCATAAACTTTAATCAAATAGGTGAAAACCCTAAAATTATTTAATTGCGTAAACTTAAAATTTTAGTTTTCAAAAAGTGTTTGATAAATAATGTAAGAACCTTAAACTAATTTAGAAGATATTGTCTTGAAATAACTAAAATAATTATACACAACTATTTTGATTTGAGAACTAAAACAATCATAATATTTATCTTTTAGCATATTTTAATTTATTTTAACTATAGTTTTATAACTATTCTCGTTTCTTTGTTTTGATTGTTGATTTTTGAATAAGTTGTTCTTCTTATTCATACAATCACACTTTGATACTAACTTCATGTCATGCCCTAAATCGTACCTAAACACACCATACCACCTTGTGACACACTATAGCCCAAACCATAATGCAAGATGATCTTAGGCTTCTAGAGAGACATAAGTGTATGATATGATTAGGTGACTCGAAGGGTGTGACGTATAAAATATAGGATTGGGGATGTTTCAAATAGGAATGAATGCATATACATGCATAATAATAACATGGAATAAGTACTTAGTCTCCAAATCTTTTAATTGAAAATATCCAGTAGTCTCAATGTAGAGATATAAAAGAAAAGACAATAACTAAGTTAATTCCTTGACAGAGTTTCTGCATCTATTTGCCTTCCTTCGCCCTGCTTATCCTAAAAGATCTAGCGCATACTAGAGTCAAATATCTCATAGAAACAAGCCACAAACTGCCTTTATATCTGTAAAATCTATAAGGATGTGAGTGAACAACGACTTAGTGAAGTAACTAGGCGATAAGCACATTTCAATTAAAACACGAATAAGTTTTATTTGCATTCATATGCAATGCAATATTCAATCATATGATCACACACATACAAGTCTAGATAACCAAAATCCAAATGGTACATGGCCCAAAACTTGTCATATACCTATATTTTTCACTTCAATTGACATTCCTAAATACATCATCTTAATATGATATGCTTTCATATATTTGAGAATGGAATTCTTTATTTTTCTTGTTTCAATTGTAATATACTAAATAATTTTAAGTCGTAAGTGTTCACAAGCTACTAGATTCTAATATGCCTTTTATGTTGATGATAAAAATAGGTTAAGTTTGATCAATTTCGTATTAGAACAAGATTGGCATCAATTGGATTATTTTCTTAACTTCTGCAATAAAGGCCGACATCTCTGATGAAGAACGCCACCGGCCTATGTCTTAAGTTTGCCAGCGTACTCTGTAACAGATTGTACGCCGTCTCCTGGAGAATCTACGCCGCCGGCGTACAGACGGCGTAGGATGGGAATAGTAGCGTTTTTCTTAACGCTGGGAAGAAAGCTACCGGCGTTCATAGGGTTTCTTCTCAACACCGGCATGAAAGCCGCCGGCGTAAGTCCAAGATTTGCCGGCATATGAAGGGACGATTTGAATTATGGGAATCAAAGCCCCGATGAATGCTGCCGGCCTTCATGTAGATCTGGCCAGTGTATGGTGTAAGCCGGCAAAATCTGCAGGTACACCGCCGGCGTAGAGTCGGCGTATGACCAAATTTCTGTAAATACGAAACGCGAAAATCATTTTCGACAGACATTTCCTTATATCTTTTCCCCTTCGTATAAGAGAGTTCTGAAGCGTTCTTGGTGATTTAGGCCTGGAGAATCATTCGGAGGGTGCTATTAATTAAAAGTAAGCGATCTTAACCTTCTCATTTGGATTATATACAAATTTGTATAAGTATCTTAGGGTTTGGATGAATATTTTGTGAAGGATTTTGAAGAATAAACCCTAGCTCGTGTTTTGATCAGAATAGGAAGAGAAGAAACAAGATTATACGTTCCATATCAGTAAGTATAAGTTTTGAATCCTCTTTATACGAAATTGGATAGCTTTGATATTTCGATATTGATCATATGAAAATGTTTTATAGGGTTTTGGTGGAAATTCTGATTTAAGGAATTGAAATATCCGTTCTTTGATATTATTGGAGGTGCTTGGGGTTATTGATCAGTATAATTCGAGTTTGGAAGTTTCTGTATCAGGTTAGTTTAGATAGGTTGTTTTATGTTAAGATATTGCGATCATGTCTGTTGATATATATATATAATATATATTGTACAGGACATTTGGAGTTGTGGACTGTGGTTGATTTGGATATAAGAATTGCTAGAGTTGGGTTGACTTTGTGTTGTTGGTATCAAATTCTGAGGATTTGATTTGGATTCCTGAAATTTAGAAAGGTACGACCAATCCATTGTTTGATGTATGTGCTTGTAGATTAGAATTTTGTGAATGGATGTAGGAACAGAATTGCATAATAACTTAATAAATATTCGGCTTAATAATTGTCTGTCTGGTTGTGGTTGGCTTTGACCAGTAGAGACCTGGCAGACAGTGATACTGGTGAGGCACCCTGATGATCTTAGTGTGAGGTTGTCCCGAGTGGACTCGTGCTAAGAAATGATTCCGGTAGAATTTAGGTGTTCAGGAATTGGGATGTTTGGGGAGTACCCACTCATCCATATATGTATATATGATTATTATTTTCAAATCAGTTGGTTGTTTTTATAGCAGAGTCTGAGTTACTCTGGGTTCAGGATTTATGTATACTAGATTCTGAACTGTGTTGTTTTGCTGAACTAAAATAGATAATAAACTGTTGTATGCATTTAGTTTAGTTGCATTTATTTATACATGTTGTTTGTGCATAATCTTGCTTGAACTGGATTGGATATTATCGTACTGGGCTTCGCCGCTCATTCTATTACATTTCAGGTGCAGGTGATGATAATGTGATTTATGATCTTTCGGGTTTTGATATCATCTATGAGGATGGGGATGGCGTTAGCGGTCCTGACTACCCTGCTGATGACTAGTTGTTTAGTCATAGATGATATAGGATGGATCTGAGAAGACTTTAATGATTGATTTATATTTTGTTTATTGAAATTTTAAATTGTATTTGGAGATTTCATGTGGTGACAGTTTTAGGGCATGGTTTGACTTGTTGACCTGCAGTTATGTCAACAATGTCTAGTTTGTTGATTATGGGAATTATATTCTTATCATATGATTTATTTTATTGAGGACTACAATTTTTATATACCTTGTGAGTTATACAGGTGATATTTATGTTGTTTGTGGAAATTATAGCCTTAGCGTGTTCTATGAAGAGAGAACGTGGCGGGTTGTAATGCCATTAGGGCGTTACAGCTTAATTGGTATCAGAGCAATAGGTTTTAAATCTGGTAGACCTAAGTTTTGACTCCTTAGGACGGTGAGATAAGATGAGAGGGGTAGATAAATAGGGTTGTTGTCTAGTTAAGCTATTGATGTTAGATTTAAGTTGTTAAATCAAGTTGGACACCCTTGTTCTAATCTATAAGGTTTTGTTTGTTTTAGAATGCCGCCCAGGAGAAGAAATACTGAGGAAAATGAAGAGGAACATCAGGCTCGCAATGAGAATTTACCACCTCCACGGCAGGACAAGCGCCAGTGGATGTAGCACAGCTTATGCAGGCTGTGAATGCATTGATAGGAGTGGTAGGTCAGCAGCAACAGGATATGAGGAGAGACATGCAGATAGTTCAAGAAAATGCTGATGCTTGGAGGCAAGAGACTCAAAGGCTGCATGGACATGGGGGTAATGGAGCCCGACATCCAGATGTGCTGAGCCTTAACAAGTTTGTGGATTTAGTTCACAAGTTTGAGCCAGTGCCGGGAAAACCATTGGAAGCTCAGGTGTGGATAGAGGAAGTAGAGAAAACATTTGCAGCATTGGACATTCCTGAGAACAAGAAAGTGGAATATGCATCATATTTGCTGTCTGGTAGAGCAAATAACTGGTGGGCGAGTACTAAGAGACACATGCCAGGGATGATCACATGGCAGATGTTTCACCAGGCTTTCTTCAGAGAATACTTCCCGACAGCATTAAACAAAAGATGTTGCAAGATTATTATACGCTGCAGCAAGGAAAGCTTTCAGTTGAGGAATATGAGGCTGAGTTACACAGACTGATGAGGTTTCTACCCGATGCACTGAAAGAAAGTGAGGAAGCAAAAGTTAGTCGATTCATCACTGGATTGGAACCGAGATACAGTACCAGGTGAACTTGATGGATCTGAGCAATTATGCAGCAGTGGTGAACAAGGCTAAGATGATTGAGCAGGGTTTGAGTAGAATCAAGAGCCGGGAACCACCAAGGAATCAAGTATATTTAGGGAAGAGACCAGCTGTCAGTGTTGTTACTCAAGATAAAGGAAAGAGACCATTTGTGCAGCAGTACAAATCTGTAGGGCAGAGTTCTGACAAGAGATGCCCTAGATGCCTTGGGCCACACGACTTGAGGGACTGCAAGTGGACAGAGAACGCATGTTTTTCATGTGGAAAGTTGGGACATAAAAGCAATGTTTGCACAGAGAAGACAGTTCCACAGGTTTTCTGTTTTAAATGTGGTCAGAGAGGACACAGAGCAGTGGACTGCAAAGAGGGACATATGGGCAGAGTTTCCCATGGACAGAGTCAGCGAGCACCAGCTAAGATTTATGCTCTCCAGAGGAATGAGACAGCTTCTATAGACACTGTTGCGGGTATGTTACCTATACTACAGCATAGTGCCTATATTTTATTTGATACTGGTGCTAGCTTCTCATGCATATCTGAATCTTTTGTGAGTACATGTGGTTTATGTGTGGAGATCATGTCTGATGTGGTATCTGTTAGTACTCCTTTGGGTTCTGGATCTGTTTTGGATAAAGTTTGTAGATCTGTAGATATTGTGATAGAAAATAGATATCTACCTGCTGATTTGATTGTGATTGATATGGTGGATTTTGATATTATTCTGGGAATAGACTGGTTAGCAAAATATCATGCTGTGATAGATTGCCATCACCTAGTGATAGAGTTTGATTTACCTGAGGGAGATCGGTTTAAGTATAAGTTAGTGGTACAAAGACCCCCAGTACTACCAACTTATGAGTTGTGGGTAAACCAGTTTTGGCATCGATGATAAAGGAAGATAAACAGATGAAAGTGATATACCGGTTGTGAGTGAGTACCCAGAAGTTTTTCCAGATGATTTACCTGGATTACCACCTATGAGGGAAGTGGAGTTTGGAATAGATTTGGTGCCAGGAACTACACCGATATCAAAAGCACCTTATAGAATGGCTCCTACCGAATTGGCAGAACTTAAGGTGCAATTGGATGGTCTGCTAAAGAAAAAGTTTATACGACCAAGTGTATCACCATGGGGAGCTCCAGTACTATTCGTTAAGAAGAAAGATGGAAGTATGCGGTTATGTATAGATTACAGGGAGTTAAATCAGGTAACAATAAAGAATAAGTACCTACTACCAACGATTGACGACCTGTTTGATCAATTAGCAGGAGCTTCAGTTTTCTCTAAGATTGATCTGAGATCTAGATATCATCAATTGAGAATAAAGGCAGAGGATATTCAGAAAACTGCTTTCAGGACGAGATATGGACACTACGAATTCGTGGTCATGCCTTTTGGGTTAACGAATGCTCCAGCAGTGTTCATGGATCTAATGAACAGAGTTTTTAGAGAATACCTTGATATGTTTGTGGTAGTATTCATAGATGATGTTTTGGTATACTCGAGAAATAAGGAAGAACATGAGGAACATTTAAGATTGGTTTTGAATAAGTTAAAAGAGGAGCGGTTATATGCTAAACTTTCAAAATGCGAGTTTTGGTTGGAGCAGTATCATTCTTGGGCATATAGTAAATGGAATGGAATATCGGTAGACCCGAGAAAATCAAAGCAGTGGTTGAATGGCCAAGACCTAAAACTGTGTCAGAAATCAGAAGTTTTCTGGGAATGGCAGGTTATTATGGCGATTTGTGAAGATTTTTCCAAGATTGCCAGTCCTTTGACGAGGTTGACACAGAAAGGAATTAAGTACGAATGGTGCAAGAAGTGTGAAGACAGTTTCCAGTTGTTGAAAGACAGATTAGTAAAAGCACCAGTATTGGCATTGCCAGTGAGTGGTGAGGAATATGCAATCTATAGTGATGCCTCGCTTCAGGGTTTAGGATGTGTTTTGATGCAAGGGGGCAGGGTTATTGCATATGCCTCGAGACAGTTGAAACCGTACGAGAAGAATTATCCTACACATGACTTGGAACTAGCGGCAGTTGTACACGCTTTGAAACTTTGGAGACATTATCTGTATGGTGAGAGATGCAAAGTGTACACAGATCACAAGAGTCTCAAGTATATATTCACAG
Organism: Combretum micranthum; assembly: GCA_024138025.1. Classification (NCBI taxonomy): domain Eukaryota; kingdom Viridiplantae; phylum Streptophyta; class Magnoliopsida; order Myrtales; family Combretaceae; genus Combretum; species Combretum micranthum. The sequence continues at coordinate 2,869,667 of JAMXBD010000005.1, forward strand.
AGAGAATTGAATATGAGACAGCGAAGGTGGCTTGAATTAATTAAGGACTACGACATCGACATGCAGTATCACCCAGGGAAAGCAAATGTCGTGGCAGATGCATTGAGCAGGAAGGGTAGAGAATTTGGCAGCTATAGTTACTACAGAACGACATCTGATTGATGAAATGAGGAAATTTGAATTAGAGATAATCACAAGACAAGTAGGTGAACGTTTGGCTAATATGAGAATACAACCTACTCTTGTGGACAGAATTAAAACGGGTCAGTCAGATGATCAGAGTATATTGGAGATCAAAAGAAGAATGGAAATGGGACGAGCACCAGAATTTTATATTGATGATGAAGGTATTTTACGGTACAAAGGAAGGTTATGTGTGCCAATCCAAGGAGATTTAAAGAAAGAACTGCTAAAGGAAGCACACTATTCTAGTTATTCCATACATCCGGGAGGGAACAAGATGTACCAGGACTTGAAAAAGTTGTATTGGTGGAATAACATGAAAAAGGAAATTGCAGAATACGTCTCTAAGTGTCACACGTGTCAAATGATAAATATCGAACACCGAGACCGGCAGGAGAGTTGAAACCGTTGCCAATACCACAGTGGAAGTGGGAACACATCACGATGGATTTCGTTTGCTTTACCCAAGACGAAAGAGAAGTTTGATTCGATTTGGGTTATTGTGGATCGTCTCACGAAAGCGGCTCATTTCATACCTATCAAGACCGGGTATAAGTTGGAACGGTTAGCTCAGTTGTACATCAATGAAATTGTGAGATTGCATGGAGTGCCGGTATCCATTACATCAGATCGAGACACGAGGTTTGTTGGAAGATTTTGGAAGAGTCTACATCAGGCGTTGGGAACGAAAGTGGTATTTAGTACGGCTTATCACCCACAGACAGATGGTCAGTCGGAAAGGACTATTCAGACCTTAGAGGACATGTTGAGGCGTGCGTATTGGACTTTAAAGGAGCTTGGAATGAGTATTTGCCTTTAATAGAGTTTTCATATAATAATAGCTATCAAGCTTCGATCGGTATGCCTCCATTTGAAGCGTTGTATGGGAGGAAGTGCAGATCACCTATTCATTGGGATGAAGTAGGTGAAAGACAATTATTGGGACCCGAGTTGGTTCAGGATGCAGTCGATAAAATTAGTATGATCAGACAAAGGTTACAAGCTGCTCAGAGTCGACAAAAGAGCTATGCGGACAAAAGAAGAAGACCCTTGGAATTTGAAGTGGGTGAGCATGTGTTGCTCAAGATATCACCAACAAAAGGGTTGTTAGATTTGGACTACGAGGAAAATTAAACCCTCGATACGTGGGACCGTACGAAATATTAGAAAGGATAGGCGACATGGCTTACAGATTGGCCTTACCGCCTGACCTAGAAGGAGTACACAATGTGTTCCATGTGTCAATGCTTAGAAAGTATGTCCGAGATCCGAATGAAGTCATTGCTCTTGAACCATTAGATGTTCAACCAAATCTTACTACAGTGGAAAAGCCAATAAAAGTTGTTGATTCTAAGGAGAAAATTTTGAGGAACAAGGTTATCAGATATGTTCGGGTACAGTGGACAAATCAAACAGAACGTGAAGCTTGGGAACTGGAGGAGGACATGAGATCCAGATATCCCGAGATATTTCAATAATTCAGGTAAATTTTCGAGGACGAAAATTCTTTTAGGGGGAGATAAATGTAATATACTAAATAATTTTAAGTCGTAAGTGTTCACAAGCTACTAGATTCTAATATGCCTTTTATGTTGATGTTAAAAATAGGTTAAGTTTGATCAATTTCGTGTTAGAACAAGATTGGCATCAATTGGATTATTTTCTTAACTTCTGCAATAAAGGCATCTCTGATGAAGAACGCCGGCCTATGTCTTAAGTTTGCCAGCTTACTCTGTAACAGATTGTACGCGTCTCCTGGAGAATCTATGCCGCCGGCGTACAGACGGCGTAGGATGGGAACAGTAGCGTTTTTCTTAACGCTGGGAGGAAAGCTGCCGGCGTTCATAGGGTTTCTTTTCTACACCGGCATGAAAGCCGCCGGCGTAGGTCCAAGATTTGCGGCGTATGAAGGGACGATTTGAATTCTGGGAATCAAAGCCCTGAACGCTGCGGCTTCATGTAGATCTGGCCAGCGTATGGTGTAAGCCGGCAAAATCTGCAGGTACGCCGCCGCGTAGAGCGGCGTATGACCAAATTTCTATAAATACGAGACGCGAAAATCATTTTCGACAGACATTTCCTTATATCATTTCCCTTCGTATAAGAGAGTTCTGAAGCGTTCTTGGTGATTTAGGCCTGGAGAATCATTCGGAGGGTGTTACTAATTAAAAGTAAGTGATCTTAACCTTCTCATTTGGATTATATAAAATTTGTATAAGTATCTTAGGGTTTGGATGAATATTTCATGAAGGATTTTGAAGAATAAACCCTAGCTCGTGTTTTGATCAGAATAGGAAGAGAAGAAACAAGTATTATACGTTCCATATCAGTAAGTATAAGTTTTGAATCCTCTTTATACGAAATTGGACAGCTTTGATATTTCGATATTGATCAATGTTTTATAGGGTTTTGGTGGAAATTCTGATTTAAGGATTTGAAATATCCGTTCTTTGATATTATTGGAGGTGCTTGGGGTTATTGATCAGTATAATTCGAGTTTGGGAAGTTCTGTATCAGGTTAGTTTAGATAGGTTGTTTTATGTTAAGATATTGCGATCATGTCTGTTGATATATATATATATATATATATATATTGTAACAGGACATTTGGAGTTGTGAAACTGTGGTTGATTTGGATATAAGAATTGCTGGAGTTTGGGTTGACTTTGTGTTGTTGGTATCAAATTCTGAGGATTTGATTTGGATTCCTGAAATTTAGAAAGGTACGACCAATCCATTGTTTGATGTATGTGCTTGTAGATTAGAATTTTTGTGAATGGATGTAGGAACAGAATTGCATAAAACTTAATAAATATTCGGCTTAATAATTGTTGTCTGGTTGTGGTTGGCTTTGACCAGTAGAGACCTGGCAGACAGTGATACTGGTGAGGCACCCTGATGATCTTAGTGTGAGGTTGTCCCGAGTGGACTCGTGCTAAGAAATGATTCCGGTAGAATTTAGGTGTTTCAGGAATTGGGATGTTTGGGGAGTACCCACTCATCCATATATGTATATATGATTATTATTTCAAATCAGTTGGTTGTTTTTATAGCAGAGTCTGAGTTACTCTGGGTTCAGGATTTATGTATACTAGATTCTGAACTGTGTTGTTTTGCTGAACTAAAATAGATAATAAACTGTTGTATGCATTTAGTTTAGTTGCATTTATTTATACATGTTGTTTGTGCATAATCTTGCTTGAACTGGATTGGATATTATCGTACTGGGCTTCGCCGCTCATTCTATTACATTTCAGGTGCAGGTGATGATAATGTGATTTATGATCTTTCGGGTTTTGATATCATCTATGAGGATGGGGATGGCGTTAGCGGTCCTGACTACCTGCTGATGACTAGTTGTTTAGTCATAGATGATATAGGATGGATATGAGAAGACTTTAATGATTGATTTATATTTTGTTTATTGAAATTTTAAATTGTATTTGGAGATTTCATGTGGTGACAGTTTTAGGGCATGGTTTGACTTGTTGACCTGCAGTTATGTCAACAATGTCTAGTTTGTTGATTATGGGAATTAATTCTTATCATATGATTTATTTTATTGAGGACTACAATATTTTTATATACCTTGAGGTTATACAGGTGATATTATGTTGTTTGTGGAAATTATAGCCTTAGCGTGTCTAATCAAGAGAGAATACGGACGGGTTGTAATGCCTTATTTTAGGGCGTTACACCAATATTACTCCTATTGATTCTTAACACTTGCTATTTAAAAATAAAGTGGACTTATTTTTTCTCAAGGATTTATATGTTGGTTGATTCATGTTCTTATTCCTATTTTTCCTTTTTCTTTTAAGCAAATATATCATCTTCTTTTTAATAGGATGGCATGGAAAACTTAATGAAATGGATCAAGAACTTCAACCCTAACTGTGATCTCGAAGGTCTAATTAGCATGCTTAAGCATTTTCTTTAATTTAAATTTACTCATCAACACATATTATTTCAACACATAAGGAAAATATAATCAAAACCAACATGAACCCTACATGCCTTATGTGTCGTAACCCACTAATGTGATCATAGATAGGGATGCAACCGGGAGGGGAGGGGGGGTGTTCATTATATGGTATCCGAACCGCTAAAAACCCTATATGATCGCGGGGCAGGTTTGAAAAATTACATACCGACTCTATAGGATTTCGGGTCGGGTTGGAATCATTAAAAAAACCCGATAAGTAACCCGAACTAGTCATATTATAAAAAATTTTAAAAATTGGGTTTGAAATTTTAAAAAACAAAACCCTACTAATTTTTATCTTTAAGAATGTTTGTTAATAGTTTTAACTTTATTTCTTTTTTTTCATTTTGAATTTTATCTCTTAAAAAGTTATTTTTACAATATTATTAATTTTTGTTGTTTTAACAAATAAAATATCTAATTCTATGAGCCTGTAAATTGACAAGTGTGCTATAACTAGCCTAGCTTGGTTTAGACTATACTGAAGTCTAGCTGCCGGCTTACTACCTAATATTTTGTTGGAAGATGCAATTGAATTTAACTAAGAGTTGAAAAGGGAAAAAAAAAAAAAGAAATGAAGCGGGTCATGGACCGAGGAGGGTAAGGATCAAAACCTTGTAGGAGCGGGTTTGGTTATTGAATAAAAAGCCCTATAGGGTCGTGGGGCGGGTTCGGGATATCCTATTAGGAAGTGGGTCGAGTTCAGGTCTTATGTGACCCGTCCCAAACCCGCCCTGGTTGCATCCCTAATCATAGATAGGTTTTTTATTTCATTTAACTTGTCAATCTATCATTTTGTGATGTTTAATCAAGATTTGTAAGAAAACAAGCCTACTCCCTACACTTTTCCAAGTGTGGTGTGACTTATGAGGGGGTGATCATGCTCCTACTTCTATTTTCTTCTTGAAACTCATTTAACATTCTTCATTTGTTACTTTTAGCTTGAAAAACATATGTATCTTAAACTTGTACCCTAGCCATAACACATATGTACATGTTTATATGTGTTTCCTTTGACATAACTTACGAAAATCTTTTTTTTTTTCTAATGTTTAATCCATGATTCATGAGAAAACAAGTTGGGTCCCTATAAAACCCTAGTGTAGAGGGTTTTGTTTCATTTTGCTTCTTAAATGATCATTTCATGATGCTTGATCAATGTGTTGTAAGAAAACAAGTTTATTCTCTCTAGTAGCCTAGTGTGTCATGATATACTCACACATATATCCACTATTTTGTTTTTATTTCCTTACTTTCTTTAGAGATTTACATTGCCTCGAGCAAGAAATGGCAAGTTTACTTCCTAATATAGTTAGCAACGCTCTAGGAAGGAAGCAAAAGAATGAACATGGTCGTTTGTTTAGGAATATTGCTTATAAAATCCTTAGAAAGTAGATGTTTCCTTACCTTTATAGTGTTGGACTTCACTTAGGGATGTGATTCCTTTGTGTCACCAAGTATTCTTGATGTATGAATGGGAAGCTTAGTTTTGTGTAGTTGTGTGTGAGAGTTTGTTTAATGGAGAGAGAGAGAGAGGGTATGGGTATTTGCATAGAGAATGAGAAAGAGAAATAGAAGTAGAAAGCTTGCAAGTTTAATTTTGATTTATGGTACTTCAAGTGGGTAGATTTTTGAATTTTACCTGTGAAATATTTGGAGGAGAATTGGCAATTAAGGCAAGGTACTATGATGGTCCCTTGTTTCTTCTAATGGGTGGCTACACATGGGGAGATGGAAAGGAGCAATCTTTTTCTTTAATTGTCATTGTTTGTTTTACTTGCTACTTAATTGCATCGATTTAGATCGATTTTTTATCTTTAGAAATATCGAAGTCTTTGGTGGTCCCTCTTTAAGGCACACACTAAAGAGAATGTGAAGGGAGAAATTAATTTCCCTCTTGAATAGTGTTTGAATATTTGTAATGTATATATGATAAGCTATTTTAATATCTACAATACCTCTCAAATATAGATGGTGAAACTCTAATAACAAAGGTGTCTTTTCAATGTAATAACTTAGAGTTTGTCAGAACTCCAAAGTTAAGCATACTCTGGGCAGAGCAATCCTAAGATGGGTAACCCCCTGAAAAACGATAGCACCAAAAGGACAAAACCATGTGACGGGTGGCTAAAGCGGACAATACTTTGGTGGGTAGAGTTTTGAGTCGTTACATAGTATCTCTAGTGTCCTGATTGTGCCTGAGGGTGTGCTGTGAGGGCTATTATACCTGGCATCACAATCCCTATCCAGGGTAGCCTGAGGGCCTTGGGGCGCCCCCTCTACTATGGTAGAGCCTGGGGTGGCAGGTCGTGACAAATGGTATCAAAATAGTGGTTCTAGACCTAGGTAATGAAATTGACAGAGACGTTAGTTTTATAAGTGAGGGAGTATGTAATACCCCTCAAATATAGATGATGGAACTCTAATCGCAGAGGCGTCTTTTCGGTGTAATGGCTTGGAGTTTGTCAGAACTCCAAAGTTAAGCGTGTTTTGAGAAGAACAATCTCATGATAGGTGACCTCTAGGGAAGTGTTGGTACCAAAAGGACAAAACCATGCGGCGTATGGCCAAAGCAGATAATTCCTTGATGGGTAGAGTTTTGAGCCGTTACATAGTATCTTTGGTGTCTTGGTTGTACCTGAGGATGTGCTAGGAGGACCAGTGTACTTGTCATCACGATCCCTGCCCAAGGTGGCCCGAGGGCCTAGGGGCGCCCCTCTACTGTTGTGGAGCCTAGGGTGGCAGGTCGTGACAATATCGGTTATGATATTTAGGATAAGGAGGAAAAATATATTAAATAATGAAAAACATGTTTATTTGATTCCAATTATGCTCCTTATTCGATACTGACAAATCATATGTCATCTTGAACTAATATTTAAGGTTTTTTGTTTACATAATCAACTAATATTAGGGCCTTTATATATGGGATTAGGGTTTTGAAGTTTAAATTGGGGTTTTTAGTTTTCTAAATTCATATCTGCCATGGAAACTTTATTTATAAGGTAAATTATATCCGTAAGTTATAACATTTAAGGGTAAGTTTATTTAAGGTTACAATATTTCGAGTGGTTAAAAAGAGTTCACAATATTTAAGAAGTGAGTCAATTAAAGTCACAATTGATACGTGTCAACAAGAGAAATATTTAAAATTAAAACTAAAAAGATCTGGCACGTCATAACACATGCCAAAGGTAATCTCAATTGACCCATTTCTCTAAATTGTTGTAACCTCTTTTTAATTTCTTGAAACGTTGTGACCTAAAATGAACCTACTCCTAAACATTGAGACCTCTTTTTATCTACTTCAAATATTGTAACCTCAAATGAACTTACTCTCAAATGTTGTGATCTTTAGTATAATTTACCCTTTATTTATAAGTTTCATGTCCAAAGCCTCAGTTATTTGTGTCATCACTTGGCTTAGTATTAGGTCTTATCAAAAGTTTTTCGGTCTATCAGTTTGTTTCTGAGTTGTCGTTTGCTAATCATAAGGTCATATATGCATACATACTTAGGATCACTATAGTGTGGTCTCATAGGAAGATTAAATAAAAGGTCTAATTCTTTTAAGCACAGTAGTTTGCTACAACTACCCCCAAAAAAAAAAAAAAACAAAAAAGTGATACTCATGCAAAGAATAAGATCACATTCCAGGATTTTTAGTTAATATTATTGTAATTTCACGTGAGGTGTAAAGGATACATGCACCCATTGATATGCTTAGCCAATGGGGCTAAAAATTACGCATGGATGGTAAAGTAATAGAGGACATCGAGAAACAAAATTTGATTAAGTGACTTTGCAATAAAAATTCCTCCCATTAGGGATACACATGGAGCACCTTTTAAAAGTCATGGGAAGAGCTACTATGTGTGTGTATGTATAAAATATGTGTAAGTGTGTCTATTGAAAAAGAAAAAAGATAGAAAGATGAAGAAGAAGAAGAAGTTATATATATATATATATATATATATATATAATATTAGTGACTTTACATGAAGAAGGCTATTTGAGATGTATATACACATTACCTTGGGGGAAAAAATATTATTTTGGTAACCTTGAAGTGATACACAACTAAATGGTACTACGAACTTATGCATCAAAGTATACATGCTTATGTAATAAACAAATGTGCCAGTGTAGGCACTTGGCTCACATGCTTCATATTTGATTATCATGGATGTTGTTAGCTAATGTGAATGCTTTTAGCAGTAGTACGACTATATCACAAATCGTGTAAGCACCTTGCGACAACCTAGCCATTTAAATATGCAATTGATGCCCAAAACACTTGAACTTCATCTGAATAATTTTTTTTTTTTTTGGGTGAGGGTGGGGGAGATATAAAGGGCTAAAAATTATTATTTGGATTTGACTCACTGGGCTAAGTGATAGGGCCTAAGGAGTCTAATATTTAATTAGGATGATCAAGGGAGATTTGATATGGCAGGCTTACTATTGGAGCACCCTATTCATTATCCAACCTTTCTCAATATGAGTCACATACTAAAAAAGACTCATTTTAACTATCTAATGTCAACATAATCTGACGGATGATATTGAAGGATAAGTTTCATAAGCACTCCAGGTCCCTCCTCATTTGAAGGATCTGACAATTTGATAGAGATATTGACATGCTATCAATTTTCTTGCAGGATAGATCAAACACTTGTTCATCATTACTAGTGGAGCTCAAGACTTGATAGCTCCTCTACTTGTCATAGGTACATTTGAGACAATTGGGATTCTTACTCCTCCTCCCTATTCTATTTCTTTCTTAATCATCCTTTCAATGCCACTCCTTGTCATTCCCTACAAGCCATGTGTAGTGCAGGATTCACGCAATACTTATGTGATTATTTCACTTGAATCAATGCATCTACACATTCACATATATATTATGAATATCTGTTATATATGTTATGCGACATGCATATATATATTATAATATATTATATATCTTTATGAAATATGTTATACCTCATTATATTATATTTACTATATAAGTTATATTTTTTGTTTAGCTAATAATTCTATAAATTTAAGTATTGATATATAATCTTAATGTCAATATATAATTATATGATATATTATATATAGTCTGTATTTTATAACACACATATATACACACATAACGAATTCATTAAATGAATTATAATATATTTATATAACATATACACATATATCTTATGATATTGTTATACATAATTTACATATATTATTGATATATTAGACGTTATATTTAAATCTAATAGCACATGACAATATTTATACATGTACTACTACAACAACTACTACTATTCTTACTATTGATATGATAGTTATACTAATGAGATGTTATTTTTTATAAATATAATAATAACATTATTATAATAATGTGATGTGCAATTATATATTATTTTATATTATTCATGACTATATTTTATCATGATCATTACAATAATGAACTAAATGTTATAGTGACTTATTATTACAATATCACAATCATTACAATAGTAACTTCTTATATTATATTATATGTTATAGTGATAAGATTATTATATTTTTTTTAATAATATATCTTATCACTTTCTATAATGACTCAGACCTCCACCCATTAACTTATTGTCTACCTTAGAGAAATGCCACAAGTTTTGTCCTTGGTGCCAACTACTTTATAGAAGATTACCCATCCTGGGAGGGCTTTCTACTAAGCACGCTTAACTTTAGAATTCTGAACAACTCGAAGCCATCACACCAAAAGACGCCTTGATGATTGGAGTTCCACCATCTTATATCTAGGGGATATCGCATTCTCCCCTACTCACAGAATTGACGTCCTTGTCAGTTTTATCACACATGTCTAAAGCCATATTAGGTAAGGAGTAAACCAGAGTTGCTCCCACAGAGGCTCAAGTGGTGCCTCCACTCTAAGGTACTTTGTTTTGTATAATACTTAGCCTCCCCACTTCTGACTAGCGAACTATTGTGATGCTACCTATAATGACAAAAAACTCCACCCATTCAGGTATTATCTACTTTGACGAAATATTGCATAGTTTTGTCTTTAGTGCTAATTGCTTCCCAAAATTTCACCAAACCTAGGAGTGTTCTCCACTGACCATGCTTGACTTTATAGTTTTGCTCAATTCTAAGCCATTAAGCTAAAAGACTCTTCTATGACTAGACTTTCACTACCTTATATTTGAGGGATATAATATCAATTATGTACTCAAAACGTTTAATTAGACTTTCAATTCAACAATTGAAAGACTGGATGGTTAATTATATATTTTAGTAAACTTTAGGTAGCAAATATGATCCAAAACATAAATTTTTTTTCTATAATTTACACTACTCAATATGATCTTTCTATGTATAGGAAAGAGGAATAAATGATTTCCTCAAATTGATATTATAACAACTTGAAAGGAGAAACTAAAAACAATCCACAAAATAAACTATACCACATGCAATCACAATAATTTAATATATCTCTTAAAATATTAGCTTTTATTTTTTTTGGTCAAGATTTGAAAAACTTGTATGGTTGGCAGACATAATTCCACATAAGGGAATTATTGCTATGTTAGTGATTCTTCACATGCCATGTCGCATGCCTCTGTCTGCTGGTTTGCATACCTCTAATCGAGTCCGATTTCACACAATTTATTTTATTTTATTTTATTATTTTGACTTGTGGTTTTTTTTTGATGGTTTTTGAAATTTTAATTAAATTAATTATTCAAATTAGTTATAAATAAATTAAATATTTAACACAAATAAAATTTAGACAATTAATGAAGAAATTTTTTTAACTCAATTAACACTAATATGCATTACGTTACTATTTACATTGATATTTAAAAAAATTAATTAATTTAATTTTAGAAAAAATAGTGCAAATGTGATAATTGACCGCATTGACCATCAGCGTTGCTCGGGGGCTGACACAATGGTTGTGAGGGTGGTGGTAAAGGATGTATCGGTTGATAACTTGCCCACTCGAAGAAATAATTCATTTGGGTGCTAATGGATTTGAGCATATCCCCATATTTTGATTGGACCTTAGTTATATGTCTTATACCATCCATTAGGTTATCCATGTCATATGCACTGGGTTGTTGCTGTGTTTAAGCTTAACCCTACTACTGTCCGTGTTCATGTTCATGCTCGTCTCCTGTTCCTTCATCATGTCATGGGAAGGGGAGGAACAGATCATTGAAGTTGCGATCAAAGGTCTATTCATCTAATTAATTTCCGTCTCCCGGTAATGCTATGTTGTCCTTTATGAATTTGGACTTTGTTTCTACTTTCGTATAATTTGAAAGGTCAAATCCCCATGATCATAGAATGAGTGTGATAAGGTAGCCATATGTAAGATGGGCGTCCCTTCTCTTGAGCACCCAACGTATGCATTGTATCACTAAACAAGCAACATCTAATGCTCGACAATCAATCATTACATCCATAGGGAGGATATCTTTAATAGAGATGTTATTTGAATTCGTCTATGGACATATATTGTAGCTAATCATATGATGAATTAGTCTACAAATTGGTAAGAGATCTTTTTTCTTTAAGTGGCCAGTGGATGCTCACCAACACATGTTAGGGTGCTAGCTTGGTCAAATAACCAATGGAACATGCTGGTCATATCCTAATTTTTATGCAACTTATCACCCCCGTTAGATTGATGGAATATGTTGAAGTTGAAGTAATTGAGGTAATATGATGAACACAACCAAATATGTAAGTAGTGATATAGGCCCCAAGTTTTGCAATTACTATCCACACAAGAAACCATATTAGCATCTTCTCTAACATCATCTGTAGTAGCATTCAAATAAATCATACAAACGAGATAAACGTGTGTCTCTTTCAAAAGGTCCATGAGTGTAATAAAACCAGTGACACTTAAGGCACTAATGAAGTTGTATAACTGATTTAACCCATCATGTCATAATCTGTACCTATAAGGAGGAACCGAGAGTAGAAATTAGTTTTGTACTATGCTTTCGTAGCCGAGGGCAAATGGATATCAATATCACTATTAACACATGGGTGAGGACTAGGTCTGGGTGGAGAAGGTAGGGATACGGATGAGGTGGGTGTTCTTTCCCAATGGTGGTATCGTACAGTTATTTTAGTATGACAGAGTAGAGTTTATGGATGCTCCTTGATATATAAATATAGTAGAAGCAACTTCTATTGTAATTTGTAAGTGTAAGTGTGATTGTGTGAAAGATGAGTAGGTGCTAGTGAAAGGTTTGGAATTAACATGGCCATGTCCCCAAGGGTATTTAAAGGACTTGCATGGGTACTTCTAAAAAAAAGAAACGGTCGATGTGGGTACTTCGTCGGCCAACGTGCCCACACCGGCGGCTAATGTGGGCACGTTGGTTAGTGACATGCCTATGTAAAGCCATTAAAAAAAAACCAGCAAAAAAAGGCCGACATGCCCATGTCGACCAACTTAAAAAAAAAAGTGGCTAATGTGGGCACATTGCTGGTAAACATGCCCACGTTGGCGGCCAATTGAGTATATTGAATTCGAGCACTAGGTTGTAACACCATCCGTTTTGAAGCATTTTCAACCGTTATTATTTGCAAGCGTGTTAATTCTTTACCCATTTTTAATTCAAACTTTCTTAACATTTTCTCACTTTTCGTTTACACATCGATATAGCAGGAAACAACAACAACAACCATGACAATTTTTCTAACTTCAACAAGTTTGATGACTTATAGATTTTTGAAACACTACATAGGGTTTCACCACCTTCATGAATCATATGGGGGACCCTGAATTTGTAGCACATATGTTTTTGCTACCGATGCTAGTATATATTTCTGGACAAGAAGCAATTGAAGCAGGGTATTTATAATCTCTACCAACAGTTACATAACTGCCTTCCATGGCATGGGAATGATGAAGGGGTAGTAACTTTTCATTGTGTTTTAATTTTTTTATCACTAATACACAATTAATTATAATTATTTTCTATTTGTAGGCGATAACTTTCTCCCAAACCGAACAATCATTCAACATAGAGTAATAATGACTCTGCCATGACCATCGGTTCTTTGAGATGTCCTAGGAAGAAGATGACACTCGTCTTGAAGTATTTTACCAAAACTAAAGAATCCATTTCAAATGGAGAACCTATTAAATATGCTGTTTGTTGAACTTGCTGCAATAGGTTGTCATCTAGGTCCTGTAATGGCATGAGATACTTGAAACGACGCATAGAAGCATATGTGTCCAAAGGGCATGTTGTGGTGGAGGAACCTACCAATGAAAACAACTCCCATACTAAACGTGTTGATCCTGTAACATGGTAATTCAATCAACAAGATGTGCAAGACTAGCTAGTGGAATAGATGGCAGCTACAAATATATTATTTCATGCAGTTAGTCTTGAAAAATTCGATAGTTGGAGTACGAGAGCCATGCAACCCTATATTGACATGTGGATCGATAAATGTTAAAAAATTACACGATGAGCCTTTTTAGAAAAGGCTTGAAGCTTTGAATGAGGTTTTGTCTAACTTTCTTTCTTGATATAATCCTCTAAAATAATTTTTTGTTCATGTAATTTTTTAGATCATACACTGATTTAAGATGTTCACTTTTGATTTAAATAATGCATTCTGTTTTTCTTGTGCAGTGTCTCCCTCACCTTAGACATATGGAAATCTCCCATCAATGATATAGAGCCATAACCATATATGTGTAACCACTCACCAGATAGATGAATAATGGTTAATCCAGAAGCATATTATTGCTTTCAAGAAGGTTTTGGGAGAGATACATCGGCCATGCAATAACAAATAACATCCTGGAAGCCATCTAGTTTTACGATATATCATTCGACAATGCATCAATAATACTGCTGCTATTCGTTATTTGAAGCAGTTGTTATAGCCAGTATGATGGAAAGTTCTTTCATATTGATGTGTCTGCTATATTATGCATTTGGCAATGCAAGTATGCCTTGGAGCTTGTGGCCTTGACATATATATTAAAAGATAAGATATGCAATCAATTATCTTTGTGTTTCGTAGAGATTTAAATAGATGTACGTTGAGTTGTCAATGCACATTGTTAAGGCAAAACCTACCGCACTTGATTATGTAATCAGGTGGAATTCTATGTTTAAAATGCTGAATCAGACATTGAAGTGCAGAATGGCTCTAACTTATTTGTACAATACCTTACTGAATCTCTCTAATCCTAACATTGGTCTGATGGAGAGTTGGGATTGTCAAATAACACATGTACTTAAGTAGTGCCCCACCCTAAGGCACTTTGCCTTATATAGCGCTTATCTCCCCCACTTTTGACTAGTGAAATACTTTGATGCCACTTGTAATGACCTAGAATTCCACTCATTGAGGTATTTTCTGCTTTGACAAAATATAATGGTTTTGTCTTTGGCGCCAACTGCATCCCAGAAGTTCACCCAACCTAGGAGTGTTTTCTACTTAGTATGCTTAACTTTAGAGATTTGTTGAATTCCACTCCATTAAACTAAAAGGCTTCTCCATGACTAGAGTTTTACAACCTTATATTTGAGGGATGTAATATTAATTATGTATTCAAAAAGTTTAATTAGACTTTGAATTCACTAATTCAAAGACTGGATTTGTACATTTTGATAAACATCAGGTAGCAAGTATGACCCAAAACATAAATTTGTTTTCTATAATTTACACTACTCAATATGATGTTTCTACTTTCTACATATAGGAAAGAGGAAGAAATGATTTCCTCAAATTTACATTATAACATCTTGAAAGGAGAAACTAAGAACAATACACAAAATGAACAATACCACATGCGATGGAGATAACTTAATACATTTTTTAAAATATAAAATATTCAGGACACTAAAATATCGGCTTTTATTTCTTTTACTCAAGATTTGAAAAACTTGTACAGTCGGAGGATATAATTCTACCTGAGGAAATTATTGCTATGTTGGTGATTATTCCCACTGAAAGTTACACGCAGACATATAGAAATGGGGACAAGCATCAACAAAAACACCATTGGTGTTCTTCCAAAAAAAAAAAAAAAAAAACAAAAAAAACATTTCACTCCATCCACAAAAGATGATTTTCTGTATATACGTAAGAATTTCCAAATCCATTTAATCAAAAAAGAAAAGAAAAGAAAAAAAAAAAGCTTGTGTTTAGACACGTAGAAAATTGACACATGCGACAGCGTCGATGAATAATAGTCCGAAAAACAGACTCCATGCCTCCATCTGTCAAGGATGACTTCTAGCGGCTTTAAAAATATCTATACAAGAAACAAAAGATTTTTATATCACAGCCTACAAACTTCTGTCATGGACCGCAGACCCACGGCATTTACTAAGATTTTAAACCTAAGACCATGTAATGCATAATTTATAGATATGGTCTATAAATAAATAAAAGAAAACAAACAAAGAAAGAAAAGTCTATGCTGCACCTTTCATTGTTTCCAACTATTTCCCTTGAGATATATAACAATAACACGGGCATGGGTGTGATTCAAAAACTAGCTGTGCAATTACTATTAACCAATAATTTGAGATTTATACAGAAATAATTTTCAAGCATATTGGCTGTCTTCATTTTCTTATTTGTTGGATTCAAATATCTGGCCTTCAATTAAAAAGACCATCCATCCTATTTTCTTACTATTAATATAATTCTCAGATAATATGGTAAGTATCTCAAAAGTTTAATCATGGGTTTAATTCTATAATTAAGTGAACGATACTATTGAATTTTCCTTTTTCATACACTTAGGGTGTAAAAAAATTTGAATGTGAGAGAGCAATGACATATGTGTTTATTAAAGCTTTAACTATAGGTTGAATAGATTTGAATTATGTAATTAAAATTTTGATTAAATAAAGTGTTAATTTATTTTGTAATTTAAATATTTTCAAAGTTGTTTAGACCGATAAGAAATAGTATCGGATGAGTTTAAAATGAATTTAGAAAATTTGAATATTGATTTGTCTGAACATACCAAATCATATAGAGGCTAAGTAAGACCTTGCTTGATAACTCATCCGAACGACATGTGGGTCCGGATAACTTTTCAATCTTCCAGAAATTTGCAAATTCGTGCTCACGCAAAAGTTACAACTTTTTTGTTTAGCTAGTGTGTCATTTAGTAATTTGGGTCACAGTCTTTCATACTGGCAATATTGATCAGTTTTTAATTGATTTGATAATCTAAAGCTATTAATCTTTTTTTTTTTTTTGTTTTTTTGGCCATCTATTTATCTTTTGTTTGTTCTGATTCCTTATGCACATATGGGAGACTAAAAAGTCTAAACGGGAATTAGACCGTCATCTTCTTCCTTTAAGCCCAGCAATAATGACTTTTAAAAATGAAATGATGATGGATTTTATAGCATTCTGCTTCAAAAGTCATGGTTTAGGTTTTCTAGTCACTAAATAGGGGTACATGTGAACCCAACTCATTGAGCTTACATATAGATTTGGTGCAAATATGTATAACTCAATTTTCGATTTTTAATTTTGAAATTGACCATATTAAGCTCCATTATGTTATATTTTTTAGCAAATACATTATTACTTTATTCCTAACTTTTTCTTAAAGTTTGAGGTAAAACTTAAATTATAATAAAATTCAATATAAGTATTTATATATAGGCTTAATTTGTGTTTAATTAGACTAAGAATGACGTATTCACGTATTTACTTCATCTAGAGTTCTTTTTTTTTTAAATAGGAATAAATTTTTAAGAATTTACTTTAATTTATTAATTGCGGTATTAAACTGTGAATAAAATTAAAATTTCCATTATACTATTATTTGGGGATTATAAAAAAGATAAGAAGTTATCTAAATATACTCATATACTTATACTTGTACTCACACACATGCACACAACATATATAACCTGTATATATGACTTATAAAATATAGCATATATGTATATATAACTTATTTATACATTTTATATATTTTATCAATGCCCTATTTATTTTGCCATTTATACAATATTTATTATCTCTAGATTATGTGCTTATATTTTTAGACATATATATATATATATATATATGTAAATCATAACTTACAAATGAAAATGATATATTATATAACTTATATAGAGAAAAACTTATACATGTGTAGCCCATACGTATAACTTTATAACATATTAAAACATATATAATTTATAACATAAAATATAACTTCTATGTATAACTGATAACTTACATATTTTATTAGTACAATATTTATTTGTCATATATGTAACATGTATAATACACACCTGATATATTCATAGTCTCTATATTATGTATTTATATTTTTTAAATTGAATGTTATATATGTAAATATAATTCACCACTTATATATGTAATTAATATTACATACTTATATATATATATATAACTTATAACTCATAATTCATAACTTATATATTTATATAAATTATATAAAAAAATATTAACTTATAACTTACCTATATGAAATATAGCTCAATATATGTAACTTAAAATTATATATACAAGTTATGAGTTAATAACTTATATATATAATATAACTTATAACATATAACTTATATGTATAACTTATAACTTATATATGCAACTTATATATTTTATCAATGCATTTTGTTTTTTCATATATGTAGTTCTATAATTCATACATAGAATATTTATAACATATATAGTTCGCATATATATTTGTAAGTTATATTCACAAGTTATACTTATATGTGACTTATAAAATATAAATTATGTGTTATATGAATATGCTATAGATAATCTAAATAGTAGATTTGTACATGATTTGTTAAATCTTAACAAGAAAAAAAAAATAAAGAATGACACAATTATATTAAAGGGAAAATAAAAAAAGGATGGTTTTGTGTACTATTAAGGTATTTTTGTCAATGATTAAATTTACTATAGGTAAAATAGTAACATCATTTGAATTTTTATTCCCATTGGAAAGGGAATATAAAGATAATAATAGTAATAAAAAAAACACAAGGTAGGTGGTTTTTTTATTCGCTCTATATAAGGAATGGAAAGGTTACTGGTAATAATTATATCCAATTCATTTGCGTAAGTAAATAAGATAACAAATTGATTCCTAGGAATAGTTATTTTATTCCCTTTGTATTCCCTTTAAGTAAATTGGATTAAGCTTGTTAGGACTGTCCTTAATATTTAAAGACCAGCCTAATAACTCAATTTGACCTAAGTATAAAAGTTTCACTCTTTTATACTTTAACACTTTTGCCTCTCTTTCAATTAGGTCAGTCTCTCTCTCCAACTTTCTTTACTTTATCTATTTTCACTGATTACGAACTAAGGTTTCTACTATTGATTCTTCTTGTTTGATTTCGCTTAGGAACAACGAAGGAGATGATGCTTGGCTTTTTGAGTTACCCAATAACTCCACAAAGATACTTCTTTCAAAAAAGGGTTCTAATGCCTCCCCTTTCTTCTTTGTTTGTATTTATATTTCCACATTAAAGTTGTAATTTTTATTTCATGCTAACAGAATGTACCTAATCTAGTTACATTCACTGCTATTTTAGTTACATCAACTGTCTAGTCATTACGATTATCTATATTTTTAACATATCTGAACTGAATAACTTTGATGAAGGTTTTCTTCTTATACAACCAATTTCGTTGCTTGTATCAATTTCTCCTCTGCTTGAAAAGGACCTTGTCCTTGAGGTTGAAATCTCTAACATCCTCCAAGTTGTGTTCACTAGTATAAATCCCACCCCTATAGTAAAGTTTGATGTCATTTGAGTTTGTATCTAATGTATATAGTAGATGGCAATGAATCTTTATCTGATCCCAAACCTTTCTTTCTACTTGTTCTGCTGTTGAGAATCCACATGTAGCCCCAAATATATGTTCTAGTAGAAGTCCTACCCTTGTATGAAAATCAAAGGCACCCTTTGATCTCCATTGAATCAATATTTCGAATCCCATAATAGATAAATGGTTGAGCTTGAGTTTAGCTTGATAAGATGTTTGAGTAGCCTAGACATGATCTCAACATTATTGTAGTTGAAACTTCTAGATTGTGTGTAATACAAGTAACCCAATTATTGAAAGAAAAAGAAGTATATAAGTGAAAAAAAAAAGAATAGTTATCTTGTATCAATTCACTCATAAGGCTTCGTGAGCTTTTAAGGTTTTAATAATAATAATAATAATAATAATAAATTTTAATTATAGTACATGACTCATCTGAAACAATTTTAGATAGGAATTTTAAGGTCCTTAACAACGACCTAGGATTGGCCTAAAGAAACCCCACATGTGATATTAGGCTTCTTGGTTGGATCTATCAAAAAAGGTTCTTAGTAATTTTTGCGCTTCGTAAGCGGTGCTTAAGTCTGTGGGTGTAATTAGATTCATTTACCTTACTAGTGTTTATATCTATGATTTGCTACTCATTTACTTCAATCATAATTGAATTCATAAACAAAGATTCTAGCAATGAGGGTAGTGTTAAATCGGTTTAATAAATTAAAATACATTTGCAACTAACGAGCCAATATGTAACATTAAGGTTAGGCTAGATGTATCCTAGGTCCCTTTTAGGTATATTATTTGTTGTCCCTGTATTGATTCATGCTTCCTTTTCTCTTTTCCATCTAAATTTAGTGATTAGCAAATAATGTAAGTGCTGACAGACAATTGCTTGGAAAAACATGGCAGCTCAAGTAGCAACATAATCCAACAAAAATATGCAAAGAGCTTACACTATTTAAATCAATGGCCTAGGTTTTATACCATATGGGATACATTATTGAATGAAAAATTAATCATAATTGTTATCTACTTTGCATTTTGCAAATCCTTAAATAAACTTTGACATGCCAAACTTTATTATTGTCATCATCTACGATTTTTTTAAATTTTAAGTCACTATGATGTAAGGAGTTGAACATGATGAAAATTCTAATAGGATTTCTTAAAATTTGGCAGAAATAGAAAAAGTCTAAAGCTTTAACACAAACAAGACAAGATATGAATATTTTCTCAATATAAAGCTAACGAGACAAATACCACATGTTTATGTTACTTCTCTATCATCTTCCTTGAATGTTGGCTAATGTAACTGCAATGGCCATGCATACACTTTGTTTAATGTTTTACTAACAAACTTGAAGTAAGAAATCCTCCAACTTTTCGTGAACATGAGAATAGGATTACTCCCCAAAATCCTATAACATTTCCAAAAGCTGTAATTAAGAACAAAAGGCTTAACCCATAAGACTCTTTATCTTCTTAAGAGGTTTGGTTCTACTTGTTAGTTGTGCCTCTACTTCATTAAACTTATAAGAAAGTGGGTTACCATAAAGTAGAGGATTTTCATCATAAATAAACGAATCATTAGTATAAATGGTTTGAAGTTGATTTCCCAAAGGACCTTGTCTATTGAGACTGTCACTAGAGAGATCGAGGGTCCAATGACATCTTGTCTTTGGCATTTTTGATGGTCCTCTTAGAAAGTTTAATGTAGAACATGTTCAATACAAGTAATCCTGAAATGGAAGAACATTCTATCATGATCGATTAAAGAAATCCTATAGTGTAAGCACTAGATGAGCCATGATCATGCCATGATAATGTATGATGTTGTCTCATTGAATAAGTATGTTTAATATTATATGATATATGATATATGATATATGATTAAAGTGATATGTGATGTGTGATTGTGCTTCTTCAATTTTTTATCACTTAGAAAAGTTCAATTTTTATAAAATTGCTAAAACCCAAATTAATAGATTTAGGATTCACATCAATTAGTCAAGTTTTGCAAAACTATTAAATTTAATGAACTAAATGTGATAAGATCTTACAATACTAAAATTAACAACCAAAATAAAATTTTCATCGAAAGAACTACGTATTGTCTGATCCTGAATAACGGATATGTATGCACCTAATAGTTGGCTCTAAAAAAGGAAATTTTCTTTTCTATCAATTTGATATAAACGTAGTTTCCTAATCTCTCATGTAGATATCCCTTACCTTTATGATAAGCTATAGCGTATTTGATTTGCTTTTTGTAAATTTTGATAAAATTGCAAAGTGCATTAACTGACTTTGTAAATGTCAAATAAAATAGGAAAATGAATACTTTGTAAATATCTTATAAATATCATAGAAAAATAATTTAGGATATAATAAAGAACAGTTCATAATTCGAAAGTTAAAGGTGGTAACTGTTTAGGTTTCAATAGGATAGCCCCTGGACTTAGTAGTTTCTAGTTTCATTTTCTTGAAACGATTTCCACGGATCAATAGCAAAATTATGATCTACCCACACATTGATCCTAATCTATTTTTTTCCTAACTATCTGGTGGCGACTTCAAAACATTTAACAAAATTACAAATTTTCTTTAATTCTTAGGCAATGGTTTATGAAGAGGATAGGGTTTGATGTATATTGGATTAAAGAAAATTAAATGGGAAATCAAAATCCAAGCTCGACAATACATATGCTATATGTTATATTAATAAATAATATATATAATTTCTTTGTTAAATAAGGTCTGTATTTTATATATGTTATATGTATGTTCAATATAAAATTTATGATATGCTATTATATATGTATATATAACTCTCTTCTTATGTGGATAGTTTTGTCATTTTGTAATTTAGTTAGGGGTAATGACATTATATTTTAACAAAATATTTTTTTAAAAAAATAATATAATATTTAACTGGTCTGTGGGTTGACCTCGAACCTACTAACCTACATTTCTTCAAGACACGGGTTTGCAAACAAGGTTTGGATCCTAAACCTGAACTTGAACATATTTAAATTCGTGTCGTTTCTAGGATTAATCTATTTATTATTCGTATCGAGTTTTGTTTTTCTAAATCATTTTATTGTTGTTTTGTGTTGTGTCTAGAAAGTTAAATATAGTAATTAACAACAAATATTAATTATTCTAAACTTTTTTTATTGTATTTTTTTTTTTGGCCGAAACTTATTTTATCCTATTATTGTTTGACACATGAATCAGGGTGTGAATTTAATAATTATATATTTTTATTTAATTGTCGGGTAAACGTCCCCTTGCTGAAGAATCACCAAAAGAAGTTATACGTCTATCGAGCCAACAACCCTTATCACACCTCCATCTTGATTCTTCCTCGAGCATTAGATGTAATATCTCCCTTACTCAACCGAAGCTCAAGGTAATCATTTTCTTCAACTTCAAATAATAATAATAAAATCTTTAACTTCATTCACCGAGCACTTGAATGTTGCACACATTTCAGGAAGCATCATGCGCGTATTGTTGAAAAGGTTATAAAATACAGATATATTTATTTCTTATATACTTTTCTTTTTTTGTCAAATTTTGAATTGATGTTTCAGAAACTCGATATTTTAACTAGGTAAATGCTACAATTGTATAGGGAAAATTTACAATGGGTCAGCATCTTAATTTTGAGGAATGTACTGGTTCTGTGATCAGTGTCAACCTGCCATAAATGTTTATGTCCCTCGTCCTTTGGGCAGACAATAGCTAGTCCCACTTATTAAATTGCCAATATAATATCTTTGAACGTTGGACGATTCAAATTTCATAGAATCATGTACCCTCATCGGTATGGAAAAAGTCCACGAAGTTCTACATGTATTTATATATAACAACAACAACAACAATAACAACAACCACCAAATACTTTATTAATTAGTAATTACCAAATAATAATTGTTATTAGTATGTCCAATTAAATTAAACTAACTAACTAAGTCATTATGAAATCTCATAGATTTATACTGAGTCTTTCAAACATAAAATAATGAAATCATTCGTGTTCAAAAGTTAAAATATTGATAAGTGATTGTATATCCATAAGTATTTCTAGTTGATATACAATATATCTTAGACTAGCATAAGTCAATGTATTGGTGCCAAATAAAAATTGCTCCTACCACATCTAGACATCCCATTTTTAACTATTTAGGATGTCATGAGTTTAAAAATAGTGAACAAAATAACAAAAGTAATGTAATAAGTAAATAGATTGATAAATAAACAAATAATAAAATTAAATGAAAAACTAATTATCAATATTAAAAAGAGGAAGAATAAAAGAAAGAGCAGAGAAGGAAAGAGTTGGGACACTAAACTTTAGAAAATGAGTGGCTTTAATCATACCCTTGAGGATGCTATGTCATATTGATCCGCTATACACTATACGAAGTTAAAAAATAGCCACCATTGTTGCTTAGAAATATCAATATGGTACACAAGATGTCGTTGCTACATGCTAATTCAATAGAAATTAAAATGCAATCGAAGCTGAAAACTTATACATATTCAATACTAATACATCATGAAATTTATTACATGAAATTACACTATTATGTTACATTTGACTAATCCATATCTAATAATAATAGTGAAAAAAAAGTAAAATTACAATTAGAGAATTATTAGTCGATAAAACCAATGGTAGTCCTAAACTGAAAAAGCAGACAAATCCCAAATACCTAGAAATTTATCTACGATCCCCACCATAGGCTCTATTTCGCCTAGAGACTGATATATAAAAGAAGAATGTGGTGTTAGTTACTGTTGCCATAGAAGTACAATACTATGTTGTTTCCACCGATAAATCAAAGGTCATACCTTGCTGCACCTATTTCAGTTTTGGCTCTGTTGGATGAAAACTCCATTTTGTTAGGATGACTTCATGTTAGTTTTGGTGATGGTTTATGTCAAACGAGATAGGGTTTGATGTAAATCGGATTAAAGAAAATTAAATTGGAAATCAAAATCCAAGTGCGATAATACATATACTATATGTTATATAAATATGTAATTTCTTTGTTAAATAAGGTTTGTATTTTATATATATGTTATATGTATGTTTCATATAAAATTTATGATATACAATATATAAAACTCTTTTCTTATGTGGATGGTTTTGTCATTTTGTAATTTAGTTAGGGTAATGACATTATATTTTAACAAAATAAAAATTTTTACAAAATAATATTATATTTTAACTGGTCTGTGGGTTGACCCCAAACCTACTAACCTATATCTGTTTAAGACACGGGTTTGCAAACAAGGTTTGGATCCTAGACTTGACTTGGACATATTTAAATTTGTGTCCTTTTTAGGATTAATCTATTTATTATTCATATCGATTTTTATTTTCCTAAATCTTTTTATAATCGTTTTGCAGTGTGTCTAGAAAGTTAAATATAGTAATTAAATAACAAATTTTAATTATTTTTAATTTTTTTATTACATTTTTTTTTTTGCAAAATCTTTTTTTTTCTTTTATTGTTTAACACATGAATCAAGGGGTGCATTTAATAATTATATATTTTTATATAACTATCGAGCCGACAACCCTTATCACACCTCCATCTTAATTCTTCCCCGAGCATTGGATGCAATATCTCCCTTACTCAACCGAAGCTTAAGGTAATCGTTTTCTTCAACTTCAAATAATAATAATAATAATAATAATAATAATAAAATCTTTAACTTCATTCACCGAGCACTTGAATGTTGCACACATTTCAGGAAGCATCATGCGCGTATTTGTTGAAAAGGTTATAAAATACAGATATATTTATTTCTTATATACTTTTCTTTTTTTGTCAAATTTTGAATTGATGTTTCAGAAACTCGATATTTTTAACTAGGTAAATGCTACAATTGTATAGGGAAAATTTACAATGGGTCAGCATCTTAATTTTGAGGAATGTACTGGTTCTGTGATCAGTGTCAACCTGCCATAAATGTTTATGTCCCTCGTCCTTTTGGGCAGACAATAGCTAGTCCCACTTATTAAATTGCCAATATAATATCTTTGAACGTTGGACGATTCAAATTTCATAGAATCATGTACCCTCATCGGTATGGAAAAAGTCCACGAAGTTCTACATGTATTTATATATAACAACAACAACAACAATAACAACAACCACCAAATACTTTATTAATTAGTAATTACCAAATAATAATTGTTATTAGTATGTCCAATTAAATTAAACTAACTAACTAAGTCATTATGAAATCTCATAGATTTATACTGAGTCTTTCAAACATAAAATAATGAAATCATTCGTGTTCAAAAGTTAAAATATTGATAAGTGATTGTATTATCCATTAGTGTTTCTAGTTGATATACAATATATCATAGACTAGCATAAATCGATGGTTATTAGTGTCAAATAAAAATTGCTCCTACCACATCTAGACATCCCATTTTTAACTATTTAGGATGTCATGAGTTTAAAAATAGTGAACAAAATAACAAAAGTAATGTAATAAGTAAATAGATTGATAAATAAACAAATAATAAAATTAAATGAAAAACTAATTATCAATATTAAAAAGAGGAAGAATAAAAAGGAGTAGAGAAGGAAAAAGATGGGAGACTCTACTTTAGAAAATGAGAGGCTTTGATCATGTCCCGAACGATATCATGTCATAACAATATGCTATACACTATATGAAATTTAAGAAATGACCACCATTGTTGCTTAAAAATATCAATATAGTACACTAGACATCATTACTATTAGCTACTTCAATAGATAATGCATTCCTAAGTGAAAATTATACATTTTCAATACTAATACATCCTGAAAACTATTACATGAAATTACGCTATTATGTTACATTTGACTAATCCATGTCTAATAATAATAGTGCAAAAAAAAGTAAAATTATAATCCTTTAGGAATTATTAGTCTATAAAACCAATGGTAGTCCTCATCTGAAAAAGCCTCTCCGGACAAATCTCAAATATCTAGCAATTTATCAACAATCCTCACTATAGGCTCTATTTCGCCTAGAGACTAATATCTAAAAGAAGAATATGGTGTTCATTACTCTTTCCATAGAAGTACAATATTGTGTTATTTCCACCTATAAATCAAGGGTCATAACGTGTTGCACCTGTTTTGGTTTTGGCTTTGTTGAATGAAAACTCCATTTTGTTATGATGATTTCATATTGTGCAAGTACAAATTGATGTGCATAACCCAAATAATTTGGTTTTCGCTTTGTTTATTGTTGTTATTTATATAAATTTGAAGGCTAATTCAAAATATAGTTCTTTTTAATAAGATAAAGCAATTTGCTTTTAAGAGTACATCTTAGGAGTTTTATGTAAGTTTCAATTTAAATAATATGCATGTTTTGACTTTTGTATTTTTTGGCCAATTTATTGGGTTAATATTGACTAATGTATTTTGGTAGATGATAACTTGAGTTGATTTTGCTATTTTAAAATTTGAGAATGTATCCATAGCTTAAGTTGCTTTGTAAGCATAAGCTATCTAAATTTCTTTGTGATGGTATTAATATACTATATCACGAGCAATATAAAGTTTCCTTATGTCTCTCTATCTTCCCTTTTTCACTCCTTCGAATGCTCTTTCTACTCCCCATTTCCTTAAACTTCCCATCTTCGTCCCAGCTAAATTTGTTCTTCAACATTTGTCTAAATCTTCATTTAGCTTCATTTCATTACAATAATGGTAGAATTAGAGGATGTGGATTGGAAAGAAATTGAAATGACTATATACAATGGAAGGTTATCGAAGAAAGCTCCAAATCATGGATTTTGTCCAATAATGTAATTATTTATTTATTTTCCATTATATAGATGCAATCTCTTTAGTAAAGTAAAATAAGTTTTACTCAATCCTTTAATGAATTGGCTTGGATATTGTTTCAAGTGGATTTTTGCCCATAGAGTTATCAATTTACTAGAACAATGATTAGACATAATGGGCATAGCAAGTTTTTAATCCAATAGTCCAAGTCCTGCAAGACAACATACGGTCCATAGGTGCCAAGGGAATTGTCCCACGATGCAAATTTGATGCTTAAAGTGTGAAATAATATGATCGCAAGATGGCTACAAAATTATGAGAGTAAATCTATCTAACTGTAACTATGTAGGGGGTATTTGTATTAATAGTTCCATAATTGATTGGGATAGTGAATAGACTCTAATAAGGAAAATGCATCTTAATTATTTAGGAAAGCGGATCTAAGAGGAACTTTTAAGAGATTGTCATGTCAGCTAGAGATTGGCAAGTTAGCATACTTTCATGAAGAATTCTAGTGATCTTAACAAATTATAATGAAATCGTCGAGATGCCCCCAACTGCTATTGAGGAAGGCAATTCGATCTAGGCCTTCGTTCTTCATCTAAAGTTGTCTTAAGTCATCATAAGCTTTGAAAAAGTCACCCATGGTTTACGGAGATCAACCTATGGGTCAACAAATTGTATAATAACATAAAAAAGTCAGATTGGCCCTAAGAAGCCCTATGACTAAAATTACCTATCAATACTTATGCCCTGCTCCCCCAAACTCTCTTTGGTAACAAGTTAACAAAGAGAGTTAACTTAAGAATGGGCTTCCAAGGCCGATGCCTAAGTTGTCATG
Organism: Combretum micranthum; assembly: GCA_024138025.1. Taxonomy (NCBI): domain Eukaryota; kingdom Viridiplantae; phylum Streptophyta; class Magnoliopsida; order Myrtales; family Combretaceae; genus Combretum; species Combretum micranthum. The sequence continues at coordinate 2,897,295 of JAMXBD010000005.1, forward strand.
GCAAAGCAAAGACTTAGGGTCCTTAGTAGTGAGGGCAAATCATATATCTTTCTTAAAAGTGAAGCAACCGATCAAGCATATGGGCTAGAATAAACGCTCGTGTTGGGATGGGTAACAAAGTCACAATGTGTTATTAACGGTGATTGTACAATGGCGAGTATACCAATTGGAGAAACTGTCTAGTCATGATTGCCCAAGTTACTTAGGATTCCACCTTCCTTTAGTGAAAAGCATAGTCAACCTAACAGTTTGGTAGTAGATTGCAACATTTTGACTTAAAAATTGTGCTTTTGAGACATTGTCAAGCTAGGATTTGAGAGCTATATTTCCTGAATTAGGTTTTGATCTTAAGTGCATTGATAAACACTATTTGACCCTTAGTTATAAATGCTAAAATGTGCTTTAATTGATTATTTAATGAACAAAATTATGAAAATAGTACTTAAAATAATTCCCATTTTATTTTAGACCTTCAAATTGTATTTGAAGATAAAAGGAAAAATTTGACCAAGTTTTATACAATTTAGAAGTGATTAGATCAAGATTTGATGGAGTTTTATAAATGATACATGTCATACACAATTGCATCCTAAGTTATGTCATTGCTATGACATGTTTTGGAAGGAAAAATTTCATTCAAGAAGGGACACAAGTAGTGACACAACTATGTGCTACCCAGGTCTATGTTCTAGAAAAATTAGGCAAAAAGGTTCATGAGCGGTAACACAATTGTGTCATAGTCGTATCTTAAATAGATTTTTTGGCACAAGTTTGTTTCAAACTTTTAAAAACAAAAGTGACTTAGTTTGAGGAGAGAGGGTGCTTTAGGGTTATTTGGAAAGTCCCAGGATTTAATTCTCTCCATTAAGGAAGAAGATTAGTTTTCTAATTTAAGAACCTATCATTCCTATTTTGAAAAATTTCACTTTCCAAACCAAGAAGACCCACTCTCTTCTCATCAAGGTAGTAACTTTCCTATTTTAGTTGAAGGAAACTTCCAATTTCATTCATAGAAGAGCTTTACATAAAGGAAAGTTTGAACTTTTCAAACCATCCATCATTGATTATGAATTTCTTCTCTAGATTCAAGCAAGTCAAGTTCTAGGCTTCAACCACCTTGTAAGAATTTATTATTTCAGGGGGTTAATTGTTATTTTCAATGTTTGTTTTTACCCCTTATGCTAAATCCATTGAGAATTAAAACTCTTTGTCTAGATTTTAATGAATCCCAGGTTATTTATATGATTTGTCTTTCATTGTTCACAGATTTTGATTAATCTTTCTCAAATCTAATTATGTTGATTTTATTACTTACCTTGAATTGATAAATTGTGGTATTGATTCTTGATATTGATTTTGCTTTTGTTAATTGATGGATTGCTTTAGTGAATAGGTCCACAGAATTACAAGGAAATGCATGCAATCCTAGAGATAGGACGATATAAATTTTCAAGATTTAGGTCAAATCTAATATTGGAATTCTATATCGATAATGATGATCTAGGGCTTTTAACTAAAAAGACATTTCAGTTGACCAACCTAGCATTAGAGTTTGATAATCTCGCTAAAGATATTGAATCACATTGGACATTTCTACCCTTCAAGAAAATTTCAATAAAATGGGAATTATCTTGTTTGTAATCACAAGGATACTTAGTAGGGATTCATGATCGAGATAGTTTTCGAATCTTAATCTATCTTTCTTAAAATCTTGATTTGTGAGTGATAATTAGATAAATATTAATTACTTATAATACCTGATTTTTATCGGCTAAAATTTTGGAGAAAGGTATGTACTAATCCCCATTGATCCCTAAGGGATAATACTCGTATTTAATCCTTTTATTATAGTGTTGATAGGCACACTTACTTTAGCGATCGTAATTGGAATTAAGAATGAGAATTTTAGCTTGTTATTGATTACCTATGATCTATACCAAGTTTTTGGTGCTGTTGTTGGGATTGGCGACATTAGGAAAGCAGATACCCTATTGATTTGGCTATTCTTCTCTTCTTACTTACTTCTTCCTCTCTATTTGGACTTAAATAGACTAACTCCATCGTTTCCTTTTTTGGTGCATGACCAGGAATAGTCTTGGGGACTTGGTTGAATTTGGCATTGAGATTTAACGACTTTATAGAGCAAATTGGAGGGGATGAGCTCTTAAACTAGCTACTCAAGCTTAAGCCAATTTTGTAGAGATCATGGCAAACAACAACACCAACAACAACAGTGAGGACACCAAGACCATGTCCAAGTATGCTAGACCATCCAAAAACAACTTTCACTTAAGTATTGTTCCGCCAAGCATCATAGCTTATAATTTTAAAATCAAGCCAAATGTTATCCAAATGGTTCAGTAATAGTCTAATTTGAACACTCAGCTCCTAAGTTTCGTTGAGATTTATGATACTTTTAAGATAAACAGGTAAGTGCAGATGCTATTAGACTCCATCTGTTTCAATTTTCCTTGATAAATAGAGCAAAATAGTGGTTGAATTATCTTCCTAGAGATTCACATGCTACTTGGCAAGTGACAGCGAAGAACTTTTTAGAAAAATGTCTTCCGTTCGCTAAAACCGCTAAGCTCTGACGTGATATTTCCTCATATTCTCAATTGGACTCGGAAACCTTATATGATATAAGGGAAAGATTTAAGGAATTATGGAGGAAATATCCACATCACAGTGTACCTCGATGGATGTAAGTGCAAACATTTAATAATTATTCTACACGACAAATGATTGATGCTACTATTGGTGGCATGCTTAATAGAAAAAATTGAAGACATGGCGACTTACAAATGTCAATGGTTTAACCTAAGATCTAAACAAAAAGTAGCTAGAATTTGTGATGTCGACATTGTAACTACTTTAATTGGTCAAATTGAAACTTTTAATATAAAGATCAATGGGCTTATATTTAACCAGCAAACTAATTTTATAGACCATGTTGTTAGTTTTGTAGGAATGGAATAAATGGAGCATGTTGACTATCTTGGAAACCCCATCAAGCAGCAAAACAAACCTTACAGCAACATGTATAATTCAAGATGGAGTTATCATCTAAACTTTTTCATGGAGTAATCAAAACACTCCAAGAAACAATCTACCCCTCGGATTCTAGAATCCTTAGCCTTTATTTAGGCTTCGGATGTTTATTGAGGCTTCATATGTGCATCACCGATCCACTAAAGCAACTCTAAGTAATCATGAGGCTAGTCTTTACAATTTGGAAACCTAGTTAGGTTAGATTGCTAAGCTACTTTCATAAAGGCTACAAGGATAGTTGCCTGGAAACACTGAATCGATCCCCAAAACACATGTGAATGTAGTTATACTTGTGAGCAATGAAGAGTCACAATCTGAACCTAAGAGGAAATAGAAAGTTAAGGCAAAAGTTGCCAAGGATGAGTAGGAAAGTGAAGGAGAGAAAGAGAATCCACAACTAGCTCAAGTGAAGCCCTATAGACCACCGATTCCCTACCTTGCCTCTCTACAGTGGGAATGCAATGGCAGACACTTCGATAATTTCCTTAGACTATTTAAACAATTACATATTGACTTAGGCTTGGTTGAAGATTTGTCATAGATGTTTAAATATGCCAAATATCTAAAAGAATTATTGTCCAGCAAAAAGAAATTGGCAAAGATCTCCACCATGACGCTTAGCAAGCAGTGTTTTATGATCGCCCAAAACAAGTTACCAAAGAAGCTTAAATATTCAAGGAGTATCACTTTACCTTGCTTAATTAGTAATTTGTATATTGAAAAAGTTTTAGTTGATCTAGGGACAAGTATTAATTTACTGCCACGTAAATTGTTTAAGAAATTTGGGTTAAGAGAGCCTAAACCAATACTGATGAGGTCAGTCCATTAAATCCTCCAGAGAAATCATTGAAGACGTGGGAGGATTTTGATTTTGTCCCTTTTTTCCCTTCGAAGCTTTTATTTGATACATTTTTAATTATAAGTACATTTATTATATATATGAACATATTGTAATTAAATAACCAATATTTTTAGTTTTAATTGTTTATTGTTTAAGACATGAATCGCGGTGCACATTTAATGATTATCTATTTTATTTAAGTAATTGTCAGGTAGAAGTTCCCTTGCCGGAAAATGGGCAAAAGGAGTTCACATTTATCGTGCCGACAACCCTTATCACTCCTGCAATTTGATTCTTCCCATGAACATTAGATGCCTATTTTGCGCAGCAAGCAATATCTCCCTTTCTCAACTAAAGCTCAAATTAACTGTTTTCTTCAACTTCAATTGGAAATGATGATGATGATGAATCTTCAACTTCATTTTGCAAGCATGTTGAATGTTTCGCACAGTTTAGGAAGCATCATGCGCATATTTATTGAAAAGGGTATTAAAAAATATATATTCTTTTTAATTTTAATATACTTTTCTCTTTTGTCAAATCTAGAATTGATGTTTCAGAAACTATATATTTTTAACTAAATAAATGCTGCAACTATATGGTGAAAATTTACAATGGGCCAGCATCTTAATTGTAATGAGGGATGTGTTGGCTCGGTGACCACCGTCAACCAGCCTGCTTTAAATGGCTGACGGCATTTTGGGAGGACAACAGCCAGCCCCACTTATCAAAACTGCCAACATAATATCTCCAAATGTTGGACGATTCAAATTTTATCGAAGCATGTATACTCATTGGTGTGGCAAAAGTCCATAGAGTTCTAGGTATTTTTATAAATAACAACAACAACAACAACAACAACCTCCAATAGCCATCTCCAATGTAATATTGATAAAACCATGCGTGTCCAAAAACTAAAATATTAATAAGTGATAGTATCAATCATTCGTATTTCGTGTTCATATACAATATTTTTGTTAGGAAAAATTAATGTCCTACAATGAGAAGATAAATTTTTTTCTTACCAATGGCGATCACCAATGTAATAAACTAAATATAAAATAACAAAAACACTATGATTTAACATGAAAAACCCCAACTGGAAAAAAACCATAAGACCGCAACACAAAAGAACTTCCAATATCGACCAATAATGAGATTATAATATTTTTCTTCACTAGTTATATTAGTGGATAACTATTCTTTCACCACAATGATGAATAACGATAAAATCTCAAACCTATTCAATTCACGAAAATGCAAAATACCTATTTAATCTAGGCAATTGAGAATGATTAACCATAAACGGAAATAATCACCTTGCAGTACTTTATGCCACGAATTCAATAGAAGAAGTTTCATAACAATCGAGATTTAATAAGCCATTCGATTGTGGATCCAAATTTGGTTTATATAATTGATTTCCATTACCGACTCGTGGAATACAAATTCGAAACCACTATGCGTTCAACTCCTGCGATTGAATCTTACTGCCATCACATGAACCTCATATCGTCCTCTTCTCAATTTCCAAATCACAAGCCTCTTGTGTCCAATTTGATTTATGCAGGTTCTTCACTTTTTTTTTTTTTTTTTAATTTCCTCCACAGCCAAAATTCTTCTCATCTATTATGAGAGATCCATTTTTTTTTTCTTTCTTCTATATATATATAATATTTAGGGTTTCCTTTATTATTTATTATAGACCCATATGAGTTGGATCTATAACCCAACAACATGATTTAGTGGAACTACCAAAGGCCAAGCTTGCTTGTTGTTGGCATATTCCCAGTGTGATGGTACCTCTCACATGAGTTAGAGGGAAAATTTGTTGGGCTATGGATCCAACCTATATGGGTTTGTAATAAATAATCTCTCATAATATATGAGAAGAATTTTGGTTGCGGAGGAAATAAAAAAAAAGTGAAGAACCCATAGCAATCAAATTGGACACACAATAGACTTGTGATTTGCAAATTGAGAAGGCAACGATATGAGGTGCATGTGATGGCAGTAAGATTCAATTGCAGGAGTTGAATGCATAGTGGTTTTGAATTCGTATTCCACGAGTCGGTAATGGAAATCAATTATATAAACCAAATTTGGATCACAATCAGATGGTCTATTAAATCCTAATTGTGACAACTTTTTCTGTTGAATCCGTGGCGAGGAATACTACAAAGTGATTATTTGTAAGAAATTGTGGCCCAAATATGAAATGATATATATGAAGAGTTGTAACTCTTCATAATGGGTGTCTTGATGGAAGACACCCCTTACCGTTTCATGAAGAGGTATGGTCCTCTTCCTACCCTTATATATGTGTACAAGAGTTGGCATTAAGAGATAGCACTGACTCTTGTCTTTATGTTTTAAAATCCATCACATCAAATTAAGGGAAAGGAAGAGAAATCATTTCTTTGGTGAAATAAGGTTGGATTGGAGGGATAAGGTGATCTTGAAGAAATTAAAGTATTCTTATTCTTGTTCTTCAAATTCAAGATATTGCTATGGCTATAGATAAATATGTATCTTATCCATTTTGTTGTTGTGAAAATCATGAAGTTCAAAGATTCTGGAATACAATCCATGAAATATTGAATTATGAAACTTGTAAATTTATCTTACATGTGGTATCAGAGCATGGTTTAAGAACACATGATTTTTCAATTATTTTAATTGGTAAAAGTTCTCAATGAAATATTATGTTTAGTGTCTGCTGTGAAAGTTATTATGTTATAACAAACAACATGAGAAAGTAAAGTATGGACATCATTTCCTGAATTGCATCTTAATGGATGAATCCTTGGTCATATTGGAGTAATATTAGGTTGATAAATCCGAATGTAATAATATGGCCTTTTGCTGTTATGATGATAAATACAGAAAATGAAGCAGACGATAGGAATGAAACGTTCTCACGACAATTTTTCAGATTCGTGATGTTTTACTCCCTTTTATATTCATCTAATGGATGGTTCAAATTTACTAAATCTTGAATATAAAATGTTTATTCGAATTCACTCCAACATCAGATGACGTTTCTTGAATGATATAGAAGAAATGAAATGATGCCACTAATCATCAAATAATGGCCCGACATGATTGCCATATGGTATAACCGACTATTATTAAAAAATAAATAAATAAATAAAAATAAAAAAATGAAGAGGTTGAATCGGTTAGACCAATGGATATAACGGTATATTGTTTACTTTATTCACAATGAATGGGTATAATTGACTAATGATGTTTTGCGCAATACAATCGTCTAAAGGCCCATAATGGTAATGATAAAGCTTATGGCATTATAAAAGGGCATTTCAACTAATGCGAATGAGCAAGAAAATGTTCCATGAAATTGAATCAATGTATTTTGAGATTATATTTTGTGGTGTTCGGAATTATATTGCAATTATTCAGAATATAAATGAAATACATAGATTGTGTTTTCTCATTCTAATGTGTGTATGAAATTTATTTAATGAATGATTTATTAGTCACCAAAGTGACCAGATCATTAAATGCATAAATTTCATTACTAAAATATAAATTTTACCCATGAATTTTATTTGCAAATGACATAATAGAATATATTTGGGTAAATGAAAAGTTTGTATTATAAGATATTATAAATCATCCAAAGATGGTTTTTGTTCTTATAATACATAACGCAAGTATTTATAATAAGCATATTCTATTTGATTTATTTGTATATCCAAAGATAACAAATATATCAAATTGTATGCATACTTATTTGTTATGATTAATGTTTTTATATATTTTAGTATCACCCAAAGGTGGACTTTGATATATATAATTATGTTATTCCATGAGTTGATTGAATTTGAATTTTATGATTATTCAAAGCATTAATGCTTACGTATCTTTTATTATTAAAGTTTATGTTCCTATTTCTCTGCATTCTCACTTCATCTGTTCCAATATTCAATGGATTGAATTTCTCAGATTGGTATAAGCAGGTCCAATTTCACTTAGGTGTTTTGGATCTTGACTTATCCTTTCAAATTGAGAAACCTACTGTTATTACTGATGAAAGCAGCGATGATGAAAAACGTCTCCATTAACTTTGGGAGAGATCGAACAGATTAAGCTTAATGTTTATGAGAATGACAGTAGCAAACAACATTAAAGCTACTCTTCCCAAATTGATAATGCTAAGGAATTTATTAAATTTGTGGAAGAGCATTCTCAAACTGCTGATAAGTCTCCTGCTAGTACATTGATGGGTACTTTGACCAACATGAAATTCGATGGGTCTCGTACTATGCATGAGCATGTCCTTAAAATGACGAATATAGCAGCAAAATTAAGGACTTTGGGAATGACTGTGGATGAGTTCTTTTTGGTACAGTTTATACTGAACTCCTTGCCTCCTGAACAGTATGGGCCTTTTCAAATGAATTATAACACTATAAAGAATAAGTGGAATATCAATGAATTGACCAGTATGCTGATTCAGGAGGAAACAAGATTAAAGAACCAAAAGACTCATTCTGTTCATTTTACAAGTCATCAAGAAGTTGCATCGAGTTCAAAGAAAAGGGCTAGAAAAGGCAAGAAAAAAAGTTTACATAACCTGAATGAATCCTCTAAAGATGCACAAATCCACAAAAGGGAAATCAAGTGCCATTTCTATAGAAAGATTGGACACTTGAAGAAAGACTGCTTGAAACGTAAGGCTTGGTTTGAAAAGAAAAGGATTCCTTACGATTCAAACTATAAAGCCAGATGAGAATTTTGTGTTCATGGGAAATGGAAACAAAGCTTCAGTTGAAGGAATCGAGACTTATTGCTTGATTTTGGAGACTGAGCATCACTTAGATTTGTTCCAAACCCTTTATGTTCCCACATTTTCTCGCAATTTAGTTTCTTTGTCAAAACTTAATGTATTAGGTTTTTCTTTTAAGTTTAGATTTGAATCTTTCAGTTTGTATAAAGACAATAAACTATATGGTTCGGGAATTTTATGTGATGGTCTTTACAAGTTTAAACTTGATGATCATTTTGCTGAGACCTTATTGACCTCGCATCATAATATTGGAGCTAAACGTGGTTTGGTTAATGATAACTTTGCTTACTTGTGGCATAAACGCTTAGGTCACATATCCAAAGAAAGATTACAAGGATTAGTAAAGAATGAAATTCTTCCTACTTTGGATTTTACTGACCTTGGAATGTGTGTTGATTGTATTAAAGGGAAACAAACCAAACACACTAAGAAAGGAGCCATAAGAAGCACGCAACTTCTTGAAATTATACATACGCACGTTTCGATGCTCCATCTTTTGGTGGAGAAAAGTATTTTATCACCTTTATTGATGATTTTTCACGTTATACTTATGTCTATCTTTTGCATGAAAAATCTCAATCTGTGAATGCCCTTGAGGTGTACATTAATGAGGTTGAGAGACAATTAGATAGAAAAGTAAAAATTGTAAGATCAGATAGGAGTGGTGAATATTGTGGGAAGGATGATGAATCAGGACAATGTTTAGGTCCATTTGCCAAATTTCTTAAAAGGCATGGCATATGTGCTCAATACACTATGCCAGGTACACCACAACAGAGTGGTGTTGCAGAGAGGCGCAATCGTACATTATTGGACATGGTTAAGAGTATGTTAAGTCATTCATCATTACCCATATCCATGTGGTTTTGTGCATTAAAAACTATAGTATATTTATTAAACAGGTTCCTAGTAAAGCAGTTCCAAAGACCCCTTTTGAACTGTGGACTCGAAGGAAACCTAGTTTAAGACACCTACATGTGTGGGGTTGTCCTGCAGAAGTAAGGTTTTATAATCCACAAGAAAAGAAATTGGACTTTAGAACAGTTAGTGGATTCTTTATACGATATCCTAAAAGTCCAAAGGATTTAGGTTTTACTGTCCTAATCATAGTACAAGAATTATTGAAACTGGAAATGCCAAGTTTATTGAAAATGGTGAAATTAGTGGGAGTAAAGAACAACATGATGTGTGCATTAAAGAAGTTAAGATAGAAGTTCCTATACTTTTACCTTCTAAGCTAATTGATCCTAATATTGTAGAACCTCACCAAAGTGAAGAACAGCAAGTAATGGATCAACAATCATGAATTATAAATGATACCCCTTTAGGAGCCACTTAACCACGGAAGAAGATCTCAAGAAAGAGAGATCTGCTCATATCCTCAAGATTATGTGGTTTATCTATAAGCGTCAAACTGACATAGGAATTGACAATGATCAGTTTTCGTTCTCACAAGCCATGGAGTGTAATGATTCTACTAAGTGGGTAAATGCCATGAAAGATGAAATGAAGCTATGGATCAAAACCAAGTCTGGGAACTCGTTGAATTGCCAAAAGAATGTAAAAGATTGGTTGTAAATGGTCTTTAAGACAAAGCGAGACTCAAATTGCAATGTTGAACGATAAAGCCAGACTTGTTGCCAAAGCTTCACTCAGAAGGATGGCATTGATTATAAAGAAACTTATTCACCGATCTCAAAGAAAGACTCACTTAGGATCATTTTCGCTTTGGTTGCTCATTATGATCTAGAGTTACATCAAATAGATGTTAAGACCGCCTTTCTTAATGGAGATTTAGAAGAAGAAGTTTATATGGACCAACCTGAAGGCTTCTCAATTAAAGGAAAGGAGCATATGGTGTGTAAACTTAAGAAGTCAATATATGGACTTAAACAAGCTTCTCGCCAATGGTATCTTAAGTTTAATGATACCATAACTTCTTTTGGTTTCAAAGAAAACACCGTTGATCGGTGCATATACATGAAGATTAGTGGAAGCAAATTTGTTTTCTTAGTCCTGTATGTTGACGATATCTTGATTGCTGCTAATGACCCTGGTTTATTATGTGAAACCAAGAATTTTCTTTCTAAGAGCTTTGAAATGAAAGATATGGGAGAGGCAACATATGTGATAGGAATTGAAATATTCCATGATAGATCACAAGGATTGTTAGCTTATCCTAAAAGGCTTATATCAATAAAGTTCTAGAAAGATTTAAGATGGACAAATGTTCGGTAGGTAAAGTTCCAATTCAAAAAGGAGATAAATTTGGTAGTATGCAGTATCCAAAGAATGATTTGGAATGAGAACAAATGGCAACAATTCCTTATGTATCTGTTGTTGGGAGTTTGATGTATCTTCAAACTTGTACCAACCTGACATCAATTTTAGTGTTGGGATGTTGGGCAGATATCAAAGTAATCCAAGATTGGATCACTGGAAGGCTGCCAAAAAAGTTTTGAGATACTTGCAAGGAACAAAGGATCGCATGCTTACTTATAGAAGGTCCGATCAGTTAGAGGTGATTGGTTATTCAGATTCAGATTATACTGATGTGTTGATACAAGAAAATCCACTTTTGGTTACATGTTCCTATTAGCTGGAGGGGCAATCTCATGGAACAGTGCGAAGCAGTCTGTCATTGCTGCATCGACTATAGAATCAGAATTTGTGGCTTGCTTTGAGGCCATAATTCATGGCTTATGGTTGCTGAATTTTATTTCAGGGCTTCAAGTTGTCGACACTATCAGTAAGCCGCTAAAAATTTACTGTGACAACTCTGCAGTGGTCTTCTTCTCAAAGAACGATAAGTATTCAAAGGGTACAAAACACATGGAGATAAAATACTTAACCGTTAAAGAAGAAGTTCAGAAACAAAGGATGTCAATCAAACATATTAGTACAAAATTGATGGTTGCAGATCCATTAACAAAAGGATTAGCGCCTAATATTTTTAGAGAGCATGTTGAAAGAATGGGTATTATAGAACGTCCTGATTAAAGATTATTGTATTTGTTTGTATGGCTCTCTCGAGCTCAATTATAGTGTTTCTGATATTTCCTGTTTTCTATATTGTATACATGATCGTAATAGAATTATGTTAGCAGGAATTGTCTTCATAAAGACATTAAAGTTAGACCTTTATTTATCTCTTCATTAAGTTAAGGTCAAATTAGAGATTAATTATGTAGTACATGGAAGGAACTATGTCGAGATGATGACGTACAGCCGCCATGACTCTAATTAATTTTTAATTTAATAATGTGATATATGGTATAGTCAACATAATGAAAACTTAGAATAATGTTATCGTGCACATTATGTTTATTCTAAGTTATTAAAGAAGCATATATGGGCCAAGTGGGAGAATGTAAGAAATTGTAATCCAAATATGAAATGATATAATGAAGAGTTGTAACTCTTCATAATGGGTGTCTTGATGGAAGACACCCCTTACCGTTTCATGAAGAGGTATGTCCTCTTCCTACCCTTATATATGTGTACAAGAGTTGGCATTAAGATAGCACTGATTCTTGTCTTTATGTTTTAAAATCCATCTATCAAATTAAGGAAAAGGAAGAAAATCATTCCTTTGGTGAAATAAGGTTGGATTGGAGGATAAGGTGATCTTGAAGAAATTAAAGTATTCTTATTCTTGTTCTTCAAATTCAGGATATTGCTATGGCTATAGATAAAGGTATGTATCTTATCCATTTTGTTGTGAAAATCATGAAGTTCAAAGATTCTGGAATATAATCCATGAAATATTGAATTATGAAACTTGTAAATTTATCTTACATTATTTTCATTTATTATTAATCCTTTTTAATTGTCTAGATTGAATAGGTATTTTCACGTTTTCGCGAATTGAATAGTTTTGAGATTTTATCGATATCCACCGTTGTGGTGAAGGAATAGTTATCTACTAGTATAATTAGTGAAGAAAAACATTCTAATCCCATTATTGGTTGACAGTAAAAGTTTTTTTTTTGTGCAGCAATTCCATCGTTTTTCTCCAATTGGAGTTTTCTATGTTAAATCCTAGTGTTTTTGTTATTTTATATCCAATTTATTATATTGATTATCGCTATTGGCCAGAGAAAAAATTATCTCCTTATTATAGGACATTAATTTTTCCTAACAATATCTTAGACTAGCTTAAACCATTAGTTATTCTTGCCAAATAAGATGTCTCCTACCTCATTTATACACCCCATATTTAACTATTTAGGATGTCATGACTTTAAAATTGATCAACAAAATAACAAAAGTAATGTAATAAGTAAATAGACAGATAAATAAACAAATAATAAAATTAAATGAAAAATTATAGTCAAAATTAAAAAGAGAAAGAATCAAAAGGAGAGTAGAGGAGGAAAGAGTTGGGAAACTCTACTTTAAGAAAATGAGTGGCTTTTATCCTGTCCCAAGAGATATTGTGTCATAACGATCCGCCATACAGTATACCAAAGTTAAGAAATAACCACCGTTGCTACTTAAAAACATCAACACAGTACAAAGGCGTTGTTACCATAGGCTACTTCAATAGAATATACATTTTCAAGCTGAAAATTATAGATATAATATATTAATACATCACTAAAATTATTACTATGAAATTACACTATTATGTGACGATTTGACTAATTTGTATCTAATAAAAATAGTGTAAACAAATAATATTACAATCCCATTAAAATTATTAATATATAAAGTATAGTCCACTTTTGGAAAAGCCTCTCCAAACAATACCCAAGTACTAGAAATTTATCTACAATCCTCACCATAGGCTCTATTCCCCCCAGAGATTGGTATATAAAAGAAGGATGTGATTTCATTACTTTTGCCATAGAAGGATACTATTATGTTGTTTCCACGTATAAATCAAGGGTCATGACTTGCTGCTTGTGTTTTGGTTTTGGTATTGGTTTTGTTGGATGAAAACTCCATTTAGTTATGATGACCTTGTATCGTGCAAGTATATGATAAATCGATGTACATAACTTGAATAACTTGGTCTTCACTCTGTTTGTTGTTGTTATTTATCTAAATTTGAATGTGTTGCGAATATTCCACATCGGTTGTGAAAGGGGCAGGGTGCTGCTTTATAAGTGTGAGGGAAATGCTCACCTCATGAGCTAGTTTTTAGGATTGAGAATGCCCAATAGCATCCAACAATGGTATCAGAGCCCAAGTTTGCAATATCTCCGGTTGAGCCGGACATGAATGGTTAATCCCATGATCCGATGTATGATAGGGGGAGATGTTAGGGATATCCCACATCGGTGTTGGAAGGGGCAGGATGCTGCTTTATAAGTATGAGGGAAAGTCTCACCTCATGAGCTAACTTTTGGGGTTGAGAAGGCCCAATAGCACCCAACAGAATGCTAGCGCAAAATATGGTTCTTTTTAATTAGTTAAAGCAGTTTTCTTTTTAAGTATACGTCTGATTAGTTTATGCATTTTTCAATTTAAATATCTACTGTTTGGATTTCTTCACATTTTTTATTTTTATTTTTCAGCCAATTTATTGGGTTAATATTGACTAATGTATTTTGACAGATGCAATCTTGAGTTTATTTTGCTAATTAAAAATATGGGAATTGCAATCCCCCTAATTATGCACAAACTTAATTTTCGACAATTCCTAAGATTAGGCATAAAATCTGAAAAATTAAACTTTAAGAAAAGTTTAAAAAAAAAATCACTCCTAGTTTTTCACAAATTTATTTTGGACAATCCTAGCATAGAATTGGAAATATAATATTGATATTAGACATGCTCTCTAAATAGGGCTGCAAACGAGTTGAGTTGAGACAATATAATATTGAGCTCAAACTCAAATTTAAAGCAATAGTAGCTCAAGCTTGACTTAGTGAGGCTTATTTAGGCTCGATTTATATTAAAATATTTTTAATTCTAATTTGAATAATATTAATATTAAACTTGATTTAATTCAATTAATATTTATACTTGACTCGAACTCAATAGAGCTCAATTAGGTTTGCAAGCTAATTGAGCTAAACATATGAAGGTTAATTTCGGTTCGATAAATTACTTGAGTAGCTTGAGTCAAGCTCAACTTGACTATTATCAAATCGAACTTAAGTAAGCATTAAGTTGAGCTCAAGTAGTTTGTGAATTAGTTTGATTCATTTGCACCCCCATTTCCAAATACATAATAAAAAAAGATTATTAAATTGTACAATTTAAATAGCACTTTTAGAAAGTTAGGCGCCACTTGAAATACTTAAGAATAATTTAGACTCTAGTCTTATCAAAGACTTTAAAATACCCCATGTCATTGCGTTAGCACATTTATAAAACTATCAAGTAATATCCTACGTGAAAAATGTCATTACATTATAATATTAGCATATTTATAGGGTAATATCTCACATGGAAAATTTTCTATGGTAGTTATGAACACTTGGCTCAAGAAGGGAAAAACAGAGAGTTAAAACTTTTCAAACAGTAAGAACCTTTTTCCATACCATTCTCGCACTTAAGTGCAGCATTTCCACATGCTACTACCAATCTAATTTCATGTTAATTAACAATATTATTTCATAACATCAACAATATTTAAATAATTAATGAGATCATTTGTCCTACTCACTAAACCTCTTAAGGAATTTTTGGTCCTCCCTTGTTTCCCTCTGAGTTGTTGCGTGTGGTATGAATTTGAAAAAGTAACGTCCGAACGGTCCGATATATAAAACATAATGAAAACATTAAAATATACTGTGAACTTTTTTTGTGAAAAAGAGAGAGAGAGAGAGAGAGGGAGAGACTAGATACGAAATGAAAGTTACTCTGAACCGTAATTCAAGCCCAACCAAACAAGGATAAACTTTGCTTTAAATAATAAAAAATATTCTACATATTAAAGTTTTCTATAATTCTGAAATAAAAATTGTAATTTTCGTAAACCCCTAAAATAGCCTAATTTAACCTGATTAATTATGTATATAGATACATAAACTTAAACATGAATTCCCCCAGTTTAATATCAATTCAAGGGGCTAGACACTGACTTTTTCTCATGCACAGGGTAAAACCAAGCCAAGTGCGATTAGTGCTCATACTTTTGAATTATATGCGATTTATTGTCTTTGTTAAATAATATTTGATAAATGTTTATTTTGATAATAGAAAATGGTGAATGTTTAGACAAAAATTGTCAAAATTTAAAGATACAGTACTAAATTAGTAAATAATTATCATAAATTGAAAGTACAACACTAAGTTTACAATCATCCTATCATCAAAATAAACATCCATAGAATATTATTTAACAGAGCTACTAAATCACACATCTTTTGAAAGTACGAGCACTAATTTGCTAAAATATAAAGTCAACGCATTCATGTACTTACCCTACTATTATCCCCTTATGCATTATATGGATTTCTAAAGCCATAGAAAGTATGAGGAGCACGGCACACAACAAGACTCGCTCACTTTGTTGTATAAAATAAAAGCTGAATTAAATTTTAATTAAATAATAATGTAATATTGGCTATTATAATATTCATTTAATGTAAAAAATAAAAATAAAACAAGCAACAATTGCAGTAAAAGATAAAATATCTATAATGTCACTTATTTTTATTACAAAGAAAGGATAATAGTATATATGATATTTTTAAGACATGAGTATTTACAACAAAATTAGAAAATAAATCATTGAATAACACTTCATGTGTGTGCTAATATGAATTGCTTTCCTTCATTTTATATAAAAATAACTCATGACGAATTGTCAATCTCTTCAAATAAATGCTGTAATAACAACTTTATGTAAAATAAGGAGGAAATGGATAACTATTTTTATAAAGTAAACGGGATGTTCGAATATAAGGATGCATGAGATGCATGAGATGATTAGTATAAATCCTACAACAATACTTTAAAGTGTATACACACAGAGTAAACATAGCCATTCTATTCATTAATTCCCCTGTTGCTATAGCCCCTACAGAGAAAGGAGTCGACTTTTATTCCTTAAGTTTACTTTCTAAATCGCCTGCACGTTAAGTCTGGAAAATATTTAGGGCCTTCGAAATCGATTGCTTATAGTTAAATATAATTAAATTCCAACTAAAATATGTATATATCATCCTAATCTCTAAAATTATCTAAAACCTTAAATCATAAACTGTAATTCTCAAAGGATCGGAAATTACATATATCCTTAACCCCGTGATATAAACAGAAAATATATATATACACGCATATATATATGAATAGTAAGATAAAATAAAAAGCTAGCACATGAGGTCTTCTAGGGCTCCTCCTGACTGTCCCAATGTCTGTAGATAGAAATCACATGCCTTGGCTATCTTCTTCTTCATCTCCTTCAAGCTTCCCTTTTAATATTCACAACGTCATCTCAATGACGTCACCAACCATGACATCATTCTATTATCATATCCTATGCTACTTCTTTTAGAAGGAGCAACTCTTGCCTTGGAACAAACTCTCACCTAATCTCCCTCTTGTTTTTTTATTTTTATTTTTATTTTTTTTTATTTTTTTATTTTTTTTAATTTTCCGATCAGCATCTCCACTGCTAGTTCCCACGATCACTATTGATCTTCACCTCCTTTACCAACGAACCAACAGGAAGTGTACGCTTCTTATATGTATATAAGTATCTATCTGGGTTGTCTTAGTTTTATCTGTATCTAATTTATATGTGTATTTCTTATTTGTAAATAGATCCAAGTATCATTGGTTTGTTTTGATTGTCAAATTTTTATTTGTGTATGATCAATATATGTAACTTATTTGTATCATATTTATATTGTATTTATTTTGTCAATTTATAAGTAAAATTATTAGTTTTTTATCTGTATCTGTTTTTTTTTTTACAAATACTTGTTTAAAAACGATAAAAATATGATGTTAAAATAACTAGAATATGATGAAACAAACAAACCCTAGTCAACTATGAAATTTACCCTTATTGATAAATTATATAGGATATATTATTATTTATTTAATGACTCAATTGTAATATTGGTGATTAACATGATTGGTGCTTGTTCTATTTTAATAGTATGGTAAACTTTATACATATATACACATACATATAAAATACAAAAAGACACTAGCAAATCCTAGGAAATTTTACGTTGCTATTAAGTTGGTAAAAAAATATAAATAATAATTTGTTGTCGCACTTCATGATTTATAACAATTATATATATATATAATAAAAAATAAAATTCTTACATTGCATTACTAAATATCTGGTAGTTTAGAAATAAATTATAAAATAATCTTAAACCTCTAAAAATTCATATCGTTGACTCAGTGAGTTGACTTAATCTTAATTATATTTTTAGGCCGTGAACTCGAATTGATACGTTCAGAATCTTAACCCTTACAAATGAAACCTAATTGAGAAGCCTCAAACCCTAAGATAACCAATCTTAATAGCTTAAAAAATCCTAAAATGTAAGCCTCGACTTGAGAAGCCAATTTTGGACTATGGATCTTATATGATAACTCTAGTAATAAAATAAATTATATACAGCAATGATTCAACCTTGCAAAATAAGTAATGAATTCCAATATCACTTAAACAAATAATCATAACTTATGTGATAAATATAAGAAATTACAATCACATAGAATAAAAAGCCAATCGTGTAAAACCAAATTCACCAAAATCTAACTCTATCTCGTTTTTCATATTGACAATGTTAAACCATAACTTGAAAATAATACAATAATGATTCAACTCTGTAAAATAAATAATAAATCACTTCATTTCTTAATTGGATAACTACAACTTATAAGGTACATTCAAAAGACCTCAATCCTGAAAAATAAAATTTAATTATATATAAGCTTTACATGAGAGACGACCTTGTATGAATAAGATTTAACTCATTTAAACTTTAAGTACCTCAAGTAAAAATATAGAAAACCATTGAATCAAACTTAACATAATTACCTTCTCTTATGATGCATCAACCTCACCTTAAGAAAAACAAATAGAAAAAAAAAAAAAAAAAGAATGAAAAGAAACAACTTCTCCTTATACAAAATTATTGGCACGTAACCAAGTGATTGAATTTTGACTAGATTTCACCTTCCATTTGATTTAAATTCAACCTACCATTAATTGGAAACAAACCCAAGTATTTACTTCCACACAAGGAGTAAATAATGTGGCATTCCATGTTTTGAGGAATACCATTGCACTTCTTCACCTAACAGACCTACTCTAGTCAAGTCTTAGTTGTACTAATTAATCATCAAGAAATCTTTCTCTTCCCCTTTTCTTAACACATCAGGCACCATTACACACACATATCCCCTAATTTAAGTTCCTCTAATTTCCCTTCATTTTCCCTTGATTTCCGCTTGTTGCCAACTCATCCATTTCTCTTCAATGTAAACTCCCTTTTCTTTTCCTTCCACCTGTCCAATCCTTCCTTTCATTCTTGGCTCCAACTATAAGCTTGGAGACACATCCCCAACAAGGCTATTTGTTACAACCAGTAATAAAGCTAGGAATACTCCAATTTAGATGAAGAACTATACTAAATAAATACTTGTGCATACATCTGAATATAGTTAAATTTGTAACAATAGCTAGTTCATACAGTTAAAACAGTTGTAAATCAGCTAGATATTAATAATAACTCAATAGATCTAAACGGTTTTGGAATGTACAAGTATAAATAATGAAAGATGAAAAGGAACAAGCTTATGACATTCATTGATAAAGATGTATTCTTGGAGTGAACCAACTGAGAGTTAGCTTGCAAAATAGACATAATGATTGGATTAGTGAGTAAGAATCAAAAAATGAGAAGATAAAGTAGCATTAGGGTTTCGAGACTTAGCTTGGAAGAGAGGAAGCATCGAGAGAGACCAAAAAGAAACATATGGTATTATAGGTGGCTTTTATATCAGGGTTAGTGAAATAATAGTGGGTTGAACAATACTTTAGCCTTAACATTGGTGATCTCTATTTTGAACATGACAATAAGAAATCAAGTCTAAGCTATCGATATGAATAATTTGAAGAATTCAATGATGGCCATACAAGAATCTTTGCCTCAACTTTCCATTCGTGTGGAGAAGAACGAGTTGGATCAGATCCACATTTCATCATAGAAGTAGCAAGTAGTTAAAGGATACTCAACTGGAATACAAAAGTTTTTGGAGAGGACGTGTTGGGGGGCTGTTTAAGGCGAATCAATTTTTCACTTTTCATCATAATCAAGAAGAGCAAAGAATTACAATTGTAGGTTTTACACTTGAAGGGGACGCACTACAATATGTAATAAAAAATTTAAGTATAGCTAAGCTTGTTGACACTCACATATGCGAAAGTGAAAGTTACAAGGTGGGTTTTTATACCAATTTTAAGCTCACTTAACTAGCCATTATCTCTTTTATCCTTTTACTATAATTATAACAATAATAAAATTAAAGAGATAAGGGAATGAGAAGATAACATCAAATTTAATGTGGAGTTAAGCCCATTCCCTAGTCTTCACGATCCACAATTTACCTCTCTCGAGGAGGACATTATGCATTTTGTTCAACTAAGACAATTGTCTCATGAAATGGACTTCACACAATGCCTCACAACCGATGACTCCACAAATGTCTCAACACAGAGGACTTTACACAATGCCTACACACACGTAGGACTTCACATTGCCTTACACATGAGGACTTCACTCAAGTACCTTAACACATGAGGACTTCACCTATTACCTTAAATACAAAAGGACTTCAGTAAGACACTAATAAACAAATGTGCGAATAGTATCTAATAATATTAGCTCACTAATCTTACGAATGACACTATTTACATAACAAAAAAAAATACATTCAAAGAGTATTTTTACATAATCTATGCAAGTTAAGCTCTACTCTCTTCTCCCTTTTTCTTTCTCTTTCAAAAATACCCCTAAAACATGCTACATATAGTAGCTTAAAAAATATAGCCATTTTTCCTTAGAAGAACCACCAACAGTCGAATTTAAAAGTTTGCAGCGGCTATTTTTTAAATTGTCTCGTCCTGGACTTGTTGTGCCCTAAACTCATTGTGCCTCAAATTACCCGCCATCAAGTCTGTGCTTGTAAGGCCTTATATTCAAACTTGTCCTACCCTAGAGTTAAACTTGTCAAGCCCTCGACATGACTTTCGACCAAGTCTATGCATCTTCTTTTGTTCCACTCGTCGTGCCTTGGATTTACACCTCGATTAGACCAAATAAGCCATCGACGAAGCCTGTGATCAAGGCCATGATCAAGACTGGGGCATGATAATTTGTTCCTACATAATCTGCAGACAACAACATGCATACAAACATAAATATATATATGCACATCAAATCTTAAACATATCAAAAATAAGTTTTTCTTATTAAGTATAGTTTAACTAAGTTATGAACCATTTGGGCAATACATTTACTCATCAAAATAAATTATAACCAACCTTGGTTCATCAATCTCCTCCTTTTTTATGAGACCAATTATTGTATAACATTGCTTTCCCTCAACTTAGCACTCCTCCTCAATGAAGCATTCGAGTAAAAACTCACTTGTAAAAAATGTAATACTCGTTTAAAGGTTCTCAAGCTAATGTAATAAATAACTTATTAAATGTAACTTAACTCCCTCAGTTAAGCATTTAAAGTAAAAGCTCATTTATAAAGATATAGTGCTCAACTAAAAGACTTAAATTACACTTAGTAAACAACTCATTTTTTTCGTACATAAAAATACACAAGCCTAGTGTTTTTTAAAAACCACAGAAACTTTTCTCTAAGATGCGGGTAAGCATTAATCTTAGAAACCTGCTCTGATACCAATTGTAATAAAAATTTAAGCACAGTTAGACTTGTTTACACTCACGTATGCGAAAGTGAAAGCTACGAAGAGGGTTTTTGAACCAATTTGAAGGTCATTTAACCAACCATTATCTCTTTTATTACTTTTGTGTATAATTACAACAATAATAATAAAGAGATAAGAGAAGAAGAAGATAACACCATGTGGAGTTCGGTCTGCCCCCTAGTCTCTACGATTCACAATTTGCCTCATTCACAGAGGACTTCATACATTTCATTCAAACAAAACAATTGTCTCGCAAAGAGGGCTTCGCAATTGCCTCACTACATAGGACTTCACACAATGCCTACATACACATAGGACATTACATACACAAGCCTAGTGTTTTTTAAAAACCACAGAAACTTTTCTCTAAGATGCGGTTAAGCATTAACCTTAGAGACCTGCTCTGATACCAATTGTAATAAAAACTTAAGCACCGTTAGACTTGTTTACACTCACGTATGAGAAAGTGAAAGCTACGAAGAGGGTTTTTGAACCAATTTGAAGGTCATTTAACCAACCATTATCTCTTTTATCCTTTTGTGCACAATTACAACAATAATAATAAAGAGATAAGGGAAGAAGAAGATAATACCACGTGGAGTTCGGCCTGCCGCCTAGTCTCTACAATTCACAATTTGCCTCATTCAAAGAGGACTTCATGCATTTCATTCAAACAAAACAATTGTCCCACAAAGAGGGCTTCACAATTGCCTCACTATAGAGGACTTCACACAATGCCTACATACACGTAGGACATTACATTACCTCACATCCGAGGACTTCATGCAAGTATCTCAACACATGAGGACTTCACCTATTGCCTCAAACACAAGAGGACTTTACTAAAACACTCACAAACAAATGCATGAATAGTCCCTTACAATAATAGCTTGCTAATCTCATGAATGATACTATTCACGTAACAAAAACAAACACATAAAGAGAGTATTTTTACATAATCTATGCAAGTTAAGTTCTACTCTCTTCTCTCTTTTTCTCTCTCTCTCTTTCAAAAACACCCCAAAACATTCTACATATAGCAACTTTAAAAACATAGCAATTTTTCCCCAAAAGAACCACCGACAATTGAATTTGAAAGTTTGCAACGGCTATTTTTTAAATTATCGCATCTTAGACTTGCCATGCCCTAGACTTGTCTCGCCTTAAACTCGATGCGTCTCAAATTACCTACGACCAAGTTTATGCTTATCGAGCCTTATATTTAAACTTGTCGTGTGCTATATTTAAACCTATCAAGCCCTTGGTGTGATCCGCAACTAAGTCTGTGCATCTTGTTTTATTCCACTCATCGTACCTTGGATTTACACCTTAATTGGACCAATTGAGCCCTCAATGAAGTACACAATCAAGGCTGCGATCAAGACTGAGGCATGACTACTTGTTCCTGCACAATCTGTAGAGAATAACACGGCTAGAAACACAAACACATATATGCACATCAAAGCCTAAACATATCAAAAAGAAGTTTTTCTTATTAAATATAGTTTAACTAAGTTGTGGAGTATTTATGCAATACATTTTCTCATCAAAACAAGATTGTAACTAGCATTGGTTTATCATAGTGGTTCAAGTAGATGTACTTGAACCAACAATTGAGTTCTTTGTCAAAATTCGTTGATGCAATATCTACTAGATTTGGTCCACTTACATATGAAGATGTGCAAGGAATTATTTCAAACTTGATTCAGACAATAATAGTTAATGAATATCCATCTCAATTTGAAGCATTGTCTAATAGGACTGTGGGATTATCAAAATCTTTTCTAATGAGTTGCTTTATTTTGGGATTAAATCCAACCATTAGACGATAGGTACAAATTTCAAGACCTAAATCTTTAGTGGATGTTATTTGGCTTGCTAGACTACATGAAGATAAGATAAATGATCATTACAATTCCTTTAAACCATATAAAAGTATTTCTCATTCATATTCAATCAGTTCAACTTTTTAAATTCAATAAACAACCATACACTTTAGCTCATACACTATCACATACATATTTTAACCTAAACACTTGACCTCAAGCACAGTCCCTTAAACCACAAACAAATATCTTAAATATAGACTAAACACAAACCTACCATACTATGGAAACATTGCCTGCTAAATGCTTATCCCTAGAAGAAATACAAGTGATCAATCTAAATCTAATTAAAACCTTGTATATACTCTACAATTAATCTTAGGCAAGTGTACTTATCGATTTAGTATAGATTAGTACAAGAATCACTCCATAAGGAACTATAATTACTACACTTACCCTAATTCTACTACCTAGCTGATATGATTCGAGTGGTCTTAATATACTTAAGCAATTGACTAATTAATTAATTAACTAACTAAACATAGCAAAAAGGAGTATTAACACTTCTAAATATGTCAGATTGCAAAACATACCCCCAATCTTGATTCGCCACTAACCCTATTTTTC
Source organism: Combretum micranthum (assembly GCA_024138025.1). Classification (NCBI taxonomy): domain Eukaryota; kingdom Viridiplantae; phylum Streptophyta; class Magnoliopsida; order Myrtales; family Combretaceae; genus Combretum; species Combretum micranthum. The sequence goes on from JAMXBD010000005.1 coordinate 2,921,329, forward strand.
AATTCCTTATAAAACAGTCGTTAATGGGTTGGTTAAGTTCTTAAACTGCAGGAATCCCTAAGTTCATCAATTTCTCTTTCAAGATAATTGAATTGTAAACCTATATGTCTAATGGAAATGTCTTTCATCATTAGATGCATACAAAATTATATTAGAGTTCATGATTCCTTAGAAAGATTAAATCTTTATGCTAAAAATTCATGTGATCTATGTCTAGAGCCACATTTAAACTCCTCTATTCATGCTAGATCTATCTTATTAATCAATCTGCTTATCAAATTAACAAGAATCAGACAATGATCTAATCATGTGCATATATTAAATCATGAAACAAATATAAATACATGTATAGATTCAAAAAAGCGTAAACTTACATTAACAAAATAATCCAGTCTCTACGTTAGGGTTAGGGTTCCTCATAACCTAGGATATAATGATCTATTTTTTCATAGATAAGGATTTATAATTAAGGAGCAAAGAAAATAGCAGCGATTCATGATTACAACCCTTAAAAATAATGTCTTGAGATCTTCAATAATCTTCAGCTTCTCTGCTTTAAAGTACTTATTTTCTCTCTAAGGTTCATAGGAATAAAGAAGTACACCCTAAATAATGAGTACAGGTGGCAATTTATAGATAAGAATAAAAAAAGTTTTGCATAATCATCATGCACGGCTATGTTGGATGGTCTTGTAGGATGAAAACTCATGATTTTCACCCAAAATGATTCTGCACAACCCTGATCTTAACCGGTGCAAGGAGCTCGTGTAGATTTAAAAATGTTCTAATCATTTTCAGCTTCTACACATGCATGATTCACGGCTTGTGCTAATCCTTGTGCACTTCAAAATCACTTATTAGTCACTTTTCACCTTCTACACTAGTGTTCTGCATAGCTTGTGCAGAAATCTCATGTATATTTTAAATCTTTCCTTTATCTATTTTTTCATTAAAATCTCCTTTAACTCATCCAATTGTCTTCATTAAGCTCAATAACTTCCTTTATTCCTGAAATTAGCATTTTAATCAAATAAGTGTAATTTTCTTTGATAATTCATATGAATCTATCTAACATAATATCAAAACAATATGAATAATAAGGGTCTTTTGACACTTATCATCAAGTTAGGCATAAACGGGGGCTTTGCTTTACTTGCGATGAGAAATTCAATCGCCTTCATAAATGTAAAGCTAAATTCTTACTTTTAATGTCTGATGATAAATGTGCTAAAGAGGATGAGTCAATAGACTTACCTGATCATGACAATGAGACTAAATAATGTGATATTATTTTCCATTATTTACATGGTGGTATGGTTCCACAAACACCGAGATTCACTAGTACAATACAAAATAAAAAAGTATGAGTATTAGTAGATTCAGGGAGTATAAATAATTTCGTTCAATTAAGAATTGCAAAATTTTTAGGGTTATCGCGTAACCAGCTCGTCGGTTTAATGTCATGATTGGGAATGGTCATAAGCTTCAATGTAAGGGATGGTGTGTTAATGTCAAGTTAGCCATTCAGGGTTTTGAATATATGGCATCATTTTATGTATTGTCAATTCAAGGAGCTAACATGGTGTTAGGTGTGTAGTTAAAGAAGGACATAAGTCCATTGTCAATTGATTATAATCAATTGTCAGTACAGTTTATACATGAAGGAAAGTAGATGGCTTTGTTGGGGGATAAATAGGTGGCACAACCAGTGTCTCATCATTGACAGAGACAGTTGTTTCAAACAAATGCTATAGCATCTTGTTTCCAATTGGTGGCTCAAGAGAAGCTTAGTACATTAGAGAACATCAGCGATGACACATCATTGGATTCTATGTTGGGTAAATTTTCTTACGTTTTTGAGCCACCCTCATGACTGCCACTGCTTAGGGAGATCCAACATCATATTTACTTAGTAAATGGAGTGTCAATCATTAATGTGAAACCCTATAGATATCCCCATTTTCAAAAAGGTGAAATTGAGTGGCAAGTTGGAGAAATGTTGGATCAACTGATCATTCAATATATTAACTATCCATTTTCATCCCTAGTTCTTCAAGTAAAAAAGAAAGATAGGTCATGGTTTTTTTGCATTGATTACCATGCTTTGAATCAAGCAATAGTCAAAGATAAATTCCCAATCCCAACCATAGATGAGTTGTTGGATGAGTTAACGTGGGCTAAATTTTTTTCCAAGTTGGACTTACATGTTGGTTACCATCAAATACGAATGGCACAAGCTAATTTTGAAAAGATAGCCTTTAGAACACACAAATGGCATTACAAATTCTTTGTTAAGCCTTTTGGATTAAGCAATGCCCCTGCAACATTTTGGACAATCATGAATAGGATCTTTAAACCTTATATGAGACAATTTGTGATAGTATTTTTTGATGGCATACTTGTGTATAGTCCAACTTTAGAATTACATGTATCATACTTAGAGAAATTACAACAAATATTAGTTGCTAATAATTTATTTCTTAAAAGATCTAAGTATGAATTTGGTAAGTCTATTGTGGAGTGTTTAGGGCATATTGTAGGGGAAAGAGGAGTCAAACCAAAACTTAAGAAAGTGGAGGCCGTCATGCAGTGGCTAACATCTACAAATATTAGACAATTGAGAGCATTTTTGTGGCTATCTAGGTATTATAGATTGTTTATTAAGGGCTATGCTACAATAGCAAGTCCCTTATTTGATCTTTTAAAGAAAGATGCATTTGAGTGGAATGATCAAACCAAGAGCACCTTTGAACAACTAAAGCATTCTTTAGTTAGTGCGCTAATTTTACATTTACTTGATTTTCATAAAGAGCTTGTTGTCAAGACCGATGCATCTAGGAGCAGGATAAGAGCTATTTTGCTACAAGATAATCATCCCATTGCATATTTTAGTAAAAAGTTGCCATCTTACCTGACTGAAGCATCTACTTATCTCAGGGAGTAGCATGCGATGGTGGAGGCAGAAAGAAATTGGCAACATTACTCACTAAGAGCTCATTTTATGATCAGAATCAACCATCAGTGTCTTAAGGAGCTGCTTTCTTAAATAATTGAAACCCTTGAACATCATAAATATCTTACAAAGTTGTTTGGGTATGACTATACTATTGTATACAAATCAAGCTAAGAGAATAAAGTACTTGTGCTCTATCCAGGTAACATGATGGTTCTTTTCAGTATATGGCTTTTTCAATGTCTTTATTTTCTATTACTGAAAATATTAAGCAGAAATATTCAACTCTCCCAGCTCTTCAGAAATTGTTGAAAGATCTTGCTAAAGGTCAGCAACTTAAGTATGAACTTAAATGGTACGATGGTGTGCTCTATTATCAAGAAATATTATTTTTAGTGGCTCAATCAAAATTTATTCCACAATTATTGTATGGATTTTATAGTTCCTATAGCTAGGCATTTTGGAGTTTCTAAAACATATAGAAGACTCATTGCTCAATTCTTTTGGCTTGGAATGAAGAGAGATGTCGAATTATTTGTAAGGGATTGTGGAGTCTATCAACAGATTAAGTATTCATAGACCAAGTGGTCTACTTAATCCGCTTCCTATCCCTAAGAAGATTCAGGAGGATATCTCGATGGATTTTGTGACTTCTTTACTTAAGTCACATGGTTATTCTACTATTTTTGTAGTTGTGGATAAGCTGTTGAAGTATTATCATTTGGGAGCATTGGAGGGATCTTTTATAACCATGAAAGTTGCTCGGTTGTTTATTCATATGGTGGTCAAACATCATGGATTCTCACAATCAAATTGTTTCTAAACAGGATCCATTTTTTACGAGTGCTTTTTGGAAAGAACTTTTTTAACTGAGTGGCAATATGCTTGCTATGAGTAATGCCGACCATCCATAATTAGATAGGCAGATAAAAGTGTTTAACAAGGTGATACAATGGTACTTGAGGGGTTTGGTGATGGATGCCTAATCCATTTGGTTTAAATATTTGGCATCACCTAAGTTTGCATACAATACCTTAGTTCATGAGGGTGCCCAATTATCCCCTTTTTAGATTATTTATGGGAGACCTCTTCCAGCAATACCTATGTACAATAGAAGGTGATCTTCTTTAGATGCTATTGACTTAGAATTACTTCTTTGAGATGATATGTTGTCTTTATGAAAAGAAAATTTGAAGAAAGCTCAATTTCATATGAAGCAATGTGCGGATAAGTTGAGGACTAAGGCCTATTTTGCTATAGGGGAATATGTGTATGTTTGACTCCAACCATATAGACAGACATCAGTGGTGAATCACACTTATCATGAGCTATCTAAGAGGTGCTATGGCCCTTTTGTTTTTGTGAACGAATAGAGGAATGTGCTTATAGAGTGGAGCTACTAGAATATTCACGAATTCATGATTTTTTTGCATTCCTTATTTAAAACATGCATTTGGTTCTAATTTAATGCCTTTGTCACTACCACTAAAGGCTTATGATTATTGGTAATCCTTTTAGACTCTATGCCATTCATAGGAATTTATGCCTTAATTGATGTATTATTAGATAAATTCCAATAATTTTGTGTTATAATTGTGAAAATGGTGTCTTCATCTCTAAAGATCATAAAAAGAACAAATAAAGTTATTTAAGTCAAGATTAGAGCAAAACAACAAAGTTTGAGGACATAATTCAACCAAGGCTGCCAAAAATGCCAACTGAGGGCAAGAAAACAAGGCAAAACAAAGCAAAGTTCCCAACTGCACCCTAAACCATGCCCTTGATATGAACTGTGATTTACACTGAGACGATCGTTCCCTGAGATTCATAATATAACTTTAATCGTGCCCAAAGTTGAGCCCATAATTCCACCTATGGTTGAAGTTAAACCCAAAATCGCGATTCTGACAAAGAAAACACAGCTTAGATAGTGGCCAACCTTCGAGCTCGTGATCAAACCTATGAAAGGTGACCTTGACACGAATGAGCTAGCTTGCAAATGCGCATGAAGATAGAGACGAATTCCATTATAAAGAATATGCCACGTTAGCAAATAAATCTTCATGATTTTTATGCCTGTCACCTATAAATAAACATACACAGACATACAATGGGATATACAATTTGTAGCAAATTTTGGTAACCTAGAACAGAGCTGTGAGAGAATTCTTTAGTGAGAGACATTCTTTCTTTTGCAAGGAATTCTAAGTTTTATGGGTAAATTCATATTAAATTCGAAGTCTGTTTTTTAAAGACTCCTTTGTGCTTAATTTATGATATTCAACTACATTTTTATATTATTTCTCTTAAATCTATGTTTAATGTTTACATTTATGGAGAAATAATCATCTTAACTTAGGATTTGCGAATCCAAGACGTGATTTATGTGATTTCTAATACATTTTAATTGAATATTGACTGGCTATTTGTAATTAGTAGCTTAAACTTAAATTTGTGGATCTTATTATGTGGTACACATTTTAGATCCATGTCTAATTTCAACTGAATAGATTGGGAGATCATTCTTCTGAATAGATCTAGGTAACTATTGAAGTTGCTCATAATCATCTTGAGAGACAAATAGTGAAACTTTCTATCATGTGGTTTTCAAAATCCTTAAAATGGGTTTTTAATCAAAGGATTCTTAATCTTTATGTGGATCTATATTGTTGATAGATTGTGAAGAGATTTCGGTGGTCTAGTTTGGTCTAGATCTAGAGATTTTGACCTTGAGAGAGGCTTTAACTTACCTTAGTGAATCCGGCAGTGGAAATATACTCAGCAAACAACTTTTTAAGTTTGTTAAGAAATCACATGATAAGGAATTAGTGTAGTAAATCCTAAGCTCTATATTGCATTACAAAATCCTGTAATTTTACCCTGAAAAACATGTATATATTTTTAGCATTGACTTTAGCTTATTTTTTTCCTATACATATGTTTGGCTTTTTTTTTTTGTTTGGCTAGATAATAGAGGAAAAGTGAGTATAGTAGATGCTAACAAACCCCAAGGAATACAACCTCATACTTTCTATGCTATTCCAGTAGGTTCGCTTGCCTATGTTAGTATTGCAACAGAAGTTGAATAGAACTTATTAGCATTTTGTAAATTTTTGGAAAACTCCAGCTTTGCATGTTTTCCTTTTTTTAATGGTTTTAAAGGCACCAACCAATAATCATCCTTTTCTAATTCCTATATGTGTACTGATTCTATAATGATTTAGCGATAGGGTCAAAGGTGGCCCAAATTCTAGTACAATGGGAAGGGGTACCTCTTGAAGAGGTTATATGGGAAGACCTAACTCAGTTCCATCAAATCTACTCAGATTTTAACCTTGGCGATAAGGTCTTATTTCAAGATGGGAAGAAAGTTGTTATGACCAATAATAGAGCTAGGATTAGTCCAATTTTGATGAAAGACTATACTAAATAAATACTTGTACATATGTCATATAGATAGCTAAATTTGTAAAAGTAACTAGTTCATACAGTTAAAATAGTTGTAAATAAGCTAGATATCAACAATAACTCAATAGATCTAGACGGATCTAGAATGTATAGGTATAAGTAATGAGAGATGAAAAAGGAACAGGGTTATGGCCTATTAATTGATAAAGATCTATTCTTGTAGTCTTAGTTGACTTGAACTAGCCAACTGAGAATTAACCTGCAAAACAGATATAACGTTCAGATTAGTGAATAAGAATTGGAAAGCAAGAAATGAAGTGGCATTAAGTTTTCAAGAGTTTGCTTGGAAGAGAGGAACCATTGAAAGGGACCAAAAAGAAACATACAGTATTATAAGTGGCTTTTATATTAGGGTAAGAGAAAAATAGTAGGCCAAATAGTACTTTAGCCTTCACACTATCGTTTTCATTCCCATTTTAAATCTTCCTTTTATGCCAGCTCATCTTCTGTCTTTGATTATTTCCTAAATCAAAACACACAATTTAATCACCTCCTTATATCCCTTTCTCAGATTGTCTTGTAGCTTCTATTTTTTTATTTTGTTATTTAACCAAGACATATTTGTTCTCCGCTTCTCTACTTTTTCCTTCAAATTATTCCCAACCAACATGCTAAATACTCACACCAAGTTCAAGCCAAGCATGGAAAAGTAAAAACAAGATCAACCTATCTCTCAAAGCTCTCATATTTCAAGTAAGTACAACTTTATTCTTATAAGAAAAATACTAAGAGACTACTAGGGAAAAACCAAAATTTCTTATCATGTTACTATGTACTTCAAAATATACTTGTAAACATTGGGTTATTCACTTAGATAAACATGATTGATATATAGAGCTTTTCATTAAAATTTTAAAGGAAATCTCTAAGTAAATCATACATTATCAAGTTCAAGTAAAAGAATTTTATAAAGAAAAATCTCTACATGATATTTTAAATTTCTTAGTGAGATTGATCATTGAAATTATGGATTTTTTTTTCTTACAATATATCAAATAGCTATTTTATAGGGTTACATTTCTATAATCTTTAAAATAAAAAGTTTCAAAAGGCTTAAGGATAAATGAAATCTTAGATACTCTATGTACATCATAAGAATAATAAATTTTAAAGATAGAATAAATATCACACAAAAATATTATGGAAATAATTTTGGCGATATTATGTAAACCCCTGAAATTTTTCATAATTTTTAGAAAATAATTCTAGAATTAAATATCAAAACCAAAACCCTGAAAACTTACCCAAGTCTTAAAGGAATTCTAAATAAGATCAAATACGAAAATTCTTAACCTTGAGAAAATGATGACTCTCAAAACAAAATAGAAAATCCAACAATCGTTTAATTCAATATCTGTACACCAACCAAATCATCTATACAATCCCTAAAACACAAATCAAGATGATATATCCAAATAACACTCGACAACAACATACTAAAACCTTAAATCCTTCGATAAATTTTAGAATAAAAAAAATTTTCATTTACCATCATAAGTCAAACAGATTCAATTTATAACCCTAGACTCGGTTAAATAATCCCGGGAACTAAAAAATATTAAACAAGTCGTAAGAAAATTAAAAAAAAAAACATAAATGTTGAACAAAAAATATAACATGGTCAAAAAACTCAAAATTCTATGATCTTATGAATAAATAAAAAACCAGAAGTCAAACCGGAACCCAAAAGTTAATAAAGTCTACAATAAACCTTAGTGTTTAAATCTGGTAATCCCGCGCTCTTAAAACCTAAACAACAGAATGAAGATAATTGTTTATAATAGTTCCTAATAATATAAAGAAGCTTAAAAATATCATATTCGTTATTTTTTAGTGTGTGTTCGAACCTGAACGGGATTACTTCTCGAAAAGCGTATCCTAGAGCTCAGAATAGTAAAAATATTCCGATGACACCGTTAGATTCGTAATAATATAAGCATTTCAAAAATATTAGTTTTATAATTTTTCGATAACTAAAAACATCAGATATCGCATTTTTACACGTATTTTCTTTATTACTGATAAATTATTAGTCTTGTTTAATATTCATTATCCTATTCTATGCTATTCACAACTATTCATCTATCTCTACTTTTTGTACTACTTATTCATACAATCTACATACATATTTCTTACAATTTTCTTTTCCTCTAAAAATTCTACACCACATACTATTAAACTTCTCTCACACTTTTCTTCTAAAATTAATTTTTAATTACTCTTTTCTTTCATGCCATCAATTTCCTTTCTTTTTCATTTAATTAATTAACTACAATTTTTCTCCAACTTTTCCTATAAATACCTCTCCCTCCTTTATTGTTCACACACATCTCATACACATAATAAAACTCTACTAAAACCATTTCTCAACTTCTCTCTCCAATTTTTCTCTCCAAAAATTCTCTTCCCAACTTTCTTTCCTCTACACAAAAACCAGCTTCCATATATCACTACTCACATATTCTTACAACCATCATTTTCTTTCTTCATCAAATACGTACCTTTAGGTAAAACTATCTTACTCTTATTTTTTCCATATCATGTAACTTAGCATGACCATGGTATTATTTCTTAAAGCTCATGTGAGTTATAGAAGCAACAACATATTCATATTTTATTCTTGCACATGCCAAGAATTTCCAACTTGTTATTTTGCTATCTTATGTTACTATGCTCATAACCTAATCTTGTATATATATTATTAAGTAAATGTATATCTATATATTTCTTAGAGTTTAAATACTCACTAACTCTCACTAACATGCTTTTTTTATTCTTATGATTATTATTATTGCTTTTTCTTTTCTTTTTCTTTTGGGACTAGTCCATTCTTAGTCCCGGGATATTTTGATGAATCTAAGGTTCTCAATACCTGACTGAGAAGCCTTGATAAAACTAAGGCTCTTAATACTTGACCTTATTATTATGCTTATTTGCTTATTATATTTCTTTTTATCTTATTATGTATTATTTTTACCCTTTCTTATTGCTACATAATCATATTCATGTATGATTTGAATGTTGTTATCTTAATAGGTTTCTTTCTTTAATAAAGAAAAGTAAACTAAATTTCTTATCACTTAAGAAAGGATTTTTCAACAAAAAATCAAAGTATTATTTTTAATAAATTCTTTTCAAAAGCTTAGACAAGCTAATCATAAATTTTAAAGTATTAGTAATGAAGATTTCTTCAAATAATGAAAGGAACTCATTTCTTTTATAAATCGAAACTAAATACTCTATAAAAATATAAATTTTAGCATTAAAATCAAGATTTTAATACAACCATATTTTTCATAAAACTTAAATTGGTTCATCATAAACTTTGAAAATCACTTACTAAATAAGCTTCTACAAGACTTAATTTTAATATTGTTATTCCCTTTTCAAAGTTAAAATAAAATTTTTGCTAAGTGCTAATGTTGATAATTCTTTATTATGAAAACTTTTCTTATAAACTTATCTATAAGGATTATGCCACCACTTGATAAATATTAAGAATAAAGCAAGTTTTTCAAATCAAGGTAAAACCAATGAACTATTTTAGAAACCAACTAGAAGAAGTAAAATTTGCCAAGAAAGTAAAGTTTTAAAAAGGTAAACTTATTTTCTAAAGAAGTAGAAGAATATAAAAATAAGAGGAAAACATACATTTAACACAATTCTAAATATTAGACAACACCAATGACTTAAGAAAATTTTGAAAATCTTAATTTTCAACCACTAGAAAATAAAAATTGGTAGGTATCTCAAGAAAACCAAGTCTTTGAAAATTAAATTTTATCTTTAAAAAGTTAGGAAATGAAAATATATTAGGAAAACAATTGTAAACTCCTAATTTTTAGGATAATATCGAGTTCAAACCCTAAACCGGAAAGTCAACCGGAGACCCTAAGTCAACAAATCCCCAAGAAACCCTAGTAGTTTAGATCCGGCAATCCCGTGTTCCTAAATCAAGGAGTTGAAATATGAGTGAAGGGTGTATTTTGGTTCGTAATGATACTAAGATGCTTAAAAAAATAAGATTAACGAATTCTCCATTTATCTCGAACCTGATTGGATACAAATTTTGAAAAGTGTGTCCCGGGGCTCGAGATATTAAATATATGATATTAATACCGTTAGACTAGTAATTTCATAAGATTTCCATTACTACAGGTACTTTAACTACTCGTTCACTTCATTATAATTGCAATTCCATTACAGTCTTATTCCTTACGAATAGCTATTACGCCGTTTAGTTCACCGAATAGCGATTCCATAATAAATCTCTATTACACAAAACATTGAATAGCTATTCTTTATTCAAACCTATGAATACATATTCAATGTTAGAACTGTCTTTTTTTTCAAATACCACTATCTAAATGAAAAATTAATAAAAAAAAATCCTATTACAGCTCTATTCCATTCTTTCGTAATAGAAATTCCATTACACTTATTCATTCATGAAGTGAACGAGCCGTAAGTGTCTAATCTACTTTTGATTGCTTTCACACTATTCACCAAGTACAACTACCCATAACCTATTTCTTACATCCTTACAACTTATTCCACTATTTCATCATTTTCCTTACAATTTACTTTTCAAATACAACTTTTTTTACTTAAATTACTTATTTAATTTCAAAACTTACACAACACACATCTCTCCCTCTCCTTACACTCCAAACCGGCACCCCCTCCCCATCTTTCCCTCTCTGACAATTTGTTTTATTTAATTTCTTTTATTACAGCAAACCTTAATCCACAAGTCTATATATATCCCTTCATACCAACTTCATTTCACTTTCTTTCTTTATTCCTTTTCACTTTAGAAATTTTTTGCAAAATCCTCTCTCCCTTTTCTCTCTGTGCCGTGACCTCTCCCTTTCTCCACACACACTCACACTTTTATTTTTCTTTCAAGTTTCTTACTCCACACATCCAATAAGTAATAGATCTATACTATACAACCTTAAAAACATGTAAAGACAAGATTATTCATGTGTGATTCCACTCAAAAATCCCCATGAGCTTCAAGCTAGGAATGTGAAAACACTTGAACATGAGATCATTGCCTTCACAATGTTATAAATCTTGGTATTTGAGTTATTTTGCTAATATCTTGTTTCATTATCAAGTTATGTTATTATTATTAATGACTTGTGCATATATTCATCATCTATTCATATTCACATAACCATCATAGTATTCATGCATTTATGACTAGTATAGTAAACTAGATTTAGTTGTTTTGAGTTCATAAATGCATTAGACTTTTGTTTTATGTTCATAAATAACTTTTAATAGCTTGGTGATAGTAGGAAAGTATTAGAAAGCTCAAGATTTACTTTAGCTTCAACAAAAATAACTTTTGAAAATTCGGATAAAAAAGGAACCATATATAGAAAACCTATTTTTCTACTTCAAAATGTGTATTTTACATTAAAAATGAAGAGCTTAGGGAATAGATATCATAAATGAGTGATCTTGATGAGTAAAGTTTAGACCTACTAAGAAATATTTTCAAAACGAAGGTAAGTTTACAAAAGTCATATTTCAATCTCAAAAACAGGTATTAAATTCGTAATAAAGGAAGCTTGAAATGTAAACACCCATTTTTCAACTCCAAAACAAGATTTTTATTAAGGAAATGAAAACCTTAAGGAGTAGGTTTGATTAAGAAATGGTTTTTGAAAGAATAAATGAGTTTTACAAAAGAAATAATCTCAAATGAAATTTTCAAAATTCGGATTTGAAAATGGCCATTATTTAAACACCTATTTTCAAATGTCAAAATGATGATTTTTATGGAAAAATGGAAGTCTTAGGGAATACATGTAATAAAGTCCGAATTTTGACAAGAATACAAGAAGTTTATCAAAGTATAATCCTAAAACAAGGAATGGTTTCAAAGAATAGATTAAACAATGTTTTCATTCTTTAAAATTTTGTAAAATTCGTAATTAGGCAAACGACCTATTTAAACATCTATTTTCTAACCCCAAAATGAATGTTTTTATTAAAATAATAAAGGTGATGGCTGTATAGGTTATCAGGGTTAAGTTTTGATGAAAGCAAATGTGATTTTACAAGAAAGAAAATCACTTTTCTTAAGGTTAGTAAATTTCAATAATTTTGCAAAGTAAAAGTTTTTCAAAAAGAATTCTTGGTACTATATCATTAAGAAAATACATATAGATGGTTCATCCCATAACCTTTATGACAATAGCTTGTAGGTATTGCATACATACATGATGCACTTGTAGAAACAAAGTTAGGAAAGTAATGTCATATACTTCTTATTTGATATTATCTAAGTACATGACAAATTAGAATTTACCAACACCCATAAATCATGCATGATATTGAGTCATATATGTATATAATAGAGTCTTACAAGATATAATGATAGTTAAGTATCTATCTGTAGATGCAAGGGTTCTTGATGATAGCGGTCACGCACGCGTCGCGTGGATTTCACGCGTGGCACGTGACTTTAGAATGTTGCTGAGGAAATGACACTTGATGACGGGATGGCTTGGAGAGAATGACAAGGGAGGAGGAACAGGCAATCTCAATGTCTCAAATGCACAAGTGACAAATAAGGGAGCTTGAGTAGACCTTGTGCGTCAACTTTACAGTTTCTTGAGCAGTTGGAGTAGAAATCAGTTGAGTTGCCTTGTTTGATCTTCCTGAATAAAACCTCATTTACAGACTATTGTTTGTCTTCTCTCTCCAAAAGTTCTTAATGAGGAGGAGGAGTGATTGAATATTTATAGGCACTTGGCATGGATGATGACCGTTAGATCACCTCAGTGATTGAAGGATGAGATGGAGCATGATCAATTCATGCTTATCATGAATGAGCTCCTCATGGACCAAGGCTTGTAGTATCTCCTGTGTGTACGTGACCTAACTTGAGAAAGGTTGGATACGGTAGACCAGCCCAACGATCCCTGTTCCAAGCCCACCAAGCCAAATCTCCCTAAGCATCCCAATAATTAAACTGGACTCATTAGGCCCTGTCACTTAGCTCATGAGTCAAATCCAAGTAAATAATATTTATATTTATATATATGTTTAAAGCCCTTTCCATTTTACCCCTGGCCAAAATTCTTGGACAGAGTTCAAGTATTTTGGGCATTGCTTGTATCTACGCATAGCTTGATCAATACTCGGTGCATAATGCTGCTAAGTGCTCTTATAGCGTTGAAGACTTCATTTGTTGTTGATGAATCATTAAGTAAAAGTTAGGCGCCAGCGTTGCAACTAACTCCATTGTAAATATAATTATATTATAGAGCGCAAACTTGCTGCATCACTCTAATTATGCACGTCGTCTTGTGCTTCTCTATTCCCATAAAATCATCTGTCATCTATATCATGCTACAAAACCATTTGATAACCATATCATAGACATACGACTCTTCTCATACTTATTGAATCTCATCATGATAGTAGGATAGCCAATAATAGGCAAAGAACACTGCAAACTGATTTTTTCTTGATAACAAGTTCATTTCATAAACCCAGTACTCCATAGAAAATAATCTTTTTTTTTTTTTTTTTTTACTGCATTGGCATAGCAATTCATTTCAGGCCGAAGTAGACTCAAATTTCTTTTCTTCTTCTTCTTCTTTTCTTTTTCTAATATATACATATTATGAGCCTTCTACATATGCATTAAAGTTATGTTGCCTCAAAGTTAGACTACTGGTATCTGCTTATGCGAACTTGTATTTAGCAGTTGCCCATTTAATTTCCGAATCCCTTTCTTCTTTATATATAAATAGCATAAAGGACATTTGCAAATGGCTCCCATGTGAATATAGTTTTACAATATCGAGGCAGGAATTTATAAAAGTCATTTAACATAGCACTGCTATGATCAGCCACAAATTGAAATGGAGCAGCATTAGACCATTAACGCCTCCTTGATGATTAGTCATGCCTCGTATATATCGCACACTTTAGCATTTCCCTCCAGCATGTCCGGAAACGATTTCCAAATCTCAATTTTCTAGCTCATCTATATCTCCATTATATAGATATATCTGAATTCTGCCAAATCTCATCTTCTGAATCTTTCCATTTTTTTTTCTTTTTCTTTTTATATCTTTACTTGATATGACCCTTATCACATTTTAATCAACCACTCTAGGATGGACAAGCTTCGACTTCATGAGTTATTCTCATCATTATCCAGAAATAAAACTAGTATGATTTCCTAGTTGGTTAAACCATTTCATACCTATAATCTCCATTCCATCAATAGCAATGCTTGCATCAGATATCAAAATCGATCGGTCGACGCTAACCATTTTGTTATATTCATCCGTTAATGATTGGTAATAGAATTTGGTGAGTGAGACATCTGAACTCGGACCGAAACCTTGTTGATTCCATATCTGCATCTACTATCAATTATCATCATCCTCTAGAAAGCGGCCTCCTCCTTGCCAAATCTCAATATTATCCTTATCTTTACATTTGTTTGTTCATAATGAAAAGTATTATATTCAGTATACATAGATCTGTTCTCTCCTCAAACCAGCTTCGTAATTGTTAGCGATACCCAAGTGGATAACAACGGATCCAAAAAGAAAAGAAAAAAAAAAATCTTTTCCGAATGGAGCATCCTCTATCGTATATTAATTTATAACCAATCCATCCACACTTAAATCTAGAATATAAAATATCATTCTTCTCACTGCATCACATCAGATATACATATATATTTATACATTTATCCATCCTCTCAAATCTTCTTTTTTTCCTCATATTCGATAGGTTGATATACACGTATATATAAAAAGTCTTGTAAGCTCCTATCTCACCTCATTCTTTCCGATCGTAATGCAACCGAGATCCAAACAACTCCTACCGAAACCAAAACCTTGACATCAGAATCCACGAACCAGCTTGGGGACCCATCTCGTCATCATCAACCAAGTCAAAATCATCTCCATCGAAACACTACCAGCACCGCCATCTCAAAACATACACCACCCCATTGACCACCACAAGCCAAATCATCCAAAAATCCAACCTAATGATCTTCTCTACGACTTACACTATGCGGCCGTAAATTCAACCGCTAAACCCATTAACCTGTTGCTATTGTTCAGAGACTCACGAAGACAAGAAACTCTATCTTTGAGCCTTTAGTCCGTTGCCCGCGTGATCCAATTCAACTTGACTGACTCCCTTTTGTACGAAATCATCCCATGGAACAAAAAATTGTTGGTGCTGTCAAAAGATAGCCAAGTGAAAGGTTCTTCTATTTAATGTCCTAGGTTCTTCAGCTGTTATGCTCAGACTCGTGAATCAGTTTTTTTTTTTTTTTTAATTTTCTTAATTATATGAATATCTCAATACTGTGAGCTTGAGGTTTCCTTTAGAAGATAACCGAAGAAGAGCTTTAGGGTTTATGGAAACAGAGAGTAAACTTTCATTATTTTGTTATGTTCTGTACATACTAACAAAGAAACAAAACAGAAAGTATATATACAAAAGATAGGAAGGCTAACAAACTATCAATAAATAAATACAAGTGGACCTATAGAAATAGGCCACGTAGCAAACTAAATGCTAAATATATATTTCACATCCCCCCCTAAAGGTGGAGCCGATGCAAGGCCCAGCTTGGATCCAAGAAAAGAAAGTCGAGAAGCAGAAACAGACTTTGTAAAAATATCCGCCAGCTGAGTATGAGAAGGAATATAAACCGGTTGGAGAAAACCACTAGCAACATGATGTCTGATAAAATGCAAATCAACCTCAATATGTTTAGATCTTCCATGAAGACAGGGATTAGCAGTAATTTGAAGGGCAGATTTATTATCACAATGTAAAGAAAGAGGAGAAGAAATAGGAACCCGAAGATCATATAACAAGTAGGAGAGCCATAGGAGTTCCTTGGTTGTAGTAGCAAGGCTGCGATATTCAGCCTCTGTGGTGGATGTACTAACTGTATTTTGTTTCTTGGTTTTCCATGAGACCAAGGCTGAGCCCAACATAATGCAATACCCTGTCAAAGAATGTCTATCTAGCATAGAGGAGCCCCAATCAGCATCAGAAAAACCTTGTAAAACAAGTGAATTGTTAGCTGAGTAAAATAAACCAAGAGAGGAAGTGCCTTTCAAATATCTCAAAACATGATGTGCTGCTGCAAGATGAGCACTGTAAGGGCGGTTGAGAAACTGACTAAGAAATTGAACAGAATGGGAAATGTCAGGATGGGTGATGGTCAAATACAAAAGCCTCCCATCTAAACGACGATAAGAAAGAGGATGCTCAAGAGGAGTTCCTTCATCACGGCGAAGCTTAAATCCAGTAGGAAGAGGCTGAGATACGGGTTTACTCCCAGACAGACCAGCATCTATCAGAAGATCAAGAATAAATTTTCTCTGATGAACAAGAAGACCAGCGGAAGTGCGACAAAGTTCCAGCCCTAAGAAAAACCGAGCAAGGCCAAGGTCTTTAATAGTAAAAGCCTCATGAAGTTGATGCTTAAGCAAAGCAATAGCAGCTGTACTAGTCCCTGTGAAGAGTAAATCATCCACATATAGAAGAACGACAGTAAATTCATTCCCAACATCTCTCGTAAAAAGAGAATAATCAGCCTTTGATTGAGTAAAGCCATGATGAATTAAAAACTGACATATTTCCACATTCCATTGTCTAGAAGCTTGTTTGAGACCATCAAGTGATCTCTTAAGCTTACAAACTTGCTGTGGTAAGGCCTTAGCATATCCTGGGGGTGGTCTCATATAAATTTCTTCATTGAGAAACCCATGTAAGAAGGCATTATTGATATCTAATTGGTATAAAGGCCATCCACGAGCTACAGCCACAGCAAGGAGAACTCGCACAGTACCTAAATGAGCAACAGGGGAAAACGTATCATGATAGTCTTGCCCTTCAATCTGAGTATATCCTTTAGCGACTAAGCGAGCTTTATAACGTTCTATAGATCCATTAGGTTTATATTTGACCTTATAAACCCATTTACAACCTATAGCTCGCTTATCCTTAGGTAAACTGGTGAGTTCCCAAGTATCATTCAACTCTAAAGCTTCTAGTTCCTTATTCATAGCCAATACCCAATTCGGATCCTGTGAAGCTCTTTATAACAGTATGGTTCATGAGTTGTTAAAACATGAGCTAAAGAGGCTGTATAATCGGGTGGATAATTGGCAAAAATATCAGAAGAAAACAGAGGATATGGTGAAGAAACAGAAGGAATAGAATCAACTGAATCAGTATGAACAGAATGAACAAAATCAGTCAACCAAGTGGGTGTTTTACTGTCCTAGATGACTTGCGCACATCAGAAGAATTATTATTAGTATGACAAGGAAAATCAGAAGAAGATATATCATCAGTCGGTGACCAAGAAGAAATATTCTCAGAAGAATCATCATCAGAAGAAAATATAAGAGGAGTAGTCGGACGAAATGTGTTTAGAGAAGAATCAGAAACAGTGACTGACTTGTAAAAATGTGTTCTTGAAAAAGAACATCCCTACTCACAAGAATCTCTCCAGTGTTTAGAGTAAACAATTTATAACCTTTTTGACCAGCAATATAGCCAAGGAAAATACATCTAACACCACGACTATCAAATTTATCCCTTAAGTGTTTAGGAGTAGAAGCATAACATTGACATCCCATAACTCGCAAATGTTCATAAGAGGGTTTCTCTCCAAATAAAATTTCATGTGGAGTTTTCCATCCAAGAGATGACAAAGGCATTTTGTTAATGAGATAAGTAGCAGTAAGTATGCACTCTCCCCAAAAATCTTTAGGCAAATTGGCTTGAATTCTTAAAGCTCTAGCCGTATCTAGGAGGTGACGGTGTTTACGCTCAACTCTACCATTTTGTTGTGGGGTGTAAGTCATGGTGCGTTGATGTATAATTCCTTTACTATCAAACAAATGTTGACATGTAGTGGACAGAAATTCCGAACCATTATCAGTCCTAATAAATTTTGGTGTGACTGAAAAATGATTAGAAATATAGTTCAAGAACTTAGATACAACATCAGAAGTTTGAGATTTGTTATGAAGCAAATAGGTCCAAGTGCTTCTTGAGAAATCATCTAAGATGGTGAAGAAATACTTGGCTCCTGAAATAGATGCAATATGATATGGGCCCCAAATGTCCATATGCAACAAGGTAAATTTTTCAAAAGAAGAACTAGCACTTCGATGAAAAGGGAGACGATGTATCTTTGATTCATTACAAACATTACAATGAAAATCACTCATATCAAGAGATTTACATGAATCAATGTATCGTAGCTTTGAACAAGAAGAATGTCCCAATCTTGCATGAAACAAATGCAAGAAATCAGATTTATTACATGAAGAATTGACAGATGACATGTTCTGATGTGCATTACTATCTAAACAAGTAAAACTTTTTGGAATGGTTGACTTGATCACATACAATCCATTACATGATTCAGCTTTAACTAATACTTCCTTAGTGTTCTGGTCCTGAAAGACAAGGGAACAAGAATCATGATGGCAATTAGTGAAGTATTAACAAGAAGTTTATGAACTGAAAGGAGATTTTGAGTGAAATCTGGGATATACAAAACATTGTACAAAAACAGCTTGTCAGTGAGTTGAACATCTCCAACAACATGAACAGATTTAGTAGTACCATCTGGTAAACGAACTAAAATAGGTATGGAAAGTGTTTTAGGTCTGACAAGTAAAGATTTATGTGATGTAATATGATCACTGCCCCTGAATCAACAATCCATGAACCAAAATTATAAGAAAAACCACTAAAACAGGATGAGGAAAAGATATTACCAGCATAGTTGACCAAATTAGCAACATTATCAGCTGAAACTTGCTTGTTATCCTTGAGCATTTTCATCAATTCATGGCAGATATCATGCACAAATCGTTTGTCATTAACAGCCCCTAAGACTCCTGATCTGGTATTCTGTATACCATTCTCCACGAAGTCATCCAAAGGAGTGTTGCAGCATAGTTGAAGTATCAGAATTACAAGCAGCAACAGTAGATGAACCATTATTATAAGTTGATGTCAACTTTCCTTGTGTTTTAGGAATAATACGCTTCCCCTTAAACCACTCCGGATATCCTACTAGTTGAAAACATGTTTCAACTGCATGACCTTCAGTTTTACGTTGTTTTGCAAAACAACCTATTATTAACATTTCTCCTTTTCTTATCAATGCTTCCTTTACTATATTCAGCTCTATTAGCATGAAAAGCTGATATATCCAAATTCCCAAAACTAGAAGTAATATTCTTCTGTCTTTCAACTTGTTGAACCAAGTAAAAGGCTCTATTCACATTCGGCATAGGATCCATGGATAAAATGTGACTTCTAACAGATTCAAAACCCTCATTTAAACCCATTAGGAATTGCATCAGTTTAGTATTCGACTCAAATTCAAGAATTTTCCCTTTCAAATCACATGTACAATATTCAAGACGACCACAAGTACAAGTCGGATATACATGCAAAGCCTGAAGTTCATCCCAAAGTCTTTTCAATTTATTATAATAAACTCCTACTGATTGATTTCCTTGCCTCACAGTACTAATCTCATGTTGTATTTGAAATATCAAAGGACCACTTCCTTGTCCATACTGTTCACTAACTTCACGCCATAGATCATAAGCTGTCTGAGCAAACAAGTAATTCTGAGCAATTTCATTCTGCATAGAATTAAGTAACCAGCTCCTAACCATACTATCACATCTGATCCAACGAATAAAATCTGTTGAATTCTCAGTAGGTTTCAAAATTGATCCATCAATAAACCCTAATTTCAGTTTAGTACCCAATCCAATTTTAACAGATCGGCTCTATGCCAAAAAATTAGATCCATTAAAAAGAATACTGCCTATAACCATACTAGGCATATCCGAATTCGACAAGTACAAGGGATCAGACAAAGATGCATCCATTTGATTTCTCCGATTCGTCTCATTCGACAACTCCATTTTACAAATTCGAACAACTTACAGTAAAATACTCAGAACACCAGATCTACAACCATACAAAGCAAAGAAGATACAATACCTCAAGTTCAATCGCTCTGATACCATGTGAGCTTGAGGTTTCCTTTAGAAGATAACCGAAGAAGAGCTTTAGGGTTTATGGAAACAGAGAGTAAACTTTCATTATTTTGTTATGTTTTGTACATACTAACAAAGAAACAAAACAGAAAGTATATATACAAAAGATAGAAAGGCTAACAAACTATCAATAAATAAATACAAGTGGACCTATAGAAATAGGCCATGTAGCAAACTAAATGCTAAATATATATTTCACAAATACTTAGAGCAAACTCCTCTCGTTTATTATAGGTGCCAAGGATCTTGACATAGGAGGGGTTTAAAAAACGTCATTGGACTATACTGATTGTGAGAGATTATCTACAGCCCTTCTCGAAACTTGACTTTCTCCTGTCTTCTTCGGTATTATTATTTTTTTTTAATAATGATATAATGGTATGCTTTTGTATTGGCAGATTCACCATGCATCTCGTTCCGTGCTCCCTTTGTTTACTTATTTCTGAGCATTCTTGAGTCGTCTAGTGATGATTTAAATTTGAAGATGCTTCCGTAGTTTGTTATTTATTTATGGAGCTGGTACTGCTATGCACTTGTCTTCGATGGAGCTGCTGCTTTGGCGTGTTGGTGCATCGTGGATGCTTGAAGATTTTCGACTGCTGCTAGGAATGCTACAGATTGATGCTCAGTCACACACGCTCCAGCACATGCCATGAGCACTCTAACTCAATTTAACGTTGCTGCTGTTGTGCGTGCTGGAGTTTGTTGGGTTTTCCAAATGGCTTTCCTTGATGACAGTGCATAGGAGTTCGTTGTGGTCCTTCCAATCAGATTGGCATTGCTCTGTCTTGGTATGTTCAGTGTCGATAATTGCGGCATGGTTGGGCTTGGATTGAACTTAAAATGGACACTTGAGTGAAGTTCTGTGACTGCTACTTTGGTTTTCATATGCTGTTGCTGCCGTGGCTGCTATAGGCGCTCTCTGTCATGTTGAGGGACCGCTCGTCCTACCAGTGTGGTGCTGCTGTAGTGTCTTGGTGGGCTCGTGAACTGCCGTATTTTGGACAAAGGTGCTACTGGTCACGCTCCTAGACCTTGATGTTGTGTGAAGCTTGGGCTAGTGAGTTATTGGCGTGTTGGAGAGCTGCTACTATGTCATCTCTTATGGCTGTTATATGGCTGTTTCAACTGGTATGCAGGGGTTGTTCTGGTATATTACAACCCAATTGCTGTTGTGTTATGCTTTGTTAGGTTCTGTTTTGTCCCATGTCTCCTGATGTCAATACACCTACTTGCTTTCGTGAGTGGTGTAATATAGAGGCAGGTCACGAACATAACAATTATCTTTGTAGCTCCTCATAATTATTCAAAATTATTATTTTTTTATTTGATTGCCTTGTTAAGCAATTCGTGTCACGGTTTGCCTCACTAATAATGCCCTTTCTAAGGACACGCAAGTACAAATATCCGTTCTTATGCTTTTATGTTGTGGATGTGAATCAACATGAATTATGCTTCTGTTGTAGGGATATGTAACAATATATTATCCGATTCCATGCTCTAAATATCGAGCATACGTGGATTTGTCGATAATCTATCTTAAATCACATCAAATTAATGCAGTAGAGCGAACATATGTATATTTCTACGTATACTCTATCTTATTAATTCCATTTCTTTGGCTTTGCAGGAAGCTGTCTAATATTTTATATTACTCCAAATCAACTGCAACCATTCATTGAAGTATCAAACAATCAAAGCATATTGAAGTCAAAAGAAGGGAAGAATAGCTAAGTTCAACAAATTGTAGTTGTCAAATCAAAGAAAACGGGAAGCATTCAAGCCACTAGAGTCCAAGTTGCTAGGTAGAAGGAGATCAAAACTAGGCAAGCACTAACCATTGAGGTTATTAAGCAAAGGGACTTGTTAGTGCATCAAGATGGTAACCCACCATAATTCCAACTTCCATGACACCAATGG
Organism: Combretum micranthum; assembly: GCA_024138025.1. Lineage (NCBI taxonomy): Eukaryota > Viridiplantae > Streptophyta > Magnoliopsida > Myrtales > Combretaceae > Combretum > Combretum micranthum. The sequence goes on from JAMXBD010000005.1 coordinate 2,943,787, forward strand.
GTGGACAATACTATTCCTAAAGACACATTATGGGACAAAGCTTCTCGCTTCAAGTTGTGTGCAACTCCCCCTATTAATGGTGACTTCCAATTAATCGAGCCTGATCCGTGCGCTGATTTCAGGAGCACCATTAGGGGGGACTCAGTGCTACATTTTAGGAATGAGCAAAAGAAGTTACCACTTTCCAGTACACACTTAGCATTTCTCAAAGAGCCACCACTTGGATGGAGTGACTGGGTAGACGACATCATTAACCAGTTGGAATACGTAAAGCTTCTGAGATACGCCAAAGTCTATAGCACCATCATCATCTTTGCTCGCTTGTGGCTCATCAGCACAAACAAGATGGAAGTACGGCGTGCCATCATCTCTCACTAGAGTACCCAGACTCATACATTTTCACAATTGATGTATTTTCATCAAGATAGCAACCCACCACAAATCCAACTTTTGCAACATCAAGAGGTAGACGACACTATTTTTGAAGATACATTCTAGGACAAAGCCTCTCGCCCCAACTTATGTGCAACTCCCCCTACCGATGGTGACTTCTGAATAATCGAGCTCAATTCGCGTGCCGATTCCAGGAACACTCTCAGGGGGCACTTAGTGCTATGATTCGAGAATGAGTAGAGGGAGCTGCATCTTTCCAGCACACACTTTGCGTTCCTCAAGGAGCCACCACCTGGATGGAGCAGTTGGATAGACCGCATCACTGACCAGCCAAAGTATGTAAGCCTTTTGAAGCAGGCCAATTTTTACAGTGCCATCATCACCTCTACCCGCTTATGGCATGTAATCACAAGTAAGATGGAAGTATGGCACACTATCATCTCATGGTGGACCATCTAGACTTTTCCATTCATCACTGTATAGGGGGAGATATCACCAACTCTTGAAGATGTGGTCATGCTTTTGAACCTGTACTATTTTGGGCTAACTAATGCTGTTGTAGTTGTGACTTCATGCGAGGAGCGCGACCTCGAAGCATCTTTATTAGCAGCCCTAAAGCTCGCCCATGATGATAAGAAGAAATCATGCTTTTATGCCTAGATGACACTACTTCTGAAGATACATTCAAAGATAAATCCTGTCACCCCTTATCATGTGCAATAGCCTCAATTGATGGTGAACACCAATAATCGAGCCCGAGTTGCGTGCTGATTCCGGAGACATCATCAGGGGGATTCAATGTTATGTTAGAGTAGCCATTTCTGTAACTTACTAATGTTGAAGCAAATCTACGTCTTGCCCGTACATAGGCAACATGTGATAAGATCATATTTTATACAAATCTTGATGATCAAAAGAGCTAGAATGGATATTTGTTTTGATTAATTTTATGTTTCAGGACTAATTTGGATAAAGAAATCAAAACAAGAATTTGAATTGAAAAGAGGAAAAATTGAAGTCAAGGCCGGCAATTCACCATTCAAAGCCGCCGGGTTCAGACGGCTTACATCCAAGGCCGTTGCAGCACTGCCAGCTTTGCCAGCATAATTCAAACAACACTCAAAGCCGCCTCAAAGCTCGGCGTAGAAGATGAAGCAGCCAGCGTACATGAAGGCCGGCAGCTCAGAAATGAAACATCACCAGCTTTGAAAGTTACATTATAAGCCGGCACTTAAGCCGCCGGCTTGAGGCAGCGTACATCATAGATCTGAAGCGACATGAAGATATCCAAACGCTTGAAGGAAATTGAAGAGACAAATCTGTTGGAGTGTCTACGCCGGATGAAAGCCGCCGGCTTTGGGACGGCGTTCGTTATAAATCAGCCCAACGCTTCATTTCTGACCATATACGCCGGCTAGATCTACATCTAAGCCGCCGGCGTAGAAGCGGCCTACATGTGTAACTGATATTGAAGGCTGCCAGTGCACTGCCTGCGCAAAGGAAATTGAAGATACGCCGCCTGTAAGCCGCCGGCGTAGGATCCATAACGGCCGGCGTACAATGTGAAACAGCAAAGTTCATTTAATGTTTTGCACGAAATTTTTCCTATAAATAGGGGGTCTTCTCCTCACTTTCAGAATCATCCAACATCCAATATCCATACATTCCACATCCAGTAGCTCTAGAATACTTAGAATAGGCATTTCATAGAGATTTTTGAAGAGATATTTGAAGTTATTCAAGAAGTTGCAAGTGAAGCTTTGGTATTTTGAATTGGTGATATCTAATCTTATTTCTTTTATGCAATTCATATATTGAATATTTTGATCATAATGAAATCATTTGCAATTTCTTATCTGATTTTGAATCATCATCCATGAGTAGCTAAATTCTTTTTGTGGGAAGTTGATGAAGCTTTAAACATGCTAAAATGATTTTGAATCCATGTTATAAGATAGTTAGAATCATGAAATATTCATATTGAATTCTGATTATTCATCATTTTTGGTGTATAAGAATTCTAATAACTCGGAAGGGAAATTAGGGTTCATATGAATTCATAAATTGAGATTAAATTGCAATTGCGGAAGCGGCGTAGTTTAATCTAATTTAGAAATTGTCCATGAATATTAATGCAATGTTTTATGTTGATTTCTCACTAAGGAATTAGGAGATGTTAATATAAAGTATTAGTCAATTATAGAAGGAGGTTTATAATTGTAATTTTGATTCCACTAATAATTTATTTAGCGAAGAAGTTATTGAATTGTTTTGTGGTTTAAAAGGTTTTTAAACTCTGTTTTTAAATCTTGACAATTTCTTATGAATGTTCATGAATCTAATTATCATTATAACATGAGTTCAAGTTGATTGGCAATAGTTTAAAGTGGATTCTGCTCCTTCCCACTTTTCACCATATCCCTCTCTTTAAAAAGCTCATTGCATTCATATAGATTATAATTAGATAAGTTAGTTTAATTAATCATTTAAAAAGATCAATTGCCTAGATATTAGTATTAGTTGATAATTGTCTAGTAGTTAGTAAATCTCCGTGGGATCGACACTTTATTCATGCTATATTACAATAGAAGCCTAGTACGCTTGCTAGAAAGATGCTTTAAAATTCAATACTAATACAGCACATCAAGTTTTCTGGCGCCGTTGCCGGGGATTTATTAATATTAGACTAACTTCAGCTTTGCTAGTAGTTTAGGTTTGAATTTAGTTTGAAATTTTCCTTTTCTCTTTGCAGGTTTTATGCGAAGAAGTAGAAGTGCTGAAATTCTACCTTTAGATCCTGAAATGAAAGAACCTTGCATCAACAGAGAAGAAGGAACCAAAGAAGAGGAGCAATGGCAGAAAATCAAGGAAAATGATAACAACAACCAATTGCAACCAGCTGCTCCGCTCCAAGGGCAATTCGAGACTATACAGTGCCTACTATTCAAGATCCCGCCATACGAATGCCCACTGTGGAGGCTAACAACTTTGAGCTTAAACCGTCCCTGATTCAAATGGTTGATCACATCAATTTGGAGGATATCCGAATGAGACGCCAGATGAACACCTTGCCAAATTTCTTCAATACACCAACACTGTCAAACTTAATGGTGTAAGAAACGAAGTCATCCGACTTCAGCTTTTCCCTTTTTCTCTTAGGGATAAAGCTTTGGCATGGTACAATTCCCAACCTCCAGATTCGATCACTACATGGAATGATCTGACAAAGAAGTTTCTGAAGAGATTTTTCCCTCCAGCAAGAACCGCCAGATTAAGAAATGAAATTTCCAACTTCACCAAATTCCCTGGAGAATCATTATATGATGCTTGGGAAAGATTCAAAGAGGCGGTCAGAAAATGTCCACACCATGGTTTACCCGATAATCTACTAATTGAAAATTTCTACCTCAGTCTTGATGAAGCTTTAAGGTCTTAGTAGATGCTACATCGGGGGATCACTGATGGGAAAACATATGAGGAAGCTAGTGAGATTATTGAAGAATTAGCTTCTGGCTCATAATTGGAGTTGTGAAAGAACAAGATCTAAAGTAGCATCTTTGGAAGACAAAGAAGATATATCACAACTCAAGGCTCAAATGGCAACCCTCATCACTCAAGTAAGTAAACTCACAACTACAAATACTTCCAATAAAAAACAACAAGTGTTTTGTTGTGAGATTTGCTCAGGACCACACTCCTCTTTTGAGTGTCCCATGGATCATCTTCAAATGATGAGCAGCTCAATTATGTGGGAAATTTCCAAAAGGGAATTTTGGAAACACATATCATCCGAATATGCGAAATCATCCCAATCTTCATATCGGAATGATGCCAATGTTCTAAAGCCACCACCTGGTTTTCAAGGACAAGGATTTGTAAGAAATGCCCCACCTCAACAGCAAATTCAATCATCCACTGATGCATTACTGAGGGATTTCATTGTCACAACAACAAACTCACTCAACAATCAGAATGCAATCATTCAAGATTTGCAAGGGAAGCTCCATCAACTTGCACAACAAGTGAGTAATAGACCATCTGGGTCTTTACCAAGCAACACGGAGGAGAATCCCAAGTCTGTAAATGCAATCACTGAGAAGTGGTAAGGAGATTGCTCCAGTTGAGGAACTATCATGAGGAAAAAGATCAAGAGGAAATTCCACCACAAAACAACAAAGGGAAACGAAAGGTGGAGGAACTATTCAAAAACCACCTGAGGTGAAATCATATGTTCCTCCCGTCCTTTTCCAGGAAGATTAAAGCAACAAAACTTGATGAGCAATTTTCAAAATTCCTGGATGTTTTCAAGAAGCTGCACATCAACATTCCATTCTTAGAAGTAATTCAAGGAATGCCTTCCTATGCCAAATTCATCAAAGAATTGCTGTCTAACAAGAGGAAGATTGATGGAAATGTGATACTCACTGGAGAATGTTCCATGATCCTACAGAAACAAACACCCAGTCTGCCCACTAAACTCCGAGATCAGGGAAGTTTTACTGTTCCTTGCACCATTGGTGATTGTTATTTTGATAAAGTTTTAATTGATTCTGGTGCAAGTATCAACTTAATGCCTTATCGGTATTTCAAAAACTAGGACTTGGAGATTGCAAGGATACACATGTAACCTTGCAACTTGCTGATAGAAGTATAAAATACCCTAGGGGTATTGTGGAAAATGTCCTAGTTAAAGTTGACAAATTCTTTTTCCCTGTGGATTTTGTAGTTCTAGACATGGATGAAGATAGGGAAGTTCCCATGATCTTGGGCAGACCGTTCCTTGCAACAGGAAAAGCACTAATTGATGTGGAACAAGGGCAGCTTACATTACGGGTGATGGATGAACAGGTTACTTTCAATGTCTATGAGGCAATGAAGAAATTTGATGATACGATGCCTGTTACACCATCAATACCATTGATGAGCTGGTTTCTGAATCACTTGAGGAACAAACTGGTGTGGAGACTATGGAGTCCGTCTTGAGAGACGTGGACAATTGGAGTGATGAGAGGATGAAGAAATACTGGAAGATGTACCAATGATCAAAACCAGATATTATGAATCTTTGGGTACAAATGAGCAGAAGCAAGTTCCGTCTTTGATGCAGCCACCGACCTTGGAACTAAACCACTTCCTGACCATCTGAAGTATGCTTTTCTTGGAATTGGCGATACTTTGCCAATCATCATTTCATCTGCATTGACAATAACAAGAACAACAGTTGATTGAAGTGTTGAAAAAGCACAAAGAAGCAATCGGATGGACCATTGCTGACATTAAGGGTATTAGCCCTATGATTTGCACTCACAAAATCTTATGGAAGCTGAGTGTAAACCTACAGTTCAACCACAAAGGAGACTTAACCCGACACTTAAAGAGTTGTCAAGAAAGAAGTTTTGAAGCTACTTGACGCAGGTATCATCTATCCTATCTCTGATAGTAAATGGGTTAGTCCGGTTCAAGTAGTGCCAAAGAAAGGTGGTATGACTGTAGTGAAGAATGAGCAAAATGAATTGATTCCTACTCGTACTGTGACTGGGTGGAGAGTTTGTATTGATTACAGGAAGTTGAATGATGCCACCCGAAAGGATCACTTTCCACTTCCCTTCATTGATCAGATGTTGGAGAAACTTGCAGGGCATGATTATTACTGTTTTCTTGATGGATATTCTGGATACAATCAGATTTCTATTGCACCCGATGATCAAGAGAAAACAACATTCACTTGTCCTTATGGCACATTTGCCTTTAGGAGAATGCCCTTTGGACTTTGCAATGCACCTGCTACATTTCAGAGGTGTATGATGGCTATATTCTCTGATATGCTTGAGAATTTTATCGAGATCTTCATGGATGATTTTTCAGTCTTTGGAAAGTCATTCGATCTTTGTCTTGAGAATTTAGCCTCGGTTCTACAAAGATGCAAAGATACCAATTGATCTGAATTGGGAAAAATGCCACTTTATGGTTAGAGAAGGGATAGTGTTGGGTCACAAAATTTCTGCGAGAGGAATTGAAGTGGATAAAGCCAAAGTGGAGATTATTGAGAAGTTACCACCACCCACGACTGTTAAAGGAGTCAGAAGTTTTCTTGGACATGCTGGCTTCTACAGACGATTCATCAAGGACTTCTCCAAAATTTCCACCTCTTTGCAACCTTCTGGAAAAAGATGCGGTGTTCAATTTTGATGACAAATGTTTGCAGGCATTCAATTTATTAAAGGAAAAGCTCATTTCTACACCAGTAATCATTGCGCCAGACTGGGAGCTTCCTTTCGAACTCATGTGTGATGCCAGCGACTTTGCAGTTGGAGCGGTACTTGGTCAGAGACGAGGTAAGATCTTTCATGTTATATACTATGCAAGTAGAACACTAAATGAGGCCCAGAGAAATTATGCCACTACTGAGAAAGAGCTTTTAGCTGTTATCTTTGCATGTGATAAATTTAGGCCTTATCTGATAGGTTCTAAAGTGGTAGTATACACTGACCATGCAGCTCTCAAGTATTTGTTTGCTAAAGCTGATGCAAAACCTAGGTTGATTAGATGGGTTTTACTACTGCAAGAATTTGATCTTGAAATTAAAGATAAAAAGGGAACTGAAAATGTTATTGCTGACCATTTGTCTAGACTTGAATCTGATAGTTTAGATTCAAAGAGCACTCTCTAAAACGCTCAATGTAGTCCATAAGGTCTTCCTTCGGCTTTTGCCTTGTTCTTCCCATATCAGTGATGGTAACCTGCTCTTGAGTAGAGAAGAACTTTTCCAGGAACAATTTGTACATTGTTCCCCATGAGTCAATGGAACCTAAGGGGAGATTGACATACCAGGTGTATGCTTTTTTAGTTAGAGACTTGGAAAACTCTTTTAGCTTTGAATCATCCTCAAACTCGTCGACTTCTAATGTTTCAATAAACTTCAGCAAATGTTCTTTAGCGCTACCCTTTTTGCCATCGAACAACATGAATTTAAGACTAACATAATCCTTTGGATAGGGCTTCGTGGCAATCTAATGATGGTATGGAAGCTTTAAGTCCAGCACTCCTGTAGAAGACTTAGCTTGAATCTCCTTCAAATAAATGTCCAAGTCTTCCTTTGTTATAAAGGATTCCCTTGGCACAGATACTAATGGTACAGCTGGTGCAGCTGGGGCAGTTGGGATAACTGGTGCAACAAGTGGAGTCAATGTAGTCGATACAACTGATGCCATTGGTACAATTGGAGGAGTTGGTGCTTAAGGAAAATTAGAATTAAGCGAGGGAGCGGTCTCACTCAGGCTAGTACGAGAGTGCACATGTGAGGATGACGACCCGCCAAATTGAGCCATTGTGTTATTTGCTTTAAGGGCTAATGGTTACTCAACTATAACTCGTGGTGATGGGGTTTGCACATTCACCTCTTGAGGCATATTTGCCTGAATGGTAGGAGTAGTGGCAGGATAGGATAAAGAGGGTGTGCTTTGTTGCACAACCGGGATGGGTCCTAGTAAGGCTGCACCTTGGGGTGCATCAGCTTTAGCAACCATCCCCGGTATGAGACAGGTGAGTGCAGTCAAGAACTGGTTTAGAGCTCGAGTGTTCTCTTGAATGGTTAGTGTCATCTCTGCATTGTTTTATTATATAGCACGTATTACTTGTGCATTATCAGCAATAATGCCTTGCATATCGGCAGCAGGATTAGCGTTGACATTAGTGTTGGCATCTTCCAATGCTGGCATATTTAGATCAATAGTGTTGAGGTTAGTGTTGCTGACGTCTTGATTCATGTTGTCATCAATTTTACTTGGCTTTCTTCTTGGAGGTGCCATCACGACTCTATTAAAGTCCTTAGTCTTCAGTGGAGTCACCAAAATGTAGATGCAGGGGTTCTTGATGATAGCGGTCACGTACGTGTCACGTGGATTTCACGTGTGGCATGTGACTTCAGAATGCTGCTGAGGAAATGACACTTGATGCCGGGATGGCTTGGAGAGAATGACAAGGGACGAGAAACAGGCATTCTCAGTATCTCAAATGCACAAGTGACAGATAAGGGAGCTTAAGTAGTCCTCGTGCGTCAACCTTACAGTTTCTTGAGCAGTTGGAGCATGAATCCATCGTCTCCCAAGCAACAGATTGAATGTTTTGGGGATATCTATCACTTGGAAAGGAGTGATAAAAGTTTGAGACCCGATGGTGATTTCTAATTCCACTTCACCTACTATGTCCCTTTTTGACCCATTAAATGCACGGACCATTGTGGTACTAGGTTTGATGCTTGATGGTTCAATCCCCAATAGGCTTAAAGCGGCCAAGGGACATATGTTCAAAGAAGATCCATTGTCGACAAGCACTTGAGAGATAATCTTACCACTACTTTTGACCACAATTAAGAGGGCTTTATTGTGTTGACCACCTTCCTCTCCCAATTCCTCAGATGAGAAGCTAATTTGATCATTTGCAAAGATAGAATTGATTATATGCTCTAAAGTTTCCTCTGATACATCTTCTGGAACTCTCACTTCTTTGAGGGCTTTGAAAAGGGCCTCACGATGTATATCAGAGCTAATTAACAAACTCATGAGCGATATTTGGGCTGGTGTTTTAGCCAGCTGCTCAACGACTTTGAATTCGCTTGCTTTCATCAACTTTGCCAATGCTGACTTCTCATCATCTTTCGTTCCTTCTTCATTTTGTTGAGGTGGTGCATTCATGGTTGCATTCTTTCCAGCCGACTAGTAAATTCGTCTTGAACGTGTAAGGCCACCAACCATGGCCATTGAAGCATGGTTAACTGCCTTATAATCAAATGGAGCGGTTTTATAATTATTCACAGCAATGGGAATTTGGAAGGTATAGCTCTTGGGCTTTGATGACGTTGCTCCTTCTTTATTGCCCTTGCCTAACTCAATTTTGATGGATTTTGGTCCACCTCCGATCATACCCACAAACTCATCTTCTTTCGCTTTCTTATCTTCCTCTTCAAATTCTGGACCCCATCCAGTTGCGGGAACATCAACATAGAGACGTGGCTCCATCCAGTAATCAACTAGATACTGATATTTTCCATCATCTCCCAAGGTTCCAACAGTTGGATCCCCAGCCTGGTATCTTTCCCATAGTTTTGCTTGAGTGCTTGATCTCTTTGGTTTTGGGATCAGCATTCCCATAATATCTTCCCTCTTTATGGTTCCCTCTTGCAACAACTTATAGATGGCGGGCCTGGTTTTGATGCGGTCTCTCAAATTAATATTGAGTAAATGACCCTTTTGGCGAAGATTCCATGCTACTTGCTCTATGGTGATGGGCAATTCATCCAGGTTGATCTCTGGTTCTGGCCCTTCAGTGGTGATTACGTTGATAACCGGTCCATGATTCGGCAACGGGTTGGTAGCAACATTCGGGGATTCAACAAAATCAAATGGGATGATTTTTACATCAATGAGATCTTGAATCTTCTGCCTAAGTCTCCAGCAATTATCAGTTGAGTGCTCGATTTGCCCCATGTGATATTCACACTTTAGCTCAGGATTGTAATTTCTAGGCTTGTAATCCTCTTTGGGCACTTCGAAATTAATCAGATTATCGACCCTTAGTTTAGTCAATACTTGACTAAGGGGAACCAGAATCCTAGTGAAGTTCCGCCTATTAAACCTTGGTTGTTGATTTGGAACCGCACTTTGTTGATTCTGATTCTGATTTGTTGACAAAACAAATGATTGAGTGGGGACTGTTGCACCCAAGGTGTTAACCAGGCTGACAATTGAATCCTTTCCTTTGTATGGGATATTTCTTGGTGCAGTATGCTTTTTCTCTTGCTGCAATTTTCCTGCTGAAATCTCACTCTCAATCCTACACCCGGCTACGACTACTTCTGAAAAACTCGCTGATGCATGCCCTATAAGATGAGAGAAGAAAGGCTCCTCTAAGGCGTTAATGAAAGTGAATGTGAGGTCCTTTTCAGGCATTGGGGTGGTGATCCTTGCAGCCAATGCTCTCCAGCGTTGAGCGTACTCCTTGAAGGTCTCTTCTTTTTTCTTCTTTAGGTTGCTTAAATCCCAAACTGAGGGTGCCATTTCAATATTGAATTTGTATTGATTGAAAAACGCCCTAGCCAACTTGTCCTAAGTATCGACTTCCTGATGGTCTAATTGGGCGTACCAGGCCAACGCAGGACCGGTAAGGCTATCTTGTAAGGTTTGTACCATCAATTTATCAAACTTAGCGCATTGCCCCATACGTCGTGCATACAACCTTGTATGCATATTAGGACAGCCAGTCCCATCGTACTTCTCAAACTCCGGTGCCTTAAATTTTTCAGGGAAGGCACCTTCCTCAAATTAGGGCAAACTTAGGATTGCAGTTTGATCAAAACCATCAAATGTTTTCATCTTTTCAAGCAACTTTCTCTCCATCTCTCTAGTTTGAGCTTCTAGTTCTTTCTTTAGCTCAGCTACATTGAACTTGTTCTGTGTGTCATCGTGATCGATGAGCTGTCCCTCAATTTCTTTCCCTTTCTGTGCCCCTGAGGATTCTTCTGATGTTGTAGGGGTCTTAAGTTCAGCAAGACTTTGTGTTAAAGTCTGCATTTGTTCAGCAACTCTAAAGAGAGTTTGTTCCATAGTATTGAGTCTTTGTTCAGTGGTCTGGTCTATAGGATTGTTCCCGGTGTTGGACATCTTAGCTCGAGATCTGGTATAAACAGGGCTCCTAACTAGCTTGGGCGCTATCTTTCAAGTTTTTTACTTAAACTCGGATTTGCTAAACCTAAGGATTCACTTTATTAATATACTGAAAAAATATAATATACATATGCTGGGATGAAGATATGCTATCATACAGATGCAAATGGGGATAATGACCAATAGATTTAAAAACATTCACTTGAGTTGTATTGAAAAATAATGATTTTTTTTTTAAAAAAAAAAAAACATTCATTACTACAAGCTAAAGACAAAACATAAATTTCTAATGGTTTTTAAAAACCTTGATTCCTAGAAACTGGATCTAAATCTCTATACTATTTTCTAATGGTTTTCAGAAAAACCTTGATTCGTAAGAATTAATCCTAAATTTCTTAAACTAGTCTTCTTGTCTTGGTGGGGCAGATGATCCTCTCTTCCAGTGCTTGAATCTTTCTTCGAGCTGCCTTTAACTCCGCTTCCAGAAATGCAATCCTACTTCCAGCATCTTGTAGGCAGTCATTCATCTCTCGCTCTCTTTCTTGGAAGTCCCGATGACATACTTCCAAGCGAGCCGAAACTACTTCCATGTAAGCAGCTGTCTCAGGGTCAGGTTCAGACGGCGCTAGTTGAAGGATATCAGGAGCTTCATATTGGATATCCTTGTTCTTCTTCATTTGGCTGGCTATATACCACCTGGTTGCCCTATATCTCTGAGTCTCCTTATTTTCTGGCTCAATTTCAAAAACTGGTTTGACCTCTCTATTTTCCCATGTGGCCCTGATCTGATTTACCTTGGATTCCTTTGCTGCCAAGGTCTTGGTTGGATCCAAATAGTCAATGGTGACTTGCTCCAACTTGAGCCTGACAGTGATGTCTTGCAGCATGCCGTATTGTCTAATGACACTTGAGGGGTAATAACCAGTGCAGCTAGTGATTCCAATCAGGGGCACCGCCAAGTACTCTTTGCAACTTAAGATAGCAACAAGGCTCTTGAACCAACGAGCTTGCCATATCATATCTTCAGGTGTCATATCTTCAAGGATTGCAAGTATGCCCCATAGAGGTTCATCATTTTCCATATGGACCCTTTCAGCAAAAGATTAGATGAGATCATAACTCGGGCTGATGAGGGATCCATTAGCCAAATCCTTTCCATAGTACTTGGTGTGTCTCGTGAACCAGACCATCACTAAGTGCATGCTTGCCTTGAACTTGCCTCAGCCTTTAGTCCTGATATGGTTTAAACTGCGGATTTGTTCGGCTAGAAGGGCAGGAACATAGGACTTGCCGGCTAAGTATTGAGAAACCAGCTCTATGACTCGGAAGTGAATGAACAAGTTGCCATTAGGGAAGAGGATGGTAGCGAAAGTAGCTACTATGAAGGCATTGACTCGGCTTCCCAAACTTCAAATGGCACACTAAAGGAGCTTCGGTTGCTTCTAAAGTAATCAGGAGTTCCGAACCAGTCCATTAGTGTGGTTAGCCGGATGCAATATTCATTGCAATTGTTTGTGGCATTAATTATTGCCCTTCTCTTGATTCCAAAGAATTCTGAAATAATGCGAATCGGCTATGATTGAAGTTTGTATATAGATACCTTCAGAAGTAGGTGGTGCTTAGAGCAATCTAGTATACTCCTCAATGGTAGGGCTAAGCACATGTCGACCCAAGCAGAAGGCAACCTCATCGGGTTCCCATAAGTAGGTGATGGCCCGAAACGTAGTGAATGGAACATGGACCTTAGGCAAGTTGAGGATTGGGCCTAATCTATCCTTGATGAATGATTGTTGGATAGAGCTGAAACTGACCATCCATCGGTCCAATAGGAGCATTGGGTCTTTGAAAGGTTCCACTCGGTTTTCTCTAATGAGGCGAGCCCATAGGCTACCGCTACTGTTGGTTTCAGAACTTGAGGCCATCATTTTCTGAAAATTTATACCTTATTTGACAATTTTTTTTGCTTTCTTGAAAGCTTTTATTATTTTTTGAAATTTTTCTTTTTAATTACTTACATATTTACATATATATTTTTTCAACTCCATATTTAGAAAATTTTGGTCAAATCCCATGTTAATGAATGCATGATTTGGTAGGGTTCTATAGGTTCTCCGGTTTAGCGGTACTAAATTGGAGTGGGAGGACATTTCTTGATCTAGAAGGTGGAAAGCCATAGCCCCTGGACCTTACTTCGTCCTCCCACTTAGGCTCTTAAGATGGGCTGGTTCCGACCGTATCTAGCACACATTCATGCCAAGATGCAAATGCAAATGCAAATAAAAATAAATAAATATATAAATAAGTAAAACTATTGCCTTCCTTTTTTATATACCTGCAAGATTAGTATACATATATTCACAAAACAATTATTCAAATAATGTACAAAGAATCATATACATTCACATAGTGATTATACAAAAAAAATCGAGCAAGGATAAATTTAAAATTTAAAATTCATAAGTGGTTAGCCCTTTCTTTTTTAAAAAAAAAAAAATTAATCCCCAGTAGAGTCGCCAAGCTGTCGAACCTGGATTTTTCAATAATCTGGTTAATTTCTTCTAACCCGATTCATATTAAACCCTCACCCATTTAATATGAATCATCGACTAAGGGTTAAAAGAAATTTTAATTTTGAAAATCATTTAGAGTCGCCACCTGATTTAAATCAGGGAAAAATGAAAGCTAGGGTCAATGGGTCGATTGATCCTAACTTAGCTACTAGTCTGCGAAAAAAATTTGATTTAGAAAAAAAAAATCAAACTTTGAAAAACCAGATATCATGGATTCGGGGGCTAACCTATTAAAACCAAATTGGTTACCACTTTTGGAATTTTAACTTTATAATCTATCCTTTATATGCTCTAAAATTCAAATAATATATTATGAAACAATATTCACAAGTCACATTATTCATTTTTTATGTTTTCTTTATTTTTTTTTCTTAGGGTATGAATATCAACAAATATATTTTCATTTTTTATGAAGACTTGCAATATTTACGAAAAGAATTATTCAAAATATCAAACCAAAAAAAAAATTCATTTTTTATTGTCGCCCCATAGGTGCGTACGTACTCGCTAATCGGGATCAGACAAAACGTAGTTCTGTTGAAAAGAACTTTACTTTGTTGATCTATTTTAATTTTTGAACTATTTTCACTTTAAGTTCATTAATTTTTTGATTTTTTATGAAAACCATTTTTGGTGATCCTATGATCTAATCACTTAATTTTTATTTTATAAAAATGTAATTTTTCTAAGTCTTTCTCTTTTTTTTCAAAATCATTTTATGAGAATTCATGGCTAATTTAATGCTACATGAGAATAATTTTAATAAGAATTTTCATAGCTAATTGAATGCTATATAAAATAATTTTGATTAAACTTAGATAAATTTTTCATAGCTAATTGAATGCTATATGAAAATATTTTTTATAAAAAACTTAGATGAACATGTTCATAGCTAATTGAATATTATATGAAAATAATCTTGATTTTAAAAACTTTAGATGAAAATTTTCATAGCTAATTGAATGCTATATGAAAATATTTTTGATTAAGAACTCAAATGAACATTTTCATAACTAATTTAATACTATATGAAAATAATCTTGATTAAAAAAAAACTTTCATTCATTTTTATGAATTTCCTTTCTTTTGAAAAATTTTCTTTATCTCCATTTTCATCAAAATATTTACTATTATTAAAAAAAAAAATCCTTTCATTATTTATGTAAACTAAAGTATTTTTTCATTTTCTTGAAAATATTTTTGTCATTTTTTTTATTTTTTCGAAAAAAATCCCTATTTCTTTAAAAGAAAACTCATTTTTTTTATTTTATCATTTTTACTTTTTATTTTTCCCATATTTAATTACTATCATATATACATAAATAAAACACATCAAAACTATATTGTAAATACAACACACTAAAACTATATTACATGCATCATATGTGCATTTTTTAATTAATCTACTTACATATACATATTCATAAAATATTCAAAAATATCAAAAACTAATAAAGCATGAAAATTTACACTAAAAGTATTTATTCTAATTTTTCTGGATTTTTCTGTTTTTTTTTTATTTTTCATGCATTTTTATATTTTTTTGCTATTTTTCGTAATTTAAATATATTACATATATAATAAAATATACAAAACTCACCTGAGCCGTTGGATCAAAGCGGATTTGATCTGGAGCGCACGATCGGAAGATTCGATCTGGACCGTCTGATCTCGTTGACTTTGATCTGGAACGTTGATCTGGATGTGGACCGTTGACTATTGACCATTGACTGGCGTGGGTAGACTTCGGATCTTTAGGTCAGATCTTCTGGAGTCGGGTGAAGAAGACGACCACGTGATCTTCAAAGCGTTCCTTGGCCGCTCCTTGTGGTGTCTGTGGCTTCCAACGTTGTCGGCCCGACGCGTCTGATGGTGGAGCAGCTCCTGACGTCGGTGGTTTCCTCCCAAAACCACTGGAGGTGGCGATTCAAAGCGGTGGTTCACGGCAACACAATTCAGAAATTTGTAGAACTTTTGTGGGTGTTTCAAGCAATTCTGGGCACACTCGAACCTTCAAATAACTTCATTAAAGCTTCATAGATCCTTAGATTTGATCGAAATTGGCTAAGATTCTTCGAATTTGAAATTTTCTCCAATAAACCTTAACTCTTGAAATTTTTGGATCTCTCTGATTCTGAGTACTATTCTTCAAATTAATGTCTACCTTTGATCCTCCTATTGCTCCTATTTATAGTGTTGAGGATTGATTTTAGTTTCGAATCACATTTAATGATTTCCCAAAAATTGAATTCATAAATTGGAATTTAATCCGTTCAAAACTGATGAAATTGACCACAATATCTTCGAATATTCCATCCTATCTCTGATTAGGATCATTGGAATCATTTGAATTGCATTGATTTCACTCACAGCCGCCATTGATGATCATGGAGTTTCCAGATTTTGTGATTTTTTCCCAATTTTCAATCGAAAATTTAGGGCCACTTGATGCTGATTTTTCGCAAATCATCCTTACAAATTCATAGTATCCCATGCCGTCTATCCATTTCTATCTTCAATTTCGAAAAACAAGGAAGATTAGTCGGCCAAATTCAATGCCAAAGTGAGTATGTTGAACCATTGTGTATGAGGAAGATGAAGCAGTGTCCAATCAGAAGGATACGTATCCCATTCTAGCAAAAATAAAAGGCAGCTCCTGCTGTCAAGGGGATTCGAACCCTGGTCCTGTGGCTGGTCTAGTCATATGGGTCAGTGGTCTTAACCATTAGATCGTTGGCCTGTGCCTGGTTGGGTCTAGCAAAATTAATATTTAAGGCTCTTGAAAATTCTATTTTAATTAAACAAAATAATTTTTGAAATTTTTTTTAATTATTTTTATGAATAATTTATAACAAAAATATGTATTATATCAAGCTCGAGTAATATTTTTTTAATTTAATTAATTAATTAATTTTATTAATTTTATTTTTTTAATTCTAATTTTCTTCTTTTATACTCATTTTTTATTATTTACTTACCTATTTTTTTTATTTTCTATTTTTTGCATTTTTCTGCTATTTTTTGTGAGCTCGACGTAATACTGATTTTTATTATAAATTCGAGCCTTAAATTGAGCAAAAATGGATGTCTACAGATGCTCCTCAATCAATAGCAACCCAAATTTGCATTAATAACATGAACTCATGTTCATTTTCATAATAGAAGATTCTTGCTGTTCTATGTCTAGAACTACAAACAAATCTCTTCAATTGCATAGATCAAATCATAAAGCAATCTTTCAATTAAATTAAATGAAAATCATGCATAAATCTGTATTTTCGGACATACAAACTTAAGAAACGGTTAAAAACGTGCAATTGAACAAAAGAACTTCAGTCTTTCATTAAGAACAAACCTCATCGCATGATAAACATAGAGTTCAACAAAACCCAGATCTACAATTTCACTCTTCCATAGTGTCTCATGATAATACATGAAATTCAAAACAGAAAATTGAAATCATGATACCACCCGAAAAGAATAAAGCTAAAAAATTTTGGATCTTCAATGCGTGATAATCTTGACTTGTTGCCAGAATTCTGAAGAACTCGTGTATGGTTTCTATATTGCTCTCTTGTCTTCTTGTTTGATTCTTCCCCCATCTTCAATTTATAATGATTCCTACATAAATGGAATTGAATGCTCATTATGGAGGAAATGGAAGTTACGGGAGTTATGGGTCTCTTGGCTTTCCAAAGTAATACCCCTTTAATGCCCAATAGACGTTTCTTTAATAAATAGGGGTTACTATTCAATCAAAAAGCCGTTTCTTAAAAATTAACGGACAGTCAAATCGACAGGTTTAGGGATAGGTCGTGTCACTAAGCATGTCGGGCTATTTTCCTTTATGTAAGAATTGATACAACCGAGGACACGGCTTGTCCTAGAGTCGTGTCCTTTGCTGTGGTCTTTTTTTCTTCATTGACATAACTTGGGATAGGGCTTGTCCTAGAAATGTCCCTGTAAAGTTAATTTTCCAAATTGATACAGTTTGTGACAGGTCATGTCGCTGTTTTGTCTTTTCAAAACTTAAGATTTATACCTTGATTGTGCTTTTCCTTGACATAGTTGAAAGACATGGCATGTATTTGTTGTGTTAACCACTTTTTGGTCCAAACATTGCATTTTTGACCGTTTTTCCTTCTCTTTATAAAATATCTTCTTTAAAGACCTCAAAGTATAAATTAATATTTTTAAGTGCCAAATTCACAATATTTATCAATAAAATGATCAATAAAAGTCCATTTTGACATTCATAAAATAGGAATAATTTTTGTTTATCAAATTCCTCCACACTTAAGTAATTGCTTGTCCTCAAGCAAACAATAAGGACAATAAAAATCTATTATGAAATATGCTCAAAACTTTTCATAAGTTAAAACTCACATAGCATCCATTTTGGATCATAGCAACTTGCTTTTGTACCTACTGCTCAAATCTATCATATAAAAGTAATTAGCATACCATAATAAAAATTCTAAGGCTAATCCAGGTCAAATTTTACCCTTACCATTTAATAGCAGATTCCAAAGTCACAAAATAGAACCAAAGTCAATCAATAGTAAAATAGACTCGGTTACATTTCACCACCACTTAGTAGGTATATAAGCCTTCAACCATTTCTCTGAACTCAGCAACCCAGAATGAAAGTATCTGGTATCCATCATTCCCCTAGATTTTTTTCTTTTTGAAATTATTATTATTATGAGCAAGAATTCTTTTAATAGCTTTCAGAGGAATTTCGTCTGGATGGGATGTAGCCCACATCTTTTCAGCTCTTATTGCCTAATCATCTTCTTGTTATAGCGAGATCTTTGAATTGGCACATCCCGGGCTTATCACCCAAGTGACCAGGTTTTAAAGAGACCCCAACGAACTCTTACTCACTCTAACTTTTAGATTTAATACTCTTAACTCACTTACTAGAGTTAGCGGAGTAAAGACTATGATTTTTGTTTATTTATTTATTTATTTATTCATCAATTTTCTATAGGAAGCTTGTATAGTCAATGGCGGCGTCAGACTTCACTCTTCTGAGGGACCAAAGCCTGCCCATATCAACTAAGCTTTTAATTAATTGATTTTCAAAAAGAATCACTAAATGATTGATTTCACATAGTCCTTTCATAAAAAGTTAAAGGAGCACTCAAAATGTTTGAATGAAGAATATACAAGCTAACAGCTTATAAATATAACCACTTAAATTTCAACTAAGGACTTCACTTCATTTCTAGACTCTAAATTCCATTATTAAATAGCAAGTAAGTTTACCCCACCTAGATTTCATCTTACAATTTCAACCAAGTATACTAATCACAAAATAGATGAGTAAGGTACTATAAGTCTCTTTTTAATATGAATGCTAATAAACAAGAGAGTATATTTTCAAGATTTAAATTAAAGCACATTTGCAAAGTGTAAATGGGGAACTTTGACAAAATTCAAAATCAAGCTCAAAATAATATGATCATGAAAATCATAGAGAAACCAATTATTCCTTTCAAGAATATCCCTCCCCCATACTTAACTGGGACATTGTCCCTAATCTCAAAATACATGCAAAAGTGAGGAAAGAAAAAGAATGTGAACTTCCCTGTTTAAGTACCAACATTCAGCTACAAGATAGTCATATTTTTGGCAAAATTGAGCAGTTGTGAGAACAAGTCATATCAGAGTACATCTAGGCTGCAAGACAAAAGACAAAAACGAAGAAATCAAAACAAAGGTCAGCACTCATGATCCTATTAGTGAGCCCTAACGAGTCCTCCCAAGATTGGATGCTCAATAATACAGTCATCCAAAATCAGTAATAAAAAAAATCATCATCATTCAATCAAGGAATCAATCTCCTCATCCTTATTATATTTAACCAAACCTCTCCAAGTAAACAACATATTTCCTGCTAATTGCCTCCCAAGAACAAATTGTATTTTTCTTGTTCTATTCTTAATATTGGTTGGGTAGGTCTAGGAGGATTTGGAGCTCGTCTAAGAGTAAGGCGTTGTGAAGACGAATGCTTTCTTGCTACTTGCTTTTGCCTCATCCTAAAAGGAATAAAAAGTTTAGACCATAATTGTTACATTAAAAGAATTCAAATGAAAATGAGGAATTAGTAATGCACAAATGCACAAAAGTCATGCCAACAGCTCATTATAATAGATATCAATTCATTTTGAAACAACAACGTGAAGAACATGAAATTTCCAGCACGACATGAGTAGAAGACAGGGCATGTCCCTGTGCGTGTCAAATTTTCAGCCCTTGTTCTTCATCCAAAACTCGACATCTATCATCGTGTATCAACCTAACGTTCCATTTCGACATTCTTCTCTACAAACACAACAATGATCATCCTTAACAGTCCCAGGTTTTAGAACACGAGAATCACGCACTTAATACAATTCAAACCCCTAAATCTCATGTCCTTCATCAAACCCATCTCCTTATTTGCAAAACCCTTTCAAATAAATCACATTTTTGTTCATCAAATTCAGCCCTTATCATGAATTCACTCATATAAAAGAACAACCACAAAATTCCAGATCAATGTATCCCTAAAGTGAAAATAAAACAGATCGCACACAAAACAACCATGTTCATGCAATCAAAATGAATCAACATCCTCAAACGATGAATTACATGCAACAAGTATCAAGACTCAAAAAACACTAGATTTATCATCAAATGATCATGGAGGATCACAAATGGAGAAAATGAGAAGGGAGAAGAGAGAAGACTTACTTGGATTCTTGATTTCTCGTGGATGGAGAAGATGGAATGTGTAGTGGAATATGAGAGGATTTAAAAAAAATGCACAGCAAGAATCCTTCGTATTCAAAAAATATGAGTTAAGGTTTTAAAAAGCATTCGTTACATGTCAAAGAAAAATGGGTAGAGTTACACGGTCTAGGGACAAGTCATGTCCCAAAAATGTCATCCAAAACTTCAAGAAACACATTAGATCAGTAAAGGGCACAACTAAGGACAAGTCATTTCTCAAAAATATCAATTTTTTAGCAACTCACTTAGCCTTTATCTGCCTTGATTCTTCTTGAATTTCCACTGTACCTTAAGAACAATACCTAGTCATCAAGAATGATAAGATCATGAGTTCAAAAAGAAAAAAGAAAAGTTAGACATGGGTTGCTTCCCAAGAAGCGCACTTTTTCAAGGTTGTTAGCTTGACTTATTAACAAAAATGATACTCTCATCCACCAAGATCCCAAAAAAATGTGTCATAGACATAAGTTTTTACCAAAATTAGTAAAATTTATTTCTCATCCTAGTTTTCTTTTTAAGCATAACAAGATTCAGGAAAAATTTCAGAAAAAATTCATGGGGAGAGGGGTATTGGAAAATTGGTTCTATCTCAAAATCAATGATATATCCAATAGGCTTATAATCTCCCAAACATCCAATGATCTCAATAGATGGAGAGAAATTAATATCTTCAACTGCTATCTCTTGTTCCATCTCTCCAAACATCTCTTCTTTTGGGAACTTGAGAAATGTCCTCCAGATATTGTTCTCAAGAATTGGAGTAATAGGAAAAGGATTAAGATACAACACCTTAGTCTCCTCATAATCATCTTTTTCCTTAATAGACTCCAACTTATCTTCATGATTGTTTAGATCTACCCTATGATCTGCAATTTCATTTTTCTTCTCCAACCATTCTTCCTTCAATTTTGATGACTCCTCAAGTTGTATAATTAATCATTTCTTCTGATGCATCAAAAGGACTTGTGTAAACCCCGAAAATTTCCACATTAATACACGACTCTACAATAGATTGTATGAACTAGTTAATAGACTTAGATCCCAATAAAAGCCTAAGAATAAATCAATGTATTGAATTTGGTTAGGTAAAGATTTAGAAATTGAATAAAGAACTTCTTTAACCCTAATTGATACCAAAAACGAGATTTTGTATCTTGAACGAATAATTCAAGATATGATTAAAAGAAAATCTAAAGTCCAAACCCAAAACTTGTTATACAAATTGATTAAATAGAAAAATATAAATATAGAGATTAAATGATTGCTTTTGAACTCAACAATGACTTGAGACTAGAACAATGAGTAGTAATGAGTCTATGTTTGGATTTAAACGCTAAATTTAAGATTCTTAGATAGTATCAAAAGCTACTAATAAGATTTCATGATGGATATCAAAAACTAAAGATATATATATATAATCTAGCTTCTATATCAAGTGCAATATTAAGTAGTTAATCAACTAACGCTTATAGATGGAAAACGATAACCTAAAGATAAACCGTTAGGATTATAAATACACAACAAAAACATAAACTGATAAATAACTCAAGATCTAAACTTCAAATAAATAATTGAATCACACTATTGTTCTAACTTGGATTTTCTTAAGCTATTGGAGTCTAAAACAAAAATTGACCTAATGAGTTTGGAAAACTTCATCGTGGGAGATAAAATTCTACAATTAAATAATCATGTAACTATAAAACTTAAAATTGTATTGTTTGATAATCTAAGTATTTTGTATAATCCTATAAACATATTTTTGTACAAGAACTCTCAAATACTAGCTAAATTAACCCGTATAACTTAGTAAACTATCCTAAAACTAAGTTAATAAACTAACTAATATATGTATATATAATTATTATGTTGAGATGTTTTTTCGGCTGCAAGTTGCGTCTTGGATGGCTGGATTGCATGGAAAAGAGAAGAGCCGAAATTTGATCATAATTCACCCAAAGAGTCAACCAAATCACCATAAAAGACCAATCAAATGATGCCAGTCAACCTCATTAATGACCATGAAAACAATAGATTAAACATAGCTAAATGAGGAGAAAATTTGGAGGAAATGCAGCCGCAAGCCTCTCCTTCTACCTTATATATATATATATATATATATATATATGTTTAAGGCTCATAATGAACAAACAAACACTCACAACACTCTCTCGAATATTCCAGACTAAAACTACTTCTGATTAGCAGCCAAAACAACTTAAAAACAAAATCAAATCGCTGAATCATCCAATCCAAATCAGAAGAAAAATAATATGAAAAATACTTGGAAACGAGTTCAAAGGTGAGTTGATGTAATTCGAATGATTTTCTTTTAAATATAAGGATTAGAACTGACTTTTGATAATCATAGGAACATAATCAACACAAACATAAGCTTCGAATTCCATCGATCGGGTCAACTAAGGTAAAAATCCGAAACCCTAGTTGTACTATATTAAGATCGAAATCTAAGGATATATGTTTGTAGAAGTGTTAAGAGTTGTTTTATGTCTATATATAAGATATAGAAACACTTAGGAATGGTTTAGGAATGTTTTTAACGTGGAAAATTTAAGAAATATAAATTGGATCATCGAAGAAGATGATGAACAGTGCTAACACTGTCCATAAGCCGGCAGTCTAAACGTTCAACGCCGGTAGCTTACAAGGTTAGGCCGGTGGTATGGAAACAGCTTACACTGAACAGAAGCTACGTAAAAATTATTTTTACGTAAAAATGATCGAAGGCTGGCTATCTGGGATTCTGCGCCAGCGGCGTAGAGTCTAGCGTACATTGAAAGCTGACAGCTTTCAAGCCGGTGTAATTGATATGAAATATCATGCAAATTAAATGAACACCGGCATCTGGGTTTCAAAGCCGGCGGCGTTGGGCCGGCGTACACCTATATTTCTTCTATGAAAGCTTGTTTCGATATGAATAGAATTTATATATACATATATATATATACAATAAGCCTACTTAACATATTATATATATATATATATGTGATAATATAGAATTATTAAGTAGATAACTAAATACAAATATTTAGAATATTTAAATTAATATTTGATAATTCTTAAAACCCTAAAATTAGAGGAAAATATTAAGTGTTAATAAAAATTATAAGTAACCAAATATTTGTTTTAAATAGATAAAATAGATAAGAATGGAAATTGAAATAAGCTAAATTCACGAATAATGTGACTTCTAAAAATAACAAAATAAATATACGACATAAATTAGAAGAAACACGACGACACTAAGTAATAATAAACCAATATAAATTTCTATATTAAATGCAGTATAAAATAACATAAAATTAGTATTAATAACTACCAAAACTTGATGAATATCAAGCTTAGAACACTAGCCACATATAGGAATTTAGTTATATAATCTATATTATATTGATGAATACTTTATTCATCTTAATAGGTGGCTTTGATACACTAGAAGATCTTCCAACCGATTATTACGATTAAGTCAGTATGAGCAGGTGAGTAATTTAGTCATATTATACTGTTTGTGCTTGTAAGTAGTTGAATATATAATGCAAAGACAATCAGACGAATGTTTTGTTAAAAATATGTTGTGATCTGATTATATGATTGTTAATCTATCATTACAAAAGTGGTAATGCAATGATTTGATGTTGTGAAGTATTATGATGATGATTGTGTAAACCCCGAGAATTTTTCACATTAGTACCCGACTTTATAATAGATTGTATAAACTAGATAATAGATTTAGATTTTGATTGAAGTCTAATAATAGAATAATATTTAGATTTTGGATAAATGAAAGATTTAGGAATCAAATAAAGAAATTCTTTAACCCTAGTTAATATCGAAAACGAGATCTTGTATCTTGAATAACTAATTCAAGATACGATCTAAAATTTAAACCCGAAAACCTAGTATACAAATAGATTTAAATAGAAAATATGAATATAAAGATTAAATGATTGTTCTTGATCCCGATAAGGGATTCGAGACTAGAATAACGAGTATAATGAGCTTATGTTTAGATTTGAACCTTAATTTCGAGATCCCTAGTTAAATTTAAAAGCTACTAATAAGAATTTATGTTCAGTATCAAAACTAGAGATCTAAATATAGTTTAGTTTCTGTATTCTCAATACTGATAAATTATTATTACGCTTATAACTAGAAAAACGATGATCCAAAATGAACCGTTAAGATTTTAAATATACAACGAAAATACAAACTGATAAATAACTCAAAATCTAAACTTCAAATAAATAATCAGATCACGTTATTGTTCTAAACCGAGTTTTCTTAAGCTATCGGAGCTTGAAACAAAAATTGACCCGATGAGCTTAAGAAATCCAAATTGCAGGAGATAAAATTATACGAATAATTAATTACGTATATAAATATAATCTAAATTTGTATTATTTGAAAATCTAAGTGTTTTGTATAAATTTATAAGCATATTTTTGTACAAAAGCTTTCAAATATTAGCTAATCTATACCCTTATAACCCGTATAATTAACTCAAAATTTAATTAAAATAATAAACTAATGTATATATGTATGTTTTTCCGGCTAAGTTCGGTGGAAAGGGGATAGGAAGAAGGAGCCGAATTTTTTTTGAGCAATAATACCTCCCTTAGTCAACAAAAAAAACTTCTCCACCAATCAAACCATGCCAAGTCCTCCAAGTATTAAATGCAATGAAAACAACAGTAAGAGACATCAAATTGGACATCAAATTCGGAGGAAACCGAGGGAGGAAACAGCTGCAGCCCAACTTCTTCTTCTTCTTATATATAAACATTAGAAGCTCATTAAGAGAAAACAAACGAATGCCATAAATCCTCAACATCTTCCAGTCCGAAAATACTCCCAAACAACAACCAAATCAAACTGAAAACAAAGAAAAAACGGATCATAAAACATAAACTCGGATCAAAGGAAATACAAAGCCAAAACCCTCAAAAACGAGCTCAAAGGTATGTTGACATGATTCAAAGGATTTTTGTTCAAATATATGATTTGTAACTGACTTAAAATTATCTTAGGAACATATTAAACACAAACACAAGCTTCGGATTGCACTCAACGAGCTTCAACAAGGTAAAGAATCGAACCGAGGAAGAAGATGATGAACAGTGCAACGCTGCCTTAAGGCTGGCAGTGCAAACGCTGTACACCGGCGACTTACATGTATAGGCCGGCGGCTTATAGGCGGCTTACACTCAAACAGAGGCTACGTAAAATAATTTTCGCGTAAAACTTGAGTGTAAGCCGGCTACCTGGAGATATAAAATTTTTACTTCAAAACAATTTACACGGCACCTGGAGATATAGGCCGGCTACTTTGAGCCGGCTTACAGCTAAAATTTCTCCAACGAAAGCTTTTTTGACCTAAACCGAATTTATGTATATATATATATATATAATATATCTACTAAGTATGATATATGTATGTTATATAAATATGCATTAGATAGTGACTGTAATACAAAATATTTAAATCTATTTAGAATGAATATCTAATTAACTTTGAAACCCCTAGAATTAAGAAAATATTTAGAGTTAAATAAAGTATTATTAGTCTAATTATTTTGTTTTAACAAGATAAATATATAAGAATGGAAATTGAATAAAGTTAATTTCCTGAGTAATATGACTTCTAAAAATAACCAAATAATTATGTGAGATTAAATAGGAAAAAACACGACGATACTAAATATCAATATCGATCTAAAACACTAATCACATGTAGGAATTTAGCTAATTGTATTAATGAATATTTTTCTTAAATAGGTGACTTTGACTCATTAGAAGAGTCTACCAGCAGATTACTACGACTGAGTCGGTATGAGCAGGTGAGTATTCAGACATATTGTACTGGTTTGATATAAATATTCGAATATGTAATGCAAGATAATCAAATGAATGATTATTGAAAATAATATGATTTGATTGTATGATTTAAAATATCTTATACAAGCGATAATGCAATGGTTGGTGTTGTGCAGTAGTATAATGATGATTGTGTGTAATGTATGGTCACCCCAAAATTGATTAAGAATTATGGACTTAACAAAATAATATGAACATGCATTGCACGAATTGCATATTGCATATGGTTGTGATAGCCTGCTATGTATTAATATTTCGGATCTCTGTTTTTGCTTGGTTGATCCAATGTGTGAGTCTTCCAAGGTTCTCTTTGGTCTGGTCGGTCCTATGAGGAACTAAAAGGCACCGAAGAACGTCGCCCGTAGAATCGCTTTGAAATGATTAATACTTAGGGAGTTTCTAAGGGGATTGCAGGAGATGGTTTGTTCAAGCCACTATATTGAAAGTGATAGCATTAAAACAAGAAATCGTTGATTTCTTTTATGTACTTAGTCTCTCTTGGGCAGGTGAGTCATTGAATGCTGGTTCTTCAACCCATTAAAAAGAGGGCGTAAATCTTTTTCATGTTTGGATTCTAGATCATCCAAACTTGTATCTGTGCATATGGTTGAGTGCTTGCATTGCATATGATTTGTTAATGACTTGTGTGATGTATGGTATGCCTGGTTATTTACTGAGCTGTGGTTTCGCTCATACTCCTATAGTCTTTTCAGGTTCCTTTTACGACCCTGGTTAGTTGCATCCAGGAATATGTCTCCGGTAAGAGCTTTGAAGCTAGAAGTCTACAGATATATTTTAGGTTGATGGTTTTGTACTATTACAGTAGATCATTTAGTTGTATACTTCAAAGGAGATATATGGTTTGTAATAGTTTGTAATGGTTATTCACTAAATCATTTCTCTCATATATTTGTTATTTCTTATCAAGCAACTTAAAAGATTCTGTTGTTTTGAAAACCTATCATTCTCTGAAGGTAATCTAGTAATAGTGTGCAAGTGTAACTTGTTTACTACTACTAGGGTACCCTCGGGGCGTGACAGATTGGGTGCAATGTATGATCACCAAGAAATTGAATAAGAACTATTGACTTAATAAAATAATCTGGTCATGCATTGCACGTACTGCATCACTGCATAAAGATGTGTGACAGTCTGCTACGTATTAATGTTTCGGTTCTCTATTAACGCTTGGTTGTTCTAATGTGTTAGTTCTTCCAAGGTTTTCTTTGTTCCGTTGGTTCTATGGGAACTAAGTGGTAATGAAGAACGCTGCTTATAGTATCACTTTGAAATGATTAATACTTAATGAGTTTCTAAGGTGGATACAGGAAATGGTCAGTTAAATTTATTATATTTAAAGTGATAACCCTAAAACGAGAACTCGTTGATTTTCCTGTAAACTTAGTCTTTCCTGGGCAGGTGGGTCATGAGGTAATTGTTCTTCAACCCTGAAAAAGAGGGCATCAATCTTTTTCCCTATTTGGATTCTAGATCATCCAAGATTATATCTGTGCATATGATTGAGTGCTTGCATTGCATATGATTTGTTAATAACTTGGGTGATGTATGATATGTCTGGTTATTCACTGAGCCATAGTTTCACTCATACTCCAACAGTCTTTTTAGGTTTACACTTCGACCCTGGTTAGTCGCTTTCAGGATTATGGCTCCGGTAAGAGCTTAGGAGCTGGAAGTCTATGATTATACTTGGGAATTTATGGTTATGTTTTCCTAGAATAGAGTAGCTAGTGCTATTTTATCAGTTGTGAACTACAATAAGACTACATGGATTGTAATAGTTCCGTGATACTTTATGATTACGATAGCAGTTATTTACCAATTTATTTCTTACATGTATTTATCATTTCTTATCAAGCAACTAAAAGATCCTGTTGTTTTGAAAACCTGCCACTCTTTGAAGGTAATCTAGTGATAGTATTTAAGTATGACTTGTTTACTTCTACTAGGATACCCTCGGGGAGTGGCAACTTGTAATTATCTCCACAGGTACTTCCTCATGTCTCCCAAGAATTTCTTAAGATTCAATCAACCTACATACCAACTCTTGAGATGGTCCTAGAAGAGTGGCCAATTCTTCTAAACTTATGAGTTTGTAAATTTCAGGAGCACAGGATTACCATGAGTCTGCTTCAAAAAGCGATTGCATCATCCTAACAAACAAATCCACGTTATCATTTCTTGAATCAATGATCCATTCCGAAATAGATTTATCTTGAGGATCTTTTCCAGTATGGGTCAAGGAGGAAGATGGTGTGTTTGATGTATCTAGAGCATAGTCATAATGTGAATGTGGAGAAAAATGTGAGACAAGTCTCCCACTTTGACATTCAAAAGTCCATTGTCGTCCATCACATTCCTTGCAAATCATATCATTAAGAGTCATAAGGTCAATATCTGGAAATTGTTGATAAAATAGAGGATAATGCATTTGTATAACATGAGCTAGAAGGATGACAATATGGATTAAGGCATTTATAAGACCCATGATCACCTCCACAATACAAACACAAAAATCCAATGAAATTCATAGTTCACACAGTCATGAAGAATCAAGAACACATTCAATCAAAACAAATTACCCCAAAAAGCATAAAAAAAATAGTTACAATAGTAGATACTAAAGCTTTTCCTAGTATTGGCTTACTAGATCCCCGACAACGGCGCCAAAAACTTCATAATTGCCTTGAAGCGTAGTTTTAAATTTATAAAGGCCTGTTCTTAATTCACCATAAAGGTAATAGGTAGTGTACCTATTGATTCCAGAATAGAATTAATACGGGTGTCGTCCTTTAGGATCTAGATATCAAGTACTAGTATTACCATTTCTCTACTATGTAACCGACTATTTTGATGATTTACTATTTTATCTAAATTACTTTGAAACAATATTAACACAGATCTAATAACAAACAAGATTCAATAAGATCAAATGATTCAAGTTTTTTTTTTTTTTTGTCTTACCTCCAATTTATCATGTGAATATATGGCAACTTATACTAGATAATTAAGATTTAGTTCTAAAGCTATAGATTTCCTTAAGCAAAATGTCAATTCTTTCGAATCCAATAATTTGTCTAAACCTAAGTTAATCAATTAGGATGTCTCCTCAATCAATAGCAACCTAAATTTGCATTAATAACATGAACTCATTTTCATTTTCATAATAGAAGATTATTGCTATTCTATGTCTAGAATTACAAACAAATCTCTTCAATTGCATAGATCAAATCATAAAAGCAATCTTTCAATTAACTTAAATGAAAATCACACATAAATCTGTATTTTCGGACATACAAACTTAAGAAACGGTTAAAAACATGCAATTGAACAAAAGAACTTCAATCTTTCATTAAGAATAAACCTCATCGCATGATAAACATAGAGTTCAACAAAACCCAGATCTACAATTTCACTCTTCCATAGTATCTTATGATAATACATGAAATTCAAAACAGAAAATTGAAATCATGATACCACCCGAAAAGAATAAAGCTAAAAAATTTCGGATCTTCAATCCGTGATAATCTTGACTTGTTGCTAGAATTCTGAAGAACTCGTGTATGATTTTTATATTGCTCTCTTGTCTTCTTGTTTGATTCTTCCTCCATCATCAATTTATAATGATTCTTACATAAATGGAATTGAATGCTCACTATGGAGGAAATGGAAAGTTACGGGAGTTACGGGTCTCTTGGCTTTCCAAAGTAATACCCCTTTAATGCCCAATAGACGTTTCTTTAATAAATAGGGGGTTACTATTGAATCAAAAAGCCGTTTCTTAAAAATTAACGGATAGTCAAATCGACAGGTTTAGGGGCAGGTCGTATCACTAAGCATGTCGGGCTATTTTCCTTTATGTAAAAATTATTACGACTGGGGACACGGCTTGTCCCAGAGTTGTGTCCTTTGCTGTGGTCTTTTTTCTTCATTGACATAACTTGGGATAGGGCTTATCCCAGAAATGTCCCTTGCAAAGTTAATTTTCCAAATTGACACAGTTTGTGACAGGTCATGTCGCTGTTGTGTCTTTTCAAAACTTAAGATTTATACCTTGATTGTGCTCTTCCTTGACATGGTTGAAAGACATGGCATGTATTTGTTGTGTTAACCACTTTTTAGTCCAAACATTGCATTTTTGACCCGTTTTTCCTTCTCTTTATAAAATATCTTCTTTAAAGACCTCAAAGTATAAATTAATATTTTTAAGTGCCAAATTCATAATCTTTATCAATAAAAATCATAAAAGTCCATTTTGACATTCATAAAATAGGATAATTTTTGTTTATCAAATTCCCCACACTTGAGTAATTGCTTGTCCTCAAGCAAACAATAAGGACAATAAAAAGCTTTTCAAAAATAAAGTAGCTTCTAAAGTTGTAGTGAGTTCTTCTAATAACTTGGAAAGGTATAACTTTATATTTTTGTTAAACCATAGATTTTATATTTCATATAAACTTATTCTTAAGTGATAAAATCTCATTTTTATCAAATATTTTTAGAGCTTGAAAAATTTGGACAACAATCTTAATGGCATGATTTATGAGAATAATAGCAAGCAAATATAACATAAATAATAAATAAAATCAAGTATTGGGAGTCTTAGCTTATTCAAGGCTCCCGAGACTAAGAAGTAGACTAGTCCTAAAAGAAAAATAAGATGAAAGAAAGAAAATTTTGTTTTGACTTGATGAGGACAAGTCTAAAACTAGAGACTAGTCTTAAAATAGCAAGAAATAAATAAATGCAATGAAAAATAGATAAATTACTTTGCATGGAAATAAATAAATTGCAAGTGAGCTTATATGCTCTAAAGAATATATATACATATATAAAACATAATAATACTTAGATATAATAACAATAATATGAACAAAATAACAACATAAACATAAATAGATTTTCATGAGAAAGAACAATACATGAACATATTGTACCTTCCATAACATTTAGTTTTTGGAAACTCACACCATGGTCATGTAAAGTTACATGACATGAGAAGAAGAAAGTATGGAGAAAATTTTACCTAAAGAAGGTTTTTGAAGTGTTATGTGGTTATGGGTTTTGTGTAGGTAGAAAGTGGTTTGAGATTATTTTGAGAGAGTTTTGGGAGGATATTTGGAGAGGGTTTTGAGAGAAGAATTTGAGAGAGTTTTAATAGAGAATTTATGAGTAGTAATTGTGTGAAAAAAGTAAAAGAGGAGAGGGATATTTATAGGAAATGAGGAGTGAATTTTTGTGTGATTTAAATAAAAATAAATTAAAACAAATTGAGAGGAATTGAAGGGGGAGGGGCACCGGCCATGTGATAGAGGAGAGAGAGAAGAGATTTGTTTTTGTGTTTTTGTTAAATAATTGTAATATTAAGTAAGGTAGATGTGAAATAAAGTTATGGGAAAGGTAAAAGTAAAGGTTATAGGTTATGGTATTTATAAGAGTAGGTATAAGAAAAAGTAGAGATAAAAGAATAGTAGAATAGTAGTGATTGTAATGTAAAGTAGATATGACTAATAAAGTACTGGTAGTAAGAAAATACGTGTATAATTGCGATATATGTTATTTTTTACTTACCGAAAAATATAAAACTGATATTTTTTAAATCTTTATGTTTTTAGGAGTCTAACGGTATATTTGGAATATTTTTACTATTCCGAGCCCCGGGACACGTTTTTCAAGAACTATGTCAGATCGGGTTTAAAATGATTCGCGGTTTTACTAATCTGATCTTTTAAGCTTCTTTAGGTAATTACGCACTATTCTACATACTAAACTCTTACTTACTTTCTTCGGGTTGCTTATTCGGGACTGCCAGACTTAAACTATTACGTCTAGCTAGGGTTTTGTTGACTTTAGGGTTCCGGTTGACTTACAGATTAGGGTTTTAAGATAAACCGATTCCAAAAATTTGGGGGTTTACAATATCTTGTCATCAAGAATGATAAGATCATGAGTTCAAAAAGAAAAAGAAAAGTTAGACATGGTTGCCTCCTAAGAAACGCACTTTTTTACGTCATTGGCTCGACTTATTAACAAAAATGATACTCTCATCCACCAGGATCCCAAACAAATGTGTCCTGGACACAAGTTTTTACCAAAATTAGCAAAATTTGCTGCTCATCTAGTTTTCTTTTTAAGCATAACAATTTCAGCAAAAATTTCAGAAAAAATTCATGGGGAGAGTGATATTAGAAATTTGGTTCTATCTCAAAATCAATGATATATCCAATAGGCTCATTATCTCCCAAACATCCAATGATCTCAACAGATGGAGAGAAATTAATATCTTCAACTGCTATCTCTTTTTCCATCTCTCCAAACATCTCTTCTTTTGGGGTAACTTGAGGACACGACTCTAGGACAAGCCATGTCCCCAGCCGTCTCAATTTTTACATCAAGGAAAACAGCCCGACAAGCTTAGTGACATGGCCTGTCCCCAAACCTGTCAATTTGACAGTCCATTACTTTTTGAGAAACGACTTTTTTATTGAATAGTAACTCCCTATTTATTAAAGAAATGTTTATTGGACATTAAAAAGGTGTTACTTTGGAAAGCCTAGAGACCAGTAACTCTCGTAACTTCCCATTTCCTCCATCAATGAGCATTCAATTCCATTTATGCAAAGATCATTATAAAATGAAGATAGAGGGAAGAATCAAAGGGGAGAAGATAAGAAAAGGAGAGATAGAGACAAGAAAAAACACACTTTTGTGTACTTTCCCAGCAACATTTGTGCTTAATGTATCAATCTATCACGGACATTGTTTGTATTGCTAATCTAATTTTAGATCCTTTCTATTTCTCCTTGTTATTGATTTATATTGTTTTATCTATTGAGGAGTAGTTTAATATTGCTTGGATATTGTGGATCATTGATTGATTTCATGTGATTCCCTTGTTCTTAATTTCAAAACATGTTGATTTTATTGTATTCAATAGTTTGCGCCTAAGAATGAGTCTAATTGGATGGTGCATCCTATTGGATTCACGTTTGATTTTTGTTAAAAATAGACTGAGAGGTTGATTTAATAAATAGATCTAAAGCTATTGATGAGATTGCCCATAATCACCTAGAGATAGGAATGGTGAAATCTTCTATCACTCATTTTGAAATTCATTAGTTTGGTTTTAAAACGAAGGATTCTTGTTCTTTATGCAATTAAAGTTGCTAATAGTCGCGAAGAGATTCCGGTAGTTTGGCTTATGTTTAGGTGGTTTTGACTTTGAGAGAAGCCTTAGCATAATTTAGTGAATCCGATGGTTCAATAATCAATACAACTTTTTGTGAACATTCTTGAGTCATATGAATAGATCTTAGGTCAAGCATGACCCAAGCAACCTTGTGAATTGATTTATCCTTTTGTATGCTTACTGCGAAATCTGTGAATATTAGACTTAGTTTAGTTTCTATATATATAAAACCAAATCTGATTTTTTTTACTAGATAATAGGAAAAGAGTGAGTAGAAATACTCGTCAACGTTCCCTAGGAATATGACCTAGATCATTTCTCTATGCTACATCTGATGGATGCGCTTGCGCTGTAAGACCATAGTTGAAAAGAAAACGATTTAGAAAATTTATTAATTTAAAACTTAGTCTTTTGAATCTATCAAGTTTTTGGCATTGTCTGGTCATGATTGCCCAAGTTACATTGGATTCCACCATCCTCTAATGCAAAGCATAGACAATCTAATTGTCTAAAAGTAGATGGTGATATTTTATCATGAAAATTATGCTCTTGAGACACGTGTCAAGCTAGGAATTGAAAGCAATTTTTCGAATCAAGTTTTGATCTTAAGTGCATTGATACACAGTATTTGACCCTTAATTATAAATGCTAAAATGTGCTTTAGTTGAGTATTTTAATGAATAAAATTATTAAAAAAACACCTAAAATACTTCCCAATTGATTTAGAGCTTCCAAATTGTATTTGAAGATAAAAGGAAGAGTTTAACCGAGTTTTATGCGATTTGAGAGTGATTTGATCAAGACTTGATGGAGTTTTGTGAAAGACACAAGTTAGACACAATTGTGTCCTAAGTTGTGTCACTGGTAGGGCTTGAATTGCATGTAAAAATTTCATCCAAGCAATGACACAACCGTGTCCTACCTAGGTCTATGTTTTGGAAAAATCAGGCAGAAAGGGACATGATGCATCACATAGTTATGTCAAAACCTGTGTCCTAACCAGATTTTTGGCATAAGTTTGTTTTGAAATTTTCAAAAGGAAATGATCTAATTTGAGAGCGTTTTTAGGGTTATTGTAGGAAAGCTTCAAATTTTAATTCTATAATACCCCAAATTCTACATGAATATAACTTAAATTAATTATTAAAATAGATAATGGGATCCTAATAAAGCTTCAGAAAGTGTTAGAAAAATTACCCTTAATTTTTTTCACAAACTTAAATATTGATAATACCAATATAGGTAATAGAAGGCATATTTAAAATAAATAAAATGAGTTTGGTATTAAAGGAATTTTTCAATACGTAACTAGATATGAGTATAATTGCATAGTTAATATATAACTAAAGACCATGAGCGAATAGCATGATAGTAAACTAGATTCTTGAAATAATTCCAAAGGGCAAACAAATGATGAACTTTAATTTAAAATTTTTTAAATAGATCCAAGCCTAAAAATTTATTGAAGACCCTAAATTATTATGCGCCATAGATGTGTATACGTATATATGTAATCGTAGTAATAATAATAGTACGTGTATATCTATAGGTATATATTATTGAACTTAAATATAATTTCCAACTTATTGTAAACATCAACATAAATTTGCTACATTATTAATAATATATATGATCATTTTGTCATTGATACTATTATAATTTTTACAATATTTTTTATAGTATGATTTACTAAACTTATGATAAGTTAATAATATTGATTATATAAGATCACAATTATTATATTACTAATGCACTGTTGTTATAATTATAAGTTATCATATTATAATTACATTATAACTAATATTATAATATTAATGACCAATTATAATAGTATGATTATAATTTATCATTTATGATGATAAGTAATATTATTAAAGAATGTATAGTAATCTTGTCACTAAATATCTAACAAACTATAAATAATTTATAAAATGATTTTAAACCCTTGAAAATTTCGGTTGTCAACTCGTTGAATCGAATTTGTCATAATTTTGAACTTTAGAATCTAAGCTCAATCTGATATATTTAGGAGCCTAATCGATGACACTGAAACCCAATAGATTTGGAACTTTAAAATGGGACCTTTAGACAAGGGAAGCCAAATTATACACTCTCAATCCCCAAACAATATCTCAAGAAACAAAATAACAATATGACTACAAAATAAATAGTAAACAATTTTGTTACTCAAACAAATAACTTGACCTTGAGAGATACGTTCTAAAAAACCTAAATAATGTAAAATAAAAATGTATCGCATGTAAAGTTTTATTGACAAATAACCCCATATCAACAAAAGATTAATCATTTGAACTCCAATTGTCAATTCAAGCTAGATAAATAAATCAAACTTAAATGCAAACCAAACTTAGCAACTGGCACTATAAGCAACACATAGCACCCCAATCATTAAACTAATTTCAAGTCTAAAGCAACCAAATCAAACTAATTATAGTAATCAAACCAAATCTTCATCAACCAATTTCTAATTTTATCTTAAAATCTACCTAAACCCATTCACGAAAGCTAGGAAAACCAAGTACAAATCCATTAACCAAAAAAAACCAAAATTACAATGCAATCAAATTAGTCAAACAACTTATCTTCCCTTAAATCTATGCTACTTCCTAGGGAAGTTAAACATGCTTGGCTCTTCTTAATTTAAGGCCCTAAAATACACCTAAAACATGCTTAGATAGTGCATCTACCACCAAAAAATCCCAATGCAAAATCTATTGACCTTGTCCTTTATTCAACTTAATTATTTTCCTTTTTGTTTCTCTTGCTTCTTCTTGGTTTTCTCTCATATTCAGTTGCTACATGATCCTCTTCCTTCTTCTTGCATCGGGCCAAAATAGCCACAACGCGCCACCATTCAAATAGATTAACCCGGTCATCTTGATCCCTTTAATTAACATGTCCATTGCTTTTTTTCCCTCTCCTTTTTTTTTCTTTTGTCTTCTAGTGTGTGCCTACGGCTGATGCACTATTCCTTCCTTCCTTTCAACTGAACAATAGTAAGAGAAAGACAACACCAATACGTGCTTTGCTACTTTTCTTTTAGCTCTTCCCAACATCAACGACAATAACCCAATACACGACTACACACACACAATTTAAATAGATGAGTCAATTACTTTCCTCAGCCACTACTACTTTATCTTCCTTTTTCTTATTTTCACCGATTAG
The DNA here is from genome assembly GCA_024138025.1 of Combretum micranthum. Taxonomy (NCBI): domain Eukaryota; kingdom Viridiplantae; phylum Streptophyta; class Magnoliopsida; order Myrtales; family Combretaceae; genus Combretum; species Combretum micranthum. The sequence continues at coordinate 2,980,482 of JAMXBD010000005.1, forward strand.
CAAACAAAAATATGAGAGACAACACAACCCACACAATTGTTGATATGTCTTTTATAATCTATTCACTTTGTAGGAAGTTATGCTTTATTTGACCCATTTTTAAATAAATTCCTATGAATTTTTGTGCTTTTATTAGTTAAATATTGTTTTTCAACTCCTAGGATCAAGAAAAGAAGAAACAAAGTGTTTAAAATCAATTTTGGAGCAAAACAACATGATGGAGTAAAGACAAACTCAACCATGGCTGCCAAAGACCCTAACCTAAGGCAAGAACACAAGGCAAATACAAATTGCACCCAAAACAGGACCCTAAACCTGAGTCATTGATTACACTAATATAACCATTAATAGACTTTAGATTATGCCTCAATTATACCAATGATTTACTCTAAGACATTCACGCCTTGCAATGCAAAGTACAAGATCAATCGCACCCAAAGTCAAGCACACGATTCCACTCGCAATGGAAGCCGAACCCAAAATAGTGAATCGGACGAAGAGAACATAACTTAAATTGTGATCAACCTTTGATCCTACGATCAATTGCAGGTATAATCAAGGGAATAATTGAAGACATGATCTAAAGTCTATTAAGGCGTGGTTGTATCAATGTAATCCGTGGTCAAGTCGAGGGCACGATTTTGGACACAATTCGTACTTTTGCCTTGCTTTCTTGCCCTCGATTGGGGTCTCTAACAACTACAGTTAAGTATGTCTTTACTCATTCATTTTTTTTTTTTTTTTTTGCTCCAAATCTAATCTTAAACACTTTATTTCTTCTTTTCTTGATCCTAGAAGCTGAAAAACAATAGTTAGACAGTAAAAGCACAATTCACATGAATTCATCTAAAAATGGATCAAATAAAGCATCAATTCTTATGAATGGAATAAAGACTTATCAAATTCCTCCCACACTTAAGTTTTATCCTCAAGCAAAACATCAATTCAAAAGGCAATGCTTCTTGAATAGGAAAATAAATCAATCTTAAAAATAACTTTTTCAAAAATTTTATGACTACTCGAGCAGCATTAGTGGGTAAGGCTTGTGCTTCTACCCATTTTGACACGTATTCTACTACCACTACGATATATTTATTGCCAAAAGAGCTAAGTAATGGTCCCATAAAGTCAATGCCCCAAACATTGCCTTGTTTTCTTGCGCTTAGTTGAAGTTGAGTCTATCTTTACTCATTCATGTTGTTTTGCTCCAAATCTTTTTTTAAACACTTTTTTTCTTCTTTTCTTGATCCTAGGAGTTGAAAAACAACTTCTAAACAATAAAAGCACAAACTTCATAAGAATTTATCTAAAAGTTGATTAAATAAATCATAAATTCCTATAAACGGAATGGAGTATAAAGGACTTATTAAGCATCTCAAAAGAAGCAAATGATCTTTCCACTTAGGCTAACCAGTCATCGAATTCATCAAGTTTGTCAAAGTCTCCATCGAAGTATCGATTACTCTCGATGAAGTCAAGTAAAGTGCTCTATAAGGTCTTGGTGGTGGCAGCGGCAGCAACGGAGCAATTTGTGATTGCTCTACTAAAGGCATAGGTGCTTCAGGTATGGCCCCTTGGGTGTTGGTAGCGGAGATACGTTGTGAGTTTGAGTTGTCCTATAGTTGTGAAGACATCTCTTTGTTGGTATAGTGGTGGTGCAGCTTGTTGGTTTTCTTACTCTAGGGGGGTGGGTGGGTCGGGGGTGGGGGGGTGGGGGGGTTACGCGAACTCACGATTCTATGTTCTCCTTGATAAGCTATTTTAATGTTTTAGATTGAGTGAGTTTTTATCTTTCTTCAACTGAGATTGTTGTTTATGCAAACATTTTGGAAATCATAGAAATTTATTCTCAAAAAGTGTATAAAAGTTTCATAAAATATTCATGAAAATTGAAATGCAAGCTTCATAATAATGAAATTGCAAAGATTGAAATTCTTCATAAGGATAATCATTACACTTAAGTCATAACAGAAAAATACATTACAAGGAAAGTGGTCGCATACATCAAAGAAGACAACACTTGAACACTAGGGATAGCTTATTACTCCTACATTACTTATGTTAGCACACATTACTTAAACATTTAAAAACTTGCTAGGTCAAAGGTAAAAACTAGATATCTTCTTAATTGATCTAAAACAAGCGAATAAGGAGGCATTCTTCATGATGAGGCAACACTTTCTTGTGGGGTCGTCATCCTCCTTTTGCTTTTGTATTGGTGGGTAGGTACTTGGACTTGCCATCTCGCCTTCAAAGGTCTTTTGCTCTTTTTCTTGTGTCGGCAATAGGGTTAGAGGAAACTTGGAATTGGACCCACTAGCTCCCATTCCCATTCATTTTGAGGATTTTTCTTCCTAGCAGTCGCCATTTCGATTCTTTGATCCCATCCATATATCTTACCTTTTTCCTTCTCATTTGGTGGCAATAGTACAAGTCCCCAAGTTTTGGCATATTGGTAGAAGTATTAATTATCAAGTTCTCATAACTTAGGGTGGTTGATCATATGGTCTTCTACGTAAGCGTACTTGTCCCTATTGATTTCCACGTGTAGAAGTAGGGTGTTTTTGGACTTGCCAAGTTTGAAACTATAAAAGATATGTTTTCTAAGCCTTTGTGGTGCTCGGTGAGTTTAGCAATTTTCTTTAGGACATAAATCATTTCAATATCCGGTCATTGCATCTCCGAGTGTTCTAAGACAAGGTGTTCACTCCACTTTGTCCCGTATAGGCCTATTCGCTTCTTATCTAAGACTTTTTAAAGTGGTATCAGTTTTCTTGATTGAGCATATTCCTCACATAAAATCCTTTGTCTTTCTCTATATTCTATCAAGGATCCATCCTTCCTAAGCTTGCAGTTATGAATCCTATCTTCGACCACTACTTCATCCAACTGTTCATTAAACATTAAACCAATCTTCTTAGCAACTCCACATATTTGTTTTAAAGCTACCCATTCCTCCTACGTTTCTAATTCTAAACCTATTGTATTTTTCCCTAATTTTGATGCTCTAATACCAACTTAAACTGTCATACCCCAAAGAGTACCCTAAATATGATAATCCACCGTACATAATATTAAAACTTAAGAATAAATACCTTAGTTGCTCAAAAGCTTTCAAATTATGCACAAGGCGTACTTTCATAACTGGAGTTATGTATTTTAAGACGATAGCAATAGGGCATGCAAGAATTACTAAACATAATTTTATAACTTGATATACATACCTGATTAGATATAAGATGGGAAGAGAGAGAGAGAGAGAGAGAGAGAGAGAGAGAGAGAGAGAGTAAAGAAAAGAGAAAAGTAATATGTAATAGATTAGATAAAGGTTGTATGAAAAGTATTTTATTTTTAGAAAAGTGGGGAACCTCTCGCCGGTTTTTGGAATTCGACATCAGGAAGTGTTTTCACACCATTGACCGACATCGACTCATCCCAATCTCTAAAGCAGAGATCGACGATCCCAAGTTATTTGACTCCTTTTAGAAAGTCTTTTCCGCCGGACGACTCGTAGGAGGTCAGAAGGGCCCTTTCTCCGTCCCACACAATGTACTACTATCGGCCCTACTGGGCAACGTCTACCTACACAAGCTCGATCAGGAGATAGGGAGATTCGACAGAAGTACGAAATTCCGATTGTTCAGAGAATCATATCGGTTCTATTAAGGACAGGTCGTATTGATGACCAAGAAAACTCTGGGGAAGAAGCAAGCTTCAATGCTCCCCAAGCCAGTTTCGGTAGTGGTAGTAGCTTCAAAGGAATTGGTAGTATGTCTTGAATAGGAAAGCATTCATAATGTATGAACTCAACCCATGTTCAAGAGCTTGAACATTGTAATATGTAGGTTATGGTATGTGCTAGAAGTAGGTCTGTAAGAATAGCGACACAAGTGCTGGAATGAATAGTAATGAATAGAAATAATAGTAAATAAATGACAAACTATTTACCGGTAAAAACTAAAATGTGTGTATAAGCTGCTATAACTAATATTTTTATGAATCGATAAGATTTTATCTTATGTTATAAAAATAAATTATTATTCTATTATTAATTATTTGTTGGATTGTTTTACCTTAATTTATATATTGGTGATCGGATACAAAAACTGATATTGAAAAGGTCTTGAAAGGTTAAGGTTTCAAAAACTTCTATCATTTTAGGTTAAAAACTTTAATTTTAGCTTATTCCTAGGGTCTGCATGCCTTACTCAATTGAGCCCAATTGGTGCTTTTGGGGGAAACAAAAGGCCTAGGTCTGGGATTCGACTCCCATAAGCTACGGCTTGGAGTCAACTCTGCTGGGAGAATAATACCTTCTTGTGCTCTGGTTGTGCCTGAGGGTGCGTTGGAGGGCTAGTGTACCTGGCATCACGGTTGCTTGCTGATGTACTTGAGGTGGTAAAGGCGTGACATTTAAATTTATGAAAGGTGTTCCCTTTGAGGGAAACAAAAGGCCTAGGTCCAGGGTTCGACTCCGACAAACTATAGCTTGGAGTCAATTCTAAACAATACCTGATTGTGTAAGCTCTGGAAAATTTCAGTAAATAATTCTACAATGAACTTCGAAAATAAACCCTAAAAATCACTCCAAATTAAAACCGAATTTCAACTAGTCCAAAAACACGAGCGAATCCAGAAATTTCCGAATCTTGAGAAAAATAAGAATCCCTAAAAGCAAAATAAGAACTCAACATACTTCAATTCCAAAACCACTACGTACGAAAAAATTCCATATTTAACTCTAACTTATAAAATCGGGTAATATAAAGCTCAAAAACAAATTATTAAAAAGTAAATAATGATTAACCTTCGAAAATAAAACTCAATTCAAGAATTATGAAAACGTTTAAAGATATTAAATACTTACAAAATTAAAATTTAAGATAAATTTCTCAAATCAAATATGTTGTATAAACATAAAATATCAGTTTCCAAATTGATAAAGATCTAAACCTAAAATCATCCGGAAACCCTAAGTGGAATATAATAGTTTAAGTGCAGCAATTTAGCGCTCCTAACTCTAGAGGCCAAGATGTAGTTAAGTGTGTAGAATAGCTTATAGTAATATAAGTTTGATTAAAAAGATCAGATTAGTAAATTTTTGACCTATTTCGAACCCGTTCAGATACAGACTTCGAAAAGCGTGTCCCGGAGCTCGAGATATAAAAAATATACCAATAGTGCCATTAGACTCGTAATTTCATAAGATTTCTAAATATATCAGTTATATAATTTTTTAGATTATAAAAGTTACAGTTATAACCTTTTTATCCGTATTTCATTACTACCGATAATTAATTTGTCTTTTATACTATTCACTTTTATTTCATTACATAATTTTAATATTCTTATAAAGCCTTATATTTTTAGATAAATATTTTATATATTATAGAAAATTTTGTTTTTCTAAAATTTAGTTCGTTTCGGGTTTTACGGGATCAGATTCTGTTTAAGATCCGATACTAAAAAATAAAATAAATTAATTTAATAATTGAAAAATATTTTTAAAATATTTTATTTTCATAAAATAATTTTTTAGAATTTTTCGAGTTATAAAAATATCATTTATAGCCCCTATTCACGTATTTTGATCATACCGGTAACATATTTGTTAAAATACTAAAATAATTCAAATAATTGTTTAATTTTAATTATGAAAAATCTGATACAAATATTTGGGATAAATTTTCTAATTTTATTTTATTTTATTCAGAAAGTACTTTTACAACCCATACCTTCAAGTACGCCTTACACATATCACTTCCTTTTCACTTCAATCTTTCTACACTTTATCCCACACTCCTTGGCAGAATTTTTGACCTCCTTTGCTGCCATTGTCCTTTTATTTAATCCTAATTTGACTAAAATAAATAATTTCCACTCCTTCTTAAAGAAGCTATACACACCATTTATTACACAATTTAATTTCTAGTCAAATTTTCAACAAATTCCTCTCTCTCTCTTCCCTCTTCACGTGGACAACCCCCATTTCTGCTTGTTTTATTTTTTTTGCTCTTCAATTCATTAAAACACATTTAATACACTCATTTTCTCTCTCTCCTTCATTTACTCCTTCTTCCTTTTTCATTCCTTAACCTTTTCTCTCTCTTTTTTTTCCCTCTCTTTTCTTCTTCTTCTTGCTCTTGTTCTTCAAAGAACAAGCTGCCCCCTTTTCTTCCATGAGCTCCCACACATATTTTTAAAGATTTCTAAGCAAATCTTCTTCCCAAACTCCATAAGTGATATAGGTAAAGTGTAATGAAGGTTCATGCATCAAATGATCTTCCATAAGCTTAAAAGCTTAGAATGATGATGCCAAAAATGAAACACTCCTCTTCTCCACTATTATTATCTTGTATCATAATTATTTTCTTGTTTAAAGTTGATATATTTGTAGATCTAACTTTTTGTAGCTTTGATTTTTGTTTATGCCATAGATCTTGCTATATGAGTTATTATTTTTGTTATTCCTTATGATTTATGCATATTCACCATCACATAACTTTGTAGCGATTCATGCATATAACTAGATCTAGTTGTTTTTAGGTTCATACATGCATTAGACTTTGTTTTATGTTCAAGCAACTTGTAATAGCATGATGATGTAGGAAAGTTGTAAAAAACTCAAGATCTATTTTATTTTCAACCAAAATAATTTTTAAAAATTCGGATGAAAATGGAATCATATTTAGAAAAGTTGTTTTTCAACTTCAAAATGTGTATTTTTCATTTAAAATGAAGGGCTTAGGGTATAGATAACATAAATGAAGGATTTTGATGAGTAAAGTTTAGATCTATGAGTTTATAGCTTACTACCATGCATTTGTTTTATTAGTTTATGTTCATATTAAGTATAGATCTTAGTTTTAAACTCAAACAAAATTGTGAAATTCGTATTTTGGCAAACCCCATTAAAAACCACTTTCCAAAGTTCAAAATGCAATTTTTACTTAAGATCATGAGGGCTTAATATATGTATATCATCAAGACTTCTTTTTACAAGAATCAAAAGTGATTTTCAAAAGTTATTTTCAAAATAAAAATTCTATTTCGGATTTTGGCCAAGGCATATTTTAAAAACATGTTTTCCAACTCAAAAATGAAGTTTTTATTAAGAAATGAAAGGCTCTTAGGATAGGATATGTAAGGAATGGATTTTCATAAGTTTAGATAGATTTTATCAAAAGATATGTCCAAAAATAAATTTGTAAATTCGGATCCCAACCAAGACTAATTTTGAAAACCTATTTTCCAACTTCAAAACAAGACTTTTATTAAAGAAATGGAAGCCTTAAGGTATATGTTTGATTAGGAAATGGTTTTTGAAAGACTAAATGAGTTTTACAAAGAAAACATGCTCAAATGAATTTCTCAAAATTCGGATTTGAAAATAGCCACAATTTAAACACCTATTTCCAAATGCCAAAATGATAATTTTGATAGGAAAATGGAAGTCCTAGGGAATATATGTAATAAAGACCAAGTTTTGATAAAATAAGAGAAGTTTATCAAAATATAACCTTAGAATAACAAATTCCAAGAATAGAATAAACAATGTTTTCATTCTTCAAAATTTTGTAAAATTCGTACTTAGGTAAACCACCTATTTAAACATCTACTTTCTAACCCAAAATGAAGGTTTTTATTGAAATAATGAAGGTGATGGTTATATAGATGATCAAGGTTGAGTTTTGATTAAACAAAGTTGATTTTACAAGGAAAAAAACTATTTTTCTTAAGTCTAGTATAATCCAAAGTTTTCAAAGTAAAAGTTTTCAAAAAGAATTCTTGGTATTATATGTATACATATAGGTAGATCATCTCATAACCATCATGAAAATAGCTTGTAGGGAATACATATATGTATGATGCATTGTAGAAATAAAGTATGAAAATTGAATTTATCCAAAATTTGTAAATTCGGATGATTTCAAAGCCATGCCTTAAAAACTCATTTATTAACTCCAAAACTTGTATTTTATATGAAAAATGAGAAGTTTAGGTTATAGGTATCATCAAGTAATGATTTTGATAAATTAAGATAGGATTTGCTAAGAAAAATATATAGAACAAGAGTAGAAATGAAGTAGGAAAAATTTGAGTTGTGTCATTTTAAGAAATTCGTAATAATGGAGTAATGGCATGAAAACTCATATTTTTCAAACTCAAATTAGAAGTTTTATCAAAGAAATGATCCTTAGTGGCTAGGCATGGTTGAGCCTTAATTTTCTAAGTATCAAATGATTTTTACATAAATGAATCACCACAAAAACAAGTTTTGCAAAATTCGGATTTTAGAATCAACCCCACTTGAAAACATGTTTACAAAATGTAAAATGAAAATTTTTATGTAGAAATGAAGGTCATAAATAATAGATATAATAAAGACTCAATTTTAACAAAAATAATTATATTTTCTTAAGAAATAAATCCAAAACAAATGGAAATGATCAAAGTTAGAAAACTAGATTTTTCATGAGTAGTTGTTATTATGACCTTGCAAAATAAAAAGGTTATAAAATTTTCTTTTAGCAAAAATCATCAAGATCATGCATACATTAAACTCATCTCATGTCATTCATGTTAGGAAATCACTCATATTGCATGTATAGCTAATTTATATAGTAGGAACATTACAAACATTTACAAAACTATTTTTCGGAAATTGAAATTGTTACTGCCCTAATCTTATCGGAACTTTTCGAAGGTTCAAAGTTTTCAAAACTTGAAAATAATATTAGAAATAGATAGAACTTTCGAAGTATATAGAAATCGATATATAATTTGCGAGATTCCGAGTTAAAATGACCAAGTTATGGTCGTTTTAAGTTAGAATTCCTGCTTAAGACGAGAATTACGAATTTGATAGTTCGTATAAAATCGTTTGGATTAGTTTGAGTTGAAATACTTATTAGAGTATTTCTTCCTTTTTAGGTGATCCCGAAATCGACGATTCCCTGCCACCGAATTATTATTACTAAAAGACCGGTGATCCAATGGCCGAGTGAGTTTTCTCCTTATTTTGTTACCTTGTTTGTGCTTGTAGCTAATTGCATTAGAATTATAGGAACAAGATAAAAATCGATACGAATGGGGATGGGATATATGATGAGACTGTGACGAATTTATGCCAAAGAATACTAAAGCATATCGAAACCATGATTTGATTGAATAACTGCACTGTTCATATTATTTCTGTTATGTGTATGATATTGGTTGGTCACTCTAAAGAATGTATGAATATTTTGACCTAAGCAAAAATTTAATTGGTAATGCATCGCATCAGACATATTGCATTGGTAGCATGCTACTCTTACGCAGGTCGATCGGTATGGTCCGAGGACTCGTTGGGATGACGAACCTGGTATCAGAGCTCATTCAGGGGTACTAAGGCGCATGTGGACGCATTCCTTGGATAAGCCTAGCCGAGTCGAGTGCTAAGAGCCGAGAGCTTGGGGACTAGATGCGGTCGTGTAGACTTCAATACCATTCCTAACCCAAGATACAGAGGGTGTAAATCCGTTATGTGTGTGGGTTTCGAATACCCATACATAATTATTTGCTCATGTGTTTGTTCATGCATAGCATATGATTGATTATAACTTGTTTGTTATGGTACGGAGTTAAGGGAATTCTCACTAAGCTAGTGTAGCTTATACCCCAATAGTTGTTTAAATGAGTAGGTTATCTCAAGTATGCTAAGTGGGGACCGAGATTGTTGAAGTCGAGAATGACTTCGGGATTTAGGCAATGAATAAGAATGTTTGGAGTTATCAGCTAGTTTTATGATTTGCCTTGTAATAGTTTTATGTAGGGAAGTCTTTGGATGAATGAAATTGAAGTATATTATGTTTTGGTATTTGGAGTATAGTAAATTAAATTTTCCTTTACATTGTTACTCAAGTTATATCAACATGAAATGTATCATTCTGATGTGTCTCCTCCATGTGTTAGACGCCTTGTACATAGTATGGAAGCCTTGCGTGACATGGGTGGTCATTCTTAGGCTTTAATGTTGTGTACGGTGGATTGCCACATTTAAGGTACCCTTCGGGACATGACAGATTGTGTTCGGTTGTGCATGTGGGTATGCTGGGATCCAGAGTACCTAGCATCACCTCTGCCTGCCCAGGGTAGTCTGTGAACCTAGGGGTGCCCCCATACTGTGGTGTGCCTAAGGTGGTATAGGTGTAACATTATCATTCACCATGTTAAAGCGTTGTAACCAGTTCCCCTCAACCATGTTTACTTGACCAACTCCCATGGTCAATCCATCAATTTTTCTTGACAAGATCTCTATCTCAGAAGTCAAACTTGTCACTATATCTCACTCAAAAACTCCAACAGGTCTTTCCTTCTTAGGTCTATCAAATGATCATTAATAGTGATTGTTTGTCATATCTTCAAATAACTACAAAAATTTATCAGGAACTTTGTTGTTCAAACCTCCTCTAACCATAGCATTAATCTGTTGTTTAGTTCTATAATTTAATCCATTATGGAAAGTTTGGATTTGTGTCCACTCAAGCAAACTATAATGAGGGCATTTCCCTAGTAACTCCTTCCACCTTTCAAATGCCTCATAAGGAGTCTCAGAATCCAATTGGTGAAATGATGCTATGTCAACTCTAAGTGTTACTGTTCTGGAAGAGTGGAAATATTTCCTCATAAACTGCTTTACAAAAGAAAAACATATTTACAAAGGTTAACTATATACAAATATATACAAAATGGAACAATTAGTTATTCACATTATTTACAAGGTTAGTGTCTTGATTAATAGATTTAAAGTTTTCAATTAGTGCTATAGTTAGCTTCATTAAATGAATTCAATAGCAATTCCTTGGTAACAACACTAAAAAATTTGTTAGATTATAGTTTGGATGCAAACATCAAAGTTGTTTTCAAAAATGATTTTTATAAAAGATGAAGTGCTATTATGTTCTGTTCAACTTCAGTCACAACTACCATTTTGGCAAGCGCACCTACCCAAGTAGCAAAGAAAATATTAGGTCATATTCTTTGGAGATTATTAGCATCTAACCTACTCCCTCTTGATCTATTATCTAGCCAAGCAAAATTTAGCAGAGCATGGAAACAAGGAATTTATCGACTAAGCTAAAATTTACATTACTCATATGCATGTTTTTACAGCAAAAACAAAAGAAAGTTTAAAATGCAACAATGAACTTAAGGTTTTGCTTCAACCAAGCCCTTATCATGTAATTTATAAAACCTTCACTCAGAAAGTTAGTTTTGTTGAAAATTCTTGTATCTTCGAGTTCATGAAAATATGTTAATGCCTCTCTCGAGTGTCAAAAACATATAAACATATATTAGACTACTGGAATCGCTCCTCAAGCTCTGAACAACCTAAATTTGCATTAAGTTCAAGAACCTTTTGACTGAAAACCATATTTAATGCATTTTTAATTAAGCGATAGAAAGTTTCGCCACTCCCATTTCTAGACATCTATTAGCAACTTTATTAATGGCCTACATCTATTCAAAAGAATAATTTCTCAATCTATTTAGTTAAAATCTAACACGAACTTGTATGGTGTACCGCACATATAAATCCAAGCATTAAGGTTCAAGCTATTAAATACAAGTTTTTAACAGTATTTCATTAGAAAGCATATTAAAACCACATGAATTAGGACTTTGATTCACAAGCCCTAAGCTAAAATGATTATTTTCCCATAGGTTATAACAGATTAAAGCACAAAATCAAGAGAAACAATAAGAAATAGAGAAAGATATCACCAATGAAGTAGAGATTCTTGCAAAATAAACTTAGATTAAGCTTGTGTTCACCTTGAAAACTCGTAACCCTAACAAGAATAGAGACTCTCTCTCACTAGAATTTCTTACACTAAAGATATTTACAAAAATCCACTCAAAAATAGTACAATACACACAATACATGAGCCTCCTCCCCCCTCCTTTTTGTTTTGTTGAGCACCATTATTTATTTAGGTTGGGCATGTAAAAAATGGAGATTTTATTGCTAATGTGACAAATTCAATCTAATAAACCTGTACAAATTTTACGAGCACGCAATAGGGGATAAGTCGCAGAAAGCATCACAGGTACTGTTCATGGCCACGGTAGAGTCTGTGGCCCTTTCAATTATGGCACGGGTTATCTCAGCTTATACTGCAATTAAGGCTCGTAAGCGTAGTTTAAGCTACCGTATTGGGTTTTGCCTTGCTTTCTTGCCTTCAATTGGTTCCTTATTGCCACGATTGCACTGTGTTTTATTGGTTTGCTCCAAATCTTGTCCAAATGACTTTATTGCTTCTTTTGTGTTTCTAAGAGCTGAAAAACAATAAATGAACTATAACAATATAATTCTATGAGAATTTAAGCTAATAATTAATCAAATCGAACATGAATTTCCATGGTTTGAATAGAGTAATAATAACTTATCAGTTATAAATCAAAAAGTTTAGGTATCATAAATAAAACTTACCCAATTTTATATACCACATGTTATAATTATAATTTTGTGTTTACTAGTCAAAATAATCTTAAATTGAATATGATAGTGATGTTATAAATAACGTATAATATTTTATCTTCATGTGAATAATTTGTAAAATATTAGATATGCAAATATAACATATAGTCTCCAAAAGAATCTTGTACAAAAAAAAAAAAAAAAATTTCACGCATCTAACAGGAATGATAAATTTTATATGATATGAATACTAACGCATGTAGATGGTAATTTTGTGATATACATGATAGGAATCATCAATAGCAATCGATAGATGTGTTTGATAGTTTGGAATTTGTTGCATGTGCCGTAAACTTCTCTTGTATTATGATTAGTCATATAGTCATCTTGTACACGTTTATTTATTCTAATAAAAACTAGAAAAAAAGGTAAAATTGAAAAAAATTATAAAAAAAGGAACTACAAGTTTTCTCTTTTTCTATCTTCCTCTTGTATACTGAATATAAGTAAAGAAAAAACCAACTTTTCAACTTATATACTGCCATGCCACAAAGGATATTCTTAATATGGCAATTTATCGCACATAATATTAAAGCTTAGGAATAACTACCTTAGTTACGCAAAAGCTTCGATATCATTCGCAAGATGCACTTATACAACAATAGAAGATGCTAATGGAGTTATGCATTTTTTTAAGAAGATAGCAAGTAATAGCATTCAAGAATATCTAAAACATAAACTTCATAACTTAAAGGTTTAAGTCTTATAACTCATAGGAGCATACTCCCATCAAATCTTACAGAAAATACAAACCATTGAGTCTTTCAAAAGAAAATTCTATCTTAAATATCTAAATACTACATACGAAGATTTCTATGGAAGTCTACACCAAAATCTTCTTATAAACTTCTTCTAAAAACTTCCCACACTCCTTGGTCATTACCAATGTAAAGACTCCCTTTGGGTAAAGACACAAGCATTCCTATTACAACAAAAAAAATATGGGGGTGTAAGCACATCTTGCTTAGTGAGTGAATTGCCGCAATAATGTACACATAAATACAATCAATCAAGTTATTAGTCAAACATATGAGATGTATCATTCATATGATCAACAAACACATATGATCAACTAGAAATCTTATGTAGAATGGATTTATGCCTTCGATATCAGGGGTTAAAGATAGCTATAGGCCCATATGACCACTAAATTTGGTAGATTTTCAAGCTCCTACAAACCAGAATTTCTTTTAGTAGACTTCTAGCTCTTACTAGCCACCACTACTAATCTCCTATCCCACATGAGAGAATAGTAGCAAAAATGATAAGACTTAACTCCATGCCATGCATGAGCAAATTAAATTAATTCCAAATCAAGTTATTATCCATTTTAGAGGTGACCATCAAAATTTGCACAAACATTTCAATGTGATATCGAAAAAAAAAAAAAAAGAACATTAATCAACAATTCAAGTTCCAATATACTTATCTTTCAATGTCAAGTATCATGAAACACAACATAACCCATGATAAACCCACACACAGTTTTCTTTTTTATCTTTTCCTATCTTCTAGTGCTTCAATTTTACAAGCACATACAAGAATACAAGAAAGCAATGAAATAAACTCACTTAGCCATTTGCAGTTCTTGTAGTCAAAATAATCTTCTAGAAACAAGGCTTTGTATTGCTTATCACCTAAACAAATTAGATTAGTGAGCAATATGCTCTAAAGATCATAAATACAAATATAGATGCAAACATACTTACATATACATAAAGGTTAGAAACATGAAACAATATAAATATCAACATGAATATGACGTTCAAAGTATATTGTCTTTATATTTTTCCATTCCCTAACATGGTGCATTATTGGGATATTTTATAGAAATTACTTAAAGACACACATACATGATCATAACATAATATATGAGTGGTATTTAAGGAGATTACCCAAAGAAGAAAATGAAATGTGTATGAGGAAATGAGAGAGTAAGAGATGACATGATAGAGAGCGAGAGAGAAAATTTGAAAGTTTAGAGAGAATGAGAAGTTATGTAAAGTGTAGGGAAATGAAACAGGAAAAGGGTATTAATAGGGGAAAAAGTGAGGGATTTAATGTGTAAAACAAAAATGAAGTAGAAATTCAAATATGAGTGTAAGAGAGAGAAAGGGTTGTCAGCCATAGAGGGGGGAGAGACAGAGAAAAGAAAAGAAAGAAAATTAGAGAAAATAAGTAAAGAAATGATATAAAGTATGATGGATAAGATGGATGTACGAATAGGTTATGGTGTGTAAAAGTAGGTGTGTAAGAAAAGTTCACTGATATGAAAAGTGGTGAATAGTAAGAAATAGTGAATGAATAATAGAAAAGACCAATTGTTTATCGATAAAAAGAAAAATATGCGTATAAGTTACTATAACTGATGTTTTTATAAACCAATAAAATTTTTTCTGATATTATAATGATGAATTTATATTATTTGATTTTTAATTATTTGTCAGAATATTTTACAATGATTTGCGTGTTGGCAATCGGATATGGAAACTATTCTCCAGAAAGGTCCAAAAAGGTTAGGGTTTCAGAAACTCTTACTATTTTAGTATATAAACCTTATAATTGATTTATTCTTAGGGTTTCCATCACTTATCTAACTCATCTAACATTTTAGGATCGTAGAATTTGTCTAATAGAGTATAGGGTTTCTAGGGTCTACAGTTAATTCGATTTGATTTTAGGGTTTCGATTTCGATATTGATCCTATGGTTGGCTTATAAGGTTATTGTAAATTATGAGGGTTTACAACCAACCCTCCTTAAAGAAATTTTTATCCTCAAATCTTGACGGACATACATGATTCTTCAAACAAATTCAAGTATCTATGTCTTATCTCGTCTTTGGTCCCCATGTTACCTCTTCTTGTGAATGGTTCCTCCATAAAACTTTGACATACTTGATTTCTTTATTCTAAAGCTTTTGGATTTTTCGATCCAAGATCTGTACTAGGTGTTCCTCCGAGGTGAAGTTCTCTTTTAATCGTATTAGTTCTAACTCCATAATCTAATTAAGGTCAGGCATATGCTTTCGTAAAACTAACACATGAAACATGTTGTGTACTCCTGATAACTCAATGGTAGTGCTAGATGATAAGTAAGGTCTCCTATTTGTTCTAGTATCTTAGGCTCGACTTTCCTTGAGCGCATACTTGGTATATGCTTTTGATAAGGTTTGCCTTTAGGTACACATGGTCTCTTATTTCGAACTCGAGAACTCGTCATTTTTTATGCACCTAACTCTTTTTTTTGTCTTGTGCTTCCTTTATCTTTTTTTGAATGATCCATAATTTATCTGTTGCATCTTGTACTAGATCTAGTCCTATTGCAACCTTTTCCACGTTGTTCCAAAATAAAGGTGATCAATGCCTTCATCCTTAAAGGGCTTTGTAAGGCGGTATCTAGATAGCAGAGTGCTAACTATTGTTATAGGCAAAACTCCACCAAAGATAGATGGGCATCGCAAATTCCTTTTAACTCCAAGACACATGCATGTAGCATGTCCTCCAAAGTTTTTATGGTCTTCTTAGATTGTCTGTCCGTCTATGGGTGATAAGCGATGCTAAAGTTCAACTTGGTACCCAGATACTGTGTAGACTATTCCAAAACTTTTATACGAACCGTGGATCTCTATCTGAAACGATACTTATTGGTACTCCATGCAGTCATACAGTTTCCTTCAGATAAATGCTTGTCAGCTTGACTAGTAAGTAAGTCATGTTGATCGGCAGGAAGTGTGTAGACTTGGTCAATCGATCCACTAAGACCCATATGGCATCATATTTAGCTAAAGTTCTTGGTAGAGCACATAAAAAATCCATCATGATTTGATCCTATTTCCATTCGAGTATAGTCAATTGCTTAAGTGATCCTTCCAGTCTTTAGTGTTCAGCTTTCACTTGTTGGCATATTGAGCACTTCATTACATAGTCAGCTACGTCTTTCTTCATGCCATCCCACCAATAACGGCTTTTGAGGTCTTGGTACATCTTAGTTCCTTCAGGATGCATAGTATAAGCTTCACTCATTATTTCCTTTCACATCTTGCAATCATCCAGTACACATAACTTCCCTTTCATCCATAATACGCCTTCTTCGTCTATCGTAAAGTTGTTGTATTTCCCTTCTTGCAATTCTTGTTTTATCTTCTATATCGCTTCATTGTAGCATTAGGCTTCTTTTATCCTTTCTACTAAATTCAGTTCCATCACCAAGTTGGATATTTCCATCTCTACGTCGTGGTCCATAAACTTAATGTTCAACCTCTCAAATTCATTTACTAACTGCTGCTGGCAGTAAGCAATGTGGCAACCTCGGTATATTCTTGCGACTCAAGGCATCCACGATTGCATTCACTTTTCATGGATAATATTTTATTCCAATGTCATAATCTTTTATTAGTTCCAATAATCTCTTTTGTCGCATGTTCAACTCCTTTTGCATAAACAGATACTTGAGGCTTTTGTGATCTATGTATATTTCACATTTGTCCATAGAGATAGTGCCTCCATAACTTAAGTGCGAAAACGGTGGTTAACTCAAGGTCATGCATGGGATAGTTCTGATCATGTGGTCTTAACTATCATGAAGCGTAAGCGATCACCTTTCCTTCTTGCAATAGGACACATCTGGGAGCATTTCTCGATGCACTACTACGTACTGTATAAGGCTTCTCGGGATCTGATAGCACTAAGATTGGAGTAGAGATGAGTTGTCGTTTTAATTCTTGAAAACTTTGTTCTCATTTATCCATCCATATAAACTGCTCACTTTTTTGAGTCAACTATGTCAATGGTTTGTCTACTGTGGAGAAATCCTTTTAATAGCCAAGAAAACTCCTTACTTTCGTCATAGTCTTAGATTGCTTCCATTCTATCACTGCTTCAATTTTCTTAGGATCTACTTATATGCCTTCTCTTGATACAACATGTCCTAAGAAGGATAGTCTATCCAACCAAACGTCACACTTAGACAACATGGCATACAATGTATGTTCTCTCAATGTTTGTTGTGTCATTCATAGGTGTTCCTCATGTTGCTTCCATGTGGTTGAGTAAATCAAGAAGTCATCGATGAAGATTGTTACACATTTATCCAACAAAGGCTTATAGAATCAATTCATCATATTGATAAAGGCGGCCGGTGCATTGGCTAATCCAAAAGGCACCAAGAACTCGTAATGCCCATAATGTGCTCAATTGATAATGTCTCGATCGCTAGTCGATATGTGAAAACACACTTGGTTCTTGTAACTAATCAAAGAGGTCGTCAATCTTGGGGAGTGGGTACTTGTTCTTGATAGAGACCCTATTAAGTTCTCAATAGTTAATGAATAGTCTCTTGGAGCCATTCTTCTTCTTCATGAACAAAATTGATGCTCCCCATGTTGACACACTTGATCTAATGAAACCTTGATCCAGCAACTCCTGTAACTATTTCTTCAACTCTTTTAGCTCAACTAGCGCCATTCGATAAGGGGCTTTGGATATAGGCTCGGTGTTTGACATTAGATCGATTTTGAAGTTGATCTCTCGTTTAGGGGTAAGCCAGGCAACTTTTCTAGAAAGACTTTGGAAACTCATTAATGATAGGTATGTCATCCATTTTAGGTGTTTCTTCCTTCTCTTCCATGGCATTAGCATAACCTTCACATTATGTCGCGGTTTCTTCATCCATTAGCAACTCAAATGAGCTTAACTTTTGTACCCTCATGATCATGGATTCCCCTATAAACACAACTTCACTTCCACCTTAGTCCTTAAAGCTTACTTTCTTCACTCAACAATCCACTATAGCTTTAGTGAACGTAAACCAATTCATGTCTAGAATCACTATGTAATTGTTCTTCTTTAGTACTATCAAATCGCTCACCATGTGTTGTCCTTGTATCTCGAAGGGGCAATCTTTAACATATCTCCAGTTGACATGACGCTTCCTGTGGAGGTTTGCACTCGAAAGTTGGTAGTGGTAGTGACTATGGGTTGTCTGGTCCTCATAGCTAAGCTAGTGGTGACAAACAAGTGTGTAGCTCCCGTTGAACAAACCATAGGTGGTTTCACTAGCTACTCATATATCCCCTACATTCAACACATACTAGTTACTAGCTTGTACATATCGTACACTTATGCCACCTATCTTCTTTATGACTCAAACTATTCAAATTTCAAATTTCTAACATAATCTACTCTCAATTTCTAGGAAACTTTCAAACATGAAAAAACAATAGCTTAGGGTTTAAGGCTAACCTATGACTAGTCCAAATTCATGGCCATCATCTTCCTCCAAGGTAACAAGCTCTATGCCTTCATCATCAGTCTCCTCACAAATCCATTGGCCTTTTAAGTTGTAGATCATCATCCCATGCACCGAAGTTCTTGAACAATTACCATTGCCATTACCATTTTCGTTTTTCATTGAAGTGAATCCTCTAGAAGAATTAGATGGTCTAGTCGGGGCGTTCTTCCTTTGTGGACACTCATTGTTCAAATGCCCCAATTTGTTTGCAAACGAAGCAAACGATGGTGGCTTTCTTAGGGCAATCCGTGATCTTGTGGTTGGGATTTCCACAAAAGTAGCACTTGTACTGTAGTTAAGGGCATCACTTTAGGTAATGCTTTCCCTTGCATTTCCAACATGCCACTTCAATCTTTAGTGCCTCTTTTTTCTGCTTCCTTTTTCTTGAAAACTTTCAAAGGACTTAAACTTCTTGGCCTTAAAGTCTGAACTAAATCCTTCATGAGGCATCTTTCTAAACACAAACACTTTCTTCTCAAGAGCTTTGGTCTTCCTTTTCTTAGCTCCTTCTATAATCCGAGCTCATTCTACCAATGTCAAAGTCTTCCAGTCTAATGCTTAGATTTTCATCCAACCCATTCAGAAAAACTTGCCTTTTTAGCTCCTTGCTACACTTGTAAGAGTCTGATGCATACTGTAGCAAGTGGCTAAATTCAATCTCATACTACTCGATGGTTCTGCCTTTTATGAGAAATGTGCAAAAAGTCTGCACTATACTTCACTTGTAAGCTTCCTAGAAAGTAGTTTTTCAGAAATTTCTTTTGGAATATTGCCCAAGTGATCGGTGGTGGCAGTTCACGACTTGTTAACTCCCACCACACTCTACCATTAAAACACAACATATAAGTATCATAATCGAGGCGAAAATGGTACAGTAATTAAATGCGGCAAAAGACCTTTTCACTTGTGCTAGCTAATCTTCAACTTTATCAGGCTTTCCAAAAGCCCCATTGAAGTATCGACTACTTTTGATAGAGTTAGGAAGAGTAATCCTATAAGGTCTAGGTAATGGTAGCAGCGATAACAGAGCGGTCTGTGATTGCGCCTTTGAGGGTGCAGGTGCTTCATGTGTGGCTTCTTTTGCATTAGCAACTAGGGGTGGAGCATTGATGTGTGATTACTGATCGTATCAAATTATAAATTTATAGACCTAAAGAAATCTACGATCGAACTAGGCAAGTATACCTATCCAATGTAGTGTAGAATCTATTGGGTGTCATCCTCAAAGATCTCAAAAATAAGTACTAGTATTACCATTTTTCTACTATTTATCCTAATTCTTGATATGAGATTAATAATTTAACTAATAATTAACTAGCGAATCAACTTAACAAACCCTATGATCAATTATGGTCACTTTCGAAGGATGTAATCAATCACATAACACACCCTTTTTTTATCCACCGTAAACCTTAAATTTCTTATGATAATGGATTAATTGATGAATTGCTTATGCTGTGCATTACAGGATCTCTCAAGTAAATCAATTACTCTCTCGAGTTAATTAATTCCTAACCTTACATGAGATAATGGAGACCTCTCCCTCATTAACGCCACATAAGATCACATAAATGCTCATGATCCCGACAAAAAGAATTAAATTCATGTGCAAAAAATCAAAGTTTCCCCACTAGGTGATACATGCAATCTCTCTATTCATAAAAATATATCCTATTATATGAAACCTCTTTCTTATAAGAATTATACATGCAATTAATTCTACACATAAATCAAACACAAGATAATTAAATCACACAAATAGAAACAGAGGTATAAACATTTCATTAATAAAAAAAAATTTCAATCACATGGTTTAGGGTTTCACAAGATGCAAGGTATGAAGATCTACTCTTCCATGGAGTTTACAGTAAGAACAAAAGATCTAGAGGGAAAAGGTCTATTTTATGTGTTTTTTGATCTCTAGTGAAGCTCAATCACTTCTCCTCTTGAAGCTTGTCATTTTCTCTCCTAGGGTTTGGAAAATATGCTGAAAGATTTTTTAAAATGAAAACAAGGCAACTATTTATAAGTTAAGAAAGAAAATAGGTCTGCACGGCTATGCTACATGGCCATGCTCTGGGAAGGGATGAAAATTTTGTTTTATTAACATAAACTAATTATAATGTGCACAACCTAGTCTGCATGGCCATACAGAAGGGATGGCAGAAATCAGAATGTTCATTTTTGTATTTTTCCTCCTATTTTTGCTCTCTAATTTGTTACCTGCTTGTGTTGAAGGCGAGGCAGAAATTTGTAAGTCTACTGATTTAATCCTTGCCTTCAAAATGGTCATGCACAAGATAGTACATGTACAAAAATTGAGCTCCTGTCCATGTTTTGTTGATTTCGCTTTGATTTCACTTGGATCATCTTCAGTTTCTCTAAATATCTTCTTTTCGCCCTGAAATTAATATTTAAGCAATCAAGTATCCTTTTCTTGATAAAATCACAAGAAATACATATCAAATATGTCCAAATAAGCACTAAGAATAAGAGTCTTTTGATATTTAGTAGTGAGTCTATTAGATGAACGTGTTTATCAAGTTCACGAGTTGTCCTATAGCTATAAGGACATCTTCTTGTTGATTTGGTGGTGGAGCAGCTTGTTGGTTTTCTTGTTCTACGAGTGGGTTATTAGAGTCACGTTGTTCTTTTATTTCCGTTTCTTCTGGATTGGTTGTGCAACATTTTAACTTGCTAAGTCTTAATTTCTCTTTTATTATTAGCCTGTGGAAATCTTCGAAATCACTGAAATTATTTTAACAAAAAGGCACAAAAGTTTGGTAAAACATTCATGAAATCAGAATGAAAGTCATAGGAACAAAATTACAAGAAGTGGAATTTAAATTAAAACATAAGGAAATTTCGTTCATAGATAAAGACTTACTACATAAAAGAAAGACACACATTTGGACATAAGGGATATGCTTGGTCTACTTTACCTTAATGCCATTTTGGTTATGTCAAGAAAGGAACACATTAGACTCGTGGGATTGCTCACTTTCCTACATCATGACTACAACTCAACACATAACAATTTGGTACCATTTCCAAAATAAAACACTTTTTTAATGACTTGATGCATACGATCGAGACTTTCTCCATTGCTTCTTCACTTGATAACAGGTAGGGAGTGGGTCCTTACTGACCATGGTTTGATGAACCTTTGTGCTTCTTGCTCATGAACTCTTTCATATACCTTCTTACTGACAACCTTTTCCCTTTTTCCTTTAGGTGGGGTTTTGAGTCGGTTGGCTTTTCGTCATCTATTCCATGTTGCAAAACTTCATTCTCATGATCAAAATCTACCATCAATACTTCTTCATTTAGAGGCCTTATCTCAATGACCAAACCTGGCATAGGTGAGTAGGTTCGGCTTTGGCTTAGGGAAGTTGCACTTGGAGTGTAGTTAGTTAATCCTCTAATATAATGCACTTGAGTCCTTGTGAGGTTCTCTTCAGCTCTTCCTATGGGTCTTCCTCTAGGTCCTCTTCTTCATCTTTCTCATTTCTTCTTCTATCACAGGCTCTTCTTCTTCTAGTTAAATACCCATCCTAGGAGGTAGTGGTAGATGCTCGTCTTGTGGCTTGGGAAGGATATTCTGGTATACCCCATACTAGTAAAAGTGACTCTTATAGTCAGCCTTTAGCCATTAGCCGTGATCACCAAGTTCATTATGTGCATAGACATAAAGGGGGCCTAAAGCTTTCCAAGTCTGGAAATTAGGAAAAGTAGGATCTCCCTCATTTCTTAGCATGAAGGTCATTTCTTGTAGCATCGACTCTCTAGAGAAAAAGGTCATTACCCTTTCGACTCCATACATCACCTCCAGTTCCAACCAATTCTTTCCTCAAGGGGTCTACTTTATTCCTTTTACAAGGTCCTCCCACATAGTATGTCTCAATTCCCTTTTCCACAGTCTAAATATTTCTTGGATCAAGTGAGGTCATTCAACTAGAGCATAATCTTCACACAGATGCCTTAATCTTAGCCGATATTCGATAAATGTCTCTTCAAAACTTTTTTAGTAACTCCTTAGCTTTTCCTTTCACTTCACCTAAGGTTATCAATCTATAAAATAAGAAAAGTCAATACTTAAAGTTCATCCTCTAAGTCTACTTACCTATCTACACTTGAGCCCCTTTTCTATCTCCTTTTACTTAATTTCTAGGTGCAGTAATATTGCTATTTTTCCTAATTTTTTCTGCTCTAATACCAACTTAAACTGTTACCCCTAAAAGATACCCTAAACATGGCAATTCGTTGTATACAATATTAAAGCTTAAGAATGACTACCTTAGTCATGCAAATGCTTTGATATCATGTGCAATGCGTACTTACATGACGCTAGGAGACACTTATAGAGTTATGCATTTTAAGAAGATAGCAATTAATATCATTCAAGAATATCTAAAACATAAACTTCATTACTCAAAGGAACAAGTCTTACAACTCATGGGAGCATACCCCCATCAAATCTTAAGGAAAATACAAACCATTGGATCTTTCAAAAGAAAATTCTATCTCAAATATCTAAATACTACATAAGGGGATTTTTATAGAAGTTTACACCAAAATCTTCTTGTTAACTTCTTCCAAAAACACCCTATACTCCTTAGTCATTACCTGTATAAAGACTCCCTTAGGTAAAGCTAAAAGTATTCATATTGCAATAAAAATCTATAGAGATATAAGCACATCTTGCTTAGTGGGTAAATTTCCAAAATAACATACCCATAAGTACAATCAATCAAGTTATTAGTCAAACATATGAAATACATCATCCATATGATCAACAAATACATCTGATCAACCGTAAATCATATGTAGAATGGATTTACGCCCTTCATATCAAGGGTTAGGGATAGTTATAGGCCCATATGACTACCAAATTTTATAGATTTCCAGGCTCCTATAAACTACAGATCTTTTTCAGTAGACTTTTCGGCTCTTACCAGCCACCACCACTAATCTCTAACCCCACATGGGAGAATAGTAGCGAAAATGATGGACTCAACTTCGTTCCATGCATGAAAAATTATTAATTAATTCCAAATCAAGTTATTATCCATTTTAAGGGTAACCATCAAAATTAGTACAAACATTTCAACGTGAAATGGAGACAAGAAAAAATAACATTAATCAACAATTTAAGTTTCGATATATTTATCTTTCATTGTCAAGCATCAGGAAACACAACATAACCCATAATAAACACACATGCAATTTCCATTTTTATCTTTTCCAATCTTCTAGTGATTCTATTCTAGAAGCACATACAAGATTACAAGAAAGTAAGGTAATAGACTTACTCAGCCATTTGCGATTCTTCTAGTCAAAATAGCCTTCTAGAAATGGGGATTTGTATTCCTCGTCATCTGGATAAAAGAAATACCCAGAATAAGTATTTCATATTAGCTTTGCTCAATTTTCTAACTCTATTATCTCTATTCACAGTAAAGTTTCCATTTACAAAGTTTAAACCTTAAAATGGTCATAACTAACTCATTTTAACTCCAATTTTTGCGTATAAGTAGTCAATTTCTACCTATTTTGAATGCTCTATTCATTTCTAAAGTTATCACAAACATTAAGTTCGTGTAGGTCTCAAAATCGAAGGGGTCAAATTGCACTCAGATTTATATTTAAGTTCATTTTGACACTTTTTTGCAAGTTTTATCTTAAGTAAACTTTCTAAGACAAGTATATAAATCATCCCTATACTCAAACATATTAGGAACTTAACTAGTGATGTTGCTCAAAAATAAAATTTTTCCACCAAATGGCCTATATGAAAAATTAGAATGCTTAAGTTTATGAAATCAAATTTTGAAAACTTGTAGTGAAATTTTAGTTCTTTGTACTTACAAATAGGTGATCCAAAACTTAAAATAGAGTGTCATACTTTATTTCATTTATTGAAAAACCCATTTGTCAAACGTTGATTTTTTTTTTGTGTGTTCAAGAAAAGAATTTCTAATTTTAAAATATTGCACTTAGGTATCGGCATTTCTAAGAAAATGAGGAGATTGATTTTATTTCCAAATTTTTCTTTTGCACAAGGACCTCTTAAGCATTGAAAATAAGTTTTACAAAATATTTTACATAACAAAAAATAGTCAACATTTAAATTTTAAGAATTCATTTTAACATTATGACAACATCACTATGAGCACTTATATTCATGAACACAAACTAAATTCATAATTGTGCAATAATATAATTAAAGTGAAAACTTAATAAAAATAATAATAGGAACATAAAAATAGAAAAAGATAAATAAATAAATATGGAAGTATTAGCTCATAATCAAGGCTCCTCAGACTTGAAATAATCCAGTTGCCATATAAAAATAAAGAATATGAAGCAAGATGAAATAAAAACAAGTGAGAGTCTTAGATTTTTAGTTAAGGTTCTCTGAGACTTAAAATATTCCAGTCTCATTCGAACTTGATTATAAGCCAGTCCAAAGACTAGAAATTGATTTTTCTTATTGTGACTTGAAATGGACACATCTAAAGCATGTAACTAAATTACTTGAAATAAGGAATACAGATGAACAAGTTAGATTAGTGAGCAATAAGCTATGATGATTATAAATACATATATAAAGAAGTATATACTTATATATACATAACGTTAGAAACATGAAACAATATTAATATAAACATGAATATGATATTGTTCAAAGTATATTGTTTTTGTATTTTTTTTTTCTTCATTCCCAGCATGGTGTATCGTTGGGATGTTTTATGGAAATCACTTAAAGACACACATGCATGATCATAACATAATATAGGAGTAGTGTTTAAGGAGATGATCTAAAGAAGAAAATGAAATGTGTATGAGGAAATGAGAGAGGGGAGATGGCGTGATAAAGAGGGAGAGAGGAAAGAAAATTTGAGAGATGTTAGAGAGAATGGGAAGTTATGTACAGTGTAGGAAAATGAAATAGGGAAGGAGTATTTATCGGGAAAAGTGTAAAAGGAAAATGAAAAAGAAATTAAAATATGAGTGTAAGACGCCGGACATGGGGGGGGGGGGGGGGGGGGGGGGGGGGGAAGAGAGAGAGTGAGAAAAGAAAAAAGAAAATTAAAAAAATAAGTGAAAAAAATGATATAAAGTATGATGGTATGATGGATGCAAATAGGTTATGAGTGTAAGAGTAGTTGTGTAAGAATGTAAGAAAAGTTGATTGATATAAATTGTGGTGAATAATAACAAATAGTAGAAAAGACTAATTGTTTACCAGTAGAAAGTAAAATATACATATAATTTACTATAACTAACACTTTTATAAACCGATAAAATTTTATTTGATATTGTAATGATGAATTTATATTATTTGATTTTTAATTTTTTATCATAATATTTCACATTAATTTGTGTGTCAGTAATCGGATATAGAAATTGTTATCAAGAAGGATCCGGAAAGGTTAAGGTTTTGGAAATTCCTATCGTTTTGGTGTATAAATAGTTGATTTATTGTTTGGGTTTCCATCACTCATCTAACTCATCTAACATTTTAGGGTCTTAGAATTTATCTTATCGAGTCTAGGGTTCTTAGGTCTAGAGTTGACTCGATTTGACTTTAGGATTGGATTCGGATATTGATCCTACAGTTTGCTTATAAGGTTATCGTAAATTCTAAAGGTTTACATATGCAATATCACCTAGTTGTTTTCTAAATTACCAATAACAATTAAATGGGGGTTTTTTCTAAAAATTAGGATCTTTTCAGGTGATTTTAAAACCTTGGAAAAAAGTAGACTCAATCTAGAAAAAAATCAAAATTGATAAACAACTTAAACTTGATGGTTTTTACAAATTAAAATCAACCAACAGACTAAAGGTTTTTTTAAATCAAAACGAACTACAGGGATTTGATTTTGGCAAGCGGATATGTAAACACCTAACGAAACAATCACAAAAATAAAATAAAAAATAAAAAATAAAACTTTTTTTAGAACCTTTTTATTAAAAATATAAAAATATATTACATTTATTAATTTTTCCATAAAAACTTTAACATATAGATTTCTTTAAAATCTTCATAAAAACTAAAAATTAAAAAATGTAAAAATTAAAACTTCAAAAGTATGTTCATTTACCAGCTTATCGACTTTGGCCCATTGAATTCAAAAATTTCTAGAGTCCATAAAAGCTTAGGGTACTCTTTAGAGTATTAAGGTAGCAGGCCCCCCGGGCTCATCAATTCCCGAATTTCATGTGGAGTAGTGGATGAACCAAATATCGAACCACCCTTTGATTTTTTGTTCACTCTCTATTTTTCATAATACGATTAGTGGCGACTCCAATGAAAAGCATTTTTTATAAAAACCCTATTGATTCCTTATTGAGTATTCTATATCAAACTATGGAATGCTTATCCATGAATGATTTTGGCTCTTTGAGTCAACCAATGACTCCTAAATCATGCACTATGGTTTCCATAAATGAGTTTTTAATTAATGGTTCCTTCTCTTCTTTTCCTTTATTGATTATATTGAACGATTTACATTTATTAGATCTATTCACGATCTATTGTAATCTAACTATATTTTTCAAGTACAATTGAATTTTAGTTACAATACTTGTTGATTATGTTGTCCTTATTGTTGAGTTGTAACAATTTCCATCTGCATTGAAAACAACCTTGTCCTCAAGGTTGAAAATTAATGTCATTTGTTGTTTTTGTTAGATCTGATGTTGGATATTCCACTTGTTGTTTTGTATCTTTTGAAAAATGATGATGAGGATTGACATAAAGCTGTCGATAGTTTCATCTCTGTCAGTGTGGTCTTTGAGTATTACTAATAACCACTATTTAGTAGTTGATAGAAGGACTAGCACATGAAAATTGTTATGTAATTTGACATTTGCTTTTAACTCTTGTTGATAAATGGTTGTTCCAATTTGTTTAAGAAGAATATCTAATTTCAAAAAGCTTGACCTTTGTAAACAATGACCCTGCTGGACTGACCATTATTTGTATCTTAATAATGTTACAAACATTAGATATCCAGGGTAACAATGAAACTCAATCTTCTTATTAGCTACTGATTGCTTCCTCTTCACTTGGACATCCCACATAATAGCATTGAAATGATGTGATAGCTCTCCTTTACGGTTTAAAAAATTGATTGGAGAACTAAATGACCAAGTCTCATTCCAGAAATTGTATTATAATAGTGGCAATGATGAGAGAATAGTATATAAAAAATGATGGCTACACAATTCTTGTTGAAAAAGAGAATTTCTGGTGGTTATCGTATTTTGATGAACATAATTCTCCCGAGTGAACCCATTAAAATTAGAAACAATTATTTGATTTTGATATATGCGTTAAATATACTCTTTGTACACTTATGCATCTCCTTGTGATAACATGTGAAACTATTGTGTTTGTATTTCTTCCAGACCTTATATATTTTGCTTGTATATCTATTTGTGCATTGACATAATGTTGTCCCGCTGTCTGTCTAAAATGCCCACTTGCAAAAACTCCCTAGTTAGCAATGATGATAATGGAACTAAGAATAATTACTGGCTGCCCCTACTAAATAGTATGTACGTAGTAGGCACAATATGATTGAGAATAAGTCTCTATGCCAAATTAGAAAAGGAGCAATCCAGCTTCACTACTTTATTTTTGTACACTTGTTGTCACGTCCTAAAGAGTACCCTAAATATGGTAGTTCATCACATACAATATTAAGACTTAAGACTTAAGACTGACTACCTTAGTCATGCGAAAGTCTTGATATTATATATAAGGCGTCTAACACAGCAATAGAAAACACTGGTAAGATATTTGGTCTAAGAACCAATATAAAGCATATAAGAACAAATAAACATATATCCACCAGATTAATCATAATAAGGTCTTTACATAAACTTACGGACATTCCGCCGACAATTCTCCAATATCCAAAATACAGTCTAAATCTTACATATAATAATAACTATAACTACAAAGATTTTTAAAGGAAACCTATTCTAAGATCTTCAAAAGGATTTCCCTCAAAAGCTTTCCAAAAGCATAAGCTCACTCGAATAACCATAGGCTTCAAGTATAAGAGACATTGATCCCATGTCAACAAAAATCTATTGGAGTATAAGCTTAACTAGCTTCATGAGAATATTTCTGAATTAGCGTACTCGTATCAATCAATTCAAATAATTATTTAAATAGCATATGAAATGCATCAAACAAGTGAGTAAGCAATACATATGATTTATCAGAAATCATATGTTTGAATAGATTTACGCCATCCATTCGAGGTTAGGTATTTTCGGATCTTTAAAACCCATCTTTATCATCCATCTTGAAATAGTTCTTTTCGGATCCTATTCGCCCATCTTGAAATAGTTATTTTCGGCTTCTATTTGCCTATCTTGGCAGTCTTACCGTTCTTGCGATTACCTCATTACTATACTCTCATCTCACTGAGGCATACTAGCTATATGCATGTGACTCACTTTGTGGTATGCATGAATCAATTAATATAATTCTTGACATGTGATTAAGGTATTTTAAAGGTGATAATAGAATTTGCAGACACTCCATCATAATAGTGGAACACAAATTTATTTAACAACAATTCATGTTTTGATATGCTTAGTGTACTTTTAACCAATTTTATCATGCATACTCCATTTTCACCTTTTTCTACTTTTAGTGCCTATAGCTATAAGCACAACAAGTACGTAAAAGTAAGAGATAAATTCACTCAGCCATCCTTGCTAAAAATTGTTTACTTGTAGAAGTCTTCCTGATATAGATCCTCTAACTCCTCATCACCTAAACGAAAGAAATACCCAGAATGAGTATTTCATGGAAGTTCTACTTAAACTTTCTAATTTTATTTCACTATTTTCGTCAAAAATCGGATGAATAAAAATTCTAACTTAAAATGACTATAACTTGCACATTTTAACTCGGAATTTTGCATAGAAGATGTCGTTTTTCTATCTACTAAGAAAAGATCTATCTATTTATGAGGTTATTTTTAACATTAAAAGCCATTTGGGTTCTAGAATGGGTCGCTACAGATTTAGCATGAAAATCCCAACCCTTAAATTGTAACTTTTCAAAATCTTGCTTCATCCAAAAAGTCCATAACAACTCATAGATTTTTATATTGTTTGAAAAATCCTTTAATATAGATATATACTCATATTATATGCATGATGCTAGTGATATTGCCTTAATAATGATTTTTCATAAAACAATTTACTTTTAGAAGTTGGAAAATGAAGTTCACAAAATCTTTCTTTAAGTTTTTGGAAGGAAAATAAAAAATTTGGGTTTGTTGATAATGAATGCTTATCCTTATAAAACCATCATTTTTATATTTTCTTAACTTTACAAGTATAAATTTATTTCTTAAAGACTTTGTTCTTTAAGTTATCTAATAATTTCTTAAGTGAATGTTGAACTAGTGATTTAATCTTGACTTTAAAAAACTTACTTTTTTCTTAATATTTTTCAAGGTATTGATATAAACTTTATAAATAAGTTTTTAAGAAAATATTACATAGCAAAGAATTATCAACATTAAAAATTAATAATAATCCTATTTCAATAGTTTGAAAAGATCATAGTTGAACCATTTTCCTAGGTTATGTATATTTTATTTTCTAAGTAGATTTTTAACAAGTGAGTTGATCTTAAGCTTGTCTTAGAAAAATTATTTGATTCTTAGTATTTTTGAATATGTGGGTGTGAATCCTATAAACAAGTTTTTGAGAAAAATTTATATAACAAAGAATCGTCAACCTTAAGATTTAACAATTTACTTTAGTATTTTGAAAAAGAGAGTAAGAGGACCACGTAATTGAGTTTTGAAGAATCTTTGAATAATAACTTCACTTAGAAATTTATAATGAATTTATTTCAGTTTTTGAAAAAAATATTGTTGATTCCTGATCCTAAGTTTTAATGGAAATTTTTCCTACGTGTTAAAATCATGTTTTTAGAGAATTTAGTTCTTATTCTTAAGTGAGAGAAAACAATTCCTTTTGTTTCTTTAGAAATTTTACCAAGACAACAACATTATGTTCATGCATGAATATAAACATATAATTATGTAAAAAAGGAATAGCGTACATAAAAATAAGGGTCATAGAATATTAAATAAGCATATAAGTAAAATCAAGTATTGAGAAGTCTCAACGTATCAAGCCTTCCTGGAACTTAGAATAGACTATTTCAAAAAGAAAAGTAAGAAAATAATAAGAAAAGCATAGGAGTCTTAGATTTATATCAAAGCTCCCTGAACTTAGATAATGGACAAGTCCTAAAAAAAAAAAAAAAAAACGTTTTGGCTTGATAAGAACAAGTCTAAAACTAGAATGACTAGTCTTAATAAAATAGCATGAAATAAGTAAATAAATTGCAAACATGTATAAATAAAAATTAGTGAGCTAATATTCTCTAAGAAATATGTATTCATAAATATATTTAATAACATATAGTAGTTAGATTAAAAACAAGAAAATCATAATAACAAGACCATAATAAGATTTTGCATGAACAAGAATAAAACATGAATATATTGTTGCTTTTTTAACTCCCATGAGTTTGGAAAACATACACTATGATCATGTTAAGTTACATAAACATAAATAAAAATTGTAAGAATTTTTTACCTAAGATTAATGGTGGTTAAAGAAGAAATGAAGTAATGGTAATTGCATATGTGCACTAGTTTTATGAATAGCAGAGGGAGTTTGGAAGAGAATTTTGGAGAGAAAAGTTTGAGGAGAAAATTTGGTAGACTTTTGTTAAGTGAAATAAAAATGTGTGAAAGAAGTGGAGAAAGATGGAGTATTTATAGATAAATGTGGAGGGAAATTAGTTGTAATTATATAAAATGAAAATAAAAACAAAATTAGATGTGTGTGAGGTGTCGGCCACTACAAGAAGGAGGGAGAAAAATGATTTTTTTTTTGTTTTGTAATGAAAAGTAATTAAAGGAAGGATGTGATATATGTAAGATTTTATGGGAAAGGTAAAGGTAAGAAATAGGTATGAAAGTGTATAAGAATAGAGAGTAATAAAAAGTAAAGATAGTGTAATAGTAATGAATAGTAGCAATTGTATAATAAATAGTAGACTAGACGAATAAGATACTGGTAGTAAAGAAAATATGAGTCAACGAGCTATATCTAATACTTTTAGTTAACGAAAAATTATGAAATTGATATTTTTGAAATTCTTGCATAATTACAAGTCTAATGGTATTGTCGGAATATTTTTACTATTCCAGACACCAATGTACGTTTTTAGAGAACAAATCCCGATCGGGTCCGAAATGATCGAATTTTCAATGAATATGATATTTTTAAGCTTTCTCATACTATTCCAAACTATAATCTACCATTAGCTCAATTCTATTGTCCTCAGGTTTCAAGCGCGGAATTGCCAGAGTTGAAATTACTAGTTTGCCTTGACCATAGTTGACTTTTGAAGTTCTGGTTTGACTAGGGTTAAGGTTTACTCCAATTTTACCCGAAAATTGAGGGGTTTACACTTGTTCTTCCCCAATGATATCCCATTCTTTAATAGACCCATAGTTGCATTCAACATCAGCATTGTGCACTACTACTTCACTATTAATATTTGCAGTATCATCTAAACTACAATGTTCTCCTTGTCTATTATCATAATAGGTTCTTGTTCCTTTAATATAGACACATCTTGTTGATAGAATCTATCCTCTTGCCAATCATAGTTAAAAGGCTCAAATATTATCATTAGTGCCTTAACAAAATGATCCCATGTTTTACAATGATTGAATTCCTCCTTACACCTATACCATAAAAGTAGGTGCATCTTGCATGGCAAAAATTATAAGTGTTGGATAATATTTTTCATTTTTATGGTAATGATCCAAGAAAAATTCCACTTTTATACCTAAGAAATAGGATCTTGACAAGAAAACGTAGGATCTCTTGCTTGATTATTTTTTATGAATGAATTAAATGATTAGATTGATGTAGATTGCAATATCTCAAAACAAGGCTGGTTGAGTCTCAATCTATCTAATCTAAAATTTATAAATTGTAATGGCTGATCAGTATCACTTACTAATGTATGGATACTCTCTAATTCAGATGATGGAAATTGAAAATGTGAATTTGATGATGATGATTCTTGCTGTAAATTTTGTTCATTTTGTTGTTACTGGTGATGAAATTGTTGTTGAATACCCTAATGTTGCTCTTGTTGCATCTAATCCTTAGGTGCAAATGATGAATCCTCAGTTATATTAGAATGTGATGACTCCTTTCTATTTAAAATTTTCTTTGATAGAACTTCTTGAGTCTGACTCCTAGCAATACTATCCTTGCTTGAATCTAATTAGGACAAACTTTCTTGAATAGCCAATAGAGATTTTGCTAACATGTCCATATCTAATTTGCTATGAGAAATTGACTTCTACTTATGTTGTTAATTCTGACGTAGGTGCTAACTTTAGCTTGAATGAATGTAAGAACAAGGAAGATCAAGATCAAGGTGACGAGAGCACCAATGTTATAACCGACCCAGCCCACCTCTTATTTAACCTAAAGTGTAAAAGCTGAAAATGAACTTAACACCCCTTTTGCCTCTTCTTCTCAGTAAGTCTTCTAAACCCTATTTACTTTGTGTTATCCTTAGATTCGTTCTACAAATCTAATCTTGACTTCTTTGTTTACTTGCAAGGTAACCATGGAATGCTTTTCTATGAATGATTTTGGCTCTTCAAGTTAGCCAATGACTCCTAAATCACGCATTGTCATTTCTAGAAACGAGTTTTCAATCAATGGTACCTTGTTTCCTTTCCTTTATTATATATATTGAACTATTTACATTTCTTAGATCTATTCAAGATATGTTGTAATCTATCTATATTTTTCAATTACAACTGAATTTTAGTTACAACACTTATTGATTATGTTGTCCTTATTGTTGGGTTGTAACAAAACCCCGATTTTTTTTTTTTCTTTTTTTTTTTTCAATTCTCTCTTGTTTTAATAATTAGGAAATCTATGTTTTGATGTTTAATTATATCACTTTTCTTATTACTAACCATTTAAATTTATCAATCTTTTACGGAAACATTTATTATGTCATCTTTTTAATTTGAAAGAACAAAATATTTTATATAATAAAAAATTTAAGCAAAAAAAAAATGTACTTTCATAACAGGTTTAGTTGAAGTTGTAAAAATAGAATTGAATATTTATTCTTTCTTTTAAAACTAATACTACATTTAGTAATTTGAATAACGATTTCACATTATTCTTATTAGTACAGAACTAGAAATTGGATTCTTTGTAAAATAAAAAATTAGAAACTATTTTTTTATCCCTTTCAACATATTTTATCTTGAAATTTTATACAAATGCATTGGTTTATCTATTGAAGCTTTCTCTTAAGGATTACTTTTCTATTCAAATTTTTTAATAATTTACATTAATATTTTTAACTTATCTATATTAATAGAGATGTTTGGTTTGGATCAATTCATTAGACATGACTAAATAAAAATTCTAATATTTTATTTAGTTGTTGTCATGAACTTTGATACTTAACAATATATCCTAAGAGTATTAGATAAATTTGATAAAAAAATAGTACCATGCGAAGATGTGTCACATTTGCTTGTTATTGCATAACTCAAATTCATTAAATAGTTTATTTTTTTATAATATTCTTGTGTTATATTTATATATAGATAATAATAGATAGCATAAAAATTTTTATCTAGTACTATTCATACTAAACAGTAAAATGTTATCCTTTTTCCTCTACTAGCATATGGCTTCTTTTATTTTTTACGGTTTCCATTACCAAAAGCTACTTTACTGTGTTGGCGCTGATCTACCATGCACTGGGGCAATGTTGATCGCATAACATTCCGATAAAAAGTTTAAAAACATTATGGAAAGAGAGTGAGAGAAAAGAGATTCCTATCAAACTAGTCATCCATCTCCCGGTGTCGTTTCCGTAGACGCGGCATGAGTTTTGTTGTTGCATTCTGGAGCTCACACCATAGCGACCACAGCACCTGTCTCACCTTAATTTGCGTGTCCTCTTCTCTTTCTCTCTCCCCGATTTGTCACTATATATATCTACATGTCAAGCTCCATGGATTTCACTCCATCTCAATTCTCGAAGTTAATACACATAAACAAGAACAACCCTGTAAACTATAATCACTTAAACATACCGCAACAACCTTCAACCACACACACACACACACAAAGCACCTCCTCCATTATGGGATCGACCAGAAACCCTAGTTTAGGCACAACACCACCTTTCTCCTCCTCTGCCTCTTCCTTTTCCTCTCCCTCGTTTCTCCGCCAGTTAGCGGCCGCCGCGGGAGCATCGTTGGCGGATGGACAGAGGTAAAGGACGTGAAAAACAACAAGGAGGTACAAGACTTGGGGAGATTTTCAGTAAAGGAATACAACCGCATGCACCGCCGTGGTGACGACCGGAGCGGCAGCGGCGGTGACGGTAGGTTGTTGTTGTTTTCGGAAGTGGTGGAGGCTAAACGGCAGGTGGTTGCAGGATACAAGTATAAGTTAAGAATAGAGGCTGTACGACATGGAGTTAGTCAAATGTTTGAGTCTGTTGTTGTGGTCGTACCTTGGCGTAATGACTCTAGGGAGTTGGTTGAGTTCGGACCTTACAAAGGTGAAAACAACAATAAATAATATAAAAGTTCTTGGGTTTTAATTGGGGGTTTTTAGGTCTTACGGTGTGATTATTCATGCATGGCCGGTTTTGGTTTCGTTTGCGAATAATTTGACTTTCTTGTTGGAAAGTAATAATGTAAGTATAATTTTAGGTTTTAGCTTTGTATGACCGATGATGTACGATGTGTGTATATTGTTGGAGTTAATTATCTATGTATGAATAAGACCACGTTAATAAAAAGGCATTACTATGGAAAAGTATTTTATAGAAATCATTTCCGGTGTTATGAATTCAGTTTAATTCGAGGTATGATCTCTATAACAGAGTTGGATGGATGTGCATAAATACACTTTCTAATTGATCATAGTAGTTCGATTTAGATTGGCCAAATAGAAATCCTGATAATATGGTAGTAGTAGTAATTAGCAGTACTTAGTCTGTGTGGATTGTTAAAATTTTATTTGCATCGTATTTGTATCTGTAACTTGTTTAATATATCTATATCGTATTTATTTATCATCGTTATATATATGAGTCATCGATATCTGTGTCTTCAACAAACATCATTAAATGTTGAATTGATGTCCAATTATATAACGGAGGAATCCTAGAATAAGATGTTAGAAGAGTACCGACTTCATTTGATTTCGGGATCAAATGCATCTCTATAGATATGATCATCACAACCTCGGCCGCACTAGTGGAGCAGAGTTCATAGTTATTTCTCCTTCTATGGTACTTCGTGTTAGTTTAGCTACTACCAAGACCCTCCAGTGCCTTACTAATAGCACAATGGGCTACGATGCTATGGCATACTCAGTCAATGCTTAAAGGTAAATTCCAATTATGTCCGCAATTGCATCACGTTCGTGATTTTTAGGTGGGTCATAACCTTCCAATTCGGATATAGTGGAGCGGTTTAGCTCTTACGATGGACAAACCCTTTTCATAGCCATGCAATAAATCCTAATTTGCTCTTTCATCATCCTCATATGGAAATGGTTAAGACTTAAGAAAACAAAAGGAAAAAGAAAAATTCCTCATATGCTCGTCGTAGTAGGTTCATATTAAAACAAACAAGATTTTTTGTGCTGGTCTGTTACCAGGTCAGGCGCATAAAAGGTCTAATGCCCAACTATTACAAATGCACCGTATAAACTCAAGCCCTTGACGGATCCCTTTCAAATTTGATACAAAAGCCTCTTCTTTCACTTCTTAATTGAATCCTTTCAAACTTGATATAAAAGCCTTTTATTTCACTTAATATATGACAAGCTTTACCTGGTAAGAAACCCTTACCCTAACTTTGATTATTTCAAAATAATAATGTATCTTTTATTGTTGCAAAATATACAAAAGTGGTCTAAAAATGAGATTGAAACTCATTTATTGATGTAAGTTAAGTCAATTTAGATAGAATCTTTCTATATCTTTGGTCTCTAATGGACAACATATGATCTCTATAGCTCTTTTGAAATTAGCCCACAAAATTGTTTTGCTTGGTACAAATCCAAAGCCCGTCCCACTATGGCAAACGAAGCCACTATAATTCGCTACTGATGAAAGTTAAAAAACTGGTCGGTTTTAAAGCTCCACCTAAGTAGACCATCACTATTAAGCTTGGGAATTTCAAGTTTGATTTCTTTCAACAAATGTTCAGCACGACCCTGATCATTGTTTGAACGAAGAAGACAATTTGGATTCTGATTCTTACTTTGTGCGCTCTACAGAGTTCCTGATACTTGTTCATATTTCCTTGCCAATTTCCAAAATTAATGCTTGCCACAAAATGTGTTGCAGATTTGTAGCTAACTTAGTAAATCACTCTTCTCTAGTAGCTTGTCTAGTTGGAGGTCTCATAAATGATACTGAGTAAGGTTCGACACAATCAATATCTCCATTTTCCTCTAAATTTTATAATTTTATATGAATAAAATAAAGTTTATTGGCAGTGAGTTGATAAATAGCCAGTATAACCCACTAAAATATAAATGAATTAAATGGGTTGATTTTGTTTGTTTAACTTGTATAAATGCGTTAAATGACTAACTTAGTGGACTGATTCTTCTAAGTTACCAGTGCATGTGGAATAAGTTAAGGCTAACAAACTTTTTTTTTTACCTATTTATTAAATTGACCAGAATATATTGGTCCATTTAATTCATGAATCAAAATAGACCGAACCAATTAGGTCTATTTAACCCGCTTGCATAACACTGCTACTTAGTACTTAGATATCCTCACCAATAACTCTTTCTAAGTCCAACACCCTAGAAGTTGTCCTCTGTACTAAGGTGAACTATTGAGTATAAAAAATTTGTTAAGTTCTAGGAGTGGTTTTTACCATAGAAATACAGAAGTAAGGAATTCCTCATTTTAGGGTCATTTTCATAACAATAGGGAAAAAATCGTCATTCTAGGGTCATTTCACCAATGTAGGTTAGAATTCCTCGTTGTGGGAGCTTTTTCACCACAGTAGAGGGATTCCTCGTTTCAGGAACCATTCCATAACACTAGGAGGAAATTTCTCATTGTAGGGATCATTTCACTATAGGAAGGTGAATTTCTTATTGTAAGGGCCCTTTTCACCGCAATAAGGGGTATTCTTTGTTATAGGGGTTATTTCACCATAGTATGGGTAAATTCCTTGTTGTAAGCATAGTTATCAAACTTGCGAGTCAACTTGTACTTTTCTACGAGTTTACGAGTTGATGATGAGATTTCGATTCAACTTGCATACAAAATCATTTTTTGAGTAAACTCGTTTAGAATCGCGATTTTACGTAGTGGAATTATTAGAATCGATAGAATCAGTAGTAGAATCTGTGTAGAATCGTAAAGTTGTAATTTTAAACTTTTTTTATTTGAATTTTAAAAATGCAATCAATTAAAGTAATGTATTAGTATTGTTATGTGTCGTGTTCAGGTGACTAGTAGATTTGAGTTATCTATTCTAGCCCCTGAACTAGGTATGTCACTAGCTTATTTGTTGTTTGTACAAGTTAGGTATTAGTATATAAAATGGACTAATTAGTCATTAAACTCTAATAAATGTTTTGCTACTTGTATTTAGCTGGGCCTAGTGGACTGGGAGTACTGGTGATGCTAAAGTGGCATCCTAATGACCTTTGTATGACGTTGTCCCGAGTGGAGTTACACCTATAAATGATTTTGGTAGATTAGATAAAAATGGTTGTAGTTCCCGGGTTTTAGGGAATACTCAATACCAAACATAAATATTATTATATGTTTGTCGTGGAGTCGTGGGTTACTTCAGGTTTAGGGTTAGACATGGATAACCTTAGGCTGTGGTTGTTGACTTAAAAATGATAGATTATTGAATGTGGTTGTTGCATAAATGCCATGTTGCATGTGAATGTGTGAGATGATTGTTCATATGTGTGTGCTTGTAGTTTTGGAATACTAGGCTTTGACTCAATCCTACTTAATCTTTTTTAGAAACAGGCGAGGAGTCTTTAGTGTACACCTTGTCGGGATATGATGTCTTTATGGATTATAAGGATGATGATTGGACCGGATTAAGTAGCAGAGTTCTAATCAATTTGATTTAATTGGGTTTGATGATTTTGGTTAAGACATGATGTTTCATATTTGGATCTATTGTAATAGACCAGGTTTGATTTCTCTATTAGCATAGTTAGATATGGCTACATATTTATTCTGAAGTTTTATTTTGAAATTATGAATAATGATGAAACCATCTTAAATGTGAGTTTGGAGTTAATGAATACCATTTGAGGATGTTAGTAGCTTTTTGACCTTTAATGTGTCACCATCTTATGATGACACATGGCGGGCTGATAATGCGCCTAAGTTACGTCGTTACAAATAAGATAACTATTATTACAAAATAACCAATGCTAAATCACATATTCATCATGCGACTTGTAATTTTACTAAATAGTTTCCTTTTTAAGAAACAATTTAGCAAAAGTGATACAATGCTAAATCGCATTTCTAATGTACTCACTATAATTGTGTGGTGCATTAGTGAATCACTGTTTTAAGATGCAATTCATGTATTAACTCGTAAGTCTCATCTTATACATGCGGCTCATGTGTTAATAATAGAATTGCATCTTATAGATGTAATTTTGTATTGGTATTTTAATAATTAATTTTATGTAATTTGTATTTGTGTAATTTTTATGTGGATAAATCAGTAATCATATGATTTCTTCTATAATTTATTTCATAAATGTAAAATAATATCATACTTTATTTAGTCTAGTAGCATAAAAGGTTTTAAATCAAACTTATATACCAATATATGGATTGAGGAAAGAAAAGGAAGAGTTGAAAGTAAACGATTTCTTTCCCTTATTTAACTTAAAAAGAGCAAATGAAGGGAAGGAATTCTGTATAGAAAAATTGCTATGTAATCATATAAAACCATTCTCTCGATTTGGAGAAAATTTGGAAAGAAACCATAGTAAATTGATAATAAATACTCTTACATAAAAATATATTTTAACAATTTTAGGTAATTTAATACTTTAGCAAAGTAAAAGAAACGACTAATTAACTTTCATATGCACCCATTCTATCCTATTTTCTTTCCATCCAAACGAATATTTTCATTTCCCTCTCGGCTTTTTTCTTCGAATTTCTTTTGGTTATTCTAAATATTTATGTTACATTTGATTGATAAGAATGAAATTGGTGTTGTAATTTATTACCATGAAATGAATATTTTCTTGTTTTGTTTGTAAAAAATTTCTATCATAAAGAATATTTATATTCCATGCAATATAAAATATATATGTAATCCTTATCCCTTCTCAATTCCTTATGAAAAGTTTTTTTTTTTTTTTAAATTACTCATAACAAATGAATTGTTATTATTTTTTTGCATTATATTATTTTAGTAACTGATACGAATGAAATTTGTATCTTACTTTTGTTATCACAAAATATCAATTCTTTTATTTAGTTTGTAAAAAATTTTACTGTAAGAAATCTTTGTATCTTACTTTTATTATCACAAAATATCAATTCTTTTATTTAGTTTGTAAAAAATTTTACTGTAAGAAATCTTTATTTCATGTATCATGAAATAGAGAATAATATTCTATTTTTTTCTCCTTTTACCAATGGAATATTCCTCATGAGAGATATGTTTTTTCCCTCAAAAATACCCTAATCACAAAAATGAAGAAAATTGCTATTTTATTTTCATTTACTTCCATTGTAATGACCAAGGAAAATTCTATAATACCGTAACGATTATAATAAAACCGTTCCTATTAATCATTAAATAGTATGAATTTTTTCTAATAATGATCAAAACCTAAGATTTTCTTATACTAACTTTTTAATAATTAAGTTAAGTTTAAAATCAGTATCCGTACGGTCCATGTCAGCATCGTAGAAGTCCGTGAACCAAACAAAATTGAGTCCACCTTGACTTACCAAATAAATAAGTCCAAGTCTAACTACTCTTCTCCTCGTTGTCTTATAATCCAATCCGGGCCTTCCAAGGTAAAAGCAGAAAGAAACTAGTAAATCCAGAAATATCTTAGAATATGGGAATTTCATCGCTGCCAGAAGATTGTATAGCTCACATACTCTCCTTTACAACACCTAAAGATGTCTGCAGATCATGTGTCTTGTCTAAAATCTTTCAAAAAGCTGCGGATTCAAATGATGTCTGGGTGAAATTCATTCCTCCTGATTGTCAAAATCTCTTCCCTCAATTAACTAAAAAGAAGCTATATTTCCATTTGTGCGACCATCCACAGCTAATGGGAGACGATAATTCTTTGGTAAGCTCCAAACTAGATGCCTCTTTGCTATGTGAATTACATATTGTTACTATCACAAGAAGTCATCCTCCGTGTTTTGGGTACAACTTTAGGGTTTTTTTTTTTTTTTTTCCTTTTTTTGCCAATGGGAAGGGTTTCGAACCTGGATTTCTGGTATGAGAGGCTAGAGGGATGCCATTATATCAATTGATACAATTTTAGGATTAAGTAATAACAAATACATCTGATTCTAAGGGTTTTTTTTTTTTTTTTTTTTTTTTTTTTTTTTTTTTTTTTAACTTTGTACATCTGTATTATTGTATAAATTATTTAATGTGATAAAATTAGAATTAGGGAAAAAGCTGCTTTCTTGTGCTTAAAATGATATTTTGATTTTTTAATTCATGACACATATGAAAAAAATTTATTAGAAAAACTTAATATCATAATATATTGATATCTTTTACTATTATTTGGATACAGAGTCTTTCTTTGGATAGATACAGTGGAAAAAAATGTTGGATGATAAGTGCAAGAGCATTGTCAATCGCATGGAAAGATAACCCCACTTATTGGAGATGGATCCCAACACCGGAGTTCAGGTGAATTTTTGAGATCTTCAATTCTCTCAATAAATTTTTCCTTTTTGGTACAGTTGTTGGAAAGGGGAGTTAAGATCTTCTTTATAAATTCCTATAGACGTATTTGGTTGGCAGAATTTCTATTCGAGAATTCCTCTTTGTTTCTATAAAATCGTAAATTGCAATTCTCTTTTAGGATTAAAATAATAGTTATTATTTAATCTTTTACCACTATATTTCTGTATTAATTTGTAAAACATGATTGAACAGTTAAACATGAATTGAAGGAACTTTTGGATAGTCCGTTGATGGTACCATAAAAAGATTTTCGAATTGAAATAAGGGTATAACAATGCATTAAATAAAATCCTAATTACACTAATGTCTAATGTCATTTAAGTACGACCAGACGAAGTAATAACTATTACTTCTTTAATATATATAGGAACTGTAATTCAATTTTTACCTTATTCAGTTTTTTAATCTATTAAAACTTTTTTTCATAAAGTAAAGATACAAGTTTCATAAAACTTATTATTATGCTTGAATTGCAAGATAGTCATTCCATGGAATAACATTCCAATCCCCTGAATCTTAGCCCAAGAGAATAACCGAGGCACATCGAGAAATCTGTTTTGCTCTGCTAAAGGATAACTAAGGCTCGCACAAGTAAAGCCACCTTAATTCTCCTTTGGGAATTTGGGTAACTTCTGCCAAACCTAAGTGGTTGAGCTTTTAAGCATACGAGAAACCCACGGGTTAGTAGTTGGTGCTTTGTGGTCAAGGTAAATTATACCTCCCAAGTGTGAATCAACTAGACTTACCTATACCTATCTTATTTTCGTTGATCAAACTATACAAAATGATAATAGTACAGTAAGAAATTATAAGAATTTGTGTCGTACGTGTTGAGGTTTCAGATTCCTAACGGTGTTGAAAATTGCAGATTTCCTGAGGGCTGAGCTCTTGTATGTATGGTGGCTGGATATAATCGGCAGAATAGAAACTAACATGCTGTCTCCACAAACAAATTATGCATCCTATTTGGTATTCAAATTTGGAGATGCTACGAGCGGGTTTCAGCAGAAACAAGTCACATTGCAAGTCTTTCTTGAAGGAAACATTGAAAAGGAAGAGCAAAAGTTGTACCTTGTTCCCCGACGGGGAGGGCGGCAACCTTATGAGGAGCGAGCCGACGGTTGGATGGAGATAAAGTTAGGAGAATTCTATAATAATCATGGTGATGATGGGACTTTGGTGTGCAACTTCAAGCAGATTGATAATTTTACTACTAAGGAAGGTCTTATTGTTGGAGGTATTGAACTCAGGCCTCTGTGATGTTTCCCCTCCATTTTGAAGGTACAAAATTTGGTTTATTACCTATGGTAAGTTTCTTTGTTGATTGACATACAATAAGATCAACAGGCATCTTCATTTATGTTTCCAATTCCCTTCCCTCTCAAAATTTTACCTTTTATGTTCCAGGTATAAAAATTTGGAAACCTCCTTTATTCGCTTTCTTGGGTAGGATACGTGTAATTTAAAATATAAAGGAATTCAATTGTTCAACGTTCCTTAGTCCAGTTTTCATGTTTACACCAAATTCAGACACCAAACACGGAACAGGATTCGAATATGGATATTTGGTCTAATTTTGGTCCGGATTCTTAAAGAACCATAGCTACTTTTAACGGTCTGTTCCAAATCCAACCCATGTCCAATCAATTCTAACAGCACTAACATTGGAAAACGTCGAAAACTCAGTCCTCTTTTAAAGGTGGGCCTAGTTTATGAGTATTAGTTCAGTGCATCGATTCAAATTAATGTTTATTGTTTAATAACGAGACCCATATGAACCAATTAGAAACTGGTGTTATGTTATTTGTGTGGTGAAGCATGGTTTTATCATAGGCCACCTGCCCCTGGTTAAAGAGCCCTATCCAAGCATGTGTCAACAATGATACAAATACATGTTCTCTTGCTTGAGGATTTATCACTTTACACACACACACACCACACATATATATGGAAGTAGGCAAATGTAAATATGATCGAAGTGGTCTTTTGTTAAAAAATGGCTTTTGTTACCTATGGAAAATTTTAAGGTTTTATACTTTCCTTTTTTTTAATGGAATTGATCTTTATGACTACTGAACGACTTATATTTATTATCATTGTGATCGAATTTTTAGAATTCTTTTCATATTAATGCCTTATAATTCTCTAATTTGAAAATAGAATTATGGGTTGAACAATTCTTATGAAACGGTAGAATTTTCCCATCATGGGTATATTTAGAAGAATACAAGCTTTATTCAATAGGTGTCCTGAAGAATTTAGTTACTCCTAAGGAGTAAGGACTAAGGTCCTAATCAATGCTCATAAAAATAGGCCTACATTGTCTGTGACTCATCCTCCATGAATCCAATGCGGTTATTAGGCTTGCCGGATCGGACCATTGATGCTCATCAATGCCGTATCAGAAAATGAATTTTTCTAAGAAGTGTAGGGGTTTATAGAGCATGGATTGTTTAGAGTTATAAGTGGCAACTACATATGTCAAGATAACCAGGCCCAACAACGTTCGAAGCCGAAGTCTTGGAAAAGTAAAGAAAATATTGTGTTTCTTGGATCGAACCAACTAAATAATAATACTGGTGGTGGTGGTAGTAGTAGTAGAGAGAGAACAAGACATGTTGTAGGTATTAAAAGATCATTCTAACATATTTTGGCAATAGTAAGTAATTTTTAATAAATTATTCATATATTAAATTTTTATCAATATTTATATTCTAAAAATCATTTTACCTAGCATATTAATAGATTAGCATCTTTCA
Source organism: Combretum micranthum (assembly GCA_024138025.1). Classification (NCBI taxonomy): domain Eukaryota; kingdom Viridiplantae; phylum Streptophyta; class Magnoliopsida; order Myrtales; family Combretaceae; genus Combretum; species Combretum micranthum. The sequence continues at coordinate 3,025,177 of JAMXBD010000005.1, forward strand.
TCCTCAAGATCTCTTGCATGCCAAGCTTTAGAACTTAGAACCAACTGGCCGCACTAATTTCATGATGCCACGTACTGAATGTGCTATTGAAGGAAATTAAGTGGGCCTTTCGGCACATCAGATCAGACCTCCTATCACACAAAAGAGGCGTATCTATTTTTGGAGACGATAATCTATTATGTTATAATGTACTCGTTAAGTAGATTTGTGCATATGCGATGCATGTTTTGATTTGACATTGTTAGATATATGAGTACCTAAGGCTACCATGCCTAGTGTGTTGTAATGCATTTACAACTTACATTTTTCTTTTTTGTGTGTGCTTATCGTTATTTTGCCACCAATAGCTGAATGATGAGATTGCTAGGTTAAAATCTCAATTGTATACCTTACATTCCTAAAAACAATAGATGTGTCACCAAACATCGGCATCTATTGGAGGTGAACGAATCACTTTTTTTTGCTAAACACCAAACCAAAATAAATGATATGTCAAAATGGAGTTAGGAATGAGCTTAAAAAGGTATAAATTGGTGTATGCCAAAACTAACTAATTTTGAATGTCATAAAAGCTAATAGACATTATTTATCTAATTAATAAGCCATAATTAGACATGGCAATACCAGCTATAGTTCAATAAATACAAAACCTGGATACTTTAGAGTCAACACATTAATAAGATATAGTAGTAAGTGTTTCATAATTACTATTATTATCCATGGTTTCATGATTCACCCACATGATAGAAGCTTTTTACTTTTAAGCTAATATAATAAGTTGGAAGGCACCACATCATTTTATCAAACCATTTCAGCACGGACGATTGCAGGAAAATGGATTCTCAAAAAATAATCTTGCCAGCAAACGGTTTTTGGATCAAAATTGAGGAGATTTTCTATATCCACACCTTCCTTTTCAGCCATAATCTTTAGGGCTCTTGTGTTAGAGTCATCCAAGCTGTCCACAAATACATAGAAATGTAAATAAAGATTCCTTGTTTGTAAAATATAATTGATTAAGACACATGTTCCTTAAAACGATGAAATGGGAATGGTGTAATATGTTAATTCAATAATTAATAAAAGAGTGCTAATTTTCTCTTACATTCCCTTGAAGAACAAATATGGTCTATATAGGTCAGCCAATCGAATAACTGCATCTAATTTCTTCTTCAATTGGGCATAAGATCCTTGGAGTTGCGGGTAACATGTCAAACTTGTCCATTTAAGAATCTAAAAAATGGTAGAAATTAAATAGAAAGAGTTTGGAGCTACAATACTTGTGATAAGCTCCATAACAATCATCATAATAATATGGATATAAGGAATAAAATTGTATTTCGTACCTTAATTTGTGTTTTTTTAGCAATATCTTGTCTTAGTTATCTAATTGCCAAAGTGATTACTCAACATCTATTTTTTTCCTTTCTCATTTAATGCTTTACTACCATCTGCCAACTTACTCTAGTGTTGATTGCATGGGTTTGGAGACCCAATAAACAATGGAGAAACATTATCATCAAAGGAAAAAACATAAAAGAAAGGAAAAATAATAGTTGAAGCTACAACAATGAAATATTCTTGTAAATTAAAAATAAGGGTAAACATTTGAATTGCTCAGACTTCTTTCTACAAATAGACTCCTTTAACCCATACTTCATTAATTGCAAAAACACAAGTCCTCTCATGACTTCCTTCTCCTAAATCCTAAGCATCCTCTTTACCTTTTGAGATGTGCATTGCATGCTGTTAATCCTAGGTTATTGATAAGATAAGTCAACAAATAGTAAACATAATCTGTATCCTTGCTTGAATATTAGTCCCAATGCAAACCTTTTGTTCTTATAAGATTGACGTGTTAAGAGAATGGATAAAGAGGGCACTTAAGTTGTTTTAGGGTTTTGGTAGATTTCTAATAGTTGGTATATGGTTTGAAGGTCCAAGTTGAATATAAATTAGAGAGCTATCAGTCAAGGAATGAGCGAGATCCATCAAGCCCCCAAAGGTAAATTTATAATACATTACTCCCCACAATAGCTAGATATTGATTCTCAAAAAGAGCTTTGAAATTAGTAAGATTAGGGTTTCTATAGAAATGTGATCTCAATAAAACAATTAGGAAACTAGTAACATAAAGAAGGATTAAATAATAAATCTAAGGAATAACAAGCAATTTATGCTATTAGGAATAATCACACAATTAAGAACAATTAGAGCAAGAGATAGAATTTTCAAAATGAAAAGGAAAACTTTGAGCTAAGGTTAGATAAGATCCGATCTAAGGCCTAAGCCCACTTGACCATAAGCTAATTGGGTAACTTGAAATAGACCCTCATTTCACCTTAAATTTATATTTTTTTTCTAAAATAAAACGAGAAAAAACCAAGATCCCAAGCTAAGAGATGCAATTTATGACTTATAAGGATTTGGTTAATGTTATTTCATAAATTAATAATTTATTTGAAGCTTGTGAAATTTAAGTGGAATCCAAGTATGTGATTATTACTATTTGTTTGATGTATGTACTAAGTTTAATGTAAGTGAATTAATAGTAGTTTGACCAAAATGTAATTGATTGATGATTGCACTTGAACATTGCTCCTAAATTGGTTTTTCTAAAATAAAATGAGAAGAAGCTTAGATCTCAATCGAGAGATGTGCTTTATGACTTATAAGCTTTTGGCCAATGTTATTTTATAAATCAATAGTTTATTTGAAGTTTATAAAATTTAAGCGGAATCCAGTACGAGATCTCTAGTATTTATTTGATGTGTGTACTAAGATTAGTGCGAGTGGATTAATAGTAGCCCTACCAAAATATAATTAATTAACGATTATGCTTGAATAATTTTTTTTTTTTTTGCTAAAATAAAGAATAACTATAGATCCACACTTTGAAAACTTGGTTTGCAAAAATTGCCCCACACTTTAAAGGACTAACTCTCAAGGATTTGTTCCATGCTTTCAAAACCTAGACTCCTTAGAATTAACCTATACTTTTAAACTTGATCTCTAGAAGTGGAACATACTCTACTCTTTAAAATTTGATCTTTAAGGTTCCAATGGATTTACACATTAAAAAATGGCCTTCAAGGAGTATTATAGGGTCATACTTTTGAGAATCGATCTCCAAATGTAACTTATGATTCCATATTTTTAAAATTAATATCTAAGGAGCACTTATGGATGTATAAATTCAAAATTAGTTATTGTGGAATATATAGGGTTTCACACTTTCAAAATTGACTCTAGTGGTATAATTCCAAATGATATGTGTGTTTTATTTCATCTAAGCTTATGTTGTTTTATAGGGGTAAACGGGTAATCCTTGTTTAGGATACCCACTTGGACCCTACTCGACTGGGTATGTTTGAGCTAGGTATTAAGAGTTAGTAGGTAGGTTCTGGGTATAAAATTTTCAAAACTTACTCCATAAGATAGGATACGGGTATGGGATCACTATACCTTATACCCACCCTAGAACCTGTATTCTATTATATAGAAGGTACATGTTCTAGGATACCTTGTAACCACCCTATAAAAATTGTAAATAATAAAATGATATCATTTATTTCTACTAATTTTCTGTTATTTAAGGTAATGACATTTTTGTGTATTAATATTAAGTTTTTTTTTTTTACGATTATACAACTTGGTTTTATTATTTTATATTCCATACTGTTGATTTTTTTTTTCATGACAATTTCTATTGATAAAGACATATTGGATATTAATAGAAGCAAAATATAAGTTGCATTTTGGCGACTAAAGATAAAGGACATGGATGTTTTAATACTTTACATTTTTTTATTAATTATAGAAACAAGTTCCATTATAAGTGTTAGTTGTTTTTTTAGGCTAGTTAATATAGAATTGTCTCCATGTTATAATGTTTTACATTATAATATATGTTTTCGGTCGTAACTTGTATGTTTCAATTTTTATACTAGCTTTTCTCCTCACATAAACAAAATTTGGATATTACAAAATTTGTGATATTGAGAAATTACTTTTAGTTTATTTTCACACTTCATAGGTAATTTTGCTATAGTAAATATTTGAAAACAAGGCGGTTTTTCATTCTAAATAAAAGTATATAATAAGATAATCTTAAAATTTTAAAAAGAAAAAAAAAATTGCAGCTTCCACAAGGTACCCTGTAGGTTTCACAAGGTATATGATATAAGGTGGGTAGAAAGTGGTACAAAATAGGTTCCAAATATAAAATTTAGTACTTTGTATCTTATAGGGTAAGGTATGGTTAAGTACCTTACCCACCCTATACCCACTCACTCCTATTATTTTATACAATGATGTGTTACATAATTGTTTGTTGCATTAGAAACTTAAGTATGCATGTTGTATGGTATTCATTTGTGATTACACATAATAGTTACTATATTGGACCTTACAACTTATCTACTTATGGATTGCTTGAAATTTGATATGAAAACTTGTTCAACTTTTTATTTTATAGACTATAGTTGATAGGATTTTAATATAACAACATTATATTTGTTTTTAACATTTTGAGATTTTGGAGACTATATATAATTATTTAGTAGGTTTTTCAGTTTTACATACTTGTGTCTCGGTATGATGATGCATCACAGTTATAGTGTGCTTCAGTTTAAGGGCATGAATGGCAATTCCATGCAAGAGTTTAATGTTCTTTTCTTTTAATTTTTTGTTGTTGTCTTAATTTTATAGTAAATCAATAATTTTAATAATGATTAGCTAGATTAATTTAGTCCATGCATTTTATATTATGGAAAAAAAGAAAAAAAAAATTTGCCTTAGGTGATGGCAATTAATAAAGATGCATAATTGAATATATAATCTATAGAAAAGTTAGCTAATCCATTTTGCTACCATAGTTGAAATAACTACTACTTAATCTCTAAGTCTATAGAATTGAAGTGGAATGGATTTTAGAAGAAAGAAGGATTGGAAGAGAAGAATTAAAGCAAATAAAAAATAGGGATTGATTATGGATTAATTTTATCACAAAGGAGTAATTGAAATAATAAAAAAAAAGGTTGTAAAAATGGTGTGTATTCCTTTGGTTAATAATTATCAAATTATCTTGAGGAACTCTGCACTTCATTTTCCATAGTCCATTCAATTCATCAAATGCAATAGACTCGTAATAATATTCATAATCATTAAGATTTGAATAGACCCAAAATGACATTTGTATACATGTTTACTTGGACAAAAAAGAACCTAAAAATAGACTTGTAGTAGAAAGTAACTAACTGCATTGCGTTTTATCTTTCTTCTTTCTTCTTCAATCATCTCTCTTATATTCATTTACTCTCTCTTATAGTCATTTTTTCTCTCCTCTAAAGGGTGTGTTTAGTTTAGGGAAAGGGTTGAAGAATGCATGAAGAAGATGGTGAGCAGTTGGGGCAATGATGGAGTGAAGGTTGGATACGGCAGATAAACATGACTGTTCATTATTGCATGGGAATTTTTGCACAAATACCTATCATAGTCAAGTGAATGCTTAGGTAAGCACATTTTGTAAGATGGTAAGGTAGTTGCAATATGGTTTACCTCAGTTCATTAAAGTGAAAGGTCCATTAATGTCATGTTTATACCATTTATTAGGATAAGAAGTTTTCTTCTATCTGTAGCTGAGGGACCATCCTAGCAAGTCGTAAGCCTTGTAATGGTTGAAAAACTCCATTTCCCATTCTTCGTTTTTCTTTCTATTTCCTAGATTTTTCCTACTTTTTTTTATCATTTTTATTATATTTATTGATTAAATACAGCTATTAATTTTAATGGATTATTACATATTAAATCAAACAGTGACACGTTACTCTCAAATTAAATTTAATAGATAATGCTAAAATAGGAGTCATGTATTAGTTAAAAAAAAAATGCATGTCCAAGCAATCTTGAACATGCAACCCCCTGGATCAATCAAGGATGTCTAGTGGTTAACTAGATGCATCACTACCCATGTCAAAGCAGTCTGTTAATGTGCAAAGTATTTTAGCATATTAAAGAACCTACTTGATTTCTATATACAGATAGGTAGAAAATCGCTGGTAAAGATCCAAAGGCTTGTAACAAAAAAACATAGTTAGTGATGTGCTAGGGATTGTCTGGCGTAGCCACTTTGATACTTAATTTGTAGTGAGTTAGGATCAAGAGAGAGCAAACAAGTGTGTAAATCAAGCATGATAGTAAGATCAAATACCAATCAATTTATCCTTTGCTTTGTGATTTTGAGTTCTATTTATAGGCGATGGTTGTCGAAATAAGGGCCCACAAAATATTCTCAGTCCTTGTGGTGCTTTCCTAAAGGAGGGAAATTAACTTAGGTGTGGATCCCCTTGTTGACAGCTAACCTGGACTCTAGATGGTGGTGATGATCATTCGAAGAAAGTAGTCAAGTAAGTGAAGAGAAATTTCTTTGGAGCATCTTGGGGAGGTATGGCAAGCCAGGGAGGTCTAGAGTACCTTCGAAGAGATATGGCGAGCCGAGGAGGTCTAGTATACCTCTGAGGAGATATGAGGGATCGAGGAGATGTTATTGAATGTACAACCTGGTAAGAAGAGCTTGGAGGAGGAGGACAATAGTATGGGTCCTTATGTGTACAATGGAAGAAGATTGACTTCTAGGCTAGTAAGTGACTAAGGCCCATGTGTCGAGGCAGCTTGGGTGCTTGATGGGCTTCAAGGGCCTTATTGCTAGTCAATTTCTCTAGTGTTGGGCCTATCAGGCCATGATCAAGTAAAGCCAATCAACATAGAGTAATGCCAAGTGGCCTTCGATGAACTTAAGTAGTTTTTTACCTCTCCATCTCTACTTTCCATAACATTCCAAAAACAAACTTATACCTCCACATCTTTGTCAGTGGTTGCGTCCTTACTTCCATCATGGTTGAATAGAGGGAGGGAAACATATATTTGTTTGCAACATCATCATATCCTATAATAACTAGAGGATAAATACTAAAGTCCTCATTGTCCAACCATTACTTAAGATTTAACATAAGTCTGACCTATTAGGTAGAATGAAAAAGTACATCATAGAATTCAACACTTATAATGTCTAGTCTAACTGCATGAGGCCATTAAGTATAGGTCCTAGTAGATTTCATTGCCTAATACACAATAGAAGATGCCTAAATGCAAGAAAGCTAGCTTGAGTCGACTTTTTACACTAAGTGATCATTTACTGTAGGGAAAGTGGAGTAAGCCTAGTCTTACTAGATCCATTACATGAAAGTACAATATGCTATTAAGTTTGGGTTCTCAACTTACAATAACAAAGTATGAGGCCCTCATTGTAGGTTCAAATATGGCAAGAGAAATAAGATTTGAAAGTCCACAAATCTTCTCGAACTCTTAACTAGTGGTTTAATAGGTCAAAGGGGATTACACCACTAAAGTCAATGGCATGATTAAGTATTATACGCCATACAAGGCCTTTGCTTAGAAACCTAACCTAGTATCGCAAAGATTCCTCAAACATGGAATGTGAAAAATGGATAGCCTCTTTGAGCTAGCATCAACCAGTCTCCAACCTAGATTGTTGGGTATTTGTCGAATACCTACATTGGCAAGTTACATATTGAATTTTTAGTTATCGAGACTTAATCAAAGCAAACATTACCTTGCTAGATGGACTCGACAATCAACTACTTAAAGGACAACAACTTGTTACCATGCAAAAAAGATGCGAAGAATTTGATGTATTGATTAACTTGGTATAACCTCATGGGAGATCAAATCTATATATGAGCTTACAACCTCTTCCACCTTAATTGTTTAGGGCCTAACGAAGCTAAGTAAGACTTAGAACATGTAGTAGCCATGTTAAAGCCATACCTAAGCCACAAAGGTTACGGGGCTTAGACAATATTGGCTAATCACTAGAAAGGACGTCATCTAACTAGTTAAGAAATGTTGCCAAAATCATGCTCTGGTTAATAAGAGTCTTGCTAACCTCTACGATATGCCTCTGACCTTTTGCGCTAAGGGAAACTAATATCCTTGGCTCTTTCCCCAATGCTATAGGTTAGCACTAATCCCTTATAGAGTTGGTTCATTGTTTCACCAAATGGGCAGAAGTCAAAGTAGTGACCAAGATTACCAAAGAGAATGTCCATGACTTTGACTAAAAGTTCATCATGAGTAAGTTTGATGTCACATATATTACAAACAATGGTACCTATTTTGACAATAAGAAATTTAAAGAATTCTGGTCATACTAAGGGGTACATATGTAATATACGTTTATAGCATACACTTAGCCTAAAGAGTAACTTAAAGCCACTGATAAGATCATTCTTCAAAACCTAAAGACATGGTTAGATCAAGCCAAAGGTGTTTAGGCTAATGATCTCCCTAACATACTATGGGAATATCTGAATACCTTAAGGACCTTAATAAAAAAAGGATCCTCTATACTAACCTTCAAAAAAGAAGCATATCGTTTGTTGAATTGAAGCTATTGGTGCAAAACCCACATCTAGAAGTCATTGAAATGGCACTTTAGGCGAGCCTTAACCTCTTAAAAGAAACCAACAAGCTCACCTTTAAGCTATCGTCTACTAGCTAAGGGCAACTAGGCACTAAAAGTAAAAGGTCAAACCTAAGGCCTTTTAACCTAAAGATCTGGTTTATAGCAAGGTTATGATAACTAGTTCCTGAAAGGTTAGGGCATGCTAGATCTTAATTGGAAAGAACCAATCAAGGTAATAGAGGTAGTTGACCTTGAGGCCTACAGGTTGGAAAGGCTTAATGTTTTGCCCATACTAAAAGCTTGGATTGCCAATAGCCTCAAACCTGTCTTCAAATAGCTTCACGTATCAACTTAAAGACTTTAGAAGTTAATGGCAAGTGTCTTTTACCACTCCTGCTCTTCACTTGCATCTCCTAAATATAAACTCTTACTAGGAACTTGCTTACACTTGAATTACTCGTATGTTCTTAAAAGACCTTTGCTCATTCAAGAGTAAATGAGGCACCTGCCCTTACCCTATTTACTAATGGACATTTTAGCTCAGTCTCCAAATGATAAAATGTGTTAATTAAAACCTTCGCTTAATAACAAGTGAATAAGGCAACTACCTTTACCTTACTCACAGGTATACATGGTATGCACTAATGAGTTCGGTTTGTCCCACCTCATGGTATGCAAGTTAGTTGAGCATGGATTCTCTATCAATTGAATGCCTTATTGACCAAGCCCAAGCTTAAACATCCAAAGATAATCTACCTATAGGAAATAGAAGCTTTTGGCCTTCAGGTTCCTTTGCTTGACAAGCAAAGGGGATACTTGCCTCCATCTTTCGAGTGAACAAGGTTAGGAAGTCAAACTCCCCAAAGCAATCATTCATCTAGACTTAAATTCCACACTATTATGTTAAGCAGACCTCATTAACCAAATCAATAGACTATTGTTCCCATGGTTCTTAGACCTCTTTCAATAGCCTTCTTGTGACTTGGGAATCAAAATATTTGCGTTAGGACCACATTGGCATTAGAATTGTCCTCTTAGCTCACATTTACTCTTTTGTAGGCCTTAAATGTGTGAGGATACCTCATATCAAGGTCCATAACTTCTTGATGAAAATCACATAGCAACAAAAATACATTTTTCATTTTCAATTTTAGTGGTTTAGTAGTATGGAACAATGATATGTATATTCAATAAATCAAAGTTTTGAATATTGGTAGGAACAACTAGCAGAAAATGCTTTCATAAAACTTGAAAATCTAGATAATTAAGCTTAGGTAAGAAGATTAATGCATTCTTTTGTAGTGTCTTGGTTGAGAGTCATCTGACTATACATTTGTATGATTTTGATTTAGTTTGTCAAAATGTATCAAATAGGATTATATGAATTTCAATTTGCTCTCATTCTCAGTGAGGATATGAGATGGGGATCCGATAATAATAATCACTTGTGTTCTAGCCTTTGGAATCATATTAACATACAAAGGAGAGAGATAATATTCCTAGAAATTCGAAGTAGAGAGTGACCAATTTATGATCAACTTCATCACATCCCATTTAACTCTAGGTAGAAATATTGAAAAAAAAAAAAGAGTTATATGTGTTTTTATCTAATGAGATTAATCAAACCAAAGGCTTTAGCTTTTTGAAAGTTTAATCAGTTTCTTCATGTGAAATGCTTTTAACATTTTGATCGATAATATCTTTTGGAATTTCTAAATGCATTAAAAGGGAAAATAAATAAAAAAGGAATATGCATGTGTAAATTGACAAACCTTTAATAAAGGCAAATAACGGATGTTCAAATACTTGCAAAAATTGCTCATGCTATTAAGCAATTTAAGTCTTCCAACTCTTTTAGGTTTTCCATTTTCATCAACCAAAGGATGCTCCTTGAAATATTGTTCCATGAGGAGATGAAGATTTGCCAATTGAAAGGGATTAGTTGAGGATGATCCAACATGATAAATTATGCTTCTATGACTTGATGGTGAAGTAGTACTGCCATGTATTGCCATAGCAACAATCATAGCATTAACCACCATGTCTGCAGGTATCTGCATTATTGTAAAAGCAATTTATATTTTCTCAAAATATATACTAGTAGACAGTTTGAGAAAAATATACAATCAGTTCATTATCATAATTCATTTTATTCTATCCCCTACTTACTTGGATTAATGAATAAACAACAATGCTTTATATCCCCTTTTTATGTGGGGAAAAAAAGAAAGAGAAGAAGAAGATTTAAATAAAAAATTGATTATGAAAAATGCTACTTGCTAACAATTAAATACATATAAGAAAAAAAAAGTTTCAGAGACGAGGAGGAGATTATCTGAAAATTATTAACTCAATCTTTTTACATAAATGAGGTTAATGAATGTATAAATTGTTGAAAATGAAGTCAAAATATTGAAGCATTATCTTATTATAGCACATAAATTAATACAAAGAAACTTGTATGTTATATTAATAGTTGTCTAAATATTATATGTTCTTATATCTTTGAATGATTTAATCTTGAAAGAATTATAAAAAGAAATTAAATATTAAAATTAGTAGTTTCTTTGAAATAAAGAAACATGTGGTAATTAAGTGTGGAAGAGAAAAAAAAAGGGGATATTAGATATATTTTTCCATTTTGACCACAAATATTTCCAAGTAGGATTGTTGTAATATATATTAATTGATTTGCCTAAATTATATTAATAATACAAAGGGTGGTATGGGAAAAGTGAAAAAAAGATGTGCTTAAATAATCTAGATGCAACCAAACAAAAATTTATGCATAAACTCGTGGAAAAAAAAAAAAAGAAAGGAAAAAGGAGAAAACTAGTTAGTCTAACGCCAGGAATTTTAGAGGAAAAAAGGGAAATCTCATTAAGTTTGCATTACCTTAATTGGTTTGCCCAAAATCAAGTAATAAACAGTTAAAATTAACTTTGTTGGCACGGATTTGTGACAAATTAACATAGACTGATGGAATAAGACCCTCATGTTTGATAAAACCTAATTCAAATTTTAGTTCTAGTCGCTACAATTATGATTTCAATAAATACTTAATTGCTTTATTTTATTTTTAAAAAGAAAAACTTTAAACAAAAGGTAATAATTTCCTAATAAAGGGTTTGAAATTAATAATTCAAAACATGATAATTAAAATAAATACAGTCATTTAAAATCAAGACTCCAATTTTTACTATGTTTCAAAGAGAAGAGATTGATACAGATTGGAGCATGCACAAGTTAGGTTAAGTGTGTTTAATTGATAGCTTGACATTAAGATTAGTCTTTATTCATAAAATAATGGATTATTATTTGAATGTTGTAAACAACGTGAGATTAAAGTGTTTGAATTGGAATATGATGAGGAAAACCTAGATACCAACTAACACGAAAGATAGAATTATTTTAATTTGCTAAAATGAATAGCTAATTGGATGTTAAAAATAATTTAAAAGATCAATGGTGATTTGCTGAATAAATGTGGGATGAGTATAGAATAAGTGGAGTTGATATATTAAAGGATAATAAGCTTGTTATCTTAATTGAAAAGTACAAGCATAAGTGTAATCAATGATAAAATTTAGTCAAGATGCACAAGTTGCAAGATTTTGGTGATTGAACGAGGAACTACCGGCATTTACCTTCCTTCAAGAGTGTAGGATCATTAAATGATAAGAAATATGATTCTAGATGGGTTGTTAAAAAATTTATTATAGTTATTGGTTTTTCTCGACTAATTACTAACATGATAAAGATTGCAGCTATGAGATTCAAAACCAGGCAGAATCATCCCAGCATCATGTATATACAGATATGGAACTGAACTTCTACTTAGATAATGACTGGCAACTGTCTTTGGAGTTTTGAGATTGTTTGATTACTCTCCTGGTGGATTTTCAGCCAAAATGTTATCTAAAATCCAATTTAGCATGACAATGACTATTAGAGGTTAAAAGCCACCGAAGGTCTTTATAGTTCTAAAAAAATCTTTCTCCTTGTAATTTCATAATATGATACTTCAATTTCAATCAGAATCGTCATTATATTTTTGGAAACGAAGAAAATTTATAAAATGCATCGATAAGCCTAAACTTGAAAGTAACTAAAATGGTTCAATTTTTTATTGACTTTGGATCAAAAGCCTTAAACACAACCTTTTCCCCGGTAGACTGGCACTCGTGTAAAAAAGTAGTAGGTCTTTTATCTAAAAATCATGCATGGTCGGTCTAGGTAAAAATCCTCCTCAAAAACCCATAAAGATATGTAAGAATTTAAGATGAGTGATGCAAGATAAAGTATTCAAGAAAGCGATTTTTAATAAATTCGATTCAACATTTCTATTTTTAGTCGACTATGTATCATACAGGATGAGACAAGAGGTATAAGATCTGCTTGAACTTATATATGTTCATGTTGATTGGTAGGTTTGAGCAAGTAACTCTAAATCGATCAAGTAGGTTACGGATATGTATTGAAGATCATCATGTTGGTTCCGGATATAAATTATCACAACTTACTTTTAAGGTATATAGGGTATAGGTTTATAGACATCTCTACTTACCTTGTAACAATCATTAATTAATAATAGTGAATGTAAATAATAATATCTTATTTCTACCTTCCATGTTCTAAAAATAGAAATAAAAATACAAGCTATTCATTAAAAAAAAAAGAAAAAAAAAGAAAAGGATGGAAAATTTTTGTGCCCATGGAAATTGATATGAAAAAAGTATATGATAAGATAAAATGACCTTTTTTTTAGTGGGGGTGGGCAGGGGGTTACAAGATCTCATCATGAGTATTAAAAAGAACAAAAATGAAAATGAATAAAGGGACGGGTGAAGATTCAAAAAAAAGCCAAAAGGAAGCAAGGGCAAATAGGAAAGCAGGTAGGAGGAGAAAAACTAAGAAAATAAAGGAGAAAACAAACACGAAAAACGCGGAAGGAAAATAGGACAAACATAAAAAAGGTGGAAGAAAAAACATAGGGTTACTGTTCAACACTGTAGCATAGGTTACAGTAGCAGCTTTTTAGGATACTGTAGCACTTTTACTGTAGCAGGAGGTTATTGTTTTATTATAGCAGTAGATTACTGTAACACCTTTTACTGTTTTATGCTGCAAAAAAATTTTCTATAAAAACATTATGCTGCAAAAAAATTTTCTATAAAAACAAGTAGGCTACAAGCTTAGGAAGAGGGAAAAAATATTACAGAGAGAAAAATATATGCTCCTTTCTTTTAGCAAGGAACGTCCCATCTCCAACATTACGTTTCATTAAATTTCATTTTCGGTTGTATTGTCTTTTAATAAGAAAAAGAAACATATGTTTTCAAAACCAATAGGGTAAACTTTAATTTAAATTGTTGATTATTTTATAAATAAGTTTTATAAAAGCAATATGCCAAAATATTATGTAAATGTCTGGGATAGATTTGTTAGAGATGAGTGGTAGGCAAATTATTAGACTCTATTGTACCTTATCTAAGCATACGACTCTATGGATTTATTAACAAGTTATAATTATAAATTTTTTTCCTTAGAAATCTAAATTATAAATAATGAAATAAAAAAAATTTATAAATTGTTCAAAGTGCTGGTTTCTAAGTGTTATAAGGTAGATTTTAGCTTCACGAGTAATACACATCCGTTGTAATATATATGTGGTGTATAAATACCAATTATATTTTAACAAGTAATCATAAGTGTAAAACATAGATAATAGTTATTTTAAAAACTACTCGCTATTTATACAATGCATTAAAACATGATTGGTAACTACCTACCACGTAAATGTACACATGATGTCTATTACTTACAAAATCTTTTTCATAAAGTAGAATATGAATAAAGTTTCATATCTATACAATATATCTCCATTCACCCATTGAATTAGACCAGTTTCTATGTAGAATAACTGGCATAGGGCAAGATAATGTATTTAAGGAGAGTAGTTCCTATTGACATGGTCTCGCAATGCTAAATAATAGTCACACCTAACATAAAATTCCGAGTTTGGAATTTTAAAGATTAGAATCTTCAAAGCTAAATAATCTTCAAAATGAAAGTGTATATTATATATTAGAAATGATAGTAATATTACTTTAGTGATTCCAATTTATTTGTTATTAAAATTGAAAAAAAAAAGAGAGTATATAATGTTGAGTTTAATATTACAATCATTTAATTAAAAATTATAAATTGATATATATTCATAAAGGTCTATATTTATTATTTGACAGTGTACCTTAGAAAAAAAATTTATTTTTGATAAAAAAAGGTCTGTTTGGATGGTCTATTTTTCATCTATATCTGTATCTGCATCTAATCTGTATTTAGTCTGTTTGATCTATTTATGAGTAAAATTATCTGTTTTTCATCTGTATTTATTTTTTGACAAATAATCTTTTTGAAAATATTTGTATGCCATCTGTATACAGACGAAACAAACATACACTTATGTTAAATTCATTAGAAGTTTGATATGAAAACCTTTTATTTTAATATTATATTCATTTTAACACTATGACCCTCACATCTAATAGTTTAAATCTGTAGTTATGATATATATATGTATGTATATATATATTTGTTGCTTGACGTTATTACTTTTGTATTTAACTACATGTTCAGCACAACTTAAAAGAAGTAAGCAGCGATTTGGTGCTGGACTCACCACATCAAGAATAGTTTTGGGTTCGCCAAGAAAGCATCTCAGTTTTCCTTGAGCATACGCGATGGCTACGCTGTCGAAATTTCTGAAAGAAAGGTATTTATATGTTATTTTTATAAAATCTTAATAAAAAGAAAAAAAAATGAAAAAGGAAAGCCAAATATAAGTCACAGCACATAACTTTTGATAAAAGTTCGCTTAAGCCTTGTAAAGAATAAGTTTATTCAATCCAATCTCTGGAGTATTTAATTTTATTGTATAAGTTGGTGAATTAATTGTAAATGACTATCGACTTAAAAAGCATAATGGCAGAAAACAAACACACAATTGCA
This sequence comes from Combretum micranthum, assembly GCA_024138025.1. Classification (NCBI taxonomy): domain Eukaryota; kingdom Viridiplantae; phylum Streptophyta; class Magnoliopsida; order Myrtales; family Combretaceae; genus Combretum; species Combretum micranthum. Next base: position 3,040,673 of record JAMXBD010000005.1, read on the forward strand.
TTAAAATATGATGTGGCATATTTCTTTCCTGCTTTCTTTCTCTCTTTTTTAAAAAAAAAAAAATATTTAACTGAGAACTTATTAAGAAAAAAAATACATACCAGCAATGCAGAAATATTGCATAAAATCTATAAAATCATTGCTATATTCCTAAATGATCAATTTATTTTAATGTGTTTTTGGTTTATCCTTAATTCAATTTTTTCTTCTTTTCTTTTCTTTGGCCAGATACCAACTTCTTTTCATTTATTTTATTTATTTTTTTTTTTTTTATCTCTCCTCTTTTGGCCAAGCCGGATATCCTATTCAAGATTAGCTTTGTGATGTTGACTCTATTCGAACTCAACTTTGTAAAACAACTTTCTTCTAATTTAGTTACTTTATTGGACTCATTTAATATTTCTAAATAGAATTAAAGAGAGTATTTTATGTTTCAATTAAAAGGTTAGCCTAGCCATATAATTTAAGAATTATATATCATACACAAATTTTTTCGTATTAAATAATATATTTGATTGAAGTATATTCTTATTACTTTTCCATAAAGGAATAGCAATTAAATTTAATATTGGATTATATTGTTCTAGTAGTTCTGATGATGAAAGGTTAGACTTTGCAGAGACAGAAACCAGAGAGGAAGAGACACAAGGGTGGTGGCAAATGGAGGCAAAGAAAAACAAGTTTGAGTATCTAACAAAGGTAAATTGAAAAAAATGAATAAACAAATAATTAATAAATAGAATGAAATGGCAAGTAAACCGTTTAAGACAGGTACTAGTTCCCTGTACACCTTCAGAAGGTGCTAGGCAGGCATGGGAATGAAAGCATTTTCTTTGCCTAATGTTGATTTTTGGCTTTGTTAATAGAAGGTTTAATCCCTATGATGAGATCTATGCATTATGCTGTGCCACGTAGATTCAACTCAACCACAACCACAAGTAAAATTTATTAGTGCATTAATAAGAGGTGAGTCTTGCCTCTTTATCCCAGTTAATAGTAAGTCTTGTCTTTTTGAATTTAGAGATGCGATTACCTCTCACTTCCACTATAAATATGTAGTCGTGCTCATTTCTCCTCATGCTTGCAATCAATAATTCTCTTGGTCTCTCTCTCTCTCAATTTTTCCATCCAAATGTGTTTCTTTTTTTTTTTCTATTATTTGATAACTTTTATGTTTTTATTATTTTCTAGAATATTCAATTGATAATTTACAATATTCACGCAAGTCATCTTCGTATTTTCTTCATTCAAGGTTAGTAAAATATTTTTTATATGTAAAAAAAATATATGGTATGTTTTTCATATTTGTTAGAATGTAATTTATTATTATATGTGTTGAGTTGCTAATTACATATATAATTGTGTATGTGAGTTGTTTAATATTTAATTTATTTTGCTAGTTCTATATAATGTGTGTTGAATTTATTTAAATATATATTTTGTCTTACTATAGGATGTAGTAAATTTATATGAAGTTTTTTGTATTTTTATATATGAATTTATGCTGTGTCATTTGCATAGATTTGGATATGCAAAGTAATAATTTATGTTATATCTCACGTAGATTCTACGTTTTGTAATATTTGATTACTTGAAGGACTTGAGTGCATATGATTGGGTGTCAATTAGACTATTTCCATAATTTGATATTAATTTTTTTATATTTGGTACAATTAATAAATTCAAAAGCAACATACACTATAATTTATCATCACATAATATTATTAAATAATGAAATTAAAAAATAAAACAAATAATACAATATATCATTAAAAATATATTATATATTTTAATATATATTATTTACTATATATATTGTTACATATAATATATAATGTAATATTTAAATAAAAGCAAGTTAATAAAAATAAAATAGCAAGTGGCAAAACATCTCTATATCCTAATTGGAGACAAATTTCACCTCTATAAGCCACGTGATGGCAAAACAAAAGAGGTTAATTGTTGAGACAAAACGACTCATCTTTTAGCCAAATAAGGTGATATTTTGGCCTACTAAGATGAAAAGAATTGCCTCACTTGGCCACATATGCAACATTGAACAAGTCTAAAACCTGTGATTTAACTCAATCGAAAAAACTTCTATGTTTATATGTATATTTGGCCACAAAAGAAAGAGATTTTCTTTTTCCTTTTGAATCCCATAAAATTTTCTTTGTTTGCACTTATACTCTTATCTTTAAAATTCAATGTTTAGATATCAAACTTTTAGTTATATAAACTAGTAAAATAAAAAAAAAAAAACCATAAAACTAATGATAAAATGATTATACAAAAAGACTAAAATAAATATCCAAGAATTTAAATATTAAAATTGAAAATAGGAACTATGTGATGAAGTAGTTTATATATAAAGTATTTATATTTGCAATAATATGAGCACCTGAGGTTCTCAATCCAACCAGGAATGGGTCTTTGAAAGTGCTTGTTACGATAGTTGGGCGAATAATCACAAGTGGTTGGTCTCCCTTAAATTTTCCCAAAAGCATCTCTCCCATTGCCTTCGTGAATGAATAAGTGTTTGACCAACCATGCATCTTTGCCCTACAAAAAGTAACATAATCAAATCGGTTCATCACAGAGGCAATCAGATCTTAACCATCAAAATAAGCATGTTAAATTAAGTTTTTTGAATATAAGTACTATGTTTGGTTATATTTGTAAAAATATGTTCTAAATACTTTTTCGATGTTTGACTGAATTTCTATATACTTAAATGATTCAACTGAAGTTTTGGAAGTGGAGCAGAGTGCATAGAGCCATCGAAGGTCGACGTAGGAGCCAAAAGCAACCCAGGCTGACTTAAGTAGCTAGTCCAAATTTAAAGCAGCCAGCTTAGACAATGATCGGTCAACTAAGTTAGGCTAACTAGGGTGTGTCGGTAGGGGTGGGTCAATATTGCTAGGTTGGCCATTCTTATGTTCATCCCATCTAATTCTTCCAATTTTAGTGTTTTAGCACATCAAGTTTTGAGAGTTTCCAGTTTTAGCTAAATTTTTAAAAACTTTTTGATGCAAGTCACTTTCCCTTTTGTTTACTTTTTATAGTTAAATTTTGAGCCTACAAAATAGGCTGACAAACGTTATAATTGAGATTATTATTTAGTATTGCATTTTTTTTTTGAGACTTCAAATATTATTTTCTTGTTATGTTAAGAACTTTGAACTTAAATAAGGATATTGTTGTTATGGCATTCGTTTCTATACCAAAGTTCTTGGTTTTTAACAACCAACTAGTTGAGGTTGTATACTTTTGTTTTTGGTTTTTTATAATTAATGGGTCTAGCTAAATCCATAATCATCATTTTGATTTTTAATCCTTACAGATTAAGGCTTTAGTCATATTTTTTAGAATTCTTGGGAATTCTATTATCAATGTATTGTTGTTAGTTCTTGTGGCAGGATCATGGGGTTTACAATTGTTGTTAGTTATAATCTTTGAATCTTTTGTTCTTCTTTTCTATTCGTATACAAAAGAAAAGAATAATGAAAAGAAAGAAGAAGAAGAATAAGAAAAAAGAAAAAAAAAGTTGATAAAAAATGTCTTAGGAGTTTGAAATTTAAAGTTATCATTGATTCATTTGCAAAGTTATTCGTCAATTTTTTATTTGTTCAATTCGTTTCAGTTATCTGTTTTCTTATTCATCTTCTCTTAAAAACCACGACACTTAAGATTTTCGATTTTCTTGGTTATGACAATTGAGCTATGAGCTATGAGGGGTGTTGTCTAGACGAAGTAAGAGTGGTGTTCCATATAAGTTTACTAGTTTGAAAAAGAAGCACATAAAGAAAGATTTAAGGGGAGCACTAACATTAATAACGAGTCACAAGGGATTAGGTGACATCTATAACGAGTGACTTGCATAGGAAGCATTGAGAGTTTTTTTATTTTTTCTTTTTCATAAATTTTCAATTGAAATATTTTGTTAATGTATGTGAAGAATAAGGAGGTTGAGTAGGGGGTGATAGTGGATGTTGCGATGAAGCAATTGGAATAGGTCATGGTGTTATATGATGACATGAAGGGGCAAATGAATGGACACGGTCAACCTTTGATGCATTGCAATAAGAAAGATCTCAATAAACCACCACTGCACGTAAATGAAGGAGGCAAGGCACTTTAGGATGGTTCTATAGATAGGGAAGATGAAGATGAGATTATGGAGAGGATGGTGTTAGTATAGCCACTACTCAAAGGCTTAGGAATAGAGAAGACAATTGCGATTACAAAGAAGGTGGAGTTTGTTTTTGTGAAAATTCGGGGAGCATTAAGATAAAGATTCCATCTTTATAGGGGAAAAACGGTCTAGACGCCTACTGGGAGTGAGAAAAGAACATGGAATTAATTTTTTCTTGTTATAACTAGTCATATGAGAAAAAGGTATGTCTTGTTGTGTTTGAATTTCTTCATTATAATATAAAATGGTGTAACTAACTTGTGATAAGCAAGAGATGGGGTAGATAGAGACCTATAGAAACATGGGATGACTTGAAGATGATTATGTGAAAAAAGAAGTTTTGTTCTTAATCACTATTGCAGGGGACATTATGGAAAATTGCAAGGGCTTTTATAAGGAGCCATGAAGTGCAGATGACTATTATAAGGAGATGGAGATATTCATGATGAGAGTATATATGAAAAAGATCGATAAAATGCAATGACACAATTTTTGAATGAGTAGAACCAAGAGAGCATTAATGTAATGGAGTTGCAATATCATATGGAGATAGAAGAGATGTTGCACATGACGATAAAAATTGAAAAAGTAGCTTAAATATTAGGGTAGCAGGCCTATTTCTAGCTCAGAATATTCTACTTTACAGATGTGAAATCGAAAAGGGATGAGAAAGACTACATTAGAATCTAAAATATCATAGCTAGAACAAAAGCATGATGATTCTAGCAAGAGTAAAGGCAAAACTAAATCTGTTGAACTTATGTGTTCAACGTGTGCTTTGATGAGAAAATGGTTTGCATAATTAGCCACTCAATTGAGTGTAGTTACACTTAATTAGCAAACAAAGTGTATGATTTAATTTGAATATGTTTGTGTTTGTTTCACTTTGCACTTATATTTGCTAATCTTTTTGTAGGACTTAGCTACATTGGAGTTAGTGTCTGGATGCTAGATAAGCTAGCATCCGTATGTTGGCAGGACCGGAAGAGTGGTCATGGTGTTCGGATGCTAGGTAGTTTTCACATGACTAGAACGTTTCTGATCATAAATCAGTGGGCAGTCATCTGGATGCAAGGGTGTGGCATCCTAATGCTAGATGTAAAATATACTGTTTTGTAGGGACATCTAGAAGCTAGGCTTGGAGGCATCTGGACACTAGTACCAGGAAACTAGTTGTTGGAATATTTACATGACCCTTTTTTGTTGTTTGGAGTCCAATGGCTAAGAAAAATAAAGATCATATAAATACAAGTGGTTGGGGGCTTGAAGAAGATTGATTGAGCTAATTAATTGCAAATTTATACTTGTAAACTCTCTAAAAAGTCTTTTGTGTTAATTTGTATTATTTTGTTGAGAAAGAAAGTTGATTAGTGCTATTGGTTTATCATCTTGCTATCTCTTGTAAAGCATTACTTCATTGCTTAGTGAGTAATTTTAGTGGAATCTTGTGTTATGTCTAATTGCTTGAGAGCTTATTGTAAAGGCACAACTCAAGTGTTTGTGTTGTTTATAGCTCATTCTGGAAAATTGTTTGTTGAGTTGAATAAAGTAGTTTGAAGTTTTCTTTGAGTGAGGCATTGTTGTAGACCGTAGAGATTAAGAGATAGATCAAACTCCACGTTAAAATCGTGGTGTGATCTTCTTCTTTATTTATTGTGTTGCATGAATTTGGCATTAAGCTTTGAAAACAATCAAAATTAGCCATATATACTTATCCTTGGTGTTACTGTTGTGTTTCAACAAAATCTTAACACCATTATCATGATTTGTGATATTTTCATTATAATGAAGTGAGGCAAATGACATCCCAATGTCCAAATAAAAGGGCAGTAATAGATTTTAGTAGTGACAAGTATGTAATTGCAACTAAAAGTAATTCAGATAATGTAACCTTTGGATGATATGAGTAATGCTAGTTTGAAGGAGCTCATGTTAAGTCGGTATATTCAAGAAAGGAAAAATTGTTTGTCAATTTGAAAAATGTGCTTGTTTGGCATGGAAAAGATTATTTTTCTAGGATTTTTTGTTAGTAGTAGGGGAATTGAAGTTGTTGATGATACGGTAAAGACAGTTAGAGATTGATTTACACTTATAATGCTTTGGAGGTTAAGAATTCCCATGCCTTAGCTACTTTCTATAGGAGGCTTGTGAGAGGCTTTAGTACACTAAATGTGTCATTCGTAGAGGTCATAAAGAAATCTATTAGATTTAAGTGGTGGGTGAGGAGCAAGAGTAGGCTTTTAATGTGAAAGGTTGTCAAACTCGCGATTCTGTGTAGAATCACCGGAGTGTCAGTAGAATCGAAACGTAAAATCGAAATGTAGAAACATAAGTTTCAACAACCTTTGCAAAATAGCTTTGAAAATTTATAGAAATGCTTATTAAAGATATAAAAAACATAAAACACATAATGGATGTAAAAAAAAAAAAAGAAGAGAAATTAAGATTTTTTTTCAATAATAACTCTTAATTTATGATATAACATATATATAAAAAAAAGCGAATAGAGTCAAAATTAATTTATTTTCTATTGTTTTGTTTAAAATAAGTGATAAATTGAAGGATAATCAAATTCTTCAACTTATTAAGTGCTTAATTATATAAATGAAATAAATAAATTTTCTTATAAACTTTATAGCTATAACTTGACTTGAATGAATTTTATAAAAATAGAACAGGGGTTTTCAGGAGAATGAGGGACAAAGATAGAGAGAATGCATGAAAACCAAATAGAAACGACAGCAAGAAAGATAAATCATTCTAATTTCTAATAGTTTATAAGCTTGTAAACAAACGGTTATATTTTTCATATTTTAGCTTATTTGACTCGAATAGGTAAAATCGATTAAAATTGTAAGATTCTACCGAAAAAAGATTCTACCCATGAGTCAATTCGGAAGTGCATCCTAAAATGGTAAACTCATAGAATTGTATTGGTGAAATTGCGATTTTGACAACTATGAATGTAATAAAAGAAAAATTGTATTCTACACCATTATTACTATCATATGATTTTGCTAAAGATTTTTCAAATTGAATATGATACCTTCGAAATTTTTGAATTGGTGTTGTTTTAATGTTAAAAAAGCATCCGATACCATATTTCATTGAAATGCTTAAAGTATTGGAGACTTGGTAGCATTATTTATGGCCAAATGAATTTGTGATTCATATGGACCATAACCTTTGAAAAATTTGAAAGGTTAAGAAAAGTTGAATCATTGGCATACCAAGTGGGTAGATTTCATCGTGTAGGCATGTTTTTCTTACTACTCTTGATATTAAATTATTAGAATTTAACAAGTGAAAGTGTTGAATGTCATTGATGCCGTTTATGAAAAGTGTGTTGTTGATTAAATTTATAGGTATGGTGGGTTCTTATATAGAGAAAATGAATTTTGTGTGCATTGATGTTCTGCGATGTTATCGTAGATTTATTGTATTTAAACTTATTGACCCTAGAATTGCTACGTAATCTTATCTATATTAAATTATATTGAACTCATTGTTTTTTGTGATTCAGCCATGTCGTGCTTAATGAACTTGTTTTCTATTTACTAATGTAGGAAGTCAAAGTTAGATCTCAATATAGTAAATAGTATTCATGTATATGAGTAGGTCTAGATGATTAACTGAGTTGTATGCAATCTCATGTATGAGATGACATAATGTTCCTGGATTAAAGTGAAACATAACAGAGGAATTCACCGTATGGTAAAGAATTAATTATGAGTATGTTAATTAATTAAAGTAATGCACTATGAAGTAATTAATTAGGAAAGTTCCAATTAATTAATGGATGATTAGTGATTGTGGATTTGAGCGATCTTTACCACAATCTATATTAGGAATTCCCATGATCCAAAAATATGAAGATAATATTAATAGTTTCAAGTGTAAATTCTAGGGGTAGTAATGTTTAGATGCTACTTCATTGCAATCTTGATATCTATTATTGCTTTTGCTTTCTATTTATTACATTGTTAATTAGGGTTTGGATTTTTAAATCTATTCATATAAATTATCAACTAGATAATAGGGTATAGGTTAGTATTGGTACTTGTAATCCTTGTGGGGTTAACATCTGATTAAATTTTCTATACTCTAGTGATACATGTGCTTGCCTCACAATCATGTTGCTTGGTCAATAATTGTAATGAAGATTTCATTCTTGAAGGAAGGTAAGAAGCTCAATCACCGATCCCTTTAATTTCTAAACATAAGTTTGTCAATGTAATTAGAGAAACTAGAATCTTGTTAAGCTTAAATCAAAGGCTCAATCTTAAGCATTGAAGATCTAATAAGATGATGAATACGGAATTGAGAATAAAATTGTAAATTACATGGATTACTCAATTGTGAATTGATAAATTAAATTAGATAAAAATAAAAACTTTGGAAAATCTGTACATAAAATCCATAGGAAAAACACTTGGATTGCAGCAGGAATGACATCGGAGTGACTCGAAACACAACAATTGACTAGAGAAGATGGCCGAACTAGGCCAGAAGATCGATCGGTTAAACACCTCTAGTTAACCGACCTTGGTTGGTTAGTTTTGTAGTGTCTTATCTCTATCAATTTTTATCAATCGATTCAAATCCCATAGTTTATTCGATCTAAACATGAAATTTTGCAAAAAATAAAATTAAATCAAGCTTAATCAGGAAATTTGGTAATTAGGTGGGATGATCTTGTCTTGAGATAAGTTTTAATGTGGTTTCATCATTCTTGTGATAAGAGTTAAGTTTAGCTTACTACGGATACCAAGTGTATGTTTATTGTTGTTTGTTGGTTGCGCTTGTAGGTTTAGTGAAATTAATGGATTAATAAATATAAAATTTACCAAATAATTTACTTGTTTAATGTTTGAGTTGTTGTGAAAAATTATTTTACAAAAACATTGGAAAGTATGTGCCATGTTTTGTAAATGTTGGGAATCCTAAAACTGGTTATGCTTTGTTTTCTTATTATATTTTGGACCTTACTTGTGCCTAAATTTTTACTTTAAGGTTGAGTCCTTGATGAGGGAAAAACCTGTGTTTGTGCTCCCCGGTGGAGCATTCGAGGAGGTAAAATTCCTGTGTCTATGGTTGGATGACCAATTTCATGCTTTGAGGTAGAGCACCCAACAAGATAAAAAGCTTATGTTTGTGCTTTTAGGTAGAGCACCCAACAAGATAAAATTTCCATGACTAGCGTTATACACCCAAGGGCCGAGCATGTGGACCTAGTTTTCTACAAAAGTTTTTGAGTGTGAGATGTGACTATGAAATCCTATTTTTAAACTGGGGCTTGGGACCTATTCTAATTTTTTTGTTTATTTGACAACTAACACTAAAAATTTAATTAATTTATGTTATGTTGTTTGGACTACCTGCATTAGATATCATAAGTTGCATGTGGTTTGGCATTGTATGTGTTTACATGCAATATTCTATACTGGGAATTTCCCATTCACTGTTATTTTTCTAAGTATTGAGGTTGATCCGGAGGATCGTTATGATTATGTTGGCTATAATCTGTATATGGAGATGTGGCTTATTCTTAATAAAGCTGTTAAAGAGGATTTATTTAATTATTTAGGTTAAATTTGACAATTAGATATTATATTGTTAGAATTATTATTTACCTTACATTTCGTAAACTCTATTTGAGGGGGTTTTGTAATATATTTGGAGGATTTATTATATTTGAGAGTATTTTGAAGTTATATTGTGATTTTAGAATGTTTTGCAAGTATTAGTAGTCTTGTGCATGCATGTTTCGACATGTGTATACGACAACTCTAGTGGTGCTTCTGTCTTGGTGTGCTACAGTTAGTTTACTAACATGATTATGTTACCATTAATGTGCACTAATATATCTTATTTTAGAGTATTGGTTCTTTTTTAAAAATGTAAAATAAGGAGAAGATGCTTTAATATTTGTAAAATCCTTGAAGTAATTTACTAACTATATTTTCATATTCATTTAATTTAAGGTACTATAATTACTAAATCTCTTCTATATACCATATTAAAAAAAAAAGAAAAAAAGAAAAAAATATATAATGTTTATGGAAATCATTAATGTAGATCCTTGCACAAGACAAACCTAGATTAGGGCTGTCAATGTAGAGAAAACTCTAAGGTAAATATTAAAAACAACTCTATAGTAAATCCATTAAAGTGTACTAAAATAAAAACTAAAGGATGTCGTAATAATCAGGGATGCAATTGGGTTAGGTTTGGTACAAGTCATATAAAACTTGAACTTGCCTCAACTTCCTATAGGGTTTATCAAACTTGACCCTAAGCCCTCCAGGTTTTTTTTTCATTATGCCTAAGCAATCCCTATATGGTTTTGTGCCTACCCGAATCAGTCCTTATAATAACCCACTAACAACATTTCTAGTTGTTTTTTTTCCCCTCTTACGTTATAATATTGGTATCATTGCAACAACATAATAATATATATTATAAATAAAATTTATGTAAAATCAAATCTCAATTAGATCCAAACAAAACCAGGGTTTTGAAGATAATGTTATGTTATAGGGAGTAAGAGTAGAGAGGAATCATGAAGTGGACATAGACTTGACATTGACTTGCGATACTTGAGAAAGAGATAGAAGATGGAGACCGAGAGAGGAGAGTTCTATATCTAAGCTTTTTTTTTTTTTTTGTCCGTGACTATAAAGGAGGAGACTAAAGTGTCGGCTCGGGTTCCCTATAAGGTTTTATATTAGATCTAGAATTTGACCTAAAACCCTATAAGGTTTTAAGAAAATGCCTAAACCCAATCCTAGGACCGTAATGGTTTACGTTATAGAGTTTCTTAGCGAATTGGATATGTTGGATATTTTATAACGACCCGCTAGGTTGCATCCCGGACTAATAATACTGAAATAGAAAATGAATTAATAAAAAGGAAAAGAAATGACAAAAAAGCCGCGTGAAGAACAAATGATGATTAAGGAACTTTGTGCGAACGTTGATTGGCATTATTTTGAGGAAGCCTTATCTCTAAGTTACCATCACGTTATTGTTCTCAGCAAGTAGAATCAAGTTTTACATTGTTTATGTGTATGGGTGTCTAGTGTATCAAAAACATGTTGTCCAATGGAGGAAAGAAAATAATTAACGAAGAACTTGATGAGTGCTTTAGTACCTTTGCATTCCCAAGTTCTTCAAAAAAATTTTTGTTTCTCTGTCTGGTACATTTTTGGATCGAAGATCACTCAGTGACTCCTTGACAAGTAGCTTCTCACAATCAATGTCTAAATTATTGGATCCATCAAGCGTCTCCCCCATACGGAATGCCCTTTCTGGAATAATTCCTTCCTTTGCACCACAAACATAAGCTGAAAATATTTTGCCAATCAACCTCCATATAATATAGATAAATGAAAAAGGGACAAATACGTTAGAAGTACTTTATGCATAAAGTCAAAATCACAAAAATTTTTAGTGTTTTTGAGTTTTTATTTTATTCCTAATATTTGATATTGTTAAAATATCATACTGAATGAAATTACCAAAATTTACATTTAATGTTTGAAATCAACCCCCATCTAGGGTGTGAGATAATAAATTTGATAAGCATAATCTTGATTACATTCAAAATTTAGCAACTTCAATCTAAATGGGAAATTAAAAAAAAAAAAAAATTCAAAGTTTAGGTAGTGATATATTGACATTGTTCCAACTTCCCAGTCCTTTGCGTTTTCTGTCCTTCACGTAACTCAGTCAAGCCCTCTACATTTAAGCCAGAATATGATTAGGTTCTTTATAAGTCATTTTAAGTCTTACATTTATATTAGTGCACCGTTTTAGTTCTTTATTTATAACCGTTCATAAAAGTAAGTACTTAAAAAAATAGATTTAGATGGAGAAACAACAAAAACAAAAAAGGGTATAATAGCTTATCTAAAACATAAAAGATTTAATTGAATTTTGGTGTAAACTTTGAGAATTTAAATGATTCAAATTGAAATATGAACGACCTAACTGATTTTTAGTACAATAACAAAGAAAAAAAAAACTCTAACATACTTTTTTTTTCATATAAAAATAATTTGTAGATCATTAAAAAAAGAAAAGGAAAAGAAGAAAGAGAAACACATTATATTCGGCATAAGTTTCTTAAGCATAGTCAATAACTAAATCTAAGGTAAAATGGAAATAAACTCCTTTGAAGGGCAGTTTAGATTAAATTAGCTTATCAAATTATAAAATAAGGGAAAAGTACCATAAATTATTAAAGCTTCAATCTTTTGCCGTGATTCAGTGAAATGTTTTGCTTAGTTGAATCATTTAAATCTAGGGTAAAATTGAAACAAAACCCTTTGTATATGTGCCAAAATTCAATCAATTCTTTCATGTTTTAAGGGAGTTACTAATATCTGCTATGTTTATACAGAATTTAATCAAGTCCATTATGAGATAACCGTTGGTTCTCAACAAAAGTGGCAGAGAAAGAGTATGAATCAAGAACTGTTGGGTTCCCTGAGTCACCTAATAAGGAAGAATAAAAATTAACTGCTATATCAAGTGTAAGAAGACCCAATTAATGCATGGAAGGCAGGAAAGCACTCCCCACCCAGGGAATTTCAACTCTTCAAATTCACAAAAAGACACATATGATGAATGCAGGTATCCTTCAAAACTAAAATAAATTAGGGATGAAAAATCACAAAGATTGGAATCCAAGGGCAAGACATGTTTTAAGGCAACGAATCACAACTGGAATAATCTAAAACAAGCTCAAGGATTTACGAAGTCAACTAAATGCTCAAGCGTTGTGATTGACTAGTGTAATTTACCCATTCCATTTTATTTTATGTTTTTCTTTGAAAAGGGTCATGTGGCAGGATCCCATTGGTCGGCAAGATGACATAAACAATGATGCCATCGTCTTCAACCTTCCCCCTCCATGATTCACGTGAAGAACAACTCAGGGTGTTCTTCTTGGCCATTTTTGATCATCTTCACTGCTCGATTTCACCAAATTAATGGTGAAATCGTGAAGCACGTATGGAGTACTACGGATCGAGATTAAAAGGTAGTCTCGATTCGTAGTTTAAAGCAGTCAAATGGGGATTAAAAATGAAGAAAAACTCGGGTATTTAAGAGCTTCAATCACCATTAATGGTGATTTTGACCAGTTCATGCAAATTGAAGCTTCCAGGAAGCATCCTACAGACGACTATGCACGAATATTCCTCCAAAATTTCCCAGAAAACACGAGAGTACCATCGATTGAAATTGAAAAAACGGAACTCTAATTTTCGTTTGGGGTCAAAGTGATTAAACACATTCCATACTTGTTTGAGCTCCAATCCTATAAACAGAAGCTCGATGAAGTCATTTTTCATCACGAATCAGACAAAATCACTTTCAAAAAATTTCAACTTCAAGTGTTCTTGTCATTAGGATTTCGAAGTTCAATCTTCGATTTTAGAGTTTAGAGGCGAGAATTAATCGAATTGGGTGACAAAGGAAGTTTCCAGGTAAGTAAAGCTATCTATTGATAGCTCTATTGCAGCCAAATCCTAGCCGCAGTTTGGTCTGTCCGACCAACCCCCCACCGTCGAACGTCGCCACAGTCCGTCCCTGCAAGCACCGCTGGTCGCCCTGCTTTTGTGCCCGACCCTACTCCTATTCGAAGATCTGTCCGAGTGTCCTCCTTCCGGGTAACTTGACATTCTTTTTTATTTTATTTAATTAACAGTATGATAATATTATAAAAAAGAAAAGAAAAAAAAATACATACATAATATATATATATATATATATAGGAAGTAATAGAAGATACGGAATAAAGTTACGGATTTTGTAAATGATATGCATGCATGCTAGACTAATATAAAAAAGATAAAAAAAAGGAAAAAAAATATATATATAATAAGAGGAAAATAAGAAAATAGTAAATAAAATAGTATTAAATCAATAATGTAAGTATGTATAATAAAGATTTTTGACACATAGATAATCATATTTTCTAAAATTGAAAAAATACAAAGATAAACAATAGTTCATAGAATTTATAATCCCTCACACGATATCTTTTGCCAAAAGTCATAAAAATTTAACAAAAGTTAAAGTGAAAGACTTCAAATGTAAAAGAAACCAACACACACTAAATTTTTTTTTTTTTTCAAAAGAGCCATACGACAGTCTGATTCCTATTAGCAAGTACATAGATACCTATAGGATGACTTAAAAAATAAGAAAATTTTTTCTTTTTGTATTTTAAATATTGAATTGATTCATTGTAAATATTTCAATTGTTTGTCTTGATTTGTAAACTTAAATAATGAATTGTAAATATCACACTTTGTAACATTAATAAAATTTTAAGCATTGAAAGGATGAACTATAAGTAAAAGAAATTTTAAGTGGAAACTATACGATTTTAATAAGGTAGCCCCTCAACTTAAGAATTTCTGGTATTTTGAAAATTAATTTATAAATTGATTTTCATTGCAGACCCATGGCCAATTTTGGACCAACCATCTATTGATCATAATTTGCAATTTTTTCTAACTATGATCAGGTGACGGATCCTTTTAATTTTATAAAATTGAATATTTCTTTCTATTCTAGTTGATGATTTGCTTAAAATGGATTAGGGTTTGATATGATCGAATTGCATGAAATCGAACCAGAAATAAAAAATACAAGCTCGACACATACTTCTCTTTTAATTTAATCCAAAAATATCCAACAATAATAACTTTTTCTTAACGAATCCCTTAACTCCAAAGTTATTAGGTAACAGACAACTGACTAAGAGTGATAAGATTTTGCGTTTGGTTAAATCTCAATCTGGTTCTTATCATAATACGGTATCGATGCTTTAGGAAAAGCGCTTTCCAATAATATATATATAGAGAGAGAGATTAAGGTAAGTTGCTGATTCCTCCTTCATTAAATTCAATTTTAGGCTATGGTGTGATATGGAAATATTGCTTGTTGTCACTAGTTGAAACTAAACTACAAATATTTGTGGTTTAGATTTTCAAATTTTTTGTGTGCCACTGCAGGCTGTGTATTGAATGTGGTTGAGGATTTGATTGGCTTTTGTATGATTCGACGGATATGGTGTCACTGCGTCGGGTTAAAATTTGGTTGATGTGTCGCAAGTTTGAATTGCTGTTAAGTTGTGGCTTTAAATAATTGGTAAAGGAATGAAAGACAGGTGTCATGCTTGTGTTATAATTTCATGGGCATAATTGTCACATCTTATCGATGAGAGTCCTTCCAATTGGATTTTAGAATATGCCGTAGAAAAATGAGGTTGAAATGTTATAAATCATCCATGTCAAAATGAGCCACTTTGTCACAATGAGATAATTAATTCATGCACCGATACAAGCATGGTTGGACTCTTAACAATTGTCATGAGAATAAGATTTTGGGGGACATTACATTTATGGATTATTACCATTTACCCTTAAGAAAACTTTGGTCGTAGGAATGGAAAGGTAATTATAGGACTGGAGGCTGGATCTAATTAAGTTAATATTAAAATTATTTATTTATATCTACTAAGTATTATATATTATATATTTATAAGAATTTCATTAATGGTTTTAGTGTGATATTTTTAGAATTTTATAAAAATATTCATCCAAATAATAATTAAGGGTATTTAGTATATTTTGTAAGAGATTATTTCTATGTGACTTGAAAACTAATTGTAATGTAAAATATAGAGTTTATATACTTATAAGTTTTATTTTTTAACAAAAAAAAAAGAGCATAAAATATATTCTGATAGGATAACTATTGAATAATCCATGTGTATTTTAATAACATTAATTGTGGAAAAATAATGCTACTAAATCAAATTATATATTTAGGATGTAATAAGATTTATTTGCAATATGGATAATGTAATTATTAGTGATGGTATACTTAAATAAAAATAGTTATTTAAAAAGAATTTATTTAGTTAGATATAGTTTTATGATAAAAAATTATAATAGTATTAGTTATTGTGAAATAAAAAAAGTTAGAAAGAGAATAGAATGATGGGATTTGAACTCAAGTCTCTTTAGACATAAAACTACTAACTTAATTACTGGATCATGTTTACTCATATGTCATGGTTTACTCTTTATATTATACATATAATACACACACATATATTTTTTAATAAAATTAAGAAATTTTTTTTCGGAGGTTTGAGGCAGCCGGAGCCCTTCGACCCCCTGGACCCGCCCCTGCTTGGCGGTTATATATACGTGATGAGCTGCGCTGCACAGCCTGGTGCGAAGTGCATATTTTATTGTTAAAGGAACGGAAGTTGTTCTACTAAGTACTAACCATGATTCTAGAGGAGTTCTGATTGGATTTAGAAGTGCTTAAGAGTTCTAGTACGGTGGTGGGTAGCAGCGAACGTAATTAGAGATGAGAAGATTATAGCTCCTATTGAGAAGAAATCAGAAGATATAGAGCGCGAGATTTCTGCTACGTCAGAGCTCAGAAAGGGATGGTTGATAAAACCAAATGCCAGGCTGATAAATTGCTAAAAAATGTGAAGAATATGGAAATGGAAGAGTTGGTCGTTGAGAAGAAAACGGTAACCCAGAATATTTAAGTTCGGATTTGTTTGGTTGATCTTATCTTCGATTGCTTAGTATATTTTTATATCAGCTCAAGTGATTGTGTTTGTTAATAAACAAATGTCAAAATGATGAAGAGAAAAGTACATGTACACTACTCTCTTTTAAAATTAAATATTTAGTGAATCAATATTTAAAATGATATCTGTATCTGCATCTTTGGATTGTCTGTTTTTTATCTGTATCTGTATCTTTTTTAAAATGATATGTGTAAATATATCCGATTTGCATCTAAATTTTATCTATATTTGTTCTATTTGATCTTTTGATGAGAACTGTCAACTTTTTTTATCTATATATATTTCTTGATAAATAATTTGTTAGTAAAAAGTTTGAAAAAATGTCTGTATCTGCCGAAAAAAAGCCAAAACAAACAGACCCCAAGTTTGATTTATTTATCGTTTGTGATATCCAATCACTACTTTTACCATTATTATAAAATAAAATAGAATTGGATACGATATGGATAAGATGATTTTTTAATTGATAAAACATTAAACAAATACATATAAGTAAAGAACATATACAAATCAAATACAAATGAAAAGATAAAATTACAATTCAAACATATCCTTAGTTAATTATAAACATATAACAAATGAATTGAACATAAATTTAGAAAACTCTAATAACTTACTTAAAACTTAAGTAACTCAGGAAGATTAAGCATAAATATATATTGATTAAATGACCACTTAAAATGTAGAATATGCAATCTAATATTCACAAACGTAAATAATTTCTATATGTTTATTTGAAGGAGTAAATAAAGAGGACCTACCGGTTGATACTTGGAGGAAAATCTTTGCTTTCACACATTTTTTTGCAAAATTCATCAGGTTATAGCCTCCAAAAGTATTGATAGCTAGTGCAACATCATATCTGTAATGAAATTAAGAGAAATGGACTTTCATTTACTTATTTTCTTGAGGCGTAAAAACATAATTGATTCATATGTACAAAACTTACCTTTCGTTGAAATTGGTTGTACCAGCAACATTAACAATGATTTCCACTTCTTTCCACATCTCTTCTTTCAGTTCACCATCACGTATCCCAATATTTTCGGCAGAAATATCTCCCGGAACCGGTATTACTTTTTCCAATATGCCATCCGTACGTCCACCAATATTTTGGGTCACAATGCTGAATAACTCGGTGTCTAAGATCTATGGACATGTATGAGACCAAATATATATCAAATAAATTATTTTCTTGCCCCAAAATTTTCTTTTTTTTTTTTTTTGGTGAGGAATATGCAATAGATATATATTAATAACAATGATATTTACAACATGTCAATACAGAAAACCAAACGCCCTCTATTCACAGTAGCGGTAATTCTGCATTACTGTACAAACCAAAGTTAATATTATCCAAAATTTCAGTTTTCTATCATAATATTTATGTCAAGCTCATGGACGCTCTTTATTTTATTGATCCCCTCCTTTATCTCTAATGCTTTGTCATGATTTTAATAGTTAACATGTCACAGGTAATATCTATTGAAATATTTATTAATATAATGAGTACATATATATGATATAACACGACCTATTAGTACTATTAAATCTAGTTTTCTTTCATTGTTGTCAGTGACCTTACGTATTGGGGTAGCTACTAGATTTTACTTTTAAAAAAATTTTAATTTGTTATTTAATTAAATTGATAAATATATTCAATAATATTATTTTGTTTAGTTAATCATTTACAGACATGTGTCCCTACTTATAATTAATAATAAAATTAGAAAAAAACACAAATCACCTCAAGAAATAAAATAAAGTAACCGTTTTGTAAAAGACCCAAAACACATGTTACTTTTTCTTAAATTTCCTTTAATTCAATAAGTTAGAATTTATTTATTTATTTTGAATTTTACCTTTCGTTAGATTGCTTTGTGGAATTGTTATTTTATGCGTGCATGAATTGTAGCAGCACATTGATTGTCCTTTAAAAGTTCAAAGCTAGATCCACAGCGGGGTATATCTACGTCTGATTAATTGGTCTTTTCACGGTAGTCGAAACTACCTTAATAAGATGCCAAATAACTGAGAAAAGATTTACTTGATATTACACGTAATGTGTAATATACACATAATATATATTTATTAATGGATTTTTTGATACTTGAGTATATAGGTGATGGTTATTTTAAAAATTATCTATTATATTTTTTATATATTAATATTAATTGATAGTTATATATTATGTATAGATTTATCACTCCCTCGATATTTTTCCCAAATAAGTAGGTTTACATTTTAGGATGGATATAACAAGCGCCCTGTAGATATCATGTGTTAATAAGTTTTAAAGATGTCAATTGATCTTCTTAAAGCGATGCCATCACGAAAAGGATAATATATAGAACAATGAGGACCGCACAAAGAGGATCTTTTTTTTTTTTTTTTTTATTCTTCTTCTTCATTTAGTCCCACCCCTATAAGATATTGTCACGTGATTATTAATAGGCAGCAATGCAGCACGCGTGTTACGTGTGTAGATTTATTACCATTAAATTATAGAAAAGTTAATTAAAATTTTATAAATCCTTATGATTAATTATTAAAATATTCAACCAAAAAATTATGTAGTTTTGATTTAAATAGAAAATATTTTATATGTGAAATGATTTTCTTATTTTCCTTACTCAAAATTTTAATGCAAGCTTTTAGAGAAGGAGAAAAAAGAGCAGTTTTGCCAGAATTATAATAAAACTGTTTGGATAGCTTTTTTCGACATATACAAATATTTTTTTCAAACTTTTCTTTAATAAATTATTTATCAAAAAATAGATACAGATAAAAAATAACTGACAGGTCTCATGAAAAGATCAAATAGATCAAATATAAATAAAAAATCACCTTAAATCAAACATATATATACATGTTGTTTCAATAAAGATAAAAATACAGATGAAAAACAGACAATCTAAACAGACGCATTGAGAAGAGAGAGAAAAGGTGAAAGGAAAAAAAAAAAAAGAGAAGATTGTGAAAGTAGCGAGTAATGGAAGTTATAGGAAAAATATTTCAAGCATATAAAAGTTAGTTAAAATTACTAAAATGCTTGGAAAGTTGTAGATTTTAACTTTTTAATCCTTCGTGAAATAAAAAAGAATGATTTCAATTTGAGGGCAATTAAGGAAAATAGGAGAAAAGACATCAAAGAGCTCTTCTGTCTTCAATAACATAGATGAATCACGTTGACTTGTCCTATTGAACTTGTCTAATTGATCATTGTAAAATAAAGTACAAATTGCAAAACATTCCATTCTAAGCCATTTTTTTTTTCTTTTCCTTTTTTTTCCCCCTTAAGTTTGCTTTTTATCTGACCAAAATGAGTTCGATGAACGGCTAATTAGCTGTCTGATGACAAAAATCATTTTTAAGATTCAGCATTCCATCATAACTGTTAGTTTTTTTGTATAAATCATAAGGAGAATAGGTTCATGTTTATGTGGCCATGGAGACGGATCCAGGAGGGAGCTGAAAGGGCCTTGACTCCTCTTGTTTGGAAAAAATCTAATTATTATAACATATTTAAATAAAAAAATATATATCATACTTATATTTATAATAAAATAAATTTAACCTCTCAGTCATAAGGTTTTGCATTCATTCCGACCATGAAATATCATGAATCCTTTGGATGTCGGTGAGTATTTCATTAAATATAAACCGTTGCTTACTCAAAGTCAATAACGGGGATGCTCTTTTATATTGCTTAGAGGAGACGTGATTCATTGCTGATCAACAGTATGATTTGTTGCAACATACGGAAACCGAGGTTAACTCCTGGCAAGTTTTCAAGAGCATTCATGTTTATTGGATCTTTTATAAAATCTCAAAGTGTTATATCAATATTTAAAGAAATATTTTTTTTTTGAAAAACCTCATAGTTTTATCTGTAAGATTTTTTATATAAGTTTTTTCAATTTTTTTTTTATATTTTTATGGGTTCTATTTATTTTTACATAATACGTTATTTTTATAAAATAATAATAAAATATTTTGAAAGAATTTACTTTTCAAGATCTTTAATAGAGAATCCTAAAAAATTAAAGGAACTCTTTAAGGATTTCAAAAAATGAGAGTTTTCATTTAAACTTTCGTGTCAAGCATCACCTTCGTGGATGGCCTAAGATAGGCATTGGACAACTTGTTACTTTTGTTAACTGCTGTTGAAGAAGCACGAAGGGCCATAGATAGATATCGGTATGAGGCGGTTTTGAACCGCGAATCATCCCGAACCGTCCCTGGCGGTTTCATATCCTGGAACCGCCTCGTTAGGGATGGTTATGAACAGCCGAAGGACCCACCGGTTCGTCCAAAATGAATCGGCGATTCTGTCGGATCGGAAACCGCTATTCCAGACCCAGAACCGGTGATTCCGACCTGGCTCCTCCAAAAATTGAAAAAAAAAAAAAAAACTGGTTATAATTGCTTTTGTTGTTGTAGTAGTTAGTGTGTTATTTATTGTTGTAGTAGTTAGTGTGTTCATGTTGTTGTGGAGGTAATATGTAATGTTTAGCACAATAAAATTTACTCGTCATCATTTGCATGTATATTAATCAACTACTATGTGTTCCGTAATTGTGTTTATTATTTGCTAACAATTATATTTTATTTAAAAAAATTTTAAATGTTTATTTTGAGTATAAATAAGTTGTAATTGCTTTTGTTGATTTTAAAGTTTTTTTTTTTCATTTTTCAATTAATTTAAAAAAAAAAACTGATTCACGGTTTGCATGAAACCGAAACCGGAATTGGAACCATCAAAATGGGTGGTTTCATGAAACCGTGAACCGCCCTGACTTTGACGGTTTTGATTCCTCAAAATATGAAACCATGAATCAACAATTTCAGTTTGGGCTTAAAACCGATCCAAATCGTACCGATCTCTAGCCATAAATGTTACCCGTGTGGTGGTTGAAAGTTAAAAAAAACAAAAAACCGAAGCTGAAATTGCCAAACGAGTAGATGAAGGTTCCATAAGATGACAAAGTTTATTCAAAACTAGAAGACACGTTGTTGGCCCCACTATCATGGACAGAGATGTTGTGTTCCTTTTACTTTTAAGAGCAGCTTTTATTGATTAACATTTATTGTTTAAGAAATTTACATTCTGTTGGGACCGTAAGATTTTTATCCCTACCGTGTTTATATTATATCAGTATTTATAATATATTAATATTATATTTATATTATATCTATATTATATCAGTATTTATAATATACTAATATGATATCAGTATCATATTTATATCGTATTTATATTATTTGCTCATAAAAAAAATTATCAATTTTTTAATGATATTAGTTTCTTAATAAATATCAACCTGAAAATGATAAAAAGATAATATTAAAATTATCAGAAGGTGATGAAACAAACAGTCCAGGTTCATACAAGTTGGTTTTAGGGCGATCTCTATCATGGAGGAAAACTAGTAAAGAGCATGTTGCCTACAAGCCATATGTTTAAAAGTAAACAGCTATTAAAATGGGAAGTTGGTGATTTCTGAAAACTTAAAAATCAAGAAGATTTGAAAGGATTGCTTTTCCGATTATGATCTCGATGCAAAAGTTCAATCTAGTTTTTTGCTTTTCGATTACATCATCATAGGTCAAAGATACATCATATATGTTACCTCTTGATGAAGGCGCTTCAAGGCTGAACTTGTATCTTCAGCTCTTATTAGGAGATATATTTTCTTGACAGCTGGCTGCATTCGAAGAACCTTCTCCACGAAAACTACAGAAATCATATTTGATGTGCGTGTGAGAGAGGGAGAGGAAAGGGGAATGCAAGCGGGATTGCGCCGGGGGGGGGGTGGGTGGGGTGGGTGATGGTGGGGGTGGTGGTGTGGGGTGTGTGTGTGGGGGGGGGGGGGGGGAAGTGTGGGGGATGGGATGGGATGGGGGATGTTTGGGGGCAATGTGTGGAGAGGACATACCCTTGGGCTAAAAATCCAGTTGCACCGGTGACCAACAAGGTCTTGTCATGCAGAAAGTGCATAATGTCCAAACCCATGACGAAATTGCAAAGATAAAGAAAGCAAATATACCAAAACAACTATGAAGATCATATTGATGGTACCCTTGGCCGCTGTACTCTATATATAGCTTTATAAGTATGGAACCAGAACGTGGGATAGAAGTTAAGACGTCATAATAAAGTTCTTGTATAAAGTGGAAACAATGTTGTCACAGCTGATCCGAGCCTTGATCTAGAGATGCTAGGAGGTTAATATCATTTCTTTATTTGGATATGAGCATGGAATAAAATAGAAAAGAATTATCTTATATTGTAATTTACTAAAAATACCTTTAACAAATAATACTATATTAAATTTATATAGGATAAATAAATAATTTAATTAAAAACTTTAATGGAAGGCGGAAAGAAATCGAGATTCTGCCTTTTAAAAGGCAAAATCGAATTTCACCTTAAAGCCGGAATTGTTGATTGCGGCTTTTTATAACGCTTTTAAATGTAAGAAAAGGAATGGAAGCCGGAATCGCAATTCCATTCCGGTCCATTCCTTCATACCAAACGTATCATAAGGGTTAATAGGTAAAACTGAGTTGAATCAAAGATTGAACCGCAATTGAACCAATCCGTTTCTAAGATGGGTCAGGATTCAATTTGGTTGAATTAGTGGGTTAGCCTGGTTTTTGACAACACTGCATGGAAATCAGGACGAATCTTAGAGGGCTAAAAAAAGTTAATTTTTTAAATATTTATAATAAAAAAATATATATGTATTATATTTATATTATAAAAAGCAAATATTCAAATCACATAAGTGTACTTTTCCTTTTTCAATAGCATTTATTACACACTCTTTTTTTTTCAACATTTTTTATTACATTATCTTTTTCTCTCACTCATTTTTTAAAACTTTTTTTATTTCATAATAACTAATAGAATTAAATGTATTTAACATGAAATTATATTTAACTAAATAACTTCTTGTAAACAACTAATTTTTTATTGGGTTAATTATAAAAACATGACCTGTGTTTTAACCAGTTTGCAAATACATAACCTGTGTTATTTTTTTTGATAATTAGGTGACCCAAGTTTTATAAAAAAGTATTAATATTATTAATTACTATTAGAAAGAATGTGTTAGAGTCTTATTAGTCTAAAAAAAAATTAATGTAATAAAAAAATAATAAATAAAATTAAATAAACAAAACATTAAAAATTATTTTTTTGAAAATAAGAAAATTGAAAAAAATGTAAAATTAATTTTTATGACCAATAAAATATTGACACGTGTTATTATAAAATTATTAAATAATATCGACATTTGTATGAAACTCGGATCACCTAATTGTCAAAAAAGATAACACAGATCATGTGTTTGCAAATTGATCAAAACACAGGTTATGTTTTTGTAATTAACCTTTTTTTAATTCATAGTACACTGTAAGTAACAATTATATTATTCATATTACAAATATTATGATTTTATCGCATAAAATATTTCTAAATAATACTGACTATACCATCTATTAACTCTATTTTTCAATGGACAATTAATTTTCAAGTTATATATACATACTATGTTACCAAAGTTATCAAATACCTTTAATTATTTATTGAATGATTTTTCCATACTTATGAAGTTAGAAAATGTCACGGTGGAATCATTAATAATTTTTTTTTACATATATAAGATGTAATATAATTATAATAGTAAATAAATACATATAAATAATTCTAATATTGATTTAATTAAAAGCTGCACCCTCTAGTTATATCGTCTTGGGTCCATCCCTTATGGAAATATATTTATTGAGGGTTTAATAACAAAGAGCTCTTTCGAGATATTTGTTGGCCTACTGTTTATTGACATTTGTTATTATTTTTCACCCCAAAGTTTATGGGATTTCTTTTATCTATTTGTTACACTTATTGAAAATTTTTGTTGAAATAAACTTTCAATAAAAACAATTACTACAATATAACTGTAAAATCATTTCTTTTATTTGTTAAAAATTCGCATATTTAAGATGCGAGCTCAATCCAAATTATTCAAGTGTAACTTGCATGTTTAATATATACAATTTTAGTTTAAAGTATTATTTGCGAGTTATATGGGTCTGTTTGGATTGTCTTATTTTTATTTTTATCTTATCTACACATCTATTCTATTAGGATGCTATTTGGATCTAAACTGTTTGATTTGTTGATGAGTAAAAATGTCTGTTTTTGTTTTTTTGATAAACATGTATTTGAAAATGATTAAAAAAAAACACCAAAAAAACTAGGAAAAGATGAAATAAACAACCCCAAAAATATAACTCAAAAACAATACTTTAAATTGCTATTTTGAAGATGCGATTTTTATTTATACAAAATAATATTTACCGAGATGAAGAGCCATTATGAAGATATAACTCCCTATTTAATACCATAATTAAGCGGCAAAAAAAAAAACCGTAATTAGCATCACCAAAATAATATTTACTTACCAACTCACTTTTCTTATCCTTCAACCGCTAAGATAATTTGATGATTGTCATTAAGCTCATGTACCTATAAACACTCAACTATCTCTCTTCATTTGACAAAACACTAGAAATCAAAGAAATAATATTCCACCATGAAATCCTTACTCTCAAGAATCAAACAAGAGACTTAGGTCAATTTCGATCTCCATTGCTCAAGGATTAGAAGGTTAGCATCTATAGTTCCCTTGAGATTTCTTATTCGTCACTTGTGCATTTGAAACGCTAAGGTTGTCTGTTTCTCCTCCCTTATATTCTCCACATGTTATCCCATCAAGTGTCATCTATTTATCATTACTATATGGGCCACATGCAATACAACACTCGTGTAATACTCATTGACCACATTAGACAAATTGCCATATACATTTTGACAACTCTTTTGGGATTTGAGTATTTCAAAGCAAATGATCTTATCTGGAGTTTTGTTATTGGCTCATCACGTGAACTGTAACAAAAAAATACCTAGAATTGTTAATATGGAGCCATTATACATAATCATCATAGTGAGATAGATAATTAATGTGAACCAAGTAAAGCAAGCAATTAAGCTCTCATGAAGGTAGCTTTATATTTGATGAAGAAAAATGTAGATGTGGGGATTCGCATGATGTTGTTACGTAGGTATCGCACGAGTCTTGTATTACTTGTGGGGATTCGTATGATGTTGTTACGTAGGTATCACGCGAGTCTTGTATTACTTGTGGGGATTTTTCCGATGGCTAGAATTGTTAATGTGGAGCCATCACATATTATTGGTCGTGTGTGTTAAGCAAAAACCCTCTAATTCAACTCTACACTATAATGTATAGTCCTTTTTACCTCCTAATGCAGTAATAACTACCTTTAACACTTTCTTACTAGCCATCACTCTCAAGCTTCTCTCTCCATTATAGTGTGGAGTTGAACTAAAAATGAATGCATCTTTGCATCCTCCTCCTCCTCCTTCTTTAAACAGTTAAATCACTTTAACATTCACTTTTATTTCTTTTACTGCTTTTATTGTTTGTTGCTTCTCTTTATTACTTTTTGAAAATATAAATCTTGATTTTAGCTTTGTAGTGTAAAAATTTCATGCATGGATTCCATTTCTTCCATCCTGTAACACATATTCACTTTCACATTAGACATCTAATTGACTTACCGAAAATAATTTTTTCAAATTCTTTAGAGCCATTATTAAGATATTTGTGATGGAGTTTTATTCTCCTCACAAGAGTAGTTCGATTAGGATGTTGAGGGAGGAGGAGGAAGCATGTTATGGATGGATTGCTTTGATGTTAGTCTCTCTTTATCATCTGGATTTTGGATTATTTTCTGGAGTCATAAGATAGTTTATTTGTGTTTATGTGCTTTATGTTAATAAGATAAGAGTAAAGAATTGCATTAGATTTTGTATTCTGTCAACTTTGTGTAAATCTACAAAACTACCATTGCTTAGTATTTGGTAACCAAAACGCTATTCATGGTTGCTATTCTTAACACAATTACATCATTTCCTTAGATTTGATTTCAAAATACTTTTTTTTGAGTTATCCTTATGCTACACCATCATATCTAAAATTTAGATGATCAATTTCATCATTCCATTTCTTAGATAGTGCTTCTTTAAGAGTGAAGGTGTAAGATCCATAAATTATGCCAATGGGGTGGGTCCATGTGCAACCTTAGGTTTTGAATCTAGATGAAAGTCGATAATCCAAGAATTTTTCTAGAGATTAGTATATAAGAGAAGGATGCAATGCTCATTATTCTTGCCACAAAAGTAGAATAATATGTTGCCTCCACCTACAAATCTAGGGCCATAACTTGCTGTGCCTGCTTTGGTTTTGTCTTTATTTAATGACAATTCAATTTAGTTATGATGATTTCGTGTTGTGCATGATAAATTGATGTACATGACTTATATAATTTTGGCTTTTGTTCTATTTGTTGTTGATGTATATATAATTTAAATGTTCGTGCATAATATAATTCTTCTTTTTAACTAAACAAAGAAATTTGCTTTTTAAGTGTACATGTTAGGAGTTTTATGCATTTTGCAATTTATGCATCTACTCACTATGAAAACTTGAGTTGATGTGACCCTTGAGATTTTTCCACCATAAGCTTAGTAATTAGAAATTAGAAATTAAAATTCACACAATAGATAATGGCATAATAATCATCTAGATACTATGAACCAAATTGTATATACATTTGTACTCACGTATATTCTATGAACAAATTAGGTAATTTCCTGACTAGTAGAAGATACTAAAGCAAGATTACATGTTTAGAGTCAACAACTCAATAAAACAAACATACAACTTTAGATATCAAGTGTATAATGAAATGACAAAGTTTTAGAGTCTATCGGTAATGACAGTTTAGAGATCAATTGCTAAGGTTGAAGTATATAAAATAGGAACTGTAACAGATCAAAGTCTATAAATCTAAAACTTAAATTAAAATTTTGATTTCACAAATATGAAGGTTAGATTATTCTAAGCTTATGAAGCTTAAAACCTTAATTTAGCCTATATGGCCCATAAACTTTAATCAAATAGGTGAAAACCCTAAAATTATTTAATTGCGTAAACTTAAAATTTTAGTTTTCAACCTAAAAGTGTTTAACAAATAATGTAAGAAACCTTAAACCTTGTGACACACTGTAGCCCAAACCATAATGCAAGATGATCTTAGGCTTGTAGAAAGACACAAGTGTATGATATGATTAGGTAACTCAATGGGTGTGACATATAAAATATAGGGTTGGGGATGTTTCGAATAGGAATGAATGCATATACATGCATAATAATAACATGGAATAAGTACTTACTCTCCAAGTCTTTTAATTGAAAATATCTAGTAGTCTCAATGTAGAGATATAAAAGAAAAGACAATAACTAAGTTAATTCCTTGACAGAGTTTTACATCTATTTGCCTTTCGTCGCCCTGCTTATCCTAAAAGATCTAGCGCATACTAGAGTCAAATATCTCATAGAAACAAGCCACAAACTGCCTTGATATCTGTAAAATCTATAAGGATGTGAGTGAACAATAACTTAGTGAAGTAACCAGGCTATAAGCACATTTTAATTAAAACACGAACAAGTTTTATTTGCATTCATATGCAATGCAATGCAATATTCAATCATATGATCACATACATACAAGTCTGGATAACCAAAATCCAAATGGTACATGGCCCAAAACTTGTCATATACTATATTTTTCACTTCAATTGACATTCCTAAATACATCATCTTAATATGATATGCTTTCATTAATTTGAGAATGGAAGACAATATTAATCTTAGAATTACTCAGAGGGTCGAGACCTATGTACATGTATATATTATTATTCTTTATTTTTCTTGTTCCAATATTAATCCTATTGATTCCTAACACTTGCAACTTTAAAAAATAAACTGGACTTATTTTTCTTAAATATTTATATGTTGGTTGAAACAATAAGGGATTGATTCAAGTTCTTATTCCTATTTTTCCTTTTTCTTTTAAGCAAATATATCATCTTGTTTTCAATAGGATGGCATGGAAAAACTCAATGAAATGAATCAAGAACTTCAACCCTAACTGTGATCTCGAAGGTCTTATTAGCATGCTTAAGCATTTTCTTTAATTTAAATTTACTCATTAACACATTATTTCACACATAAGGAAAATATAATCAAAACCAACATGAACCCTAGATGCCTTATGTGTCGTAACCCACTAATGTGATCATAGATAGGCATGCAACCGGGAGGGGGGGAGGGGGGGGGGGGATCATTATAAGGTACCGACTGTCCGAACGTTAAAAACCTATAGATTGCGGGAGGAGTTTGGAAAATTACATACCGACTCTATAGGATTTCAGGTGGGTTGGGTCATAAAAAAAACCCAATAGGTAACTAGAACCAGTCATATTATAAAAAATTTTAAAATTGGGTTTAAAATTTTAAAAAACAAAACCCTATTAATTTTGTCTTTAAGAATGGTTGTTAATATTTTAACTTTATTTTGTCTTTTTTTTTTCTAATATTTAATTTTATCTCTTAAAAAGTTATTTTACAATATTATTAATTTTTGTTATTTTAACAAATAAAATAGCTAGTTCTATGAGCTTGTAAATTGATGAGTGTGCTATAACTAGCTAGCTTGATTTAGACCATACTGAAGTCTAGCTGCCAGCCTACCACCTAATATTATGTTGGAAGATGCAATTGAATTTAACTAAAGTTGAAAAGGGAAAAAAAAAAAAAGAAATGAAGCGGGTCGTGGGTGGGCTGGGTCAGGATCAAAACCTTGTAGGGCGGGTTTGGGTATTGAATAAAAAACCCTATAGGGTCGTGGGCGGGTTTGGGATGTCCTATTACAAAGTGGGTGGGTTCGGGTCTTATGTGACCCGTTCCAAACCCGCTGTGGTTGCATCCCTAATCATAGATAGGTTTTTTGTTTCATTTAACTTGTCAATCTATCATTTTATGATGTTTAATCAAGATTTGTAAGAAAACAAGCGTACTCCCTACACTTTTCCAAGTGTGGTGTGACTTATGAGGGGGTTGATCATGCTCCTACTTCTATTTGCTCCTTGAAACTCATTTAACATTCTTCATTTGTTACTTTTAGCTTGAAAAACATATGATCCTAAACTTGTACTCTAGCCATGACACATATGTACATGTTTATATGTGTTTCCTTTGACATAACTTACAAAACTCTTTTTTTTTTTCTAATGTTTAATCCATGATTCATGAGAAACAAGCTGGGTCCCTATAAAACCCTAGTGTAGAGTGTTTTGTTTCATTTTGCTCCACAAATGATCATTTCATGATGCTTGATCAATGTGTTGTAAGAAAACAAGTTTATTCTCTTAGTAGCCTAGTGTGCCTAGATATACTCACACATATATCCATATTTTGTTTCTATTTCCTCACTTTCTTTAGAGATTTACGTTGCCTTGAGCAAGAAATGGCAAGTTTACTTCCTAATATAGTTAGCAACGCTCTAGGAAGGAACAAAAGAATGAACTTGGTCGTTTGTTAGGAATATTCTTATAAAATCCTTAGAAAGTGGATGTTTCCTTACTTTATAGTGTTAGACTTCACTTAGGGATGTGATTTCCTTTGTGTCACCAAGTTCTTGATGCTATGAATGGAAGCTTAGTTTTGTGTAGTGTGTGTGTGAGAGTTTGTTTGATGAGAGAGAGAGAGAGAGAGAGAGAGAGAGAGAGAGAGAGAGAGAGGGTATGGGTGTTTGCATAGAGAATGAGAAAGAGAAATAGAAGTAGAAAGCTTGCAAGTTTAATTTGATTTTATGGTACTTCGAGTGGGTAGATTTTTGAATTTTCATATGAGATATTTGGAGGAGATTGGCAATTAAGGCAAGGTACTATGATGGTCCTTGTTTCTTCTAATGGGGTGGCTACACATGGGGAAATGGAAAGGAGCAATCTTTTTCTTTAATTGTCATTGTATTTGTTTTACCTGCTACTTAATTGCATCGATTTAGATCGATTTTCTATCTTTAGAAATATCGAAGTCTTTGGTGGTCCCTCTTTAAGGAGCACACAATAAAGAGAATGTGAAGGGAGAAATTAATTTCCCTCTTAAATAGTGTTTGACTATTATAATGTATATATGATAAGCTATTTTAATATCTGCAATACCCCTCAAATATAGATGGTGGAATTCTAATAACAAAGGCGCCTTTTCAGTGTAATAGCTTGGAGTTTGTCAGAACTCCAAAGTTAAGCATACTCTGAGCAGAGCAATCCAAGATGGGTGACCCCTTGAAAAGCGTTGGCACCAAAAGGAAAAAACCATATGACGTGTGGCCAAAGCGGACATACCTTGGTGGGTAGAGTTTCGAGTCGTTACATAATGCCTCTAGTGTCCTGGTTGTGCCTGAGGGTGTGCTGTGAGGCCAGTATACTGTATCACGATCCCTGCCCAAGGTAGCCTGAGACCTTAGGGTGCCCCTCCATTGTGGTGGAGTATGGGGTGGCAGGTCGTAACAAATGGTATCAGAGCAGTGGTTCTAGACCTAGTAATGATACTGACAGGGACGTCAGTTCTATAAGTAAGGGAGTATATAATATCCTCAAATATAGATGGTGGAACTCTAATCGTAGAAACACCTTTTTGGTGTAATGGTTTGGAGTTTGTCAGAACTCCAAAGTTAAGTATGTTTGGGAAGAGCAATCCAGGATAGGTGACCTCTAGGGAAGTATTGGTACCAAAAGGACAAAACCATGCGGCTGTGGCCAAAGCAGATAATTCCTTGATGGGTAGAGTTCCGAGCCATTACATAGTACCTCTGGTGTCTTGGTTGTGCCTGAGGGTGTGCTAGGAGGGCCAATGTACTTGTCATCACGATCCCTGCCTAGGTGGCCTAAGGGCCTAGGGACGCCTCCTCCACTGTTATGAGCCTAGGGTGGCAGGTCGTGACAATACCGGTATGATATTTAGGATAAGAGGAAAAATTTATTAACTAATGAAAAACATGTCTATTTGATTCCAATTATGCTCCTGATTCGATACTGACAAATCATATGTCGTCTTAAACTAATATTTAAGGTTTTTTGTTTACATGATCAACTAATATTAGGGCCTTTATATATGGGATTAGGGTTTTGAAGTCTAAATTGGGGTTTTTAGTTTTCTAAATTCATATCTGCCATGGAAACTTTATTTATAGGGTAAATTATATCCACAAGTTACAACATTTAAGGGTAAGTTCATTTAAGGTTATAATATTTCGAGTGGTTAAAAAAAGTTCACAATATTTAAGAAGTGAGTCAATGAAAGTCACCATTGATACGTGTCAACAGGAAAAATATTTAAAATTAAAACTAAAAAGATCTGGCACGTCATAACACATGCTAAAGGTAATCTCAATTGACCCATTTCTCTAAATCGTTGTAACCTCTTTTTAACTACTTGAAACATTTGACCTAAAATGAACCTACTCTAAACATTAAGACCTCTTTTTAACTATTTGAAATATTGTAACCACAAATGAACTTACCCTCAAATGTTGTGATCTTTAGTATAATTTACCTTTATTTATAAGTTTCATGTCTAAAGCCTCAGTTATTTGTGTCATCACCTGGCTTAGTATTAGGTCTTATCAAATGTTTTTCAGTTTATCAGTTTGTTTCTGAGTTGTCGTTTGCTAATCATAAGGTCATATATGCATACATACATAGGATCATTATAGTGTGGTCTCATAGGAAGATTAAACAAAAGGTCTAGTTCTTTTAAGCATGGTAGTTTGCTACAACTACCAAAAAAAAAAAAAACAAAAAAAGTGATACTCACGCAAAGAATAAGGTCACATTCCAGGATTTTTAGTAAATATTATTGTAATTTCATGTGAGGTGTAAAGGATACATGCACCCATTGATATGCTTAGCCAATGGGGCTGAAAATTATGCATGGATGGTAAAGTAATAGAGGACATTGAGAAGCAAAATTTGATTAAGTGACTTTGAAATAAAATTTTCCCATTAGGGATACACATGGAGCATCTTTTGAAAGTCATGGGAAAAGCTACTTCGTGTGAGTATGTATAAAATATGTGTAAGCGTGTGTCTATTGAAAAAAAAAAAAGATAGAAAGATGAAGAAGAAGAAGAAATTATATATATATATATATATATATATATATAATGAGTGACTTTGCATGAAGAAGGACTATTTGAGATGTATATACACATTGCCTTGGGGGAAAAATATTATTTTGGTAACCTTGAAGTGACACACAACTAAATGGTACTACGAACTTATGCATCAAAGTATACATGCTTATGTGTAATAAACAAATGTGTAGCGTAGGCACTTGGCTCATATGCTTCATATTTGATTATCATGGTGATGTTGTTAGCTATGTGAATGCTTTTAGCAGTAGTACAACTATATCACAAATCGTGCAAGCACCTTGCAACAACCTGGCCATTTAAATATGCAATTGATGCCCAAAACACTTGACCTTCATTTGAATAATTTTTTTTTTTTTTGGGTGGGGTGGGAGAGATATAAAGGGCTAAAAATTATTATTTGGATTTGACTCATTGGGCTAAGTGATAGGGCCCAAGGAGTCCAATATTTAATTAGAATGATCAAGGGAGATTTGATATGGTAGGCTTACTATTGGACTACCCTGTTCATTATCCAACCTTTCTCAATATGAGTCACATACTGAAAAAAGACTCATCTTAACTATCTAATGTCAACATAATCCGATGGATGATATTGAAGGATAAGTTTCATAAGTACTTCAGGTCCCTCCTCATTTGAAGGATCCGACAATTTGATAGAGATATTGACATGCTATCACTTTTCTTGTAAGAGAGATCAAACACTTGTTCATCATTACTAGTAGAGCTCAAGACTTGATAGCTCCTCCACTTGTCATAGGTACATTTGAGACGGTTGGGATTCTTACTCCTCCTCCCTATTCTATTTCTTTCTTAATCATCCTTTCAATGCTACTCCTTATCATTCCCTAGAAGCCAAGTGTAGTGCAGGATTCACGCAATACTCATGTGATTATTTCACTTGAATCAATGCATCTACACATTCATATATATATATATATATATTATGAATATGTTATATATGTTATGCAATATGCATATATAGATTATAATATATTATATATCTTTATGAAATATGTTATACCTCATTTATATTTATATTTACTATATAAGTTATATATTTTTGTTTAGCTAATAAATTCTATAAATTTAAGTATTGATATATAATCTTAATTTCAATATATAATTATATGATATATTATATATAGTCTGTATATTATAACACACATATATACACACATAACGAATTCATTAAATGAATTATAATATATTTATATAACATATACACATATATCCTATGATATATGTTATACATAATTTACATATATTATTATGATATATTAGACGTTATATTTAAATCCAATAGCACATGACAATATTTATACATGTACTACTACAACAACTACTACTATTCTTACTATTGATATGATAGTTATATTAATGAGATGTTATTTTCTATAAATATAATAATAACATTATTATAATAATGTGATGTACAATTACATATTATTTTATATTATTCATGACTATATTTTATCACGATCATTACAATAATGAACTAAATGTTATAGTGACTTATTATTACAATATCATAATAATTACAATGGTAACTTCTTATATTATATTATATAATATTATATGTTATAGTGATAAGA
Source organism: Combretum micranthum (assembly GCA_024138025.1). Lineage (NCBI taxonomy): Eukaryota > Viridiplantae > Streptophyta > Magnoliopsida > Myrtales > Combretaceae > Combretum > Combretum micranthum. Next base: position 3,075,246 of record JAMXBD010000005.1, read on the forward strand.
TTTTTATATATTTTTTAATAATATATCTTATCACTTTCTATAATGACTCAGACTCCACCCATTAACTTATTGTCTACCTTGGAGAAATGCCACAAGTTTTGTTCTTGGTGCCAGCTACTTTATAGAAGATTACCCATCCTGGGAGGGCTTTCTACTAAGCACGCTTAATTTTAAATTCTGACAAACTCAAAGTCATCACACTAAAAGACGCCTCGATGATTGGAGTTCCACCATTTTATATCTAGGGGATATCACATTCTCCCCTACTCACAGAATTGACGTCTTTGTCTGTTTTATCAAACATGTCTAGAGCCATATCAGGTAAGGAGGAAACCAGAGTTACTCCCATAGAGGCTCAAGTGGTGCCTCCACTCTAAGGCACTTTGTTTTGTATAATACTTAGCTCCCCCACTTCTGACTAGTGAACTATTTTGATGCTACGTATAATGACAAAAAACTCCATCCATTCAGGTATTATCTACTTTGACGAAATATTGCATAGTTTTGTCTTTAGCGCTAATTGCTTCCCAGAATTTCACCAAACCTAGGAGTGTTCTCCACTGACCATGCTTGATTTTATAGTTTTGCTCAATTCTAAGCCATTAAGCTAAAAGGCTCCACTATGACTAGAGTTTCGCTACCTTATATTTGAAAGATATAATTAGACTTTCAATTCAACAATTGAAAAACTGGATAGTTAATTATATATTTTAGTAAACTTTAGGTAGAAAATATGACCCAAAACATAAATTTGTTTTCTATAATTTATACTACTCAATATGATCTTTCTATGTATAGGAAAGAGAAATAAATGATTTCCTCAAATTGACCTTATAACAACTTGAAAGGAGAAACTAAAAACAATCCACAAAATAAACTATACCACATGCAATCGCAATAATTTAATATATCTCTTAAAATATTAGCTTTTATTTTTATTTTTTGGTCAAGATATGAAAAACTTGTATGGTTGGTGAACATAATTCCACATGAGGAAATTATTGCTATGTTAGTGATTCTTCACATGCCATGTCGCATGCCTCTATGTGCTGGTTTGAGTACCTCTAATCGGGTCCGATTTCACACAATTTATTTTATTATTTTATTATTTTCGACTCGTGGTTTTGTGTTGACGGTTTTTGAAATTTTAATTAAATTAATTATTTAAATTAGTTATAAATAAATTAAATATTTAACATAAATAAAATTTAGACAATTAATGAAGAAATTTTTTTAACTCAATTAACAGTAACATGCATTACGTTACTATTTACATTGATATTAAAATAAAAGTAATTAATTTAATTTTAGAAAAAATAGTGCAACTGTGATGATTGACCACGTTGACCATCAGCATTGCTTGAGGGCTGATACAATGGTTGTGAGGGTGGTGGTAAAGGATGTACCCGCTGATAACCTGCCCACTCGAAGAACTAATTCATTTGGGTACTAATGGATTTGAGCATATCCCCATATTTTGATTGGACCTTAGTTATATGTCTTATAACATCCATTAGGTTATCTATGTTATATGTACTGGGTTGTTGCTATGTTTAAGCTTAACCCTACCACTGTCCGTGTCTGTGTTCACGCTCGTCTCCTGTTCCTTCATCATGTCGTGGGAGGGGAAGGGACAGATCATTGAAGTTGCGATCAAAGGTCTATTCATCTAATTAATTTCTGTCTCCCGGTAATGCTATGTCGCCCTTTATGAATTTGGACCTTGTTTCTACTTTCGTATAATTTGAAAGGTCAAATCCCCATGATCATAGAATGAGTGTGATAAGGTGGCCATATGTAAGATGGGCGTCCCTTCTTTTGAGCACCCAATGTATGCATTGTATCACTAAACGGGCAACATCTAATGCTCGACAATCAATCACTGCATCTATAGGGGATATATCTTTAATAGAGATGTTAGTCTACAAATTGATAAGAGATCTTTTTTCTTTAAGTGGCTAGTGGATGCTCACCAGCACATGTTAGGGTGCTAGCTCGGTCAAATACCCAGTGGAACGTGCTGGTCATATCCTAATTTTTATGCAACTTATCACCCCTGTTAAATTGATGGAATAGACTGTTGAAGTAATATGGGGTAATATGATGAACACAACTAAATATGTAAGTAGTGATAGAGGCCCAAGTTTTGCATCTACTATCCACACAAGAAACCATACTAACATCTTCTCTAACATCATTTGTAGAAGCATTCAAATAAATCATACAAATGAGATCAATGTGTGTCTCGTCAAAAGGTCCATGAGTGTGACAAAACCAGTAGCACTTAAGGCACTAATGAAGTTGTATAACTGATTTAACCCATCATGTCATAATCTTTACCTATAAGGACGGACCAAGAGTAGAAATTAGTTTTGTACTGTGCTTTCCTAGCCGAGGGTAAATGGATATCAATATCATTATTAACACATGGGGTGAGGACTAGGTCTGGGTGGAGAAGGTGGGGATACGGATGAGGTGGGTGTTCTTTCCTAGTAGTGGCATCGTAGAGTTATTTTAGTATAACGGAGTGGAGTTTCTGGATGCTCTTTGATTTATAAATTATAGTAGAAGCAACTTCTATTGTAATTTGTCAGTGTAAGTGTGATTGTGTGAAAGATGAGTAGGCGCTAGTGAAAGGTCTGGAATTAACGTGACTATGTCCCCAAAGGTATTTAAAGGACTTGCATGGGTATTTCTACAAAAAAGAAATAGTCGATGTGGGTACATCGTCGGCCAACGTGCCCACACCGGCGGCTAATGTGGGCATGTTGGGCAGTGACATGCCCATGTAAGCCATTAAAAAAAACCTGCAAAAAAAGGCCGACATGACCATGTTGACCAACTTAAAAAAAAGTGGCTAATGTGGGCACGTTGTTGGCCAACATGCCCACGTCGGCGGCTAGTTGAGTATATTGAATTCAAGCAGTAGGTTGTAACACCATCCGTAACCCTTATTATTCGCAAGCGTGTTAATCCTTTACCCATTTTTAATTCAAACTTTCTTAACATATTCTCACTTTTCGTTTACATATTGATATGGCGGGAAACAACAACAACCATGACAATTTTTCTAACTTCAACAGGTTTAATGACTTATGGATTTTTGGAAACAATACATAGGGTTTCACCACCTTCATGAATCATATGGGGGACCCTGAATTTGTAGCACATATGTTTTTGCTACCGATGCTAGTATATATTCCCGGACAAGAAGCAATTGAAGTAGGGTATTTATAATCTCCATCAACAGTTACACAACTGCCTTCCATGGCCAATGGGAACGATGAAGGGGTAGCTTTTCATTGTGTTTAATTTTTTTATCATTACTACGCAATTAACTATAATTATTTTCTATTTATAGGCGATAACTCTCTCCCAAACCGAACAATCATTCTCAACATAGAGTAATAATGACTTTGCTATGACCATCGGTTCTTCGAGATGTCCTAGGAAGAAGATGGCACTCGTCTTGAAGTATTTTACCAAAACTAAAGAATCCACTTCAAATGGAAAACCTATTAAATATGCCGTTTGTTGAACTTGCGACAATAGCTTGTCATCTAGGTCTTGTAATGGCACGAGATACTTGAAACGATACATAGAAGCATATGTGTCCAAAGGGCATGTTGTGGTGGAGGAACCTACCAATGAAAACAACTCCCATACTAAACGTATTGATCCTGTAACATGGTAATTCAATCAACAAGACGTGCAAGACTAGCTAGTAGAATAGATGGAAGCTACAAATATATTATTTCATGCAGTCAGTCATGAAAAATTCGATAGTTAGAGTACGAGAGCCATGCAACCCCTATACTGACATGTGGATCGATAAATGTTAAAAAATTACAGATGAGCCTTTTTCAGAAAAGGCTTGAAGCTTTGAATGAGGTTTTGTCTAACCTTCCTTCTTGATATAATCCTCTAAAATAATTTATTGTTCATGTAATTTTTTAGATCATACACTGATTTAAGATATTCACTTTTGATTTAAATAATGTATTCAGTTTTTCTTGTGCAGTGTCTCCCTCACCTTAGACGTGTGGAAATCTCCCATCAATGATATAGAGCCATAACCATATATGCATAACCACTTACTAGATAGATGAATAATGGTTAATCCAGAACCGTATTATTGCTTTCAAGAAGGTTCTAGGAGAGATACATCGGCCATGCAACAGTAAATAACATCCTGGAAGCCATCTAGTTTTACGGTATATTCGACAATGCATCAAATAATACTGCTGCCATTCGTTATTTGAAGCAGTTGTTATAGCCAGTGTGCGATGGAAAGTTCTTTCATATTCGATGTGTCTGCCATATTATGAATTTAGCAATGCAAGTAGGCCTTCGAGCTTGTGGCCTTGACATATATATTAAAAGATAAGATATGCAATCAATTATCTTTGTGTTTCGTAGAGATTTAAATAGATGTACGTTGAGTTTGTCAATGCATGTTGTTTAAGGCAAAAGCTACCGCACTTGATTATGTAATCAGGTGGAATTCTATGTTTAAAATGCTGAATCAGACATTGAAGTGCAGAAGGGCTCTAACTTATTTGTACAATACCTTATTGAATCTCTCTAATCCTAACATTGGTTTGATGGAAAGTTGGGATTGTCAAATAACACATGTACTTAAAGAGGACTTGAAGGCATTTCTTGGGCCAACACAATATTTGTTGGGTTGCTACTACCCCATTAACAATTGGGTACTTCCCCAATTGGTTGACATATTGGACGTGCTGAGTAATTATAGTTCTAATCTAGATCTAGTTGCCATTATGTTTGCAATGACCAGTAAGCTCTAGGATTATTTTATCCCTCTTTCCCTACTCTTCTATGTTTCAACAATACTAGATCTACGGTATAAGTTTTGTGAGACAAAAGCACTCCTCAAGGAATTTTATAAGAATATTGGTGTGGCTGATCTTGAATCAGAGGCTACAAGTTTTCATACTCCAGCAACCAATTTGCTCAAAAACTTTTATCGATGTTGTGATCAAACGAATGCACCACCATCTTGACCATAACGATCCAGCTTTCATGCTACGGTTTTTCGAAGAAAAGTAAACAAATTGCGTAGGATGTTGAGAGTAGTCGTGCGGCTTCCTAGGAAATCTTTACTAATATGCAGGTGTACGAGATTTAGTAACTTGATGAGGAGGAACAAGAAGAGGGAGGGAGGAACGAGGAGGATGATTTTAATGTCCTCAGTTGGTGGAAGAAGAGGATACACATGATGTTGGTGCTTTATATATTGGCACGGGATGTTTTGATTTCTCTGTTTCATCAGAGTTAGCTTTTAGGTCGGGTGGATGGGTCTTCGAACTACATTGCCATAAGCTAAAAGATGTCACTGTTGAAGCGTATGCACGCTTGAAAGATTGGTCCGATGTCATTAGTAAGAAGCAGAAGAACCCACACTTTTGGTGGCCTGAGGACAGCGACTCGAGATTAGGGAAGTCATTGTCACTACTGGATTTGCAGCAGTTGACATAGATAGAACAGTGAGGCAAGGCTGGAATTGGAGGGGGTCTTTAGGACGGTGTATATTGTTGATGAGATTTTTTTTAATCTTCTTATAATTTTTTTTTGTGGTTAAAAAATGTCATTTATAAAATTTAATTTTCTTCTAATCCCATTGCATTTATTAATTTCGTTTATTTAATAAATTATGATTATTATAAATAAATTAATTAATCATGTTTAATATTTAATATTAATTAATTAATATTATAATATTATTTCATAATTTCAATTTTTCTTGTTTCCTAAAAAAGTTTCAGGTTAATATGTTAAGTAATACAATTAAAATCATTAAAAAAAGCTAAATATATGATATTTTTTAAGAAGATAAATATATTCAATTAAAATAACAAAAAAAAACAATTTATTTATTTAAATACAATTTATAATACATTAAAAAAATAAATTGCTATTTCTCATATTATTATTTAGAAAAAGGTTTGTGTGCCATGCCAACATACTTATTTCTCGTGCTTCGCATGTGCTGTGCCTTGTGTGTCACGTGTTAGCCCGTGTATGTTTGTACTTTTATCTTTTTCTTTCATGTCCATAACATGCATATTGATACACGTGTACCACAACTCATTTACCATACCTAACATCAACACTGGTGGTGTTCTTCCAAAAAAACATTGACTTCATCCACAAAGTATGACTCTCTCTGGCTGTGAAATGTACTTACTATATACATAATAATTTACAAATCCATTTTATCAAAAAAGAAACAACAAAAAATTTGTACTTAGTCATGTAGAGAAAAGGCACATGCGCCAGCGTCGATGAATAATAATAGTCCAAAAAACATAGACTCCATTCCTCCATCTGTCAAGGATGACTTCTAATGGCTTTAAAATATCTAAACAAGAAACAAAAGATTTTTGTATCATTGCCTACAAAGTTCTGTCATGGACCTCAATACACGGCATTTACTAAGATTTTATGAACTTAAGACTATGTAATGCATTATTTCTAGATATGGTCCATATAAAAATAAATAATATATAAAAGAAAACAAAGAAAGGAAAGTCAAGTCTATGCTGCACCTTTCATTGTTTCCAACTATTTCCGTTGAGATATATAAGAATAACACGGGCATGGGTGTGTTTCAATAACCAGCTGTGCAGTTACTATTAACCACTAATGTGAGATTTAGATGGAAATAATTTCCAAGCATATTGGCTGTCTCCATTTTCTTATTTGTTGGATTCAAACATCTAGCATTCAATTGACAACACGATTCATCCTATTCTCTTTCTATTAATATAGTCCTAAGATAATATAATAAGCATTTAAAAAATTTAACATGGGTTTGGTTCCATAATAAAATAAACGATACCATGAAATTTTCCTTTTTCAATACACCTAGGATGTAAAAAAATTTTGAATCTGAGGAGAGCAATGATGTGTGTGTTTATTGAAGCTTTAACTATAGGTTGAATAGATTTTGAATTATGTAATTAAATTTTGATTGAGTAAAGTATTAATTTATTTTGTAATTTAAATTTTTCCAAAGTTGTTTAGACCGCTAAGAAATAGTATCGGGATGAGTTTAAATTTAATTTAGAAAATTTGAATATTGATTTGTCTGAACATACCGATGTGGAGACTAAGTAAGACCTTGCTTGTATAAGTCGTGCGAACGACATGTGGAAGTTTAAATTCAATTCTTCTAGAAATTTGCAAATTGGTGCTCACACAAAAGTTACAACTTTTAGTTTTAGCTATTGTGCCATTTAGTAATTTGGGTCACAGTCTTTCATAGTGACTATTGGATCAGCTTGTAATTGATTTGAACATTAATCTAATGATAAGATAAGAAATGACAGTGTTTTAGGATCTGTTTGGATGATCTGTTTTTCATCTATATTTATATCTTTTTTAAAGTGATATGTGTAAATATATTTAATTTACATTTATATTTTATCTATATTTGATATATTTGATCTTTTAATGAGAACTGTTAACCTTTTTTTTTTCTATATCTTATTCTTTATAAATACTTTATTAGAAAAAGTTTGAAAAAAAGTGTCTATATCTATTATCTGCTAAGAAACAAACAGACCTTTATGATCTTAGATAGACTTTGGAAACTTGTGAAATGGGACAAAGTATAGATATTTTATAATCCAAATATTTTAGCAATGGATTTTTTTTTATTTTTTATTTTCTTACATTGCTTTTTCTCTCTCGAAATAACAACTCTTGTGCTAGTATCTTTATCTCTTCCTATACTCCAAAGCTTTCCCTTTGAAGGAGCATTTTAACTACGACACTCTGTAAAGTAATGTGATTCACTTGTTATACATCTTCTAAAACGATGACACCAGCAAGAAGCAGATATGAGTTTTATTTATCTTTATCTCACTTTAGAATATTCAATGCTAATCTAAAATATAGAATTTGTGCTTTAGTGCTTGTTTACTTATATACTCTTTATTTCCTTTTGTGGATTATATATCCAATGTCATCTTTAATTCTAAAGCTATTAATCTTTTGTTTGTTTTGATTCCTTATGCACATATGGGCGACTAAAACGTCTAAATGGGAATTGGACCATCATCTTCTTCCCTTCAGGCCCTGCAATAATAACTTTTAAAAATGAAATGATGATGGATTTTTATGGTATTTTGTTGGATTTCTGCATCGAAAGTCATGGTTTGGGTTTTCTAGTCACTAAATAGGGGTATCTGTGAACCCAACTCATTGAGCTTACGCATAGCCTTGGTGAGAATATGTAAAGCTTAATTTTGATTTTTAACTTTGAACTCCATTATGTTAAGCTCCATTATGTTATATTTTTTAGCAAATACAATATTCCTTTATACCTAACTTTATGTTAAAGTTTGAGTTGAAACTTAAATTATAATTAAATTCAATATATATGTATAAGCTTAATTTGTGGTTAATTAGTCTTGTGAGACTCTCGAGCTAAATGGGTTGAAGCTCAAGTTTGGCTTTATAAGACATTTGAGTAGCCCAGACTTCAACATGATTGTAGTTGAAATTTCCAGATTGAGTGTAATACAAGTGACTCGATTATTGAAAGGTAAAAAAAGTACATAAGTGGAAAAAAAAAAAGGAATAGTTATCTTGTAGCAATTCACTCATAAGGCTTCATGAGCTTCCAAGGTTTTAATTAAAAAAGATTAGCTTATACACTCATTGATGATTGGTAACAAAATGAGATGGACAAAAATTTAATTATAGTACATGATTCATCTGAAACAATTTTAGATAAGAATTTTAGGCTTCTTAACAATCGCATAGGATTGGCCTAAAGAAACCCCACATACAATATTAGGCCTCTTGGTTGGATTTGTCAAAAACTTAGAAAAGGTTCTCAACAATTTTTGCACTTCATAAGCGGTGCTTAAGTCCGTAGGTGTAATTAGATTCCTTTACCTTGCTAGTGTTTATATCTATGATTCACCACTCATTTACTTCAATCATAATTGAATTCATAAACAAAGATTATACAATGAGGGTAGCCTTAAATCCATTCAATAAAATCAAAATACATTTGCAACTAACGAGCCAATATGTAACATTAAGGCTAGACTAGATGTATCCTAGGTGCCTTTTAGGTATATTATTTGTTGTCCTATATTGATTCATGCTTCCTTTTCTCTTTTCCATCTAAATTCAATGATTAGCAAATAATGTAAGTTTTGACCGACGATTGCTTTGAAAAACATGGCAGCTTAAGTAGCAACATAATCCAACAAAGATATGCAAAGAGCTTACACTATTTAAGGGCCTATTTAGATTGTTAGGTTTTTATCTATATAGGATCTGTATCGGTTCGGTATCAGTTTAGTATCTGTATCATTTTGGGATCAATTCAGTGTGGTGAGTTTATGAGTAAAACTGTCGATTTTCATTAGTATCATATCTGTATCAGTTCAGTACCACTTCAGTTTGAAAACGACATCAAAATGATGGCAAAATAACAATCCAAACAGGCCATAAATTAATGGCCCATGTTTTATACCATATGGGACACATTTTTTATCGAAAAATTAATCGTAATAGATATTTACTTTACATTTTGCAAATTCTTAAATAAACTTTGACATGCTAAACTTTATTATTGTCCTCATCTACTCTGTTTTAAATTTTAGAGTCTTTATGATGTAAGAAGTTGAACACGATGAAAATTCTAATGGGATTTCTTAAAGTTTGATAGAAGTAGGAAAAATCTACAGCTTTAACACAAACAAGACAATATATGGATATTTGCTCCATATAAAGCTAATGAGACCAATAGCACATGCCCATGTACTTCTCTATCATCTTCCATGAATGTTGGCTAACGTAATTACGTTGGCCACGCATACACCTTCTTTAATATTTTATCAATAAACTTGAAGTAAGCAATTCTCCAACTTGTCACTAACATGAGTATAAGGATTACTTCCAAAAATCTATAGCATGTCCAAAAGCTGTAGTTAAGAAGAAAATGGCTTCAGCCATTATAAGATCCTTTATCCCCTTGAGAGGTTTGGTTCTACCTGCTTGTGGTGCCTTTACTTCATTAAGCTTACGAGAAAGTGGGTTGCCACAAAGTAGAGGATTTTCATCATAAATGAACAAATCATTAGTATAAATGGTTTGAAGTTGATTTCCTAAAGGAACCTATCTAATGAGATTATTGTTAAAGAGACTGAGAGTCCAATGAGATTGTTGTTAGAGAGATCCAGAGTCCAATGATATCATGTCTTTGACATTGTTGATGATGCTCTTAGAAAGATTAATGTAGAACATGTTTAATTTAAGCAATCCTTATAAGGAAGAAAGTTCTATCGGGATCGTTTAAGGCAATCCTACAATGTAAGCACTAGATAAAACTGTCATGTGCCTTTTCATGTTTTCACAAGGTTAAGAAATCCAATCTTAAACTCACATTTTCTGAGAAGAATGTGTTTGAGTTGGAAAAGAGGAAATCAATTTGGAATTATATTGAATATTAGGATATTGAGGCCAATGTTTAGGATTTTTAATTTGGGAAGATTTGAAAAATGGCAAGGGGACTATCTGTATTCGGCAACATCGGGATAATAGCAAGCTAAGTGCCTATGTTTTCAATTTTTAGTAATTTGGTGTCTCATTTTTAGATTTTGGCAAATTAGTACCTATACTTTCAAAGTATGTGTGGTTTGGTATCTTTGTTAAATAATATTTGATGATATTTCATTTTGATGATAAGATAATGATGGACTAGGTGCTTATACTTCTAATTTTTGATAGTTTAGTACTACATTTTTATATTTTAGCAATTTTTTGTCAATTATTTAACATTATCCAGTCATCAAAATAAATGTCTATCAAATATTATAAAGATACTAAATTGCATATACTTTGAAAGTACAAATACTAATTTGCCAAAATCTAAAAATGAGATACTAAATTACTAAAAATTGAAAGTAAAAGCATTTAACCTACTTTATCTTGGAAACACCCTCTATTGAGAGTGTGCTAGATAGGAAAGCAGTATCATAACAGTCCTACATATAGTTCCATTTTCCTATGTGGCACATCCTTAGCCTAACTACTTTTTACTCTTGAAAAATGAGCTTTAGAAACCTTGCCATCTAAAGAATTATTGTAAAGAATCAGATCTACAAAGGCTAGCAACTTACCCTATGGTTTTGGATATACCACCATTTAAATGAATGGTTGAAATATCTTAGATTACCAAGCTCATCGTCCCGATGACTCTGGAATTTTTCCTTTTAACCTGTTGCTTGAAAAGCATAATATTTTCAAGTTTGCTAATATTTTTAAGAATATGGGAATGGAGCCTTTGGGATTACTGTCATTAAGATGAAGCAATTCTAAGGTCATTAACTTATTTATTGTTGGTGGAATTATTGCTTCAAATTGGTTCAATGAAAGATCTACCATCTTCAATTTCACACGTCATAAAGAGTTTAATAATAACTCAAGAATATTACCCTTCACATAATTGTTAAGATGTAGTGAATCCGTGCATCATAATCTTTCTAATGATGTTAAATTTATGCCATGTAGACCATTAAAAAAAGAGTTCCAGGATTTTTGGTAAACTGTATTATGATTTCACGTGAGGTGTAAAGGATACAAGCACCCATTGATATGTTTAGTCAATGCGGTTGAATATTACGTAGATATGGTAAAGGAATAGTGGACATTGAGAGACAAAATTTGATTAAGTGACTTTGCGAAAAAAATTCCTTCCATCAGGGATATACATGAAGCATCTTTTCAATATCAGGGGAAGAGCTAATATGTGTGCGTATATGTAAAATATGTGTAAGTGTGTGCTTCCATTGAAAACAAAAAAGAACAAATTTATTATATATATAAAGAGCAATTTCACGTGAAGAAGGACTATTTAAGATGTGTGTATATGTTGCCTTGGGGGGCAAATATTATTCTTGAAGCAACACAAGCAACTAAATGGTACTACGGATTTATGTACCAAAGTATATGTGTATATGTGTAATAAACAAATGTGCAGCACTTGGCTCACATGCTTCATATTTGATTAACATGATGATGTTATTAGCTATGTGAATGCATTTGGCAGTATTACGGCCGTATAACAAATCATGTATGTGCCTTGCAAAAACCTAGCCATTCAAATATGCAATCCATGCTCAAAACACTTAAAGCTTCGTCCAAAGAATTTTAGGTAGGGGGAAATGTAGTAACAAGGCCAATGAGGCTAACCCTTAATTGGATGATCAAGGGAGGTTAGACATAGTAGGTTTGCAGTAGGTCCCATTGGACCTATTTGTTTGTCATCCAACCTTTCTCAAAATGAGTCATGCACTAAAAAGGGACTCATCTGGATTGTTTATTGTCAATGCAATCTGATAGATGATATTGAATGTCAAGTTTCATAAGTACCCCAATGTCCCTCCTCATTTGAAGAATCAGACAATTTGATAGAGATCTTGACTTGCATCAAATTTCTATTTCGAGATATCAAACACTTGTTCATCAGTACTAGTGGAGGTCAATGCTTGGTAGCTTATCCAATTGTCACAAGTGCATTTGAGACAACTGAGATTTCTTACTCTGCTCCCTATTCTACTTCTCCCTTAATCATCCTTTCAATGCCATTCCATGTCACTCCCTGCAAGCCATGCGAAGTGCGGGACTCAGGCAATACTCACATGACTACTTCACTTGAATCAATATATCTACACATTCACACACACACACACACACACACATTATAGATATCTATTATATACATTATGCAATATATATGGATTATGATATATTATATTTATATATATTATATTTTATATTTACTATATATGTTATATATTTTTGTTTAGTTAATAAATACTATAAAGTTAAGTATTGATATATAATCTTAATTCGAATATATAATTATATGATATGTTATATATAATTTGTATTTTATAACACACATATGTACACATATAACGAATTCATTAAATGAATTATAACGTGCTTATATAACATATAACATATACACTTATATCCTTTGTTATATGTTAAACATAATTTACTTACATTATGATATATTAGACATTATATTTAAATCTAATAGCACATGACAATATTTATACATGTACTACTACTACTACTACTACTACTATTATATGATTGTTATACTAATGAGATGTTATTTTTTATTATTATAATAATAACAATATTATAATATCATAATGTGATGTATAATTACATATTATTTTATATTATTCATGACTATATTTTATCACGATCATTAAAATAATGAACTAAATGTTATATTATACTAAATGCTATAGTAACTTATTATTACAATATCATAATCATTACAATGATAACTTATTATATTATATGTTATAGTAATAAGATTATTATATATTCTTTAATAATATATCTTATCATTTTATGTAATGATCTATAATTTCGCCCATTGAGCTATTGTTTGCCTTAGCAAAATGTCACATGGTTTTGTCCTTGGTGCCAGCTGCTTCCTAGGAGATTAAATTTTTTTTCGGGAGTCCTCTTTACTAAGCATGCTTAATTTTAGAATTTTGACAAATTCAAGGTCATTACACCAAAAGGCACATCGATGATTAGAGTTTCACCACCTTATTTCTGAGGGGACATTATATTCTCCCCTACTTACAAAATTGATGACCTTGACAGTTTCATCACACATATCCAAAGCCACATTAGGTAAAGAGGACACCAGAGATGCTCCCATACAAGCTTAAGTAGTGCTCCTACCGTAAGGCACTTTGCCTTGTATAACACTTAGCTCCCACACTTTTAACTAGTGAAATACTTTGATGCCACGTGTAATAACCTAGAACTTCACCTATTAAGATATTATCTGCTTTGACAAAATATTACACAGTTTTATCTTTGGTGCCAATTGCATCCTAGAAGTTCACCCAACCTAGGAGTATTCTCTACTGAGTACGCTTAATTTTAGAGTTTTGTTGAATTCCAATCCATTAAATTAAAAGACTTTTCTATTACTAGAGTTTCATAACCTTATATTCGAGGGATATAATATCAATTATGTATTCATAAAGTTTAATTGGACTTTGAATTCAATTATTGAAAGACTGGATAGTTAATTGTACATTTTGATAAACATCATGTAGCAAATATGACCCAAAACATAAATTTGTTTTTCTATAATTTACACTACTCAATGTGATGTTTCTACTTTCTACGTATAGGAAAGAGGAATAAATGATTTCCTCAAATTTACATTATAACATCTTGAAAGGAGAAACTAAGAACAATACACAAAATAAACTATATACCACATGCGATAAAGATAAGTTAATATATTTTTTTATAAGATATAAAATATTTAGGACTAAAATATCGGCTTTTATTTCTTTTACTCAAGATTTAAAAAACTTGTACAGTCGGAGGATATAATTCTACCTGAGGAAATTATTGCTATGTTGGTGATTATTCCCACTGAAAGTTACACACAGACATATAGAAATGGGAACAAGCATCAACAAAAACACCATTGGTGTTCTTCCAAAAAAAAAAACATTTCACTCCATCCACAAAAGATGATTTTCTGTATATACGTAAGAATTTCCAAATCCATTTTATCAAAAAAGAAAAGAAAAAAAAAAAAGCTCGTGTTTAGACACGTAGAAAATTGACACATGCGACAGCGTCGATGAATAATAGTCCAAAAAACAGACTCCATAACTCCATCTGTCAAGGATGACTTCTAGCGGCTTTAAAAATATCTATACAAGAAACAAAAGATTTTTATATCATTACCTACAAACTTCTGTCATGGACTGCAGATCCACGGCATTTACTAAGATTTTAAACCTAAGACCATAAATGCATAATTTATAGATATGGCCTATAAATAAATAAAAGAAAACAAAGAAAGAAAGAAAAGTGATGCGCCTTTCATTGTTTCCAATAATTTTCCCTAAGATATATAACAATATGACAGGCACGGGTGTGATTCAATAACTGGCTCTGCAATTATGCCTTTGTTTGTTTTAAGGTAAATATTTTTTTAAAAAATAATAATTATTTTTTATTTGTTATACAAAAATAACACTTTAAATTGAAAATATTTTTTCTTATAAGGGAAAATAACTCTACTAAAAAGTAAATCCTATTATTTTTAAGGAAAACAACTTACTCTTTTCAAAACAAAAAATTATTTTTTGGATTAACCTTTGTTAGTATTCTAACTCTAGAAACATGATATTTATTTTATTTTTATTATAATTAACCAATAAATTATATTTTAAATGTAAAATAATTTATTGGAAAAAGGAAAAAAATCATCAAAAAATTATAAATATCGATTGATAGTTTGCAAATAAATATTGTAAAAATATATATATTATACCTTTACTTTAAATAAATTTATTTGGCATAATGTGCTTATATAGTAACTTATTAATAATAAATTATTTACATATAACGACATGTTACGTAGTATTCGTAGTTAAGTACATAATTTTTTTTAACATAATTCTGTAAATGCAACTAAACACATGAAAACATATTATTTTTCAAGAAAACATTTTTATGTAAAACACTTTTCTAAATGCAAAACATTTTCCTTGAAACAAATGGGAACCACTAGCGTGAGATGTATTTATTTAGCCTTGTTTGTTTTAAGACAAACATTTTTTGGAAAATAATTTTTCTTTATTTGTTATGCAGAAAATGACACTTTAAGTAAAAAGCATTTTCCCTTGTAAGGGAAAATAACTTCCACTAAAAAGCAAATCCTATTATTTTTAAGGAAAATAACTTACTCTTTTCAAAATAGAAAGTCATTTTCCGGATTAGCCTTTATAAATATTCTAACTCTAAAAACATGATAGTTATTTGATTTCTATCGTAAGTAACCAATAAATTATATTTTAAATATGAAAAAAGAAAAAAATAAAATTTATTAAAAAATTATAAATATCAATTGATAGTTTGCAAATAAATGCAGTAATATATATTTTATACTTTTGCTTAAAATAAATTTATTTGGCATAATATAATTATATAGTAACTTGCTAATAATAAATTATTTACATATAACAATATATTACGTTGTATTTGTAGTCAAACATAGAAATTTTTTTTCAGCATAATTCTATAAATGCAACTAAACACATGAAAACATATTATTTTCAAGAAAACATTTTTACGTAGAATACTTTTCTAAATAAAAGACATTTTTCTTGAAACAAAAGGTAGTCTAGAAATAATTTCCAAGCATATTGGTTGTCTCCATTTCTTATTTGTTCAATTCAAACATCTAATGTCCAATTGATTAGATCATTTATCTTATCCTCCTACTGTTAATATAATCCAAAGATAATATGGTAGGTATTTCAAAAACTTTGATCAGGGGCTCTGTTCCATAATAAAATGAATAATATCATGGAATTTTCCTTTTTCAATACATTTGGGGTGTAAAAAAATTTTGATTGTGAGGAAAGTAATGGCGTGTGTGTTTATTAAAGGTTTAAATATAGGTATGAATAGATTTTGAATTATGTAATTAAATTTTGATTAAATAAAGTGTTAATTTTATTTTGTAATTTAAATTTTTCCAAAGTTGTTTAGACCGACAAGAAATAGTGTCCGGATGAGTTTAAAATGAATTTAGAAAATTTGAATATTGATTTCTCCTCATAAGACCTTGCTTGGATCATCCAAACGACATGTGGAAGTGGTGCGGATCACTATCAATTCTCGCAGAAATTTGAAAGTTCATGCTCACACGACAGTTGTACCTTTTTGTTTTAGCTAGTGTGTCATCTAGTAATTTGGGTCAGAGTCTTTCATAGTGACTGTATTGGATCAGTTTGTAATTGACTTGAACGTTAATCTAATGATAAGAAATGGTCGTGTTTTAATGGTTGTGATCTTAGAAAGACTTACGGATTTATTTTTTATTTTTTATTTTCTTACATTCCTTTTTCTCCCTCAAAATAACAACTCTTCTGCTAGTTTCTTTGCCTCTTCCTATATTCCAAAGCCTTCCCTTTAAAGGAGCATTTTAACTACGGAACTTTGTAAAGTAATGTGACTCATCTTGTCATACACCTTCTAAAACATTTTATATTTTAGCAATTTTTTGCCAATTATTTAACATTATCCAGATACTATTTAACAAAGATATTGCATATACTTTGAAAGTACAAATATTAATTTGTTAAAATATAAACAAGATGTTAAATTACTAAAAATTAAAAATAAAGATATTTAACCTATCTTTATCTTGAAAACACCCTCTATTAAGGGTGTGCCAAATAAGAAAGCAGTACCATAATAATCTCACATGTAATCCTTAACCTAACTACTTTTTACTCTTAAAAAATGAGCTTTAGAAACCTTGCCATCTAAAGATTTACCGTAAAGAATCAAATCTACAAAGGAAAGCAAGTTACCCTATGGTTTTGGATATACTACCATTTGAATGAATGGTTGAAATATCTTAGATTACCAAGCTCATCGTCTCAATGACTCTGGAATTGTTCCTTTTAACCTATTGCTTGAAATGCATAATATTTTCAAGTTTGATAATATTCTTAAGAATATGGGAATGGAGCCTTTGAGATGATTGTCAAGATGAAGCGATTCCAAGGGCATTAACTTACTTATTGTTAGTGTAAATTATGATTTCACATCAGGTGTCAAGGATATAAGCACCGATTGACATGCTTAGTCCATGCGGTCGAATATTACGTACATATGGTAAAGTAATAGTGGACATTGAGAAACAAAATTTGATAAAGTAACTTTGCGAAAAAAAATTCCTTCTATCAGGGATACACATGGAGCATCTTTTCAATATCAGGGGAAGAGCTAATATGTGTGCGTATATGTAAAATATGTGTAAATGTCTGCTTCCATTGGAAACAAAAAAGGTAGAAAGACAAAGAAGAACAAATTTATTATATATATAAAGAGCAATTTCACGTGAAGAAGGACTATTTAAGATGTGTGTATACGTTACCCTGGGAGGCAAATATTATTTTGGCACACTTGAAGCAACACAAGCAACTAAATGGTACTACGGATTTATGTACCAAAGTATGTGTATATGCGTAATAAACAAATGTGCGACACTTGGCTCATATTCTTCATATTTGATTAACATGATGATGTTGTTAGCTATGTGAACGCATTTGGCAGTATTACGGCTGTATCACAAATCATGCATGTATTACGGCTGTATCACAAATCATGCATGTGCCTTGCCAAAAATTAGCCATTCAAATATGCAATCAATGCTCAAAAACACTTAAGCTTCATCCAAAGAATTTTAGCTATGAGGAAATATAGAGCGCTAAAAATTTTTATTTGGATTTGGCTCCTTGGGTTGAGTAACAATGCCAATGAGTCTAAACCTTAATTGGGATGGTCATGGGAGGTTAGACATAGTGAGTTTGCAATAAGGCTCATTGGACCGATTTGTCTGTCATCTAACCTATCTTAAAATGAGCCATGTACTAAAAAAGGACTCATCTTGATTGTTTATTACCAATGCAATTTGATGGATGATATTGAATGTCAAGTGTCATAAATACCCCAATGTCCCTCCTCATTTGAAGGATCGGATAATTTGATAGAGATCTTCACTTGCTGTCAAGTTTCTATTTCGAGATATCAAACACTTATTCATCATTACTAGTAGAGGTCAATGCTTGGTAGCTCACCCACTTGTCACAAGTGCATTTGAGACAACTGAGATTTCTTATTCCTACTCCCTATTCTACTTCTCTTTTAATCATCCTTTCAATGCCATTTCATGTCACTCCCTACAAGCCATGCGTAGTGTGGGACTCAGGCAATACGCACGTGACTACTTTGCTTGAATCAATATATCTACACATTCACACATGCGCACGCGCGCGCACACACACACACACACACACACATATATATATATATAGATATTATAGATATCTGTTACATACATTATGCAATATATATAGATTATGATATATTATATATCTTTACGAAATATGTTATATGTTGTTTATATCTTAGGTTTACTATATATGTTATATATTTTTTTTTAATTAATAAATTCTATAAAGTTAAGTATTGATATATAATCTTAATGCCAATATATAATCATATGATATGTTATATATAATTTGAAGTTTATAACACAAATATGTACACATATAACAAATTCATTAAATGAATTATAACGTGCTTATATAACATATAACATATACACTTATATCCTATGTTATATGTTAAACATAATTTACTTATATTATGATATAATAGACTTATATTTAAATCCAATAGCACATGACAATATTTATACATGTACTACTACTACTACTACTACTACTATTATATATGAGATGTTATTTTCGAAAATTATAATAATAATACTATTATAATAACGTAATGTGATGTACAATTACATATTATTTCATTACAAAAAAGAACTAAATGTTATAGTGACTTATTATTACAATATCATAATCATTACAATGATAATTTATCATATTTTATGTTATAGTAATAAGATTATTATATATTCTTTAATAATATATCTTATCATTTTACGTAATGAGCTATAATTTCGCCCATTGAGCTATTGTTTGCCTTAGCAAAATGCCACATGGTTTTATCCTTGGTGCCGCTGCTTTCTAGGAGGTCACCAATTCTAGGAATTCTCTTTACTAAGCATGCTTAACTTTATAATTCTGACAAACTCAAAGCTATTACACTAAAAGGTACCTCGATGATTAGAGTTTCACCACCTTATATCTGAGGGACATTACATTCTCCCCCACTTACAAAATCGATGACCTGGACAGTTTCATCACACATATCCAGAGCCACATTAGGTAAGGAGGACACTAGAGGTACTCCTATATAAGCTTAAGTAGTGCCCCACCCTAAGGCACTTTGCCTTGTATAGCACTTAGCTCCCCTACTTTTGACTAGTGAAATACTTTGATGCCACTTGTAATGACTTAGAACTCCACTCATTGAGGTATTATCTGCTTTGACAAAATATTACATGGTTTTGTCTTTGGTGCCAAGTGCATCCCAGAAGTTCACCCAACCTAGGAGTGTTCTCTACTTAGCACGCTTAACTTTAGAGATTTGTTGAATTCCACTCCATTAAACTAAAAGGCTCCTCCATGACTAGAGTTTCACAACCTTATATTTGAGAGATATAATATCAATTATGTATTCAAAAAGTTGAATTAGACTTTGAATTCAATAATTGAAAGACTAGATAGTTAATTGTACATTTTGATAAACATCAGGTAGCAAATATGACCCAAAACATAAATTTTTTTTCTATAATTTACACTACTCAATGTGATTTTTCTACTCTCTACATATAGGAAAGAGGAAGAAATGATTTCCTCAAATTTACATTATAACATCTTGAAAGGAGAAACTAAGAACAATACACAAAATGAACATACCACATGCGATGGAGATAATATATTTTTTAAAATATAAAATATTCAGGACACTAAAATATCGGCTTTTATTTCTTTTACTCAAGATTTGAAAAACTTGTAAGTCGAAGGATATAATTGCGCCTGAGGGAAAGTTGGTGATTATTCCCACTGAAAGTTACACACAAAGACATGTAGAAAAGGGGACAAGCATCAACAACAACACCATTGGTGTTCTTCCAAAAAACATTGACTCCATCCACAAAAGATGATTTTTTGTAGCTGTCAAAAAGACATGCGACAGCGTCGATGAATAATAGCCCAAAAAACAGACTCCATGCCTCCATCTGTCAAGGATGACTTCTAGCGGCTTTAAAAATATCTATACAAGAAAGAAAAGATTTTTATATCATTGCCTACAAACGTCTGTCATGGACCGCAGATCCACGGCATTTACTAAGATTTTATGAACCTAAGCCTATGTAATGCATTATTTATAGATATGGTCTATATAAAAAATATATATATATATATATAAAAGAAAACAAAGAAAGAAAGAAAAGTCTATGCTGCAACTTTCATTGTTTCCAACTATTTCCCTTGAGATATATATAAGAATAACACAGGCATCGTTGTGATTCAATGACTAGCTGTGCAATTACTATTAACCACTAATTTGAGATTTAGATAGAAATAATTTTCAAGCATATTGGCTGTCTTCATTTTTTTATTTGTTGGATTCAAATATTTGGCCTTCAATTGAAAAGACCATCCATCCTATTTTCTTACTATTAATATAATTCTCAGATGATATGGTAAGTATCTCAAAAGTTTAATCATGGGTTTAATTCTATAATTAAGTGAACGATACTATTGAATTTTCCTTTTTCAATACACTTAGGGTGTAAAAAAATTTTGAATGTGAGGAGAGCAATGACATATGTGTTTATTAAAGCTTTAACTATAGGTTGAATAGATTTTGAATTATGTAATTAAATTTTGATTAAATAAAGTGTTAATTTATTTTGTAATTTAAATATTTTCAAAGTTGTTTAGACCGATAAGAAATAGTATCGGGATGAGTGTAAAATGAATTTAGGGGATTTGAATATTGATTTGTCTGAACATACCAATATCAATATGGAGGCTAAGTAAGACCTTGCTTGGATAACTCATCCGAACGACATGTGGGTCCGGATAACTTTCAATTCTTGCAGAAATTTGCAAATTCGTGCTCACGCAAAAGTTATAACTTTTTGTTTTAGCTAGTGTGTCATTTAGTAATTTGGGTCACAGTCTTTCATAGTGGCAATATTGGATCAGTTTTTAATTGATTTGATAATCTAAAGCTATTAATCTTTTTTTTTTTTTTTTTTTGGGCCATCAATTTATCTTTTGTTTGTTCTGATTCCTTATGCACATATGGGAGACTAAAAAGTCTTAAACGGGAATTAGACCGTCATCTTCTTCCCTTTAAGCCCAGCAATAATGACTTTTAAAAATGAAATGATGATGGATTTTTATAGCATTTCTGCTTCAAAAGTCATGGTTTAGGTTTTCTAGTCACTAAATGGGTATACATGTGAACCCAACTCATTGAGCTTACATATAGATTTGGTGCAAATATGTATAACTCAATTTTGATTTTTAACTTTGAAATTGACCATATTAAGCTCCATTATGTTATATTTTTTAGCAAATACATTATTACTTTATTCCTAACTTTTTGTTAAAGTTTGAGGTAAAACTTAAGTTATAATAAAATTCAATATAAGTATTTATATATAAGCTTATTTTGTGTTTAATTAGACTAGGAATGATGCACTCACGTATTTACTTCATCTAGTTTTTTTTTTTTTTTTTAAAACTAGGAATACATTTTTAAGCATTTACTTTAATTTATTAATTGCAGTATTAAACTGTGAATAAAATTAAAATTTCCATTATACTCTTATTTGGCTATTATAAAAAAGATAAGAAGTTATCTAAATATACTCATATACTCATACTTGTACTCACACACATACACATGCATATGTTGTTCATAACAAAAACATTATAATTTAAATGTATATAAACATATAATTTATATATGATATATATAATACACATGTATATACAAATATATATAGATTATGTGTTAGTTCACACACACACGCACACAACATATATGACTTGTATATATGACTTATAAAATATAGCATATATGTATATATAACTTATTTAAACATTTTATATATTTTATCGACGCCCTATTTATTTTCCATTTATACAATATTTATTATCTCTAGATTATGTACTTATTTTTTTGGACACACATATATATATGTATGTATGTATGTAAATCATAACTTACAAATAAAAATGA
Organism: Combretum micranthum; assembly: GCA_024138025.1. Classification (NCBI taxonomy): domain Eukaryota; kingdom Viridiplantae; phylum Streptophyta; class Magnoliopsida; order Myrtales; family Combretaceae; genus Combretum; species Combretum micranthum. The sequence goes on from JAMXBD010000005.1 coordinate 3,098,049, forward strand.
TATATTATATAACTTATATATAGATAAAACTTATACATGTGTAGCCCATATGTATAACTTATAACATGTAAAACATAAAACATATATAATTTAAATACATAAAATATAACTTATTTTAATACTCATAACTCACTTGAGTTAGCGGAGTAAAGGCTATGATTTTTATTTATTTTTTTATTTTTTTCATCAATTGTCTATAGGAAGCTTGTATAGTTAATAGCGAGGTCAGAATTCACTCTTCTAAGAGACCAAAGCCCGCCCATATCAACTAAGCTTTTAATTAATTGATTTTCAAAACGAATCACTAAGTGATTGATTTCACATATTCCTTTCATAAAAAGTTAAAGGAGCTCTCAAAATGTCTGAATGGAGAATATACAAGCTAACAGGGTTAGAAATATAATCGTTTAAATTTCAACTAAGGACTTCACTTCATTTCTAGACTCTAAATTCCATTGTTAAATAGCAAGTAAGTTTACCCCACCTAGATTTCATCTTACAATTTCAACTAAGTATATTAATCACAAAATAGATGAGCAAGGTACTATAAGTCGCGCTTTAATATGAATTCTAATTAACAAGAGAGTATATTTTCAAGATTTATTCAATTAAAGCACATTTGCAAAGTGTAAATGGGGAACTTTTACAAAATTCAAAATCAAGCTCAAAATAATGTGATCATGAAAATCATAGAGAAACCAATTATTCCTTTCAAGAATATCCCTATGATAAACCAAAATTATTCCTATTTTATGAATGTCAAAATGGACTTTTATTGATCATTTTATTGATAAATATTATGAATTTGGCACTTCAAAATATTAATTTATGCTTTTAGGTTTTTAAAGAATATACTTTATAAAAAGAAGGAAAAACGGGTCAAAAATGCAAACTTTGAACCAAAAAATGGTTAAAACAATAAAGACATGCCATGTCTTTCAACCATATCAAGGAAAAGCACAATCAAGGTTTAAATCTTAAGTTTTGAAAAGACACAACAGCGACATGACCTATCACAAACCGTGTCAATCTGAAAATTAACTTTGCAAGGGACATTTCTAGGACAAGCCCTATCCCAAGTTGTGTCAATGAAGAAAAAAAGACCACAGCAAAGGATGCGACTCTGGGACAAGCCGTATCCCCAGCTGTGTCAATTTTTACATAAAAGAAAACAGCCTGACATGCCTAGTGACAGGACCTGTCCCAAATCTGTCGATTTGACTGTCGTTAATTTTTATGAAACGGCTTTTTTATTGAATAGTAGCCCCCTATTTATTAAAAAAACATCTATTGGGCATTAAAGGGGTATTACTTTGGAAAGCCAATAGACCCGTAACTCCCGTAACTTCTCATTTCCTCCATAATGAGTATTCAATTCCATTTATGTAAGAATCATTATAAATTGAAGATGGAGGAAGAATCAAACAAGAAGGCAAGAGAGCAATATAGAAATCATACACGAGTTCTTCAGAATTTCAGCAACAAGTCAAGATTATCACGGATTGAAGATCCGAAATTTTTTAGCTTTATTCTTTTCGGGTGGTATCATGATTTCAATTTTCTATTTTGAATTTCATGTATTATCATTAGACACTATGGAAGAGTGAAATTGTAGATCTGGGTTTTGTTGGACTCCATGTTTATCACGCAATGAGGTTTGTTAATGAAATATTGAAGTTCTTTTGTTCAATTGCATGTTTTTAACCATTTCTTAAGTTTGTATGTCCGGAAATACAGATTTATATGTGATTTTCATTTAAGCTAACTGAAAGATTGCTTTTATGATTTGATCTATGCAACTGAAGAGATTTGTTTATAATTCTAAACATAGAATAGCAAGAATCTTTTATGATGAAAATGAAAATGAGTTCATGTTATTAATGCAAATTTGGGTTGCTATTGATTGAGGAGACATCCTAATTGATTAACCTAGGTTTAGACAAATTGTTGGATTCGAAAGAATTGACATTTTGTTTAAGGAACTCTATAGCTTTAGAACTAAATCTTAATCATCTAGTATGAGTTACCAATGATTCACATGATAAATTGGATGTAAGAAAAAAAAAAAACTTGGATCATTTGATCTTATTGAATCTTGTTTGTTGTTGAATTTGTGTTAATATTGTTTCAAAGTAATTTAGATAAAATAGTAAATCATCAAAATTGTCGGTTACATAGTAGAGAAACGGTAACACTAGTACTTGATATCCAGATCTTAGAGGACGACACCGTATTAATTCTATTCTACAATCGATAGGTACTCTACCTATTGCCTTTATAGTGAATTAAGAACGGGCCTTTATAAATTTAAAACTACGCTTGAAGGTAATTATGAAGTTTTTGGCGTCGTTGTCGAGGATCTGGTAAGCCAATACTAGGAAAAGCTTTAGTATCTACTACTGTAACTATTTTTTTTATGCTTTTTGGGGTAATTTTTTTTATTGAATGTGTTCTTAATTTTTCATGACTGTGTGAACTATGAATTTCATTAAATTTTTGTGTATTGTGGAGCTGATCATGAGTCTTATAAATGCCCTAATCCATATTGTCATCCTTCTAACTCATGTTATACAAATGCATTATCCTCTATTGGTTTTTATCAACAATTTTCAGATACTGACCTTATGACTCTTAATGATATGATTTGCAAGGAATGTGGTGGACGACATTGGACTTTTGAATGTCAAAGTGGGAGACCTGTCTCACATTTTTCTCCACATTCACATTATGACCATGCTCCAGCTACATTAAACATACCGTCTTCCTCCTTGAGCCATGCTGGAAAAGATCCTCAAGATAAATCTATTTTAGAACAGATCATTGATTCAAGAAATGATAACATGGATTTGTTTGTTAGGATGATGCAAGCGCTTTTTGAAGCAGACACATGGCAATCATGTGCTCCTAAAATTTACAAACTCATAAGTTTAGAAGAATTGGCCACTCTTTTAGGATTATCTCAAGAGTGGGTATGTAGGTTGATTGAATCTTTAGAAACTTTTGGGAGACATGAGGAAGTACCTGTGGAGATAATTACAAGTCCTTTTGATGCATTAGGAGAAAATGATCCAAATATACAAAAGATGATGAGGCAAGATTTAAGCCATATGTCGAAGAACCACTGGTTTTGGAAATGAAGCAGCTCCCAGACTATTTAGAGTACCTTTTTAGAGGAAAATTCCAAATTACCGGCGATTATTGCCTCAGATCTGAATAATGAACAAAAGAAGCAATTATTGGCAATCTTTAAGGAGCATAGGCAAGCAATTGCATGGAAGATATCTGATATTAAAGGTATAAACCCTTCTTTCTGCACTCATAAGATTTTAATGGAAGAAGGATTCAAATTAGTTGTTCAACCCCAAAGAAGGTTGAATCCTAATATGAAAAAGTGGTGAGGAAAGAAGTAATCAAGCTTCTAGATGCTGGATTGATTTACCCAATTTCTGACAGCCCTTGTGTAAGTCTAGTGCAAGTAGTACCTAAAAAGGGAGGGATGAATTGGTCCCAAATGAAAGAAATGAGTTGATTCTGATGAGGACAGTTAAGGGTTGGCAAGTATGTATTGATTATAGAAAGCTTAATGAAGCTACTCGCAAGGATCATTTCCCTTTGCCTATTATAGACCAAATGTTAGAAAGACCTGCAGTTCACATGTTTTATTGTTATTTAGATGGTATGTCTAGATACTTCCAAATACCGATTGCTCTTGAGGATCAAGAAAAGACTACGTTCACTTGTCCTTATGGCACTTTTGCCTATAGGAGGATGCCTTTTGGGCTTTGTAATGCACCAGCTACCTTCCAAAGGTGCATGTTGGCAATTTTTATGTTCTGGTGGAGAACATTATGGAAATATTTATGGATGATTTTTCTATTTTTGGAGATTCATTCAGCAATTGTCTGGAGAATCTAAAGCAAGTTTTGATCCATTGTGAATAAATAAATCTTGTGCTTAATTGGGAAAAATGTCACTTCATGTGCAAGGAAGGAATCGTTCTCGATCACAAAGTATCTTACAAAGGAATTGAAGTAGGTCAGGCAAAGATCAAGATTATCTCAAATCTTCCTCCTCCAACATCAATTAAGGCAATCCGTAGCTTTCTCGGTCATGCAGGCTTTTATAGGAGGTTCATAAAAGATTTTTCCAAAATAGCCCGACTTCTCACAAGGCTATTGGAAAAGGATGTACCATTTGAGTTTAGTCAAGAATGTCATGAAGCATTTAACCTCCTTAAGAAAAAGTTGATCAGTGCACCAATCATGATAGCACCATATTGGAGTTTGCCATTTGAATTGATGTGTGATGCAAGTGATTTTGCTGTTGGTGCAGTTTTGGGACAAAGGAGAGAGAAGCATTTTCAACCTATCTACTATGCCAGTAGAACACTCAATAGTAATCAAGAAAACTACACTACCATGGAAAAAGAATTATTTGCTGTGGTGTTTGCCTTCGACAAGTTTCGACCATATTTGGTCTTATCAAAGGTAATAGTTTATACTGACCATTCTGCTCTTAAATACCTTTTGTCAAAAACAGATGCAAAGCCACGCCTTATTCGGTGGATCCTCATTCTTCAAGAATTTGATTTGAAAATTCAAGACAAAAAGGGAGCAAAAAACCTAGCAGACGATCACTTGTCCCGTTTGGAGAATCCCTATCTGGAGACATTGAGAGAGGAAGATACCAATGATGAATTTCCGAAAGAACAATTGTATGTAGTACAAAAGGTAAGGAATTCTGACACTCCTTGGTTTGCAAATTTTGCAAATTATCTTGCTGCTAACGTCTTTCCTGAGACATGACTTATAATGAAAAGAAGAAATTCTTTTCTGAGTTGAAGTATTATTTTTGGAAGGAACCGTTTCTTTTTCATGTTTATGCAGTCAATTGATCCGTCGCTGCATCTCTCAATTGGAAGGCTGGGAAATATTGCAAGCTTATCATTCCGTTCCTACAGGAGGTCATTACAATGCAAATAGGACAGTTTCAAAAGGTTTTGGAGGCTGGATTCTATTGGCCCACCATTTTTAAGGATGCCCATCAACTTGTTCGTGTTTGTGATAGATGTCAAAGAGTCGGAAATATGTCGCGACGAGATGAGATGCCACATAATTATATTTTAGAATGCGAAATTTTCGATATTTGGGGCATCGATTTCATGGGATCGTTTCCAACTTCTTTTATAAGAAAGTATATCTTGGTGGCGGTAGACTATGTCTCAAAGTGGGTAGAAGCCCAAGCAATGCCCACCAATGATGCTCGGGTAGTTACCAAGTTCTTAAAGAAATTACTCTCAAGGTTTGGAGCCCCTAGAGCTATCATAAGTGATAGGGGAACACATTTTTGTAATTATCAACTTGAGAAGGTTTTAAGACGGTGCGGGGTAACTCATAGAATTGCAATACCATATCATCCCTAATCCAGTGGGCAAGTCGAAGTTTCTAATCGTGATTTGAAAAGAATTTTGGAAAAGTCAGTGGAGCACCATAGGATGGATTGGGCGGAAAAGCTAGATGATGCACTTTGAGCATATAGGACAGCCTATAAGATACCATTGGGGACCATACCATACCGTATTGTTTATGGGAAGGCTTGTTACTTGCCGGTGGAAATTGAGCACAAGGCTTAATGGGCTATCAAACAAGTAAATTTTGACTTAGGATCCTCCAGTATGAGAAGAAAGCTGAAGCTTAATGAATTGGATTAGTGGAGAAGGATCACTTATGACAACATAAGGATATACAAGGACAAAACAAAGCTATATCATGACAAGCAAATCCGTCATCCAAAACAGTTCAAGGAAGGAGACCAAGTCCTTTTGTTTGATTCTCGATTAAGACTTTTCCCAGAAAACTGAAATCAAGATGGTATGGACCGTTCTTAGTCAAACAAGTGTATTTACATGGGGCGGTTGAATTAAACATCTAGAAAGTGGGACTTTTAAGGTAAATGGGCAACGTTTTAAGCTTTATCAAGGAGTTGATTTTGAACAAGAAAGACGTGAGGAATTTCAACTTCATTCACCAGATTGATTATAAGGCTATGGCAAGAACGTCGAGCTAATAACGTTAAAAAAGTGCGCTTCTTGAAAGGCAAACCATGTCTAACTTTTCTTTTTCTTTTAATTTTTCTTTTTCTTTTTGAACTCATGATCTTATCATTTTTTATGACTAGATATTGTTCTTAAGGTATGGTGGAAATTCAGGAAGAATCAAGGCAGAAAAAGGCTAAGTGAGTTGCTGAAAAATCGACATTTTTGAGACATGACTTGTCCTTAGTTGTGTCCTTTACTAATCTAATGTGTTTCTTGAAGTTTTGGATGACATTTTTGGGACATGACTTGTCCCTAGACCGTGTAACTCATTGCCCTTTTTTCTCTAACATGTAACGAATGCCTTTTAAAAGCTTAACTCATATTTTTTTAATACAAAGTATTCTTGCTCTGCATTTCTTTTAAATCCTCTCATGTTCCACTACACATTCCATCTTCTTCATCCACGAGAAATCAAGAATCCAAGTTGAGTCTTCTCTCTTCTCTCTTCTCCCTTCTCATTTTCTTCATTTGTGATCCTCCATGATCATTTGATGATAAATCTAGGGTTTTTTGAGTTTTGATACTTGTTGCATGTACTTCATGGTTTGAGGATGTTGATTCATTTTGATCGCATGAACATGTTTGTTTTGTGCGCGATCTGTTTTATTTTCGCTTTGGGGATACATTGATCTGGAATTTTGTGGTTGTTCTTTTATATGCGTGAATTCATGATAGGGGCTGAATTTGATGAGCAAAAATGTGATTTATTTGAAAAGGGTTTGAAAATTAGGAGATGGGTTTGATGAAGGACATGAGATTTGGGGGTTTGAATTGTATTAAGTGTGTGATTCTCGTGTTCTAAAACCTGGGGCTGTTAAGATGATCATTGTTGTGTTTTTAGAAAAGAAGAATGTCGAAATGGAACGTTAGGTTGATACAGAATGATAGATGTCAAGTTTTGAATGAAAAACAAGGCTGAAAATTTGACACGCACAGGGACACGCCCTGTCTTCTACTCGTGTCGTGCTGGAAATTTCATGTTCTTCACATTGTTGTTTCAAAATGAATTGATATCTATTATAATGAGCTGTTGGCATGACTTTTGTGCTTTTGTGCATTACTAATTCCTCATTTTCATTTGAATTCTTTCAATGTCACAATTATGGTCTAAACTTTTTATTCTTTTTAGGATGACGCAAAAGCAAGTAGCAAGAAAGCATTCGTCTTCACAACGCCTTACTTTTAAACGAGCTCCAGATCCTCCTAAACCTACCCAACCAATATTAAGAATAGAACAAGAAAAATACAATGTGTTCTTGGGGAGGCAATTAGCAGGAAATATGTTGTTTACTTGGAGAGGGTTGGCTAAATATAATAAGGATGAGGAGATTGATTCCTTGATTGAATGATGATGATTTTTCTGATTTTTGATTTTGGATGACTGTATTATTGAGCACCCAATCTTGGGAGGACTCTTTAGGGCTCACTAGTAGGATCATGAGTGCTAACCTTTATTTCGATTTCTTCGTTTTGTCTTTTGTCTCGCAGTTTAGATGCATTCTGATATGACTTGTTCTCACAGCTACTCAATTTTGCCGAAAATATGACTATCTTGCAGCTGAATGTTGGTACTTGAACAGGGAAGTTCATTTTCTTTTTCTTTTTCTTTCCTCACTTTTGCATATATTTTGATGTTAGGGACAATGTCCCGGTTAAGTATGGGGGAGGAATACTCTTGAAAGGAATAATTGGTTTCTCTATGATTTTCATGATCACATTATTTTGAGCTTGATTTTGAATTTTGTTAAAGCTCCCCATTTACACTTTGAATATGCTTTAATCGAATAAATCTTGAAAATATACTCTCTTGTTAATTAGCATTCGTATTATAAAGTGACTTATAGTACCTTACTCATCTATTTTGTGATTAGTATACTTAGTTGAAATTGTAAGATGAAATCTAGGTGGGGTAAGCTTACTTGCTATTTAGCAATGGAATTTAGAGTCTAGAAATGAAGTGAAATCCTTAGTTGAAATTTAAACAGCTATATTTCTAAGCCTGTTAGCTTGTATAGTCTTCTTTCAAACATTTTGAGAGCCCTCCTAACCTTTTCTAAAATGGGTATGTGAAATCAAATACTTAGTGATTCTTTTTGAAAATTAATCAATTGTTGTGCTTAACTAAAATTAAAAGGTTAGTTGATATGGGCGGGCTTTGGTCCCTCAGAAGAGCGAAGTCTGACCTCGCTATTGACTATAAAAGTTTCGTATAGACAATTGATAAAAAAAAAACAGAAAGAAAAAAGAATCATAGCCTTTACTCTGCTAACTCAGGTAAGTGAGTTAGGAGTATTAAATCTGAAAGTTAGAGTGAGTGAGAGTTCTTTGGGGTCCCTTTAAAACCTGGTCACTTGGGTGATCAGCCTAAGATGTGCTAACTCAACGATCTCACTATAACAAGAAGATGAATAGGCAAATAGAGCTAAAAAGATGCGGCTACACCCCATCCAGAGGAAATCCCTCTAAAGGCTATTAAGAAAACTTTTTTTTCTTAATGAAAAAGAAAAAAAATATACATATACATATAAATAAATTTTATTCAAAAACGAAAAATTTAGGGGAATGATGGATACCAAATATTTTTATTCTAGGTTGCTGAGTTTAGAGAAATGGTTGAAGGCTTATATACCTACTAATTGGTGATGAAATGTAATCGAGTCTATTTTACCATTGATTGACTTTGGTTCTATTTTGTGACTTTGGAATCTGTTATTAAATGGTAAGGGTAAAGTTTAACTTGGATTAGCCTTAGAATTTTGATTATGGTATGCTAATTACATTTATATGATAGATTTGAGCAATAGGTACAAAAGCAAGTCTCCATGATCCAAAATGGATGCTATTTGAATTTTAACTTATGGAAAGTTTTGAGCATATTTGATGATAGACTTTTATTGTCCTTATTGTTTGCTTGAGGACAAGCAATTACTCAAGTGTGGGGGAATTTGATAAACCAAAATTATTCCTATTTTATGAATGTCAAAGTGGACTTTTATTGATCATTTTATTGATAAATATTATGAATTTGGCACTTAAAAATATTAATTTATGCTTTCATGTCTTTAAAGAAGATATTTTATAAAAAGAAGGAAAAACGGGTCAAAAATGCAAAGTTTGAACCAAAAAGTGGTTAACACAACAAAGACATTCCATGTCTTTCAACCATGTCAAGGAAAAGCACAATCAAAGTCTAAATCTTAAGTTTTGAAAAGGCACAACAGCGACATGACCTGTCACAAACCGTGTCAATCTAGAAAATTAACCTTGCAAGGGATATTTCTGGGACAAGCCATGTCCCAAGTCGTGTCAATGAAGAAAAAAGACCACAGCAGAGGACACGACTCTAGGACAAGCCGTGTCCCTAACCGTGTCAATTTTTATATAAAGGAAATGGGAAGTTACAGGAGTTACAGGTCTTTTGGCTTTCCAAAGTAACACCCCTTTTAATGCCCAATGAACGTTATTTTAATAAATAGGAGGCTACTATTCATTAAACAAACCGTTTCTCAAAAAGTAACTCATTGTCAAATTGACGTGTTTGGGGACAAGTCGTGTCACTTGAGCATGTCTGGCCAATTTATTCATAGTGGAAAGTGACATGGCTAGGACATGGCTTGTCCAGAGTCGTGTCCCTTGCTGTAGCCTTCCTTTCTTCATTGACACAACTTGGGACACGGCTTGTCCCAAAGTCGTGTAACTTGCTGTTTTAAATCTTCAAGACGACATCCCTAATGACAAGTCATGTCATGGTCATGTCTTTGCAAGGTGAATTTTCCAGTTTGACATGCTTTGTGACAAGTCATGTCACTGAGCTTGTCCTTCCAAAACTTAAGATTTAGGACTCGATTCTTCTTTTCCTTGAGATGGTTGATAGACATAGCTTGTCCTTGTTGTGTTAACCACTTTTTGGTCTAAACTTTGCATTTTTGACCCGTTTTGCTTTCTTTTTATAAAATAAATCCTTTAAAGGCCTGAAAACATAAATTAATATTTTTAAGTATCAAATTCATAATATTTATCAATAAAATGATCAATAAAAGTCCATTTTAGCATTCATAAAATAAGAATAAATTTGGTTTATCAAATTCCCCCACACTTGAGTATTTGCTTGTCCTCAAGCAAACAATTAAGGACAATGAAAATCTATTATCAAATATACAAAAAAAAATTTCCACAAGTTAAAATTCCCATAGCATTCATTTTGGATCATAGCGACTTGCTTTTGTACCTACTACTCAAATCTATTATATAAATGTGATTAGCATACCTTAATCAAAATTCTAAGGCTAATTGAGGTAAGTCAAACTTTACCCTTACCATTTAATAACAGATTCCAAAGTCACAAAATAGAACCAAAGTCAATCAGTAGTAAAATAGACTCGGTTACATTTCACCACCAATTAGCAGGTATATAAGCCTTCAACCATTTCTCTAAACTCAGCAACCTAGAATGAAACTATTTGGTATCCATCATTCCTCTAGATTTTTTTCTTTTTGAAATTATTATTATTATGAGCAAGAATTCTTTTAATAGCCTTCAGAGGAATTTCCTCTGCACGGGGTAAAGCTCGCATCTTTTCAGCTCTTATTGCCTAATCATCTTCTTGTTATAGTGAGATCCTTGAGTTGGCACATCCCGAGCTCATCACCCAAGTGACCAGGTTTTAAAGGGACCCCAACGAACTCTTACTCACTCTAACTTTCAGATTTAATACTCCTAACTCACTTACCTGAGTTAGCAGAGTAAAGGCTACGATTCTTTTTGCTTTTTTTTTTTATCAATTGTCTGTAGGAAGCTTTTATATTCAATAGCGGGGTTAGACTTCGCTCTTCTGAGGGACCAAAGCCCGCCCATATCAACTAACCTTTTAATTTTAGTTAAGCACAAAATTGATTAATTTTCAAAAAGAATCACTAAGTAATTGATTTCACATGCCCCTTTCACAAAAGGTTAGAAGGGCTCTCAAAATGTTTGAAAGAAGAATATACAAGCTAACATGCTTAGAAATATAACCGTTTAAATTTCAACTAAAGACTTCACTTCATTTCTGGACTCTAAATTCCATTGCTAAATAGCAAGTAAGTTTACCCCACCTAGATTTCTTCTTACAATTTCAACTAAGTATACTAATCACAAAATAGATGAGTAAGGTACTATAAGTCGCTTTTTAATATGAATGCTAATTAACAAGAGAGTATATTTTCAAGATTTATTCAATTAAAGCACATTTGCAAAGTGTAAATGGGGAACTTTTACAAAATTCAAAATCAAGCTCAAAATAATGTGATCATGAAAATCATAGAGAAACCAATTATTCCTTTCAAGAATATCCCTCCCCCATACTTAACTGGGACATTGTCCCTAATGTCAAAATATATGCAAAAGTGAGGAAAGAAAAAAAAAATGAACTTCCCTATTTAAGTACCAACATTCAGCTGCAAGATAGTCATATTTTCGGCAAAATTGAGCAGCTGTGAGAACAAGTCATATCAGAGTGCATCTAGGCTGCGAGACAAAAGACAAAACAAAGAAATCGAAACAAAGGTTAGCACTCATGATCCTACTAGTGAGCCCTAAAGAGTCCTCCCAAGATTGGGTGCTCAATAATACAGTCATCCAAAATCAAAAATCAGAAAAATCATCATCATTCAATCAAGGAATCAATTTCCTCATCCTTATTATATTTAGCCAACCCTCTTCAAGTAAACAACATATTTCCTGCTAATTGCCTCCCCAAGAACACATTGTATTTTTCTTGTTCTATTCTTAATATTGTTTGGGTAGGTCTAAGAGGATCTGGAGCTCATCTAAGAGTAAGGCGTTGTGAAGACGAATGCTTTCTTGCTACTTGCTTTTGCCTCATCCTAAAACGAATAAAAAGTTTAGACCATAATTGTGACATTAAAAGAATTCAAATGAAAATGAGGAATTAGTAATGCACAAATGTAAGCCCTCGAATTTTTCGAGAATGGTTTTGGAATACTGAATCGAAACCCTAAAGTCTGACCCAAGTTGAAAGCGAACCTTAATTAATTTCGATCACGGGATTTCATAAGAGAATCTTCAAAAACAAAAATAGAAAGTTCAATAATCGTTTGATTCAATAACCCGAACATGAAAGGATCCACCTATCCGATCCTTGATATAAACCCCTCAATTTTTAGGGCAAAGTTGGATTAAACCCTAACCTTAGTCAAACCGGAGTTTCAAAAGTTAACAAAGACCATGACAATCAAGCAATTTCAAGTCCGGCAATCCCGCGTTCTCAAACCCTAGAAAACGAAATTAAGTTAATGGCTTATAATAGTTCATAATAATATAGGATAACATAAAAATATCATATTCGCGAATTTCGAGTGTCGTTCGGACTCAAATAGGATCAGTTCTCGAAAAGCGTGTCCCAGAGCTCAAAATAATAAAAATATTTTTTTTTACACCAAAAGACTCGTAATTGAATAAGATTTCAAAAATATCAGTTTTAGAATTTTTCTGTAGCAAAAAATAACAGATATAGCTTAATTACGCGTATTTTTATTACTACGGTATTTTATATGTCTAGTCTACTATTCATGATACTATTCCTACTATTCATTACTATTTCACTATCTCTACTTTTTCTTACACCTATTTCTTACTACCTATATACCTATTTTCTTACTTTTTACATTTCCAATACATCTTATATCAAATCATATCTTACATATTAATTATTTTCTTACAAAATTACAAAACAAATCAACTCCTCCCCCTCTACACATCCAAAATCGGCGCCATCCCCTCTCTCTTTCTCTTATTTATTTTTCTTTTTCAATTATTTTATTACATCTAATTTTCACTCCAAAGATTCTATAAATACCCCCTTCCTCCTTCATTCTTTCACACATCTATTTTACATAACAAAACTCTACCAAACTACTCTCTCAAAACCTCTCTCCAACAAAATCTCTCCAAAATACTCTCTAGCATTCCCTACAACTTCAAGAAGAAAATAACAAACACAAAACCCATTAATCTCTTTTCAAACCTTCCATTAAACCTTAGATAAAATCTTACTTAAATTTCTTCATCATGTTCATACAACTTAGCATGAGCTTAGTGTATGTTTCTTAGACTCATATGAGTTAAAGAAGCAATAATATGTTCATGTTTTGTTTTTGTTCATGTTCCTATTTTACATTATGTTGTTATATTGTTATTGTTGTTATTATTATTTTTGCTCTAATCTAACTTATATAATATTATGTATACTAAGTATATATATTTATTTAGAGCATATAAGCTCATTGTTATTTATTTATTTTCATGTCTTGCAATTTATTTATTTACTTGCAAATTAAGACTAGTCTTTCTAGTCTTAGACTTGTCCATATCAAGTGAAAATAATTTTCTGTCTTTTCTTTTCTTTTCTTTTGGGACTAGTCTATTCTTAGTCCCGGGTTGCCTTGATGAAGCTAAGGCTCCTAATACATGATCAAATACCTTGATGAAGCTAAGGTTCCCAATGCTTGACTATTTTATTATGTTTACTTACAAGTATTCCTTTTTATCTTATTATGGATTATCTTTACTTTTACATGGCTACATAATCATATTCATGCATGATTAGAATATTGTTGTCTTAAATAAAAATAAAAAATTGGTTCTTTCTTGAATAAAGAAAAATAAACTAGATTTCTTAACAAAAGGAATTTTTAACAAAAGATCTAAGTGTTGTTTTTAATGAACTTTTTCCAAAGGATAAGCTAATCATAAATTCTAGAAGAATTAGTAATGCAGATTTCTTCAAAATGATAAAAAGAATTCTTTTCTTTTATAAACCAAACTAAATACTCCATAAAGAAAGAATTTTTAGCATTTAAGGATTTTAACTCAACCATACCTTTTATAAAACTTAAATAAGTTCACTATAGACTTTGAAAATCACCTAATATGAAAGTATCTTCAAAACTTGAATCTTATATTCTTTTCAAAATTAAAATGAAATTTTACTAAGTTCTAATGTTAACAAATTCTTTATTAAGAAAGCCTTTCTTATAAACTTGCCTAAGAGAATTATTCTACCATTTAACAAATATTAAGAATAAAACAAGTTTTTCAAAAGCAAGATAAAGTCAACTCACTATTTTAAAAACCAACTTAGAAAATATAAAATTTGCCAAGAAAGTAAAATTTTAAAGGTACACCTATTTCCTAAAGAAGAAAAATGATATAAAAATAAGACGAAAACATACACAACTTCAAATATTTGAAACTTAAAGAATATTTTGAAAAAAAATATATTTTCAATCACTAGAAATAAAGTTAGTAGATAACTTAAAGAACCAAAATTTTTGAAAATGAATTTACTTTTGAAAGGTGAGAAAATGAAATAATAATAAAAAATTTACTCATAACAACTCAAATAAATTTTTGTTTTCTTTCTAACAAATCAAAAAGGAGAAATTCTCAAAAGTTTTATCTTTTAAAACCATCAAAGACAAATTGTTTATGAAATATCAATATTGAGACAACACTATAAAATCATGCATACAATATGAATATAAATATATGTTCAAAATATTTTTCAACTATATACATATCCATATATTTTCTTAAGGATTTTTGAGTAAAGTATAGTTTGTAAAAATCATATTTTGTAAATTATAAATTCGTAATTATTCTGTACCGTAGTATTTTCCAACCCAAATGGCTTTTTATGACAATAATAACCTTATAAATGGATAGATCTTTTCGAGTAGGTAGAAAATGGTATATTATTTGTGCAATTCGAGTTAAAATGATCAAGTTATGATCATTTTAAGTTGGAATTACCTGCTATACGAATTTTAACGATCTTATAACATAGATTTTGATAAGTACCATAGAATCAATAAGAAATACTCATTATGGGTATTCTTCTTGATTAGGTGATCTCGAGGAGGAGTATTCATACCCGAAGGATTATTTTGATTAGTGGATTTACCGATCAACTCATCCGTAAGAAGGATAGATCCTCATGGCCAAGTGAGTTTATTTCCTACCTTTTACATACTTGGTTGTGCTTGTAGCTAAAGGCACTAGAAGTAGGAAAAGATGAAAATTAATTATGTATGATAATATTGGTTGAAAGAATGTTAAGCGTACCGAGGCATGAATCGTTGTTAATTAACTTATGTTTTACTATTATTCTGTTGGAGTGTGTGCAAATTCTACGATCACCTTTAAATTATTCTAATCATATACTATGAATTATAATAATTGATTCATACATATCACGTAGTTAGTTTCATTGCATGAGCTACTATTCTTGATGGGACAAGAGTATAGTAGCCGGATGTGCAGTAGCCAGAAATCTAAAAGATGGGCAATTAGGAGCCTGAAAGAACTATTTTGAGATGGGTGAGTAAGCGCCTGAAATAAACTATATGAGTTGGATTTAAAGATGGGTTTTAAAGAGCCTGGAACACCTAACCCTGAATGGAGGGGTAAATCCATTCAAACATATGATTTCCGATAGATCATATGTATTGTTTGATCACTTGCTTGATACATTCATATGCTTGTTTAATAACTTGTTTGAAAATTATTTCTACAAGTACGTTGATTCACGAATATTCTCACTAAGCTAGTTATGCTTATACTCCAATAGATCTTTGTTGTAACAGGACTATATCTTTTATGCCCAAAGACTTCATATACTCAAAAGGGATGATGTTTTAGAAAAGCTTCTGAAATCTTTTGAAGATCTTAGGTTAAATATTCTTTAATGTCCTATAGTGTTAGTATTATTTTGTTATGAGAAAGATTAAGTTGATATTATGATTGTTTGGAGAATTATAGGGAAAAACCCCAAGATGATGTAAGGATCATCTTCTCTTAATAATAAATTGGATGATTATCTAGATTCTTGTATGCTGTATTTACTATCTTGAACTATACATCCTACCGGTGTCTCCTATTGCTGTGATAGACGCCTTCAATATGGTATTGAAAACTTTCTTATAACTTTGGGAAGTCATTCTTAAGTTTTAATACCGTATGTGGTGGACTGCCACGTTTAGAGTACCCTTTGGGGCGTGACAACAAACGCACAAAAGTCATGCCAACAGCTTATTATAATAGATATCAATTCATTTTGAAACAACAATGTGAACAGCATGAAATTTCCAGCACGACACGAGTAGAAGACAGGGCGTGTCCCTGTGCGTGTCAAATTTTCAACCCTTGTTCTTCATCCAAAACTCGACATCTATCATCGTGTATCAACCTAATGTTCCATTTCGACATTCTTCTTTTCTAAAAACACAACAATGATCATCCTTAACAACCCCAGGTTTTAGAACACGAGAATCACGCACTTAATACAATTCAAACCCCCAATTCTCATGTCCTTCATCAAACCCATCTCCTAATTTGCAAACCCCTTTCAAATAAATCACATTTTTGTTCATCAAATTCAGCCCCTATCATGAATTCACACATATAAAAGAACAACCACAAAATTCCAGATCAATGTATCCCCAAAGCGAAAATAAAACAGATCGCGCACAAAACAAACATGTTCTTGCGATCAAAATGAATCAACATCTTCAAACCATGAATTACATGCAACAAGTATCAAGACTCAAAAAACCCTAGATTTATCATCAAATGATCATGGAGGATCGTAAATGGAGAAAATGAGAAGGGAGAAGAGAGAAGACTTACTTGGATTCTTGATTTCTCATGGATGAAGAAGATGGAATGTGTAGTGGAATATGAGAGGATTTAAAAAAATTGCAGAGCAAGAATCCTTTATATTCAAAAAATATGAGTTAAGCTTTTAAAAGGCATTCGTTACATGTTAGAGAAAAAAGGGCAATGAGTTACACAGTCTAGGGACAAGTCATGTCCCAAAAATGTCATCCAAAACTTCAAGAAACACGTTAGATCAGTAAAAGACACAACTAAGGACAAGTCATGTCTCAAAAATGTCGATTGTTCAGCAACTCACTTAGCCTTTTTCTGCCTTGATTCTTCCTGAATTTCCACCATACCTTAAGAACAATACCTAGTCATCAAGAATGATAAGATCATGAGTTCAAAAAGAAAAAGAAAAGTTAGACATAGGTTGCCTCCTAAGAAGCGCACTTTTTTGACATCGTTAGCTCGACTTATTAACAAAAATGATACTCTCATCCACCATGATCCCAAACAAATGTGTCCCAAACACAAGTTTTTACCAAAGTTAGCAAAAATTTTCTTCTCATCTTGGTTTTCTTTTTAAGCATAACAATTTCAACAAAAATTTCAAAAAAATTTCATGAGGAGGGTAGTATTGGAAAATTGGTTTATCTCAAAATCAATGAGATATCCAATAGGCTCATCATCTCCCAAACATCCAATGATCTCAACAAATGGAGAGAAATTAATATCTTCAACTGCTATCTCTTGTTCCATCTCTCCAAACATCTCTTCTTTTGGGGTAACTTGAGGACACAACTCTGGAACAAGCCATATCCCCAGCCGTGTCAATTTTTACATCAAGGAAAACAGCCTGACATACCTAGTGACATGGCCTGTCCCAAACTTGTCGATTTGACAGTCCATTACTTTTTGAGAAACGGCTTTTTTATTGAATATTAACCTCCTATTTATTAAAGAAACATCTATTGGACATTAAAGGGGTGTTACTTTGGAAAGCCAAGAAGCCGGTAACTCCCGTAACTTCCCATTTCCTCCATCAATGAGCATTCAATTCCATTTATGCAAAGATCATTATAAAATGAAGATGGAGGGAAGAATCAAACGGGAAAAGAACAAGAAAAGGAGAGACAGAGACAAGAAAAAACACACTTTTGTGTACTTTCCCAGCAACATTTGTGCTTGAGTGTATCAATCTGTCAAGGAACATTGTTTATATTGCTAATCTAATTTTAGATCCTTTCTATTTCTCCTTGTTATTGATTTATATTGTTTTATCTATGGAGGAGTAGTTTAATATTGCTTGGATATTGTGGATCCTTGATTGATTTCATGTGATTCCTTTGTTCTTAATTTCAAAACATGTTGATTTTATTTTATTCAATGGTTTGCGCCTAAGAATGAGTCTAATTGGATGGTGCATCCTATTGGATTTACGTTTGATTTTTGTTAAAAATAGACCGAGGGGTTGATTTAATGAATAAATCTAAAGCTATTGATGAGATTGTCTATAATCACCTAGAGATAGGGATGGTGAAATCTTCTATCACTCGTTCTGAAATTCATCAGTTTGGTTTTAAAACGAAAGATTCTTGTTCTTTATGCAATTAAAGTTGCTAATAGTCAGAAGAGATTCCGCAGTTTGGCTTAGTTTAGGTGCTTTTGACTTTGAGAGAAGCCTTAGCATAATTTAGTGAATCCGATGGTTCAATAATCAATACAAATTTTTGAGAAAATTCTTGAGTCATGAATAGATCTTAGGTGAAACATGACCCAAGCAACCTTGTGAATTGATTTATCCTTTTGTATGTTTGTTGCGAAATCTGTGAATATTAGACTCAGTTTAGTTTCTATGTATATAAAACCTAATCTGATTTTTTTTGCTAGATAGTAGGAAAAGAGTGAGTAGAAGTACTCATCAATGTTCCCTAGGAATATGACCTAGATCATTTCTCTATGCTACATCGATGGGTGCGCTTGCCATGTAAGACCATAGTTGAAAGGAAAACGATTTAGAAAATTTATAAATTTAAAACTTGGTCTTTTGAATCTATCAAGTTTTTGGCATTGTCTGGTCATGATTGCCCAAGTTACATTGGATTCCACCATCCTCTAATGCAAAGCATAAACAATCTAATTGTCTAGAAGTAGATGGTGACATTTTGTCATGAAAATTATGCTCTTGAGACACGTGTCAAGCTAGGAATTGAAAGCAATTTTTCGAATCAAGTTTTGATCTTAAGTGCGTTGATCCACAGTATTTGACCCTTAATTATAAATGCTAAAATGTGCTTTAGTTGAGTATTTTAATGAATAAAATTATGAAAAAAACACCTAAAATACTTCCCAATTGATTTAGAGCTTCCAAATTGTATTTGAAGATAAAAGGAAGAGTTTAACCGAGTTTTATGCGATTTGAGAGTGATTTGATCAAGACTTGATGGAGTTTTGTGAAAGACACAAGTTAGACACTATTGTGTCCTAAGTTGTGTCACTGGTAGGACTTGAATTGCATGTAAAAATTTCATCCAAGCAATGGCACAACCGTGTCCTACCTAGGTCTATGTTTTGGAAAAATCAGGCAGAAAGCAACATGATGCATCACATAGTTATGTCACAACCTGTGTCCTAACTAGATTTTTGGCATAAGTTTGTTTTGAAATTTTCAAAAGGAAATGATCTAATTTGAGGAGAGTGCGTTTTTAGGGTTATTGTAGGAAAGCTTCAAACTTTAATTCTATAATACCCCAAATTCTACATGAATCTAACTTAAATTAATTATTAAAATAGATAATGGGATCCTAATAAAGCTTCAGAAAGTGTTAGAAAAATTACCCTTAATTTTTTTCACAAACTTAAATATTGATAATACCAATATAGGTAATAGAAGGCATATTTAAAATAAATAAAATGTGAGTTTGGTATTAAAGGAACTTTTTCGAATACGTAACTAGATATGAGTATAATCGCATAGTTAATATATAAACTAAAGACCATGAGCGAATAGCATGATAATAAACTAGATTCTTGAAATAATTCCAAAGGGCAAACAAATGATGAACTTTAATTTAAAATTTTTTAAATAGATCCAAGCCTAAAAATTTATTGAAGACCCTAAATTATTATGCGCCATAGATGTGTATACGTATATATGTAGTCGTAGTAATAATAATAGTACGTGTATATCTATAGGTATATATTGTTGGACTTAAATATAATTTCCAACTTATTGTAAACATCAACATAAATTTGCTACTTTATTAATAATAAATATGATCATTTTGTCATTGATACTATTATAATATTTACAATGTGTTTTTAGTATATGATTTACTAAACTTATGATAAGTTAATAATATTGATTATATAAGATCATAATTATTATATTACTAATGCACAGTTATTATAATTATAAGTTATCATATTATAATTACATTATAACTAATATTATAATATTAATAACCAATTATAATAGTATCATTATAATTTAACATTTATGATGATAAGTAATATTATGAAAGAATGTATACTAATCTTGTCACTAAATATCTAACAAACTATAAATAATTTATAAAATGATTTTAAACCCTTGAAAATTTCAGTTGTCAACTCGTTGAGTCGAATTTATCATAATTTTGAACTTTAGAATCTAAGCTCAATCTGATATATTTAGGAGCCTAATCAATGACACTGAAACCCAATAGATTTGGAACTTTAAAATGGGACCTTTAGACAAAGGAAGCCAAATTATACACTCTCAATCCCCAAACAAACAAGATCTATAAATAGAAACAAAAAATAACAATATACTACTAAAATAAATAGTAAACAATTTTGTTACTCAAACAAATAACTTGACCTTGAGAGATACGTTCTAAAAAACCTAAATAATGTAAAATAAAAATGTATCGCATGTAAAGTTTTATTGACAAATAACCCCATATCAACAAAAGATTAATCATTTGAACTCCAATTTGTCAATTCAAGTTAGATAAATAAATCAAACTTAAATGCAAGCCAAACTTAGCAACTGGCACTATAAGCAACACAGAGCACCCCAATCATCAAACTAATTTCAAGTCTAAAGCAACCAAATCAAACTAATTATAGTAATCAAACCAAATCTTCATCAACCAATTTCTAATTTTATCTTAAAATCTACTAAACCCATTCACGAAAGCTAGGAAAACCAAGTACAAATCCATTAACCAAAAAAACCAAAATTACAATGCAATCAAATTAGTCAAAATCAACTTATCTTCCCTTAAATCTATGCTACTTCCTAGGGAAGTTAAACATGCTTGGCTCTTCTTAATTCAAGGCCCTAAAATACACCTAAAACATGCTTAGATAGTGCATCTACCACCAAAAAATCCCAATGCAAAATCTATTGACCTTGTCCTTTATTCAACTTAATTATTTTCCTTTTTGTTTCTCTTGCTTCTTCTTGGTTTTCTCTCATATTCAGTTGCTACATGATCCTCTTCCTTCTTCTTGCATCGGGCCAAAACAGCCACAACGCGCCACCATTCAAATAGAACAACCTGGTCATCTTGATCCCTTTAATTAACATGTCCATTGCTTTGTTTCCCCCTCCTTTTTTTTTCTTTTGTCTTCTAGTGTGTGCCTACGGCTGATGCACTATTCCTTCCTTCCTTTCAACTGAACAATAGTAATAGAAAGACAACGCCAATACGTGCTTTGCTACTTTTCTTTTAGCTCTTCCCAACATCGACAACAATAACCCAATACACGACTACACAGACACACAATTTAAATAGATGAGTCAATTACTTTCCTCAGCCACTATTGCTTTATCTTCCTTTTTCTTATTTTCACCGATTAGCAAACAAAAATATGAGAGACAACACAACCCACATAACTACTGATATGTCTTTTATAATCTATTCACTTTGTAGGAAGTTATGCTTTATTTGACCCATTTTTAAATAAATTCCTATGAATTTTTGTGCTTTTATTAGTTAAATGTTGTTTTTCAACTCCTAGGATCAAGAAAAGAAGAAACAAAGTGTTTAAGATCAAATTTGGAGCAAAACAACATGATTGAGTAAAGATAAACTCAACCATGGCTGCCAAAGACCCTAACCTAAGGCAAGAACACAAGGCAAAAGTACAAATTGCACCCAAAACAGGACCCTAAACCTGAGTCATTGATTACACTAATATAACCGCGCATTAATAGACTTTAGATTATGCCTCAATTATACCAATGATTTACTCTAAGACATTCATGCCTTGCAATGCAAAGTACAAGATCAATCGTGCCCAAAGTCAAACACACGATTCCACTCGCAATTGAAGCTGAACCCAAAATAGTGAATCGGACGAAGAGAACATAACTTAGATTGTGATCAACCTTTGATCCTATGATCAATTGCAGGTATAATCAAGGGAATAATTGAAGACATGATCTAAAGTTTATTAAGGCGTGGTTGTATCAATGTAATCCGTGGTCAAGTTGAGGGCGCGATTTTGGACACAATTCGTACTTTTGCCTTGCTTTCTTGCCCTCGATTGGGGTCTCTAACAGCCACAGTTAAGTTTGTCTTTACTCATTCATTTTTTTTTTTTTGGCTCCAAATCTGATCTTAAACACTTTATTTCTTCTTTTCTTGATCCTAGAAGCTGAAAAACAATAGTTAGACAGTAAAAGCACAATTCACATGAATTCATCTAAAAATGGATCAAATAAAGCATCAATTCTTATGAATGGAATAAAGACTTATCAAATTCCTCCCACACTTAAGTTTGTCCTCAAGCAAAACATCAATTCAAAAGGCAATGCTTCTTGAATAGGAAAATAAATCAATCTTGAAAATAACTTTTTCAAAAATTTTATGACTACTCGAACGGCATTAGTGGGTAAGGCATGAGCTTCTACCCATTTTGACACGTATTCTACTACCACTACGATATATTTATTTCCAAAAGAGCTAAGGAATGGTCCCATAAAGTCAATGCCCCAAACATTGCCTTGTTTTGCCTTGTTTTCTTGCCTTTGTTAAAGTTGAGTCTATCTTTACTCATTCATGTTGTTTTGCTCCAAATCTTTTTTAAACACTTTTTTTCTTCTTTTCTTGATCCTAGGAGTTGAAAAACAACTTCTAAACAATAAAAGCACAAACTTCATAGGAATTTATCTAAAAGTGGATTAAATAAACCATAAATTCCTATAAATGGAATGGAGTATAAAGGACTTATTAAGCACCTCAAAAGAAGCAAATGATCTTTCCACTTAGGCTAACCAATCATCGACTTCATCAAGTTTGTCGAAGTCTCCATCGAAGTATCGATTACTCTCGATGAAGTCAAGTAAAGTGCTCCTATAAGGTCTTGGTGGTGGCAGCGGCAACAACGGAGCAATTTGTGATTGCGCTTCTAGAGGCATAGGTGCTTCACGTATGGCCCCTTGGGTGTTGGCAGCTGAGATACGTTGTGAGTTTGTTGAATGAACATATTTATCAAGTTTATGAGTTGTCCTATAGCTGTGAGGACATCTCCTTGTTGGTCTAGTGGTGGTGCAGCTTGTTAGTTTTCTTACTCTGCCTAAGCTATTTTAATGTTTTAGATAGTGAGTTTTTATCTTTCTTCAACTGAGCTTGTATTTTATGCAAAGTTTTTGGAAATCATAGAAATTTATTCTCAAAAAGTGTATAAAAGTTTCATAAAATATTCATGAAAATCGAAATGCAAGCTTCATAATAATGAAATTGCAAAGATTGAAATTCTTCATGAGGATAATCATTACACTTAAATCATAACAGAAAAATACATTACAAGGAAAGTGGTGGCATTGCATCAAAGAAGATAACACTTGAACACTAGGGATAGCTTATTACTCCTACATTACTTATCTTAACACACATCACTTAAACATTTAACAACTTGCTAAGTCAAAGGTAAAAGCTAGACATCTTCTTAATTAATCTAAAACAAGCAAATAAGGAGGCATTCTTCATGATGAGGCAACACTTTCTTGTGGGGTCGGCATCCTCCTTTTTCTTTTGTATTTGCGGGTAGGTGCTTGGACATGCCATCTCGCCTTCAAACGTCTTTTGCTCTTTTTCTTGTGTCAGCGATGGGGTTGGAGGAAACTTGGAATTGGACCCACTAGCTCCCATTCCCATTCATTTTGAGGATTTTTCTTTCTTTCAGTCGCCACTTCGATTCTTTGATTGCATCCATATATCTTACCTTTTTCCTTCTCGTTTGGTGGCAATAGTACGAGTCCCCAAGTTTTGGCATATTGTAGAAGTATTAATTATCAAGTTCTCATAACTTATGGTGGTTGGTCATATGGCCTTCTACGTAAGCGTACTTGTCCCTATTGATTTCCACGTGCAGAAGCATGGTGTTTCTGGACTTGCCGAGTTTGAAACTATAAAAGATATGTTTTCTAAGCCTTTGTGGTGTTCGGTAAGTTCAGCAATTTTCTTTAGGACATAAATCATTTCGATATCCTGCCATTGCATCTCCGAGTGTTCTAAGACAAGGTGTTCACTCCACTTTGTCCCGTATAGGCCTATTCGCTTCCTATCTAAGACTTTTTAAAGTGGTATATTTTTTGTTGATAGAGCAGATTCCTCACATAAAATCCTTTGGCTTTCTCTATATTCTACCAAGGATCCATCCTTCCTAAGCTTGAAGATATGAATCCTATCTTCGACCACTACTTCATCCAACTATTCATTAAACATTAAACCAATCTTCTTAGCAACTCCACATATTTGTTTTAAAGCTACCCATTCCTCCTACATTTTCTAATTCTAAACTTATTGTATTTTTCCCTAATTTTGATGCTCTAATACCAACTTAAACTGTCATACCCCAAAGAGTACCTAAATATGATAGTCTGTCGTACACAATATTAAAATTTAAGAATAACTACCTTAGTTGCTCAAAAGCTTTCAAATTATACACAAGGCATACTTTCTTAACTGGAGTTATGTATTTTAAGATGATAGCAATAAGGCATGCAAGAATTACTAAACATAATTTCATAACTTGATATACATACCTAATTAAATATAAGATGGGAAGAGAGAGACAGAGAGAGAGAGAGAGAGAGAGAGAGTAAAGAAAAGAGAAAAGTAATATGTAATAGATTAGATAAAGGTTGTATGAAAAATATAAATTGTAATATGTAGGTTATGGTATGTGCTAGAAGTAGGTCTGTAAGAATAGTGACACAAGTATTGGAATGAATAGTAAAGAATAGAAATGAATAGTAATTAAAATGACAAACTATTTACCGGTAAAAACTAAAATGTCTGTATAAGCTGCTATAACTGTTATTTTTATGAACCGATAAGATTTTATCTTATGTTATAAAGATAAATTATTATTCTATTATTAATTATTTGTTGGATTATTTTACCTTAATTTATATGTTGGTGATCAGATACAAAAACTTATATCAAAAAAGTCTTGAAAGGTTAGGGTTTCAAAAACTTCTATCATTTTAGGTTAAAAACTTTATATTTAGTTTATTCCTAGCGTCTACATATCTTACTCAATTGAGCCCAACTGGTGCCTTTGGGGGAAACAAAAGGCCTAAGTCTGGGATTCGACTCCCATAAGCTATAGCTTGGAGTCAACTCTGCTGGGAGAATAATACCTTCTTGTGCTCTGGTTGTGCCTGAGGGTGCATTGGAGGGCCAGTGTACCTGGCATCACGATTGCTTGCACAAGATGGTATGTGGACCTAAGGGTGCCCCCACACTATGATGTACTTGAGGTGGTACAGACGTGACATAAAAAAAAGTTATTAAGGAAAATAGATGATTTTAAATTTGTGAAAGGTGTTCCCTTTAGGGGAAACAAAAGGCCTAAGTCTAGGGTTGGACTCCTACAAACTATAGCTTGGAGTCAATTCTACCTAAGAGAACAATACTGATTGTGCTTCGGTTGTGCATGTGGGTATGCTGGGATCCAGAGTACCTAGCATCACCACTGCCTGGCCAGGGTAGTCTGTGAACCTAGGAATGCCCCCATACTGTGGTGTGCCTAAGGTAGTACAGGTGTGACATTATCATTCACCATGTTAAAGCCTTGCAACCAGTTCCCCTCAACCATGTTTGCTTGACCAGCTTCCATGGTCAATCCATCAGTTTCTCTTGACAAGGTCTCTATCTCAGAAGTCAAACTTGTCACTATGTCTCACTCAAAAACTCCAAACAGGTCTTTCCTTCTTAGATATACCAGATGATCATTGATAGTTATTTTTTGTCGTATCTTCAAATAATTGCAAAAATTTCTCAGGAACTTTGTTGTTCAAACCTCCTCTAGCCATAGCATTAATCTATTGTCTAGTGCTATAATTTAATCCATTATGGAAAGTTTAGACTTGTGTCCACTCAAGAAAACTATAATGAGGGCATTTCCCTAGTAACTCCTTCCACCTTTCAAATGCCTCATAAGGAGTCTCAGAATCCAATGGTGAAATGATGCTATGTCAGCTCTAAATGTTACTGTTCTGGAAGGGTGGAAATATTTCCTCATAAACTGCTTTACAAAAGAAAAACATATTTACAAAGGTTAACTATATACAAATTTATACAAAATAGAACAATTACCTATTCACACTATTTACAAGGTTAGTGTCTAGATTAATAGATTTAAAGTTTTCAATTAGTGCTATAGTTAGCTTCATTAAATGAATTCAATAGCAATTCCTTGGTAACAACACTAAAAAACTTGTTGGGTTGTAGTTCGGATGCAAACATCAAAGTTGTTTTCAAAAATGATTTTTATAAAAAATGAAGTACTAATATGTTCTGTTCAACTTCAGTCACAACTACCATTTTGGCAAGCGCACCTACCCAAATAGCCAAGAAAATATTAGGTCATATTCTTTGGAGATTATTAGCATCTAACTTACTCCCTCTTGATCTATTATCTAGCCAAGCAAAATTTAGCAGAGCATGGAAACAAGGAATTTATCAACTAAGCTAAAATTTACATTACTCATATACATGTTTTCAGGGCAAAAACAAAAGAAAGTTTAAAATGCAACAATGAACTTAAGGTTTTGCTTCACCAAGCCCTTATCATGTAATTTATAAAACCTTCACTCAAAAGTTAGTTTTGCTAAAAATGCTTGTATTTTCGAGTTCACAAAAATATGTTAATGCCTCTCTCGAGTGTCAAAAATATATAAACATAGATCAGACTACTGAACTCTCCTCAAGCTCTGAACAACCTAAATTTGCGTTAAGTTCAAGAACCCTTTGACTAAAAACCATATTTAATGCATTTTTAATTAAGTAATAGAAAGTTTCACCACTCCCATATCTAGACATCTATTAGCAACTTTATTAATGGCCTACATCTATTCAAAAATAATTTATCAATCTATTTAGTTAAAATCTAACATGAACTTATATGGTGTACCGCACATATAAATCCAAGCATTAAGATTCAAGCTATTAAATACAAGTTTTTAACAGTATTTCATTAGAAAGCATATTAAAACCACATGAATCAGGACTTTGATTCACAAGCCCTAAGCTAAAATGATTATTTCCCCATAGGTTATAACAGATTAAAGCACAAAATCAAGAGAAACAATAGAAATAGAGAAAGATATCACCAATGAAGTAGAGATTCTTGCAAAATAAACTTAGATTAAGCTTGTATTCACCTTGAAAACTCGTAACCCTAACAAGAATAGAAACTCTCTCTCACTAAAATTTCTCACACTAAAGATATTTAAAAAAATTCACTCAAAAATAGTACAACACACACAATACATGAGCCTCCTCCCCCTCCTTTTTATTTTGTTGAGCACCCTTATTTATTTAGGTTGGGCATGTAAAAAATGGAGATTTTATTGCTAATGTGACAAATTCAATCTAATAAACCTGTACGAATTTTACGAGCACGCAACAGGAGACAAGTCACAAAAAGCATCGAAGGTCTAGTTCGTGGCCACAGTAGAGTTTGTGGCCCTTTGAATTATGGCACGGGTTATCTCAGCTTATACCGCGATTAAGGCTCGTAAGCATAGTTTAAGGCACAGTATGGAGTTTTGCCTTGCTTCTTGCCTTCGATTGGTTCCTTAATGCCGCGATTACACTGTTTTTTATTGGTTTGCTCCAAATCTTGTCCAAATGACTTTGTTGCATCTTTTATGTTTCTAAGAGCTAAAAAACAACAAATGAACTATAACAATATAATTCTATGAAAATTTCAACTAATAATTAATCAAATCGTATATGAATTTCCATGGTTTGAATAGAGTAATAATAACTTATCAGTTACAAATCAAAAAGTTTATGTATCATAAATAAAACTTACCCAATTTTATATACCACATGTTATAATTATAATTTTATGTTTACCAGTCAAAATAATCTTAAATTGAATATGATAGTGATGTTATAAATAATGTATAATATTTTATCTTCATGTGAATAATTTGTAAAATATTAGATATGCAAATATAAACATATAGTTTCCAAAAGAATCTTGTACAAAAAAAAATTTTCACGCATCTAACAGAATGATAAATTTTATATGATATGAATAGTGACACATGTAGATGGTAATTTTGTGCTATGCATGATAGGAATCATCAATAGGAATCGATAGATGTGTTTGATAGTTTAGAATTTGTTGCATGTGCAGTAAACTTCTCTTGTATTATGATTAGTCATATAGTCATCTTGTACACGTTTATTTATTCTAATAAAAACTAGAAAAAAAAGGTAAAATTGAAAAAAAAATTATAAAAAAAGGAACTACAAGTTTTCTCTTTTTCTATCTTCCTCTTGTATACTAAATATAAGTAAAGAAAAAACCAACTTCTTAACTTATATACTGCCACGCCACAAGGGATATCCTAAATATGGCAATTTACAGCACATAATATTAAAGTTTAGGAATGACTACCTTAGTTACGCAAAAGCTTCGATATCATTCGCAAGACGTACTTATACAACAAAAGAAGACGCTAATGGAGTTATGCATTTTTTAAGAAGATAGCAAGTAATAGCATTCAAGAATATCTAAAACATAAACTTCATAACTTAAAGGATTAAGTCTTACAACTCATAGGAGCATACTCCCATCAAATCTTACAGAAAATACAAACCATTGAGTCTTTCAAAAGAAAATTCTATCTCAAATATCTAAATACTACATATGAAGATTTCTATGGAAGTCTACACCAAAATCTTCTTATAAACTTCTTCTAAAAACTTCTCATACTCCTTTGTCATTACCAATGTAAAGACTCCCTTTGGGTAAAGACACAAGTATTCCTATTACAACAAAAAAATATGGGGGTGTAAGCACATCTTGCTTAGTGAGTGAATTGCCGCAATAATGTACCCATAAATACAATCAATCAAGTTATTAGTCAAACATATGAGAGTATCATTCATATGATCAACACATATGATCAACCAAAAATCTTATGTAGAATGGATTTATGTCTTCGATCTCAGGGGTTAAAGATAGCTACAGGCCCATATGACCACTAAATTTGGCAGATTTTCAAGCTCCTACAAACCACAATTTTTTTTAGTAGACTTTGTAGCTTCTGCTAGCCACCACTACTAATCTCCTATCCCACATGAGAGAATAGTAGCAAAAATGATAAGACTCAACTCCATGCCATGCATGAGAAAATTATTAATTAATTCCAAATCGAGTTATTATCCATTTTAGAGGTGACCATCAAAATTCGCACAAACATTTCAATGTGATATCGAAACAAAAAAAAAATTAATCAATAATTTAAGTTCCAATATACTTATCTTTCATTGTCAAGTATCATGAAACACAACATAACCCATGATAAACCCACATGCAATTTTCTTTTTTATCTTTTCCTATCTTCTAGTGCTTCAATTTTACAAGCACATACAAGAATACAAGAAGCAATGAAATAAACTCACTCAGCCATTTACAGTTCTTCTAGTCAAAATAATCTTCTAGAAACAAGGCTTTATATTGCTTATCACCTAAACAAAAGAAATACCCAGAATGAGTATTTCATATTAACCTTGCTCAATTTTCTAACTCTATTATCTCTTTTCATGGTAAAGTTTCCAGTTGCTAAATGTAAAAGTTAAAATGGTCATAACTAACTCATTTTAACTCCGATTTTTGCATATAAATAGTCGATTTCTACCTACTTTGAATGCTCTATCCATTTCTAGAGTTATTACAAACATTTAAGGTCATTTAGATCACAAATTGAAGGGATCAAATTGCACCCAGATTTACATTAAATTCATTTTGACACTTTTTTGCAAGTTTTACCTTAAGCAAACTTTCTAAGACAAGTATATATATTATCGCTATACCCAAACATATCAGGAACTTAATAGTAGTTCACAATATATGCACGATCCTAATGATGTTGCTTAAAAATAGAATTTTCTATCAAATAGCCTTTATGAAAAATTAGAAGACTTAAGTTTATAAAAATCAAACTTTGAAAACTTGTAGTGAAATTTCATTTCTTTGAATATACAAATAAGTGATCCAAAATTAAAATAAAGTGTCATACTTTATTTTATTTATTGAAAAACCCATTTGTCAAACGTTGATTTTTTTTTTCATGTGTTTTCAAGGAAAGAGTTTCTAGTTATAAAATTTTAAAATATTACACTTAGGTCTTGGCATTTTTGAAAAAAATTAGGAGATTGATTTTGTTTCTAATTTTTTCTTTCGCAAGAGGATCTCTTAGGCATTGAAAATAAGTTTTAGAAAATATTTTGCATAAAAAAGAATTGTCAACATTTAAAGTTTAAGAATTCATTTTGACATTGCGACAGCATGACTATGAGCACTTATGTTCATGAACATAAACTAAATTCATAATTTTGCAATAATATACTTAGAGTCAAAACTTATGGAAATAATGATAGGAACATAAAAATAACAAACAGTAAATAAATAAATAAACATGGGAGACTTAGCTCATAATGAAGGCTTCTAGGGACTTGAAATAATCAAATGACCATATAAAAATAAAGAAAATGAAGCAAGATGAAATAAAAACAAGTGAGAATTTTAATTTTTAATCAAGACTCTCCAAGACTTGAAATATTATAGTCTCATTTGGACTTGATTATGAACCAGTCCATGACTACAAGTTGATTATTCTTATCATGACTTAAAATGGACAAGTTTGAATCATTTAAAAATTACTTAAAATAGAGAATATAAATAAACAAGTTAAATTAGTGAGCAATATGCTCTAAAGATCATAAATACAAATATAGATGCAAACATACTTACATATACATGAAGGTTAGAAACATGAAACGATATAAATATCAACATGAATATGATGTTCAAAGTATATTGTCTTTATATTTTTCCATTCCCTAACATGGTGCATCATTGGGATATTTTATAGAAATTACTTAAAGACACACATACATGATCATAACGTAATATATGAATGGTATTTAAGGAGATTACCCAAAGAAGAAAATGAAATGTGTACGAGGAAATGAGAGAGTAAGAGATGACATGATAGAGAGCGAGAGAGGAGAGAAAATTTGAGAGTTTGGAGAGAATGAGAAGTTATGTAAAGTGTAGGGAAATGAAACAGGAAAAGGGTATTAATAGGGGAAAAAGTGAAGGTTTTAATGTGTAAAAGAAAAATGAAGTAGAAATTCAAATATGAGTGTAAGAGAGAGAAAGGGTTGTCAACCATAGACGGGGAAGAGAGAGAGAAAAGAAAAGAAAGAAAATTAGAGAAAATAAGTAAAGAAATGATATAAAGTATGATGGATAAGATGGATGTACAAATAGGTTATGGTGTGTAAAAGTAGGTGTGTAAGAAAAGTTCATTGATATGAATAGTGGCGAATAGTAAGAAATAGTGAATGAATAATAGAAAAGACCAATTGTTTACCAATAAAAAGAAAAATACGTGTATAAGTTGCTATAACTAGTGTTTTTATAAACCAATAACTAGAGTTTCAATTTCGATATTGATCTTATGGTTGGCTTATAAGGTTATTGTAAATTATGAGGGTTTATAACCAACCTTCCTTAAAGAAATTTTTATCCTCAAATCTTGACGAACATACATGATTCTTCAAACAAATTCAAGTATCTATGTCTTATCTCGTCTTTGGCTTCCCATGTTGCCTCTTCTTGTGAATGGTTCCTCCATAAAACTTTGACATACTTGATTTCTTTATTCTAAAGCTTTTGGATTTTTCGATCCAAGATCTAAACTAGGTGTTCCTCCTAGGTGTAGTTCTCTTTTAATCGTACTAGTTCTAACTCCATAATCCAATTAAGGTCAGGCACATGCTTTCGTAAAACTAACACATGAAACATGTTGTGTACTCCTGGTAGACTCAATAGTAGTGCCAGATGATAAGCAAGGTCTCCTATTCATTCTAGTATCTCAGGCTCAGCTTTCCTTGAGCGCATACTTGGCATATGCTTTTGATAGGGTTTGCCTTTAGGTACACATGGTCTCTTATTTCGAACTTGAGAACTCGTCATTTTTTATCCACCTAGCTCTTTTTTCTGTCTTGTGCTTCCTTCATCTTTTTTTGAATGATCCATACTTTATCTGTTGCATCTTGTACTAGATCTAGTCCTATTGCAACATTTTCCACGTTGTTCCAAAATAGAGGTGATCAATGCCTTCATCCTTAAAGGGCTTTGTAAGGCTGTATCTAGATAGTAGAGTGCTAACTATTGTTGCAGGAAAACTCCACCAAAGATAGATGGGCATCCTAACTTCCTTTGAACTCCAAGACACATGCATGTAGCATGTCCTCCAATGTTTTTATGGTCTTCTTAGATTGTTCGTCCATCTATGGGTAATAAGCGATGCTAAAGTTCAACTTGGTACCCAGACACTATTGTAGACTGTTCCAAAACTCTAGTACGAACCGTGGATCTCTATATGAAACGATACTTATTGGTACTCCATGCAGTCATACAATTTCCTTCAGATAAATGCTTATCAGCTTGTCTAGTGAGTAAGTCATGTTGACCGGCAGGAAGTGTGTAGACTTGGTCAATCGATCCATTAAGACATAGATGGCATCATATTCAGCTAAAGTTCTTGGTAGAGCACATACAAAATCCATCATGATTTGATCCTATTTCCATTCGGGTATAGTCAGTAGCTTAAGTAATCCTTCCAGTCTTTAGTGTTCAGCTTTCACTTGTTGGCATATTGAGCACTTCATTACATAGTCAGCTACGTCTTTCTTCAGGCCATTCCACCAATAACGGCTTTTGAGGTCTTGGTACATCTTAGTTTTTTCAGGATGCATAGTATAAGCTTCACTCATTATTTCCTTTCACATCTTGCGATCATCCGTACACATAACTTCCCTTTCATCCATAATACGCCTTCTTCGTCTATTGTAAAGTTGTTGTATTTCCCTTATTGCAATTCTTGCTTTATCTTTTGTATCGCTTCATTGTAGCATTAGGCTTCTTTTATCCTTTCTACTAAATTTAGTTCCATCACCAAGTTGGATATTTCCATCTCTACGTCGTGGTCCATAAACTTAATGTTCAACCTCTCAAATTCATTTACTAACTGCTGCTAGCAGTAAGCAATGTGGCAACCTCGGTGTAATTCTTGCGACTCAAGGCATCCACGATTGCATTCACTTTTCATGGATAATATTTTATTCCAATGTCATAATCTTTTATTAGTTCCAATCATCTCTTTTGTCGCATGTTCAACTCCTTTTGCATAAACAGATACTTGAGGCTTTTGTGATCTATGTATATTTCACATCTTTGTCCATAGAGATAGTGCCTCCATAACTTAAGTGCAAAACGACGGTGGTTAACTCAAGGTCATGCATGGGATAGTTCTGATCATGTGGTCTTAACTATCATGAAGCATAAGCGATCACCTTTCCTTCTTGCAATAGGATACATCTAGGACCATTTCTCGATGCACTACTACATATTGTATAAGGCTTCTCAGGATCGATAGCACTAAGATTGGAGTAGAGACGAGTTGTCGTTTTAATTCTTGGAAACTTTGTTCTCATTTATCCATCCATACAAACTACTCACTTTTTTGATTCAACTATATCAATGGTTTGTCTACTGTGGAGAAATCCTTTTAATAGCTAGCTAAACCAAGAAAACTCCTTACTTTCGTCACAGTCTTAGGTTGCTTCCGTTCTATCATTGCTTCAATTTTCTTAGGATCTACCTATATGCCTTCTTTGATACGACATGTCCAAAGAAGGATAGTCTATCCAACCAAATGTCACACTTAGACAGCGTGGCATACAAATTATATTCTCTCAATGTTTGTAGTGTCATTTATAGGTGTTCCTCATGTTGCTTCCATGTGGTTGAGTAAATCAAGATGTCATCGATGAAGATTGTTACGCATTTATCCAACAAAGGCTTATAGAATCAATTCATCATATTCATAAAGGCGGCTGGTGCATTGGCTAATCCGAAAGGGCACCAAGAACTCGTAGTGCCCATAATGTGCTCAATTGATAATATCCCAAACGCAAGTCGAATGTGAAAACATACTTGGTTCTTGTAACTAATCAAAGAGGTCGTCAATCTTGGGGAGTGGGTACTTGTTCTTGATAGAGACCCTATTAAGTTCTCAATAGTTAATGAATAGTCTCATGGAGCCATTCTTTTCTTCATGAAGAAAATTGATGCTCCCCATGTTGACACACTTGATCTAATGAAACCTTGATCCAGCAACTCCTGTAACTATTTCTTCAACTCTTTTAGCTCAACTAGTGCCATTCGATAAGGGGCTTTGGATATAGGCTCGGTGTTTGACATTAGATCGATTTTGAAGTTGATCTCTCGTTTAGGGGATAAGCCAGGTAACTTTTCTGGAAAGACATTTGGAAACTCATTAATGATAGGTATGTCATCCGTTTTAGGTGTTTCTTCCTTCTCTTCCATGTAGCATAACCTTCACATTATGCCGTGGTTTCTTCATCCATTAGCAACTCAAATGAGCTTAACTTTTGTACCCTCATGATCATGGATTCCCCTATAAACACAACTTCACTTCCATCCTAGTCCTTAAAGCTTAATTTTTCACTTAACAATCCACTATAGCTTTAGTGAACGTAAACCAATTCATGTATAGAATCACTATGTACTTGTTCTTCTCTAGTACTATCAAATCGCTCACCATGTGGTGTCCTTGTATCTCAAAGGGGCAATCTTTACATATCTTTAGTTGACATGATGCTTCCTATGGAGGTTTGCACTCAAAAGTTGGTAGTGGCAGTGACTATGGGTAGTCTGGTCCTCATAGCTAAGCTAGTGGTGACAAACAAGTGTGTAGCTCCCGTGTTGAACAAACCATAGGCGGTTTCACTAGCTACTCATATATCCCCTGCATTCAACACATACTAGTTACTAGCTTGTGCATATCGTACACTTATGCCACCTATCTACTTTATGACTCAAACTATTCAAATTTCAAATTTCTAACATAATCTACTCTCAATTTCTAAGAAACTTTCAAACACGAAAAAACAATAGCTTAGGGTTTAAGGCTAACCTATGACTAGTCCAAATTCATGGCCATCATCTTCCTCCAAGGTAACCAGCTCTATGCCTTCATCATCAATCTCCTCACAAATCCATTGGCCTTCTAAGTTGTAGATCCTCATCCCATGCACCGAGGTTCTTGAACAATTACCATTTCCATTACCAATTTCGTTTTTCACTTAAGTGAATCCTCTAGAAGAATTAGATGGCCTGGTTGGGGCGTTCTTCCTTTGTAGACACTCATTGTTGAAATGCCCTAATTTGTTTGCAAACGAAGCAAACGATTATGGCTTTCTTGGGGCAATCCGTGATCTTGTGGTTGGGATTCCCACAAACGTAGCACTTGTACTATGTAGTTAAGGGCATCACTTTGGGTAATGCTTTCCCTTGCATTTCCAACATGTCACTTCAATCTTTAGTGCCTCTTTTTTCTACTTCCACTTTCTTGAAAACTTTCAAAGGACTTAAACTTCTTGGCCTTAAAGTCTGAACTGGATCCTTCATGAGACATCTTTCTAAACACAAATACTTTCTTCTCAAGAGCTTTGGTCTTCCTTTTCTTAGCTCCTTCTATAATCCAAGCTCATTCTACCAATGTCAAAGTCTTCCAGCCTAATGCTTAGATTTTCATCCAACCCATTCAGAAAAACTTGCCTTTTTAGCTCCTTGCTACATGTGTAAGTGTCTGATGCATACTGTAGCAAGTGGCTAAATTCAATTTCATACTACTCGACGGTTCTGCCTTTTATGAGAAATGTGCAAAAAGTCTGCACTATACTTCACTTGTAAGCTTCCTAGAAAGTAGTTTTTCAAAAATTTCTTTTGGAATATTGCCCAAGTGATTGGTGGTGGCAGCTCACGACTTGTCAACTCCCACCACACTCTACCATTAAAGCACAACATATAAGTATCATAGTCGAGGTGGAAATGGCACGGTACTTCAAATGCAACAAAAGACCTTTTCACTTGTGCTACCTAATCTTCAACTTTATCAGGCTTGCCAAAAGCCCCATTGAAGTATCGAATACTTTTGATAGAGTCAGGAAGAGTACTCCTATAAGGTCTGGGTAATGGCAGCAGTGATAACAGAGCGGTCTGTGATTGCGCCTTTGAGGGTGCAGGTGCTTCACGTGTGGCTTCTTTTGCATTAGCAACTAGGAGTGGAGCATTGATGTGTGATTACTGATCGTATCAAATTATAAATTTATAAACCTAAAGAAATCTACGATCGAACTAAGCAAGTATACCTATCTAATGTAGTGTAGAATTTATTGGGTGTCATCCTCAAAGATCTCATAAATAAGTACTAGTATTACCATTTTTCTACTATTTATCCTAATTCTTGATATGAGATTAATAATTTAACTAATAATTAACTAGCGAATCAACTTAACAAACCCTATGATCAATTATGATCGCTTTCGAAGGACATAATCAATCACAAAACACACCCTTCTTTTTGATCCACCATAAACCTTAAATTTCTTATGATAATGGATTAATTGATGAATTGCTTATGCTTTGCATTGCGTCTCTCAAATAAATCAATTACTCTTTCGAGTTAATTAATTCCTAACCTTACATGAGATAGTGGAGACCTCTCCCTCACTAACGCCACATAAGATTGCATATATGCTCATGATCCCTACAAAAAGAATTAAATTCATGTGCAAAAAATCAAAGTTTCCCCACCTCTAGGTGATGCATGCAATCTCTCTTTTCATAAAAATCTATCCTATTATATGAAACCTCTTTCTAGCTAATAAGAATTATACATGCAATTAATTCTACACATAAATCAAACACAAGATAATTAAATCACACAAATAGAAACAAAGGTATAAACTTTTCATTAATAAAAAAAAAAATTCAATCACATGGTTTAGGGTTTCACAAGATGCAAGGTATGAAGATCTACTCCTCATGGAGTTTACAATAAGAACAAAAGATCTAGAGGGAATAGAAGTAATTAAAAAGTAACAATAAAACCCTTTTATGTGTTTTCTGATCTCCAATGAAGCTCAATCACTTCTCCTCTTGAAGCTTGTCATTTTCTCTCCTAGGGTTTGGAAAATATGCTGAAAGATTTTTTAAAATGAAAAACAAGGCAACTATTTATAGTTTAAGAAAGAAAACAGGTCTGCACGGCTATGCTACACGGCCATGCTCTGGGGAAGGCTGAAACTTTTGTTTTATTAACATAAACCAGTTATAATGTGCACAACCTAGTCTGCATGGCCATACAGAAGGGAGGGCAGAAATCATAATGTTCATTTTTGCATTTTTCCTCCTATTTTTGCTCTCTACTTTGTTCCCTGCTTGTGTTGAAGGCAGGGTAGAAATTTGTAAGTCTATTGATTTAATCCTTGCTTCAACATGGTTATGCACAAGATAGTACATGTACAAAAATTTAGCTCTTGTCCATGTTTTGTCAATTTCGCTTTGATTTCACTTGGATCATCTTCAGTTTCTCCAAATATCTTCTTTTAGCCCCAAAAAATTATTTAAGCAATCAAGTATCCTTTTCTTGATAAAATCACAAGAAATACATATCAAATATGTTCAAATAAGCTCTAAGAATAAGGGTTTTTGATATTTAGTAGTGAGTCTATTAGATGAACGTGTTTATTAAGTTCACGAGTTGTCCTATAGCTATGAGGACATCTTCTTGTTGATTTAGTGGTGGAGCAGCTTATTGGTTTTCTTCTTCTACGAGTGGGTTATTAGAGTCATGTTGTTTTTTTATTCCCGTTTCTTCTGGATTGGTTGTGCAATATTTTAACTTGCGTAAGTCTTAATTTATCTTTTAGTTATTAGCCTATGGGAAATCTTCAGAAATCACTGAAATTATTTTAACAAAAAGGCACAAAAGTTGGTAAAACATTCATGAAATCATAATGAAAGTCATAGGAACAAAATTACAAGAAGTGGAATTTAAATTAAAACATAAGGAAATTTCGTTCATAGATAAAGACTTACTACATAAAAGAAAGACACACATTTGGACATAAGGGATATGCTTGGTCTACTTTACCCTTAATGCCATTTTGGTTATTTCAAGAAAGGAACACATTAGACTCATGGGATTGCTCACTTTCCTACATCATGACTATAACTCAACACATAACAATTTGGTACCATTTCCAAAATAAAACACTTTTTTAATGACTTGATGCATACGATCGAGACTTTCTCCATTGCTTCTTCACTTGACAACGGATAGGAGTGGGTCCTTGCTGACCATGGCTTGATGAACCTTTGTGCTTCTTGCTCATGAACTCTTTCATATACCTTCTTACTGACAACCTTTTCCCTTTTTCCTTTAGGTGGGGTTTTGAGTCGGTTGAGTTTTCATCATCTATTCCATGTTGCGGAACTTCATTCTCATGATCAAAATCTACCATCAATACTTCTTCATTTAGAGGCCTTATCTCGATGGCCAAACCTGGCACAGGTGAGTAGGTTCGACTTTGGCTTGGGGAAGTTGCACTTGGAGTGTAGTTAGTTAATCCTCTAATATAATGCACTTGAGTCCTCTATGGGGTTCTCTTCTGGCTCTTCCCATGGGTCTGCCTCTGGGTCTCTTCTTCATCTTCCTCCATTTCTTCTTCTATCACAGGCTCTTCTTCATCTAGTTAAATACCCATCCTAAGAGGTAGTGGTAGATGCTGGTCTTGTGGCTCGGGAAGGATGTTCTGGTATACCCCATACTAGTAAAAGTGACTCTTCTAGTCAGCCTTTAACCATTAGTTGTGATCACCAAGTTCATTGTGTGCATAGACATAAAGGGGGCCTAAAGCTTTCCAAGTCTGGAAATCAGGAAAAGTAGGATCTCCCTCATTTCTTAGCACAAATGTCATTTCTTGTAGCATCGACTCTCTGGAGAAAAAGGTCATTACTCTTTCGACTCCATACATCACCTCCAAGTCCAACCAATTTTCTTTCCTCAAGGGGTATACTTTATTCCTTCTACAAGGTCCTCCCACCTAGTATGTCTCAATTCCCTTTTCCACAATCCAAATATTTCTTGGATCAGGCGAGGTCATTTAACTAGAGCATAATCTTCACACAGAACCCTTAATCTTAGTCGGTATTCGATAAAGGTCTCTTCAAAACTTTTTCAAAACTCCTTAGCTTTTCCTTTCACTTCACCTAAGGTTATCAATCTATAAAATAAGAAAAGTCAATCCTTAAAGTTCATCCTCTAAGTCTACTTACCTATCTACACTTGAGCCCCTTTTCTATCTCCTTTTACTTAATTATCTAAGTCAGTAATATTGTTATTTTTCCTAGTTTTGGCTGCTCTGATACCAACTTAAACCGTTACCCCAAAAGATACCTTAAACATGGCAATTCGTTGTATACAATATTAAAGCTTAGGAATGACTACTTTAGTCATGCAAATGCTTTGATATCATGTGCAATGCGTACTTACATGACGCTAGGAGACACCTATGGAGTTATGCATTTTAAGAAGATAGCAATTAATATCATTCAAGAATATCCAAAACATAAACTTCATTACTTAAAGGAACAAGTCTTGCAACTCATGGGAGCACACCCCCATCAAATCTTAAGGAAAATACAAACCGTTGAATCTTTCAAAAGAAAATTCTATCTCAAATATCTAAATACTACATAAGGGGATTTTTATAGAAGTTTACGCCAAAATCTTCTTGTAAACTTCTTCCAAAAACACCCTATACTCCTTAGTCATTACTTGTATAAAGACTCCCTTTAGTAAAGCTAAAAGTATTCATATTGCAATAAAAATCTATAGCGGTATAAGCACATCTTGCTTAGTGAGTAAATTTCCAAAATAACATACCATAAGTACAATCAATCAAGTTATTAGTCAAACATATGAAATGCATCATCCATATGATCAACAAATACATATGATCAATCGTAAATCATATGTAGAATGGATTTACGCCCTTCATATCAAGGTTAGGGATAGTTATAGGCCCATACGACTACCAAATTTTATAGATTTTCAAGCTCCTACAAACCACAGTTTTTTTCAGTAGACTTTTCAGCTCTTACCAGCCACCACCACTAATCTCCAACCCCACATGGGAGAATAGTAGCGAAAATGATGGGACTCAACTTCGTTCCATGCATCAAAAAAATTATTAATTAATTCCAAATCAAGTTATTATCCATTTTAAGGGTAACCATCAAAATTCGCACGAGCATTTCAACGTGAAATGGAAACAAGAAAAAATAACATTAATCAACAATTTAAGTTTTGATATATTTATCTTTCACTGTCAAGCATCATGAAACACAACATAACCCATAATAAACCCACATGCAATTTCCATTTTTATCTTTATCAATCTTCTAGTGATTCTATTCTACAAACACATACAAGATTACAAGAAAGTAAGGTAATAGACTTACTTAGCCATTTGCAATTCTTTTTGTCAAAATAGCCTTCTAGAAATGGGGATTTGTATTCCTCGTCACCTGTATAAAAGAATTACCCATAATAAGTATTTCATATTAGCCTTACTCAATTTTCTAACTCTATTATCTCTATTCACAGTAAAGTTTCCATTTACAAAGTTTAAATCTTAAAATGGTCATAACTAACTCATTTTAACTCCAATTTTTGGGTATAAGTAGTCAATTTCTACCTACTTTGAATCTCTATTCATTTCTAAAGTTATCACAAACAATAAGTTCGTGTAGGTCTCGGAATCGAAGGGGTCATATTACATTCATTTTGACACTTTTTTGCAAGTTTTATCTTAAGTAGACTTTCTAAGACAAGTATATAAATCATCCCTATACTCAAACATATTAGGAACTTAATAGTACTTCACAATGTATGCATAGTCCTAGTGATGTTGCTCAAATATAAAATTTTCCACCAAATGGCCTATATGAAAAATTAGAATGCTTAAGTTTATGAAATCAAATTTTGAAAACTTGTAGTGAAATTTTAGTTCTTTGTACTTACAAATAGGCGATCCAAAACTTAAAATAGAGTGTCATACTTTATTTCATTTATTGAAAAACCCATTTGTCAAACGTTGATTTTTTTTTCATGTGTATTCAAGAAAAGAATTTCTAGTTTTAAAATTTTAAAATATTACACTTAAGTTTCGGCATTTCTAAGAAAATTAGGAGACTAATTTTATTTCCAAATTTTTCTTTTGCACAAGACCTCTTAGGCATTGAAAATAAGTTTTACAAAATATTTTACATAACAAAAAATAGTCAATATTTAAACTTTAAGAATTCATTTTAACATTATGACAACATCACTATGAGCACTTATATTCATAAACACAAACTAAATTCATAATTGTGCAATAATATAATTGAAGTGAAAACTTGATAAAAATAATAATAGGAACACAAAAATAGAAAAAGATAAATAAATAAATATGAAAGTCTTAGCTTATAATCAAGGCTCATCAAGACTTGAAATAATCCAGTTGCCATATAAAAATAAAGAATATGAAGCAAGATGAAATAAAAACAAGTGAGAGTCTTAGATTTTTAGTTAAGGTTCTCTGAGACTTAAAATATTCCAGTCTCATTCGAACTTGATTATGAGCCAGTCCAAAGACTAGAAATTGATTTTTCTTATTGTGACTTGAAATGGACACATCTAAAGCATGTAACTAAATTACTTGAAATAAGAAAAATGAACAAGTTAGATTAGTAGCAATAAGCTATGATGATTATAAATACATATATAAGAAGTACATACTTATATATACATAACGATTAGAAACATGAAACAATATAAATATAAACATGAATATTATTGTTCAAAGTATATTGTTTTTGTATTTTTTTTTTCCTTCATTCCCCAGCATGGTGTATCGTTGGGATGTTTTATGGAAATCACTTAAAGATACACATACATGATCATAACATAATATAGGAGTAGTGTTTAAGGAGATGATCTAAAGAAGAAAATGAAATGTGTATGAGGAAATGAGAGAGGGGAGATGGCGTGATAAAGAGAGAGGAAAGAAAATTTGAGAGATGTTAGAGAGAATGGGAAGTTATGTACAGTGTAGGAAAATGAAATAGGGAAGGAGTATTTATCGGGGAAAAGTGTAAAAGGAAAATGAAAAAGAAATTAAAATATGAGTGTAAGACGCCGGCCATGGGGGGGGGGAGGGGGGAGGGGGGAAGAGAGAGAGTGAGAAAAGAAAATAAAGAAAATTAAAGAAAATAAGTAAAAAAAATGATATAAAGTATGATAGTATGATGGATGTACAAATAGGTTATGAGTGTAAGAGTAGTTGTGTAAGAATGTAAGAAAAGTTGATTGATATAAATTGTTGTAGATAATAATAAATAGTAGAAAAGACTAATTGTTTACCAGTAGAAATTAAAATATACGTATAAGTTACTACAACTAACATTTTTATGAACCGATAAAATTTTATTTGATACTGTAATGATGAATTTATATTATTTGATTTTTAATTTTTTATCATAATATTTCACATTAATTTGTGTGTCGGCAATCGGATATAAAAATTGTTATCAAGAAGGATCCGAAAGGTTAAGGTATTGGAAATTCCTACCGTTTTAGTGTATAAATAGTTGATTTATTGTTTGGGTTTCCATCACTTATCTAACTCGTCTAACATTTTAAGGTCTTAGAATTTATCTGATCGAGTCCAGGGTTCTTAGGTCTAGAGTTGACTCAATTTGACTTTAGGATTGGATTCGGATATTGATCCTACAGTTTGCTTATAAGGTTATCGTAAATTCTAAAGGTTTACATATGCAATATCACCTAGTTGTTTTCTAAATTACCAATAACAATTAAATGGGGGTTTTCTAAAAATTAGGATCTTTTTAGGTGATTTTAAAACCTTGGAATAAAAGTAGGACTCAATCTAGAAAACAAAATCAAAATTGATAAACAACTTAAACTTGATCGTTTTTTACAAATTAAAATCAGCCAACAGACTAAAGGTTTTTTGAAATCAAAATGAACTATAGGGATTTTATTTTGGCTAGCGGATATGTAGACACCTAAGAAACAATCACAAAAATAAAAAATAAAAAATAAAACTTTTTTTAGAACCTTTTTATTTAAAAAATAAAAATATATTACATTTATTAATGTTTCCATAAAAACTTTAAAATATAGATTTCTTTAAAATCTTCATAAAAACTAAAAATTAAAAAATATAAAAATTAAAACTAAAAAAGTATGTTCATTTACCAGCTTATCAACTTTGGCCCATTTGAATTCAAAAATTTCTAGAGCCCATAAAAGCTTAGAGTACTCTTTAGAGTATTAAGGTAGCAGGCCCCCGGGCTCATCAATTCCTGATTTTCATGTGGAGCACTGGACAAATCAAATATCAAACCACCCTTTAATTTTTTGTTCACTCTCTATTTTTCATAATACGATTAGTGGCGACTCCAATGAAAAGCATTTTTTATAAAACCCTCTTGATTCCTTATTGAGTATTCTATATCAAACTAGCCGTTTAAGAGGATAGAGGTGAAATTCGAGTTTGACACCTAATATCCCTAAGAGTGTGTAGGAAAAAGACCCTAGTGGTGGTTTTAGGCAACACGCTCCTCTCTCCCTCTTCCTAGTATCCATGAGGAAATTAATCCCAATGAAATTGATGGGCACAAAAATGATGAGGAGGTTTCTTAGGAAAATGAGACTTAGGATATCAATAATGAGGAGCAAATAGAGATTGAAAGTGCTGGTGAGCATCATGGGTAAGCCACTCCTTCCCAACCTAGCTGGATGTCTCCTTTGTTAATTTTCAAGCTTG
Source organism: Combretum micranthum (assembly GCA_024138025.1). Classification (NCBI taxonomy): domain Eukaryota; kingdom Viridiplantae; phylum Streptophyta; class Magnoliopsida; order Myrtales; family Combretaceae; genus Combretum; species Combretum micranthum. The sequence goes on from JAMXBD010000005.1 coordinate 3,142,111, forward strand.
CACACGAGAACTTTAGGTGAGATGTTACCTAGCACCTTGATGCTTTATCTTAAAATAAAGATAGTATGCTCTTCAACCTAGACACCGTGATTGAGAATCAAAGGGCGATGCATTTGGATCTTGATGCCTTCTTCCAATATTTCTATCGCTTCCACCCTCGTGATCCACCACTTGCTGATAGTTAAGCTATGTAGATTATCTTTATGGCCATCATTTGTATTTCTTTCTTATAAACATAACTTTTGCCCATTTCACTGGACTATCTTCAAATTTAACTCTATTTGGATGCTTTCTAAGGTTAAGTATGTAGATCATATATATTGTTATATTGAGCTAAAATGTTGGGTTGTAACAATAAACATGGAAAGTTGTTTGGTTCTTCATTTTAGTGGCTAAATTTTGGTGAATATACTTACTGTTTTGTCTTGTGTTAACTTTTTCAAACTTTTGTTTTACTAATCTTAGTTTGCTAGAGTTGTATGTATTAGTGGCACATGTCTTGGCTTAAGCCAATACTCTATCAAATTCTTTACTTAATCTCCTCTCTTCCTTGACAACCTGGTTCTCATTTGCTTTTCCTTTTGATGAGGCCAAAGGAGGAAAATAAATGAGTTTATGTGTGCACTTTTTTTCAGTGAAAACATATCATAAAACAAGCATGTGGAAAACTTTTGCTTAACATGCACATAATTGTTCTCCTAGGCTAGGATGTGTATAAGTATCTCTCTCTTAACATTCCTAACATTAAGCATTACATTTTGAATATATTTGCAAACTTCACTTTAAACATCAAATTCTTAATTGAGGGGGAGTACAAGATTGAGGGGAAGCATGTTTTGTCATCATCATTAAGGGAGAGATTATTAAATCAAAAAGGTTTAAATTGTTTTTTTTATGAGAATAAAATAAAACCAATTTGTTTGGATGATCTACTGAATTAAACTTAATTTGACTTACTTCAAATGATTAAATGCTTAAATTTAAGTAAAGGCTTGGCAATGCAGCTAACGTCTAGATGCTGACACCAGCCATGCTTTACGAAACAACATTGGATGCTAACAACGATTAGAAAATTTGTTCATGTTCTCCAGAAAGCGTTCGGACGTCAAGACATAACATCTGAACATCAAATGGTTTTGAACATGATCAAAATGCACTTATAATGTTTAAAACTAAGGTGACATCCGAATGAGAAGGTGTGACACTAGATGCCACCAGTGTTTGCACATGATTAGAAGCTTCTGATAAAAGTAAAAGGTGGTAGCACCTGAACACTTAGTGTGACATTCTGATGCCAAGGTAGTTTAAGTCATTATGTTTCCATGTGTTGCATAGACAATGGAAGAAATCAAGTGAAGACACCAAGCATCTCCAGTCAATGCATAGATGTAAGTGATGGCAACAAATATTAACTCCAAGAAACTAGCTGGTGGTGCATTAATTTTAAGAGCAAACTTGTCTAATTTTGTCCAATGAATATTTTCTTTCCATTAGTTGTAAATATTGAATATTTGATTGATCTTAGATAGTTAGTTGAGTTTACATTGCAATAACTTCTTTGACTCTTTGAAATCAATATACTTATTTGTAACTCTCTATTTGCAATTCTTAGAGAGCAATTTAAGTAATACTCTTGTGAGCTAGTATTCCAACTTGTAAAAGAGTGTTTATAGGATTTGTGAGACGTATGTAACTCCAAGTGAGCAAAATATTGTGGCTAATAAAGTTGTGTAAAGTCCTCAATTTGAGGCAAGTTGAATTTGCAGAAAGCCGGAAGCAATCCGAGCTCCACATTACATTCAAGAGAAAATTCCTAACTTTATCTCTTTTATTTTTTTTTTTCCAACAAATTGTTATTATTATATCTCTTGTTATTATTACTCAAGTTCTGCATTCACAATTTATTTTTCAAAAGAATAATAGAATTTGTCGATAAACTTAATCCACCCCATCTTAAATATTTTCTACCTCATCTTTGCCACTTTCATTCCTCTCTTATTACTTGCATCCCAAACATTGCTACAAGTTTCAAGCAACGTTGGTCAAACCATCCATGGCATGCATAACACAAGTTTCAATAGCTTCTTATGCTATTATTCCCACGTTGAGATGATACCTTAGCTATTGCATTTTTGCATGAAGCTACAGTAATGAAAACTACATGCTAAAAAAAAGAAATTATAGTTACAATAATCGTGAATCTACTCATACATTTCTACAAATATACCAACCTATAAGAAGTTAAAACGTAGATAGTACCATTTTAGCACACTCATGATAGAATCGCAAGTTTAGCTGGAAAACTTGGAGTTCGTGATTATACTAAGTCCATACGATTTTATAAAAAACCCATGCAATCTTACCCAATTTAGGTATAATGTTATCAAACTAAGGAAAAAGAAAAATGTTCTTCCACAATTTAAGACAAATTTATCGAGTGTGAAATTACACCACATTTATTTCTTAACAAGACAAACTATACTAGTTAACTTCACTATTAACAATTTATCACGTAATGGTATAAATACTTAAAAAAATACAACCTTAAATTATTGAATATAGATTGAATGGATTACTCAAAGAGTAAAAGATAAGAAAAATAAACTTTACACTGGAAAATATTGGTGCACTCAAGAAGTTAAAGGTGTCATAACAGTAACATAGAGATGTTCTGATATTCATTGACGATATTGAAAATGCAATACAAATGAATAATTCAGAAGAATCCAATCACATGGTGTGCTCAAAGATGACCATGATAATGACAATGGCATTGAGTTTGAGTTAGTTAAAATAATAACCAGATAATTAAAGATCAATTATTTATCTTTAGTTTCATACGTTATAAAGTAATATACACATTCAGTTTTATGCCTAGGAATACAATTTATAATTAATTATTATTATTATTATTATAATTTATACTATGACCAAAATTATATCATTTTTGTTTTATTTCTATAGCATATTTTAAGTTTTTTCCTATAAAAAATGAGCACTTTGTATAGCATTTCAACGCTAATTTAGTTGTAAAAACTTACCGTTCTACTTTTCGTATATGCTGACTTCTACAATTCTACATAGAATTCTAAGTTTAACCACCATGCAAGATATTTTGGAAACAAGTGCCCTCCCTCTCGTGCGTATAAACCAGCTTTTCACAACAGCTAGGTTTCCACTGAATTACCTAAGAATAATGATCGCCAACGCCCAAGGGACTGAACAGCAACAACAAATTTTGGGAATCCGATCATGTATAATTATTCGGATGCCTGGTGACAAACAATAATTGAAGAGCCTGGACCATTCTACAGCACACCCCCCACAACATTGTTTAATAGTACATCCATCTCATCACGGTATGGCCTAAGAAGCGACCACACATCACCATACAAGAATATGCTACCTTGTAAAGATAACTCTATGCCGTTATGTACAATGCCTTCTAACGCTCTCTGTATATCAATCTTATCTGTTATATGGAAATTCCTTGTCGTTCTCAGTTACTTTGAAGGGCTGAGGATGCTGACCCATGCAGTAGAGATTCCACATCTTGAAATATGCTCGCTCAAGGTTTCTCACCTGAATTTTGTGGTCAAAGATAAAAATAAATTAAGGACTTAGAATCCGAAAATTAAGCAGCATATAGAAAAAGACCCATGAAACTCACCCAACGTGCTGTGTCAAAGAGAGGACAGGATAAACGAACAGCTTTTAGTCTGTCTGTAAGATCTTGCAACTTCGGTCGATCCAATGCCAGGGAAACAGCCCTCTCTTCATATTCTTCCAGACTACAAAACATTAACAGAAAAAGCTTTATCAGTCATACAGCAGCACAAGACATGTGACAGATACTAGAGAAAAATCCATTTTACTGGCTTTACATAGATGCAAAATCTCCCGCTTAAGGATTTACAAATAACAAGTCAAGCTGTACATGGTAAGCTAAACAGGCCTTCTCTTTTCATTTATATGATTGACAAGCAAAAAAATTCTGAATCACCAAGAAAGATAAGATGTTTAAAACAAATAACTCTGATTCTTGTATAATTTAAGTTACCACAACTTTCCTTTTCCTCCATAGCACAAGGTAACATGAACAAATCGAGAATGAAGAGAGACAATAGATTTTCTATAGAAGCAAGCATTGTGTAATTTCGTATACTTTTCAGATTTTTCTTTGGGGTAAGTAGAAAAGACCATGGAGTCACCACTGTAAAATGACGATGGAATAAACCAATAATGAAGTATTTAGTCCACAACATACAGTATTCTATTTTTCCTCCTCATTCTAGCTGGTTTCTCAATGTTTCTCCCTATTGTAGATAAACCAACACAGACAAGTGATACATATAGGTGTTCAGCACTCACATGCTGGTGTGTGCATCAAAAGGGAAAAAAGAATGAAATAATGGGAAGATAAAAACCTGCTAACGATCATCTCGTCCCCTAACCCAGTAGCAAGACACAAGGACCCAGCAACTCTTGTGGCCATCTTTTCAAGAGGATAAGTCACCATCGGAAGGCCAGCCCATAATACATCAGTGCCCGTAGTATGAGCATTGCATAAAGGTCTGCCAAAAAGGAAGAATAAGAAGAAGAAGAGAGAACAAATCAAAACAGCAGCTTAAAGTTACCCCCCTCCCCAAACCCCCCAAAAAAAATATATATATCATTGGTTTTGGAAGCTTTTGAGTGATATGCATAAAAATAACAAGTGAGGGAAGAAAGCTCAGTGTATTATCCTTACGTGTCAAGGAAGAGATCAGCTAAGGCACTACGCCTAATATGTTCATTTTTCATCGCAACATCTGTAAATATAATTTGATCTGGCTGCACACCTTTCTGAGCAGCATCTGAAAACATGATATTAAAAGCACATCAATGCAACTGTCAGAAAATAAATGAATAGACAACCAACAGCAACGTTTAAAAATTTGATAAAGCAAGGTTCCTTAAAACTATACGCACATGCACGAAGCCTCATTTCGCCTGCAGCAGGAAATCTAAGGAGCCACAATGCACTGTTTGGGACGCGCTTGAGAATATTGCACCTAGCAAAACACATCCCAGTAAGATAATGTAGAAAATTAATATTCAGAAGACATTTGCTGAACAACAGTGATCATACCACGTGTTGAAAATGTCTGGATCCATTTTGTAAAGCTGATTGAAACAAGCAAATAGGAATTTATCTTCTGGCAATCCATAATCCGATCTCTTCAGCTTGCAAATAGGGTCCAAAACATCCCGGTTTTTCTAATTAAAACACATTAAAGAATTTACTTAAAGATTAAGCATCAACAACCAAAAATATGAACTCAAATTATTATCAACTGTACCTGCTTGTAATCATTTACGAAATAACAATGAGGAAGATGTACAATCTTCTCAGAATAGATGTGGGAAAGATTAAAAGGTGACACGAACTGCAAAAGCAAACATCTCCAAGTCAGATTCCTTCCTTTGGTTGCACAAAATATATCATAATGCAAACATACCTCATCAGTGACCAGGTAATGTATATATGAGGCCCCCGTAGTTCCAGGAAATCCCATGTAAGAAATCTGAATGGGAGCAGGCTGCATGGCAAATATTTCATTTCTAGCCCCCTACATATAATTGCATAGAACAGCCAGTGACAGGTTGGTTAAAACAAGTACATTGAAAAAAAAAAATAGTGAAATAAATGAGGAGAATTGTGAAATTGAAGTCAAGGTAAGAGATCCATAAAAAAAAAAATCATTATTTTGTTTTACAAATGAGCAAGAGTGGATGCAACAACCCCAAAGCAAGCAAGATTAGAGCAAGCAAACGCTTATCATCTAAGTTATAAGAAAATATAACTAGGTGCATGGACTTGAGATTCATTACCTTTGTGTAGCCATTTAGTTTACAAGAATTTGAATTTTATGCTCGTTTATGAGCCTTGCAATCATATCAGACGACATGGCAGAAACATCAATGAAGTGCTCTGCCTCTGTCTGTGTCCTGAGCCGCCATTCAGTTCCATCATTGGGACTCAAAGCATAACAAAAGACCTGCATAATGATCCACAATTAATTCATGCACATATTTAATATCATCTAAATGAATTGCTACAACTATGCAAACCTCAATATTTTCTCGATCATGCATGCCAAACACGGAGCCCATAAGGTGTGACAGGGGATGATTTCCAAAATCACTGCTCACGTATCTGACAGAGCAGAAAGCATTCACAGGATAAAGAAAATGATGATAGATGCAACAAAAAGGGTAAAATTATATAGTGGATGTAACGAGACTACTTTTGATGTACATGAATGAGTGGTACGTACGTAAGAGGATGAGATAAGAAAAGAGTCTCAAAGCATACCCAACTCTTAGACGTCCACTCCCACTTTCACTTTTCACAGGAAATGGTGCAGGATGGTTGAGTGGGGGAAGTGAATAACGTGACGCTACAAGAGAGCTATGTGCAGCATATTTGCGACTGAAAGACAGAGATACATCAGAGAGCAAGGCCTGGAAATCTGTACAATCATGATTCAAAGGGTCGTATGTACCTGATCTCGAGTGCAAGCATCCGATCAATAGGATATGCAATGGCATGGAAAGGCTGCACACTTGGTATCACGACATCTAGAGAGAAAATGACGCATAAGATATATCAGCTTCTCACAGTTCATCACACCAATAGGTTCAAAATAATCTCTAAGAAGCAAGAGAAGCAAACCTTAATTTGTCTCCTTAGTATTCCTTCCACTTCAGCAAACTTTTTCTCCCTGTCTTCCCAGTCACAGACACACTAAACCAGCACAAAGAGAAAAACAAACTTCAGGTACTAGACCACAAAACCAAGACAACCATTAGCCAGTGTTCATTTTCAGATGAGCCAAATTATAGGTTACAACAAAGACCCTAATGCAATGTAATCCCTGGCTAATTCTCAGTGTGACATTATTTACTTTTACAATTTTTTTTTTTTTAATGGCAGAGGCGATTTTCTGGAGAGTTCACTGCCCATGATCAGATCTTTAAACACTTTATCTGTATGGTAAGCAGAGTACTTGTATAGGTTATGACCAAGGTCCAAATGCATTGTAATCCCTGACCAACTCTCAGTGTGACAATATTAAGTTTCTATTTTTCATGGTAGTGGTGGTGTTTTGGAGAGTTCACAGTCAATGACGAGATGTTCACACATTTCATCTGTATGGTAAGTCAAGTTGCTTATACAAAATCATTGCACCACTGTCCACAGATGATGGTTACTTTGTAATTGCCAAAACATAAGAGAACCAAACCGCATGGGATTGCAAACACACACAAAATAGCTCATGAAAGAATTTTTGGCTTCTTTAAGCATTTTCAGCTTGTATACTACGAAAAGATCCTAGTTGTAATGAGAATTACCAGTAAATAAACATTGACTTGGAAGAAAAAGAAAAAGGGATTAGCAAAAAATTAATATGGCCACTCCTAGCATTATCTTTAGCTAAATTGCTTGCTTGCACCTTCTTCTAGTTTTTTTTTTTTTTTTTTTTTTGTGTGTTTGTGTGTGTGTGTGTGTGTGTGTCTTTTTTTTCTTTTCTTTTCTTTTCTTTCTTCTTCTTCTTCTTCTTCTTCTTCTTCTTCTTCTTCTTTTTTCAAAACCTCATCCCTTTTTTCTTTTTTAGTTGCTACTCTTTAATTCTCCAAAGTTGATACAGAATGGAAACAGAACAGAAAAACATACTTGTAATGTATGGAGAAGGTTGCAGGTGGCTTCAGGGAAATCTGGACGAAGAATTAATGCTTGCTTGTAGCTTTTTATAGCTGCCTCAACAAGTCCACTGCATTTGTGGAAATATATTAGATCATCCAGTGATACATATGCCTAACTTCTATATAGACAGAAGATGCAAACCTATCCTTGTAAGCTGAAGCTAAGTTTGCATGAGCTTCAGCCATAGTGGGCCTGACATTAATTGCCTGGATATAGTCCTGAATGGCTTCACTCACTCTTCCAATTTCCTTATATGTGTTGCCCCGATTCACCAGACCATCAGCTGCCAGAGGATCAATCCTCAATACTTCATTGTAGCATGAGATAGCATCTGCATAGTTACCCTGTCAAAGTATGCCAGTTGTCAATTACTACCTCCACCACCAATATTTGTTTATGTCAATTGCAATTACTTTTCATTTTATGACATAACTTGTGCTTGACATGGAAACACATGCAAGGTGAAGCATATGCAGGCATCTAAAGAAAGAAGGCATGGAAGAGAGTACCTGCTGCTTGTATATTATTGCCAGATTGTTGAAAGGAGCAGAAAGTCCCATAGTTACAGCCAATGTTGCTTTATAACATGATGCAGCAACAGGCAGCATATTCCTACAAATCAACTTCCTCATAAGAGCAGGCACACTACTAAGACAGCAAGAATGTTCCAAACAAAAAATCAATTTGAATATAACTACCATTCCATGTATATGTTGCCAAGATTTGTCAAAGCTTGAGGATGATTAGGTTGTAAAGTAAGGCATTGCTTCAGGGGCAAAGTACAAATAAATCAGTCTCATGAAACACAGAAAGAGATCAACAGGGAAATATTAAGATAGTTGAAACCTACCCGATAGCATTGAACAGCTTCCTCAACCCTCCCGGAATCTTTCAAAGCATTACCCTACAAGTTTCATGACACAGCTTTCATTCAGTTCAAACAAATAAATAAATAAAACACCAACATAAAAGAGATGGATAACCAACCAAGTTATTGTATGCCTCCAGGAATCCTGAGTCAAAAGCAATGGCTCGCTTATAGTTAAGGATAGCCACGTCAAGTTGGCCCTGCTCATAATAAATACTTGCCATATTTCCTGCAGAATTTTGTTCCCAAAATTGATTGTCAATAGTTTTGGCACATTCAAGCATGTGTATGTCATTGCAGAGCACAATAACCACTAGAAACCAACCATGGGATCTTAATATACTCTTGACACTAGATACCGTAGGTAGACCCAGTCAGTCAACCCCTAAATATTCAAATATGATGCCTAAGACTGACATCACATATTCATCAAGAAATCATGGTACAAGAAACGCAAGGGAATAATATGTGTCCTTTATACTAATAACCAACAAGAACAGAGCATCCAGTACAGACTAGCAGAAAGGCAATTGAAATCTGTAAATCAAAAGGATTCATGTAAGAGCAGAAGGAAGAAGTCTTCTGAGAAGGAACCAAGCAAAGAAACTCACCATATGCCATGGCATAATCTGGTCGCCCTTGCAGAGCACGCTGATAGCATATAATAGCCTCTTGTGGCATTCCCAAAGCCTGGAAAACGGAAAATAAAGATCTTGTTTTTCACCAGAAACCTGTCCTGGCTTCTGCAGCTACCCCACCTCACAAGCACAGTAATTGACTGCTTACCTTATAGACATTCCCAAGGTTCAGGTATGCATCTGCAAATGTTGGCTTAAGTTTCACCGCTTCCTGAAATCAAACACAATATATAAATTTATGCCACAATTTGCACAACCAGTCACAGCCAATCATATCTATCAAAGGTGCAACAACAGAATCCGAGTGTTGCTTTATATGATGTTCCAACCAACCAAAATTAACTCTGAAATACCTTCTAATCAATCGTGTTTTACAATATTACAACATTGTCGACAAATACATATTTACTTTTGCTGGAGAACCAATTGTATCCAGAAGGAAGATATCATAACACCATGAGGAAATATGCTGAAAAGCATACATATCTACAAAGAGAGAGTAAGTAGATCACCAACCTTATAATACTGAAGAGCTTTGTTAAGATCACCTGCTTCCATGAAGAGGCCAGCAAGATTTGACCATGCAATGGCAAAACTTGGCTGTATACGAAGGGCCTCAACATAACAATTATATGCCTAGAAAATTGCGGAGACAACAATCAGAGAAAAGACATTAAGCACACAACACGAAACAAAAAAGAGTGCTGAAGTTAGATCTTGAGTATCCTGCTAACATAGAAACCACATTTGCTATGTTACTTTTTCTGCCCTATAGCAATACACACACTATTTTTATTTAAGATACTTAAAATGTAAACTAACAATTCTTTATTAGCCACCAGTGACACAACTGTAATTAGGTGGTCTACAACCTGACACGTGCATCAGTTGAGCATTCACCTTGCTATGCTAGTAGCCTAAATAGCACCTCTAGTGGCAATTGAACTTAAGATCTCAAGTTGTCAGAAGAGATCTTGACTCTTAAACATTAGCTGCCCCCTTAGAATTTCATTAACAAATTTTAACTTGTAAGAGAAGGCAACTTACTAATGACTATCAGGGGAAAAAAATGTATAAGATTTGCACCTAATCCCTTGCAAATTATTTTTATTTTTTTCCTTTTTGTTGGGTAAGCACTCTCCCGCAAATTTGCATCCTTAAATATATACAATCACACTACATCCCTAGACAGGTGCCTCTGAAAACAATACACACTTCATCAAGGCATTTTTTACTATATACCACCAGTCAACAATCATCCCTGCATATCGCCCAGAGAACTGCCAAGATGACGAGGTGTAAGAATAATTTATCCCCTAGAAATTGTAACCTGGAAGGCACCTTCAGGACTAACGTCAAAATTTTCACAATAAATTAAGGATTTCTAATTAGAAGGGAGCATTTTTCTTCTTCAATTGATTGCATGACTTACAGCTTATAAAACAAAGATACTATTAGTTTCGACTCATGTCCACTATCTCCATGGGCTATCCACACAGCACTAGCTGTTCATAGGTACTACATGGGTATTCTAGCTTCCTTCATGTGCCCAGTGATAGCTAGTTCATTAACAACATGCCCTCTGTTAAACCAAAAGAGGAAGTCCCAAATCATGTTACCACACAAACATGGCAACAACTCAAAGCAATATTAACTTTGTCAAGTAGGCGTCAGCTACAAGGGTTCACCTCTATAGATGATCAATGATAAGAGAGGCTCTAAGTAGGAAATCATATAAATCACATAATATGAGTTGAGATGTGCCTAAATGAGAAGGAATATGCCACCCCCACCCCCACCCCCAACCCTACAAAAAACCCAAAAAAAAAAAAAAATGTCCAGTACTTGGGAAAAGACAGATAAAACATGCTACAATATCAAGGTCATTACATTTTCATGATGCAACTTTATTTAATGAAAGAAAATAAATAAAAGATGCACTACCAGAATCCACACTATGGTTATTCTACTTCGACTCTTAAAGTCAAAATTTCTCTGCAACAATCACTGGATTGGATCATATCAAGTAGTTAGCTTCCAAAAACCTACCCCATGATCTCATTTTGTTAAACCATGACAACAAAATTTTTTCACATAAACTAATCAAACATTGAGAATGCAAGAATTATTGTTGAGCACACACTATTTTGGGGGCGGCTGAGGCTTAAAAAGGGTGGGTGTGGGTGGTCTAGGGATGGTTGGGCAGGGTGGGGCGCCTGCCCCAGAGAGGGGAGGGAAGAAGAAGAGAGAGAGAGAGAGAGAGAGGGGGGGGGGGGGGGGGGGGGGGGGGGGGGGGGGGTACAACACATTCCAACCACCCCCTCCTATTCTCTTTTCTTTCCTCTCTCCTCCTCAACCCTTAAAATATATGTGTGCGTATATACCCTCTAATGTGGGAAATGTAGATTGGGTGAAGAACAGATGCAGTGAAGAATAAGATGAAAACATTTGATGGAATGCTTTAACCTATAAAAATAATCATTAAATGGAATAACGCATAATTCAACAAAAGGGAAATTAAAAAAGAAAAAGAAAAATAAAAAGATGTTAGGGACATCGATAACAATCAGCATAGTAAAAAAAAAAATACTTGATGATATTATGTATCATCAATCTACCCACCAGCCATTAATTTATTTAAGTAATCTTCCAATCTACTTTAAATTTTGAAACTGACAAAAGTAGACAATTGGGTGTACAACCCTTTACACCAAGAATAAATGAGCATAGAAATATAAATACACAAAAGAGGGACATCTCACTTCTTGCACTAAACCCTGAGCTTTCATAAGATTTCCCAAATTACTGTGTGCATCAACCTGCATTTTAAACCCCCACATAAAAATCTGTAGCATCGGTAATAATTTAACAAGAAGCATCTACAAGAACAAAAGCATATGATACCAGGCGTGGGTTCAGTGCAATTGCCTGCCGGCAACATTGGCCAGCCTCATTAAACCTTCCTTTTCGCATGTAGGCACTTGCTAGATTTGACCATGCATCTGCAAAGTTAGGCCGAAGCTGCAAAGAAGCAAAAAAGACGAGATATTAAAATTACCTTCAAAAAAAAATAAAACTGAAATCTCCCCACAACATAACTGATTATTTATCATCCAGAACACGATCATCACCATAAAGGCATAAACTATGCAAATTGCATGAAAATGTAGAGATTAAAATAGAGATGAAATGACAGGATTTTCACGTCACAATCCCATTGTTGACTAATACATATAAATAGGAAAAAATGTAGAATTCACAACATTTTAGCCCAATCAATAACACTCCTTCCAGCAAAAAAATAGCTCTAAGATACATGCTCCACCAAGAGGAAGTGTATGGAACAAACCTCAATTGCAATTAAATAATAGCGAATTGCAACATCAATATTGCCCTTCTCCTGCAACAAATAGCATGAACAAATCAGAGCTCGGGGGGGGAAAAAAAATCCAGAGAATGTATAGGACGGAACCACCAGAAATATTCAAGGTTCTTTGTGCATCTAAATCATACGTAATATTATGGAAAAGAATCAAGAAAAGTTTTTGGGCATTCCAAAACCAAAAAATAAAACATTCATAGTTACCTTCCATGCATTTGCCATATTTCCATAGCACTCAGCAAAATGTGGATCTAAACGGAGAGCTTCTTCATTCTTTGCAATGCACATATCAAAATCATGCAACTGACAGATCATTAAAACAGCGAATTTCCAGATTAGTTGGCAGAACCCATCACCAGTACACTTCTCCCAAAGTGCTACTATTGAAATATTTACCTGATAATAAATTGCTCCTAATAGAAGAAGATTATCAGTTCTTCGAGGATTTCGATCATAAACAGCATTGCTGTGTTCCAATGCCTGCTTGTAATTTCCTGACTTGTACTTTTGATGGGCAAGGGTCATTAGCATGTCCTCATTTGCTGAATCAAAAGAATATGTGATCATCGTGTGAGCAAATGACATATGGCCAAATCCAAGAAGATATGTATAAAAAGAAGAAACTTTACATAATTCAAAAGCCATTAAATAGAATTGAAAAGAGGGATAAAGACCACGAAATACTAAGGAAAAAGGGGGGAAAAAGCCAAATGTGTTACTTACACAAAAATTCAATTAGATACCTAGAATTTGAAACAGTCCATTCAACACCCAATCAAACTTTTCATAACTATTTTTACCAATTAACACCATTTTTCATGTTTTATAACATGGAAAAAGCAGCCTACTACTGCTTTACGGTGTTTGGAGAAAGTAAAAATTCAATCATATATTGCCTCATCCAAGTCAGCAAACAAAATAAACAACGCAAGTAACAAAAATAGTCATAAAAAATATAATTGCATATTAAATTTACCACTTAAAAAATTGGATACCAAATTAAATTTTTATGCAGAATTCGAGTGCTAAATTTTACATTTACCCATTAAAAAACAAAGTTGTAAACTAAAAAACATAGAAACACTTCAAATTTTCTTCCTCCAACAATTTATAAGTGCACATCCTTAGAGGAACCATATTACATCTATCTTATTAATTGTACCACATAAATTTTCTCAATCATTTGAAGAGCTGAAATTTATGAGACAGCAAGTAAACATGCACAATCAATTCACAGGGTACTGATATAGTGATATTACACATCTCCATGAATAATCAGGCAAAATTGGTATTTGTAACTAAAATTTTCCCACCATGTCCCACCTATTGTCCTTTTCTACAAATTACAAAAATTACAATTCTAATGCAAATGCTATAAAACTTTATAACACTTAGTCCAGCCACACCCATTATCTTTCACGTCCACTCAAGATGCTTACCAAAATCATCAAAAACAATCCAGCATGCACTTTCACATTCCAATAATGGGCATCGCATTAGTACAAGAGAAGCACATAAAAACATTGAACAACAACAAACTACACAATTAAGCATCAAAGTGTGGCATGAGGCTGAGTAACTGGGGCCAGCTGTCCGGACTGAGCCAGCCAACAAGCCAGTCAGATGGCAGCAGCTGCGGCTGCCCTAAAGTTGACAGGGGATGCCAAAAACTTGCTAATTTATATTTATATTTATATTTATATAGATATTAGCTTCCCTTTACCTAAAGTTTCTCCAAGTTGTGTATTTTAAAGGAGTTTATCATCTGAGACAGGTTGAGCCAAAGCATGTAGTTATAATTATAATCCCATGTTATTTGCATTATGAACTATGTCAGAGCATATCCTGCAAAGTAGCCTCTAAAAGGATGTATGTATTTATCAAAAAAAAAAAAAACCTGTTCACTGGTTATAACGTAAATAATTTACACAGATATAATACTTTACACATGCATCACATGTATTTTGCACTCCTTCATTGCTAATCAAGGTTAGGAAGCAATCAACAGATTGTAAGTAGTGAAATTTTAGTCATCACTCTCTAAGGTAATCTTACAAGCAGTTGATGTCCATCCTAATACTTTCTCAATGAGGGAAGCACCCCGCCACGAGAAACTACACATCTGACAAGCACAATCTCATTCAAGCATGCTCAGATACAACAAACTCTGAACTATGCAGACTGATTTAAAGATGATATACTTAAGCTAGCTATTCAATAACACAGCAGACACTGCAAACCTTAACCTGTCAGATAGGTGTGAGATCTTTTAGTCGCACACAAATCATACTTGCCTGTTTGCTTCCTTGTAATATTAATTCCATTACAGTATTATTTATTATGAAAAGCTATTACGGTGTTTAATTGATCAAAATAATAATTCCATAAGCAATCTTAATTAAAAAAATTAAAAACACATTGATTAGCCCTTTATCACTCAAATTTATGAATAGTAACTCAGCACTAAAATTGATTTTCCCCAAAATACCCTTCTTTAAATTAAAGAAAAAATTAATATATGAAAATAAAATTACAGCTCTATTCCACATCTATTCCATTCTTAAATTATAGCAATTCCATCACAAATTTATTTATTCAGTGAAGCGAACAAACAATTTGCATCTATACAAAACCACAGGCAGTCCATTTTTTTCACATCCACACAGATACTTGAATAACACACCGTTCAGTGTGCAAATTCTGATATCTAACCAGATTTTATACCTCCATCTCATCACCAAGAAGATGAGCTCATGTCCCAATTCCATCGCAATTCTTATTTACCAAGCCCACCCCATCCAATCAACTACCTATCAACCATAGGATCACAACACCAGGAAGCAGCTCTGATTCAATTGAATAAAAAGTAGTGATTTTTTTTTTTTTTGGTGGGGTGAAACGAACAAAAAGTAGTATGCGAAAACCCTAAAACTAATAATCGATACCTTACTTTAGCACAAACCACCCATAAGCAGTTACGATCTCCTAAAATCCACAAAGAAAATATTGCAATCAGTTTCAATTAACATCAAACCCTACAGCAACATCTGCATTAATCCAACCAGCTCAAAGCACGATCCTTTCCATAACTCAATAAATTAATCGATATCACACATATACATAAGGATATATCAAGACGATCACTGAATTCGATGAAAGATTCAAACCCTAAATTATACATCTTATCCAATGAAATAAACGATAAAATAACTGTGTGTGTGTGTGAGAGAGAGAGAGAGAGGAACCTTCGCGAGAGGAGTCCGAGGGCTGTGAGAGTTTGAGATTGGAAGCAGAAGCTGAAGTCGAAGAGGAAGCTATCTCTGATTTTAAAGACAGCGTCTCGTTCCCATACGGCAGAGAAGTTATTTGAAGTTGCTGTTGCTGCTGCTGGTTATGGAGTCTCGGATCAGTTTGCAGCGACAGCATTGCGACGGCGATGACGATAACAACAACGATCTTATACTTTATCCACCACGAAATCAGATCAAAAAGCCCTAATGTGCTAAAGAATTCTCGAGGAAAAAAATAAAAAGGAAGGAAGAGAAACAGAAATCTCTGGAGAAAAAACGCACACACTTCTCTCTCCTCTCTGTTCTTTCCTGTTATGGTTTATATGGGTTTCTTTTTTAAAGAAAATAAAAAAAGAAAAAAACAATATTTTGGTAATAGAATAGGAATTTCTAGAGACGCGACGCACCAAGAAAAGGAGATTCTACTGTGCTGTCGACAGCACTATTTAGTCGTAAAATTAAAATATGTATTTAAATATTAATTATTTTAATAATTTAATTACGATTCGATATGATATGATTAGTTTCGTTAAAATTAATAATAAAATCATAAATTTCTTATAAATAAAGAATATTGTTTGTATATCGTATTTTCTTAAAAAATTATATAAAATCAAATTATGAAAGAAAAATTATAAAGATAATGCGCACCTCGAAGGTGCGATATAATTTTATTTTTTAAATTACATGAGTATGGCATCTTCAAACCTGTATCGCACTCTCGACGAGTATACTCATTGAAAAACTTGTATCACATATTCAATGTGTGGTTATTTTTAAAATTTTTCACAATAAATCATTATATCTCGCCTCAAGATATGATACACATATAAAAACTTTATATTTGCTCTTCAACATATGATATAACAATGATATTTTGATAATTTATATTTATATAATTTTTTTATAAAAACAATAGATATATATTACATCCCCATAAATAACTAAAAATATGCTCTTTTAGTTTTTATTTTACTTGTTTCTTTAGCTTAATCTTGTATGTCTTTTGTAATGGATTTGGTTTAGATCATCCAATTAAAAATTGAAAATTTTTAATATATTTTTATACTAATTTTTTGGATAATTAAATTAATAATAATACTTTAGGCAGATGGTAACGATTCGGTGGCGAACGGTTAAAATTCCCTCTACAAAACACCAATGTTGGCCACGTAAATTTCTTTTTGTTTCGGAAGATCTGGACGGATGATATTTAAAGCGGACCGCTGAGATCATGTGATCCGCGCAGCATACTATAGTTTGCTCTTTCGGAAATAAAGGGCACGCGTATCAAAAACACTGCGTAGATAAAGATGGTTGGTGAGAGAAACGTGGAATAAAGACATCTGGTGTCATTCATATTCAACTCCGTGTTAAATTAGGTTAGGTTTTAGGATCCGAAGAATACCATGGGCGAGGGACATCAATAACCAGTCGTATGGAATCTTCTTTTTTTCATCCTTTTAAATAGAATCAAATGAATGAAAAAGTAATAAATTCTATGGCTACAGGTGTCATGGTCTTAGACATGTCCTATCTGAAATAGGTTGATAATTTTTATTACCATTTACACATATTTAATCAACTTTAATATGTGAAATATTATCATGAATAAAAAATAAATACAACAAATTGAATCTATAGTTAAATTTAGATAATTAAAATATTGAGTGTCGCATAGAAATTATCATACTCTATTTTGTTTATATTTGTATTTATCTACTTTATTCTCTTTGTAAACAATCTAAATGCATAATATTTGAATCTTAATCTTAATTTTTTTTTATATATTCTGCAATGACAATTAACTAGGGGACTCTTCTTCTTATATCTACAAATGCAAATGGGTGAGTCGATATATTCGAATTCCCACTCCCCAGTTGTAATGGTAAACAAAAAGAAAAAATTCATCCGACTCACTAACAGTCCGTTTACTTAACATAAATAGTTATTCATTCCCTTTTCGTTTGACGTAAAATTGATATTACGGTGTTCACTTAAAGAATGGCAATTCATAATAAATTGGTATTACGTAATGATGAATAGTAATTTATGTCTGTAACCGAATTGGCATTCAATGGTCTATTTTTTAACTTTATTATAAATACATCTATCTTAAAAATAATACTTATATAATATCCTCTCTCTGTAATAAATATAAGAGGCATTATAGATATTTTATCTTTTATTATAATAATTACTTGTTTTACTTTTTACACCAAGTGAACATTGTAATAGTCACCACAACTCTATTATATTCTCTTTCAATTGGAATTTAATTCTCTCCTTATTCTATTCAACGAAGTGAACAGGCTGTAAAAAACCCTACGGGTTGAGTTTAAACAATAATAATATGATTCTATATTTTGGGGTAGATCACGGGTCATAATGACCCGATAGGACACCCAATCTATCAAATTAAATATAATTTAAAAGAAAATAATAAAATAAAAACTCAATGTTAATTAAAAAAGAATCCCTAAGTCTTGTCCATTTGCATTTCTCCTTCACAACTCCACTCCTTAATCCCTCCCCTCCGTCAAGCGAGTCAAGCCACAAGAGTTGCGCCCTTTCTGTGATCTATAGAAATCCTTCTAATAGGCTTCGATGGCATTCTTGATAAATGATAATCTTTAACTATGAGGTAAGCTTATGCCCACGGACTTAAAAAATTGGAAATTATAAAACAGATCACTGAAGGCTGCAGCGGTTGGATGAACAAATTTTATTCTTGCTAATAATAGTTTTCTATTTTTGCCGGCCTGTGATTTTCTTACATACAAATTTTTCCCTATCTATATTGGAAGAATTACTTGTTAAGCTTTCGTTTAAAAACAAAAGTTCATTAATGAAGGAGCAACGTGAAACGAGATTTTTCTTTCATTTTTTTTTAATTTAAATTATTATATGGAATTGAGTGTAGTGAATTATGTTGAAAAAATCTAATGAGGTCCTAAAAACTATTCTGCAATGAAAGTGCATGCTTGATTAAGAAAGATGTGAAATTATTTGAAGTGCTAAAGCCAATAAAAAGAAAAAAGAAAAGAGACAAAACATAATTAGGTCAACGAAACAAGACGGATCAAGACTAAAACCCTATAAAGGAGGGTTTGGGCATTATAAAAAAAAACCTATCAGTTCTCGAATCGAGTTTGATGCAATCCTATAGGAAACAAAGGCGAGTTTAGATTTTATATAATCGGTTCCAATCATGCTCCAATGGCATCCTTCATCATGATAATAAAATCTGTTACAATTTGTAAAAAATGAAAATTGACATTTACATGGAAATACATTTCATACTTTATACAACTTCCTTTTTGGTATTTTAAGTACTAACTTTTATTTAGTTTCTATTATATTCTTTTGTCTTTTAGTAAAAATATATGTATTATACATATATATAATTTTGCCCAGTAAGAGAAATGAGAAGAGGAAAGCGAAGCAAATCATCAATTTTTGTTTTTTTGACATAAATATGGGATTAATCAACTTTTGTAAAATAGGCAATTAAGTTCCTAATCTTTATAATTGATCAGTTTTATGCCGCTAAGTTTTTGAGCATTCATTTGGACCTGCTATAAGGCGTTAAAACTTTTGCAAATGTTTATTGAAAAACAACATTAAATGATAATAAATATATACACAATGGCCAATATATATATATATATATAATATATACATACATACATATTTCTCTCTCACTTCTCTTCATCTTTGGCCAATAAATGGTTTATTTTTCTTCTTTACTATATTGAAAAAAGAAATTAAGCATGCTAATCGGGTCCAGGACCAAAAAAATTTTAAAAAATGAAAAATAAAGGAAAATTTGACAAAGAAAAATATAAATAAAAAACAAACCCACATGAATCAATGGCAAATCTTGATTTTTTTTTTCTTTAAATTGTATAAAGATGACAAATCTATCAATAAACCCATAAAAACAGCAAAGATTTAAAAAAAAAAAAGATTAAGAAACAAAAAGATCCTCCATTGACGTCCTCTTTCTAGAAGCCCTATAATGCTCTTTATAAGATATCTTGAATTTTAACTAGACATAGGCACGGTTCGGATCGGTTTCGGACAGAATCGAAACCGACGGATGTGGAACCAGAACCGGAACCGCCAGAGCTGGGGCGGTTCGCGGTTCCACAGAACCGCCGGTTCTGACAATTCCGGTTCCAGCTCCATGTGAATCATGAATCAAGTTTTTTTTTTTTCAATAAAACAAACCCGGTCCCTACCCCACCCCCCCAAACCCCAAAATCATTATGTGTGTGTGCGTTTGTGTGTGTGTGTTTTTTCTTTTGGCGGGTCGAAACTGATGGAACCTTCGGTTCAGCGTAGACGAACCGCTGGCAGGTCGTTCGACGGTTCATGACCGTCTCCAACGGGACGGTTTTCGGATACGAAACCGTCAGGGACAGTTAAGAACAGTTCGCGGTTCGAAACCACGTGGTGATGTCTTTAGACAACGGAAGAAAATAAATTGGGATTTAAGTTTATAAAGGTTATGACAGTGATCAAGTTCAAACTTTTATCTCAAAAACTTCGAGCAATCCATGGATTTGAGTAGATTTTCCACTTGCACTTCCTCTACGAATCTTCTATTATTGCGTAGAAAGATCCTCTTTCCATTTCTCCAATTATGTCTTCGACTAAACATTTTAAATTTCACTTTCATCAAACTTATTAGACAATTCGTCCGCGTCCGCAAAAGTTATAACCGCGTCACAACAGGAGTGCGTTAAGTATGGTACAATACACTTAAAGTTTGTCAAGGTAATTAATTAGCATGATTTACCAAAATTTAGATATCATTCGCAATATTAATCATTTTATTATATATGGTACATCAAGTATAATATATATAATGCATAAGTATTATATATAGTGATAATGGTGGTGTGAATGGTAGTGTTTTAATGATAATAATGTGGTGATGGTTACAAATAGGGAAAAGAATGATTAAACCAAGCTAACCTATAAATTAAACCAAATGTATGATTTTTTGTGGTAATTTGGTTTAGAACATTCACAAAATTGAACGGTATAACATTTTTGTGGTTGGATTGGACGAATAAACCAAGCAAAATCATTTTAGAAAATTATAATAATGTTTTATTTATTATTATTTTGTTATTCCTTTTTTATTTCGAACATTACACTAAAAAGAATTTTTAGCCTACATTTTTCAAAATATATATTGATTTAAGTTTTATGACCATAATTTAGAAATTATGTAGACGTATGTGTTCATAAGAGATTTGAAATTTATTAGTTACGCAAAGGTTTACACCATCGACCTTTTATACAATATAAATACTAGCACTTCATTATATAATAATTGAAATGATTTTTAGGAGTTAATATAGCACTTATTCTATTGTCCATTATAGTTATCCATAAATTTAAGCCTTTCAATAACTATTATGAAACGAAAGCAAGACTTTTCATATGAGATTTCATATTATACAATATACTTTCCCACATTATAAAATATGATACAAATTGGAAACCCAATCAGACCAATTTGAACCAATGGTAGTTTTATGATTTTTTTTTTTTTAAAGAGTCTATTCTAATCGTACGGATTACCGAATCACTTGTTTATTGCACGACTTTGGAGGTAAGATGTTGGAAATATTTCTCTTTAAGTGATATGGATTCTAGTTGATAACACTTTCTACTTGAAACAAAGAGAAGTTACAGATACTTTTTTAAAAATTTTTCTAATAAATCGTTTATTAAAAAATAGATATAAATAAAAAAAATTGACAATTCTTATAAAAAGATCAAATATATTAAATATAGATAAATATAAATATAAATCGGATATATTTACGCATATCTTTTTGATACAAATATAAATACAAATGAAAAACAGATTATCCAAACAGACCCAGAGAGTTTGGTTAGTGGAGCAAGTTCACAACCAAAAAAGATAGTAGTAAATGGTAATATAGAATTGGCCTTTCTCAACATCAATCAAGGTTTCTAGGTAGTTAATTGTTAGCTTAAGATTAAGTAGTTAATTAATAAATAGAAAAAATATAGGTACTAAGTTAACTCTTCTTAATTTTAGATTGTCAATTATAAAATTGGACAAAAATCAAATACCGAATATGGCATTGACCTTTTTAAGAAATAATAAAACAAGGCAAAAAAGTTATTGTCATTCATTTTATAGGTTATGAGATCAAGATGTTCTCTTTTAATAACCTTAACCCATAAGTTCAAAAAGAAAAAACCTTAATCTTAGTGTAGGTTCCACAAAGAATGTCAAAACCTAAACCAAAATTGTTGTCACATATTTTAATGTTAATTGCCTTTTACGAAAGTCCCAAAACTAAGGTCGTAAACACCAAATCAGACGCATTTTAAAACTTGGGCTTGGCTTATTTAAAATTATAAGCTCAAATAAAGCTTTTTATCAAATATAAAATTTAAGCTTAAGCTTAGTTTGTTTAGTTAAATAAGCTTTATTTCCAACTCAAGCTTGACTCATTTACAAACCATTTATAAAGCCTAAAATTAAAACTCGAGCTTGACTCGTTTAAATAACTCATTTCCCATTTTTTTTCAAACTTAAAAATAATATATAAAAGTTGTTAAATATATATAGATATGTATTAAGCAAAAATTAGTTTTGTTTTCTAAATTATATATTAATATATAAAAAATATAAAACATGATCTTATTAATGAGTCTACTTGTGAATTTGTTTATGAGCCAGCTTGCGAGCTGAATTTAAATTCAAGCACAACTCGTTTAGATAAACGAGCTTTATCTTAGACTTGAGCTGAGCTTGTTCACTAAATGAGCTCAAGCTTTGCCAAGCTTGAAGCGAACCGAGCTGGAATAGCTCGAGAGCAGTTTGGTTAGTTTGTAGCCCTACCCAAAACAGAGCCAGTATAGAACCACAATAACCATAGTACTCACTCTACAGCTATGAATCTGCATCTGCATGGTCAACCCATCCTATCATTGCTTCTATTTCTTGTACAGAAACCAAAGAGAGGTTGACTAAAAGCCTGCCACGCCTGGTGATTGTTAGCATTACCAGATGCATGGTTGACGTCTGATTTAACATACTTATAATTCTCTCAACACATTCATTTCAAGTATGAGCAAACAATTTATGGGCAAACTATCCAGAAAGAAGTGAAATATTTATAGACACGTAATTGGCAAAGGAAAACTTCAACCCTTTTTAAGCTTTCCTTTCACAGAATTAAGAAGAAAAACATGATGTCTACATATAGCAATTGATTTATGACATCATATTGTGACTGGTGTCTGAATAAATTGCGTATGCAGTGAAACAAATCCAAATAAGTATTGGAAGAGATGTCTAGGGACTTGTCCTGACCATCTTTTGCAGCTGCTTCAAGGAAGTTCAACCCTTGCACTGAGCAGACAGAGAAGATTCCTAATTCATAAACGGATGACGAGACAAGTAAAGAATCACTCTTACAGATTTCATTTGAATAAAATATTATTTGATGGCATTCTTATGAAAAAAGCATATGATTTCCTCGGAATGTTTAGACTTGCCTCAACCTTAGTTGATAATGTCTTTGACAATTTATGCACTCTGACATGCTTCTGTACAATTTATCTGTTGATACCTATAGTTATGCTCCTTCAATGGACTTACTGCATGTTAATAAGTTTGGCATCAGAGACTGCTAAGGATTTCCCTGTTATTATAAGAATGATAACCAAAAACATGTTTTTAGAACAGTGATATGCAGATAAGTAAATCAAGTGAGTTTAGTAAAAAAGACCTACCTTAGCATCGGAAGACTTCAACCCCAAGACAAATTGTAAGAAGAGAATCACAGGAAACCCAAGGTCTTTCAGTTGAACTTAGGTATGGGCACCCTGTGATGTGATCTTCTGTAAGCTAAATTAATTTTGAAAGCATGTCCAGAAACAAGAAGCCAATTGCCATAGAGTGTCATAATCCTTACTACATGTTCCAACAAACTCATGATCTCTCCAAGCTACTGACAAGCGACAAAGCGGTGAAAGCTGGTCTATTGCCCACTATAATGTTTATATATGAAGGACTAGTTCAGTATTCCAAATGTTATAACGTGCTTGCTATATCACACATCACAATCAGCCTGCATCTTCCAAGTCTGGATTCTAATTCACATGAGGAATGATAACTTGCGCTGCAGTATTGCAGAGAGAATACGATACGGCAAAAGATCCGCATTTCATGTCACCTTGAACTGCAACATCTGTCTGAATCTTTTACTTGCAAAAAAAAAAAAGTCATTGCATACTCCATTAACGAACCTTTCTGCAGTAACTTGCCGAATCCAGACCGCCCAGCACATCAGCAGACAAGCAGTTTCATAGCAAAATTTTCACTTTTAGTTCTTTTGGACAGCAGTATGGCTCCAGTGCCTTAGCACCAGATCAATAAGGCTCTCGTAGGTCCACCTACTATTTCGTGGTGTTTCAGATTTGAGAGAATTGTAGACATCTTCACAACATTTTAAAAAGTGCCCCTTCCGAAATGCTCTGAGAACAAGAGGATCAGTTTCCATTTCCACTGGTCTATAAAGAAATCTCAGCCTCCTCCACGTGGTTAAAATCCCACTCCCCTCAAAGCCCACCCTCTTGGAATCGAATAAAACTCCAACAGTCACTATATCAGGTTTAACATTTTCAACAGGGAACTCATAAAACAACATTCTAAGGTGCTTAAAATCTCTCATCTTCAAGTAGGCTAGCAACATAATGTTTATAAGTGATGGACTCATTGGAGCTTTCGCTTCATCCATTTCCTGAATAACAGAGTGCATGCCTTTTTTACTTAACAAGCATGCATGAGAAAGAAGGCGCAAGCACCAGCATAGATTATTACAATCACTTGCAGTGTGATTCAGTCCCAATTCTTCTAATCTTGAAAACATACGGTTGTCTATGTAAGCCTCAGCTAATTTTCTAATTGTATCCTCTCTCAAGGCCACTTTTGATCTTAAAACCCTCCTATAAGCTTTGTCCATCTTATCAAGAATCCCAAAGGTTGCATATGCCTCAAGCATTGAAATCAAAGTAGATGGCTGCAAATACATTTTTTTAGAAAATAGGGTTTGATGAATCTTTTCCATTTTTTGAAGCAACCCTGCACATGCAAAATTGCGGATAAGCAAATTATAAGTTACATGATCAGGAGGACATCCATCCAATTCCATCTCTTTCACACACTTGCCCATTTCATCATACATTTTGTGCTTTCCATATGCTCGAATCAAGCCATCATAGGTATCTGTATCTGGGCCTAATTATTTTCCCTCATCTCATTTAGAAAATAAAATGCATCATTGAAGTTTCCTTTGTTGGCAAAGCCATGGACTATTGAATTGTATATCTCCAAGGAACATCTCAATTCGACTTTTTTCATATCTTGAAAGGTTGCAACAGCTTCTTCCATCAAACCTTCATCACATAACAATCTTACAATTTTCCCATAGTTGGATTGTTGATTCTTGAGGGTTTCAAAAGCTTCCACATGTCAAATACCTATTGAACAATGAACAAAAGTTTTATTCTACTGGTCAATCATTTATGTTAGTCGACAAGCATTACATTCAGACAATATAAGTTTACTAGGAACACCAAAATAGAATAGACAATGCCAGCCCAATATGGGTTTTTCATCATCAAATGAACTCCTCTCAGCTTTGACTAAAATATACTAACTTGGAACACAAATTGAGTTAAAAAGAGCTGGGAACTCTACTACTAAAATATCAAATTGAGTGTGCACGTATGTTACATAGATAAAGAGAAACCGCAAAGGACTTTCAGGCCAAAAAACAAAAAAAAAGTCTACTGAAAGATCTGGGACATTTTCATTGCAAAAGAAGCCCCACATATCATACACAACCGTACCAAACTACCCATATCAGAATACAAGAGATTTGATGGCCAAAAAGGAAAAAAAAAAAAGGGATTACAAGATATTTTCCCCCCAATTAAAATTGACCCAGAGATGTCACAAGTTGTGAATACATATCTCAAAAAAAAAAGAGAAACAAAGAATACCTGGGGTATTAAATGAGATCTTGAAGAATGCTTCAGCAATTTGATGACAGCCCAAAACTGGTCTTCGCTCCAATCATCATCATCTCTGAGAATTTGCAAGGGACAAGAACCCTTCTTGCTGAGCTTCTGGTGTAAAGACAGAAGCCTCTGTTGTTCGTGATATTTCTCAACTAGAAGGGCTGTTTGCTGCACGGAATTTCTTCGTGCAGCACTATGCTTTTGATGGTTTTGCCGAAGAGGATTACAAGAAAATAAATAGAGCCATTTGGGTTCATTGAGTACTTGAACTTTGGTGGCATTTCTGGAAGTTGGAGGTGAAAAAACACTAGTTCTGATGTTTTTGTTGCTATTTCTCGATCTGAGATACATACTTCCACAACTGGACACATTGAGTGTGCTCTCCATCCCCTCCCTCTCTTCCCCCTCACCCTCCGTGGTATAATATATCGCTCCCTAGTAAGTGTTGCAAGCAATAGATACTCTTTTGTGATCAAAGAGAAGGCTTCAATGAGTTTAGAAGTTGATTTAGCTGCAAAAAGAATAGCTTTTAGACATGAAGAATTAACCTTCAGTATCTATAACAAACTCGAAATCTTAATAGACACCTCTGGTTCCCATCTGCTTCATTACATCCAAAAAGTGTATCATAGCAGCATACAATAACATATAGCTATTTCAATTGTCATAGAACTGCTTAGTCTTTCCCAAAAGTAGCAAATATAACAGGGATGGCGATACATGAGATTTAGGGCCTATTTGGTTCATTGTTCTAGTATAGTTTTAGCATTGTTTTGGTGTCAAAAAGATATTAAATCGATACTGATATGATACCAATAAAAAACTAACAGTTTTATTCATAAAATAATTAAACCAAACCGATACTGAACCAATACCTAACCAATATAAACCAGATACTTAACAATCCAAACAGACCCTTAAGCAGGACCCTTATTTTTAATACTTCCACATCTCCAATATTTTCCATGATACATAAACTCGTGAATACAAATAGCCCAGAAGTTCTCGAATAATCTTCATATTTTCTTACCAATGCTAATGCATTTGAAAGCTTATCACACTACTTTCCGCATCAACGTACGTTAAAGAAAACTCCCAAAAAAATAAATAAATAAAGGCAGACCCAATCACACTTGGTAGACTGTTGTAATACAAATTCAATATCTATCCAAACAATCTTTTAGTTTAATAGAGTACATAGCTGCAATTTGACTAACTGTCATCAAGCACATTATCCACTCTACATAAAATCATGTATTCCCAAGAAATCACTTGGTAGGATTCGAATCCCCAGCTCATTGAAACAGTCTAATGCAACTGAACCTACCAGGTTTAGTCTAGGTCCGGTCAATCACCCTACCATTAAATTCGTCTTCTTGAACTCTCACAGTCGAATTCAACCGCCAGATGAATTCAGGACACTTCAGTAGACTTTTATAAAAGTTGTCATTAAAAACCACTATACCGCACAATAGCCAAACAATTATCACGACACTGTGCAACAGGCAAACCTAATTTCTAGATAACTATTGACCCAGTACACACTATGTAAGATAAGCATAGATTCATTGAAAATTGTCATAGGTTGAACTGGATAGTCACATAAGACACCAAAAACTAGCAATGGTCTCTTGAACTTACATTATTTAATTGTTCGTGAAGAAGAAGATGGGCGCATGACTGTTGCTGCAGTTTGAACCATCTCCCATCAGTACATATGCTTTCATAGGATGAAGTCGAACACAAATGATAATCCCTTTATAATTTATAAGGGGTATTTTTGGAATGTTGCGTCAGAATATCATATAGAAAAAATTTGTTGTGTAAAATAAAATTTAATTATTGACTTTTTTTTCTCCCAGATTAATTGTTCACCATTATTAAGTATGTACCTGTGTCCTCCCATAATTTAGTTAGATTTAATTTATAATATTTATTTTTATTAAAATAGTTTACTATGCACCCATAGACTAACATGTGTATATATATGCAAAATAAAAAAAAGGAGAAAATTTGTTGTGTAAAATAAAATTTATCCATTATCCAATACATTGTAGGATAATTTGGTCACGTACACTCAATCCATCAGCTAAATCCCTTTCAAGCGTCATTCGCTGGTTTAATTAGATTTAATCTATAATATTTATTTAGGTTGATTCCAAATAACTTACCAGTATTTATGCACATTAACCGACCTAAGTTATTTATTTTGACAAATAACTAATTTGTAATACATTTATTACAAAGAGAGGATAATTATAAAGATATTATTTTCAAAACATTTTACATAGTAGCAATTCATTATGAGTTATTATTGAAATGAATGAATAGCTATTCATATCAAGTGAACGAACTATCTGTTTTGCTTCTAGACTCTAACCCACCGATGAACCTTTTTTGAAACACACTTCTTTTCTTCATCTAACCTACCAAAACAACAAAATCTCTTTATCGTCACTCATAAACCCTTTCGATAGATGTTAATATCTAATCATTTAAGGGAGTTCCATCGTCTTTATAGACGATAAACTGTTGCTGTTGGTCTTGCAAGGGTTGTTGCCTCTTGGGCAGAGGTCTTCATAGGATCATTTTTTGATATGAATTGAATCTGCTCCTACTCTTTCATCTTCTTTACGTCACAATCATGAAACACCAATTTCAACAATAACACCATAAACCCTAGTTTTGATTTAAAAGTGTTAATTGGATTCCAAAGTATCACTCTGCTTGGTCCCTTTAGCCCTTAATTCTAAAACCTTGCCACCATTTTCATTTCATTTTGTTCCCTTTTTTTCGTGTTTATTGGATTTTTCTTTTTAATATATTTCCTATTTTATATACACACACATTTATGAGGATGTAACAATTGGAAAAAAACATAAAAAAAATATGCAAGATCCTAAAAGTTACAATAGTTAATATCTTAAAACTGTATATTAAAGATACAATTTTAGGTGTTTGTCATAAATCATAAGTGTGTGTGTGTATATATATATATATCTTATAAATACGTTTCATAAAATCATAAAATTCAAGTTATATTTGTTCCACCTGTTTGTACTTGGCTAAATAGGAGAGATTTTGTTGTTTTTAAATGAAAAAAGAAGTGTGTTTGACTTTTTCTTCTACACTCACATGACTATCATGTGACTAAATAATGGTTCTTTTTAACAAGAAAAAATGGAGTATATCACAGATTAGTTATTTGTTAAGAAAAAAAAAACTTAAGTCATTTTTTTATAATTAACTCTATTTATTTTTTATCAAAATAGTTCACTATGCACCCCATAGACATGTTTATATATGTGTAGAATTTAAAACAAAAAGTAAAAAAAAAAAAAAAGGAACGAGAGAGACAGAGAGAAATTGTTGTGTAAAATAAAATTTAATTGTTATGTAAAATAAAATCTATCCATTATCCAGTACATTGTGGGACAATTTGATCATGTACACCCAATCCATGAGCCAAATTCCTTTCAAACATCATTGGCCACTCTAATTAGATTTAATCTATAATATTTATTTGGGTTAATTACAAAAAAAAATTTGTATTTTTGTAATTAATTGATCTGAGTTATTTATCTTGACAAATAACTGATTTGTAATACACTCTGTTTTGTCCTGCAATCACATGATAGTCAAGTAACTATAAAAGATACATACTGCCTTTGACTCATTAACAAACTTTATTTGAAACACACTTCTTTTCTTCATATAGCCTACCAAAAATACAAAATCACTTCATCATCACTCATAAACCCTTACAATAAATATTAATATCTTATCACTAGAGGGAATTCTATCATCTTTGAAGACGATAAGCTGTTGCCGTTGGTCTTGCAAGGGTTTTTGCCTCTTGGGAAAACGTCTCCATAGGACCATTTCTCAATTTGAAACGAATCCACTCCTACTCTTTCATTTTCTTCACAGCCACAATCATGATCACTAATTCCAACAATAACACCATAATCCTGGCTTTGATTTTAATAATGTCGATTAGATTCCAAAGTGTCACATCACTTGGTCCCTTTAGCCATCAATTCAAAAACCTTGGCGCCATTTTCATTTCATTTTCTTCCATTTCTTTTGTGTTTATTGGATTTTTCTTTTTAATATATTTCCTATAATATATAGATATATATATTTTGTTGGGGTGTAACAGTTGGAAAAAAAAATAAAAATATATGCAAGATCTAAAAGTTACAGTAGTTAATATCTTAAAACTGTATATTAAAGATACAATTTTAGGTGTTTCTCATAAATCATAAATATATATATCTTGTAAATACGTTTCATAAAATCATAAAATTGAAGTCATATTTTTTCATCTCTTTGTGTTTTTAAATGAAAAAAATAAGTTTGTTTAGACTTTTTCTTCTATAGTTACTTGACTATCGTGTGACTAGATAACAATTTTTTTTTACGAGACAAAATAAAGTGTATCACATATCAGTTATTTGAAAATAAAAATCTCAAGTCGATTAATTGCAAAAGCGCCAAAACACAGGTAAGTTTTTTTTTTTTTAATTAACCTTATTTATTTTTATCAAACAGTTCACTATACACAAAATGAAAGAGAGAGGAAGAGAGAGAGAAATTGTTGTGTAAAATAAAATTTATCCATTATCTAGTACATTGTAAGACAATTTAATCACATATACCAATCCATTAGTCAAATCTCTTTCAAGCATCATTCGCTGGTTTAATTAGATTTACTCTATAATATTTATTTGAGTTAATTACAAAAAAACTTACTCGTGTTTTTGCGCTTTTACAATTAACTGACATCAGTTATTTATTTTGACAATAATTGACTTGTAATACACTCGTTTTGTGCATTCACATGATAGTCAAGTGAATATAAGAGATACATACTGCCTTTGACCCATTGATGAACTTTATTTGAAATCACTTCTTTTTTTCATCTAACCTACTAAAACAACAAACTCTCTTCATCGTCACTCATAAATGCTTGCGATAAATATTAATGTTTGATAATTGGAGGGAGTTTCATCATCTTTGTAGACAATAAGCTGGTCTTGCAAGGGTTTTTGCCTCTTGAGCGGAGGTCTTCATAGGATCATTTTTCGGTTTGAATCGAATCCGCTTCTCCTCTTTCATCTTCTTCATAGTCACAATCATGAATCACCAACTCTAACGATAACATTGTAAACCCTGATTTTGATTTCAATAGTGTCAATTGGATTCTAAAGTGTCACTCTGCTTGGTCCTTCTAGACCTCCATTCCAAAACCTTGTGCCATTTTCATTTCCTTTTCTTCCATTTTTTTGTGTATGTTGGACTTCTCTTTTTAATATTTTCCTATTATATATATATATATTTTTTTTTTTGGTGTGACGGTTGGAAAAAAATTTAAAAATATGCAAAAACGATCCTAAAAGTGATGGTAGTTATTATCTTAAATCTATATATTAAAGATACAATTTTAGGTGTTTGTCATAAATCATAAATATATATATATATTATAAATACCTTTATAAAATCTTAAAATTCAAGTCATATTTGTTTCATCTCTTTGTATCGAGCTGAATGAAAGAGATTTTGGTGTTTTTAAATGAAAAAAATAAGTGTGCTTGGACTTTTTCTTCTATAGTCACGTGACTATCATATGACTAGATAACGATTTTTCCTTTTGTGGGACAATACAGAGTGTATCACAGATTAGTTATTTGTTCATACAAATCTCAGGTCGGTTAATTGCAGAAACACCAAAATAGATGTTAATTTTTTGTAATTAACCTTATTTATTTTTATCAAAATAGTTCATTATGCACCCATTCATTTGAGATATCAATATTTTGAGTGGATAAAAATAGTATCAATGTTATATTAAGTGAGTCATTTAACATGTTACTAACGATTTGCCACTAACAATGTTAATAATGTTTAGCTACACGCCACATGCTAGCATAAGGACCATCTTCTTCCTTACTTCCCTTTGTCTCTCTATCATCCCCTCCTTCTCTATCTAACTCCTCTCCATCAAACAACTTGTTTAACTAAATCCATCCCTACTATCTTCATAGCCAGCCTATATGTATGAACCAACCTAAAGTCAAAACTCAATTTGCGAGCCCTCAAAACAAACATCAACATGACCAAGTAGAATCAGGCTGTGCTTACACCTAAAGGATACCTTATGGATTTGGATTAGGTCCAAGTGGGTCAGACGTAGCATTGATGTTGTGGTTTGTGTGGTGTTTATGAATGTGTTAGTGTTGCATTTGAAGTACGAAGCTTTAACGGTTACTCATGGTAATGGTTATTGGTTAAGTTCGATATTGTCTATGGGTGTAGTTACAGGTTCAATGAAGATGGTGATGGGTGATTGTTGATGGTGAATTGATGGCTTTTTGGGTAATGGAGGCCGAGTTTGATGGGATTTTAGATGAATGGGTTTTTGTGAAGGGTGTTTGTTGATGATTTTGGTGATGGAAAGTAGCGTTCAAGTTGATGTTCGAGGTGGTTTGTTGGTAGATGTAGCTATGTTGGTTGTCTAGGTTTGTTGAGAGAGAATGGGTTAGAGAGAGAAAGAGAAGAGAGAGAGAGATGCCAAGTAGAGAAGATGTACAGTGAGAATAAAACACCATTAATGGTATTAGTGATACCTTAAATGATTCATTTAAAAAACATTGGTATCTTTTTTTAACCACTCCAAATGTTGATATCTCAAATGAACTTACCCTTAAATATATTATTGATACATTCCACTCCAAATGTTAATACCTCAAATAAAACTACCCTTAAATATATTATTGATACATTCCTGATACATTCCACTCCAAATGTTAATACCTCAAATAAAACTACCCTTAAATATATTATTGATACCTTCCAGTGTAATTTACTTTATATATAATGAAAAAAAAAAGAAAGAAAAAAATTGTTGTGTAAATAAAATTTATCCATTATCCAATACTCTGTAGGACAATTTGATCTCCTGCATCCAATCCATTAGTTAAATTCCTTTCAAAATCATACTCTTAGAATTTCATAATCCTTAATGCCAAAATTTTATATGAAAAGCCACATAAGGAAAAAGGAAAAAATTAATAATTTTTAATAAAAAATTACAAAAATATTACTGTATTAAAAATAATCCTCGGAATAACCATGATAAGCTCGTGTGTGTGTGTGTGTTAAAATTTGGATTATCATTTTATATCCTTAAGCTATTGTTTTGAAGAAAATAAGAACATAAATTTCACTTTGATTTTCCATACACTGTAGACCATGGTTAAAATAAATAATTTAATAAAATAATCTTAGTAAATATAATAAATTAGATAATATAATATTAAAAAAACATAAAATATTGTTGGTTATTTTAAATTTACCTTAATCACCATCTATCTTCTTTGGAGCAACCGACAAGAGGCTATCAATCATGGTGATACCATCCTTTCTACGTTGGTGGGTTCATAGTTAAATAGTATCTTAAAAATCAAAACTGAAAAAAAAATGAAAATAAAGGGGGTAGCAGCCTTAGCAGGTCATTGAGTTGCGATAAATGACCCCATCAAGTTCTTAAAATAACTTCTCATATTTTTTTCTTTTTTTTATTTCTAATTTTCAAGGGTATTCGGTGAACCGTGATATCTACCAACATTGATATGTGGAGGGAGCTATAATGATAATCACCAAAAGGCTAGCTCTAAATTCCCTCCGGTGCTGACTAACCACCCAAAGAGTTATTGGTAAGACCCCTTACAACTTTGAAAAATTTTAGATGATTTTTTTTTGTTTTTTCAATTATTACTTTCTTTATCAAATAATATTCTTTTCTTAAATTAGCAATTATTTGCAAAGAAAAAACAAACATATGTGCAATGACTAATTGTGATATGGTAGAGTGAAACCTAAGTATGAAAAGTTTTGAAAAAGAAAATACATGCATGTAAAATGAAAAGTCTAGTAAAATGATTACCAGAAGGAATAAACCTACTGGTCTATGATTTGAAGGGGTACTTTTCAAAGTCACTTAAGGAGCTCATGAGAAAGCTTAACCATATGGAGCATTACTGTACTTGGAATCCAAAAAATGGCCCAAATATAAAGTTTTGGATGAATAAATGGCTTGAGAAGGCTCTTGTTTCTAATTTTTATCCACAAATCTCTTCAAATCGAGTTGAAAATATAACACTAGCACAAGTTTGGGATAATGAACATGGCTGGAATGAGAATTTCCTCTCTTACCTATAAACCTGGATCTTAAGAACATATTGGGCGAGCTAATATTATTTAATGATGGTCCAAGGGATCAACTGGTTTGGAGACTTGAAGCAAATGGTTAATTCCCTACAAAATCAGCTTTTCAGATCATCTCAGATGCTTTAACCATAGATGCTCTTGTAAGCAGGGATACCACTTGGATTTAGAAGCTTTGCACTTATCAAAAAATCCAAATGTTCATTTGGAGAACCCTTTGGAATGGTCTTCTCACGAAGAGATAATCTTGTTAGGAGGGGTTACAATGTAGATAATAGATGTGTCTTTTGTAGAAACCATGAAAGCATTACCACCTTGCTAGAGAAGGTGGGGAAATGGGAAAAGCACGGTGTTTTTTAGGTGTCTCCCAGTTCCTGATGGCTCATCAACATATTGATTAAGAGTCATGGATCAAGAAATGTATAATAAATCACTTGCAAAGGAAAAACAGTCCTACCTAAATCATCACCTCTTTTCTTCTCTGGTCATTTAGGTGCAAAAGAAATAAACATGCTATAGAGGGTACCTCCAATGCAATGTGGATCTAATAGTGTAAGACCAATTGCAATGAGCTTTGTGCTACGTTCAGAAAATAGAAAACCAAAGAATATGACAACATACTCATCTAATTGGCAAGCACCTTTCTCTTATGTCTAAAGATAAATTGTGATGCTGCTTTCACATGGCCAGGAGCTTTAGCTACTGCTAGGATTATCATGCAAAATAGAGATGGTATGTATGATGGAGGCTTAATCAAATCCTTCTCAACAAACTCCACTCTTTTAGCTGAAGTTTGGGTGATTTGAAATGGATGATAGATCATGAAATTAGAAATGGAATCATTGAATTCGATGTTAAGAATGCAATTGACTAGATTCTTAATGACAAGGAAGATAATGTATTTACCCCTAACATTGTTGTACCGTGCTGGCACATGATGTGGATGCACCAAACAACTAATAAGAGAATGAATCTGATGTGGACAAATAAAGAAGCAAACTGGGTCGCTCATGATCTTGCTTTAATTGGACAAGAATACCAACGAAATGAAGTTTTTTTTCAATATTGTTGGAACTCTTTTTGTGAATATCTTGCTCCTAGAACTAAAAACTTGTTACTTTCTTCTTTTGCCAACAACAATATGCTAAAGGTCCCTTTTTCTAGCAATAGTTCTGTTTTTGGATGTAGGACGATCCTAGATGCTAGCTAAACTTGTTTTACAACTCCTTAACTACTTCATGTTACTATGTTTGTTTCTTTTATTCTTGAACTTTAAAATAATATCTTTAGTTTATTGAAAAAAATGATAAAGAATGAAAATTTAGATATTTTAATTGAAAATAACCTCAATAAAATTAACAGATAAAGTTTTCATCTCTTGAGAAGTCAAATTGTCTTTCTTAATTATGTTTGTTTCTTATAAAGATATATAAGGTGGTGAAACTCATAATTCTACTAATGAAAAAAACATATAGAATTAGTAAGTGTAATTGAAATAACTCAAATGTTTAGAAAATTTTAAAAAAAAATTGAGATGAGGAGCAAAGAAGTTTTTTCACCAACATTTGAACCCAGCTTTGTTTACAATTTTTAACCAACATAACTTTTCTCTTTCTAATTCGTAGTTTCGTCTCCCAAAAACCAATGATACCCTTTTTCCAGTACAACAACTTCGCCAAATTGTTTTAGGAAGCATTTTTGTTGCATTTTTTAGTGTTTTTAGTGTAGAGTTATGAAAAAAAGGCAAATTCTATTATTTTTAGACTCATAACAATGATTAATAAGAAGGGCAATGGTTCAATCAAAGTTTTAATCTAGTTTTTATTGTAAGTTTTATCACAAAGTCTTAAGAAGAATCCAAGTAAGTTCTTCTAAGATCTTTTATTATCTATGGTCTTGTATATTTGATATTTGAAAGGGTTAAAAACAGATTACTTGTAAAGATTTAGATGGGATTAAAGTTCAAAAGTGTCATATGTTTTTTTTTAAGGAATTGCAAGACATTTTATAATTTTTTTTGTATTAAAATTGCATTACTTTGTTGGTGAGAATTGCACCAGCTAGTAAGTCCATGCAAAAAGTAGCACTACTCTATTTTATAGAATTAACTTGTTGGTTTAAGGTACATCGACACATTGATGTTGTGTTATTTCCTATGAAGTATCGGTATTTTACTTATTTGACCATCTAAATTTGAGATAAAATATTGCTACTTTGTTGTTAAGTTTAAAACAAATGAAAATGAAAATAACAACAAGCCAACCAAGTTCAAAGCTGGATTGCCCCTATTCTACACATGACTTTTCATGTATTTATCATTTCATATTAAATGCTCGTTAATTCATTTTTCCATAGAAAAATTATACTTGAAATTACCTAATTTTGTTTTTGTTACAACCCTGATACAGATTGGAGAATCCGCGTGTTTTATAGATCTAGCGTTATACTGCAATCTAAGGATTTGTACTGTAATTTAAGGTTTTTATGATTTATAAAAAGCTGAAAATTAAACAATATGAACAATCAATTCTTGGATATGATGCACCAAAGAAAGGATCGAACTAGTTATTTTGATCAAACAATATTAAGAATGAGTAAAATAAACAATAGAGAATAATCTTGAGAAGAAATATCTCAATATTACTCAAAGCAATAGGTCACAAAGGAAGATACAATGTTCAACATGGCAAAAGTTTCTTAAAACATCACCTTAATACCTTTATATACACCCATAAGTCGAGGCAAGGGAAAATATGGAAATAAAAAGACAAACAAATAAAATAGGAAACAAACAGCAGAAATAAAGTGGAAGTAGAGCGTAAGATCACGCTAATAATCATGGTCATGACTCGAGTCATGATCTCCATGGTTGCAAAACAATGCTTCAAACAAAGCTAATCACAGGCGTCTTCACTTTAATCGTGGGCATGATTACAAGTAGGAAATGAGCCATGATACGCTCGACTCCAAATTTATTATGTTGACAACGAGATCACTAGGCGATCACGGCCATAAGTTAGATCACGAGTAAGATCACGACTATGATGGAGAGTGTTATCCACTCATTTCTTAACATTCTTTAATGATGATGTGCTCATAAATTTGGTCACAACCGTTATGGAAGGGTTAATTGCCATCATAGGCTAGATTACGGCTGTAGTATGAGGTGTTATCTTTGTTGTAACTTGAACTTATTGATTCAATTCTATTACTACCCTTATCATGGGTGTGATAGGCAACTTCGATGAATTTTCCCTAAATTTGAGTGATTTCTCTATACTTAAACATATCACATCATGCCTATCACAAAAAGTGTATCATGTATCCACTAAAATACCCTAACTCATCTTTATTTGGTTCATCCGTAAGGATCCGATGAGCTAAGTTCATCAAACCTCTACCTCTAGCTCTAGCTCGAGCTGTTAGATCATGTAAACCATGATTCCTATCATCTCCCATGGGCTTATGAAGATTTGCCCTCAAATCTTAATCAAACTCATCTGAAACATATGTTGACAAATTCACCACATTGAAAGTAACAAAAGTTCCTCCAAAATCATTTGGCAATTCAACTCTATACAACAATTTCATAGATCTTTTCAACTATCTTAAAGAGTATATTAGCTTGAGGTGCTAGCTTTTGACCACTCTTTCTTGAAAATTGATTTTTTTCTAGGTGAACCCACACTGAATCACCATGCTTAAATGAAACTCTTCACCTATCTTTGTCTCTTCTCCCGTTCACCTTATCACCTTACCTTTGCAAGCAGTCATATAGCTTTTGATGTAGCTGCTAAATTTAGCAAGCACATTCCAATCCACCTTGACTATGTTTCGCAGCTGGAGCTCTAGGAAGTAAGTCTAATGGGGTATTATAATTAAATCCATAAACTACTTCAAAAGGCAGTTTGCCCATCACTCTGTGGATGGAGCGATTATATGCAAATTCTACTATAGTCAAACATGAGTCCCAATCTTTCAAACTCTTCCCAATTATAGCTCATAATAAGGATCCTAAAGTTCTATTTACAACTTCAATTTAACCATCAATTTATGGATGGTAGGCAGTAATAAATAATAGCTTTGTATCCAATCTCCTCCATAAGGTCTTCTACAAGTAGCTCAAAAACTTCACATTCTTATCGAAAACAATAGACTGTAGAATACCATGAAGCTTATGTAATGCCCCAAATTGAATCAAGGTGTGTACAACCGCCACGTATAACACCTTATGCAGTATATGCTCAGGCTAACCCTAAAAAAAACTATTTATATCGAACATTTGCTAGCCAAATTTTAAATTATGAAATCATTTAATTAGATTTGAGATAACTAGATTTGTAACATGAAAATAGCCTTTTATAAAAACATTTCTAGCTTCCACTCATACGAGTAGGTTAACTTTTAGAACAAAACCATACGATCAGGTAACTCATATACTTTTCTTGATGGTACAATAAAGCTTTAAAGAGCTTATCACAAAACATATGGGCTCCACCATACCCTTAAAGAAAACAATAGGCTTAAAAAGATATAAATCTAGTTATTTAAACAAAATAAAAACAAATACAAATAATCCCATGACCCTACTTCACTTCACTTCTCCATGATCTTTAGAATGGCCTATACTTGAGTCAAACACCATCATCATCCAAACCATCATCATCATAAAATCAACACCTGGAAAGAGAAAATAATGAGCTGAAGCCCAGCACAATAGTAACACAAACACACACAAAATGAGACACAACCTTAAATTAGTGCAATGCAGAAACAATAGGTTATTATCTTTAAATTAGAGTAAAATAAACAACACAGGAGTACTCATACTCCAAAAAAAGCTTTGGGAATCTAATGGTCTTGAGTAACAGCTATCACTTAGGGAGTTGATACAAGCAGCCCAAATACTTATATCTCCTACATAAATTTACGAATTAATAATCTTATCTAAGATTCACAATCGTTACTTATCTTTACTTAACTTAATCCATAATTTCACCTAGTTCAACTAGTCCTATAAATATGAACTAGATCGTATTATTTCCTCTTAAGAATAAGCAAATATTACATCGATGTAGTTTTCCCTATCGATTACCCACTGAGCCACTTATAAATTATTATTGCATCATGACAATGGTGGCCTAAGCACTTAAACCATTATGCCCTGCTCTAGACAAGGTTTTCGCTCCTCAGACCAGATTCAATGGTACAAGCATAAGAAACACTCAATTATCAAGTCGTCTTTAAGTTTTATTTAATTTTAATATGCCTATCCTAGCAAACAATAAACACGTCACTACGTACCTTTCATAGATGAAATCTAAATAAAGATAAAGGATAAATCAGAGGTTATCTTAAAAGATAAATCAGGTACCCATATCTATTCAAGAATTAAACTCGTATAAGCATTTGATTTAATTATCCATTTACATCAAACTTATTTTATAACCATATCAGTCAAACACTAAATAGGAACTCTACCATGGCCATGAGATCTCTCCGCCAAGATACAGGCAAATCTTCATTGTCTATCAAATTATTTATTTTCTCTTTGTTTATAATCATTTATTATAAAAACATTGACATGTCATTCATTATTAAAAATACCCATTTTTTAAGTAAGCGTACATTTGAAACAACATATTCCCCATATTATTTATGGTTTAACCTAACATATCATTCTAAGCCAATAACAAATTATTAAGTCTATATTAACTTAATCTTAGCCAAATTGATTAGAATTAATCATTTAATTTAATTACTAAGTCAAATCGATTAAACTTCATCAATCTAATTCATTTTAGTTTTTTAAAGTTTATTTAGTCAAGTTGAACTTAAGATTACTAACTAAGTTCATTTTATACTTAAGATCCATGTTATGCTTAAATCTAATTTGTTATTAAAGCTATTAATTCATTTGAATAATTCTTAATTATATAAATTAACTAACATAACACATTAACTATCATTTATCTATTTTATTTGGATTTTTGTGAAGAACATGGGCAGATGCACAAGCTGTGTTTCCCCCTGTGTACTAGCATATAAAGAAGCACGTCCAAATACAACATGCTGTATTCCTGTCGTGTTTCGCTTAGTTTGAAAACCATTGAGAAGCACAACGTGATATAATACGCTGTGTTCATACCGTGTTTCACTTGATAATTGAACATTCAAGGATTAGAGAGAGATAAAGTAAGATACAACTTGTCTTGTTCGATTCATGTTTCTCTTTAAGTTGAAAAAAAATAAGAAACACAGTAAAAAACAAGTCATGGTCAGAGAGAAGTACGGTGAGATACATTAAGCTGTGTTTCAGTTAACATAATAATACACGTGAGAAACAGAAAAGAATATAGGGAGATAGGTGATGTCGTGTTTCAATCGTGCTATTTTTGAAATATTTTTGTAAAATGAATCAAAGAGAAGCACGGTTGGATAAGGTGGTCATGTTTCGGCCGTGTTTCTTCTCTGGTATACAAAAATATAGAGCACGATTGGTATGGCTATTGATGTTATCCCCATGCACTTTGCCCTATTTTATTCTTCGAAAACTCAACCGATTTTACTACTTGTTTTATACATCGTATTTCAACATATTACATCTCCCACTCAGCGTACAAACTTATATTCATAGTTTATAACACCTATTTATTATTATTACATCCTATTTCATCTAATCCTTTCATGATCAAACCTAAGTCTACTTTTAGAACACATGTCCATATATTACTAATCTACCAATATTATTACAAACTCCACTTATATCTAATGCTAATACATCATATACATGCATATAAAACAATCCAAACAAGAAAACAACTTAGCTTATATGTTTGGCAAACATGAGCCTCTTGATCTTCACTACTACTAATCCTTTCTAGTTGATGAAGCTTCCACATGCATATATTTCATTCTATCTTATTTCCTAACTTTTATTTCCTTTATAACCTTCTTGAAATTGAGAGTTAGAAATGGTTTTTGAGAGAAAGAAGAGAGAAGAGAAGAGAAAAAGAAAGAATGAAAGAAACAAAAAGGAAAGAAAAGGAAGGTGGGGAAATAAAAAGAAAAGGAAGGGATAAGATTTTTTCAAAGATATTTAGGTTAAATCTATTTAGTAATTATATTAAGCATCAAAACATCTTAAAGATATTTTTAGGGTAGGGTTATTAGGTTTAAATCTCTTTGGTAATTATATTAAGTATCAAAACAAATCAGAAAAGAATTTGAGAATCTATATTATATAATTTAATAACATAATTTAGAAATAAAATTTGGAAGTTTAATTTATAAGAAACTGATATTTAAATTGAGTTTGAGTTTAAAAACTGATATTTTTCAACAGCAGATAATTAAAAAATTATGGGAATTTAAGAAAATGAAATTAAAATAAATTTGGAGGGTTTAATGGGTAAACAACTAAAGCCTTGGAGCGTACTACAGCCTAGGTGGCAAAGAGTCGACATCGAGGTGCTAAACATTCCTATTGATGTGAGCTATTAGGGAAGATCGGCCTGTTATCCTTAGAGTAACTTTTATCCGTTAAGCGATGACCCTTCTACTTGATACTGTTGGATCACTAAGGCCAACTTTCATCCTTCTTGATGGGTGGGTCTTATAGTTAACTCCCTTCTTCCTTTGCACTCAAGGGCTAATCTCTGTCTAGCCTGAGAAACCTTTGCACGCCTTTGTTACCTTTTGGGAGGCTTATGCTCCATAGGAACTATCTACTTGAGACTATCCTGGTCGTAGGTCTTAACATAAGGTTAGAGTTCTAGCTCTTCCAGAGTGGTGTTTTACCGATGGCTGAGCCCTCTGGAAGGAGGTTTTTTTTGCCTTCCACTTAAGCTATGTGAGAAAGGCCTAAAGCCAATCCAAGGAGCTATAAAGCTTCATAGGGTTTGTGACTTGACTTGAAATTCACTTAATGTTGATACATAAATAGATGAATCTATCTATTTATCTATAAAAAGAAAAGTTTTTTTTTTGTTTTTCGATATCCTTATATATCCTTGTTGTGCTCTATTTACATATTTTATTACATATATATACGCCAAAAAGTTTAAAAAGATAACCTTGCCTTACCTAATTCAAATAACTTTTTTTTTCTTTTTTTAATTAATTCTATCTAGTCTCTTTATATATAGAATATTATATAGATTTTATTGTAACGTTGTAATGTAATAATATATTATATATTAGACATTGAAATCAAGAGTATCTAGCTGAGTTGGGGATAACTATTATCTTGACACTTCATATCAAGTCAAGAAAAAAAAATGCGGATATAGTCGAATGTTAAAATTTCTCTTTGCTAAGGAGACGCTGCTAGTTTGATTCCTACTATTCGCCCAAGTTCAAGTAATGGAGTTAATTTAATGGGATAAGGGATTCGTTATAATTTACTGTGATAATATAGTGAGTGACCCTATCCCCTTCCCCCTAAAAAGAAGAAAAGGGGTTGTAATAATAAAAACTAAAAATATTACAGAGACGAGATTTGAACCCATGACCTCAAGGTTATGAGCCTTGCGAGCTACCGAGCTGCTTTACCCTATGATAATGAAAAGAGGGAGAACTAATGGACAAAGAAGAATAAGACTTGAATGAGCCCCTTTAACTATATCGATATATAAATAGAATAGCCCTTTATATAGAATGGTAAAGGTGCTCATAGAAAGGACTATCAAAATTAAAATGAAGGAATATTTTAATCTTTACCAACTTGTTCTAACTTTTAGTAAGGATATGCATTGTTATTTTATTTGATACATTAGGGTCAATGCAAAACCATATAGATATGCTGCTCATTGTGCATTTTGATCGATTGGATCATTTCTTTATGGATTCCTAGGCGGGGCATTTGTAGATGTGTTTCCAAGTATTCTTTTATCATTTCATCAAATATCTTGGATCTATGTGCAATTGGTAGGTAATATCAAATCCTATTTTGACCTAATACCACTCTTCTTAAGGATATAAAATTTTTTCTTATTAAATGAGCCACCAGCTATTATGTGTCTACTGCATCTATTTAGATAAATTGTCTATCTATATATGTGGAATCTATTTTGATTATATAATCTATTTCGATAAATTCTATAGATGTAGAATAATCTATATAACCATCCGACTTGATCCGTTCTTAATAGCCATAAGATGATCATTTTAGGGTGATCATTTTGTTGACGAATGCCTATGAGCTGAGTCTAGTTGAATTACAATTCATCAAGAGAACAAATGGGAATTACTGGATTACTGAGTATCCATTACTTCAAATTCACATTTGATATCCATCATATTTCACAAGCAGTAGCTAGTTCAAGACTCTATTTGCTAGCCGATGGACGGTAGGTGAATATTTCTATACTGTCCTTGTTAGTTCGCAGGGATGAAGGAGAACTAATGGATGTAAATACGAAGACTTATTTCCCATTTGGAATTGCATAGAGAAAACTATTTATCTCAAACAGGTCAATGAAAAATCCTAAGGAAAAGGCCAACGGCTACTGTCTTATTTTTCAAAGAAAAATAGAGTCTATGTTCCTGCTTTTTCAGGGTAAGAAGAGGTAGAAGAAATACCTTGAGCCAATGTAAGCTTGACTACCTCTTGTAAAAACAAACTAGAAATATATCTCACATTATTGGTTTTATAACATGAAATAAAGTATGTTATCTTGCTAAACTGATCTGCTACCACCATAACCGAATCATGTACTCTTTAGTTCTAAAAAGGCCTAGAACAAGATCTATACTTAAATCAACCTACGATATGGTCGGTATAGGCGATAATATATATATAAGCCCTACAGTTTGCTTCTACTCTTGGCCCTCTTACAAGTAGTACATTTTTCAATCACTCTACTAGCATCTTAAGCCATGCTAGGCCAATAAAAGTCCCTCAACGCTAGAAGAGTATAATGGTTGCCAAAGTGTTTAGAAGTCCATCACTATATGCTTCCCTGCAAGCATCCTTCGCATAGAACCATGTAGACTACATAATTTTCCCTATCAAAACAAATAACCATAAACCATATGATAATTGTAAGCCCCTAATTTCTAGGGTAATATCAAGTTCAAACCTTAAACCAGAAAGTAACCGGAGACCTTTAGTCAACCAATTTCCTAGGAAACCCTAGTAGTTTAGATCCGGCAATCCCGTGTTCTTAAACCAAGAAGTCGAAATACTAGTAAAGAGTGTAGTTTGGTCCGTAATAATAATAGTGTGCTTAAAAAGATCATATTAGCGAGTTTTTTGACCTATTTCGAACCCGATCGGTACAGATCTCGAAAAGCTTGTCTCGAGGCTCGAGATATTAAATATGTGATATTAATACCGTTAGACTCGTAACTTCATAAGATTTCCAAATATATCAGTTATATAATTTTTCGGGTTTTAAAAGTTACAGTTATAACCTTTTTATCGTATTTTCATTACTACTGGTACTTTAAATGTCTAATCTACTTTTTTATTTCTTCTACACTATTCATAAGTACAACTACCTATAACCTATTTTTATATTCTTACAACCTATTCCTACAATTTCATCATTTTCTTACAATTTACTTTTCCAATAC
Organism: Combretum micranthum; assembly: GCA_024138025.1. NCBI lineage: Eukaryota > Viridiplantae > Streptophyta > Magnoliopsida > Myrtales > Combretaceae > Combretum > Combretum micranthum. The sequence goes on from JAMXBD010000005.1 coordinate 3,186,932, forward strand.
AACTTTTACTACTTAAATTACTCATTTAATTTTGAATCTTACACAACACATCTCTCTCTTCTCCTCTTGTAGAACCGGTGCCCCTCCCTCCCTATTCTCTCTCAATTTATTTAATTTTTCTTTCTTTTATTACACAAACCCTAATTTCACTCCCTATATATACTCCTCTATACTTTTACTTTTCACTAAACCAAACTCTCGCAAAGTTTCTTTTTTTCTCTCTTCCCTCTCCCTCATTGCCATGACCCTCCTCCCTAATACACACACTCACACTTTTTTTTTCTTCAAGTTTCCTATTGTACTCTAATAGGTAATAGATCTACACATTACCACCTTAAGAACATATAATGACAAGATCATTCATGTGTGATTCCACTGAAAAATCCCCATGAGCTTCAAGTTAGGGATTTGGAAACACTTGAACATTATGATGATCTTGTTATGTAAGTTATTTTGCTATTATTTTGTTTTATTATCAAGTTATGTTGTTATTATTAATATTTTGTGCAGATATTCATCATCCGATTATATCACATAATCATCATAGTGTTCATGCATTTATGACTAGTATATAAACTAGATCTAGTTGTTTTGAGTCATAAATGCATTAGGTTTTTGTTTTATGTTCATAAATAACTTGTAACAACATGATGATAGTAGGAAAAAGATAGAAAGCTCAAGATCTACTTTAGTTTCAACAAAAATGATTTTTGAAAATTCGGATAAAAAAAGGAACCATATTTAGAAAAGCTATTTTTCAACTTCAAAATGTGTATTTTACATTGAAAATGAAGGGTTTAGGGAATAGATATTATAAATGGATGATCTTGATGAGTAAAGCTTAGATCTACTAAGGAATAGCTTCAAAATAAGGAAAAGTTTACAAAAGTTATGTTTCAATCCCAATAACAAGTTTTAAAGGGAAGCTTAAAGTGTAAACACCCATTTTTCAACTCCAAAATAAGATTTTTATTAAAGAAATGGAAGCCTTAAGGAGTAGGTTTGATTAGGAAATGGTTTTTGAAAGACTAAATGAGTTTTACAAAGAAAACAATCTTAGATAAAACTTTCAAAATTCGGATTTGAAAATAGCCAATATTTAAACACCTATTTCCAAATGCCAAAATGATGATTTTTATGGAAAAATGAAGTCCTAGGGGATACATGTAACAAAGACCTAATTTTGACAAGGATAAGAGAGGTTTATCAAAGTATAATCCTAAAACAAGGAATGGTTTCAAAGAATAGACTAAACAATGTTTTCATTTCTTAAAAATTTTGTAAAATTGTAATTAGGTAAACCACCTTTTTAAACATCTATTTCTAACCCCAAAATGAAGGTTTTTATTGAAATAATGAAGGTGTTGGCTATATAGGTCATCAAGGTTGAGTTTTGATAAAAGCAAGTGTGATTTTACAAGAAGAAAAACTATTTTTCTTAAGTCTAGTAAATTTCAAAAGTTTTACAAAGCAAAAGTTTTTCAAAAAAAGTTTTTTTGGTACTATATCATTAAGAATATATATATAGATAATTCATCTCATAACCTTCATGACAATAGCTTGTGGGTATTGCATATATACATGATGCACTTGGTAGAAACAAAGTTAGGAAAATAATGTCCTATACATCCTATTTGACATTATCTAAGTACATGAGGAATTAGAATTACCAACACCCATGAATCATGCATGATATTGAGTTATATAGTATATAATAGAGTCTTACAAGATATAATGATAGCTAAGTATCTATCAAAGCTTTAGTATGATGCTTGGTTTGAAATTAGGAGTTGAATTATGGAATGGGAAATTCGTATAGTATTCTGTATCCTATTGTTCATGGACCAAATGACCTTGTTTGTTGGGAATAACTCTAGAAATAGATAGCTCTCATCGAATAGGTGAAATCGGTATATAATATGCAAAATTCAAGTTAAAATGATCAAGTTATGGCCGTTTCAAGTTGGAATTTTCTCTTAGATGAATTTTGACGAACTTGTTAGAATAGAATTTATAAGTTCATTCAAACTTCATAGAAATACTCATTAGAGTTATTTCTTTTGATTAAGAGACTTAAGAGACAAACTAAACCTTCCCAAGGACTATTACGATTAAGTGGATTTCGCCATAGCAAAGTGAGTTCACTATCTTTAAATTATATGCTTATGTTTGTGCTTGTAATTTTAGTGGAATTAGAATTAGGGCAAGATAAAAATTTGATTGTGTGTATATGAGTTCTACTTGGGTGAATCGATGATAAGAATATCGAAATGAGCATTTTGTAAATACTTGTATGATTTAATATAGAATTGAAGTATCTTCCATATCTATGATCGCCCATAAATTTTAAATTAATATGACCTGATCTTATAATCAAATTGGTCGTGCATTCCATATGTGAGTCACATTGCATAGGTTATTATACCTTTGTGGGAATAAGGCATAATAGCTGGGCAACGAGGGGCCTGTAAACTCGAATGTTAGCGTAAAGGCCGAAATTGAAAATGTGCATAGGTGGTCATCTATATCAACCACAATATAAATGAGAAAAATTGAAATATATGGTCGTATAGGCCTGAAACACCTAACTTCGAATGGAGGGCGTAAATCCATTAACATAAGATTTCCAGAAGGTTTATGTATTGTATGCTCACGTGCTTATGCATTTCATATGGTTGTTAATATAACTTGCCTGATATTTATACTGTTGTTGAGTATTTAATTTTTGGAAGTGAAACTCACTAAGCTCGTAGGCTTATACCCCTATAGTTTCCTATTACAGTATGAATATTTATGGCTATCTCTGAGAGGTCACTTTCCTCAGGTACAACTTTTGGAACTTAAGGAGCTTTTTGAAGAAGTCGGACCTAGATATAGGCATAGACTTCTAGTTGAATCTCCTTAATCGATATTTATGATGGTTGTTGTAAGAGATTTTTGAGAACTTAAGAACTCTTAATATTTTGACGGGGGTATGCCCCTTAGATCATGTAATAGATTAAATCTGGATATAACTATTAATTTACATTCTTATCGCTATGTATGTCTCCTTAAGCATTTCGATTTAAAGTATGGTTCCCTATATATTGAACGAGAGCATTGCACCCGATGTTTAAACTCATGGAGTGACTAAGGTTGTCATAGTTGAGTTTAGATATCAAGTGTGATGGACTGTCGCGTTTAGATACCATTTGGAGCATGACAATAACCATCTACTAACCTCCCTTACAGCCACTACAGGCGTAAACACACGATCCTCGAAATATTGCCCCATAATATGTTCAAATCCCAACAATTTAGCCTGCATAGAACTCAACAACACATACCTCCTTGGACAATGCATCAGCTACTACATTAGTATTATCCTTCTTATACTTAATAGTGTATGCAAATGTCTTAAAAAACAACCCATCTTGCATGTTTATGATTTGGATTTATAATCGGTATGTTTTATCATGCGGCTTTTATGTTCTTGGTGCTAATGGCTTCAATGCATATTGTGGATATGGTCGCCTACAAATTGAGCATCGAGGCGAAGGAAGAGAGATGGATGGTAGAGTCGATGGTTCCTCCATGCGCATTTTTCTGTGAGTAAAGTATTTGCTCAAATATGGTAATATTGGTTAGTTTTTCGTTTATGCATGCCTTCCTTTACTAATACATCCTTTGAAATATCTACGCAGTTTAAAGCTATTAAAGGTCAACTGAACATAAGTGATGATGGTTAAGACTTACATAACAATCGAAAATTCTTGGTCAACTTCCCATTGTGATGAGGTAAATCCATTTCCAGTTTTGTTTAGTTGCAAATAAACCATTTCATTCAAAGTCTGGAATCATTCATATTTTCCCATGTTCTCAAATCTACACACCTGTATTCCTCATGGGAAAAAGGATCGTTGTTTGTGCGTGGTCAAAATTCATGAGATGAGGTTGATAGTCCTTGATCCAGAGTTACAGTGGAACTGTTGGCACAAACAGACCGAACTAAGCAAAGTGGTATTTTATGCAACATGTTGGTTAGTAAATTTTATAACACATTCTCCCTGTTAATTATTTACCCTTTTGACAATATAATCCACAAATGCAATGCCTCGACTTCGTGCTCGCTCATCAGAACTTGCATAGGGATGGAAATGAAGTAAATGAGTTGGGTTTGCCTATATGGCCTCTTACTTTCCATAATCATCTACCGAAATACGATATTAGTGAAGATAGTAGGCCTCTCACACTGTCCTTTATTGTTATGGCACATATATTGGATAATCGTGTTGCTCTCTGTTATCATGTGCAGGCTGGAAGGTTCCGGTGTGTTGGTTATTTTATTCATGCTATGCCTCAACTTCGTGCTCGCTTATCCGAACTTGCATAGGGATGGAAATGAAGTAAACGAGTTGGGTTTGCCTATATGGCCTCTCACTTTCCATAATCATCTACCGAAATACGATTTTAGTGAAGATAGGTAGGCCTCTCACACTGTCCTTTATTGTTATAGCACATATATTGGATAATCGTGTTGCTCTCTGCTATCATGTGCAGGCTGGAAGGTTCCGATGTGTTGGTTATTTTATTCATGCTATGCCAGACTTGGAGAAATAGGTTTTAGAAATCGTAAGTCAAATATATGTACTTTCCACTATTGTCAATATGTTGTGCTTAATTGCTATCGACCTTTTTCATATATACATGTTTTTATTCTATTTCTTTCTTTTCTTTTTTGAAGCGAAGCCGTTTCTTCAAAAGGTTACAAATACTTACTTCATTGGTGGATTGGTTTGAGAACTAGTTGTGAGATGACTTCATTAATAGCACAGATAAGCACTTGTGGAGTGATAAGAGTGGCCTTACGCTACCTGTTCTTAGGTGATTGAAGATATTAGGTGTACAGCTGTTCTGATGATATAATGCTTATATGAAATTAGACGTAGTTTGTGAAACGATATGTATACATTCACCTTGTGATGTACTACTGAATGTTTTTCTATTTTGTTCTTGTAGATGGGGTTGGTGATAATTTAATGAGCTTTTGTTTGGAACCTGGAGTTGTCAATAGGGTTTTTGAAGTTTTGTGCTATAATTCAAAAGTGGGTTATGGTTAAAATGAAATTGAATGGGACGTTTCATGGATGTAATGGCTATTGCTCAAGTTTTGCAGGTTCTAAAGAAGGCTAACAATCCTTTATGTAGTATAGTGATCGTCAAAAATAGCCAAGCATTTACATTCATGCTTCCTTGCTTGATGCAATTGAACTACCACGATCAAAACTTAAGTGTCCAAATCAAATACATTTGTAGACCTGCATCATGTTTGCCTCGGTTAACTAAATTTATCACGATCAAATTCAAATCTATTAAGATGTGTAGACCTTCATTCATGTTCACCTTTGTTAACGGAATCTAAATGAGCAATAAGTCACAGAACATAATGTAAATCAAGAAACCAAAATGATGGATTGGTTAACTAAAACCATGTAACTTCAAACTCACATGTACATCGGTAATAGAGATTCATCAATAACCTGATTGATAGGCAAATACTGACAAAAAAGTCACATTCAAATAGTAGCCCGTTTAAACTCATAGGCCACGTTATAAAGTGATAGGTATGGTAGGTCAATAGGAAGTAGTAGGAGTGGTAGGTCTTCTAAAGTCAAAGGTTACGTTACGAAGTGGTAGGTGTGGTCGATCGTCGAAAGTCGTAGGCTACGTTATGAAATGGTAAGTGTGGTAGGTTGTCTAAAGTCATAGTTCATTAAGGAATGGTAGGTCTTCTAAAGTCGTTGTTCAAGTTACAAAGTGGTAGGTATGGTAGGTCATCTAAAGTCGTAGGTTACGTTACGAAGTGGTAGGTGTGGAAGGTTGTCTAAAATCATAGGTCAGTAAGGAATTGATAAGAGTGGTAGGTCTTCTGAAGTAATAGGTCAAGTTACAAAGTGATAGGTGTGGTATGTCATCTAAAGTCATATGTGACGTTATGAAGTGGTAAGTATGGTAGGCCATCTAAAGTTGTAAGTCACATTACATAGTGGTAAGTATGGTAGGTCGCCTAAAGTCGTAAGTCATGTTACAAAGTGGTACGTATGGTAGGTCGCATAAAGTTGTAGGTCACATTACAAAGTGGTATATATGGTAGGTCACCTGGAGTCGCATGTCGCGTTGTGAAGTGATAGGAGTGGTAGGTCACCTAAAGTCATAGGTTAGTAAGGAATTGGAAGAAGTGGTGGGTCTTCTAAAGTCATAGGTCACATTATAAAGTGGGAGGTATGGTAGGTCGTATAAAGTCATAGGTCAAGTTAGAAGTGGTAGGTGTAGTAAGTCATCTAAAGTCATACATCATGTTACGAAGTAGTAGGTGTGGTGGGTAGCCTAAAGTTATAGGTCAAGTTATGACGTGGTAAGTGTGGTAGATTGCATGGAGTCGTAGGTTACATTACAAAGTGGTAGGTGTTGTAAGTTGCCTAATGTCATAGGTCAATATAGAAGTGATAGGAGTGATAGGTCACCTGAACTCGTAGGTCACGTTACAAAGTGATAAGTGTTGTAGGTCACCTAAAGTCATAGGTCAATAAGGAAATGCCAGGAGAGGTAGGTTACCTAAAGCCGTAGGTCACTTTACAAAGTTGTAGGAGTGGTAGGTTGGCTAAAGTTTAGGTCGGTAAGGAAGTGGTAGGAGTGGTAGGTCACCTAACCACAGTTAAGAATTTAGAGATATAATAACGGATCTTGTAACATATATATATATATATATATTATAAACCCTAAATTCTCAAGTGGATCCATACGATTCAACTATATCAAAATAGATAGGATTATTCCTTTTTCGAAGCTTTGAGTTTTCAGATCTGAAAGTATTGCAATCACGTGAGAGCTGTCGTGCCCCAAGGGGTACCCTAAACGTAACAGTCCACCACACTCAATATTAAAGCTTAAGTATGACAACCTTAGTCATTCCCAAAAGCTTAAATATTAAGTATAAGGTATGCTCTTATAAATTTAAAGAACCATATTTTGAAATATGAAGCTTAAGAAAATACATTAAAAAATTAAGAAAAGGGAATTCATAATATTCATTCATTTATAATAATTGTCTTACAAGTCTTAGGGGCATTCCCCCGCCAAAATACTATAATCTATTATAAGAAATTTTCTATGAAGTCTGCATCCAAACTTATGCTAAACTCATCTAAAAATTCCTTAAACAAAAGGGAAAAAAAAACCTAGCTGCAGGGTCCACGTGGCCTCAACCACAAATATTTAAACTGCAAAAGATATCTGTAGGGGTATAAGCTAATAGGTTTAGTGAGAATTATTTCCATATGCAAATTCTTATGCAGTAAACAAGGCATATAGTTTTCCGAGAACTATATATTGAATGGATTTACATCATCCATTCGGGGTTTGGTGATAAGTAATCTCAAAACAAGTAGTTTTAATTAAGTTATGCTTTCGATTTTTACCGCTAAGCATATTAAGTCTACTCGGGTTGAGCCATACCTTCGGATTACCACCAATCATTGGTTTGATTCTATGTTGCAAAGCAATCGCTTTCGATCATAGCCGCCAAGTGTTGCTTTCGACCGTGCTACTATCCTTTTCACCCAAGGATAATAATCCCATGTAATGTGACTCACCTCGTGGTATACATAAATCAATTTATTTAAGATATCATAGCATAATTATTATTAACTTTAAGGTGATCATAGAATTTCATATATATCAAGTTCTATGCTAAAACAAACAATTACTTACAATCAATTCCCGCCTCGATATTCTTAGAATTCTTTCAACAATTTTTGACATACATATTAATTTGTCTTTCCTTAATTCTAGTGCGACTAAACTACAAGCACAATCAAGTATCGTATTAAGGAAATAAACCGACGTTGCCATGGCAACACTTTTTCTAAATGGATGAGTCGATCAAATAATCCACTTAGTCGAAATAATCCTCAGGATACGGATATTCTTCCTCGGGATCACCTAGTCAAGAAAAATACCAGAAATAAGTATTTATTGATAACTTTCTTGAAATTTGACAAAACTATATCATAAGAACGTTAAAGTTCACATAAAAGATCATTCCAATTTAAAATGGTCATAACTTGGTTATTTTAACTCGGAATTATGCATATAATATACGGAATTCTACATAATCGAAAAGATCTATCCATTTCTAAAATTATTTTCATCAAACTAGATCATTTAGGCTCCGAAATAGTGGCGATCAGATTCACCACGAATTTTCCCATCCTAAAAGCATTTGTTTCAAACATTAAATCATCCAAAATTGCTTTGATAAATAATTAGTTATCTATCTAGTTAAGAAATTTATTTTATAGATATATAACTTATATTTCATCCATGCTCAAGTGTTTGTTGTCCAACAAAAATTCTTTAGTAAAATAATGTTTAGAAGTTTAGAAAACCATAATTTACAAGAAATCCATTTTGTAAATCCTTTAAAATGAATATTTTGATTTTTTTTTTTGTTTTCAAAGAATTATCTTACTATTTTCCTTAATGACTTTTTAATAAAAATAAATTTCTCTATTTTCTTTTTAGAAATTTTCAATATTAGTGTCACTTTTCCTATTAGTTTTCTATACAATTTTTCTTTGACCATTACTTGGAAAATCTTGATTTGAAAACTCTCATTCCCTTTTTATGGGGTTTCTTTTATATTATGTTTTTATGGAAAAACATTTTAGTATAAAAAATCATCTTCTTTTGGAAAACAATGTAATATAGAAATGATTAAAAAGCTTTTAAAAAAAAAAGGTGGCTTTAAAATTATAGTTAGTTCTTCCTAAAGTTTTGAAAAGAATAGATTTACTTTTGTTAAATCATAAATTCTAAATTTCATATAGAACCATTTTTAGATGATAAAATCTCTTTTTTGCAAAAAGTATAATTGAAGCTTAAATGTTTGGACAACAATCTTTATGGGCATGATCATGAGAATAGTAACAAGCAAATGTAACATAATGAATAATAAAGTCAAGTATTGGGAGTCTTAGCTTCTTCTAAGCTCCCGAGACTAAGAAATAGACTAGTCCCAAATAGAAAAGTAAATAAAAGAGAGAAAATTGTTTTAACTTGATGAGGATAACTCTAAGACTAAAGACTAGTTTTAAATCAATATGAAATAAATAAATTGCAAAGAAAGAAAATAAATTGCTTTGCATGAAAGTAAATAAATTGCAAGTGAGCTTATATGCTCTAAAGAATATATAGATACATAATTATATTTAGTTAGATATAATAACAACAATAATAACAACATAAATATATAAATAGATATTCATGAATAAGAACAATGCATGAACATAGTATAGCTTCCATAACATTAAGTTTTAAGAAACTCACACCATGGTTATGTAAAGTTACATGACATGGTAAGAAGAAACATATAAAGAAAATTTTACCTAAAGAGGATTTTGGAGTAATATGTGTGAATGGGTTTTATGTATGTGGAAGGGGTTTGAGAGTATTTTGAGAGAGTTTTGAGAGTGTACGTGGAAAGAGTTTTGAGATGATAAATTTGGAGAGTTTTGGTAGTAAATTTGTGGGTAGTAAGTGTATGAATGAAGTGAAAGAGGAGGGAGGTATTTATAGGAAAATAAAGAGTAAATTTGAGTGATTTAAATAAAGAAAAATTAAAAAATTTGGGGGGTGGGCATTGGCCTTATGAGAGAGAGGGGAGAGAGAGTTTTATTTTTTGTATTTTTGTTAATTAAATGTAATAATAAATAAGGTAGATGTGATATAAAGTTATGAGAAATGTAAAAAGTAAAGATAATATGTGTATAGAGTATAAGAGTAGGTGTTAGAAAAAGTAGAGATAAATGAAAGTGTGTAGAATAGTAATGAATAGTGTAATGTAAAGTAGATATGACTAATAAAGTATCAGTAGTAGGAAAATACGTGTATATATGCAATATCTGATATTTTTACTTATCGAAAAATTATAAAACTGATATTTTTGAAAACCTTATATTTTTACGAGTCTAACAGTATATCCTGAATATTCTTACTATTCCGAGCCCTAGGACATGTTTTTCAAGAACCATATCCATTTGGATCCAAAATGGATTGCAGTTTTGCTAACATGATATTTTTAAGCTTTCTTATGTTATTGCGAACTATTCTACATACTAATCTCTTACTTACTCACTTAGGGTTGCGAACATGGATTGCCGGACCTAAATTGTTACGTCTAACTAAGGTTTTGTTGATTTTCGGGTTTTCGATTGACTTTTCAATTATGGTTTAAGCTTAACCGATCATAAAACTTTAGGGGTTTACAAGAGCTCTCTATAGTATCCATATGCGAACAAATACTCAAACAGATTTTGAGATGTGTATATGCTAGCACTCAAAATACAAATCTAATTCGTGTTAGATTATCTCTTTAAAATGATTTTTCTCTCTCCACTTTTAGGTCTGCAAAATTTCTTTACGGGACTAATTTGACATAATGGCATCTTTTTAAAACCCTAGGAGAGGTTGTTTATATCTATACATAGAAAAGTGAGAAACCTTAGAGAATTATTGAAAATTAATAATATTTAATAAAATATGTTATTTCATTAATTATTAATTTTCCTTGTTAATCGTTTATTATTCTTAAACTACTTAAGAATAATAAATATAATAATTCTTATAGGTTTAAATATAAATCTCGACTTATTTTATTCGTTCTTTTGTGTGCGACCCTATAGGTTTACTTCATGTTAGCAGTAGGTCCTAAATACTTTTTAGACCTACAATACATAATTGGTTTCTAGCAAGAAATAATGCCTATCCAAATTAGGTGAAGGATGGTGATTCGACTTTTCCCATTAAACAGTCGGTTATTCAGTCCATTTATTACACGATATCTTATGATTAAACATAAAGTGTTGATCGATACACTCTTATATTGTTTAATCACATAATTCTTGAATCTAGAATTTGACTGACTTAAACAAATGATTTTGGTAACTCTTTATTAATTCATTTGAGCGTGGTCATCATTTCTTAGTTTTACTCATCAAGAGGCTCAAAAGATATCTCTCTCAAATTAATAAGAGGAACAAATTCCTTCACGAACCCTCACAGTCCTCTACATAACATATTTATTTCCAAGTACAGTCTTATAATCGATCAATTAAAGATAATGAATAATTAAATTAAAACACGGAACTTGATATATAGAATCCATGGTGTCGTTAGGTCCAACGACTAAAACAACATTGTAATGAGAAATACTCATCATATCGATCCATATAGTATTCTCATATTTGATTGTTCTAACACAATGTACTCTTACATATATTTATGTGCTGAATCGATATCTCATATTATGATTAGTAAAAATGATCATCATTCAGCCAACATACTAGTCCTAATTCATTATTATTTCATATAATGAACTATTAAGGACAATTTAGAATAAACTTTATTTCTCGCCTTATGATTTTACTATTAAAGTCACATGCTTTAATGACATAAGGAATAACTAATTTATTCATGTAATCATTTCATCAAAGTAAAAAGGCCAATAATAACTTTGATAAAGGAAATTACTCATATTATAAAGATAATAAACATTCAAATAACATAGATCCATATGGCCCAGGGTACATCACTAGCAATCTGCCATTTGCACTAAGCCTAGTTAAACATAAATCTAATGCTTAATGCTCTAATATGACCATCATGCTTGGATTAGGGAACAGGCTTAGTCAATAGATTTGCAACATTGTCATATGTATGTACTTTGCATATCTTAACATCTCCTCTATCAATGATCTCTCAAATGAGATGGTAACGTCCGAGTATGTGTTTGGATCGCTGGTATAATCTTGGTTCTTTAGCCTGTGCAACAGTCCCATTGTTGTCACAATAGAGGTCTACTAGATCTGCAATGCTAGGAATAACTCCCAAAGCACTTCTTGATCCAAATTGCTCTAGACTCTACACATTTACATAAATGTGAAATCCACATCCAGTATCCAATACCCATGGTGTTGAAATAGATAAATTGACGTGTATGACATAAATACCTGAAGCAGTAGTTTCATTACCCTTCTTCTTTTTCAGATCCTCTAAATATACCTTAGGCGGTTTGGCCTTAGGCTAGAGCTTGGGCCTTTTTGCATTGGTCTCACCTTTTGCCTTGCCCTTATCTCTGCCATTGTCACTCCTCTTCTTGTCCTTTTCCCTTTTGAACCAACAAAACATTATTATTATTTGTCTTAATATTCTGTTCAGCATTCTTGATTATCCCATGCAGCTCCATTATAGACTTATCCATCTTATTCGTGTTATAAGTCATCATAAATTGATCATAGCTAGGAGGCAAAGAGGTTAGGATCATATAAGTATCCAAGTCCCTAGCCATTGGAGAACCAAGCTTCTCAGGTCTATCAATATAGCTCTTCAATTAAATTATACATATCTAAACAATTAAATACAATTATTCTATAATATAAACCCTAATGAACCATAACACTATATCTAATAAAATAAAGAAATAAAAATAAATATGATTATTCTATAATTTAACATACTTTATTTTTTTCCACGTATATATATTTTTCATGTGAAATTTCATTGCAAAATTTTTTTATTCGTTACCCTAAATCCCTAATAATTGTACCAAAAAGTATTACAATTTTTAAATTCTCACCTTTATTGTATGTTTTTGTAAATGGCATAATGTTATAAAATAGCCCTCTTTTAGATCAAATTATCTATACACTCTTTCGTGTTATTTTTTAAGTTTTATTTTAATATCATTTTTGTATACAAGATAAATGAAATTTATGCACACACTTAGATTTGTAAATAATCTATCACCATAGAAACCATCTTTTGAAGTGTTTATAATTGCTTAAACTAATTGCACTCATCTTTTCAAGCAATTTTAAAAGACATTATATTGATTGTTAAAGAGATATGAATTTTAACATGGGTGTAATTTTTGAAATAGTTGTTTCTTCTATATAATTGGTGTAATATGACACAATCTGGAATCATGGTATTTTGACAGTCATTTTTAAATGACATATTGGTTCATTAAAAAATTGACATGTGAAATATTAATATATATAGATTATATGAAAAGAAATAATAGTGATTGTACTGTATTTGTCATGATACAATTCTTTTTACTTTTATACATTTTCAACATATTATGATATTTGTACATTTCTATTAATGTTATTTAATCACTCATTAAGTTTTATTTTATTACTTGAGCTTTTTTTTAATTATAGTTAATTACTTTTATTTAATTTTTTATATTGGTTAAAAAAAATTATAGTGGTTAGAGGAATTGTGACTTTTAAGTTTTACATAAAAGATTGCCAATGTTTGCATAACGTGGTATTAAATGACATAACTCTTTTTAGAAATTTCTAATAAGTGTCGATTTGTTGTCTTGCATTTATTCATAAACTATAAATATTTATCTGCGCATTAAGTAGGCTCGTAACTAGTTTTGTAATAAAATAAAAAAAAACTGATTGTAATAAGATAATAGAATCAAATTCGGCTCATCTGTTTACATTGTAATGGGCTAACCTTCATCCATTATCATGCCTGCATGGAAGATTTTACGAGATGGGCCTATTGATTCGCCGACTCATTTTTGGCCCAAATGTATGAGGTCTTATGCTTTGGTGTGGAGGGAAAAGTCGAAACATCGTGCACTTCATCTTTAAATTTATTATCCTTTCTGCATGACATTGCGGGAATACACAACTTTGCTCATAAGACTCGTTCGTCCGATTCCATAGTGACGATCATCAACGTGCAACGATCATGAAGGTAGGGTTCCATTATCTTCTTCTTCCACTTTTCTTTCTCTATGTTGATGTGCCTTCGTGTAAGGTAGGTTTTCTTTTTTACTATAGACGTAGACTTTGTGAAGACATAGTGTCTATGAGAGATCCTTCATCCTATACAAATTGTTTTCGCTAGTCTTTTGCTAGATAACTGCATTCTCTAAAAAATTCCTTTCGAAAAAACCTAGTGACATCGTCTAAAGTTTTAGGGTTACAATAACTTATGTGTCGTGTATTGTAGTTTATAATGACATCATGTGTTTTGTTAGGACTCCCACGAATCTGTGTATGAAATCAGTAGCTCCATAAGGAGATGACTCAGATGGTGCAACAGATTGCAGAAAATACTGTCAATTTCTATTACAGGGGGTACTGACATCCATGTAGAGTGAGATTCCTAAATTGCATGCTTGACAACGGGTGGATGGAGCATCATTACACATGCGTTCCCAAGTAAAGATCATATGGACGAACGGCACATTGCCTTAAAAAGCTATGCCGATATCCCCAAACCTGGTGATTACCATACTAGCAGCAAACCAAGTCTCCAGTACATCCATTGAGGTATGCCTTCTCATATGTCCTCTCAATTGATCATTTGCTCTGAGCATCCTTAAATTGTCTGTTGTGGAATACAAGACTAATGAGGAGCATTGGATCAGGGTGCATCTTCCAAGTGGATAAAATTACAAGATACGGCTGAACATCATGTAAGCAATTCCTTAGTCCCCATTCACCAACCATGCCCGAAGCAGCATAGGTCAGGATACCGTTACACCACCAATAGTCGATGGATGTGGGGCCATCAATTGGACTATTGCACAATATCCAATGATGAATGTGCACTCACAATTATCTTTTTTCATATCCTTAATCTGAAATGCACATCCCTTTATTTATAATGCATGGTTGTCTTGATGTGGTATGGTAAAGAAAATTTTCCTAAAGGAGCACTGCACCTACCATACTCATTGCTATCCGAATTGAACATGGTGGTTGTTCACTATGCTTTACATTGGCTCTCGATAAATCATAGCTTTTAATTTAAATTCATAGATGTGATGGTTTAAGAAAGTGGTAGGGATAAGTTGTTTAAAAAAGTTACCTGTGATAGGTTATGTAAAAAATTGGTAGGTGTTATGGGTCATGTAAAAAAGAATAGGTGTGGTAGGTCAAAAAATGTGGAAAGTGTGGTAAGGTATGTAACAATGTAGGTCCACTATGATACATTTGCATGTTTAAATGATGGATTAACATGATATGAAATGGTTGTCAGTGAGGCGCTGGTCGATGTAGATTTCTTCCACCTAACGTGATCCAATGTACAAACCTTAAAGCTCAACAATTGGATCAACGAGATGTGAGAAGAACCCTACACTTTATATGTGGTAATTTTTTTTGTATATACCATTTGATTGGGTACTTGGAACTATTCATTTGTAGACTCTTGACATGGTTGCATATTACGTGAGGTTACTACATCAGATCCTCTTCATACAATGTGATACTAGCCTCAGATAGACTCGGTAAGAACCATGTAGTCATATGAATGAGTTTGTTTCTCTTTTCCCTATACTATTTCTTGATAGGCACTGACAGGTTGATTATATTATGTGTAGCAAATAGCACTTAGAGGTAGCTTCCCTTCAAAGTGTATGACTAGTCTTATCAAGAAGGATATGGGCAATTTGAACACTTACCAAGAGGTAAGTCATATCAAATTATCTATAGTCATCACATTAGCATCACATGTTATGTTTCATATTGTAGATATACATTCCAATGAACATAAACAACAATCATTGGACAATGCTGGTGGTGCACATGTAAGATCGCAAAGTCCTTATCTAGATACGATGTACCGGTAAGTAGCCATAAAATGGCACGAGAGAATACATTCAAGGTTCTGGTATGTTGTTTTTATTTATGTACTTTGCACTAGCTTCAAAAATGGTATGATGTTAAGGGGCCAGCAGTAACATTGTTGCTCCCTCCTTGCTGCATGTAGCTTGAGAACATAAATTAACTCCTACATGAATGGACCTCTGGTGGCAGTATTGTCCGATGAGATCTGTGGATTGAGTAATTGAACGAGTGGGAGTTTGTTTACCTAGGCTATGTTCTTGACTAAATAAAACACAGTGACTTGTATGGTACTCGCATCTCTTTATTCTATGTACATGCATATATCATAAAGTTGTTGTCTCAATATTATCAACCTAATACTCCTTTGTTGCCTATGTGCAACAATAATTGTGGCATTTATAGGATAAAGTTCATGGAAGCAAATAATTTGGACAGAGACATATGGGGCTTTTACTGAATTGTCTTGATGTGTATGGCAAAAAATGGGTCCTACTATACGTTGTCATTGCAAACCACTTCATCTGATTCATACAGGTGGCGGATTACTACCATCAATGGAAGATATTAGCAGGCTTATTGTTATGAGGGGAGAATAGGGAAAAAGAATGTATCATCTTGGAAGTAAAGAAACACCTATTGAAGCAATGAATGTTCTTAGCCCATGTAAGGGCAATTTTTTTATATGAATGGATGATTGCTTGCTGACTCCATTAGAACATTTTCATGTATTCACCATATGGTTAGTATGTGGTTAGAATTTGGTTAGTTGGATGAGTGCATTGTCCTAAAGAAATGACGCCATGCCCCAGCCTTCTATATTGCAGATGGAACAAGATGTTTGATTTGTATGTTTTAGTGTATTCACATTTTTCTTTATTTCTTTTCCACTTAAAAGATTTTTGGTTGTCTTCTGTCCATGCTGACGTTGATATGAGTTTTTTTTTTCCTAATTGTTGGTCTGGTTTTTCTAGAACATCGGTGCATTGAAGTATTAAAATTACCTACGATTGATCTGATGATGATCGATAGATCAACAACAGTAGTGCTGAGTCAAGTCAAGTCCTATTTCACTTATTTGCAAATGGAACAAGTTGTTCATTTGTATGTGTGTATTCGTATTTTCTTTCTTTCTTTCTTTTCCACTTAAAAGATTTTGATTGTCCTACTGTCCATGCTGATGTTGATATGAGCTTTTTTTTTCCCTCTAATTACTAGTCCTGTTTTTCAAGAACATCGATGCATTGAAGCATTAAAATGTACCTAATGATTGATCTAATGATGATTGATAGACCAACAACTACAGTGTTAAGTTAAGTTCGGTTTCACTTATTTGCAGATGGAACAAGTAGTTGATCTGTATGTGTGTATTCATATTTTTCTTTCTTTCTTTTCCACTTAAAAGATTTTAGTTGTCCTGTTGTCCATGCTGATGCTTATGCTAATATGATTTTTTTTTTTAATTTTTTTCTAGTTGTAGGTCTGGGTTATCATGAACATTGATGCATTGAAGAATTGAAATGCACCCAGTGATTGATCTGGTGTTGCTTGAAAGATCAATAACAGTAGTGTTGAGTCGACTCATGTTTCACTTATGTATATATTTGTGAATCATTAAATAGTTTTGGTATAAATTGAATAAGATTGTCTATATCAATGCTTGTATAAATGGAATTTGTAATTACAACATTCTCGATATTGATGGTGGCTCATGCTTTGATCTGATGTTGTAGGTCAGGTTATGAAGTGGTAGGTATTGTAGGTCATGCTTTGAATTAGAAAGACTTACAATAATATATACATGCAAAGGAAATACCATGTATAACAATATACGCCACTAAGTTTGGTACATTAATCTACATCTTTATACAAAATATACACAAATTTGTGCAATGTATATTTGTACTATAATGCAAGTTCTGTTATACAAAAAAGCAACTACCCACTAAGTTGCGGCTATGGCATTGTGAGGATTCCTAAGATGGTAAGTTGCTTTTGGCCATGTCTGCATAACCCCCTTCCTCATTCGTCCATTGGCTCTCCTCGCCTAGGAACAACAAGGTCTCTTCAGATATGAAAGTCTAATTGTCGTCCATATTTTTTGTACTCATTGGCCTCATCTTTTACCACTAATAAACTCTTTTTGTACTCATTAGCCTCTTCATTTATAACTGTTAAACTCTTTTTGATGTTCCTGTTTGGGTAAATGTTTGGGTATGTCTTTGAGTGTCCAGTTCCACAACAATTGCTGCACCTTCGGGGGCTACTGGTAGGCTTATGTCGCTTTGACACTTGGTCATGCCTCTTTGGCCTTATTGGGTCCCCGATTATTTCCATAATGATTCATTTTATCATTTGAAGCATCATCCGATACAAAGACTCCTTCCATCTTCACCGTTAGATCTTCTACTTCCCTCATGGCTTTGTCGTAGCCTTCTGTTATTCGGCTTACCCAATAGCATAATTGGTTGCAGCAATTGACAATGATCTATATCGTGCTTTCCAGTCCATGATTGTCCCATCCTCATGTGATGTAGAACCCCTATGACTGTGGAACTCTCTAGCCTTTTGGTCCATCGATTCATAATGAGATCGAATGGTCTCTCCATGATTTCATTTACCCTTGCCACATATATAGCCGATAACATGGGAGTCCATTCATCTCAAACTCCATGCATGATCACCGAATGGAGGTATCATGTGTCTTAACCATTACATCTTGTACCTTACTTTCATCTCTATACTGCTGCATGGTATATTACTTGAAGTCGGTGCCATCGGTTCTAGCTATAACATACTAAGAGCTTCTGCATGAATCTATTGCTGGATCTTGTTGATAGGGCATGATTAAACACCTTGGTAGCATGGGATTCAATTCTCCTCAAAACTATCACCAGCATAGGTTGTTTGTGTCTACTTTCATACTTATATATGGTTTCTTGATGATGAATAGCATCAATAGCTCTATTTAATCCCTCAATAAATTTGTACAACTTGAAGCCCTTATGTAGAAGCTTTTAGACTTGTGAATGAATAGATTCACACCATTATGTGATACACATGAATCCCCAAAAGTTACGCGGAAGATACATTTCAGCCAATGAATGCCTATTTGCATATGTCGTTTCTACCTAAGCGCATTGCTATAAAGACCAATCTTCGAAACAACATCTGCCCATGTTTGTTCACAATCCTTGATAGATATTAGGGAATATAAACATTTCTTAAAGGTTACAAGGAACTCCAAATTCTTGATATGCGTCTGACAGTTGCATTCCAAATGCCAAGCGTAAAGCCTATGTGCTGATCGAGCCAAACTTCATTGATAGTGGTGCATAGCCTTTGCACATCTGTGATAACGACCTTGGATGTTTCCCACCCATTGCCTTGATGAAGTTTATAAGCACTCATAGTAGGAAACTGTTGTCTCATCGATCAAAAGAGCAACAATAAATATGCAAGTATAATGGTGGTGATTAACTTCTATAATGACCACAAAGGGCATGTTGTAAACATTTATTTTATAGGAGGCTACAACATCTTCAAAGCAATGATAGTCCATACGACCCTTAGAGTTGACCCATATCAAACGTGTCAGTCGCCTTTCATTCAATTCTATTCTATAGAAAAATGTAGGATCTTCCTTGCTCTTTGTAGCCATATACGCAATCACTGAATTAGCATAACCTCCATCAACATTCTTCTTTCATTGATTCTAGATGTAGTTGTTCAAGTCTACTTGAGTGAATCTTACTTTGTTGTACCCACCTGATAAATTTACTAGGTGCTCCATTATTATTTGTTTTGGTGTGATGCCAGTCTCATAGAGGATGTTGATATGTGCCCCATCCGCTGATGAGATCTGCTTATTTCCTTTAAGTAACAATGAGTGTTCTGGTGGTACTAGCTCTTGATTATGATATGTGACGATATCTTTGACTTTCCACAGTCCATTGCCCTCCAATAGTACCCTAGATGTCACCCTAAAATCAATCCATGTCACAGATCGTCTATACGTCGTGTGTATTCTCCTTAGTATAAATCCTAGAAGTCCCTGCTCGATTGCAAACCCATCTTTTCATTATAATTGAATCGTCCTTCACCTTTTGTTGATCTTGTTGCCTGATATCAAAACCCATTAACATTGCATATATCGTATAAAAATCTTCTACTTCTTTGCGCGAAGAAAAGATGAATGTCTTACTATCCTTTGCCGTTAAGAACTTATACATTATGACAACTAACGTTGCTATTGTTTCTTTGTTTTATTTTTTTTTCTTGCTAACTTGACCCTTTATTGGCTGTGTTTCAAGCAATGCACTTACTTTTTTTTTTTTTTTTTTTGCCAAACCAGCAACACTCTCTCTAAACCTTTTCTATATGGAGAGTTGCACTTATAAGTGGATATTTCTTAATTATGGAAAGTGAAGCCTATTGTGCAGGTGTGATATGCCACAATTGTACTTAATTAATGTCCATCCAACTTTCTAACAAATTCAAATTAAAAAACTTGCAACACCTATAGATTAAACAACACCAAATAGTCCATAGCCGAAGAATACAATTAAAAAACACGCATGGCCATAATGTAGTGAAAACACACAGAATCAAAGAGCTAGTGAACTACCATTTTACGTTAGCTTACCACACCTACAACTTTCTTACTGACCTACCATACTTATAACTTTTTTACTGACCTACCACATTGGAATTATACCCTAACTTACTACACTTATAACTTTCTCACTGACCTATCACATTTGAACTATAACGTGACCAACCACACCAACGATTATTTACTGACCTACTACATTGGAACTATAATGTAACCTATCACACCTACGACTTTCTTACTAACCTACCACATTGGAACTATGTCCTGACTACCACACTTGCGATTTTCTTACTAACCTATCACATTGGAATTATGTCCTAACTACCACACTTACGATTTTCTTACTAACCTACCACATATGAACTACAACATGACTTACTACACCTACGATGTTCTTATCGACCTACCACATTGGAACTATAACCTAACCTACTACACCTATGACTTTTTTACTGACCTACTATACATATGACCTTCTTACTAATCTACCGTATATGAACTCTAACGTGACCTACCACACCTATGACTTTCTTACTAACCTACTACATTAGAACTATATCTTGACCTACTACACTACAACTTGCTTATTGACTTACCACATTGTATTATAACATAACCTAAAATGACTCACCATATCTACCACTTCGTTATGGACTTACCACATATTATGTTGTAGGTCAATAACAGTCTTGTAGGCATAGTAGGTCACTTTTTAACCTGTTTACTTGGTCATAACTTCCCTAGAAGTCTCTATATAAGACTTGACACAAGTTTTTCCAGGATGTGGGTGGGGATGCTGATGAAATTCCTATTCCTAGGTACGTGCATAGGACTTATTGCAAATTGATGATGTTTCTCATTCTTTTCATGAATAAAATTATGTTTCTTTACAAAAAGAAAAAAAATCATGTGAGGTATTATAAGGTAAGTATGGATAGCATATTTTTTTTTTAGAGGATTTATTACTAAAACAAATTTGTGCTCACTCAAAATAACATTTTGGCATTAACACAATATAATAGATTTTACCTTTAATAGTACAATATACCATCTGACACATACCTCGATTATAGGGTGAAAAAGTGAAGTGAGTTGATTTTCCTTGTTTTTACTTAAATTTGATTCAAGGTAGTTAGATTTGAGTAACTCAAATGGATTATCAAGTGAAATTCAAGTTTTGTCAATTCGGCACTTCAAAATTTAAATCAAATTTAAATATATATAAATTTTTATTAAAAATTTTGAGTTGACTTGGAGTTTCAACATAAATTGAATTAAAAGAAGTATTATTTTAATAAATATGAGTTTAATTGAATTAGGCTTGAGCTAATAAAATCATTGAGCAATGCTTTCGACCTAACTTGAAATGAAAAATTTAAACTTTGTCAAGTTTAAGATTTTGAATTTTGGAATTTGAGGTTAAACTCAAGTTCTTTTATATTTGACTCGATTTTTTTATTTATAGCTTTACATTAATTCAAAATATATTATTATATATAAACCTAACGAGGACTAAAGTACTCTTTTTGCATTTTTACAAGGGTTGGGGGCTTCTAAAAGTACTTTTGTTATATATTATTTTTTGACTTATCAAAAAGTCTCTTTTTGTTTGAAATAATAATAATAATAATAATAATAATAATAATAATAATAATAATAATAATAATACACCCACTCAAAAATATTAAAATTACACTAACCCATGGATTTTAAAAATGTTATACCCCTTAAAAAATTTTACATTATGCTAGAAATTTATTCCACCAGTATGTACCAATTCCATCTGTTTAATATACATAGTTAAACTGATTTTTTAAATTATATATTATCTTCACAAGAGCTCTATTAAATACTAATTATGTAAAGCAAAACTTCAAATTAAATGATAAATTAACCTGAAAAAAAAAAATACAAGTATAATGAAAGAGATGATTTGGTCCTGCAATTAAGGATTTTTGATGTCATCACTTTCTAAGGGGTGTAAATGTAGTATGTAAGAAGTTCGGGATGCTTCTATAATATTAAGAATTTTTAGAGATATCATTATAATTAAATATTGCGACAACTATATGATATTTTCCTAAAATTATAGCTTGAGGGAAAGTTTATATTGAATTTTGGCATGATATTTATTGCTTAAAGCAATTAAAGAAGTGTTGGCAAGGAATGAGTTTGCATCCCCTTATAAGGCAGGTACATAATTGTTGGAAATTTATGAAAATCTTACCAAAGCAGACACAAATGACAGAACAGACTAACATACCATAGCATGAATATTTCCAAAGCTTAAAAATATGGACATGACTTTCATAAACATCATCTTGCTTCCTAGTACATTGTTTGTAATAATATAAAATGCGTCCATTTGAGGTTAAGAATGTATCTTCAGATGATAATGGCAAAATGACATGTGAGACTGATCATAATACTGCTAATAATCTTGGCCATGAAATTAGCCTAATGGATGCTGTTCCCTCAAATAGACGAGGTCATCGTCGTGCACATTCTGATATCACAACTCTCCATGATGACACCGTTTCAGACATTAATCCTCCAGATGATAGTAGTGGCGATGATAGCAGTCGAAGTGAGCCTGTATCCTCTGATGAGAGTGATGATGACTCTTTTCCCATGCCTTTCAGTGAGCAACGGCAGCGGTCAAGTACTTTCATAGCAATTGATTTGAATTCAAATGAAGGTGCTGGTGTTGTTGGGGAAGCGAATGCTCCTTCTTTGGACAATAAAGATCAGCATAAGCAATCGGTGGGTGCTGACCACACAGAACATGCTATGAACAATATATCACCTTCTGACAATACTTCTAGGGTGATTCCTTTTGTGAAAACAAGGAAGTTTGTCTCTGGTGAGAAGCTTGCTGAGATTGCCCTTGTCGATCCAGGACGAGCAAGGAGGTCGGTATATTATTAAACAATTTAATTTCTAACAAGGAGTTAGAGTCAATTTCCTAGAAAGGGTGTTATAATATCTTATTTAGTCTAGGAATTTTTCAAACTTATTCTCTTTTTAATAATTTTATTTCTTTGGATCATATGTTTCTCTAATCTCCATCATTTGTTTTTGGGGATTTTCTCATGTGATTGGTTAGTATTATTCTATTGTTTTTTTTTTTTTTAAGGATTATGTCGAATAGACAGTCAGCAGCACGATCAAAGCAAAGGAAGCTTCAATGTAGAATGGAACTGGAAGGGAAGGTAAATGTGTTGAAGGGAGAAGCAGCATCTTTGGATGCACGTTTGGTGGTTTTGCAGGTAAATTATGTCTATATACTCCTTGGAGTACGAGGTTTATCTGTTTATTTTGATTCCATAATTCTTAAACCATACTAAGCAATGGATGATGTCAGATAAAAAAATTTGCCCCGCCCATTCCTTTATAAGATAAGAAAACCTTTGTGCCTTTGTTCCATGTGTCGATTTTTATTAATCAACGAGTGCCATGAATGTTGAATGTTCAATGTAACCTTAATGAAAGTATTAATCGAAGACCAAATGGGAACATTATGGAAGAAAGATTTATTAGGTATCGCATGCTATATGTATATATACTTGGATAAATATAAATCATGTATGGACACATTATGATGTTTGTATAATATGGATAGTAGTTTTTGAAAACTAATCATCACCACTATCACATATTTAAATATAAACTATAATTGGTATTTATCCATAACATGTATATACACATTATGTAATACAAGGGGGAAGATAAGGAAAATGCGGTAAAGGAAATTTTTGTTGGAAATCATCGATTCCTTTAAACCTTGGTTTCTCCTTTGTCCTTTTCATAGAGAGAAATGGAGGCTTTGGATGCTGAGAACCTTGAGTTGAAGCTGAAATCTCAGACAATAGAGCAGCAGGTTCAATTGCAAGAAGGTGAGAATCATTTTTAAAACCCTTATTAAAATTTTATCTCGTAATCCTCACTTTTTTCTTTTTTCCTTGTTACATAGTTAGTGTTGGTGAAAATAAATAAGTCTAGGCATGAAAAGACATCAATTCATGCATAACAGGTTCAATTGAAAAATATACTACAAAATTAAGTGCAAGTAAACAGGGATAAAAAAAATCCAAGGAAATCCCTAGTTTTGAGTGACAATTATACTTGTAACAAGTTTATCAATCGTTTGAATCCTTTCCACTTTAGTAGAAGTTTTATTTTGACATTTTTATGCTTTATGTGCTGATGACTAACCTTTTTTTCTCCCATATTTTCTAACAGCTTTGAATGATGCAATAAGTAAGGAAATCGAGTATTTGAAGACTTTGACTAGAGATATAATCCCTAGTGGCGAATTAGCAGCCAAAACAAGCTCTTTTGGGACGAGGCAAGGTCAACAATTTCACACCAACCAGAACCATGGAAGAAGCAACGTTCTGTGAGCGCAACAATTACAGCAGAACCATATTACTTCTCAGTTGGAGGAATATCAACTACAACTCCAGCTTCGACAGCATCGGCTAGGGTGTCAGTTATCTAGCAGAATGGGAAATGGGTTGTCTACTTCATCTACTTTTAAGAAGTAATCTTCTTAAAATTATATTATTTAAAAAATTTCCAATTGTTTAACATCTTTAATTCGACTATCGTTGTTGTCTTTCATAAAAGATATATTTCCTTGGTTTCTTGTAAACAATGGCATGTTTTTCTAGTATTATGGCTAGCCATACTTTTTTCTCTTGCATGAGACGGGCACTTGTCCATGAAACTTAAGGAGTATCATTACCCGCATTATTAAGCACATTACACTAGGATGCATTTAAGGGATTGGAGCATGCCAAATTTTTTTAGTATGAAGTATCTGCCTTAATTGCTCTAATAAATGAGCATAATGTAATGTCAACATGAGCTTTGAATATAAAGACTAGTTTGTTCTCCATGGCATGTACTTCCTTTCATGGAAGCTTTGTGCGAATCTCTATCCATACATAAGAAAATGACACTAAAACTATGGATGATTGATCAAGCTTTTGTACAATGTCAATTCTAAAATCGCACCTGTTTATTCAGGACAAAATGCATAAAGAAATAAACATAAGATAAACTCAAATATAGATTATACGAATTAGAATAATAACAATCTTGAATAAGTTTAGTGATAAAGATTTTTTTCTTTAATAAATCGAAAAAATAATACATGTATTGACCAAGTAGCAACTTAGAGTATAAAAGGGATGTGCATTGAGTATAAGGGTATAAATCCCCAATCTCCTTGAGGACATCTTATTTTTTGTGGATTATGGCTTTATACCACTTGGTTGTTGATATTCGTTACATTGATTTACTAGAATATAGGAGAAAAAATGGATGATCAAAATAAGATAACTTTAAACCACAATCAAATCCTATAAACTTAGCTCTAAATTATTCCTTTGGTAACTCAATCCTCACATAAAATTATCAAACAAATTTGATAAAAGCACCAATTGAATTGAGATTTAACTTCAACATCTTTGTTTAAGATCAACATGGAGATCATAAAGATAGATTTTGCCAATTAGATATTGAAATAAGTTAAAATGAAGTCCTTTTGAGTAAATTAGATTGCCATGTTTTTATACATCTAGAGATTCAAGAAATTCCAATTAAACGAATTTTTGAATTAAATGACAATCAATTTCTATTTGTTTGGTATATTTGTGAGGAGTTGGATTGGTACAAATATAAATTGTATATTCGTTATTACTAAACATGCAAACCTCGAAAGCTTTATGATGATAATAAATCGTTGAATAAATATTTTAGCCAAATAACTCCAAAGTGGTGTTTGTCATGGCTTTATAATTGGCTTTTGTTGAAAACATTTAACTGCAAATTGCTTCTAGGACTTCTAATTGATTGTTTTTTCAAATAAATATAACAAATTTGGTTACTATTTGTTAAGTAGTTGGCTAAGTTGCTAGATTCGAGTTGCAATAGGTAGTGATTATGTCGAAATTATGAGGAGCAAATAACAATCTATGTGAAAGATTGCCTTTAATATACTTATCTTAAAATAATAATCTAGTGAGGAGCATGAAAATTTTGTATAAATTAGATCAAAACTCACACTGTATAAAATATAATAGGTTTACAAAGTGTTAGATAAATCAATTGGCTAGTTTGTCTTCTATAATTAGTGAATGCCCAACATCACCAGTAAGACCATACTGTTGTGGAGTTGGTTTGTCACTACATAGGCACATTCCATTCTAGATTTTTGTAATATATTAGCCATATATTTTATTTGGTGTAAACTAAAACCAACAATTCGATTCTATTTTTACTAATAACAATTATGAGCAATTTGTCTTGCTTTGCTAAATTCCATATTTCACAAAGGCCTTTGCAAAGTTGCTAGATCATTACGTTAGAGCTTATTCTAACCATTAAGACATTTTTTATAGCCAAAAAATGAAAATACACTAGGAATACTCAAGAGGGAGGGGGAAGTGACTTGAGTATTTGCCCAAAATTTCAAAATAATTAATTTTAAAAACGACAGATTAAAAAATAAAAGGGTTTGAGGCGGATAAATTAACAATAAAAGTATGTATAAAATAAAAGAGAGGGACAAAGAAAAATCAAGCCACAAGATTTAACGTGGAGTTTCGCTATTTGCCTACTCTTCATGGTCCATCAATTGCCTCTTTTGAGGTCTTCACCACCACTATATTCATATCAAAGAGTTGGCTTGAGATGGACAATATTACCCCCATAGGAAATATAATATTTCCTTTCTCTCTTTAAGTGCTTTTATATGAATAACAATAAATATGAACTAAGCGCTAGAGTGTATTTTCTCTCTCTTAATAATTTGCACGTATTATGTACAAGAGAATGAAGAAAAAATTTTTTTTTTATCGTAATTAAGAGCTCGTAAATGATTTTTGCAGTTGGTTCTTCCTTGTTGGTCTTTTGAAATTTGTATATAAATAGTTTTTGAAATTCAAAAGTCCGTTAGTCACAATGTCTATAACTTGCCAAGCATTAAATGCACTCTAACGTCTCTTTTCTTACCATATCAGCCTCATTTTTAAGTTGTCGTGCCTCAAAACGGTTGTCACACCCAAACTATGCCTTCGATAGTTTCTTATATGCATGCTTTGTCAAGTGTCGAGCCTAAAACTTAACCCTCGACAACACTGTCTACTTCTTTAGCTTTATCGAGTCTCAACTTTTTGGCATGTTGAGCCCTAAACTCTTGATATGTCGAGCTCTCAATTTGACCCTTGACGTGCTCTTGTTTTACCTTAGACATGCTCCTGTTTTACCCTGTACATGCTCCTGTTTTGCTCTTGACATGCTCATGTTTTGCTCTCGACATGCTCCTGTTCTACTAAAAATCTAGAGAAAAAATCCATAAATATGCACAAAACACACACACACACACACATATATTAAGTGTAGTTTATAACAAATTAATGATCAATTGTGCATTATATTGTCTCATCAAAATTTATATTAAATACTCAAGTTCAACAATCTCTCCCTTTTTGCTGAGAACAATTTATGCACAATTAGCTTATATTCACTACGACATACTCCTTCTTAATTAAGCATCTAGTTTTAAGAGAATTTTCAATTTTCTAGGTTTCAAAACAGATTTCTAATGCTTAATTTTAGGAAAATACAAACTACACTTAATATGTCATTTTCTTCCCTTATCAAAATAGACTTCATGCATATTTTTTAATTATGCATCCACTTCTTTTCCTCTTTATACTCATAAAAAACAATATTATGATAGATTTAATATATGCTAGAAAGGAGAGATGCACAGATATACAATATTCAGCTCAAAACAAATTCCTTGACAGAGGACTTCACATTTTCCTACCCCCATATAGGAGTTCACTCCACTTGCCTATACTCGAATAAGACTTCATCACACTTGCCTATGCTCACATAGGACTTCACTACACTTGCCTATGCTTGGAGAGGACTTCACCACTTACCTATGCCTACATAGGACTTCACCACACTTGCCTATGCTCACATAGGACTTCACACACATTCCTATACACCGATATGACTTCACCACATTTGCTTCATTGTATGAGGACTTGCAAGCTCACATATAGAATATCTGCAATCACATCAAAGAACCATCTTCACAAAACCAATATCAATAATCAATACACATCATCACAAAAACAGATCAAATCAAGCGCAGATAAGAATTTTAGGCATATATCATATTTAACAGTTTATTTAGCCTAAAATTCTATTCTATGTTAACTTGATTCAATAATATTTAGCACTCATCTTGCTTAATCATTCACAATTCTCTTCTTAAAGTGCAGAAACAATCTTCACTCAAGGGTTTAGTAAAAATATCAACGATTTAATTGTTTGTATCAATAAATTTCAAGTTGATATCTTTGTTTAGAACATGATCTCTAATGAAATGATGTCTAATTTCGATATGCTTGGTCCTTGAGTATTGGATAGGATTTTTAGTCAAATTTATAATACTTGTATCATCACAAAGAATTGGAACATTTTAAAAAATTAAACCATAACCAAGCAAGGCTTGTTTCGTCTATAAAATTTGTGCACAACAATTGACAACTGCAATATATTCAGCTTCAGCAATTGAGAGTGCAACTGAGTTTTTCTTTTAAAAGTGCCAAGATATTAAAGAATTTCTAAGAAATAGCATGTGCCGCTTGTACTTTCCTATCTACTTTGCATCTAGCAAAGTCAGAATCAGAGTATGCAATAATATTGAAAGAAGTAAATTTTGAATACCATAAGCCAATTTCAATCGTACCAATAAGATACTTGAAAATTCGTTTTACTGCATTAAGGTGTTATTTTTTTGGGTAAGATTGAAATTGTGCACATACAATATAGAGAACATGATATCAGGCCTAAAAGCTATCAAATATAATACACTTCATATCATGCCCTATACAACTTTTCACACACATTGTTGCCTTTTTTTTCATTATAAAACTTAATATTTGTGCTCATTGGTGTTGGTTTTGATTCGCAATTATCTATTTTGATCTTTTTAACAAATCTTTTGTATATTTAGCTTGATTGATAAATGTTCCATTTTTAGCTTGTTTGATTTGAAGACCAAGAAGATTATTGAGTTCCCCATCATACTCATTTCAAATTCATTTTTCATGGACTTAATAAAATCTTTAATAAGACTCATATTTGTTGCTTCAAACACAATGTCATCAACATAAATTTGCATAATCAATGTATCAGACTTGTGGTTTTTAATAAATAAAGTTGTGTCAAATTTTCCTCTTGAAAATCCATTGTTTATTAGGAAGCTAATTAGTCTTTAGTCCATAAAGAGCTTTGTTTAACTTAAAAACATGATTGAGAAATTCATTATTTTCAAAGCCCGGTGATTGCTCTACATAGACTTCTTCTTTTATAAAACCATTTAGAAAAGCACTTTTGACATCCATTTGAAAAAGAGTAAAGTTCTTATAAGCAGCAAATGGTGAAAACATTCTTATAGATTCTAGCCTAGCAACTGGGGCAAAGGTCTCATCAACATAAATTCCTTTTTCATGATTATAACCTTTAGCAATCGATCTAGACTTATTTCTTGTTATTAAACCAGATTTATCAAGTTTGTTTCTGAACACCAATTTAGTTCCTATGATAGTTCTATTTTTAGGTTTGGGAACAAAAACCATATGGCATTTCTTGTGAGCTAGTTTAATTCATCTTGCATTGCATTAATCTAAAGTTTCATCTTTTAAAGCTTCATCAACATTTTTAGGCTCAAATTGTGATTAGAAAACTAGATTTGCTTAAGTTCCTTAAAGATGATCTTGTTTGAACACGTTTAGAAGGTTCTCCAATTATTAAATCTTTAAGATGTGATTTAGCATATTTATATTCCTTAGCTAGATCCTTATTATCATATTCATGCATATCAACATCCAATCTTTGTTCATTGACTTTTTTATTACTGTTTTCAAGAGAAATACTATTCAAATTAGCACATACATCATCAACATCACCATATAAACATGCATTAGGCAAAGAATCATCAAATATAACATGAATAGATTCTTCAACAACTAAAGATATTTTGTTAAAAACTCTATTTAGAGTCAAATTTAGCTAATTGTTCTTTGCTATTGTTTAAATATAACACTTTATGCCAAAATGATGAAAATATGATATGTTAGACTTTTGCCTTTCCAAAATTCATAGGAGGTTTCCTTTAAAATTGACCTTATAAAAACTCTATTTGAAATTTAACATGTTGTGTTTACATCTTTAGCTAAAAATATTTTGACAAATTATTTTCACATAACATGGTTCTAGCCATTTCTGTTAATGTTTTGTTTTTTCTCTCGGCTACACCATTTTGTTGTGGAGTCCTAGAAGCTGAAAATATGTGTTCAATACCATAATTATTGAAAAAATTTTCGTTTCACGATTTTCAAATTCTTCCCCATGATCACTTCGAATTGTAACAATGTTAAGACCTTTTCATTTTGGATTTTCTTGCAATATCTAAAAAAGACATGTTGGTTTCGTCTTTAGATGCAAGAAAGAAAATCCATGTGTATCTAGTAAAATCATCAATAATAACCAAGATGTATTACTTTGCTCCTAAATTTAAGGTTTGGGTAGGACCAAATAAATCCATGTGCAATAGTTCTAATGGTCTAGATGTAGAAATGACATCCTTAGACTTAAAAGAAGTCTTAGTTTACTCTCCTTTTTGACATGTATGGCAGATCTTGTCCTTTTGAAATTTTAACTTTGGTAAACCTTTGCCAAGATCCTTTTTAACAAGTTTTGAAATAATGTCCATGCTAGCATGTCCTAGTTTTTTATGCCATAGCCAACTATTATCATTTTTAGAATATAGACAAGTTTCATTTGAAAATTTAAAATAATCTAAATTGATTTTGTAAATATTTCCTTATATATCTTTCAAAACATGCTTGGTTATTATCAATTCTTTCAATAGAACACTTTTTGGCGTAAAATGTTACTTTAAACCTATTATCGCAAAATTAGCTAATACTCAACAAATTATTTTTTAAATTTTCTACAAGCAAAACATTTTTAATACATAAATCCTAATTAATGAGAATGTTACCTTCACCTAGATCAGTTGCCTTTCTATTATGCCTAATGGTAACACTCCCATGATCCTTCAAGTCTAGTATTGTGAACTTGAACACGTTTCCCGTCATATGTCTAGAGTAGCCACTATTCAAGTACCATTTGTTGTTACCACTTGAGGATCCCTACAAAATAAATTATTACTTTTTTGGTACCCATTTTAGTTTGGGTCTTTTTCTATTAGGAGGAAAAAAGCTTCTCTTTTAGGAACCCAAATAAGTCAGCTTTTATGATTCAAATTTACATATTTTCTTATTGTATAGTTATATGCAATATGACCTATTTTGCCACAATAATTATATGTCGCATAAGTAGCTTTAACAAATTTATATTTTGTGGGACTTGCAATTATTTTGTCCACTATAGCTGATTTCAAATTTATTTAAATCATATTTTTGGCTTCCAAGAAGTATGTTCAAATTTTTCTTTCCGTTTGTAAACTTGGCTATAGTAGCCTTTGGATGATCTAAGCTGGTTTTCAAAGTTTTATTTTCATTTTTCAAAAAATTCCAGCTCTTTAATGATTCATTACTACAGCTATCATCACATGCAATATTATTATCTTTTATGGTTTTGATTTCAATATCTAGTAGATCATTTTCAATCTTCAATTTCTCATTTACTTCTTTAATTCATTATTTTTTTTAACTTCTTGCACTTATTATTCAACTTCTCATTTTCTAATTTCAGAACATTTATTTCATCAAGTATTTTTCATTTTCAATTTTAGTTTCTTCATTCTTAGTCTGAAAATTTTCTAACTATTCTCCAACTTCAATCATTAAGGATTTTGACATGCTATTCTTTTTCTTAGCTTTAGCTAATTCGTAGTAGACTTTCTCATACATAGCATGTAATTAATCATATGAAGGAGAGCAATGAGATGATATCTCATTGCCCAAGGCCATAAAGCATACATTCTATCATCTGAATTTGATGAGTCATCATCGCTCCAAGTTGCCGTGTATGCTTTCTTCTTCTTCTCCTTCTCCTTTGATCTCTTTTTAAGCAGTGGGCAATATTGCTGGATGTCCTGATTTTTTGCTGTTGTAGCGTTTAATCACTTCCTTTCTCTTATTCTTAGATGAGATGCTATCATCCTCCATCCTCTTTGATTTTGTCTTCATAATTTTTTTGAACTTCTTAGTCATCAAGACAAGATCTTCTTGTTCATCTTCTTCTTCTCCATCGCTTGATTCTTGTCTTGTGGCCTTCATAGTGATGACCTTTTTGTTGCCTTCTTCACCTTGTTTCTTGATGAGCTCATGAGTTTTAAGCGCATCAAAAAGTTTTTCTTTGCTTAAGGTGCTAAGATCTCGTGCTTCCTCTATTGTTGTCATTTTTGCTTCCCAATCTTTTAGAAGTGACCTGGGAAGATTAGAATTAATTTCCAAATTAGTGAAGTTCTTCTCAAGCACACTTAAAGGATTTATAATATTAATAAATATATTGTGTATTTCATCAATGGTTTCATTGGGGAGCATTTTAAAGTTTTCAAATTCGCCACAAATAACTTATTTTAGTATTTCTGACTCTAGATGTTCTCTTATAAGTCTTTTCTAGCTCGTTCCAAATTTATTTTGCAGAAGAACAAGTATAAATTTTGTTAAAATCACTTTCATTTAATCCACATGTAAAATATTCATTGCAATTTCATTTAAATCAAGCTTTTTCCAGTCTTCGTCTGAAAAATTGCTTTTGATTTTCCTTCTATATTAAAAGTTCCGTTTTCAATAATGTTCCATATCAATATGTTTTGGGCTTTTAAAAATATTTTCATCTTACACTTCCGGTAGGTAATTACTCCCATTTAGAAGTGGAGGTTTGTTTATAACTTGCCCCTCACTAAATCTAGTGTATTAGCTGTCATGATCTTTACTTTATTTCGCGGTTAAGTGTAGAAATGATAGAGATAGGCTCTAATACCAATTGAAAATACACTAGGAATACTTAAGAGGAGGGGAAAAGGGGGAAAGGAGAGAGATGAATTGAGTATTTGCCTAAAATTTCGAAATAATTAGTTTTGAAAACAATAGGTTAAAAAATAAAAAGGTTTGCAGCAGATAAACTAATAATAAAAAGAATGTATAAAATAAAAGAGAGGAATAAAGAAAAATCAAGCCACAAGATTTAATATGGAGTTTAGCTCTTGGCCTACTCTCCATAGTCCACCAACTACCTCTTTCGGGGTCTTCACCACCATTATACTCATATTAAAGAGTTGGCTCGAAACGAGCAATTTTACACCTACATGAAATAAATATTTCCTTTTTTCTCTCTAAGTGCTTTTATATGAATAGCAATAAATATGAACTAAGCACTAGAGTGTATTTTTCTCTCTTAATAATTTGCAAATATTATGTATAAAAGAACAAAGAAAAGAATTTGTTTTTAATCATAACTAAGAGCATTGTAAATGATTTTTGCAGTTGGTTCTTCCATGTTGCTCTTCTAGACTTTGTATATAATTAGCTTTTGGAATTCAAAAGTCTATTAGTCATAACGTCTGTAACCTACCAAGCATTAAATATACTCCAACGACATTTTTCTTGCCATATCAGCCTCATTTTTAAGTTGTCGTGCCTCAAAGCAATTGTTGCACCTCACTTGTTGTGCTTAAACTGTGCCTTCAACCGTTTTTTATATGCACGCTTTCTTAAGCTTCAAAATTTGAATTGTCAAGCCCTGAACTCTAACACGTCGAGCCTTAAACTTAACCTTGACAATACTATTTGCTTCTTTAGCTTTGTTAAGCCTCAACTTTTTGGCACGTTAAGCCCTAAACTCTTGATATGTCGAGGCCTAAATTTGACTATCGACATGCTCCTGTTTTGCCTTTGACATGCTCCTGTTCTATTAAAAATCTGCAAAAAAACTTCACAAACATGCATAAAAGACATATGTATATATTCATGACTAATTAAGTGTAGTTTATAATAAACAAATATTTAATTGTGTATTATATTATCTCATCAAAATTCATATTGAATTCTCAAGTTCAACAACAAATATATATGTAACTTAATAGATTGATACCTTTTAAGAGGCAACACAAATACCTTCTTATTTATATTATGTGTAGAAAAGCATTGTTCATGTTGAGTTAATACATAACTAACCTTTCATTGTAGCTACAGCTATGATACATTTGAGACTAGTTAACTTCATAGCATGTGTAAAAGTAAAAGTTGGGTAAATTACATTGAAATGTATTAATTTTTTAGAGTAAGTTTATTTAAGGTATGAACATTACAAGTGGTTAAAAAGAGGAATCAAAGTTTCAATGATATATTTATTTAAGATATTAACGTCTCAAGTGGTTAAAAATAGGAATCAATGTTTCATGGATATATTTATTTAAGATGTTAACCTTTCAAGTGGTTAAAAAGAAGAATCAATGTTTTGCAAAATGATTCAAAAAGGTATGATTAATTGACTGTTGACAACAAACCAAAGAAACTTAATTGAAAACTAATTATAACATTAATACTGGGAAAATTCTACGGTCCTGTGGTGGTTAGAATAGGATTAGTCTCGTCATATCAATGAATGGTCTAGATATTTTCCGACCATGATCGAACCCTTCAAAGTTTTTACCCTTATTTTTTACAATCTATTTAATTTTTATATGAATGACGGTATGGTCCCGGGATTGTAGAAGTTCTCTAATACCTTAAATAAACTTTGCTTAATACCAATACCTCATTTGATAACTTTACGAGCTATTGATACCTTAAATAAACTTACCCAAAAAGTTGATAACTTGTGGTGTAATTTACCTTATAAAAGTTTTAGTATAATCTACTTCTTCCACTTGATTGCAACCTTTCGCCATTAAAAATGCTTTGCATCACTTGATGAAGCTATCTACTTTATGTATATTACAAAATACCTACTTACAACCAATTGCTTTGTTTCACTTTGTTGGGTCTTTAAACTCTCATAGATTGCTATCATTTAAGGCTCTTGATTCCTTGTTAATAGCCAATACTAGTGAAATCTTTTATTACTTGAAAACAAATTGCAGTTCCACAACAAAACGATCAGTGACAAAGGAGAAGTTTTTTAAATTTATATCATTTATGTCCTTTTTTAAATGTGGATTCAATCCTATCATTGTATCTTTTTAGTAATGCACACTAAAATAGAGGTTATGATGTTCAAATCACTTCATAAATTAATGTTCTCTATGGTATCGAATAAAGGGATAAGTATTTTCATATTTAGGGAGGTTAGTAGTACTTCACGTGATTATGTATGATGTAAAATAAAATAATAACCATAAGGTTAAAGCATGACCTTGCTTGAATAAAAGTTACCATAACTAGCGTAGTTAACAAGATCCTTATTAAGAATGTGGCGTACAAGAAATGGCACTAGAATCTCAAAGTGCATACACTCAATGATGTTTTGTTAAGATAGGTAAGTTATGGACTACCCATCCTTTTGCTACCTTTCTTTCAACATATCTTCATAATTTCCATTAGCATATAATGTTTGAATCACTTTAATTATTTAGCTTTATATGGAGTTGGTTGTATCATTATTCTAGTCAAAATTCAATATATTATTTTGTTAAATAATAATGTAATCAATTATTTGATAAGATATTCATGCAATAATATGTTTGTAGTTGTTATAAGGGTTAATGTCACGGATGGTACCTGCAATTAAAATAGATCAATTTAATCTTGAACAAACTTTTTATGCATACCAATAGTAGCTTTGTCAATTTATTTTAGGTACTAAATTAATCAATTTCAAAACTTTTCAATTATTAAATTGATCAACTTTAAAGTTTAGATACTTAATTGCAAATATTGTCAAAGTTCAAATACCATTTGTGGCATTATCTCTCATTGTTATGATGACATATATAAATGAAGGTGTTTTAAATAATATGAAAACGTTAATAACTTTATACCCTAATGGGATGGATGGATTTAGAGGGGGGTCAGAAGGGCCCTGGCTTCTTAAACTCAGAAAAGTTTAATTATTTTGATTTTTCAAAAAGAATTTTTTATATATATTATAAAGAGCAAATAATGGCATGAAAGAAAATGTAGTTTAGTTGTTAGGTCCAACATTTGGAGGTAAGTTCATTTAAGATCCTAAAGTTTCGAGTGGTTAAAAAGAGATCCCATTGTTTAGAGTTAAGATCATTTAAGGTCTCAACGTTTGAAGAAATAGATAAATATAGGTCCTCAAGGACATATGTCAATAGGAGAAGAGTCTTTTGAGTTTTGATTAAATATTCTCTCCTGTAAAGACGTGTGTAAACCCAAATTGACCCACTTATTCAAATGCTGGAACCTTAAATAAACTTATCCTTAAACATTGTGACCTCTTTTTTACTACTCAAAATGTTGGGACCTTGAATGAACTTACACGTAAATGTTGGGACGTTCTAATGTAATTTATCCTTTTTCAAAGTGCATTTACTAGATATTCATTTTTTTTCTTTTTTTTTTAAATTTTTTCTCTTTCATAATAACCAATAGAATTACATTCATTTATTAACAAATTATATTTAACTAACTAAATTCTTGTGAACATCTATTTTTTCTTCATAGTATACCACAAATAATAATTATGTTATCCATATTATAATTCATTTTAATTTTGTTGCAAAAAGTTTTCCAAAATAATACTAATTATATAATTTTAGGTTTCATGTATTAGTTGTATTGACGATTAATGTTCATGTAATATATATATTCTCTTACCAAATGCACTATATGTAATTATTTATTAGATGAATTATTTCACACATATTAAGTTTTGGAAAATATCACACTAAAATCATTAGCGAATATAAGATGCAGTATAACTATAATCGCAAGTGAATATATTTAATAAACTAATTAATGTCTGCCCGCCAATCAGTTCGTCCCACGTCTATCCGTGCCTAATGGTATGATTATTGGTCTCCTAGTGATTGAATTGGATTTAAATCCCACTTCTTCATTATAATTGAAAAGAAAAATCAAAATGAAACAAAAAAATAATCGTTACATAGTGATAAGATAAAATTCTTATCTACATCTTACTTTGTAAGGTATAAATTCCTAAATTTTGTGCTCAAAACCTATTGGTAGCTCTTAAACCACTTTAGAACTTATACCCTATAAAATATGTACGATAAAAGGTGTTTATAAAAAGTGTAGATTTTTCTTATGTTTTTGAATTAAAATTTTAATTTTTGTGATGTTAGAAAAGTTGTATATAACATATGTCATATTATAAGAACCTTTTATATGCAAAATTTGTGGGGGTAAATGTCGCGAATGATACCTAAATTTGGACAAAATTTGTAATTAGGTTCCTAAATTTTGAAATTGATCAATTTAATATATGAACTTTGAAATTGATCAATACTTAAATTTTGAAATTAATCAATACCTAACTTTGAAATTGATCAATTTAGTATGTAAAAGAACTTTCGTATATGCCAATACTACTTCTATCATATTGGTTAAAAATGCCATGTAGAATCCAATTTGACAGATGCACTATTGACTTATACGAAAAGTCCTTTCAGGTACTTAATTGATTAGTTTCAAAGTTCGAGTATCTACTTGTATATATTGTCAAAGTTCATATTCCATTCATGATATTAGCCTAAATTTTTGAAAACTATAGTAAAACAATTATGGAATAGCAAAATTTATGATATTAAAAATTTATTTTTTTATTATTACATTATATCAAGTTTATGAAATATCTATATTATTATCAACCCAATCCTTACCATTCGTGTCAAAATTATCATATTATAATGTAAGGTAGTTATATTTTTGAAACTCTTCTATCTCTTTCTCACACGAAGTGTGGTGCATCATATGCTAGTATGTGCATATATATATTATAACTCATAAAATATGGGAAAAGGAACAAAATATTATTATTTAAAAAAATTACAAAATTACCATCAGGATGAAATTAATCCCGATTTTAGGCAACATGACCTCGTCTCTAAAGAAACGAGATCATTAGTGCCTGATCTCATCTCTTCAAGAGACAGGCCATGTGATTGGCATAACCTCCTCTCTTCAAGAGACGAGGTCATATTATATTATGTGACATCGTCTCTTGAAGAGATGAGGTAATGTTGCGTCCTATCTCCTCTTTTCAAGAGACGAGGTTAGCGGACCTAAACCCCCACCCAGCTTCCTTCCTCCTCATTCTTGCCCTCCACTGAACTTGAAAAGCCCCAAATCCCCAAATCAAAAACCCTAACCTTAAATCCCCAAATACCAATCGATTGAAAGCAATTTGCTTCGTATATTGAGAATTTTGGATCACCCAACATTAAGGAAGAAGCAATTTTGTTGAGAGGAGAAGTGTCACGCGAGAAAAGAGGGGAAAAAAAGGCCGACAAATTGTGGTATGATTCCACAATTTTCGAAATTTTTTTTAATTATTGATGCCACATTGTTGAATATTTGTTGTTGGAATATCGGTTGTTGTATGATTCCGAAATTTTACAATTTTTTTTTTAATTATTGATGTTACATTGTTGAATATAGGTTATGTAAGTTGTGGGAATATTGGATGTTGTATGATTCTGCAAATTTCAATTTTTTTTTTTGTATATGTATGTGTTTTCTATTAATTATGGGAATTTAATATGATACATAGGTTTGTTCAAAAATAGGAAAAATTTTACGTAATAGAAATCAACATTTAAAATTAAGGTCAACTATAGAATTAATATTTTAATTAGTTTAAAAGGAGAAGTTAACTTTATATAAAGTAATACAAATAAAGTAGATTATAAATTACTAATTTTAATTTTAATTTTAACTTTGAAAATATAGCCGTATCATTCACTTTTACCACTGATTTTGTTCCTACACCATGTCCATATACTATTACAAGACCGGGATATCTATAGTAGCATTAGGAGTTATGTTAAATATTACAGGAGTTCAATTCATAAGTCTGATGTTGCAAATTTCATGCATTCAAGCTATTTTTGATGAGATGGCAGAGTTAGTGAGGAAATAGATAAGGCAAAGTTTATACTATACGCTTATGGTAACATTATGTAAGGGGAGGATGGTTTTGGTTATGATAAGCGGCTGATTATTGTGGTCAGTGTTAGTAGGAACTCTAAGTATGAGCAAATACTGGACATCATTTGCGATAGATTGAAAGTAAATAGGTGTACACATCAGGTGGAGCTATATCATAAGGTAGCTATTGGAGATAGGACGTTGCGTTATGATATTATTCCAGTGACCGATGATGATGTTGCACAGGAGATGTTGGTATACACAGAAGGGCTAGTGATGTGCAGATATTCGAAAATGAACTGTCACTGGCATTTGCAGGGAAAATGGGCATTGATAGAAATATTGGAAGCGAAGGGTTTGTAGACCCAAACTCTACTCTAGTTCAGACAATAGGCAGCATACAAGTGGAAATGTGTGCACCCACCTTGATAAGTGTTCATGATATGGATGCCATGGAAGACTCTTCGGCAAATGAATCAAGTGACGACTATAATGATGATGGAAATCATAATGTCGAAACTTTTCCCCAACAATATGCTTTTCTCGGGGTATAACCAAGGAGCAATGACTAGCATCACTTCATTACTTCTATTGATGTTGATGGAGTAGGGAGCTTAGTGCCAGTACCCTTTTTCAATGCTAAAGTTGGTAGTACTTATGCTGCATATGATGATGAGCAGGAAATGAGTGCTGAGAATTGGAGCTTCAGTGATGAATTAAAGGTTGGGATGCGGTTTGAGAGAAAAGATCATTTCATTCGAGCAGTTAAAATGTGGCACATAACGAACCATTACAATTTCAAGGTGGTGGACTCGGACCCAAGATCATGGGTAGTTAA
This sequence comes from Combretum micranthum, assembly GCA_024138025.1. NCBI lineage: Eukaryota > Viridiplantae > Streptophyta > Magnoliopsida > Myrtales > Combretaceae > Combretum > Combretum micranthum. The sequence goes on from JAMXBD010000005.1 coordinate 3,227,219, forward strand.
TTGTATTGATACCCATAACAAATGTTGTAAGTGGAGATTCAGAGGCAGTTATAAGAAACATGATGAGTAGGTGGTTTCACATCACTAAGTATGAAGGACCTTACACTTGCTTGGATGAAATCACTAGATAGGATCACTCTTAGTTGGACTCCACTAGCATGTCCAAGAGCATTATATTGGAGATTTGTAGTTCTCCAGATGTGGGGGTGAAGGATCTCCAACTGAATATCTTAAAACAGTTTGGGTATAATGTTCATATAAAGAGAATTTGTGAGGTAAAGAGAAAAGCTATTGAGCAGGTATATGGAATTTGGGAAGATTCATATGTGGAGCTCCCACATTTACTTAATGCAATAACAGAGGCAAATCCAGGAATAAAGGTTGAGTAGCGAACTGTTGATTGAGATACCACAGGACACGTATTCCTAGACAAGCTTTTTTGGGCATTCGAACCTTGCATCGAATCATTTCAGTATTGCAGGTATGTTTTGTAAACATGATTGAATTTATTTATATATGGTTGATATCCACTAACTAAGTTATATCTGTTAATTCATTGCAGACCCGCAATTATAGTTGATGTATCTACAACTGCTCCAAGACTTAGAGAGGGCCGGGCAGTACACGTGGGGAGTAGCCTGTTTGGCATGGCTGTACAAGCAGCTATGCTTGGCTTCCCATGCGGACACTGGGGATATTGCAGGCCCTTGGTTGTCCTGCAGATTTGGGCATGGGAGCACTTCCTTCACATTGCCTTAATTCATCGATAGATTACAGCAGTTACTGTAAGGTGCCCATTCATCAGCCATTGGGGTACAACTTTTGATGTGATTAGTGTATCCACCCACTTGCTGATTGAGTATCAGGCATCTTTAGATCGATAGACCGAGCACTAGGTATGCTTTTCATTGCCTTATTTCCTTCAAATTGATTTTCAATGTCTTGTTTCCTTTAAATTGCAACATTTTGATATTTTTGTTAATTAGTAGTGTACTTTTTTCCCTTTAATAAGTTGTGTGGGACCCTTACAGTCCTATCCTGGACTCCTTATCTCCATACTGCTAGGTGGGCAGTGACATTTAGTGTGAACGGGTCCGGTTGGTATGCTTGCATCTAGTCGAGCACTACTACCCAGATAGAGTGCTCAGATAGTTTGGTGGCTTCCAAGGGATCCCACACCCGTCTGTCGACATGAGAGCCCTGCATGAGATTGACATGGGGGCGCGTTCCAAGTGGAACTGGCATGGAGAGCACGCTAGGTGGATAGCTGAGTGTGATAATCGGCGTGATCGCATCATTGAGATGCCAAATATGCTTGGCGGTATATCTGATGATTACTTTTAGTGATATCAAGCGATCACCTGACACTGGATCAGTCGCACGGGGGCTATCATACTCTATATGGTAAGCTCACTGACTCGATAAGCTATGTAAGGAAATATACTATGTTTTCATTATTCACTGATATATATTTTTGCTGTTGTTTGCAGATAGATTTCATTTATAGAGTCCCAGACATGCCTCTAGAGATTACTCCTTCAACTGCACGAGATGTCTATCATGTAGTTGATGAGTTTATGGGACTCAATTTTAATGATCCAGCGCCACCATCACCAGCACCAGCATCGGATGACTTATAGCCTCAGACAGTATAGAGACGATGTCCAAATAGAGAGAGACATGGGCAGGGACAAGGTCAAGAGCGAGGCCGTGCCTAAGGTATACAGATCAGGGACGAGCTTGAGCCGTCCCATGTACCTTCATTTGATCAACATGACTCTTCCCAGTTCCTTCATCACGAGGTTGGCCTATCATCATCACCACGTACTCATCTGGGGGATACCCTCATGCCAAACCCGTCATACACGAAGTTCCATACCCCCTTAGCCTCACAGAAGAGATGACCATCGCCATCACATGATATAAGAGAGGGACTCACATAGGTGGAGCCAGACTCTGTCTCATTTCATCCATATAGTGCTGCTGGTGGAGATGAGGATGGCACAATTACATATATTGATCTATTTACACAACATCCTTATCAGTGTACACCATTCGCCCGAACATTTGTGAGATGGGGACGAGGGAGATGGGATAGACACCACTAGTAGTAGATAGTAGATTTTCTCATTTTCTGATTGTTGGATATAAATTCTTAATTTCTTATGATTATTGTATTCATTTTCCCTTATACATTTGATGAAAGAAAATAATCGGCCATTGATTTCATATTATGTTTTCTGAGTTTTATATTATATTTGTGATGAAAAGTTTGACAATACTTTTATGGTTGAATGATTTAGGATTGAGACTGCATTTGGTTGGATTGGTTTTGGAACTGTGTTTAGATGGATTGGGTTTGGAAATACTATTAAAATTTAGAAGTTGTTTAGCTATGGTAGAGGATGGCTAATGGCTTATATACCTATTTTATATATGATTTTGATAGGTTTTATTATAAATATAAAAATGATATGTTTTTCAAGGAACAAATGGAAAATGAGGGAATTTAGCCTGACCTCGTCTCTTGAAGAGAGTAGTTCATATTATGAACTAATCTCGTCTCTTGAAAAGACGAGGTCATGTGATGGGCACAAAGAGACGAGGTTGTGCCCATCACATGACGTCGTCTTTTTAAAAAAGAAGATTAAGTATTACAAGGTGACCTCGTCTCTTGAAGAGACCTCGTCTCTTGAAGAGAGAAGTTCATATTATGAACTAATCTCGTCTCTTGAAGAGACGAGGTCATGTGATGGGCACAAAGAGACGAGGTTGTGCCCATCACATGACGTCGTCTTTTTAAAAAAGAAGATTAAGTATTACAAGGTGACCTCGTCTCTTGAAGAGACCTCGTCTCTTCAAGAGACAAGATCATGTTGCCTAAAATTGGGATTAATTTCATCCCGATGGTAATTTTATAATTTTTTTTAAAATAATAATATTTTATTCATTTTCCCTAAAGTCTATACACGAAAGGAATAAGAAGTGAAAAGAAATGAAAAATGTGAGAGACAACTTTAGACATAAATATTTAAGTTTTTTATTCTATAATTTTATGCTCTTTATTTCTTTCATTTTTAAACATTTTTTAATTAAAGAAAAAATTCAGTGTTTATTTTTCACTTATATTATTTGATAATTTTTCATAATATGGCTATTCGATTTTGTAGATACTATACTCAACCGTAGATAAAGTATGGTTTTCAAAGCAGGCATATGATATAAATATCTTGCACTTGTACTGTGCTATATGAGAGTAGGTTTTGGAAAATCTATATATGAACCCTATCTAATGATCTTAAATATTCAAGCAAAATTCAGATGGGTACCTTATAATATGGGATTACTTGCTTAGTCCTTATCCTGTAATAATATGTCAGCTCTCTCTTTGTTCTTGTATGGGGAATGAAACCAATTCACAGTGGCTGAGATTTTGTTGATAGAGTATTGGGCATGCAAAGCCTTAGATGGAGGTTGTTGGACTTACAATCTACTAGGACTATTCCAATGCTCAAGTGATTAGTTGATCTTACCATTGCACTTGAAAGCCTATTTACAGGAGACAGAGTTGTGATAGATTTAGCAAGTGGATCACTATAGTGGGAAATGATATCTGATATATTTAGAAAACATTTCTTTTGATTAAAACAGTTACAAAGGTTGTTGAGGATGTGATCAAGACAAAATAACAAGCCACATTTGTTAAATACTCGTGTAGTAAAACGATGACCTAATAGATTAGAGCTTTAAGGATCCTGATTTAACTTTAGGCGGGAGACAACTAATCTACTGTTGACTTGGGTAGTTTTGTCTTTATGTAACTTGTTCGAGGCTTATTAAAGGTGTTATACGATCGAAATAGTTCGCTTCATGATCGAATCAAATCTGTTTGGACTCATTTTATAAAATTATAAAAAAAATAACAAAATGAATGATTTATTCTATAAAAAAAAAATACTGTTTATATGCACCTTTATAACAGCAAGGCACGACATTTGCTCGGGTGCCTTTTTTTGACCTTTTTGGCCAAATTGCTAGGGACCTTTAAGCCTTTTGTCCATGGCCTACCAAATAGAACTCGTTGGGGTTGGCCTTGGCAAGGCATCGTATGAGAAATTAATTCCGCTTTCGTTTCTGTAAACGCAAAACCCAAAACCCTCACTCATCATCGTCTCTCCTCGTCCCTCCACCCCCTTTCGGTCTCTTTCTCTAAATTATTCTCCCAAAAATGAACTTTTTAAACTCAAATGACTCAACAGTCAAACAACCACCCAAACCAATCTTCAATCTTCAAGAATCTCTCTCAAACCTTCAAACCCACTTGTCCACTTTCCTTCAAAACCTTTCTCACTTTCCAAACCCCACAAGAAACCAAAACAACTCGTTAAACCCCATAAATCCCACCCCAAAACACCCCCTTTGGGCCAGGATATCAAATGACACCACCAGGGGCTCGACGGCTCATCCACGTTCGGGCTTTTCCGTGTCCGATATTGAGGAGAGGCTTGCGGGTGTGCCTGTCTATGCTTTGAGTAACTCGGATGAGGAATTCGTGTTGGTTTCGGGTGTTTCGACGGGGAAGTCTCTTGGGTTGTTGTGTTTTAATAAGGATGATGCTGAGGCACTGTTGAAACAAATGCAGAGTATGGACCCTGGGATGAGAAATGGGTCTAGGGTTGTTCCTGTTGCATTAAACAAGGTTGGTCAAACATTAATGTGTCGTGGAATTGCTCTTTTGTTGTTTTGTTGTTTGATTTTAATATGTTTTTGTGTTTTTTATGCAGGTGTTTCAGCTTAAGGTTGATGGAGTTGCTTTCCGGTTGATTCCAGAGTTTGATCAAATTAAAAATGCCATCAAGGTTAGGGATTCATGCAGAGTACTTTTGCTTTATGCTTACTAATGCCAAAAGACTGCTGCTTTATTTACGTAATTGAAAATTTGCCTTGTGTTTCTTGTCTGTTTACATGTTCTTTAATAAGCTGGCAATTACTGATTTTATCCTTTAGATAGTTTTGTTCACTTGGTTTTATCTCTGCTTAGTTGAAACAGTTGTAGAATTCACTAGAGTGTCGTCGTCCGGAATGCCATCTATGAAATTCCTGGTGTCGTCTGGTTATTCTGTTTACTGTTTAGGCTTATATAATTGCATGTCTGACTTTCTAGTTTGAATCGCAGGTAATGTTCTTCAATGGCTGATATCTTGTTTAGCTGTAAGGATCTAGATTCCACTAGACTGTACCTGGAATTCAAAGTACTGTGTGAAATTTTAGTTTTCGTCTGTTTGAGCTAAAATCTTATTCTGATAGATCTTGTGTTGTTTTGTTCCTATATATATGGACCACTCAGTGAAATAGGAATTGAAAGCAAAGTTGGTTGCTCTTTTATTATGAGGAAAGAAAAGCCATCAAAGTAGTCCTCTCTTCAAATATTTGAAATAGCATCTTAAAGTCTTGAATTGTTGTGGACTGTCACCTGTTTAGAAGTATTGACAGTCTTTTCCTCCTTTCTCTTCCTCATTGTTTAGTCTTATGGCAAATAACATTAGTGGTGTCTATTGTGGTGAGTAGAGACAATTTTGGTATGGGATTTGCTGCAACTGGCTAACATCTCTGGCCAAAGGAGGGCATGGAATGTTCTTATCTTTCCAAGTCAGATTGATTTAGCCATTGTGGCAGTAAGCTGCTAAATTTATTGGATGACAAACTGAAGAAAAATTGTGACAAAATCTAATGTTTTTGAGGCGATATAGGGTCAGCTTCTGATTGTTGAATTTTAAATGGTTAAATCTGCATCAATCCAACATGACAAATGAAAATCACGTCAGCAGACTCATCTCATTATTGATAGTCCAACTAAGATGGTTTCATGGCTCTCTTACAGGTGAGGCAGGCCAATGGATTTTCTGATGAAGATTTCCCAGGAGTTCCGGTTTTCCAGGTATGCATTACTACCTCATTCAGGAAAAATAGCTCTTTAATGGAAATATAGCTTTTGCAAACTTTGTTAGGATATGTCATGGTTTTCATAGGAGCAGTCTGCTGACATTCCAAATTACAAATGTCTTTTCACAAACTGAAGGAGTATTTCTGTCCTGTCAACTGCTAGTATAATCTTCTCTAATAGCTATGTGACTATTTTTTATCCATTGTGCTATCTGCTGGCATATTTTCTGTTTCATCTTCATGGTAATTTTGAAACTTTGTTAAGATATTTCTAAGTTTTTCTAGGAAATCTTCTGTATGCATGTATATAAAAGTGTGAGGTTCATTGTCCAAAGAACATGAAGTATTTTCATTACCTCAACAAACAAGAAGATTTTTGGTTTAGTAATCAGTTGTTGTTGCCTCAATTTACACATAGTAACACCACTTATACATGACTTTCAAATACATGATTTCTGTGGTACTATATGAGCTTGTTACAAGGAGATTACTTTGACGAAATCAGTTGTTGGTAGTAGTAATTGTCAAATAGCTTATAAAAGGAAGCTCTATGTTTTATATATTAAGAGATGGGACTCACAGGATCTACACTCAGTAATATGGAATCTTTGGAACCTTGGGATCAACTTATTCTTTTAAGTTTAATTCCTGTGATCTTTGATTTCTCTGCAACAGAATGATGTTTGTTCTGCATGTGTTACCATTTGATGAACTTTGATGGCTAGTATTAATCAGATTCTTGTAATATGTCTTCTTGTTCGTTCAGTTTAACATTTGCTATTTACCATGTCCAGTCAAGGAGCTTAATACTTAAAAGCAAAAACAAGAGCTTCCGCCCTGTCTTCTTCAGAAAGGTTAGTTAATATATGAAAGAATAGATGCTTTGGCAGATGGTTCCTTACTGTAAAACGAATTGGCATGGATCTATGTAGCCAGTCCCCCATAGTGGGATGCTTGACTGTCGTTGTTACACTGCACCTGATTTGCTTGAATTCATTTAGGAGGATCTAGAAAATTCACTTCTGCAGGCGTCTCGCCAACAAAATCGATTGAGTCCTGCTCTCAGACAAGGGGACATGCAGGTTTGCCTATTTTTGTTCATTCGCTGTTCAGTTAGAAAATTTTGATGAGGTCAACATGTTGGAATATTTCAGTTTCCTGGAATGGCTCTTTTTCTTGCAGGTTGCTGTCTTTGAGGAAATGTTGAAAGCAATGAAGGTGAGGAACATTCAATATTTTTTTTCCCCTAATAATTCTTTATCCTAGACAACAAAAAGAATCGAAAACCAGTCATTTGAGGCTCTTTACCTGGTACTAATGACATGAAATCATTGCAGGAGAGTACTAAGAAGTTGGATGATGTAGTTTTCATTCCTCCTGGTTTTGATGTTTCAACTGATCCAGTGCAGCAATCAGCAGCTGGTAGTAACTAACGCCGTAACTGTAACTGGGCGAATTATCTGGCCAATCTTCATTTCTGTGTCCATTTTTCCTTGGGTAGTATGATGCATGATCATGTTTTTAGTGAAGATCATCATTGTAATATATATCTAAGTTGCTTTCTGTGGGTCCAAATGCATTAAGCTTGATAGAAGTTGTGTGATATTTGTAACTTAAAAGAGTCCATTTCACCAGATGAGGTTGATTTCTTCTTGTTGATGGAACATGAAAAAGCAGTCACACAACTTGAAGATGAGTAACAGTGACTGTTAAGAATCTTCCTCCTAATATAATTGGTTGCTGCAGCGATACTAGATGGGAACTCTTTTTTCTGCCGTTGAGATATGCATCAATTTAACAGTACTTTTGTTGTAGCCTGGATGTTATCAATGTGTTACTCGACAACGGATGTGCAGTAAAACTTGTTGTCTGGTCATAGAAAGGACCAAGACACGAGGTTATGATTCTGCAAAAACACCAAAGCGCATCTAATTATTATTATTATTTATCGTTGTTTTCATCTGAAAAATTGCCAAATGCCTTGTCTGGGTACTGGATTTGGTCACGTGAGAGGTGGTTGAGAAAGTAGAAAGAGATGAGCACCATGGCAGAGGAGGTGTTGCAAGTTGAAGAGATGGGTCCATGTTAGCCTTGGCTCAGAAATATTCCAGCAAGAGAGCGGGATGGCGCTCTTTCATTTCAGTGCAATTCAATATCAAGCAAAGTGGAAGTGGCAGGCTAATTCTAAGCCAAACTCTTTAACTTTTCAATAGCTTTATTCTAAAGCTATTAACGTGCAATGGATGAAGCGACAAACACAAGCCTTAAAGAGAGTTTTTGTTGCCGGAAAATTAAAAGTGAAACGATGCAAATGTCATGGGTGTGTTAAAACTAGGGATGCTCTTGTGCAACATATAGCACTCCTGTCACGGAAAGAGAAGGATAAGTTCAGTCTTACACAGCACACAAACAAAGTTAAAAATGATAAATGAGGGAGAAATCATATTTTATTCAAATGTGTGGGTGCTTTATCTTTTCGGATGACTCTTTGACTTTTGTTTAAAAGAAGCCTGCCAAATTGAAGGGTGAAAAATTAGTTTGATTTAACTGTTACAAAGCATTCCATCTACTCATATTAAATATATCCACCTATTTGCATACTGTGGTCTATGGTGCGATAAATCAAGATGTTTTGGAATTTTCTTGAATAATTTAACTTTTAGAACTTTCATGTGGCCTGGATCATTGACTTTTTCCTTAATGGGCATTAGAAATTCTCGAGATTAAGTTTGTCCTTGGAGGCTCTTTTAGGCTTTTGTCCATTGGCTGGGGAGGAGATAGGGGGTAACATCCTTTCCCTTTCTATCTAGTGACGATCTCGTTGCGTTGTCCTCATGGTACTTCAAGATGAGATCTTTAAATTGTTATAGAGCTTTGACCGGTTCCCATTTTTCCTTGCTTTATGGTAACTTCTTCCAAACAACCATATGCTTGTGTTTTGGTGGCTGTTCTTTTATTTGACTAAGGTTTTTCCGCTTCTCTATAATATAAGTTTTTGATGTCAAGAGGGGCTCTTTCAGACATCATCCTTATGGGATCTCCATTATCTTCATAATGGTGCATGGAAATACTTACATGGAAGACCTGGCAAAATTTGAGTCTTGGTGGTTTTTCGAGCTTCTAGGAAACTACCTCTACTCTTTTTAATACTCATAGGGGACATTCCTATCTTTGTATTAGGCTCCCTATGCAACTGCCTCTCTGTGTGTTGACTTGAACAATACTTGGCTTTTAACTTTAAAACCCACCTATGACCTATCTCTTCTTCTTATCCTCAAATTTCTTCATCTACTTAACTTCAAAACCCATCTCTTCTTCTTATCAACAGTTGTCTTAATCTACTTTATGGATTTCTACAATTTTATCTGTGCTAATATTCCCAATCTCTTGCCATTCTTGTAAATTTGTATATTGAAGAATTACTACCAATGTAGTTGTAACATTTGCACTTGCTATCTATGGCTCCTTCGTGGGAATAATCTTATAAGGAATTTCGATTTGTAGGCTCTTTCTTTCATTCTTTGGTTTTTTTTTTTTTTTTTTTTTTTTTTTTGTGGTTTGAAATTGAATTGAACCACATCCAATAGCTTGACTTAATTTTGTTGATTTGCCTCTATAAAGTGCTTTTGAGATAGGTCCACAAAACATCTATCTTCTCTATATGCTTATGAGTTTAGAGATGAAGATTGGTTGAAAAATTTAGCTTGAACACCCAACAACTCAAATTGCCCAGTCCAATATGGGTAAACACTAAATGGATAACTTAATATCATATTACACGTATATATGGAAAATACATATATGTAACGTTAGATATTCTCCAACCTCCATGAGTTTAGGTGTCACCAAAATCACACTATTAGCAAGTGTAAGTTTTCGCAAGGACAATGCTTTGCATTAGCATAATTGGTACTCCTGATACATTAACCATAACCAAGTACAAACAACAAACCAATTAGTTTAGCCTTGTGTTCATTAAGACAATTTAGTTCTCATCGTAAAGAAGCTCAGACAATAAACATGGTATTCACATTTCTAAAGTTATTGTCTTACATGGTAAATGTAATTCGTAGCTCTTAGTGCCTAATGCTGTCATCTTGAATTGTAATAGATGCTTTAAACTCTTGCAACTATATACAAAGAAACATATATCACTTTTAAAGCTATGCTTCAACTCTTAATAACATTTACAACTCACTTCTTTATATAATAGTGTTGGTGTTAACTTTGATGTAAAGCTTCAAATTGAAAATGGTGTACAAGAGATTTATAGTGTAGTTTATCTCAAACAAAAAAAAATTATTATTTTAAGTTGTAATTTTAGTAGGAAAACTAGTTAAAATCATTTAAATTAATATTATAAATATACATGAAAACATGCTTGGAATATGGGGTAGTTAGCTCATGACTGGCTAGTTGCCGGTCTCAAGTCGATGTGATAATGCATGAATAAATTGTCGGTTCACAAGGAACTCGTTAACCGATCCATACAATGCACTTTAGTGGATTAATACTACATTAGCTTGTTGGTGCAATTCATAACTCTGAGCTAATGAACCTTATTATGCATAAAATGAATTTTTTTCACAGAATTTTTGAAAAGTTCCTAAACAAATTACTTTCAAATTGTAATCTTGATCCAAACTGTCATCATTAACTCATTTTCAATATTTTCCAACACTAATCTTCAACGATTAACGCTAATTATTCAAAGATTTATAAGAGAACTTACTTGTATCTTTAATTTTTAGGTTTTGAATATAAACTCACTTGAACACCTACAAATACATAAATACTCAATCCCTAAACTTCCAAAATGTTGTTTCATGTAAAAACAACATTAATATCCTTCAAATGTTAAAACTTACCAAAAAAAAGAAATCAAAATCTTGAGAATTCGTTGCCCTCACTTGTCACCCACTTTAAGTTTCTACAACTACCAATATATCTCCTTAAACATGCTTTTGCAGCGAAGAATCATCAGTAAATAAGGGCAATTACTTTATTGAATTGATTTAAAAAATTGCTCCACTAAGGAGAGAACTATTGATGAAAGGAGTATTATGTTACTTTAGTTTTAAATAGTTTTAGGTTAAACATTAAGTCAAAATACCATAATGCCCTCATGTATACCCTAAAACCTAGGAAAGATCTCAACTTTATGAGCTTAGTAGGCTTCTTCTAGTCTCAAAAGGCACGAATCTTCCCTTTTTATATCTTAATCTCCCATGTCCCACCATATGTCTTGCAAAAGGTCACTTCTTCCTGTGCAAAAGCTCACTTATTCATTTTCACATGCAGTTTATTCAATCTCAAAGCTTGAAACACTATTCAAGTAGACTACCACAAATCGATCTAAGAAGGGTATTAGGATTTGATTCATTAAAGCACTGATGCATTGATATGGTTGAAGAAATTAGAATGCACTATACCTTATAATGCATGTAGTTTAGGCTTGTTTGCATTTTTAGTCTTCACTTGATACCTATATTGGAGATTTAACTTATGGAAGAAAATGTATGATTATTGACCTGTTCAAATAAAAATGATAGCAACATAAATTTCATAAAATTAATTGCTAAAATATAAACAGAAAATCTCGTCTATAAGACGTGATTTCATTATTAACACATGAGTCACATGTGTAAGATGTTACTCGCGTGTTAATACATGAATCGGATCTTAGAAAAGCGATTCACTAATGCACTATACAAGTATAGTGAATACATTAGTGAATTGCATTTCTAGTATGCGATCATTAAAAAATAGGTGAATCACATTTTTAAGATACGATTTGATACTATATAACTTTTGCTAAATTGCATCTTAGAAAGGTGATCATTTAGTAAAATTATAAGTCACACGGTGAACATTCGATTTAGCAATAGTTATTTTATAATTAAAATCATCTTATCTATATGTAGGAAATTTTTTATGTGGTGCCTTGCCTCTGCCAACCAGTCAAATAGGTCCAAGACCGGCAGTATATGATATTTGATCTTCATTGTGATTTTATTTAGTGTTTAGTGGTCAATACACATTTGAAGAGACCCCACCATGTTTCTTGGAGAAGCACCGGGACCCTAAAGGGTGCTTTCAAAGGTTAGAAGAAGCCAGCTTCTAGTAGCTCCTTTAATTGATGCCTGTGTTCATCCAACTGGTGAGACATCCAGTAGGGGACAGCCACAAGATGCTTGGCTTCCGGTTCCAATTCTATCACATGGAAAACTCAAAGGGTGGAGGAGAAGAATCTTACATATTCCTATATGGATCAAGATATATGGTGGACTGGTTGTATATCTTTCAGGAACATGATAGTTTAGATGGTATTAGAGGTTGGGTAAAAAATTAAAGACCTACAACGATGAATACAAACAAATGGGTAGATTAAATATAATGAGATCCAGAGTAGGATAGACATTAGGAGCTAACTATTTGAAAATGATAATCATAAATATTTTCGTAAAAATCATCCTAAAAATGGAAGGAGAGGATAACTAATATAAATAGCTTTAAGCCTGTGATACCCAATATATTAGTAACATGGATGGAGGTGTTTTTGAGTAACATTAAAATAAAATTAGTAATTAGAATATTAACTATTTTAGTGGTTAGATCATAATTAAATATGTTATGAGTTATTCAACAGTAATAAGACCGATCTCATCAAAATTAATAATGAGACCATAAAATTTTTCTCATTTTTCATTTGACGACAGAAATGTAATAATACGGAACGGGAAAAATAGAACACAGAGAACGTAGAATTGAAAGAATATGATAAAACAACAAACATGGAATAGCCAGAATTTATAACTTATAGTGTCTGACGTGTCAAACCTATACACGGCTAAATCATGAATAAATACGAAAGTGTCAAAATATATCATATTTATAAAGAAAATTGCTAATATAAAAGATACCAAGATTCTTCATTTATTTTAACAGATGAGTCCACTAGATTTTTAATAGTTTAAATTCATATCTAGTTAGGGTAAAAAAAAATTTAATTGTGTCATTAAAATATTTTTTTGTTTGGGCCGAAACATTAAAATGTTTAATATATAAATTATTATATATATTTTAATAATTTTATAGGATGAGCTTTCACGGGAACGACATAATGAAAAACTCTAAAATATTACCAAATGTCACATTATTGCTGTTTCTATATTGGCAAATGATTCAAAATAAAAACACATGAGCTAGCCACAGACAAAAGATCCATTGAAAAGAAAATCGACTTAACCAACTCTCTTTGACTATAGATTACTGAATATCATCTATGGACAACCTGAAAAATTCTTAAATTCTAATTTCGGATCATCTATCAAAGAGGTTGTATGTACAATCAGTGGATAATTGAACAGTTGTGAAAAAAGTAGGACTTTATAAATAAAAATGAAAGTTGACAGCATTCTCCCAGATGACTTCTATATGATGTAAGACTTGATAGTCACAATATAATAATGGATGGAGTTTACAAACTTATTTATCCATCCAAAAATTAAAAACATGTGATAAACCATTAGAATTACAGGTAGAAAACTGGATAACCCATGCAATTGCTCATTCTACCATTCCACCACCTGAGAAATACTACTTAATTTACCAATCCCATATTTACAATATTATTTCTTCCCATAACATAATAATATGGAGAAGCATCGATACAAACTCTCCCTAAAGGTTGAAGCATATGAGGAAGAGACCTCAGTCATGGAAGAAATAGACTAGTATGAAAATGCAGAGAAATAGAAGTAATGACAAGACTGGCTACAAATTACAAACAGAACTGACAGAAAAGACTTATAAGGACAGTTTTAAACAGTTTCAAACAGTTATAAATAGTGTTTTTCCTTTTTTATACCTTTTCTCATAATTTGTGTATACCCTTTTTATCCTTGTAAAGAAGGATAAATGAAAAATTGAAAATAGGAAATTGTCCTGCCATTCAATTATTCTATAAATAGAATCTCCTTCTTACTAGCTAGGACATGGAAAAATCAGAGAAGACACACTCACTCTCTAATACTCAAACACTTAGCATTAGAATTACTTTCTTACTCTTTTAGAATTACTCCTGTACTCCTTCCTTTCCATTATCAATAACAGCTCAGAAAATTTTGTAAGATCCAATCTTATACTCTGTACTTTATTTCAACTATCTTAAGTATCTTCCGGGAATAAGCGAAAAGGAAAAGTGTTGTGTTCATTTGTATATTAAACTGAATGTTATGTCCTACTTTTTAAGATATTGTTTCATCTTGTTATAAATCGATCCTTAAGTCAACCTACGAATACGAACACAATAACCCCAAATCTTAAATCACGAACGATTGAGATAATTATAATTTATAAATTTGTGGATATGTAAAAGGCAAACGTAATGTGTCATAGGATAAAATCTTCAGTATAGGTATTTGGCCAAAAAATAAAAAAAAGGGGAAAAAAACTGCCAATATTTTTTTAAGGGATAATGGTATAGAAAATGTATTTACTTTCAATTTTTTGATAATTTTGCATTTCATATTTAGATTTTGAAAAATTAGTGCTTATACTTTTAAAGTATGAGTGATCCGTGCTTTTATTAAATAATATTTAATAATCATTTATTTTGATGAAGAGATAATGTAAAATCGAGTGTTTATACTTTTAATTTTTGATATTTTTTGATTGTTTAGTATTGCATCTTTAGATTTTATTAATTTTTTACCAAGTATATACTATTATTCTGTTATTAAAATAAATACCTATCAAATATTATTTAATAGATGTACTGAATCGTATATACCTTAAAAATACGGATATTAATTTACTAAAATCTAAAAAAATTAAATTATCAAAAATTAAAATTACATATAAAAATTTAAAGTATATGTATTTGGTCGGCCTTTTTCCCTTTATATAATAACCCAAAAAGCACATTATATGAAAGATTTTGTAGATATTTAGAGTATTCCTATCCCAACGTCTTTAACATGATATTTCAGTTAAAAGATTTTACTTTTTGAGGCCTTATAGAATGGGAAGGATATCCTTAGGCCTTTTGGATTCTAAGAACCCAAAAAGTAGGTCCTTAACATATATATACAAACATATATGTATATAATATTTATTTGCTTTAGGTCTGACCAGGAATCAGTCCCATGTTTCCCTGGCCATTTTATTCATTTTCTAGCCGTTGCAATTTACAACGACAATTTGGCAACTCTTCATTTTTTTTTAAACTTTGCATTTATTTTATTTTCCCACCATTGCATTGGAATTTCTTTTCAATCATTAGCATTTCATTTTTTTCCCAGCATTTGAAATTTCATAGAGTTGCATTGGAAATTGAAATGATCTTTTCTTTTTTAAATACTATTATAAATATGTAAAAATTTACCTTTTTCATTCACTCAAAAATTTCAAATTAATTTATCTTCCTTCAAAAATTATCTCATAGTTGAAGCTTAGCCTAGATGTAAATTCCAACAATTCTCAAAATTTACCATCATCTAAGCATCAGCAAAAACATATAAGATTTTTAAAAATTTGCAAATTTTTAATTATGTAATTTCTTAAATAATTTGGTGGGACTTACTTTTATATCTTTGGCCAAAAAAAAAAAAGTATTGAGTAATTTCTTAAATAATTTAGGATGTTGTTGCTTATCGATAATTTTTTAATTTAAAATTTCATATTTTTATACGGATACTATTGTACTGATACATACATAATTAATGGCTTGCGACCGCTTGGCATCTTACCGTAAAAAGTGTTTTTGTCCTGGAGGAAGAAGACAAGAAAGAGCAATGTCCATTTCCCTCTATTGATCCCAACTTCGTCAGCCCTTACGTAATCATTCAAAACTCCAAAACAGTCGGTTTTCATGTATATCCTCTCCACAATGTTTTCTTGCTCTTCATGCAATGAAGTGCAATCTTTGATTTTTTTCTTATTGACCAAACATTTTCAGTATATACAGTCTGGTGATGTAATTTGTTTGAAAAACTGAGATAAAGAGGAGAAAAAAGAAGAAGAAAGAAAATAGATTTTTATAATAAAACAAAATATCATATCATAAATTCATATAATAATATTAGACTTCTTTATTCTCATTGTTCATATCAATTAAAGATGAAATTAAGAATATATATATATATATATAATTATATATGTATGTATTCCCATGTAACCTAGCTTGCTTTCTTCCCTAGTTAGTTTCCTCCGTTTCATTTTACTTTTCTACAGTGTTTCTCTAATATTTTGCTAATTCAGAATAGAGCTTTGGTCATCCAAACAGGGAAAAAGTAAAGAAGACAGGACCAAGAAGTTAGGCAGCAAATTTGGTATTGAAGTACACTTCTGCCTGTATACGAAAAATGGCACCACCCCACTTTCTTGTGGTATCATTTCCAACCCAAGGCCACATAAACCCGGCTCTCCAACTCTCAAAACACCTCCTTCGCCTCGGTGCTGATGTTACCTTCTCCACCGCCGTCTTCGCTCACCGTCGCATGACCAAATCCGACATCCCACATCAACTGGCATTTGCCAATTTTTCGGACGGCCATGATGATGGGGATCATATCAAATTAAGCAGTAACATGTCAATCTATATGGCCGAGTTCGAGCGGCGTGGTTCCGAGACTCTGAGACAACAAATCGTGGCAAACCTTAATCAGGGTCGTAATTTTGCTTGCGTTATATACACCACTGTCATCCCCTGGGTGGCTGAGGTTGCTCGGTCGGTTCAAATTCCCTCGGTACTTCTTTGGGCTCAACCAGCTGCCATTTTGGATATTTATTACTGTTACTTCGGTGCTTATGGTGATGCTATAAGAACGATGTGTCATGATGATCCTGATTCATCATCCCCTGTGGAATTCCCTGGCATTCCGCCGCTCTTGATCCGTAATCTGCCTTCTTTTCTGCAACCAGACAACAAGTACGAGTACGCGGTTCCATTGATGGAAAAACACGTTGCTAATGTTAAGGCGGAACCAAAAGTGCTTGTAAACACTTTTGATGCATTGGAACCAGAAGCTTTGAAAGCTATCGACAAGCTTGATTTAGTTGCAATTGGACCACTGACTCCACCTGCCCTTTTGGATGGGCTCAATCGTTCTCAGACTACATATGGAGGAGATCTTTTTGATGGTGCTAGTGCTAGAGAATACATTGACTGGCTAAATACAAAACCGGAAGGCTCCGTGGTCTATGTGGCTTTTGGAAGCATCAATTTGTTACCCAAACAGCAGATGGAGGAAATCGCACGCGGGTTGCTCGATTCGGGCAGGCCATTCTTATGGACTATTCGAGATCAAGCAACAGAAGGGAATGAGGAAAACAAGGGCCAGCTGAGTTGCAAAGAGGAATTAGACAGGCAGGGAATGATGGTATCCTGGTGCTCGCAGGTTGAGGTCTTGTCTCACCCTTCAACGGGATGTTTTATAACGCATTGTGGGTGGAACTCAACTCTAGAGGGTTTGGTTTGTGGAGTTCCTTTGGTGACTTTTCCACAATGGGCTGATCAACCAACCAATGCAAAGCTTGTTCAAGATTTATGGGAGACAGGGGTCCAACTCACTAAGAATAATGAAGGAATAGTAGAAAGCAATGAGATTAAGAGGTGTGTGGAACTAATAATGGGGGGTAGTGTAAAAGGTGTAGAAATAAGGAAGAATGCTAAAAAATGGAAGGAATTAGCAAGGGAGGCAGGGAAGACAGATGGTTATTTATACAAAAATCTCAAGGCTTTCGTAGATGGATTTTTAGAACAACGTATCTAGCCCAGATGTCTTATTGTAATGACTGGTGATATTTGAAATAACTAGTTGTTAGTTCTTCTTGGTTAGTTTTCTTATGCACCAGGGAAGATTACCAACTTATGATCACCATTTTGTATTTCCTCCAATTTGGCGAAGCATGTTGGCTTGAGCCGTATTTAAAATGATGCGACTTAAGTCCTTAATAGATCAAATTGTTTCAGTTGTGCTATAGCTCTATTCTGTTTGATTTGAACCATTGTCCAAAACATATGGTTGTTATGATCATATTTCACTTTGTAGTTTGTACAATACGATTCTATCATTGTAATTGCCACTTATACAATTTGATGTGAGATTTAAAGAGTTTAGCAAGTAGACTAGAACTATTATATGCATATCGAAAACAAAAAATTATAGATATAATTCCTTGGAAACAAGCTTAACTTACGGCTCTAACTTTTGGGGTCTGTTTGTTTCATCCTTTTTTGGTTATTGTGGTATCTTATTTTTATTGTTTTCGAATAAATGTTTATCAAGAAATGGATCTAGATGAAAAACAGACATTTTTACTCATAAACATATCAAATAGATCATATATTGATAAGATACAAATGAAAATCAAACAATCTAAACAGATCCTATCTATGTCACATAATAAGTAAGTTATGAGGAGAAAGCAAAAATATAACTTCAAAATGCCAAGACATTCTGGTTGAGGAAAATGAGAAGAGATAGAGAGATGAGGGTAAGACTAGAGAGTATAAGGAACTAAGACAGAATTGAGATTGAATAGTATAGATATTGATCGAGAGTGAGAATATAATGTAATGTGAATATAAAAATATAGAGTCATTTAAGTAATTGGGCTTTTGATCTAGTTTAATGCCACGAGTTGGTCTTCTGGACTAATGATAAGGCTTAGAAGACTGAGTCTAATAAAAGATGTTGTAGGAAGATTTGGCTTGGTAGGCTTGGAATATGAATCATTAGACCTGTTCATTCTGCTCTTAACTTAATTTGATTTTCTCATGAGTGAAAAGCAGACTCTAAAAATATCTTCCTAGGTTAATTTAGCCTTTGTTTGAATAAAATATAGCTTATGTGGACTAAATTAAGCTTTTGTCCTTTTTATAGTGAAAATGAGATTCTTTTAAATATTAAAAAGCCATTAAGCCCATCTCCAGCCCAGCCCATTATTATAAGAAAAGGAGATTTCAATAACAGCCATTAGATTATTATAAAATAATCTAATAGTCATCACCAATACTTAATCTTGATCGTTCATTTGAGTGCTATCTAATGACTGGCATCAATGTTCATCATTTATAAATAAAAGGTTCCTCACCTCATTTGAGGGAGATCTTTGGGGTATTGCTAAGTTTGAGAGCAATAAGAAAACTCTGCTGGATCATCTCTAGAAAAGATCAAAGCATTCAATAAATGGCCAAATCTATTTAGTTTGATCCTCTATCACACTTGCGCATTCAAGAAACCGAGTTTGCCTATTCCTCCTCCCATACTTCTCTCTGTGACATCTGTATATGTGTCATTAGTTTAGGACTTCTCTCAGGTCGATGCTACCCTTATTTGGATATGTTTTCCTTTTTAGTACTAGATGCTACTACTATTCTTGGAAGCGTAGGTTTTCCTATTCCAATAGTTGGTGGAGGATTGTTACAGAGTTGGATAACTTAGTCATTTGTAATGCTATCGTAGGTAAAAAGAAGTGCCTTTCAAAATTACCTATTTGTGCTACTCTTCAACTTTTCCCTTTCATTAGCTTTGAAAGCACATAAAGCCATGGATTAGATATCTGCTCAACTAGATAGAAGATATTAAAGTTTAAGATTTTTCTAAAATACTCTTGCTCTTCCATGATGCATTAGTTGAAAATATGTTTTGTATTTTTTTTTTAATTGACAAGGGATGGCAACCCATGTCTTTTACTTTTAGTGTACCAACCGGTAATGAGATTAGGAAAAGCGATGGGATTAGTTAATGTTTAAGATGTGACTTTTTTCTTATGTAACAAGTGGCCTTGTAACCTTTTGCACATATATTGTGATCAATGAAATGTATTATTCAAAAAATTTTATGAAATAAAAAATGGAGTGGAAACTCTTGTAGAAACTTTTTTTTTTTTTTTTCTGCAAAAGCTAACAAATGGTATCAAAGCCATTTTTTAAGGGATTTGTGACAATGGAAAAAAGAGTGACAAACACATGAGGGAGAAGAAAATGGCTTTTGCAACTTTTCAAGGATTCAATCCTCCCATGTTCATGGGAGAAAACTATCACATATTGGCAATCAAAATGAAGGCATATATGAAGGGATTAAACTTATGGAATAGGGTAAATTATGTTGAAAGTTGTCAATATTTAATGGTAAGTTCATTTAAGATATCATTGTTTTAAGTGATTAAAAAGATAAATCAAAGTTCGAGGATGAATTCATATGATTAATGTCAAAATAGCACATGAACTTTGACAAAATATGTAATTAGGTATCTCAACTTTTAAATTGATCAATTTAGTATTTGAACTTAAAATTGATCAATTTGGTACTTGGAAGAGCTTTTCGTACACTATTGCCATCAAGTTCTTTCAGGTACTAAATTGATTAATTTCAAAGTTCAGATACTACATTGATTAATTTAAAAGTTTAGATACTTGATTACTTATTTTGCCAAAGTTTAAGTACTATTTGTGACATTAACCCTAAATTTATATAAGGTTTTAATATTTCAAGTTGTTAAAAAGAGATATTAACGTTTTGCAAAGTGAGTCAAATAAGATATTAATAATTGACCATTTATGAAATTAAGGAAACTTAACTGAAAAATAATCGAAACGTTGATACTTTAAATGAACTTTGTAAAACATTGGTGCCTTATTTTATTGATTTTGAAAAATGCTGATTTTTCTTTTTAACCGCTTGAAATGTTGATCCTTTAAGTGAACTTATCCTTAAAATTTAATATTTTCTGGTATAATTTACTCTTATAAAATGTTGTAGAAGAAGATGCAAATCTTCTAGCACTTTAGACAAATCCAACTTTGGCTCAAATGAAGAAACATAAAGATGATTTAGCAAAAAAAATCAAGGGCTCTCACTTGCATTCATTCAACTCTTTTAGAGGTGATTTTCAATAGAATAATGACGTGTGAAACACCAAAGGAAGCATGAGACAAACTAAAGGAAGAGTCTTATCACATAAAAACTCTTACAATTGTTGAGTTAATTAGTAAACTTCAAGCACAAGAACAAAAGACCAGTATGAGAGATAGAGAGGTGCCTTTCAGGCTAGGCACAAGGGCACATGACCCATGGGGGATCATAAACAATATGCATAAAAAGTGAAAGATTGTTCTTAACTCAAAAGAATATGCTAGAAAAGGGAAATTTCCTTGTAAATTTTGCCAAAGAGATAATCATGAAGAGAAAATTTGTTTGTTCAAGGATAGACCTCCCATTTAGTGCAAGTTTTGTAAAAGGTTAATTTCACGAATGGTAACTGAACTTTGATAAAATATGCAATTAGGTATCTAAATTTTGAAATTGATTAATTTAGAACTTGAACTTTGAAATTGACCAATTTAATACCTGAAAGAACTCTTATGCATGCCAATAATGTCTCATTAAGTTTTTTTAGGCATTAAATTGATCAATTTCAAAGTATAGGTTGCATATTTTTCCAAAATTTAAGTACTATTCATAAAATTATCCCTTTTGTAAAAAACTTAGCTATGTAGAAAATAAATTGTAGAGTAAGGCAGAACTAAGGACAAGTCAAACCACTTCAACAAGTAAAATTTACACTAGAGGAAGAAGAGACACATAATGCCAAGTTGTTCATGGCATCTGAAAATTTTTTTAAACCTAATACCATACTTGGTGCAGAGACAATTGATTTATGATGTGTGTGATCACTAAGCTTTAAATTTATAATCTCATTAATTATAAACCCACACAAGGCAGTGCACCTATTGTGTAATATATAAATTAACTCAGATATCGTCTTAGGGATCTATATGCAGCTCTAGCGGTTCCTAAGAAAGGTTTATCCAAGATTAAGGGAGCATCTCCCTCTTCATCAATGTCAAGCACTACAAAGTCCACTGGATAAATACAATTACCAACCTTTACTAGCACATCTTCAATGACTCCTCTAGGGATCTTTATAGAACAGTCCACTAATTGAAGACTCATAAGAGTTGGTGTGGGATCTGCCAAGCCAAATTTTTAGAAGAATGAATAGGGCATCAAGTTAATACTTGCCTCCAAGTCAGCTAGAGCTTTCTCCACACATAACTCTCCCACTTTGCATGATATGATGAAGCTTCTAGGATCCTTTAGCTTAGGAGGCAGCTTGTTCAAAATAACTGAGGAGCAATTTGCTCCTATCTCCACAGTTGTTATATCTTTTAGCTTCCGCTTATTGGATAGGAGCTCCTTAAGGAAGTCGGCATATTTGGGCATTTGTGAAAGGGCTTCCACAAATGGAATGTTGATGTGGAGTTGTTTAAACAAATCTAATAATTTCCCAAACTACTCTTTGTCTTTGTCTTGGTTCAAACGGGAAGGATAAGGTATCATTAGTGTGTATTCCTTCACAATTGGAGGTTGTTTCTTGGGTGGTGCAGAGACTTCCTTCTTTGAAACTTGACCTTCTTCACATGCTTTCTCAGGCACTACTGTAGAATCCCCTTCACTTCTACCTGGCAACTCTTTACCACTTCTCAAACTAATGGCTTTGGCTTGCTCCTCAGGATTGTTCTTTGTGTTACTAGGGAGGTAGCCTATTTTCCTTTTCTGAAAGCATCTTGGCTAGATGGCCAATTCGTTTTTCTAAGTTGTGAATCGATGCTTCCTAATTCTTATGCCTTGCATTTGAACTTTGTACAAACTAGGTCAATAACTCCTTCAAATTTGGTTTCTTCTCTTGCTGGGGTTGTTGATTTGAAGATGATGGCATCTACTGATATGGGGGCATCTATGGCCTCTGAAATCCTGGTGGTAAATTTGGCCTCTATGCATTTGACTACTCAAGGAGAAATTAGGATGATTTCTCCATCTTGGGTTGTAAGTATTGCTGAATGGATTACTCTGCTGCCTATTATGATTTCTTAAAACAATCCACCTGTTCAAGATGCTTTGGATAATACCCATTGTCAGATGTCCCTTCATGGTAAAACTGTGGGTGTGGTAGTTATTGGATCTTGATGCTCATAACTTGAGTGCTGAGGGCATCCATCTTAGCAACTAAAGAGGCAAGCAAATCTACCTCATACACCTCAGTGATTCTTTGCTTCCCATGATTGTTTCCCCATTGGTAGTTGTTTCTAGCAATATCTCCAAACAACTTGAGAGATTCTTCAGGAGTTTTTGAACTTAAAGTACCACCAGCGGATGCATCAACAAGCTGGCGAGTCATTTGATTCATACCATTATAGAATGTCTGAACTTGCAACCATAGTGGAAGTTGGTGGTGGCATTGCCAAGCATCAAAGAGAGTCTCAGACTCATTCTGACAAAAAGATGAAATATCATTCTAGAGCTTAGTAGTCTTGCAAGGTGGGAAGTAGTTATCTAAGAACTGCTTCACTGTTTCATCCCATGTAGTAAGTGTTCCTGGTCCCAATGATGTCAACCGAATTTTTGCTTTCCTTCTCAAGGAGAAAGGGAACAATCTAGTACGAATGGCATCATCATCGACACCATTCATCTTGCAAGTCTCACATATCTTTAGAAATTTTTGGATGTGAGAGTAGGGATCTTCATCTGGTAGACCATCAAACTGACAGTACCGCTATAGAAGCTGAAGCATCATCTACTTTATCTCAAAATTGTTTTCCCCAATTGGAGGTTTCACAATTGTAGGCTCGGTGTCTTGTAGAGAAGGTCTTGCATAATCCATGTTTGTCTTTAGTGCATTTGGATCTGCCATGTTAAACCCTTGCTTGTGTTCTTCTTATGTCCCTCTTTTTTATTCTGATTTAGCACTATTCTCTTCTAAGTCTTCCAAAACCGACTCTCCTTCACTTCTCAAATCTAGAGTTCTTCTCTCAATATCTGCTTGCCTAGTAGTGTTAGCAACTATATTCTTTCTAATCCTTATAAGTGTCCTCTTAATCTTAGGATCGAAAGGAGTTGTAGATGATGAAGAACTCCTTGTCATACATTGCAAAAGAGGCACAAAAGGTTACAATTCCAAATGTAATTCCTTG
Organism: Combretum micranthum; assembly: GCA_024138025.1. NCBI lineage: Eukaryota > Viridiplantae > Streptophyta > Magnoliopsida > Myrtales > Combretaceae > Combretum > Combretum micranthum. The sequence continues at coordinate 3,251,145 of JAMXBD010000005.1, forward strand.
AGAGCAAGAAATAAAGAAAAAAGAAAGAAAGAGAGAAAAGAAACAAAGAAGAAAAGAAAAATGACTAAAGTAATAGCTACTAAGGCTTTCCTAATATTGCTAGATCTCAGCAACGAAACCAAAAACTTTTATGTGTGTGATCATTAAGCTTTAAATTTATAATCTCATTAACTATAGACCCACACAAGGTAGTGCACCTATCATGTAATATAGAAATTAACTCAGATATCGTCCTAGGGATCTATATGTAGCTACTAGCAATAACCCATTTAGTATTATCTAGTTAAATCTATTGCAAGTTATATGCTAAACTTCCTACTAATTCTAACTAAAAGCAACTCCAGAAGCCCTAGATGAATGATATGCACACTTTTCTCAAGATTAATCAATTCACAAATAATGCCTCGAGTTTTGATCAACCCTAGGCCCCTCATCTTTAAAGGTGGATTCAACTGAATGATTCTTGATCTTGAACTACAGGGTTTCTTAAATAGATTAATTACTTTATTCAAGTCAATTAACCCCTAACCCTAATTGAAAAAGTAGGAATTTCTTCCTTCACATTTGTCAAATTAGAATTGCATGAGGATTATGAACCTTAATTGAAGAAAAATTAATCTCCAAAGATAGAAAGTTGAAAAACCCTATTTCTAGGTGGATTACACAACTTCTTTGCCCATGAGAGATCAATCACACTAATTGAAATCTTCTTCCTAATTAAGTGGAATCAAGATTGTAATAACTCAAGCCTAAAATCATCACAATCAACAATATAAATCATGAAACAACTTCAAAATACAAAATTCATTCAATTGGAAGACAAATCAATACATGAAGGCTAGGGTTTCTTAAAACCTGGGGCATAACACAACTATTCTTCCATGAAGAGATTTACAACAATAATAATAACAATGGAAGAAAAAGGAAAGATCATGATGATAAAAACCTTATAGTGGTGTTGTTTGCAAATCTCTAAGTTGTAGCACGAAATTCCTCTTCAAAAGCTGCTTAAAATGTGTTTCTAAGGTTTCTTTGGTGTAATCTAAGTGATTTTTTTTTTTTTCAAATAACAAAATAGGGCATGTATATATATAAGCTGTCTTGTACACGACCCTTACACGACCCCATGTATGTCAGGTAGTTTTTTGGCATATGTACATGACCTATTGTACATAACTCATGTACATCGGGTCGTGTACTCTAGGACCATGAATTTTTCTTCAAATTTTCTCCTCCAAAAATATACTAGTGGTGTAAAGTAACTAGTGTATGGGCAGCAACTCCACAAAAGCTCCAACGCTTTCCAAAATCTTAGCTTATTTCATTACTAATCATTTGAAAAGCCCAATTGTTCCATAAATGTCTCTGAAACACATAATTAATTCAATATATATCCTTTTCTTCAATAGATCAATCAAATAACATATGAAATATGCTCAATAATGCACCAATAACAAATGTCTCATGACACTTATCAATGTACAAGTCATATGGATAAGGAAAATGAAATCTACAACCATCGAAACATAATCATCAAAACTAAAGTGAATTTGGGAAATGGATAGGTTGTTGAGCTCAAGGAAAGGAAATGGTAGCTACACCAACAAACAAGGTGCAAAATATGTTCATGATGTTCTTTTTGTGCCTTCTTTGGCTTGAAATTTGCTGAGTGTTGCTTAAATGCTTTAAACTAATTAGTCCTTGGCTTTTAAGGATAATTGTTGTTTTATTTATGATCTCAATGGTGTGTTGATTGCTAAATTGCCTATAGTTGATAAGAGCTTTCCTTTAATTGGAGTTTAGTTGTAGAGTGTTAATTTAGCAAAAACCAATGAATCTTGGTTATGGCCCAAGAGATATGATCACTTTAATTTTGCTATATTGAATGGTATGTATAGCTAAGGTTTTAATAGAGATCTATCGGAGATTTCTACTCCAAATATTGTGTGTGGGTCATGTCAAATGAGAAAGTAACTTAGGTAAGCATTTCTTTCTAACTCCACATAAAGATTTAAGGAAAAGTTGGAATTTATTCATATAGATGTATGTAGTCCAATGAGAACCGAATCATTAAAAAAAAAAAACTGTTTTGTGTTGTTTATTGATGACTTTATAAGGATGATGTAGTGGGGCAGATTCGATCGTAGTGGTTACATGCATCCAGTGTGTGTTTCTCACTACATGTGGCCTTAAAGAAATGATGCGGAAATACACGCAAGGAATGACTAAGAGTGAGATGGTAGAGAGAAGGAGCAGACAGTCTCAAGGAGCTTGAACACACTATTGACAGATAGTGGAGCTATATAGTAATAAATCTATTGTTCTACAAAAGAGGCTCTGTGTTATTCGCTCAGAGCTCTATTTGATATCTTGTGAGAGTATCCCACAACATGATGACGTTTCCGTTCAATTCTAGATCTCCCAGATGAGGAGGGGCTTTAGGTATTTATAGGGCTTAGCTCTTGATAACATCCATCGAATTGTATTGACCATCAATGGATAAGATGAGTTCTCTTATGATGGGTTATTACATGGGCTTTCTAGCCCATGGATGGACTCTTTAATTGCATATGCTCCCTAAGAGAGGTTAAGAGCAGACGGGTTGGTACGGTCTAACAATCCCTATTCCAAGCCTACCATACCAAATCTCCTTTAATAATCCCAATTTCATGGACTTAACTCTCTGGGCCCTATCACTCAGCCCAAAGAGCCAAAGTCCAAATTTGGCTCTCTACATTTTATTCATTGACCATGAAGTTGAAGGAGTTTGGGCATAAAATATATCATTTAATTAGCCATCATGCTATGAGTCACTTGTTCACTCATATAATAGCTACATAGTTGCCAAACACACTCTCATAGCTTGGTATTTAGTTATACCAAATTACAATGTAAAAGCCTAGTGATAGTGCCATATGATTAATGTTTTTTAAAGTTTGTAACACGACTTGTTTGTGCATTGCTTTAGGCTAAAATACATAAATATATTTATATATTGCCCCCAGGCAATATATAAATTTTCTCTTCTCCTTTTTTTTTTTCCTTTATTGGCTCTTACCAGGTTGCTAAAGCACATATGTGTAAATATATATCCTTTATTATTTTTATTGCTCTTGGGCAACATACGAAATAAATCCTCTTAATCAGCCTCTTTTTTTTTAATGAGCTTGCAAAATGTTGCTTCATGTATATACATATATATTATATATATATATTTTCCCCTTGACTTTTTTTTGGACAGAGTTCAAGTATTTTAAGCGCTAATTACATTTACTCATACCTTGATCAATACTTGGCGCGTGATGCAGCCAAGTGTTGTCATGGAGTGGAAAACTTCACTATTCGTAGATGAAACATTAAATAAAGGCTAAAGCGCCAATTTCGTAACTCGCTCTATTGCATATAGATGTATTATAGTGCTCAAACTCGCCATACCATCATAGTTGCACGCAACGCTTTGTGCTTCTTTGAGCTAAGTGCTTTCATAAGAAAGTGTCGCTGTGTAGTGATAGTAACTAAATTGGACTCGTGGGGTCATTTTCCCCCTTACCAAAATTCATTAAACAGAGTTTAATTATTTTGAGTACTAGTTGCATTTATGCGTATTCTAATCAATTCTTGGTGCACGATGTTGCTAGGTGCTTTCGCAAAGTTGAAGATTCCATTTCAGCACTAGCGTTGTAACTATCACCATTGCATATAATTGTATCATAGTGTGCACAGTTGTTGCACTACTCCAGTTGCGCCTGTCGCATTATACTTCTCTAAATGATCTTGCACCATGAAATCATCTAGTATCTTTATTAGGCCATAGAACCATTTGACATCCATATTGTGAATATGTGACTCTTTGCATACTCATTGGGCCTCATCATGATAGTAGGATAGCCAGGAGTAAGCAACAAAATTGCAAAGCAATTTTTCTTGGCAACAAATAGATGTCATGAACCCAGTACTCCATATAAAATTATCATTTTTATTTTACTCCCTAAGATTTGGAAAATGGTGTAACGTTTGATCTAGGCCAAAGTATATTCAAATTAGTGTGTGTGTATATATATTGACATATCATGAGCTCTGCAACTCCACATGTGCAAAAAGTTGCACTCTTTTGCAGTTGACCCACTTGCAAGGTTGAAATATCTCAGTCCCATGAATACTTATTCAATCTCATTCCATATACCTCAAATTGGACATGGACAACACTTTATTTAATATTGATGCCCAAATGTTTGAAAGCCTATATAGATCGATGATGCCTTATGGTCCAGATGCTTTCTCATGGAAAATAAATTATAATAGAATGCAAAAAGGTTAAATCAATTGGAGATGAAGGTTGAAGAAGGCAAAGGGAAATTAGTGTTTGTTCGATCAGAGGTAGATAAGTTTGAAGTGAAGAGTTTGAGTTATGTTTGAAGGAAAGTGAAGTTTTATCTAAATTAAACAAAGTAGTTGACGAGGGTAAGCGGATGAAAGGGTCAAATTAATTAGTAGGCCTAAGATGGATATTAGTTTAAATAGTAATTAAATGGGCCAACATTGGCCATTTGATAAATAAAGCCTTAAGTAGTTAAATTCCTATAATAGAAATTAGTAGGGAATATTACAATATCTAGGTTATTATAACCATATTAATGTGGCAATTTTATTGCACATGCCACTCAATTATTCAATTATTTGCAATTGTGGGAGCTATTACATGTATTATATATGTAACCAAGTGCAACGAAAAAAAATGAAGAAAATACAGAAATATTCTATTGCTCCCAATACTTGAAATCGAGTATTGTTCTTTCCTTTAGGATCTACATTTGAATATAACTTTTTTATGCTTCCTTGTTGCAATTGGAATCAGAGCTTCCTAGTAGGAGTTATGGATGAAGGCACTAGGGAGTTTAAGAGGATGGAGGAGACCTTCAAGACATTGATGAAGGAACAAATGAAAAAACAGGATGGTTATGTTCGCATGTTCTCTAACGCTCTACAAAAACAACAAATAGTGTAAGAGCAACTGTTGTACTCTATAGAAAATTAAAAAATCAACTAATGCGTAAGGCACCCATAATTAGTACCCCCATGAGTTCCTATATACGTAATGAAGATTTAAATTTGATCTCTTGTGACAGTATTCCGATAGTACAACGACGTTTTTGTCTAATTCTAGATACCCCAAATGAGGAAGGGTTCTAGGTATTCAGATTTCTGTCAGATAATACTGACCATAAATGGACGAGATGAGTCCTCCTATGATGGGTTATTACATGGGATCTTACTTCCATAGCCGACCTCTTTAAGTGCATAAGCTCCTTGAGAAAGGTTAAGAGTGGACGAGATGATTCGATTTAACGATCCCTATTACAAGCCTATCATACTAAATCTTTCTTAGTTATACATATTTCATGGACTTGACTCTCTAAGCCCTATCACTCAGCCTAAAGAGCCAAAGTCTAGATTTAACCCTCTATAGATGACATGGGCATTTATGAGACACAAATTAGAAGTGTTTTCAGTTTTTAGGAAATTGAAATTGATGGTAAAAGTCAAAGTGGTTGCAAGATAAAGACCATAAGTTCAAACAATGGAATGGAATATAATTTAAGGGGGTTAATAAAGTATTATGAAGTATTTAGTATTCATCATCGATTGATTGTGGCATCCACAACTCACAACTTTTAGGCTAAGGTTATCTATACTTCGATCTATTTGTTAAATAGTCTTCCAATAAACGCTTTTGAAGAAAAAAAATCCAATTGAGGCTTGGTGTGAAAAGAAGTCAACAACACAACATATGAAAGTTTTTTATTCTATTTGTACACATACAGACTATCAATATGTATATCAAGATAAGGGGTTTAAAATTCATAATATGCAATAAACAAAATGTTGTAATATCGATCAACCCAAAAAACTGTTGCTTTACCCTAAGACATACAATAAATATGAAAACCCAAAATTTTCCAAAAAAGGCAATTTCCTAAAACATCCATTATCATAAAATAAATAAAAGACAAAACAAATGCTACAAATGACAATAAAAATGGAGTTTCCTATTAAAAACTATAACTATTTCAAACCTTTCCTAAAACAGCAAAACATGATTTTGATGGCTAAAACAATCGAATTTGCATGTAACGGGACTTACATCAGGAACGAAGCTCTCCATTTTGATTGTTGGCTTTTTTCCCATCGAAATAGGGTCCTGGAATCAAATAATTCAAAATCGTCTAAATTTATGAAATTGCCATTACTATTTTCGATCTTATTTCTCCATAAACCTATTTTTCATTTCTTTCACCACGTCAAGTTTGAAGATGATGTCTCCTTTACTAAGAAAACAAAGAATTTAGAAAAAAATTATGAGAGCTATAATTTTGTTATAAATGAGCCAACAAGTTACATTGACGTTTAAAAATCAAAGGAATAAGTTAAAGCAATGAATGAGGAAATGTAAATGATTGAGCAAAACGAGATTTGGAATTTGTTAGAATAGTCTAAGGGAAGAAATGTAATATGATTGAAGTGGTTTACAGATCAAAAGAAAATTCTGATGAATCAATTCATAAATCGAAAGTAATGCTGAGCAGACTTTGGTGATGCTTTTACAACCAGTTGCTAACATGATATCATCATATTTCTAGTGATTTTAGTAGCTTGAATGAAATGGAAGATGTTCCACTTGGATGTAAAGCCAATCTTCTTGAATAGAGAATTGCAAGAGAAGATAGTTTTTGAACAACTTGAAGGTCATGAAGTTGTAGGTAAGAAAAAGATGGTTTATAGGCTGCACAAAGCTCTATATGGCTTAAGGTAAGCTCTTAGAGCTTGGTGCAACAAAGTTGATGCATGTCTAACTCATTATGGTTTTCTAAGGAGTGAAAATAAAGCCACTTTAAATATGAGAAGGGTAGTAGAGAAGAAATTGTTGTTGGTGTCACTGTATGTTGATGATTTATTGGTGATTAGAAATGATTAAAAGGGAAAAGGCAAGGAAATTTTGTATGAGTGGTTTTGGGAGACAAAGTATTTCTTGGGAATGGAAATCTCCCAAGAAGCAGCTGTGATTTTTGTTTCTTAAGAAAAATATGTTCTTGACAGGCTAAAGACGTTCAAAACAGATAAATGTAAAGTTGTTGACACTCCATTGGTGCCAAATGAAAAGCTTTCAAAGGACGAGATTTGTAAAAAGCTACATACTATAATCTATAGATGTTTGATTGGTAGTTTGTTGTATCTAACAACTATCAGGTCTGATTTAATGTTTGCAACAAATTTATTGTCAAGATTTATTCATTCTCTAGGTTAAGTTGACCTTGGAGTTGAAAAAAGGGTGCTTAGATATGCAAAGAAGACTGGTGACCATAGAATATGGTTTTCATCTATAGAAGATTGAAATTTAAAAGGCTATTTAGATATTGATTATGTTGGTAGTGTTGATGACGTGTAAAGCACATCTTCTGCTGAGGTATAGTATATGGTAGTAATTGGAGTAGCAAACCAAGCAATTTGGCTTAAAAAAATTCGTAGTGATTTGCAAAATGAAACCAATTGAAGCCACAATGATCTAAGTGAACAACAAGTTTGCAATTTGTATGGAAAAAAATCATGGCCAATCCAAGCATATCACTGTCAAATTTTATGCCATAAGACATGTTGAAAAAGAAGGAAGTGCACTAATTCATTGCAAATATGAAAAGCAACTTGCAAATATAATGATCAAAGCTTTCCCAAAAGAGGGATTTCAATTTTTAAGGATAGCACTAGAAGTCTCCAAGAAAAGTCTTAAGGAGGAATGTTAAAGTTTAAGATCTTTGTAAAATACTCTTGAGTGATGTATTAGTTGAAAATATGCTTTGTATTTTGTTTTCATTGACAAAGGATGATAACTTGTACCTTTTGCTTTTAATTTACTAATTGTTGATGGCATTGGGAAAAGTGATGGAATTAATTGATATTTAAGATGTGACTTTTTCCTTTTGTAACAAGATACCTATAACCTTTTGTAGATATATTGTGCTTGGTGAAATGCATCATTCGATTGATATTATGAACTAAAAAATAAAGCGTAAACAACTTTTTTTTTTTTCAAAACTATCAGAAGACGTGTCTCTTTAAATTAGGTTTTAAATCTCTCATCTTCTCCTGTTTCTATCTTTTCATGTGATTTTGATAGTGTTTATAATACTTGATGCAACTATTGCTACGATGAACTTTGTGTAGCTTTTCATACTCTTATTCTACTAATGAATTTTTGTTTTCAAACAAAGAGGTATATAAAATTTAAGATCAATATTAAAAACTAATCCCCTTATGTACTTTTAATGACACAACCGCTAGAAAAATCATATTTAAATTGTTTTTAATTGAGACGTCAATTTTGATTCCTTATAAATATGTAACAATAATAATAAGACAATAAATAAAATTCCCTTAAAATTATGTAATCAAATAAGACGATCGGGTTTAATTTGCACATCATTATATGGTTATTAATGTGATTATATTGTTTGGTATATGTCCAAAGTGTTTGTTGAAACCTAATGGATGGATTTCATCATTACTATTGCAAATAAGTGTTTTTGTCTTTAGTATTGGTCACGTAGTTCTGAATCAACTAAAAAGAGTGGTGAGAGAGGTAAAGACATAGTTTTGATTTACAATAGGAAAGAATCTCAAAATGTAAAATTTTTAGTATATAAAATTTTATCAAGGACCTTGATGGTACATACTTTTAGTAAGGAGAATTCCTTAAACTATTGATGCAGTATATTAAAAAGCTCTTTAGAGTATTCTTATCTCATAAGATCTTTAAAATGTTTTTAAGATATTACATCAGCACTTTAACTATTTTTTTTTTTTTTTTTTTTTTTTACAGAAGACTATATTCTTAAGATCTTTCATATGGTATCCATTATATATTTTCTAATTCTATGAATCATTATATTTTTATATAATTCCCTAAAAAGTAAAAAAAAAAAAATAGTGAAGGACATAACTTTTGATTACCTCGGTCAAAAAACCAAAAAAGTTGAAAAATACATCCTAGTTAAACAGAAATTAATAAAAAATAAGATAGTGTTTGAATCCGGATAGAGGATTTTAAGATGAGGATGCTATTAAACAACTCACCACTAGACAAAACTAATGAAAAAATAAAGAAACACAAGACTAAAAGCTAAGCGGTGTTCAAACCATGTGCCCGACTGAAAAAAATGCAATAAACAAAATTTTCCTGGCTGTCTCAATTTTAAAATAAAAGACACAGTAAACTAAACGAGTACTTCCAAGGAAAATGTTAGCGATTTTGACCTTCTGCACATGTTAATTGGTAAGATAAAGCAATCTCTGTGTTTCTTAATGTTGAGGTGACACGACACGACAAGTCTGTAACGTCCGTTTTCATTCATAATTCGTCATTACTTATATAATTCTTGATGGACCATATCTTCAAGAGGAGATGCAGTGATTTATTGAGCTATCGTGCCTTCTGTCTTTATAAATATTAGTCAGTAAACATCCACATGATGGATCAAAATCCATGAAGAATATGCTTTAGGGATATCTGAAGTGTAGCGGAAAATTTGAAACAAGGAAATAACCAATAAACAAAATCAGAAAATTAATCCAATTCGAATATAAGTTGGTTTTTTTCGGATGCAAGCTAAATTTACTGGAATACAAATAGAAATTGAAATTCCAGATGCTAAAAACTAATACACAATTTTAAGATGATATTTTTCTTCTTACTTTTTACAATAAGAGGTATATAATATTCCTAAATACTAATACAATTAATTACAAAATAGAAACACGTATAATTTTACCCTACAATAATTCCCATATCTTCAAAAACCCTTTTCCTCATGAGTGCACAAAAATTATTCTCCTTGCCAACCAAGTTTATGGCAAATAATTCATTTATTTTAAATATTTTAATTTTTTTCCACATATAACCTTGTCCCTTGGTACAACTTTTGAGGTCCCCAAAAGTATTGTGATGGAAAAGACATTACTTTTATAGTACTATGAGACAACTCATTTAATGTGCATTAAGTGTGTTGTCTTTGTCTAATTTTTCCATTGATATTTTCAATAAACTCTAGGTAGTCTTTTTCTTTATAGCTCTTGAGAAACTCTCTACTGCACCATTCCTCTCCATCTCTTGTAGACATGTCTCTTGCCGTTTCACCAAACATCTTATCTTTAGTCACATTGACCATAAAGAATTGAAACATTTGCTAAAGTGATATTTCCTCTTCTTTGACCTTCGAAACCCTTCCTTTTTTTCCTTCTTCATCCAACCACAACAATCCTCTTCCACACAATATTCAAAGTTGGTGTAAACCATTAATAGTAAGGAAAAAAAAATCAACTATCTTCCCCGTTTCTCCCTTCTCCCCAAATGTGGCTATCCCTAAAACCATTTCTATAATCCTCTGTTTAGCTTCTTCTTGCTCATCATAAGCTAATAGACATGCCTAATACATTGACTTATTCAACGATAACATAACCTCTCTATATAGAGTTGGACCAAGGCAAATCTTGTCCGTTCGCTGCCTAATTGTATCTCACAACGACACAAACGTAATTCTAAACAGATTAAATCTATTAACTAGTATGTTTCTTCGTTTGGTTTCTTTAAATATTGCACTCCTCCCTTCAACACTTCAGACCTATCGGATTCTTTTTGTTCTTTAAACCCTACTTCATTCCTTTCCCCTTTTGAAACCCTTGTCCTTAAGGGTTGATCAATAAGCCTATTCTTTCCTGACCTAAACACACCTTGATGAGACATAAACAAAACTCTCACCACTAAAAGTTGGAAGGATTCACCCCTCATCTCAACAACAAACATCCCATTTCTTAACGAGACAATTGCTCCTTGAATCCACCAATTCAACTACGCTTCCCAATTTCAGCATTGTTTGTGAACCACCCATTTATCCCTTGGTCAAGATTATCTTAGATAGAACCTACACAGTTAGAATAGGAAAGAAGTACCTAAGAATAACTCGGATCCATGAGTAAAAGAGAACCCCTTGAATGGTTCTCTTTGGATTATGAATCACTCCTACAAATTTTCTTATTGAATCTTAGTAGTTTAAATTCCAAAATAGAGTATTCGGGCACAAATTTTGGTAGCTAAGAAATAGGATCGGAATAAGGGCAATATCAATTACCTTTTTAAGCAAATTTAGCCAACCTTGTTGAAACCCCCAATATGGATCCAATGCAGCCGAGACCTATACCACATAACCACCATTTTTAAGAAACATAGTCTACATTTGAGCAGTAATAAATGATTCTAAAACATTCCATATAAGTGGAAACATCAAGAACCCTTGGAAACTGATTGATGAAAGGTTTAGATGAGGTATTATCTCTTGAACTCAAGTTCTTCATTTGTTTCCTCAAATTTGAGAATTTTAATTCTACCTTTTGTAGTTTTCATGGCATACATTAATGTATGTAGCTTGAACAAGTCAATTGCAAAGTTTTTCTCTAACTTCAATGCTTTTTGTTTGCATCTAGGAGTTGGGTCATTATGAGCATGGCTTTGAGTTTATGTGGGTTGCAAATTGGAATTGTAGTGTAACTTGTATGGTGAAGTTTTCTGGTTGCACGGGTTAAAGTAGGTTTTAGGTTTAGATGGGTTGGAAGTGAATTGGGTCAGCCGATTCATGGTAGCTTCTATGGTGGTTTTGGATGATTGTTTGCTAGGTTGTAGTTCAACATGAATTTGCAAAATAGATTTCCTGTATGGTGGACGGTTATCGGCATTATGGATGTTGAAATTTGGGTTTAGGTTTGGCAACGAAATGGGTTGAATTTGGGTCAGTAGTGGCTATGGCAGGATTTGAGTATAAGTTGTTGAGGGTGTTGAGTGATGTATTTAGATGGGGTTTAATGCTGGAATCGAGGCTAGGGTCTTGAAATCTTGCAAGTGTATATGCTTGATCCAAATTAAGTGGTATAAACATTCTAATAGCGTGTCTAATTTCATGTTTTAATCCACTTAAAAAACTACTGATCTTCTGAGATTCTGGTAGTGTGTGATCAATATAATTCTTAAACTCTTCAATATATTCTTGAATAGTACCTCATTGCCTATTTTCCTAGCTTCAACCCATTGTATTTAATCTTTTGCTGCTAATTTCATTGTAGATGGCTGTTGTTGGAGCTTTTTGAGGGATATATAGATACCATTTGTATTCTTCTCAACCTGCTCATTAAGCACAGATTGTACAACTTCCTTAATGAGTTTAATTTCGCTTGTTTTAGATATCATCATCGCCTGCTTTGATACCAATCGAAGTGTGGTGAAAAATTTCAAACAAGGAAATAATCAATAAACAAATACAAAAAATTAATCTAACTCGAATACAAGTTGGTTTTGTTCGGATACAAGCTAAATCTATTCGAATACAAGTAGAAATTGGAATTCCGGATGTAGAAAACAATGCACAATTTTTGGAGAATATTTTTCTTCTTACTTTTTACAATAAGTCATATAAGAATATATAGCCATATCAAGACCTAAAAACAAAGAGACTAGAAAACTTTAAAATATTCTAAAACTATTTACATGTGCAAGCACATGTGTTCCTATTTTTTTATTTCTATTTTCCTTTTTTCTATTTCTTATAATATTCCTAACTACTAATATAATTAATTATAAAATAGAAACCCATATAATTTTACCCTACAACAATATCAGACAAATTAAACACAAATAAACACCACCGTTTCGCTTTCTTGCGGTCGTATTCCCTGGCTAAGGCCACATAAACCCGACACTCCAACTAACAAGACATATCCTCTAACATAGTGCTCATGTCACCTTCTTTACAAGTGTATCTGCTTACTGTTGCATGAACAAATCTTGTAATCCACAAGAATTGGCATTTGCCAATTTTTTAGATGGCAATGATGATGGAGAAAACATAAAACTCGAATCAGTGTTAGGAAAACTTAACCAATAACCTAGGAGCAAAAAACAGATTTTTCCTCTTACCAATGCAATAACAACAATCAAAACAACAAATAGAATCAAAGAAAAATAATAACACTAGAATTTACATGGAAAACCCCACTTTGGGGAAAAACCATGGGACTACTGTACACACTGTCAACAACAATGGGATGTACAAATTATTCTTCACTAGATAACATTAGTGTATCACATGGATCTTCACCATAACCGATGGATTTCAACAACAATAGGCTTCTCTCTCTCTCTTGAATCTCTCTCTAGGATTTATGATAGCCTCCACTCACACATCAAAAACCTTAAGACCAAAATAAAAAGTATATATATGAAAATAAAGGGAAAACAAACATACAAGCATAGGCTGGCATGGATTAAAAGAAGGCTGGTAGTGTTTAGAGAAATTGATGTTCCTATGTTGGCATCGTACCACGCTCATTAGCCTAGCCAATCTGCAACTCTTGGAAAAAACATTCCAATTCCAAAGCTTCCAAATATCCATTCGAGGCTATCGACCTTGGTCCTTGCAGTGCCAGCGTATAGTATTAGAATAATCTTTCTTTGTTTTGCACAAATTTCTTTATTTTCCAATTCTTCTTCTAAGTATATGTAATATACTTAGGATATCCTTGATTATAGATCCATATGAGTTAGATCTATAACCTAACAAACTTCCCCTCCAACTCATATAGAGGGTTCCATCAAACCTGCTACTTGTCTGCAACTAACAAGTTTGTCTTTAAGTAGAGCCTTAGTCATCATATCTTTCAAGCTTCAAAAGCTTTGATTCTAATACATCTCGAATCCAATGATACTTGACATTAATGTGTTTGGATCTGGAATGGAATGTTAGATTCTTACTGAGAGGTATAGTACTAAGACCCTCAAGTCTTGTTGATCTTAACCTAGTTCCTCCAAAAACTTCTTCATTCATAAGATCTCCTTACAGGCTTCAGTTACAGCTATATATTCTTCTTTAGTAGTGGAAAATACAACATACTTTTGCAACTTTGATTGCCAAGATACGCTTCCCTTACATAAGTAATCAAATAACCTGAATTGGACATCCTGCAATTCAGATCTCTAGTCATATCAGCATTTGAAAACCCCTCTAATACAGGCTTGCTACCACCACATTGCAAACTTAACCTGGAAGTGCTTCTAACATACTTGAGAATCCATTTAACAGTGGTCCAATGCTCTTTACCTGGATTCGAGAGATAGTGACTAAGCATACCAACAGCATGAGTAATATCTGGTATAGTGTACACCATATCATACATTAGACTCCAAACTATAGAAGCATAAGGAACTTTCTTCATATCTTCTTTGTCTGTCTTACTTTTAGGATACTGCTGTGAACTAAGTCTGAAGTAACCTGTAAGTGGAGAACAAACAGGTTTTGTCTTGCCTATGTTGAATCTCTCTAGCATCTTTTCTAGACATCTCTCTTATGATAACCATAATTTTTGGCTCTTCCTGTCACGATTTATTCTTATATTGAGAATTTGGCGTATGGGTCCTAAGTCTTTCATGGTGAAAGACTTATTTAATGCAATCTTCAGATTCTTAATCTACTTATCATCATGGCAAACAATTAACATATCTTCAACATATAGTAGGAGAATAAGAAACTCACTACTGGTAAACATCTTAACAAAAACACATTGGTTTGATGCAGTCCTGGTATAACCTGATCAAACATGATGGAGTCAAACTTCTTGTACCATTGCCTTAGCTCCTATTTTAGCCCATACAAGCTCTTCAATTTAGAAACAAGCTGCTCCTTCCCCTTGAACTTAAACTCTTCAGGCTGCTCCATGTAGATTTCTTCCTACATATCCACATGAAGGAATGTAGTCTTCACATCCATCTGCTCAATCTCCAGGGTCAAACTAGCTGCTATACTTAGTGCAACCCGAATGGAAGAAATCTTCACCACTAATGAGAAAATCTCATCAAAATTGACCCATTTCTTCTGACTGAACCCCTTCACCTCAGTTGTGAGTTGTTTTCATTAGTCTTCAATCTGTAAACCCATTTGTTCTTTAGAGGTCTTTTGCTCTTAGGTAGTTCTACCAAGTCATAAGTCTTGTTCTCATGTGAAGATTTGATCTCTTCTTGAATGGCTTTCACCCATTCCTTTTTCTGCTCATGTACTATAGCTTCCTGATAACATTCAGGCTCTCCCCCATCAGTCAGCATCACATATTCATCTGGACTGTATCTCACTGATGGTCTTCTGTCTCTTGAAGATCTCCTCAACTCAATCTATTGATGATGCTCTTGGGGCTTTTCATCTGAATCTCCCACATCTCCATCATTAAAATCTTCAAGTGAGGGCACTGGATCTACATTTGTAGGAATCTCACTGAGGATTTTGACTTTTCTGGTTTCTCAATATCTTCAATTGTTTGATCTTCTAGAAAGATCATATCTCTGCTCTTAACAATCTTCTTCTCAGCTAGATCCCACAACCTATATCCATAATCATTATGTACATAACCTAGAAAAATGCATTGGTTTGAGTTTGCATCAAGTTTAACTCTTTTATCCTTGCGAATATGCACAAAAGCTCTGCAACCAAACATACGTAAGTGATGATAAGAAATTTCTTTACTGCCCAGACTTTCTTTGGGATATCTCCATCTAGAGCATAAGAGAGAAACAAATTTATCAAATCAATTGCTGTCCTCATAGCTTCGCCTTAGAATGATTTAGGTAACTTGGCATGAGATAATATGCACTCTACTCTCTCGTGATAGTGCGATTCATTCTCTCTGTGATACCATTCTGCTATGGGGTCTTTGAAATTGTCTTTTTCTTGTTTAATTCCTTGATCTTTGCAGTACTCTTCACACGGTTCTCTATACTCACCACCATTGCTTACTCTGACACATATCAATTTCCTTCATGTTTGTCTTTTTGCTCTAGTGTGGAGTTGCTTAAACACATTTAACATTTGATCCTTAGACTTCAAAGCAAAACTCCATAATTTCTTAGAGTGATCATCAATAAAAGTGACAAAATAAAGAGCACCACCTACTCTCCTGTCTTTCATATAACACACATTTGTGTGAACCAAATCCAAAATATGGGATTTCCTAGCAGGTGGATTTCTCTAAAATGTAATCCTGTGTTGTTTAGCAACAAGATAATCAGTGTAAGTTTTCAGGGGAGTACTTTTTACATATGCAAGAAGCTGTTTCTTGGCAAACATTTGAAGCCTTTTCTCATTCATATGGCCAAGCCACTTATGCCACAATTCTATTGAAGTGTCATTAGTCAGATTCACATCTCCTTTACTTAATTTTGTTAACATTAAGTAAAGGGTATTATTCTTCTTTACTCTAGCCACAATGAGAGAACTATTGATGAGCTTCCATCTATCTTCACCAAAATGACTGTGATAGCCTTCATCATCTAATTTCCTTGTAGATATAAGGTTCAAGCGGATATCTGGAACATGTCTGACTTCTCTAAGAATGAGCCTGCAACCAGTGTTAATCTTTAAAATAATATTTCTAATGCCCATAATTTTTTTATATTTTTCATTATTTCCCACCTTAACATTACCATAATCACTAGCAAACAGAGGATGAGAAAAAATCATTATGTGCTCTCACATGAAAGGAAGCACCAGAATCTATAACACAATCACTATCATGATCTGCAGGACTAACATAATCCTTATCTCAGGTAATAACAATTTCACCACCTATTGCTGTAGTAGTAGTGTCTTCATTTTTTCTTTACCCTGCTCTCTCTTTCACAATCTGCATTCTCTCTTGTAATGACCTGGCTTGTCACAATAAAAGCATTTGACATTTTTCCTTCCTCTTGACTTACATCTTCCCCTAGATTTATTTGATCTATTAGATTTATCATTAGAGCCTCCATTCCTGCTTCTACATTCCTTTCATGCTTGTCGGTAACAAGTGCCTGTGTCTCTGAACTTGTACCAAGATCTTTCCTTTTAGCTTATTTATTCATCAAGCTATCTTTCACCATTACAACGATGAGCTTTCCATCTAGAGCTGAATTACTAACAGACACCACAAATGTCTCCTAACTTTTAGGTAGTGAACTGAATAACAAAGTGCTTGAATCTCATCTTTAAGGACAAGCTTCATGGTAGTCATTGACTTATAAGCCCTTGAAAATCATTCAAATGCTCAATCATATCAGATCCATCCTTGTATTTTAGATTCACCACTCTCTTAATCAAGGAGGTTTAATTTAAGGCAGCCTGCTTCTCATACATGGACTCCAATTTTCTCCATAGAACTTTAGCTTTAGTTTCCTAAGCAACATGATGATATATGCTTTGATCAACCCATTTTTGGATATATCCGACAGTCTTTATATGCATGATTGCCCAATCTGGATTAGATTTATTTGTTAGCTTCATGAAATCACCGCCCAAAGGCAAAGGCAAAGGCAAAGGCAAATACAAATCTTTGCAATACAACAAATCTTCCATCATAGTCTTCCAAATAGAGTAATTTGATGAATTAAATTTAATCATCGTACTTGATGATTCATCCATGTCTGCAATTTAGATGATAAACCCTAATTTTTTTTTTTTTCGAATAACCTGGCTTTGATACCACTTTGTTAAGAAAAATCCCCCAATAACCTGGAAGCAAAAAAAAAAAAAAAAAAAAATCCTCTCACTAATGTAATAACAACAATCAAATCAATAACTAGAATAATAAAAAAAGAAAAAAACAATAACATTAGGATTTACGTAGAAAAACCCAATTCGGGAAAAAACCAGTGGTCGCTGCACAAATTTCCTCTACTATCAACAATAAGAGATGTACAAATTGTTCTTTTCTAGATAAAACTAGTGGATCACATAGATCTTCACCACAATTGGTGGATTTCAAAAACAATAGGCCTCTCTCTCTTTCTCTAAAATCTCTCTCTAGAGTTAGGATAGTCGCCACTCACACATCAAAAACCCAAAGACCAAAATAAGAAGTATATATATGAAAATAGAAGGAAAATAAACAGACAAACATAGGCTGACACGTGTTAAAAGAAGGCTAGCAGCGTTTGGAGAAATCGACGCTCCTACGTCTGCTGAATGCTGGCGGCGTACCATACCTAGGTTAGCGGCCTTGAAGCCGACTTAGCCAATCTACAGCTCTTAGGAAAAAATTTTCTAATGTCAAGGCTGCTAAATATCCATTCAAGGTCGGCAGCCTTGGTCCTTGCAATGCCAACATACAAATTCAGAATCATCTTCCTTTGTTTTGTGCAAATCTCCTTATTTTCCGCTTCTTCTTCCACGTATATGCAATATACTTGGATATCCTTGATTATAGATCCATATGAGTTGGATTTATAACCCAACAATCAAAAACTCTAGAGGAACAAATCATGGCAAGCATCAATGAATGTTTATCCTTTTCTTGCATAGTATACACCACAATCATCCCTTGAGTAGACGTTGCCCAATTGCTTCAAATTCTGTTGGTGCTTCTCTGAGCTTAACCTACTGTTGTGTTGGATATTTACTACTACAACTTTAGTAGTTATGGTGATCTCATAAGGAAGGCGCATGATGATCCTTTATCCCTAGTAAAATTGCCTAGCATTCCACGCTCCTCTTCTATAATCTACCATTATTTATATAGCCTGGGAAGTGGGAATAAGTTTGCTTATGCTAACCCATTGTTGGAGAAACACATTGCTAATATCAAGGAGGAACCAAAAGTACTTGTCAACACATTTGATGCCTTAGAGCCAGAGGCTTGGAATGCCATTGATAAGCTTGATATGGTCGTATCTGGACCTTTGAGTCCATTTGCTCTATTTTATGGCCATGATCCGTATCCATCTCATACTACATGTGGAGGGGATCTTTTTGAAGGCTCTAGACAATACATTGACTGGCTAAATACCAAGGCAAAAGAGTATTTGATCTATATAGCCTTTGGAATAGTCAACATGTTACCTAGGCAGCAGATGAGGGAAATCACACGTAGGTTACTCGATACAAGTAGGCCGTTCTTATGGGTCATTCTAGATCAAGTAATGAAAGACAATGGAGACAAAGGTTAATTGAGCTGCAAAGAGGAACTAGACAGACAAGGGATGATAGTACCATGGTGTTTCCAGGTGGATGTCTTGTCATACCCTTCAACAGGATGTTTCCTAACGCATTGTGGGTGGAACTCGACTCTAGAGAGTTTGTTGGGTTGTAGATCTAGCTCATATGGATCTACAACAAGCGAATCCCGAGTATATGGGATATACTTGGATGAATCAGTGCAAAACAAGGATGATTTTATTGAAATAGAGTCAACACTCATAAATTTTGAGTTTACATTGCTGGCCTTGAGTCGGCCTTGAAAGTGATGAATTTTGCAAATTTTTGCCAAGAGCTGTTGGGAGGGTATACCAACCCTAACACCTCTGGCGTAAGGAGGAAAGCCACCGGCGTTGATCTGGCGTGAAGAAAGCCGAAGTTGCACTACCTTTTCAATGTCGCTAGGTTTGTGCTAATTTTGCAGGTGTTGTTTTGACAATTTGTATTACCTTGTTTTGTTATATTTGTTCCTATTTTTCATTTTCTGAGAGAGAACACAAAGAGACACACTAAGGGCTATCTCACAATCTAGAGAGAGATTCTAGAGAGAGAAAAGCTGAGTGTTGTGTATTCTACCAATTGGTTGGTGGGATTGAGAGATCCACTAGCGGTGTCTAGTGATGAAATTGTAACTCTCATTTTGATAGTGGAAGATTTGTTCATGCGGTGATCCCGTGGTTTTTCCTGTTTTGGGTTTTCTACGTAAAATCCTGGTGTTATTTAATTTCCACAATTTAGATTTGATATCTGTTGATTGTTAATCACATTGGGAAGAGGAAAATGTTTGATCTTTTTCTAGCAGGTTTGTGGAGTTCTAGTTGTCACGATTGCGCAGTGGGCAGATAAGCCCACGAATGCAAAGCTTGTTGAAGATTTATGGAAGACAAGGGTCCAACTTGCGAAGAATGATGAAGGCATAGTAGAAAGCAAAGTGCTTGGAGCTGGTAATGTGGGATAGTGCAGAAGATGAAATTATGAGGAAGAATGCCAAAAATTAGAAGGAATTAGCAGGAGATAGGCAGGAAGGAAAGGTGGTTATTTGGACAAAAATCTCAAGGCTTTCATAGATGATTTTATAGAGTCTTAGCTGACCAACTAATACTTTTATTGCATTGCGTTGCTTCACCAAATCGATCTGTTGACTTGTGTATTGCTGCTTAAAAAGATATTATGTGGTATTATCATCAATCCAATTCGTTATTTGTGACATTAAAGAACGCATACAACAATCAAAATGCTTTTACCTAATTTACTTTTTTAGTCCCTTTTTTTTTCTCCTAAAGTTAAACTTTATATTCCTCAGTCAAAACATAATGTTCTCCATCTAAGAATAAAAAAGATATTCTCTATCTGTTAATGTGTGATAAAAAAAAAAAGAAAAAGGAAAATGAAGAAAAAGGAAAAGTTGGCTACGTAATTGTTAGTGGCCATGAATTTTCCTTGGTTGTAAACTTCACTTGGCAGCTGGAAATTATAGTCGGTTAAAACCGACTTTGGGAATATGTGACAAGCAAGAAATTTTTTGTCTATAAATTGGCACTTCCGTAAGGTATGTGTGTCGACCCAGGGTGGGATCTAGAACTCAACGAAAAAGATTGAGAGTATGAGAGTTTAAGAAATTTTTTTGGTATTTTTCTTTTTTAAGTTTTGGATGTGAGAAATATATTGTATATGTATAGTATGGTTGTAACAATTTTTCATATAGTAAATATTTTTCTTGACTATCTCTTGACGATACCCATGGTTTTTCTTCACTTTCAAAGTTTTCCACATAAATTCTTGGGTTTTGTATGGATCTACCCTTATTTTTAAAATTAAATCCGAAAATATCATGTTTTGAAAAGATAATCTGCAAATACCCAAACAAAAACACATTTGTGGAATGCGTACACATATTTATACTAGAAGCGCACTCCCCAAATGCGCTCGAATTTTTAATTGTGACAACGAATCGAATACATTTAGGGAATGCGCTAGAAATATTTTTAAAAAATTTGGAATGCATTCCCTATATGTGTCTGGATTTGTCCCAAATTTCTCACTCACGTGTCACTCGCTGCAGTGAAAGTTGTTTGAGCATTCAAATGCATATGCGTTCCTTTTTTTTTTTTTAGGCAATGAATGGGTCCGAACACAATATCATTTTTTAAGCATCCTGTTGTGGTATGCATTTTCATATACATAACAATGAAAAATCAGGTACACAATACATCATATCTCAGTAGTGAAACACTAAAACCAATCCAACCTACATACTATTTATCAAAGTCCTACTTTGAAGATACAGTTCCCATCAAAATCTAATATAATTCTAGTGTAACCATGAGCGTTATGATAGTATTATAAGGACTTTCAATCAAAATGGTAGTAACCGTGTAAACACATTTTAGTAAATGAGTATTTAAATACAAATTTGTTAAGTATGAATCAATGCCAGATATAGTAATTGAGATAATAATAATAAGAAGTGCAATGTAGCTAATTTTTCTTTAGTCATTTGGTGAAGGTTTTTCCAAATCTCCTAAACACAAACTCTTTCTCCTTGCCTCTATGTTGATGATCACCCCTTTGCCCACTTACATCACCAGAAGCTTCTTCAAAATCTCTAGGGGCCACTGGACTGTAATGTGATATAGATAGCTACTGGGTCATTTGTGTTACTCCTTCTACTAGATTGAACTTATATGAAATATGGATACCACACTCTCTATGTGGTGTTGAAGGAGTAGTAGCTGGCTCATATAGATGATGGCTGAACGAGAGAGTAACAAATGCAGCAGGATCGTACATTGAACCACTTATAACATCACTTGAATATGAGTTGCCATCCAGGAATGAGATATCATCCCAGTATGAGCTGCCACCCGAGTATGAGATATCACCCAGGTATGAGCTGGCATCTAGGTATGAACTGCCACTTGGGTGTGATATATCACCCACATATGAGCTACCACTGGGAAATGTGCTCTCACCTGAAAATGTGTTACTTGAAGGGACATCATGAAATGATGCATGCACAGGGTATTGTTGATGGGTGGGTATGGAGACATGCTTCGTTGCCCTTGACGAGCCATATCTATCCTTCGGTGTCATGGATGCAATGGTTCAACATTTGCTTCAACTGCTCCATCTACATAAGGTACCTAAGCTTCCTCTCTTTGATGTCTATCGATTGGTGGATATAGCCCAATTTCATTCTCTTCCTCCATAGTTGTCATTGACTTATGTGCAAGATCACTTGTATGGTCCAAACTATTTGATCGATTGATCTTTCCCATTATGCAGATCTGGAAAATTGTAGAAGTAAATACTTTCAGAGAATGTGCTATAGGATTATATTAAAACTAATGTTTGGAATCTCACTATATGTCCAATCAATGCGCAGATATGGGAGATTTATTTATGAATGATGCACCAATACTAGTTTAAGTATTCTGCATCTACCCCGAGTCCCTCTTCGATCATAGCAAGGTTTGCATAGCGATCCTGCCATAGAGCAACATAAGCCATGTGAAGCTACTACCAATTTGCGTTTAACCTATCTCGTAGGTCAATGTCATGGAGAGCTCGATTTGTGTTAACATCAGTCGGGATATGCTGAAGGCTTGAAACTGTCTTGCCACTCTATTTGAGAAGTGCCACTCAATGATGGCAAAGCAAATAATCGGCATACGGGATGTCCATATTTTTCACCCTATAGTACAAAATGGAGGAAGTGTTGCCAACAAGTTCTTGAGGTACGACTCCCAATCCACCTGCATACAAGAAAGTCTTAGCACTAAGTGTAGGAAGAGTTAGGAACAAATGTAAAAATTATTTAATGAAATGTTACATGTGTTTTACATACCTGATGAGGCGAAGGCCAATCTAAGGCTAGTTGATATGCGGTGACCACGTGTGTAGGATGGTATGTGGTGTTCCAACACATATGCCATCTAATGCCAGTGGCTGACCAATAAGTACCATCATATTGTACCTACTACGACGAGCACACTGAGGGAATCTATCTCAAACCCACACTTGCAGCAATATGGCCACACTTGCTAACTCCTAGGTACCCGATGTTGCTGTATGACATAGTTACCTGTACAACCAAGCCAAACATGCAGCCCTCCACGCATATTGCCCTGCAACATTCAGTCTCTTAACATACCAAGGAACATGAAGTGCACAAGGTTCCCTAATTGGTCAGCAAAAATGAAACCCCCAATCAACTGAAGTATATATGCCCATGCGTGTCTAATAAGTACTTCCTCATCTACATTTTCAGGTATTTCATCAAACTGATGGGCGATCCAATTAAGGTTAATTTGCCCTCCCTTTAAGTTTGTGTTCCCCGGTATAACTCCTAATAGGCTTTGACATGTCGTTTTAATAATTAAATTGCCGTTCCCTATCAATGCTAGTTGGTCCACACGCAAGCCTAATGGGACCTCCACATCCTATAAGGTTATTATCATCTCTCCTATTGGCATGTGGAACGTATGTGTCTCTGGTCTCCAACACTCCATAAGTGTTGTAATGAATGCCAATCATGTTGTATGAATAGCAAACAACTAGCTCCATAGAATCTAGCCTGTTATAGGTATGGCACTATCCCAGGATCAGGATGCATAAGAGTCATTTCTCGGCATCTGACAGTCAATGTCTGAGATGGAATCATAGGGTCAACATTTGCCTGTAAGTGCAAACAATGCAACTGTTACTAGATTTCATAAAAATACATACATTGAATAGCAGCATTATACCTCAGCAATCCACACATCCTCAGATTGATGTGTTGCTTGCTTTGTCAGCATGGATGGATCTATTGGACCTGGCTCCATCTATCGTGTGTATGAGAGGTAATAAATGTTAGAAAATTACATTAACCATGCATCACAACTTACAATAAGTAACAACCGAAAATTTGGTCATGATCTTAACCTTGCTAGTTTATATTGGGGCATCGTCTTCTATTGTGACCTTGGTTGTGACAAACACTACAAGTGACCGTATCCGGACGATCTCTAATGTCTATCTCCATCTGAAATTGGTGAGTTCTTGGTATGCCCTTTGTAAGAGTCATATTACGAACATACACCAAGTAAGGAAAGCTGGTTGGTGTAGGCCACTCCAACTCATCCCCAATAAGATGGAAGTGAGCTATATAGCATCGAGTCTGATTCATCCATCTATACCGTAGCCCCACTAAGGTTTTTATATCTAATCTCATCTGAGTTGCAGTAGCTATAGCGTGTGAACATGGTATCCTATAGATTTGGCATTTGTTACATGTTGCAGTAGCTTCCTCGTTCGGTTTCCACCCTTCAAGCCACCACCTACACGACCTGGCCTAGTTTGTACTTCAAACAAACCAGTATTCTTACTAGTGACCTGATGGTTGGTAGAATGTTGGCCCCAAACCTCCGACTTCTCTCGAGCATATGTAGTGAACACATGATTGACTTTTATAGCATCAGTAGCCTCCACCATTCTTTTCTCCCAAAGCGTTATACAAGTGTAGAAAATTTTCTTAACAAGAGTTGTCACAAGAAGGCCCTTCGTACTTTGGATTACAAAATTGTAAGCCTCTACCATATATGTAGTCATGTAACCGAAACGGTAATTGTCAACATATGTCAATGTCCATTGTTCTTTAGGCAACATGAATGATCCGTCTAACTCAGTCTTGTTATACCATTCAATTGCTTCTTCATCAATGTCCTTAACGAAGTCTATGAATCTCTCAAACTTTCGTGGTTATGCTTGAGAGGCAGCATATGTAACCAAATTCTGCATCCTCACGTTCTTGTATAATTTGTTGAAACTACTGGCAACATGTCAAACACAAAACCTCTGAATAGCAAATGGAGGCAACCACCCATTCGATTTCTCTTTGTATGCTAAGATAATTCCTGCTCCCTTATCTGATATCAAGCATATAATCTCCTCACCATGGTGGCCAATGACATGTAGCTTCAACCGTACTAGGAACCAGCTCCATGACTCCATTGATTCTATCGGAGCCAAACAAAAAGCTAAAGGAACAATCTTGTTGTCGTGATCTACCCCACTTGCAATTAACAGCATGTGTTTGTACTTTTCGTAAAAAAATGTTCCACATGTATAGGTTTATAGTACTCGAATGCCTCCATAAAAGGGCCAAATGTCTAGAATAACCACTTCATGATTGATTTACTAGGCTCTACGGATCTTGTCCATCCCTACTCAACTTGTGTCCCCGAATTGCTGGCTTTCATCGCATATAACAATTTTAGGAGCTCATTGTATGCTTTATCCTAGTCTCCATATACCATGGCAATTGCTCTCCTCTTCCCTGCCCATACTCTCTGTCATGATATCTGGTATCTAAATAGGTCCTGTGCATGCTTCTGTAGTGCTCTCGTTTTTACATCTAAATCATCCTTAACCATTGTCAAGAACTCTCTGTCCAAGATATTAGAATCTATTTGAGACTGGTCTTGCCCAACCATAGGGTTAAGACATGTGTAAGGTCCTTCCAATCCGGTGATGACGAGAGGCCCTCAAGCTTCTTCTTACAAACACGCAGTCTCCATTTACACCCCTCATCTTGTTTCATACAATATGTTGACCATACAATTTTAGTTGAATCATCCACGTAAAAGTTTTTTTCACATGGTTAATAAGATCTGCTTTTGTGTTGAATATCATACCTTTGTTGAGATCATCTAGGTTTGATATGTTCTTGTCATTATACTCAAGCTTTCCTCAAAGGTTATATATCAATCACTACTACTGATATTGAAAAAGGGTACCTTATCCCTAACACCACCCTCAGAGAAATAATTACTTAGAGGACTTTCTCTTGAACTGGATGGTTGTTGTGATGTCATCACAGTCACAACATCGGCATGATGCTCATTGATTTGTTTAGGAGTATCATTATCTTTACTGTCACTTTGTTCATCTTCTATTGCATCTCCATTCTCGTCCACATAATACTGACCATCCCAATTATCATCCGTGGCTCTAGGATTTAGAATTGGCATAACTTCTTGTTCAATTCTCTTTCAAGTTCCACCATTCCTTCCTTGATATAGGTCGACTCATACTCTTCAAAGTTCATAGGGAAATGATGCACCATAACTTGCCACTGTGGAATTTGGTTACACACATCGACCTCGTCGATGGGGTGATGACATGTGTTTTGCGGTCTTCCACATTTGGAACCTCAAATTGTTTTAATTGAGATGGCATAAACCCAGTCTGAACACTACATTGTCCTTATACTTGCACATACAACTCTTGTAATAGCCCTGAACCAAGTTCCTTAGCTTGGTCAATCAAGTGTTCAACATCCTCATCATCTACAATACGAAGTAGCATGAATGATGGCCCATTTAACATGTAATGATGGTGTCTATGGACTATTTGGACAATCACCATAGTTGGATCTATCCCGACATACCACATATCTTGCTAAAAAATGATTGAAGCCAGCATCAGTTTTTATCCGACCTTCTTATCGAAGCTTATTCATACTCTGGATCGTATATTCCAGTCACAACATTTCCATGAGCATACATAATGAACCGTACAAAATACCCCATAGTAAATCCTATATAGACATTTTATTGAACACTTATCAAGCATTTGTGAAAATCAATACTTCAACACATTTAAGCTTCCAAAATCATCACAATACAGCCCAACAAATTTAAATCAACACCACAAATCATGCATTTTGAGCTAAATATGCCAATCTTCGCTACATTCATTTTAAGGGTTTCGTATTAAAAAATTTCATAAATTAACGAATTTAACTAATAAATATGAAAAATTAATTTTGAGTTTTACCTTAAGATGATTTTATTGAAACGTGGAACAAATGGGTGTGAGTAATTTCACAAAAAAACTCCTTCGAATTTCCTTGGACCAAGCGAGAGGAAGGAGTGCGTTTTTGGTTGCGTAAATGGCAAGAAAGGAAAGGGGGCTGCATTTTTTGGTGTTTGGATGAGGAGTAAAATGGCGTGAATGGGTTTTTGATCGGGTTAGGGAGGGCTAAGTTCACATGCATTTAGTGAATGCGTTAGTTACTTTAAAAGAAAAAAAAAAAGCAACACCCAGGAATGCTGCAGCATTCGACAGAGATGAGAGGGATGCATGTGACAGAGAAGAGAGGGATGTGCGCAATAGAGAAGAGATGGATTGAGGCGAGCTACGAGTGGGATAGAGACAAATTTGGACGCATATAT
Source organism: Combretum micranthum (assembly GCA_024138025.1). Taxonomy (NCBI): domain Eukaryota; kingdom Viridiplantae; phylum Streptophyta; class Magnoliopsida; order Myrtales; family Combretaceae; genus Combretum; species Combretum micranthum. Next base: position 3,278,449 of record JAMXBD010000005.1, read on the forward strand.
AAAATGTGTCCAAAAAATTTTGAAAAAAAAAATTCATACGCATTCCCTAAATGCGTTCGATTCGTTGTGATGATTAAAAATTCGAGCACATTTGGGGAGTGTGCTACTAGTGTAAATATTTGCATGCATTCCATAAATGCGTTTTTGTTTGGGTATTTGTGGATTATCTTTTCAAAATAAGGTATTTGCAGATTTTTTTTTTTTTTTAAATAAGGGTAGATCATTACAAAACCTAAATTCTCGTCATGTTGTTATCTCTGTTGCTATTTAATTAGCTTAGACACCCTGCTGATGTGGTTGGATTGTCTATAACAAGGGAGCTTTGAGATAAGCTTGCAGAATTGTACCAAATAAAGAGTGTTTCAAATAAGTTATATTTGAAGGAGCATTTTTATAAATTGCAAATGTAAGAAGTACAAAAATTTCATATCCTCTACATGTCCTTAATGGGATAATCTCTTAATTGGAAATTAGTGGAGCCAAAATAGATGAGAAGGATAAAGACTTACGACTCATCTTGTCACTTCCACCTTCCAACAAACATATGTAACCCATCTTAATGTATGGAAATGAAACTATAATTTTCTCAAAGATAGCAAGCAAACTAATTTATGAGGGAAGAAGAATAAAAGATGGATATAGCAAATTTGATGAAAATTCAGTATTAGTTATTAGCGGACATGGGAAGAAGAAAAATTCCATGAAGAAAATTATTTTATGCTAGGGATGCAGACAAACTGGTCATATAAAGAAGGAATGCATAAATGTTGGAGTTGATTTGGCCAATGGCTACAAAGGAAAAAAAAATGATGCTACTAATGCTATCTCCTTAGAACAGGGAGATGATGAATTTAATTAAAGAATATATATCCTCATGGTATGATGATTACCATATGAGATGCCATGTAAAAGGACGTATGATTGGTAGCATGTCCACGGATTTATGCACGAGCAATAGCTGTGGTTATGCAAGGTGTGTGGTGGAATGAATGGATGTCAATGGCTAATGAACTTCCAAGGAAAAATCAGCATGGAAATTGCACTATAATCTGTTAGCAATTTGTCGAGATGAGCTAAAGGAAAATTCTTGAAGTTGGTGACTTTATTCCAAGTGGATATACTTTTTATGGTGGGGTATGATAACTCTTACATCTTAAAGTTATGATTGTTGAAATAGATATAAGAGCAATATTTTATTAAATCATCATAGTGGAGATTGTTAATGTGTGATTAAAAAAAGAAAAAAAGAAAAAGGAGAATGGAGAAAAGGAAAAGTTGGCTACGTTATTGTCTGTGGCCAAGAATTTTGCTTGGCTGTAAACTTCACTTTCTGACTAGAAATTATAGTCGTGTTACTGTTTAATTTTTTTTTTTTTCTTTTAAGTTGATCGAGAGGTTTAGAAATTTATTTTAATTAATTAAGTGGAATTGTTAAAAATTCCCAACACCGTCTACTCTATATACGTCTTTATCAAAGATATTTTTACTGCTTTTAGTTTGCATTATCTTATCCTCTCTACCTTTCTTATTAATGTGATTTTGACTGAGTTGTTGGGGTCGTAATATAGGAGTAAAATTGTATGAATTTTAATACCCCCATCGAATTCAATAATCCGAATATTTTATGATATGTTTAATAGTGCTTGTTAACAATTAAACCAATATATCTATTTATTTATTTAGTTTAAATTGGACAGCTTAATAGTGCCTATCAGTAATTATTAATCACAAGTATTAATGTTTTTTTATTTTTATTTTTAAAATCAATTGCACCGTTGACAAGTTTAATAGTGCCTATGCCTCTTATTAGTTTGTCCCACGAAGACATTTTTCTTTTTTCTTTTTTTAATCTATAAATAGAAATCAATTCATCATTTACAGGTTAATGGTTCGTTCCATAGTACTGATAGTTTTGTAACCTCATTATTAATAGCCTTGTCTCATAGCATTTACAGTGAGTGTACCTCGAAAAAGATTGGGTTTCTAAAACATGTGGATTGTGACCTCATTATCGAACATTTATAAGCTACCTTTGTCGTGGAAAAAAATAGCTTCTAGGGTGCATTACTGAAATGAAATCCGAGATCATTACCAACTGATTTATTATACATGCCGACACCAATACTTAAATATGAATATGTGAAATTTTCTCTAAGAACATTTCCAACTCTTCCATGGCTCTCATCAATACCTGCTGTTGCTTCTTCAGAATGTATGTTCTAGCTACAAGTTTCATTAAGATAAACGTTGATGCTGTTATAATTTTGTGAGCGACCGTATTTCATATTGTTAGACAAATTATTGAACTAAGAAATCAAGCCAACTAAATAAAATTAATCATTTGATTATTGATGGATTGAGCTTTTGGATTCATTTTTATGGACTTTTGAATAAGGACTTTTAATATGTAACAATCTACATGTTTTTATTTTACATTCTACCTTTCTCTCCCCTTCCAGTAAGTAAAGATGTTAAAGAGCAGTGTTGCAGCTGGAAAATTATTGATAGAAGTCCAAAAGCCTAAAACTAAAAAACACAATTAATGGCGCCTCAAGGGTGGTCCAATGCAGCCTCTTCAATATTTATGTCAGTAGTGGGTCGAGAGAGAGCAAACAAGTGTGTAAATTAAGAATGTAAATAAAATCAAATACCCATTAGCTCCCTGTTGCCTTGAGGCTTCGAGTTCTATTTATGGACGATGATCATGCCAAAATGAGAGCTCTTAGAATATTCTTAGTCCACTTAACATGTTCTTAAGGGAGGGAAATAAGCTCAAGTGTAAATCTTCTTGTTGGCTACTGATATGGATTTGAGGTGATGGTGGTGATCATCTAAGGAGAGTGATGGAGAAGGTGGAGAGCAACTTTTTTGGAGTACCTCCAGGGAAGTATGATGAGCTGCGAAGGTTTAAAGTACCTCCAAGGAGATATAAGAAGGACCAATGAGATGTTACTAAATGTGCAACTCATCAAAGGAAGAGTTTGGAGGAGGAGGACCTTCGTTTGGGTCCTTATGTGTACTGATGGAAGAAGATTGGCTTCTAGATTGGTGAGTAATCGAGGCCCATGATCTAAAATTTCCATGAAATTATTATTTTATGTTTTTAGATAATCTTTCTTACTATGAAGCATTGGTTGTTGAAACAACAAGAGTAGCTATGGGTGTTTAATTCTAGTAACTCATTGTGCGGAGGTGGTCGGTGACTTTCAACGGGTGATTTTTGCTGTTATCATTGAGCTGGATAACTCAACCATTCATGATGCTATTATTGGCAAAATGGAGTGGCTCCACAAAAAAAAAAAAAAAAAAAATATATATATATATATATATATTCACATGCAACATTGTGTCCCTTGTCCATCTCTCCTTACCATCACAATCAAGTAAAACCACATATTAGACAACCACTCAACATTGAAAGGAAGACGTGCCTTCTATATTGGCTGTAAAATTCTCGATCTTCCTTCTATATTTTTAAGTGATTAACAATCTTTGTAATGCTATGTTATGATGGATTTATGTATGTATTTATACTCTCATTTTATCTGAGAAAGTTTTCTATGGGTATTATTTGCTAGCTATCATTAAGCATCGGCATGATTTGGGTACAAAATCGACCTAAATAGGGATCGTTGGTTATCGGTTTAACTTTATGTGAAACTAGAACTGGAACCGCTAGCTAGTTGTTCAACTTTTTGTGGAACCGAAACCGAAACCGAAACCAGAACCAGAACCGCCAAAGACGGGTTAATTCATGGTTCCATAGAACTGTTGGTTTTGGTGGTTTTGATTCCACGAGAACCGTGAACTGGATTTTTTTTTTTCATTTGTAATTATAAATCTGTCAAATTTACAAGTTCCAAATTAAAATTTATGTTAATTATATTATAAATATATATTTATATTTATTTCAATAAAAGTAATGGTTACCACATATACAAAATTAAGAAACACATAGTAGTTAATTAACATATATCCTTGAGGAGTGCATTTGATTGGGTGGGGCATTACATCTTATCTCCATTCTAACATTAACATACATACTAGTAGAACAACAAACCACTAAATATAAATATATAGCTTATTGACCCAAACTACAACATTAACACCCATGCTAGAATAATAACAAACAATTAAATATAAATTGAATGCTTATTAGCCCGGACTAGTACCTAATGAGCTGGTAGCTATGCTCCCCACAGAGGAGTTGAAGTCACTAAATTACCCATCCTGTCACTTGAGTAATCCTTTAAATCTTGTTGTTGTCGTTCACCCTAGTCCAATCATGGTTGCAAGCTAGTGCCTCAACTGTTGCTCGGCCTTACCAAGACTTATGCTTGTCCAGCTGCTACCCTGCAATGCTAAAAACTTGCTTAACTACCATAGTTGAAGCTGGTACAATCAATAATTGTCTGGAAATTCGAGATAGTACTGGAAACATCTCTTTGTAGCGTTTCCACCAATCGAGGGTGTCAAAGTTGCATGCATCTGCCATGTCACCAAACTTAAATGCTGTGTTTAAGTACTTCTCAAGCTCGGAATCTTACCACTTCCACAAATACTGTAGTGCTTTTGAACCACCGGTGCTGGAGCACCACTCTGGATTTCTCTATGATAGTAGATGTTGGATCATTAATAGGAGTTGCTGGACTGGTGGATATTTGTCCGTTGTATGTGGTACTAAATTAGGAGTACAAGTTTAATAGCACATTATTTATCTCTTTCATGAAATTACTTACAGAAATTGCATAAATATCTCTAGTGTCTGACATTTTGTCCACATAATCATAATAATAATCCAGAACTTCCCGAAGTCTCTCCACTTTGTTATGTGGGTCCAACAACCATGCTACAATGTATATCATAGGAATTTTCCTATTATACTTCAACCACTTGCGAGTCATATCGTTAACACATATTTGTAAAATGAGATGAGATCTTACCTATTGGAGTGTCTTGATGATGTTGCATGCCTTAATTAAAAGAGATGTATACTAAGGTTATATACCTGAGAGAAAATATTTGTGCAATCATAAAAGACCTTTAATAGTTCCAACAAATTATTGCAGACATTCCATTTATTAGGATGCAATGATATGTTTGGTATATATACAATGATGAAGCTACAAAGTAGTTCCTTGTATGGTATTGTGCTAACTAAGAGCTGGTAGGTCGAATTATACTGGTGTTGCATATCTTTTGTGAAATTTTTCGGCTCTTGACCACGTACATAACACCATTTTTGCCATTCTCTGTTAACTGATGGATGGTCCATGATGTAGTTAAGCACAGATTTTATAGGAGACATGAATTTTTAAAGACTCAAATTCATCCTTCACACACAAATTGAAGATATGACATGCACATCTTATGTGAAAAAATGCTCCCCCAAGCGTTGGCTGATATAATGATTACATGTAAGAAATATTGGCTATATTTGCTGCAACATTGTTGAAACCTATAGAGAAAATTATTTTAGTTAAACCATATTCATCAAGAATTGTTCGAATCATGGCATATATGTTTTGTGCCATATAGGCTCTATCCATTTTTTGTAATGCAATCAATCTTTTATGTATTACCTAGTGCCGATCTATCCAATGAGATGTAATACCCATGTAAGAACTTTTATCTCATCTATCAGTTTAAATATCAGAACAGAGACACATGTATTGAGATCAATTTGTCTTTCTTTCCAAATTTTTTGGATAAACCACCAAAAAAAAGAAAGCCATTTAGTTTTTGTCTGTATATCAACTATATAGTAATGTAAGCTGGGAGTAGAGGAATTAGAAATTTAAGAACAAGCACAAGAAATAAGTATGAGTGAGTAACCCTCTCATACAAGATAGCATAAAAAATAAGAGCTAATATCAAATATTTGAACTTTAGTATATCAAGAACATAGTAATATAAGAGTGGAAGTAGAGGAATTAGAAATTTAAGAACACACACATCAATGTTTGATATTTTTGAAAATGAAATCATCAAATAGCCTTCATTCCTTGCAATTATAAATGCATCAATTTGTAAGATTCCTGACAGTTCAAAAATTTTCAATATGCCGAATTGAAATTAGCTTAATCTGATATTGTTCAAGGCAAGTTGTTTATCTTTATGTCATAGCTTTGATGTAGAAGATGAAATGATATTTCACTTGTCTGATTACCTTAAGATACAGATATAGTGCTTTATTTTTACGTGGTTCAAAATTCATGTTAGTAATATGTACAATTTATTTATATTGATTGTTTTTACATTTTTTTTAAAGAGGCTAGGCGGATCGGTGCTGGAACCGCTAGTTCACGATTCATGTATGGAGGTTTCAGTACTCGGACAACCTACTGGGTCTGCCAACCAAACCGCCTTGACCCACCAGAACCGGGGGGTCATACGATAGTTCATACCCATCCCACACAGTTTGGTTCCCGAGTATGAAACCAACAGGATGGTTTGGGATAGGTCTTGGTTCATACCCGTCTCGTGATAATATCTATGTGTAATCTACATGTAGAGTGTAATTAGTAATGATTTTCTAATAGATAGCTATACAAATGGTAGTTATTTTAGAACTATCAACTAATTTATTCATGTGCTAAAATATAATTGGTAGTTATCCATTAAATATTTTTCTTCATTTTATAATATATATATCTTTTTAAAATGAACAAAAATAACGATGAAACTGCTTGTGTGGATCTTTTGATACTCTCATTTTATAAAATGATTTTTTTCCTTTTTTCTTTTCTTTTTTATTTTTTTGGGGGAAAACAGAAGATTGTGAAGCTGCTGGCGTAGCGTCAGCCTATCAAATTAGGAATCAAAATTGTTCCAACTTATTCAATAATGTTTAAGACCAACATAATAATAATAAAAAGAAAGTGCCAAAAAAAAAAAAAAAAGTCATAATTCCCATCATGCATGGCCAATAGCAGGACTGTTTTAAAACTTTTATAATTAAGTTATCGTTAATAGAGAACATGAATTTTGGATCCATTATTGAACATGCGGCAATAATATAATAATACAATACATAAAATCTCATTAGAGTCATGTGATTGATTGAGATAAGATAAGTGGGGTTTTGTACATCACGATAAGATACCCAACGGGGTTACATATTTCAATATAGGTCTAGAATTTTAGAATGATAGGTTTCATCACTAGAAAAAGATAGCTTGTGTGTCTAGTCTACTCTTGTTTTTAATGTTGGTCAACCTAATTCGCGCAGAGGTGAAGATATAGTTTCGAATTTTAAAGATTTCCTTTTCTATAATCGAGAAAATCTAATTATCAAATCGTTGGCTCGCAAGGCTCCGAGGTATCGTTACTCTTTCTTAGTCTACCAAGTCAACTTCTTTCTTGAAAACGTTTTTTTTCCTTCATGTTTTTAGTTTTCTTACCTAACGTATTACTCTCCATATTTTGTTGACATGATCGAATAAATTAGAAGAGAAAGATTGTGAATGAAAAAAAATGAAGAAAAAGAATTATTGAAAAATTTGAATCTTTTCATGTTTTTGGATAACGAAAAGAAAAAAAAAAAAGGATGAAATCTTAATTATTATAAAATAAAAAATAAAATGAATGACAAATTATTTATATATCCTTAAAACATAATAAGAAATTTAAGAAAGGTAAAAAGTAGTATAAAAATTTTTTCTCCTTTCCCTCCTTATTCTCTCAATTTATGAAGGAAATAAATGGTGGGACTTAAGAAATATATTACATCTATTTTTCTTCATTTATTTTTTTTTCAAAATAAATAAAGGGATGAAATAAATCCTCTAATTTTTTTCCCTTTCTTATTAGAGGAGTTCATGGTTTGGTTTGGTTCAGTTCAACGGTTGAATCGAACCAAACCATATTTAAAATGGTTGGTTCAATCCTTAATGAATTGAACTGCTTTTAACAGTTTAGGGTTTTAAACTGAATTGCTTAAAATACGGTTCAGTTTGGTTCGGTTCAGTTGGAATTGCTTTTAAAAGCATTCACTTCAATAAATAATATTAATAATCATTTGAGTTCTCGAGAAAAAAAAGATGTTTAGATTGAGAAATGTTGTGTGAGAATCAAAATTTCGTGTATTTAATAATTGTAGATATAAAATTATCCTATCCTAAAAATATTTTTCAATGCAAATTTAAATTAACATATATTTTTAATAAATAGATAACACTAGCGAAGAAAATCATTCTTTCACATTAATTCCATGTATATTTATAATATTCTTTCCCTATAATGTGTTTAAGTTTTCATTGTACCAATTAAATAATTGTGCATGTTCTAAACTCAAGTATACTGTGATATTTTAATTTGATGTATGACTATTAGTTTTAGGAAGAATTTAAAATTAATAAAATAGGAAAACATACTGGGAAATTGAGATGAGTAAAAGATTGCTTATTTAATATTATTAGATATATATACTTTATATATTATAAATTTATAAATAACATTAACGTGGTTAAAAATATAATTTGCATTTCAAAATTGGAGCAAATCATAATTTCTCTTAATAAATCTATAAATTGATATTATACTCAATTCTCTTTCAAAGATGCATCGAATACAATAATGGTATTAGAATTTAAAAAATTGTGATTCATTTCAAGTCTATTCTAATATACTGCATACAAACGTGATATTAAAGTAAAATGTTACATGTGACTCTAATATCTAATTTTTGAGAGTTATAAATAAATAAAATAGTTCTTTTTTATTTCTTTTAATATAAAGCGATTTGGTTCACGTTCAAATAGTTTGGTTTGGTTCAACCTCTCGAATCAAATTGTAACTGTTTATACTCTTCATAAACCGAACCACAAAACAAATTGAAATATAAAAAAAACTACATTTTATAGGTCGGTTTGGTTTGATTTAATGAACAACCCTACTTCTTATCATTCCCTCCCAATTTTGTGATAAAGGGCTTTTTTAACTACTCCCTGACTATTTGATTTACCTTATTACTAAATTCTCCCATATCATCATCATCAGCATCATTTTTTTTTTTCTGGATTTAACTTAATACTTCTTCATTTTAATCATATATTTTCCTCTCTGTAAAGTCTTTTAAAAAGTGAAACTTGAGCATCAAAACCTTAGATTAATGCTGATTATTATTAAAAAAAAAAAAAATCAAAGGGGTTTAATTTGCATCACAATTAATATTCATTAAAATTACTAGATCAAGTTTGGAGCAAGCTTTTGATCGATCAACACATAATGGAAACCCGATATTTTGTAGCTTTTTCCAGAGAAAATGAGGATGTGCTAGGCTTATTATCGTATACTAGTTGCCATATCTTCCAAGTATATGGACTTGTCTGGTATTTGTTAACAAGAGCAAAATCCTTACAAAATCCAGTACAAATTCGGATAAAATCAGTACATATTGAGTAAAATTGTATCTGATATGCATTTTATCTGTATGTGTATCTATATTTTATCTATACTTAATTTATATCTGATCTATTTGATTATTTATATGATTTCTTGACAAATAATCTGTTTGTAAATATTTATATATTTTATATGAGACAAAACAATCAGACCCCAAATCCAAACCGGCGTGAAGAGTGGAATCCAGACTGAAACCGGCCTATATGAAGATGACTACAAGTCACATACGTCACATGTAGAGAATTGAATAAACGCAAAAAAATGAAGAGGAAATGCGCAAAAGACGACAAAGTGGTGGTCATGGAAATTCGGAATTCAACCATGTGCAATGTCATGGAAATTTGGAATTCATTCCATACTCTCGAGTAATTTCAAAACAAATTAAGAAATCAGTTCATCATAACGTGGTATTAATACTAGTATTTTTAAGTAGGTTGAATTTGTTAAGAGATGGAAAATAGAATAGTCTTACATGAAATATAAAAGGATAAAATAATTAAAATATAACTGATAATAATAATAAATATAAACTTAGATCGCTTTAAATTTTTAGCATTTTAAATACAAAACTACATTAACTGATACAATCCAAATTCTACACGGACTCCCACTCCCCATAAATGTCAAAGGCCCTACACACTTCCAACAAGATTGAATTTGAATAATTTGTATTTAAAAATAAATAAATTAATAATAAAATAATAAGCATCATTTAGAAGGTAATTCAGCAAATACGTCCAACAATAATATGAAAATGTAAATGAAAATAAGTGCTTACGGGGTCCTTGTTGATAGTTTGGTGAAAAAATCTTATATTTCTCCTTTTACATTGCTACAATTATATTTTTTGATAATTATAATGGAAAATGGGAATTCTAAATACGAATTGAGCTACCTCAAAAAAAAAAAAAAAAAAAAAAAACATGACAAGCTTGTATTACTTACGCTGCTTGTGCCCATAATTAGTCAACTGGCAGGTTTGGTGTTTTTGGCCTGCCATCCCATGCCTAATCCTTAAAAAGCTTATCTACAAGAAGATAAGCAGGGAGTTGCACCGCGCTTTCTTCCTACTATCATTGAAATGCGACTTATTACTTCTTAGATGGTTATTCTTTGTAAACTCCTCCCATTAGGAATCTTAAATATGGGGAAAAATCAAACTATAAACTAAGTCAATAATCAATTAAAAAGATTATTTATAGTAACGTCCTCCCTATAGTCATTTGTAATAACGTAACTGATAAAATAAAAAGCCACAGTATCATCATTCAAATTAAGGTATAGATAATTTAAATGGATTTTCATATTCATCTTTATGTATTTGTTGATCTATTTATTTTTAAATATTTTTTTATTTATTATTTTAAATTTTAACTTTATCTTATTTTCTAAGATTACTCGTGGGATAAGCTACTCTTAAGTTATTTGAGCTTTTCGATAGAAAAAAAAATATTATTTGAGCTTAGCTTGCTTTAAACTCAGTTTAGCTTAAGCTCAATCTTACAATAAAATCCAACTAAATCAAGTTTGAATTTAAATTTTAAAATTGATAAAAAAATTGGGCTAAGTTCGAGTTCTATAAAGTTTTAAACAAGTAAAATTCAAGCCATTAAAAATTCGAATTCACTCGAGCGCACTAGACTGCAGTCGACTCAACTCATTAAACAACTTTGACGAAAACCGGGTCCATGTCCATATTTTTACGATGGAGATGGATAATACGACTTTTCCTATAATTTATTCATCAAACGTTAAGGAATTTCTAAAATTCCACGAGCGGGTCGGGACTAAGTATGAAGTGTAAGTACCTTCACACTAGAATATTGTAATCTAGTAGTGAATTTTTTTCCCCCAAGTATTTTAGTGATTAAAACCACATATATAATGCCTCTAGGACTATATGGATAGACGTCGGCACGGTTCGGGTCGGTTCCGGACCCGAACCGAAACCGCCTGTGGAACCGAAATCGGAACCACCAGAGCTGGGGCGGTTCGCGGTTCCACGGAACCGCCGGTTCTGACGGTTCCGGTTTCGGTTCCGGAACCGTGAACCAAGTTTTCTTTTTTTTTTTTTTAAATAAAAAAGACCTGCCCTCTATCCATCCCCCTCCTCCTTCCCTCCAACCTTTCTAAACAAAACACCAAAATCATTCTATATGTGGTGTTTCGGTTTTTTTTTTTTTTTTTTTAAGACGGTTCGGAACCGATGGAAACGTCGGTTTCGCTTGACGAACCTCTAAGACCCGCCGGTTCCGGCGGGTCCTTCAGCGGTTCGTAACCGTTCCCGACGGGACGGTTTCCGGGTACAGAACCGCTGGAGACGGTTCGGGGCGATTCACGGTTCGAAACCGCCCCGTGATGATGTCTATATATGGACTCTATAGTTCACTCTCTACAAACTGAGCTCCTTTTTGGTTTTCTAATAATAGAAAACAAATTGTTTGTTTTCTCTTATTTCAAGAAAAGCAACCGTGATGCGGATTGATGAGCTTCGTTTATAGAGACGGTAGACTCCCATCCCCTTTAGTTAGATTGCTTTTTATCGATACGGGGTCTAGACCACCTGACACATTGAATGCTAATGATTGAAATTTAAGAGTAGCACTCCGAAATTGGACTCAACCAGACCTATGCGGTTCTTTACTCTTCATTTATGGAACTCGTTGGATTGATCGTTATAACAAAAGTGTTTCCGAGACATTAGCAACATTTATAAGAGAATTGCTATACTTAAAGGCAACATAACGAGGTAGAACCAGGAAAAACCAGTGATAATTTACTTTAGAAAACAGAACTAAGCACAGTTAATAGCTGGTCAATTATGAGCTTCTACAAAATCTTGTATAAAAGCCTTGAGATTTTTGTCTAAAATTCCACCTTCCTTTCCTGCCTCCCTTGCTAATTCCTCCCTTTTTTTGGCATTCTTCCTCATATCTTCACCTTCTGCACTACCCCCATTACCAATTCCAAACACTTTTGAATCTCATTGCTCTCTACTATTCCTTCATTATTCTTGGTGAGTTGAGTCCCTGTCTTCCATAAATCTTGAACAAGCTTAGCATTTGTTGGTTGATCACCCCACTGAGGAATCGTCACAACGGGAATGCCACAGGCCAAACTCTCCAGAGTCGAGTTCCACCCACAATGCGTTACAAAACATCCTATTGAACGGTGCGACAAGACCCCTACCTGAGAGCACCATGGTACTATCATCCCCTCCCTGTCTAACTGCTTTTTGCAGCTCAGCTGGCCCTTGCCTTCTTCATTCTCTTCCATTGCTTTATCTCGATTAACCCATAAGAATGGCCTGCCTGTATCGAGTAACCCACAAGCCATTTCCTCCATCTGTTGCTTGGGCAACATATTGACACTTCCAAAGGCTACATAAACCACAGATCCTTCAGGTTTTGTATTTATCCAGCCGATGTCATCTCTAGAGCTTTCAAAAATATCTCCCCCATATGAAGTCTGATATGGATCATGGTCATCCAAAAGAGCAGGTGGAGTCAGTGGTCCAACTGCAATCAAATCAAGCTAATCAATGGCTTTCAAAGCCTTTGGCTCCCAGGCATTAAATGTGTTTACAAGCACTTTTGGTTCCTCCATGATGAGGCACAGTCAATGCTGTTGCTGGGCTGTATAAAGGAAGGGAGATTATGGAGGAACAACTGTGGAGTGCCAGCCAATGACTATTCTACCGGGGACAAAGGATCATCATATGTCTGCTGTAATATATGAATAATTAATTTATAATGAAGTGTTGAAGTTTGTGATCCGTTTTCAGTAGTTATTTTTCGTAGTCAAATGTATAATAAATGAATATTTGATTATACATTTATTATTCATTCATTATACATTTAAAAGATATAATTTTGGCCTTTATTGCTGCTAGCTATATACACATATAAATATGTGTTTTGTTAGGATTTGTATCAGAGTGAGAAAATGAGAGAGTTTTGATTTGTAATTTGTTACTCTCTCTCTCTCTTGTACTTCATTATTGACATATAGTGAATTCTCTCGCCTCTGCTCGTGGTTTTTCCCGATTTGGGTTTTCCATGTAAATCTTGTGTGTGTTTTATCATATCTCTTTGCTCTTTCCATTGTTCGTCTTTTATAACATGAAGGGTAGTAGTGTAATATAATATTTGTTTAAGAGGTTAATTTTATCCTTAAACAGATGGATTTTGACTCGAAGAAGTTGTTTGTGAAGAACAAAAAGGGCATACTTAGGTCTGCTTTAAGTCACCAGCTTTGGGTACAAGGCCACTAGCTTTTATGGAGGCTTTATGTCAGCTTTAGAGCTTCAAAACGTTTGCAAGTAAATTTGTGAAAGATGGCCGCGTATAACAAAAGCCAGACTAAAGCCATTGGTGTATGTATTAAGGCCATCGATATTCATGGTGAAAGCTGTCGGCTTAGGTGGTTCTGTTGCTTGATTCGAGTCTAAGCCACCCCTAAGCCACTAGCTTAGTTCCAGCTTATATTTCCATGAAATAGAACATCCTTCTTTGTGTTAAGATTTCCTAATTCTTATATATATACCTCGAGGTCTTTAACTCTCTCCTCACATATCTTCCTAAGGCAAATTCTAGGTAAGACTCCCTCTAAAATCTCTTTTGGTTGAGTTATTATTAGATTTTGGTTTCTAAAAGTTGCCTCCATATTGGTTTTGAGGAATCAAGTTTGTTGGAGACAAGTTCGTTGGAGACAAATCCTAGGTGTTGTTGGATTGTGAGTTCTTGGTGGTGAAGGAGGATTGGAAATCTCATTCCAAGTAAGGTATAAATCTATCATATCCTTGTGATACTAAGGAAACAGTCTTTTCTTATTTATTGTCTATATTCTAGAGTTTTAGTAGATTGTAGAGAAAACCCTAAGTTTCTTTGGAGAAGTTCTCTTTCTGTGAGTAAGGAGAAGGTATGGTCTAGGGTAGATGTTGTTTCTATGACATTAAGGTTTGGTTTATCTTGAGATTTTATTATGTATATGGTTGTATTGAGATGGTTTTGTTTATGTGATCAGGGTTCTGTTGATATTAGGATTTTGTGAAAAAGTTGATTCATGTACGACTTTACCTTGCTTGCTATTTGTACTTGTAGGGTTAGAAAATAATTTGATTAAATCTTATGTAACATATAAATTGAAAGTGTGCTACTTGTGTTTGACTTTTGTTACTAAAAATCACGCAGAGTATGATACTAACGAGGCAATCTAATAATCCTTGTGTGTCATTTTCCCTAGTGGAGTTGCACTTGGAGATTATTCTGGTAGTTTAGGATTAATGCGAGTACGGCACCCGAGTGTATAGGAGATTCCCTGCACCATATATGTATATATTATCTATTTTCTTATATTAGTTGTTTTTAGGGAGTCATGAGATACTCCAAGTTTATGGCTGAGCTGTAGAAGGTTGTAAGCTATGTTGGTTGCTTGGTTAAATTAAAGATAACAAATTGTGGTTGTTGCATTAGTTTTAAGGTGTATGTGATATTGTTTATTACTTGATCATGTGCATATATTTTCGGTTTGGCATATTGGACATTTTTGCTCATCCCTTATCTTTTTTAGGAAGAAGTGAAGATCAAATAGTTTATGATTTATTTGAATTTAATGTATATGTGGACTACAGAGAGGACGTTAGCGGACCTGATTATTCTGCAGATCTCTAGATTGTTTTTGGGATAGTTGTTAGTAGATTGAAAACTATGTGAAGTTATTTTTAAAAGATTTTATTGAATTTATGAGATTTTTGTAAAGACTTTTTTTTTTTTTTTAATTTGAGTTTAGTTGATAGATTGGCTCTGGTTTATGCCAACTAGTTAGTTATGAAGATATTTTAGTTTTATAATGTTTTTAAAGCATCCCTATATTGAGAGTTTTGAAGATATATGTTTTTAATTGTTGGTGGTTTAAAGTTTTAATAGCCTTAGTATGTTTTTTCCAAGTGAGGACAAGTGGCGGATTCCAATGACTTTAGTTTAGAGCATTACATTTTCCTTATGGCATCACCATAATCACCGAAGTTGTAGTAATAGATATCCAACACAGCTGCAGTTTGAGCCCAAAGGAGCACTGAGGGAATTCGAAGCGATCAAGCAACCTCTGCCGCCCAGGCAACGACTGACGCAGTGGAATAAGATAGGGTTTATCGCAAGACGTTGATTCGCTCACGAATACCCGGCTTGTGATATTCAAATATCAATTGATTTTAAGAATACCTAGATATTTGGCATCAAAAATCGAAATCTACTCAAGATTACGAATTCTGGAAAAAGAGAGAACACTCTCAAAGAAATTTCATTCAAAAATAACATATGTTTGCACCTTCTGTAACCCTAAAATATATAATATGCCTTTTTTACCAAAAAAAAAAAACCTATCTAAATAATACCTAGGGCGAAAATAAATGAACGGATGAGATTAATGCCACAGACGACATATAAAAAAAAATATCCTATAAAAAGATATGACATAAAAAAAAGTTACTAAAAATAGTAAAAACGCGGTTTTGACGGCCTAAACAAAGGAATTTGGCCGAAAACCGGCGTCCCTTCAGAATATGGTCCCGCTGGGTCAAAATCCAAAACTTCCTAAAATTATGAAACTGCCATTGTCAAATTCTATGCTATTTTTTCAAATAATTATTTGCTATCTTGTCCACTGCATCAACGACGGTGGTATATATTACGCAAGAAAACGATCGACCCTTGTTAGCGCTTGCCACGATTAGCTTCCTTAGAGTTTCAGATCCACAGCATTTGAGCTCGGCCATATGGAGGGAGAAGTTACTATCTACTTTTATGTTTTCACCATCATCATTGCCATCTGAAAAACTGGCAAAGGCCAGCTCTTGTGGAATACTAGATTTGTTCATGCAACGGTAAGCAGTTACACTTGTACAGAAGGTAACATGAGCACCATGTCGGAGGAGATTTTTGACAGTTGGAGTGCCGTGTTTGTGTGACCTTGTCCCGGATATACTACCACAAGAAAGTTGGCGGTGCCACTATTCTAGTCCAAGAGAGGAAAAATAAAATCTATGGCAGTGGGAAGAAAGTACAGGGCTTGAGCGACGATAATTCACTGGATTAGTACTTATCTTCTTCTAGATAAGCTTTTTAAATGATTAGATGAGGGATGAGAGCCAAGCAAAAAATGATGCATGCATGTGTTTTTTGGCTTTTCTTTGTTTGATGTTCTTTGTTGATTTGCTTACGTGACAGTCATTCGGAGAATGACTCTAAAATCAAGTCGGCTTATCATTGTTCTTATTTTCATGTAGTTTGGACGTATTTGCTTACCTTATCATATTTTCTTTATCTTAAAGTTGATGAAGAAAACCAGGATATAATTTTGTTTGTTCAATTTCATTTCCCTTTTTTTTTTTTTTTTTCAAATTTAAGTTGATTTACTATCTTTTGAGATTAAACGAGCACATAGGTTGTATTTCGATTTGCCTCAACTTAAAAGTTTATTTCAAACTTGAGTAAGTAGTGCTAATGGATATTGATTGGATGTAAACATGATCTCCAATATTCAAAGACACAAGCGTCTTGGAATAATATAGTATCACTTCATGATTATATTAAGATAATATTTCTTTTTTTTTTTTTTGAAAAAAATACCAACCTAACTTTTATTTCCACCCATAATTAGACTATAGAAGTGTGATGGTTAATTACTTTTAATGAGATAGACCTACTAGCTATTTAATGGCTTGTGATTATACTATTAGAATTGTTAATTAATTATTATATTTATTTTAATAGTTAGATCGAACAATCTTGTCTATATGAATATAGAAATTCATAGGTTTTGATAGACTTGAAAATGCAATTAAAAAAATTTGAAAAAATAACTACTAGTTTGATCTTTTGAAGGAAGTCTTATTCCTTAATTCAAATGAACTTCTATTGTCCTATATTGACAAAACCATCCAATCAATCACCAAACCAATAAAATAAATATTATAAGTGATATATTAAAAATTTCAATGGTGAAATAGTTATTAGGTATGAATTTAAGCTATTAAATAATTACCATATCGTTCTTATTCAAAAAATATAACGGGACCATAGAATTTTCCTAATTCATAAAAAGATTTCTATTAAATTGCGTTCCTACACCAAAACATAGCAATGAGTTTTAAATAACCAATAGTTATTTTGTTACCATTAGTAAGTTGAAATATCAACCTCAAAAAGAATTGTATTCAAGCTTTATCATTACATTTGGTTCATTAGATTAGAATAATTGATCTTAATGGAATAATTATTCTTAGTTGTGGAATATATATATTGTTTGGAAAAATACTGTACCACAAGTAATGTATATCTTTTTTCTTTTAGCAAAAAGAAGAAGATGGATTAGGATAACAAGTAATATCTACACCATATAATGAGAAATTGACAAAGAATTTCTATTTGTTTTGCTCATTTAAGGAATTGCTATTATTCGAAACAAATCAACCAACCACAAGATTGTAGCATAAATATTAGGTAATTCTCCCATTGCAAGCAAAAGATTCAATTCTCATTCCCATACTGACTAAAGTCTATGAATGACTTACAATTAAAAATAGTCAAGGTTTTATAAATAGAGGGAGAGACAGAGCTGAAAGCAGAAGGAGGGTAGAGGAGGTGCGACGAGAGAGGATGGGGTTTTTAGTGTGTGTTGTATCGTGAAGATTGTGGTTTGTTTTATGTGAGTTTGTGGACACGAGAGGAGAGACTAGGGTTAAGTTAAGTTTAGGAATTTTTTTCCTTTCTTTTTTTTTATTTTAATTGTGAAATGTACCAAGTTAGGTATCCATTGGGTATTTTAAAGGTTCCAAACCCAATCATAATACCTTGTAGGATTCAACCTTAGGGTTTTTAGCAAATATGGTGGGTCGAGAACCCTATAATAGTCTGCTTAATAGCATCCTTAATCTTGTTAAAGGAACAACAAGTTTTGAAAAAACTTGAATAAATTTTCTATAGGTACCTACCATTTTTAGAAAACTTCATACTTTAGTTATAGTGGTTAGCATTTTCCTTTCAGTTACTACCTAAACATTAGGAGGGTCTACAACTATTTTTGAGCTTGATATAATACGTCCTAGGAAAGTGACTTGCTCCAACCAAAATTCACACTTCTTTAATTTCACATATAAGCGATTTTCCCTTGAAGCTTGCAATACAATTATGAAATGCTCCTTTTTTTTTTCTTACTCCTTGAATATACTAAGATATCATTAATGAAAACCACTACAAATTCATCCAAATATACTTTAAAAACCCTATTCATCAAGTGCATAAATAGCTAGAGTATTGTTTAATCCAAATGGCATTACTAAAAATTTGTAATGTCTATAGTGATTTTTGAAAGCAGTTTTTAGTATATCCACTTCTTTGATCTCTAAATGGTGATACCTTGGCTGTAAATCAATCTTGGAAAATATTGTTGCTCCTTTTAACAAATCGAAAAGGTCATCAGTGATAGGTGAATGATATTTATTCTTAATGGTGACTTTAGTCAATTCCCAATAATCAATACACAACTGAAAATTGTCATCCTTCTTTTTCACAAATAGCATAGGTACACCTAAGGGAGATGTATTAGGACTAATAAAACCTTTATCTAGTAACTGTTGTTTTTGCTTATTCAGCTCAACCAATTTAGTAGGAGATATCCTATATAAAGCCTTCGATATAGGTTTTTTTCCTGGCACTACTTCAATACCAAACTCAATTTCTTGATCAGGTGACAAGCTTGACAATTCAGAGTGAAACATGTCAAAGAATTTACTTATTATGGGTATATCTTCTAGTTTCACTTCCTGCATCTAATTATCAATTATCGCAACCAAATAGTTTATATAACCTTGTCTTATTAATTTCCTCATTTTATTGGTAGTAATAACTTTTGGTGTATCATATACGCACACATTCTACCCTCCACCCCCTTCCCCCTCTTCGGGGTCAAATAAAAAAATCTTTTCCTTAGGAATATCAAATTCTCCTCTTATTGCAATATATATGTGCATGATGCTAGGTCAACTAGTTTATCTCGTGTATCATGTCATAGCCAATAATTTCCAATATTGTTTTCTTAGCTGGCATTTGACAGTCTCTAATATCAATTATCCTAACTTCCAATTGACAATCACATATTTTCTACCTACCTGATGGAATGGGCACCGTAATCTTGTAGTCAATTTGCTTCACTAGCAAAGATGTGCCCTCTCCACACTTTTTAGCTACATAAGAGTGAGTGGCTCCAGAATCAAATAGGTTGTAAGCCATATGCTAACTTAACAACACAATTCTTGGAATTTCCTTAATGTAAGTTAATTCAACTATACACTCTATGTGTATTTATGTATATATAGCACTCACATATATACAATAGCTCAAAACATAACTACGCAAATCAATTAAACACAAAGTCTTATATTTTATATATAATCTTTTAGTTTAAAATGATTATATCCACTTACCCGCCACCACTTCATTTTAGTTTTTTTTTTTTTTTTTGTTGCATAGCATATACTACAACTTGAGTAGTTTGATTCCCTTTCGTTGCATTAGTAGTCTTGACTCCTATAGCTGAAGTTTAAGCTATGTTGGTTTTCTCCTCCTTATTTATGCAATTAGCAATTAAGTGCCCAAATTGTCCACATTTATAACGCTTTGGGTGCTTTGGTCATTGTCATTGTTTGGCGTAGTAGCCTTTTCTCCACATTAGAAATGATTTCCTCATAAGCAAGGGCATTCCTTAGTCTTATGTTTACCCTTACAAAACTAGCATATACTAACATTCTCTCTCGTTGCCTTAGTATCTTTCCTAAATGGCTTGTAAGGTTTATTAACCTCATCTGATCTTTTTTTTCTTTGTTTGAATAGATCTTTCACCGCTTTTATGCTATCGAGAAGTTTCACTAGTTTTTTTTTTTTTTGATTTCTTTAATTTGTCTATTAATCGTCCTTCATTTACCACATCTGTATAAGTCAATACAAGTACTCGTTTTAGCTCATGTTGGAAGTATACATCTTATCCCATTTTGAATTTTTCCACCTTAAGCTCTTCATTATTTTGTTATGCGGATGGAATGAATATTAGTAGTATGTTAAATTCTTATTCATAGTCCTATATGCTCCTGCCATCCTGTTTCAACTTAGAAATTTCCTCTCATTTTATTCTTAAGACGTTTTGGAAAATACTTTTGTAATAATATTCGCTTAAAAATCTCCCAAGTGATAGGCTGTGGTAGCATTTCCTTCTCTAACATCCACCATTGGTGTGTTGAATCCTCCAACAATATAGATGCATAATCCATCTTTTTATGATTAGGCACATCATGAACATAAAATGCCATTGCAAAGATGTAATCCACTTTGTGGCTTTAGTAAGGTTTGTGCTATTTCCATCAAAAGGCTTAACTAGTTTTTAGACTTAAGCTAATTTATCACCCTAACCTAAGTAGTCATTGCCCCTACCCAGGCCTACATGGCAGCGACCATTGGTTTAAAAGAATTTTGTGTGGGTAGTGGCCTCAAAGCTTTTTGGGAAGATGGAGATGGAGATGGCTATTCTTCAATAGGTGGTTTTGGAAAGGCCCTATGCCAAGGAGGTCTACCTCGACCCTTCCCTCAACCTGATTACCATCCATACTTTCTTACTATAATTAATTGAATCAAATAATAAGTTAGAGAGACATGTCTTAATTAAACAATGTTTATTTCCCTTGCTCATAACAATATATCGATGGCATACTAAACAAAGCCTGTCTCACATCTCAAAACACGATTATCAACTATTAGAAATAATATATTCATACTGTATTTATAGAATAATCATATAGAACATACATAACACATCTTACATTACTTACAAAATATCTTTCATACACATATTTATGTAGCACCTATTAAGAGTTTACATAATTCCTCCTTTTAGCATACTTTATGAATTTTCTTTAGTTATAAAATTGTTACAAGCCAAAAAAAGATAACCCTATTATAGTCCATCCTTAATTCTAATCCATCAACTTCTATTTACAAAAGGCTCCTAAGATCCCATGGTAAACCTTCCCTTGATGAAATAGGACCTATAATATGGGTTGATCTAAATCCATGCCCACATCTAAAAAAAGAGCTCTACTTTATCCAATTTAATCATTATCACCACTCTTCTCATCAGGGGAAGGGATATAGGTGCTATCACTTTGATATACAGTAGATTCACTAGTTTAACATTCACTATTGAAATCTCGCTAACTTCTCATTTAACCTTCACATTCTCTTATTCTAAATCAACAATTTCAGGAACAGATTCAATATTGATCACTTCCTACATTTCATCATGACTAGAGTTATCTCCATCAAAATCACGACAATCTCCTCAAGTCCTCTTTTGGTTCACTCTCTACTTGTGGTACTTCTTTATGATTTTTTGGTGAGAAATTTAGGGATACCATATCCATCTTGACTGAAATCTAAATACAATTAAATGACTAATCAATTAATACAATACTTGTATTAATTGATCACTTCCTAACATACACAATCATTACATTTTAAAATCATGCTAGTCCACAAACGGTACATAATTTAAAATAAACACAATCACCATTCCACATATTCTCCTTGATTCCATTCAAACACCTTAATCATATGTTCCTTTTTCCTAATTTATTCGTGTTCTAATTCCAACCTATAATGCCTTGCCCTCAAGGCATCAGAACAAATCAAATCACTTGTAAAATGGAATTTGGAACTTAAAAGCAAGTAATCATGTCGACCTTGAAATAAGGCTTAGCCAAAGTATATCTTACCCAAATCTGAATTGAGCCTATAAACCTATTCAGTGAATCCTTCCTCCCTTAAAGATTCAAATAGCCATTTCACATTCTTTATCAAGAATTCAATAAACCCTCACACCTTCTAGATGTTTGCCTTAAACATATCAAAAATTAAAACCTTCATTCATCTAAGAACGAAACATCTCGTTCTATACACATTAATATCCTTACAGTAAAGGAACCCAAACAAAATACATTACAAAAGTCAAACATATTTATAGACCTTTAGATAACTAAAGCACCCTTGTCAAGTATAGATAAACAAACAGTGACACACTTCCAAGACATAAACTCAACATAATGATATGTGGATAACAAAAGGGCCATCACTTCTAGCTTATTTTTACAGTTTAAACTTATACTTAGCTCATCAAAGAAAATTGGAACTTACCAATAGGAGCTAGTGAGTTCACAAACGGAAGACAACAATTATCAGCATAAATCATAATAATATAGAACTTCAAAGCAAACTCTTAACTTAAAAGTAAATAAAACTAATGTTGGCATACTAAAATTTTTAAGTACTTGTTCTAGCAATCAAATAGGTTGCTCATCATTCCACTAAAATTACACTTTATTGAGAGTACATTTCACAATTGCTTCTCTAGATTTTTTTCTCCATTACCATGAATTGTTACTCATCTCTAAGATCCACTACTTTACTTATTCTAAGGCCTCAAGCTAGTTCCTTCCCCTTTCACTACCTTTACAAGTCATGTTGTTCGAGGACCAAATCCCAACTTAAACATCTTAGCTAAGGGGATCTTTAGCTATCCAGATACCTAATACAATTAACATAAACTTATGAGCCACCCAACCACATACTTATCAAGTCAACCTTAATTAACCCAAACTCACTAGGGAGTGACTAAAAGACATACTTTAATACCAAGCTAGGTAGTAACTAAAAGACATACCTTACTATGTAGTGACTAAAAGACATACTTTACTACCAAGATAAGATTAAATAATTTGTCATTTATAACTCCAAAGTGTTAAATCCTTTTTTTTTTTAAATGATCAATATCACATGATATTAATCTTATCAATTTATACTTTACATAGTAAAATATGAATAAAAAAGTACATATGATAATATCAAGAGAAGTGTACTCATAGTACTTAGTTGTTATTTGAATTCTTAGAATGACACTTCATAGTTTTATTTGCTTTGAGCTGTAGCATAATTAAGAACTATAATCAATGTCCGTTGATATGATAATTACAACTACATAACCTTGCTTTATATATATAATCCACTTCCCTTCCTTTATGGAGTGTTTAAGATAGTAACTATCATATCTAAATCCTAAGCAACATAAGGGAATTTTTAGTTTTGCTTCCACTATCATGTTGTATATATTAGAGATATATCCTAGAAGTAACTGTAACTTACATCTATGCTCTTTTAACTTCTAATATTTACTTGACTTTTAGAAGTAAGTTACTTAATTCTCCCTCTATATGACACACCTTCATTAGAGAAACATTCTATGAATAAATAAGACATAGATGCAAGTTGGAACCTCAACTTTATTATAATACACTTTCAATAGAAAAATATTCTATAATGGATAAGACATCTAGATGTAACTTAAGACCTTCCATTTAAACTAATCTTCCTACATTCTTTAGTTATCGTAACCCATATTATACATGCACCACATAAAACACCAACCCCCGATACATACATATATATATATATATTGTTTTCCTTTTGTACATACTACTCTATTACACTTATTTAACACTTTCATCCCTCTAAGTTGACAATCAAACACAAACACATTATAGACCCAAACAAGAATCCAACACACATACCTAGACATTCACTTGATTTTATAAATCACATTTATCCACACACACATACGCAAACAAAATTATACATTATCTATTTAAACTCCATTAAAAAATGACTCATGTCTATGCTTTTACACAATCCCTTACTAAAACAAAGTAGACCCAACAATGCATACCAATTTATTCAGTAAACACAACAACATGAAAACATAATTTCTACAATCTACTTCCATGTAATGAATTCATACTTCCTTTGTTTTATAACCATTAAATTCAAAAAATTGTAATAATTCCCTTATTTTCAATACTTCATGTCAAATCCATTATATTTTTCTTTCTATGTATAAAATTTCATCTTAAAATTGTATATGCGTTCACAAAAAATTAATATTAGCTTACTTTCTTCTAATTACAAAACAATATGTAATGAGATTATGTTTGATTGAAGGTTTTTTTCTTTTTTTTCACCTTACCTAGTTTAGGTTGCCAGATTGTGCTTGAAGCTATGTAGTTCTCTTTCCTTTTTCCCTCACTCTAATTTTTGTAGAGAGAGCCTTTTGGATATCTTTCCTTCTTCTAGTTTTTCTTTTTGTATGTGTGTTCTTTTTTTCTCTTTTTATATATTGGTTTATTTACTTATCTATTATTATTACTATTTACCTGATACCTCTGCCTTTATACCTATACCAATTGATTATGATTTAAATATAAACTACCTTTATAGACTTGTTAAAATAAATCTCATTTAGATTACTCCTTAAACTTACACACATACATATATATCTTGTGCAATGGGAGCTTTTACAATCCCGTTGATGGGACTATCCAGTTAACCATCTAATCATTAAAATAAATATAGTAATTGGTATATTAACTATTTTAACGGTCCAATCATGGCCGTTAGATTGTGGTCTTGTCAAAATTAATGACGGGACTATAGAATTTCCCTTTGTGACATCTATAAGATTTACAAAACCTCAAGTATCTCAGAATTGCCAACACCTCAAATCACTCCCCTCGCTTTTTTTCTCTCCACAGTCATTGGAGTCCCTTAACCTAAACCCCTATGTAAGTTTTATTTTGTGGCTTCCCATATTTTAAGAAACCATGTTAGAAGTAAGGACACCCTAATCTAAGTTATGCTTAAAACTTGATGAGTAAACACTCTTCTCTCCCTCTTCAAACAATCTAATATGCAAAAAAGTGGACTTATAGTGATGAAATCGTCATTTCGATAGTGATGATGGTGATAATTACAAATAAATTTAACAATTCTAAGATTGAAAAAATAGTTGATCAGAATATATTGATATTAGTAGTGATGAATTTTAAAATTAATAGCTATTAAACGAAAGATGTTTGGAAAGAGGGGTGATATTGATACTAGTAATTATAAATTTAAAAATTGATAGCTATTAAATGAAAGATGTTTAGAAAGAGAAGTGAGCGTTAGCTAGACAAGTTATGCCCACCAACCCAAACTCTATTTTTTTTTTCAAAGGAGTAGGTGAGTGAAAAAGTACTTGGTTCATGCTTAAACGTTATGTTTTATTTAGTTTTCACCTTTGTATTATCATATAGTGGTTTGGTTGTATTATTCATATAAGTTTCGACAAAGAAATGATTAGCTTATAAGGTTAGCAAAAGAAATCGAGGTGATCTCATGTCAATAAACTATTCTACCAAGCTGCAAAATGCTCTATATTTTCTACATATTGCTATGATTGGATTTTTCTTAATGGAAAATTCTATGGTCCCATCATTAATTTTAGTGATCATTATCTAATGGTTTACACCATATCTAACTGTAATCGAACCACTAAAATAGTTAATATTCCAATTATTATATTTATTTTGATGATTAAATGATTGACTAGATGATCCATCGACATGACCATAGAAGCTCCCTATTTTAATTATATTCTATGCTAAACATTTATATAAATACTCATTTTGATTTATTAACTATGAGTTTATTTATGTTTAAATTTTGGTCTTAACTAGATGTGAATACCTTATATAATTTAAATGAGAATTCCTTTTCTAGTTTGATTTTTCTTACTTTTTTCAAATCTTTCATTTCATACCATCTTTAATTATTATTATTTAAATATTGAAACATTGTGCAATTAAAGAAAGATTTGAAAAGGAATTCTCATTTAATTATTGTGCAATTTTCTTTATTTACAACTTGACTTCCAATATCATTTACCCATACCAATTATATTGTATTTTCTTATGAGAATTCATATAAATGTAATTATATTTTTTATGCACATATTTCATAGTTTTATTTCAATATCATATATAAGAAAGGAGTTTAAGATGCCTCTTTATTTTTTTTTTTCCTGTAAGTTGCATTTAATGATGTTGTTGTAGCTTGTAGGTATTAAAGTTTATTTTATTTTTTTTACTTGGTTATAAGGGCTATTGCAAGTGACCACATAGGGCTATTACAAGTGACCACATAGGGCTATTATAACATGTTAACGCAGGAAATCTAACTTAGTACCTCAAAGATGAAGACTTGGACTGGATGCCACTAGGCTACAAGACTATTAGTAAGTTTATTTTCATTTCCTTTCTATAATTTTTTTTTTCATCACATGGATGTGTTCATTCATTTAAATTTATTTATTAAGACATGTAAAGTTTGAGAGTTATACAAATTTTGCTAATTTTATTGTTTATTAAATTTTTTATACTTTCTACAAACATGACACATATGCATGCTTGCTAGTAATCTTTGATTGTCATTTATAGAGAGGAGAAATTTTAAATCATCGTAAATTTATATTTCATATTTCATTGTAACTACTTGTAATCTTGATTATTATTTATAGAGAGGAATGAATTTAATATGTAAAAAACAATATTTTTGGCAAACTTTAAATAAGATCCTTTAATAAAATCCTTATTACTTAATAGCCATAAATTTATTGAGTAATTGTAAATTCATATACCGTTAAAAGCTATAATCTTTAATTGCAATTTAATGAGAGGAATGAATTAAACTAATCATAACACTTCAACTTCATGTTCCATTATAATTACTCATAATCCTCTAATTGCCATTTAAAGAGAAGAATGAATTTTACACTTAGAACTAGTATATTTTGAAAAATTCCAATAAAACTCTTGATAGAACCCTTATTACTTATTTAAAATAAATTATTATATAGTATTAATGGACATTTAAGTTGTTTTATACCCTGAGAATGTGTGAAGTCCAACACTTTATGTATTCACTTAATAATATAATATTAGCAGATGACAAACCTGCATTATGGGTGTAAAATTAAATACAAAAATGAACTTTTGTAACAAACAATACAGTTGAAGTTAATTACATGCAAGATCGGTGGACGAAAGAAGAAACTAAAAACATTGCATAAATTGTATAAAAATACATGAAAAAAGAAATCAAAGGATTAATGCAATAATACTCTGATACATTATAATTATTTATATCGAAATTTATAACACATCAATCCTAATTGTAATTATTTTGCTTCATCGAAGACATAGCCATATACCTATAAAACAAATGATACATTAGAAAGAGAATTTATTTAATCAAATTATACTTCTATAATTTATTGAATGCCTTGTACAACAACTCATTTACAAAAGTTTTGGTCTTGAAGAACTGCATATTAAACAAAATAAAGGTGAAGTAAATAAAATAAAGAGTTTATACTTATGAAATTGAAAAAAAAAATTGTAGTAAGTGTAATTTTAAACCTTGTGAGGTAGAATATGACATATGCATTAGCTTTCGCTTTGTAAAATAAAAGAACCAACATATTTAAATTAAATGAAAGATAATATATAAAGGGGTTAATGTTTGATAATATATTACTATAACAACAATCGTGTATGATAATCATCTTACCTATCAGAGAGAGTTTGATGAAGAATGATTTTATAGAATCTCTAACCTCAAAACTACAGCCTTTTCCCTTCCCCTTTCTATGAGTCCTAATCTTCCCTTTCCTTTCCTTCCCTAGGAAGTTAATAATAGAATACTGTTACATAGATTTAGATAAATAATAATAAAATTATCAACCTTTGGTAATAAATTCATTTAAGGTATCAATATTTTGAGTAATTAAAAAAAGAATTAACCTTTTGCATTGTGAATCAAATGAGATATCAATATTTTGCAAATTGACATCAAAATTTAGATTAGTTTCAATTAAATTATCTTAATTTTCATTAATAGTCAATTATTAGTACCTTATTTGAATCAATTTGTCAAACGTCAATTTCTTTTTTTAATCATATTAAATGTTGATACCTAAATTAACTTATGTCGATACTTTAAATGAATATTGTAAAATGTTGATAGCTTGATGCCTCAAATGAACCTATCATAACATGTTGATACCTTTCGATGTAATTTACCTTAAATTCATAATAAGAATATGACATTGGATCAACTAAACTCGATCTGAAACCATATAAAATTTTTTATCATCATACTTAAACCAACACTCTATAGGGTTTCAAGTCAGTCCGACCCAAAACTATAAAGTTCTATTCTAATGCTTTATATAGTCATTATCTATCTATTTATATATATACATATATAATTTAAACTTCATTGCCATTTTTTTCTAAGATATATATATATATATATATATATATAGACACACATCAAACATTAGAATAAAAATGTGCCATGAATAAAACTTGATATCTTAAAAATAGAAATTAATGATGGAAAAAAAGGCATACCATTAATGACAGGTAAAATCACACCCTAAGTTTCAATATTCAGTAATCAATTTTTTTTAATTAAAATAAATAGATAATAATATAAGGGGGTTAATGTAATTCCTATATAAAGAAAATATCCAATCTAGTGCCTGAACTTAAAAAAAAATCCAATAGTTTTTGTGGGTATGTAAAGTTTAATTGGGTATGAAATTAGGCTTTTTAAAGTTTAGGTTCCCAATTGTCCTTTTCATCAAAGTTCAAGCACTAAATTGGGCACTGCCCCAACTATATTAAACATTACAATAATAATGTGCAAAAAATACAAGTTTTTTGACTTGTATTATATAGATATAGATATAGAGAAATAGATAATTATATAAGGGAGAAATAGATAATAAAAATGTGCGACAAATAAAAATTCCTGGCTTAAATAATTATATAGATATATATTATATGGATAAAATGAAAAATGAGTAAAAAATTAAGAGAGAGAAAAATAAGAGAGATAAAATAGATAATTGGAGTGACAAATGTGATTCCTTAAATAAAAATGGACAAATAATATATTAAAGAGATTGATATATTACCTTATAAAACTATATGTTAAAAATGTGCGATAAATGAATGTTTCAGGCACCTTAAATAAGATAAAATTAAAAAAGATGAAATGAAAACTAAGAGAAAGAAATGTAAGAGAGATAGAAGGGATAATTAAAGTGATAAATGTGTAACCTTAAATAAAAATGGACAAATAATAATATTAAAGAGATTGATAAATTGTCTTATAAAACTATATATTAAAAATATGCGACGAATGAGTGAGTTCTGGCTTAAATTATATAGATAGATGATAAAATAAAAGTAAGAGAGATAAAGGGATAATTAGAGTGATAAATGTGTAACCTCAAATAAAAATGGACAAACAATGATATTAAAGAGTTTGATAAATTACTTTATAAAACTATATATTACAAATGTGCAATGAATGAATATTTTTTAGCTTAAATCATATAAATAGAATCGAATAGATAGATAGACATAGATTAAATAATAATTAAATTATATAGATAGATAGATGTAGATTAAATAGTAATGATGATTCTTTTCTTTAGTCAATATTATCAAATTCAATGATAAGTTTATTTTCTTAAATAAAATGATCAAATAATAATATTAGAGAGATTGATAAATCACCATATAAAACTATATGATAAAAATGTGCAAAGAATGAAAGAGTTCTAGCTTAAATTATATAGATAATATAATATAATAGATGATATATAAAATAAATGTATATCAAATTTTATTTATTATTTTTATGTATAATATATGACTATATATGATATTTCAATAAGTAAGTCTATTACAAATAAATTGTAATATATACTATATGATTTTATTGTTGATAGTATATGATAACATATTTTATAAATATATTATATAATAAAATAAATTTACATATATATAGTAAGTTTATGTCAATAACTATTTGTTTTTGATAAATTATATGTAATACAAGATTACAAGCAATGGAAAGTTTACAATGTGGTATAACATATACAGCTATTTTTATATCTATATATCTATCTCCAATATTCATGTCTATATTTTTAATGAGATAATATCACAAACACTACTTGAGGTGTGGCATGTTTGACCAATAAAATGCAACATATGTAATGTCTTTTTTATTATTATTACTTTATTATTGTTTAGGGTTTTTGTTATTCTTATTGAAATGGTTCAAACTCCTATTATGATTAGGATGACTAATAATTTTATTATAGTAATTATTTCTCTAAAAGAATATTTTGGGCCCATCAAATACAATAGCTCAAATTAAATGTAAACATATGACAAGTCCACTCAATCTTATTTTCTTTATCTCCTCAACCATTGGCTCTTTGACTTCATCTTATGTTTTAGACTAGTTTTTAAAATGTGAGCAATGTGACATTCATCATCTTCCTCATACACTCTCTCTTGGATCTTCACCTTCTTCCTCTCACCACTTTTCTTTTTCTCTCTAAGTTTCACCATGCTAGTGCTTCATTGTAATTCCACTAGAGCTAACATAAACCGTAAACCAAACCAAGAGCCAAGATAATTCCATTGGAGCTTCATTGCAATTCTATTGAGTTAGTTTTGGTTCGGTTTTCTGTAATCGTTAAATCACCTTAGCAAATTGACAAACTTAGGATCATTGGCTAGTGTTTTACATCCTATAAATGTTGTTTCCGTGATGATTATAGAAATAGGTTGAAGAAAAACAATCAAGGTTGGAACTACTATGCACTTACTCTTTAGTTGGAACTGAAAATTTCAGTCAGTTGGCAATCGAGTTGGCATAGGTAGATCATTTTTTATGCTACATAGTGCTCCTATATACCTATCCTACAAAACTAGGAATAATGCGACAGGGGTCATTTTAAATTAAAAAATATTACAGTATCACCAAAAGAAAAAAGCCTCGTATCATATGACCAAATAGTTTGAGTGTGCAAGTAGTTTATGTTGCTCAAGAGTCGATCACTTGACATAATTGTCCGAGATATTTAGAATATAAGTTGCGATTTTGAGCTCGAGGAAACATGTACAAAAGTTCTTTGATTTTGTGTTTGTAGTGTCTTATTCTAAACCTTGGATCTGCATTAGTTTGTTGTTCAACAACTCGGTGCAAACTATTGAAATATTGGACTTGTAGACATCATATTAGCTAGCCACCTTCCAATTCCCCTTCCTCATCATCCTACCTCCATTCCTCATGTTAGACATCCACGCTCTGTTTCAAGAGTACAAACATAGCAACAAAGCAAAGGACCACGACGATGAACTTAACAATAAAACATGTTTGGAAACAGGACGACTACTGGGACGACCCATATGAAACATGTCTTCAACGACTGGGCCAGTACTGCAAAAGGTAAGAGGATCTTTCAAAGATCCTTGAGCTCCTTTAAGATCCATTTCGATGCCATAACTCAATCATTAATCCGATCAGTCGATTTATATATTATAAAACCCTAAGAGATTTTGAGATCCCTTTGGCAATCCACTTGACTGAAAGTGACTCTCTTGGAATACGTCAAACTTGGAGCCATAATTTGGTGATTCATTGTTCCACATCGGTAAAACTTTAATAGCAAATCCTCTATATAACATCCAACTAAGTGAGCTATTGTTAATTGGGCACAAGCTAAAGGAATGGAGGAGGTTGGTTGTTTACATATGAATTAAGTAGGCTTTTGTATGCCAATATGAATTTTTTCTTAATTATTAATTAACTACAATTGTAATAATAGTAATAATAAGTATAGCAATAATTAATACCAATTATAGTGTTAACAATAGTTTAATTTTAAAAATAAGTAAAATTAATATTTATAATGGCCACATGTTGCATATTATTGGTTAAACATGTTGTTAGTTTGATTATTAGGTAAAATTCAAATAGCATCCATGATATTAGTTTTTTTTTTTAATTTATAGAGTTAGAATTGTAAAATAATTTGAATGAAGGATTGATGATAAAATTTCATTTTTCCCTTGTGACTAAACAAAGTTTGTTGGGCAAATTACATCGAAATATCAACATTTGAAGAAAGTAAGTTTATCTAAATATCAACGTTTTAAGTGGTTCCAAAGAGGAGCCACTGGTTAAAAATAAATTCATTTAAGGTATCAACGTTTTAAGTGGTTAAAAATATGTTTGAAAAGTAAGTCAAATAAAATATAATGATTGATCTTTAATAAAATTTTAGAAACTTAATTGAAAGGTTGATATGTTAAATGAACTTTTGCAAAATGTCTATACATTTTTATAACTCAAATTAACTTAACCCAAATGTTTTAGTGTACTTTTCCAAAATTTTGTTGCACACCCATTTGAAGTCCATTGCATATTATGTTGGTAAAACATATATTACTTAAAAAAAAAAAAAAAAAAACTCTTTGGAAACATGTCAATTTGCTGATTGATATTTTCAAAAACATAAGTTTTTTCATCACAAAATTTAGGTATTCTGCCGTAATGTCGCAAAAAGTCTAAAATTTAATGGCTAAGGCCTTTATAATTTAGTAAGTCTGGTTTGGTTCTCCTCCCACATGTTAATCCTAAACAAACTAAAACTCTTAATCTTAAACAACTGGATGAGAGTATATCAAGTATTAATCTAGAAAAAGGTTATTAGAAAACATTTCGAAAAAATTCCTGTATTTTATTATATATAACTAGATGATTTACTTAGATCGCAAATTATCATAATGTCCCCTAATGCATATAAGACAAAAGAGAAGACCTTGTGACAAGTTGCTTTAAATTATGAAAGCGAGCTCATTTGATAGCTGATCAATTCTGACTTTGTACAAAACCTTCTATGAAAGCCTTGAGATTTGTGTCTAAACTTCCACCAACCCTTCCTGCTTCCCTTGTTAATTCCTTCCATTTTTTGGCATTCTTCCTCATTCCTTCACCTCTAACTCCCATCACTAGTTCCAAACCCTTTTGAATCTCATGCCTTTCTACCATTCCTGCATCGTTCTTGGTGAGTTGAACCCCAGCTTCCATAAATCTTGAACAAGCTTTGCAATTGTTGGTTGATCAGCCCATTGAGGAATCGCCACAACGGGGATTCCACAAACCAAACTCTCTAGGTTGAGTTCCACCCACAATGCGTTAGGAAACATCCCACGGAAGGGTGTGACAAGACCTCCACCTGAGCACCATGATACTATCATCCCTTGTTTGTCTAATTCCTCTTTACAGCTTAATTGACCCTTGTCTTCTCCACTCTCTTCCCTTGCTTGATCTCGAATAACCCATAAGAATGGCATGCCTGTATTGAGTAAACCCCGTGCCATTTCCTCCATCTGCCGCTTGGGCAATATGTTGATGCGTCCAAAGGCTACATAGACCACAGACCCTTTAGGTTTTGTATTTAACCAACCAATGTAATCTCTAGACCCTTCAAAAAGATCTCCTCCATATGAAGTATGAGAAGGATCATGGCCATCCATGAGAGAAGATGGAGTCAATGGTCCAATTGAAAGTAAATCAAGCTTGTCAATGGATTTCAAAGCATCTAGTTCCAAAGCATCAAATGTGTTTACAAGCACTGTTGGTTCCTCCTTGAGGTTAACAATGTGTTTCTCCTTGATGTCATAATTGTTTCCAAGTCGTATAAAGGAAGGGAGATTATGGAGGAAGAGCTGTGGAGTGCTGCTGGGAAATGGCAATTCTACAGGGCATAAAGGATCATTAAATGCCTTCTTTATAGCATCACCATAACCATTGAAGTAGTAGTAATAAATATCCAACACGATAGCAGGCTGTACCCATAAAAGCACCGAAGGAATCCGAAGCGACCGAGCAACATCCGCCACCCAGGGAATGACGGTGGTGTATATTACGCAAGAAAATGACTTGCCCTTGCTAATGCTAGCCAAGATTTGTTCCCTAAGAGTTTCAGGTCCATGGCGTTCGATTTGTGCCAGATAGAGTGGAAGGTTACTGTTGACTTTGATATTTTCTCCATCATCAATGCCATCCGAGAAATGGGTGAAGGCCAACTCTTGTGGAATACTAGATTTGTTTATCCGACGATAAGCAGATATGGTTGTAGAGAAAGTAACATGAGCACCATGTCGGAGAAGATGTTTTGATAGTTGGAGCGCGGGGTTTATGTGGCCTTGGCCAGGAAATGCAACCACAAGAAAGTGGGTGGTGCCATCTCTTTTTTGCCCGAGGAAAAGGGATATAGGGCAATTATTTTTGGGAGCAACTTGAGTTTATTTGAACTTGGCGAAGGATGTGAACAGATAATAATCCTTTTGCAATTGGAGATGCACATTTATAGACCTTGTTGGGCGTAAATTTGCTGCCAACTGCTTTCCTTAATCCATAGCGAATGCATGTATACCAGCTGTTATAAACTGCCAAGGTAATAGGCTTAATAGTGAAGTATTCTAACAGCATTAATCTCACAATAATATCTTAACTTTTGAAAAAAAATATAATTAGGTATTAATATTTAAATTGATCAATTTAGTATCTAAAAATTTTGAAATTGATTAATTTAATATTGAAAAAAATTTAAAATTGATTAATTTAATAACTAAAAGAACATGACAAATGTACTATTATCGAGCACAAAAGGTTCTTTCGGTACTAAATTGATTAATTTCAAAGTTCATATATCTAATTACATATTTACTAAAATTTAAATACTATTTATGATATTAACTCTACCTAGTATGATTGATTCAAAAGATAGCAGGCAAGAAGAAATTGGTGCGGTGATTGTGTTTGGATAAATGGAAAAAAACAAAAGTGGAAAGAAATAAAAAGAATTGGAAGGACATTCGATTTTTGCCTTATTTTTCTCCCCCTTTTTAGAAGCACAACTCACTGGTAAGGTGCGATTTGGATGGAGCCTTCTACTTAGATTTTACAAATTATTTTCCAATAATTATAACAGTTACTATAAGGTCTTACTTTTATTATCATTAAACAAAACTTTTATTTCATGGATTTCACTGGAACTAAAGCATATGCTTCATGGATTTCGATGGAACAATATGTGCTGGATTGCAGGTGCTCTAGGGAACTATTTATCTAGTATATTATTTTGATTTTTTTTGT
Source organism: Combretum micranthum (assembly GCA_024138025.1). Classification (NCBI taxonomy): domain Eukaryota; kingdom Viridiplantae; phylum Streptophyta; class Magnoliopsida; order Myrtales; family Combretaceae; genus Combretum; species Combretum micranthum. The sequence continues at coordinate 3,313,863 of JAMXBD010000005.1, forward strand.
TAAAATATTTTTTATATTATTTTTCTAATAATATTGCCTTATTGATCATCACAACTTCTTTTAAAGAAATATCTATTATATTTAATACATTAATTACTACCATTTATTATATTTATCTATTACATAGTTTTGGAAGCCTTTTCTATTAAAGTAAATTTCAATTGTAATATATAAAAATATTATCTTTCAATAGGACATTCTTCTATTAATTGGTGAAAACTTTGGTAACCACCTATTTCTTTTTTTTATTGATGTGTCTTCTTATTAATGTCTCTTGGGTGTCGTTTTGGTGATTAATATAATAAAAGTAACAATTGATTTTAAAGAAATATCTATTATATTAATTTTTGTTATTTTCTATTAATTTTTCGGTAGTGATTTTTTTTCCATAATGTTACTTTTTTTTATAGTGCTTTCTTCTTTTAATTATAGTTCTCACTATAAACTTTTGATAATTGCCTATTTGTTATTAATACTAAGAAAAATTCTATGGTCTCATCGTTAATTTTAATGAAATTGGTCATGTTAACTATTTAATGACATTCATACCAAGCGTGATCACAATAGTTAATATACTATCATTTATATCAACGATCAGATGACTGATTAGATGATTTGAAGGACCCCATATACCTATCCTAAGGGGCATGTCTTTGCTTAGCGTGTCCTAAAATATGCTCTGGCAAAAGAAAAATCATAGAGGGGTGTAAACTATAGTTTACACTTCAAGCTTGATTATTTATAAGGGTAAAATGCATAAACATCGCACTAAACTTTAGGGGTGGTGCATATTGACTTTCTTAACTTTAAAAGTGTGACTTTTGACCCCCAAATTATAAACAATTTTAAGAACATTTTGTACTTATTTGTCAAAAAAGTATAAAAATTTTATTGTTCCAAATTTACTTTTTTTTTTTTACCGAATTTATATGGAAATTGTACGAAACAAGGATAGAAAAAAATGATGGGATATCCTTATTTGCAAATTGTTTATAGTTCAAAGGGCTAAAAGTCACACTTTTAAAGTTTATACGGTCATTCCACGCTTCTAAAGTTTAGAGAATGTTTTTACATTTTCCCCTATTTATAAATGTATGGACTCAAGTGGAGTAATCAAATACGTGTTGTATGAGTATTGCACTATCTGTGGCTTATAAAGAGTGAGACAAAATCTCTAGATAGACTGTATATAGTACAGATTTATGCCCTCTGTGACTTGAGGTTAGGGAATCATTGTGAAAGCCTACATGACCAACCTCAACCCACTAGTTCTAAGAACCATACATCCACTAACATAGTACTATTCCTTTGAAAAAAGTGTTTTCAATATTTATATAAATATAGTTTATATGTGTATATATCCATAGTGCAACATTATCACTAAGTCAGTCCCTCAGCAAAGTTTCTATAGAAGATGTTGCTTTCCTTGAGCATGTTAGTTCCTCAACAATAGAGCAGAGCCTATGGACGACACTATGCTAGAAACTGACCCGATCTATGGAATAATATTGGCTATTCTCCTAATGCAATGCATTATATGCTCTAGTTATTTATTTTAGATCAACTAGTTTATTAGTCAATTTTAAAGTTGCTAACCAAATTCAAAGACAATCAAGACAAGATAAATTCTTCTATATTACTAAAAAAAAAGGGTTAATAAAAAAAATGGTATCTAAACTTTTGCAAAATATTTAATCAGGTATCTGAAGTTTCATTTGAGCAATTTGGTATGTGAACAAAGTTCTTGTAGACTTTTTTCATGCTTAAAGTTTGATTTTTACAATTTTTGCGTATGAAAAAAGTTTTTGCAAATTTTTTTTATACCTAAAGCAAGTTTAATCAAGTATGAAAACAATTTACAAAAACTTTATTCAGGTATCAAAATTGTCAAAACCAAACTTCAAATCTAAAAAAAGTTCATGAAAACTTTGTTCAGATACAAAATTATTCAAAATCAAACTTCAGGTACCTAATTGAACTTTTTACGAAAATTCAACTGCCATTTTTGACATTATAAAAAAAAAAATTATTTTCGCTTTAGGTTTATAAAAATATGGTATCTAAACTTTTGCAAAATATTCTATCAAGTACTTGAAGTTTTATTATGAAGAAGTTGGTACCTGAATAAAGTTTTTGTAGACTTTTTTCATACTTAAAGTTTGGTTTTGACAATTTTGGTATTTGAATAAAGTTTTCGTGGACTTTTTTCATACCTAAATCAAGTTCAATAAAGTATGAAAAAGTACGTGAAAACTTTGCTAAAGTACCAAAATTGTCAAAACTAAACTTTACGTGTGAAAAAAGTCCACAAAAACTTTGTTTAGGTACCAAATTATCGAAAATCAAACTTGAGGTACCTTATTAAACTTTTTGTGATGGTTTAGGTACCATTTTTGACATTATCTCTATCACTTTTCATTAAGTATCTTATGACTCAAGCATACATAAGTAATGACAAGCAATAATTCCCCATTCCTGCACATGCATTTTTATTTTCACATACGCATTTATAATCAGTGCACTACAACTATATGCACAATTGATGTAATAATTATTGGAAATCCCACTATGCCAATTAAAGTAATCTTCTAGATACCCAAGCTCTTGCTCAATGTCACATGAAGCAAAATAATAGTACAATAATAAGTAATATGCTAAAAATACTCTAAAGATTATCCTAAAATATATTCCTTTTCACTACATTTTCCCAGTTTGGAATTTTGTCTTATATTTAGTGATATCTGATACATTTTAATCTATTTTTAAAAATAGATAGTCTATCTAACACATTCTCATATGAACTTATCATTGTTTATATTATTTTTTGTCAGTTAAAGCGTTCAAGATGGTAAATTTTAAGAGTTATATTCAAATTAAAGCCTTTTCTTAATGTTTCTAAGGCTTTTCAATGTCGTTAATTTAGATTTAGAGCTAAAACTACCTAATGACCTCATTACACATCTTCCATAACATATTCACATATTTAATCATGAAGATTCTAAGGTAATATTGATTTCCTTACTTATTATTTGAAGTATTCCTATAATATGTCCTATATTTGTTTTAGCAAGCTAAGAGAAACCCTTTATTATTTCTTATCACTAAGAGGAATTCTCTCATATGGAAGAAAATAAACAAAGATTTCTTTTACACTTCCTTAATTAGATCTCAAATCAAACATTACGACTCAGGGATATTAGGTTTCTTCTAATTATTTTAAATTTTACTAATGAAGTTGCTTCTAGATGCCAAGTGATCATATCATACAAGTCATATGTATAAGGAAAAGGAAATCTTCAACCAGCTAAACATAACCATCAAAACTAAAGTGAAATTGGGAAATGGATAAGTTGTTGAAGCTTAAGGAAAGGGAATGGTAGCTACACCAACAAACGAGATGCAAAATTTGTTCATGATGTTCTTTTTGTGCCTTTTTTGGCTGGAAATTTGCTTAGTGTTGCTCAAATGCTTTAAACTAATTATTCCTTGGCTTTTAAGGATCATTGTTGTTTTATTTATGATCTCGATGGTCTGTTAATTGCTAAATTGCCTATGGTTGATAAGAACTTTCCTTTAATTGGAATTTAGTTGTAGAAAGTGTTAATTTTGCAAAAACTAATGAATCTTGGTTATGGCACGAGAGATATGATCACTTTAATTTTGTTGTATTGAATGGCATGTGTAGCTAAGGTTTAACTAGAGATTTACCCAAGATTTCTACTCTAAATGTTGTGTGTGGGTCACATCAAATGAGAAAGTAACACAAGCAAGCATTTCCTTTTAACTCCTCATAAAGAGCTAAGGAAAAGTTGGAATTTATTCATACAGATGTATGTGGTCTAATGAGAACCAAATCGTTCAATAACAATAATTGGTTTGTGTTGTTTATTAATGACTTTATAAGGATGACATGGATATTTCTAAGACACAAGTCAGAAGTGTTTTCGATATTCAAGAAATTTAAATCGATGGTGAAAGTCAAATTAATTGCAAGATAAAGACCAAGAGGTTAGACAATGAAATAGATAATAATTCAAGGGAGTTAATAAAGTATTGTGAAGTATTTGGTATTCATCATCGATTGACTATGGCATCCACACCTCACATGTTTTAGGTTGAGGTTGTCCATACTTCGATCTATTTGTTAAATAGACTTCCAACAAGGGCTTTTGAAGAAAAAAATTCAATTGAGGCTTGATGTGAGAAGAAGTCTACAGCATAACACATGAAAGTTTTTGGTTCTATTTGTTTTATACACATACCAACTAACAATATGTATCTCAAGATAAGGGGTTTAAAATTCATAATCTCCAATAACATAATTTGTTATTATCAGCAAAGATGGAGTGGTTGATGAAAACTCCTTTTGGAATTAGGAAAAGGGTACCATTGAGAAGCATCGAGATCATTCTCAACAATTAGAGACTTCAAAGTCTCTTCAAGAAAAATTAGTTTTGACACAGTAGAACTACATGAATTATTGAGATAATGTCGAACTCCATTGACTCAATCACAAATATAAAGAGACGATCTTTTATATGCTTGTTAATTCTAAAAATACCTAGATGACATAAACATGAAAAATTGAAAACTTGCAAGGAAATCCAAATTTTAGAAGAAAGAACAATATGTATGGCTATGAATAATAATATTGATAAACCCAAAAAACCATTGCTTTGCCCTCAGACATAGAATGAATATGAAAACCCAAAATTTGCTAGAAAAGTCAATTTCCTAAAACATCCTTATTCATAAAATAAATAAAAGACAAAACATATGCCACAAATGACAATAATAACTAGATTTTCCTATTATAAACTATAGTTGTTTAAAATCTTTCCTAAAACAGCAAAAACATGATTTTGATGGTTGAAACAATCAAATCTACTTATGAGAGTGAAGCTCATATTTTTGGTCATTGGCTTTTTTTTTTTCCATCAAAATAGGGTCCTAAAATCGAATAATTCAAAATCGCCCAAATTTATGAAATTGCCATTTGCTATTTTCGATCCCATTTCTCTATAAACCTGTTTTCATTTCTTTCACCACATTAAGTTTGAAGATGAAGATGATGTCTCCTTTGCTAAGAAAACAAAGACTTTAGCAAAAATTTATGAGAGCAGCAATTTTCTTTTTTATAAATGGCCCAACAAATTACATTGAAGTTTCAAAATCAAAGAAATAAGTTAAACTAATGAATGAGGAGATGAAAATGATTGAGAAAAAACAAGACTTGGAATTTGGTAGACAAGTCTAAGGGAAGAAATGTAATAGGGTTGAAGTGATTTACATAACGAAAGTAAATTTGGACAAATCAATTCATGAATTAAAAGCAATGCTGAATAGACTTTGTTGATGCTTTTGCACCAGTTACTAGGCATGTTATCATCAGAATTCTGGTGACTTTAGTAGCTTAAATGAAATGGAAAATGTTCCACTTGGATGTAAAGCCAGCCTTCTTGAATGGAGAATTGTAAGAAGAGATATGTGTGTGTGTTTATTTGTGTGTGTTGTTTTGTTAAGGTTAAGAAAAGTGAAGAGAGATCATCACATCATTTTTGTATATACATTCTCTTATACTCTTTCTCCAACATATAGTGAATTCCTCTCCTCTACATGTAGTTTTTCCTATCAAGGGTTTTCTATGTAAATCTATGTGTGCTTTACTTTATTTTTCCATTATTTGTCATATCCATTCATAACAAACTAGTGTCAGAGCTAAAGGTTTGGTTTTTCTCTTTTTTTCCCTCTATAATGGCAATTATGAAATATAATATTCTGTTGTTGGGTCACAACACCAAATTTTCGCTATGGTAGGTCAAGATGCAAGCGATTCTAGCAAAGATGGATTTGGATAATGCATTGTTAGGGTTTGATAAGATGCATTTTTCATAGTCACCTGAAGAAAAACAAAGTAAGGATCGGAAAGTCCTTTCTCAAATTCATCTTCATTTATCAAATCAAATATTACTGGATGTGTTGAAGGAGAAGATTGCTGGATTATGGTTGAAATTGAAGCAGTTGTGTATGATGAAAAGTTTGAATAGTAAATCGCATATGAAGTAGTGACTATATTCTCACTGTTTGGTAGAAGACAAGTCTATAAAAGATCACTTAACCACCATTAAAGATATTTTTTTTCATTCAGAAACTTTCGAGGTTAAGTATGATGAAGAGGATTTAGCTTTGATTTTGTTGTGTTCTCTGCTTCCCTCTTTTTTGACCTTTAGAGACACTATTTTATATGGTCATGATTCTCTCACCATGGATGAAGTTTACGATGCAATGTGTTTCTTTGAAAAGATGAAGGATCTTATGGTTAAATCCGAGCCTCAAGCAGAGGGTATTGTTACTCGTGGTAGGAGCCAAAAACACAATTCTAGTGGTAATTCAAGAAAAAGATCAAAATTTTTAAATAGAGATAAAATCTGTAGGTATTGTAAGAATAAAGGACACCAAATCTAAATGTTATAAATTGCAGAACAAGAACAAGAGAGCTGCTAAAAATTAAAAGGGAAAACAACAAAAAAAAAATCCGGTGAAGCTGATGTAGCTGAAGGCCACAGCGGTGAAGAACTTCTTGTTGATTTTATTGATGATCCTCAAACAAGCTTGGAATAATTCTTGATTCTGGTTGTACTTTTCATATGTATCCCAATAGGGACTGGTTTTCGGCATATGAACCAGTACCCAAAGGTGTTGTCCTATTAGGTAATAATGCTTCTTGCAGAGTTGCAGGTATTGGTACCATTAAAATTAAATTGGTTGATGGTGTTGTCAGGATACTTGGTAATGTAAGACATGTTCCTAACTTGAAAAGAAATTTGATTTCTCTGAGTACTCTTGATACAAAAAGGTGTAAATACACTGGTGAAGGTAAAGTTTTGAAGATCAGTAAGGGTTCACTTGTGGTGATGAAGGGGTGCAAAAAGATTGCTAATTTGTATGTTTTGCAAGGTTCTGTAATTGCAGGTGATGCAGTCGTCGCTTCTTCTTTGTTAGATGATGATGTTACTACAATCTAGCACATGCATTTAGGACATTTGAGTGAAGCTAATATGGCTAAATTGATTATATGAGGATTTCTTGATTGGCAAGGCATCAATAAATTAAAATTTTGTGAACATTGTGTTTTTAGGAAGTAAAAGATAATTAAATTCACCATAGGTACTCCTAACCAAATGGTACACTTGATTCAATTCATTCAGATCTTTAGGGCCATCTAGAGTGCCTTTTAATGGGGGTGTTGTTTACATGATGACAATTATTGATGATTTCTCTAGAAAAGCTTAGGTTTTCTTTCCAAAACAGAACAATGATGTTTTACCCATATTTAAAGAGTGGAAGAAAAAAAGTTGAGAAACAAATAAGGAAACAAATAAAGTGTCTTCGCACTGATAATGGTTTAGAGTTATATTCTAATGAATTTAATGTTCTGTGCAAGTCAGAGGGAACTGTAAGGCATTAAACTGTTCTCAATTCACCTCAACAAAATGGGATAGCAAAATGAATGAATAGAACTATTATAGAGAAAGTTAGATATATGCTTTCAAATGATAAGTTACCAAAGTCATTTTAGGCTAAAGTAGCTTCTACAACATGTTTTTTTTTATTAATAGGTCTCCATCAATTACTATTGAGAAGAAGACTCCACAAGTAGGGATGCAACCGGGGCAGGTTTGGGACGGGTCATATAAGACCCGAACCCGCCCCGCTTCCCAATAGGGTTTCCCAAACCCACCCTGCGACCCATACAGGGTTTTCTATTTAATACCCAAACCCGCTCCTGTAGGGTTTTGACCCTGACCCGTCACGCCCCATGACCCGCTTAATTTTTTTTCCTCTTCTCAATACTTAGTTAAATTACAAAATTTAACGATAATTTTATTCTATAGGAGTATAATAGTTAGTTACAACTATGCTTGAATGAATTTTACAAGATATGCCACAACTTTATTAAGAAATATAAAGGTTTAAAACTATCATAAGAAGATTTTCAAATGTAGAAGCAAAAACATTACTTCACTTACATAAATATACATCATACATATGTAGGAACCATGCCTTGTGAAGACCAGAATAAAAAAACATGTTTCAAAAATATCAATAGTGAGGGAAGCGAAGAAGCAACAGGTCAGTATGTAATGTGTTTACTATGTTAGCTCAACGAGAAATTCGTAAAGGCTTTTATATCTTAAATACAGTAGAGGTGCAGATCAAGATGTTAAAAATCAAGAAATATAAAAAAATATATTACATAATTGTGATTTTAAAAATTCAAATTTAATTTTTAAATTATTTATATTATAACGGGTTCGGGTTACCCATCGAGTTTTTTAATGACCCGAACCCGCCCCGAAACCCTATAGGATCAGCAAATATTTCCAAACCCACCGCGACCCTATAGGGTCTAGGGTTTTTAACGGTTCAGGCGGGCTGGGTACCCTATAATGACCGCCCTGGTTGCATCCCTATCCACAAGAGGTATGGTCTGGTATTCCTACTAATTATTCTAAATTGAAGTTTTTGGATGTTTTGCATATGCTCATATTGATAATGGAAAACTAGAGGTATGTCTGAGGTGTATATTCCTTGGTTATGAGCTTGTTGTCAAGGATATAAGTTTGTGTCCTGAATCGAAGAAAGTCATGATTAGTAGAGATGTTTTTTATGAAACTGCTATGTCACATGACTTATTTTCTAATACTTCATCTGATAAAGTTCAGTAGAAAATCAAGTATGCAGGTGGAGTTTGAGATTGATTCGGATTCTACACCAAAGCCTACTTGTTAGCCTGCTTCCACATCACCATAGCAGTAGTATTCTATTGCTAAAAATAAACCTAGGAGAGAAATTAGGCTCCACAGAGATATACTGAGGCAAATCTTGTTGTTTATGCTCTAAATGTAGTAGAGGACATTGATTCCAATATGGAGCCACCTACTTACTTAGAAGCAGTTAGTTGTGATGATTGTGGTAAGTGGATGATTGTTATGTAGGAAGAGATTTATTAAGAATGGCACATGGGATTTAGTGAAGCTTCCTAAAGGGAAGAAGACTGATGTGGATTTTTCAATCGTAATAAATCAAATTAAATTTAAAACGCTATTCTTACTATGTGACTAATCCTAGGCAAGCGTACCTATCGATTGTAGTACCAGTATAAGCACGTGGATCGTTCCACTAGGATTTATAACTACTATTACTCACCCTAATTCAACTAATTAACTGATCTAATTCGAGTGATCTTAATATAGCTAAGCAACTAATGCATTAATTAACCTTGGCAAAAGTAAGTGTCAATGCTTCTAAGAATATCATATCACAAAACTATCCCTATTCTTAATTCACTACTAACCCTATTTCCAATTCCTTACAAAACATTCATTAATGGGTTGCTTAAGTTCTTGAACTGTAGGAATCCATAATTTCATCAATCTCTCTTTCAAGATAATTGAATTATAACGCTATATGTCAAATGGAAATGTCTTTCATCATTAGATGCATACAAAATTGCATTAGAGTTCATGATTCCCTAAAAAGATTCAATGTTTATGTAGAAAGTTCATGAAATCTAAGTCTAAAGTTACAGTCAAATCTTACTATTCACTCTAGATTTATCTTATCGATCAATCAATTCGTCGATCAAATGAACAAGAATCATGCAATGAATGTAATAGTGCGCACATATTAATTCAAAGAATAATCAAAGCACATGAATAGATTCAAGAAACACAAACTTTCATTAACAAAATAATCCAATCTCTATATTAGGGTTAAGGTTTCTTAAGATCTAGGACAAAAAAGATCTATTTTTATATAGAATAAGAAATACAATGATAGAATAAGGAAAAATAGTAAAGAGTTATGATTACAACCCTTAAAGATAAAGTCTTGTGATATCTATTAAGCCCTTTAATTTCTCTACTCTCAAATACCTATTTTTGTCTCTAGATTTCGTAAAGAATGAGGAATCGGATATAGACGAGTTAAGGAACTATTTATTGGAAGGGAAAATTGTCTCTATACGACCATCCTACACAGCCTGTGTAACATGAAAACTGGTGAATTTTCTCGATTAGATAAAGAAGGCCGTCTAGTATGTCAAAGGCTTTGAAATTTATGTCGTCGACTTTGAGAGTTAGGCCTCTAACCTTGAGTTGGCTTGCAGTGAAAAATACTTCTATTTATTTTTTATCTTCTGCCCAAGCATCTTGCACAGCTTGTGTATCTCCTTGTATACCTTAAAAATGCTTGCTAATCATTTTTTTATCTCTAACACTAGTGTTCTACACAGCTTTTGTAGAAAGCCACGTATGTTGTAAATCTTCCAAATTCCTATTTCTTCAACAAAATCTTACTTAACTCATCCAAATACCTTCATAATGCTCATCATCTTCCTTCATTCCTGAAATTAAGATTTCAACCCAATAAATATCCTTTTCCTTAATAATTCACATAAATATATACAATATCATATGAAAAGATGTGAATAATAAGGATCTTTAGACACTTATCAAACTTCCCTACACTTAACCGTTTGCTTGTCATTAGGTAAACAAATAAAGACAAGATAATCCATCATCAATTATACTAAAATTTTTTCAAAAAATTCAATTCAACATAGCATTCTTTCAATTTCCTAAATAGTGATTTATAAGTGCCTACCACTCAAACCTACCATAGTTGTACTTGTACTTGGCATACTATAGTCAAATTTTTAAGATTAATCCAAGTAAATCAAATTCTTATCCTCACCATTTAATAACTGATTCCAAATCTTATTAAAAGAAACATAAATTCAAACAAAGCAAAAGCAGCTTGGTTACATCTTACCACTTATCAGAGAGCATATAAACCATTTAACTACCTCTCTAAGCACAGTAACCCGGAATGAAAGGATATGGCATCCATCATTCTCCTAGAATTTTTTCCACTTTGATTTAAATCTCTCCAAATTCTTTTAACAACCTTTAAAGGGATGGGTTTTAATTCGTATCTTTTCTTTTTCCTCTAGATGAGTTTTAGCCTGCTTCTTTTCAATTCAGTTGTTTTTTTTTTTTAAATTAATCCGTTATAAGAAGCTTGTACAGTCAATAGCTAGGCTAAACTTCGCTCTTCTAAGAGACCAAAGCCTACCCATATTAACTAAGCTTTTATATTTCATTTAGCACAATAATTGATTGATTTTTCAAAGAGATTAGTAAAGAAGAATCACTAAGAGATTAATTTCATATACCCATTTCACTAAAGGTTAGTAGGGATCTCACGGTTTTTAAAAAGAAAATATATTGACTAACAAGCTCAAAAACACAACAATTTAACTTTAAAACTGGGGACTTCGACCTCTTCCACAATCCTAGATTCAGTCATCAAATAGCAAGTAAATTTGCGTAACTTTGATTTCAGCCTAAAACTTCAACTAAGTAAACAAGTTCAAAATAGGCGAGTAAGGCATACAAAATCACTTTTACTTAAACTTTGAATGCTAATTCAAATTTTAATGAGTATAAGTTTAGGACTTTCAATAATTTTTTGACATACATATCATTTAAGTGAGAGACTTTTGAATACAAGTGCACAATAACAATATAATCATGACCAAAATCTTAAAATCTTGCTTATGTACCCCTTCTCCACACTTAAAATGAGACATTGTCTCCAATGTCTTTTACAATAACTCAACTCAAGGAAAAAGAAACAAAAAGAAAGAAAGGAAAAATTAAAAAGAAAAGGAACTGAGACTTCCCCAATTTTAGATTGAAAACATAACAAAGCATCAGGAAGTCATTCATGTGAAGCAAATTTCAGCTGCATATTGGAAAAATGAGAACCCAATTGAATTTCATGCTTAAAGCCATTGTAAGGATCAACTCTTCCCTAAAGATTTTGATAGTTTAGCGCATGCACCTACAAAATATAAAGCAAAGACTGAGGATAGAGATGAAAAAACTAAGAAAAAGGAACTAAACATACCTATATTAGACATAGGTTGCCTCTCATGAAACGCTTTGTTTTAAAGTCCCATGAAACGCTTTGTTTTAAAGCCTTTCCACCTGGATCCCATGGGAATGTGTCTCACTGCCATAATTCTGAAGTTAACTCAATAAATGGAGAGAAATTGATATCCTCTTTTTTTTTTTTTTTTTATCTCTTGTTCTATCTCTCCAAATATCTCTTCTTCTGGGGTAAATAGAGGAATGCCCTCTAGATCTGTATTCTCAAAGATTAGAGCATTAGGAAAATATTTAAGATATAACACATTAGTCTCTTCACAATCATCTTTTTCCTTAGTAGACTCTAACTCATTTTCATGACTATTCAGATTTACCCTATGTTCTATAAATTCAATTTCCTTCTCCACCAACTCATCCTTCACTTTTATTATCTCCTCATGTTGTATATCTGGATCATTTTCTCCTGATGTATTAAAGGGACTTGTAATTATCTCCTCATTTACTTTCTCATGTTGCCTAAGAGTTTCTAAAGATTCAATTAACCTAGATACCCACTCTTAAGATGGCCCTAAAAGAGTGGTAAATTCTTCTAAGCTTATGAGTTTGTAAAGAACAGGAGCATAAGATTTCCATGAGTCTGCTTCAAAAAGTGCTTGCATCGTCTTAACAAACAAGCCTAAGTTATCATATCTTAAATCAATGATCCTTTCCAAAATAGATTTTTCCCAAGGATCTTTTTTAGTATGGCTCAAGGATGAAGATGATGTGGTCTTTTTAGCATGAGTTAAAGGGATGATAATATGGATTAGGACATTCATAATATTCATGATGACCTCCATAATATAAACACAAAAATCTCATGAAATTCATAGTATACAGCCAAGAAAACTTAAGAACACATTCATTAAATTGAATAACCCCCAAATTTTATACATATAGATATATTGTACAAAATTTAGCTAAACTAGTAGACTTCAAGCATTTTTAATTTTGCCAGGTCCCCAGCAACAGCACCAAAAACTTGATGTGGATTTTCCAATAGCAATCAATCAAATTAAATTTAAAACCTTATTCTTACTATGCGACTAATCTCAAGCAAGTGTACCTATTGATTATAGTATTGGTGCAAATACAAGGGTTGCTCCACCAAGTCCTATAACTACTAGCACTTACCCTAACTTTACTATTTAGCTGATCTAATTCGAGTGATCTTAATATATCTAAGCAACTAATTAATTAATTAACCCCGACAAAAGTGAGTGTCAATGCTTCTAAGAATGTCATATCACAAAACTACCCCTAATATTGATTCACCACTAACCCTATTTCCAATTCCTTATAAAACATTAATTAATGGGTTGTTTAAGTTCTTGAACTGCAAGAATCCTTAATTTCATCAATCTTTCTTTCAAGATAATTGAATTCTAACCTCATATGTCTAATGGAAATGTCTTTCATCATTAGATGCATATAAAATTGCATTGGAGTTCATTTTTCCCTAAAAAGATTCAATCTTTACACAGAAAGTGCATGAAATCTGTCTAAAGTCACATTCAAATCTCACTATTCATGCTAGATTTATCTTATCAATCAATTTGTTGATCAAATCAACAAGAATCATGAAATGAATGTAATAGTTCGCATAAATTAATTCAATGAACAATCAAAGCACATGAATAGATTCAAGAAACACAAACTTCTATCAACAAAATAATCCAATCTCTAAATTACGATTAGGTTTTCTCCAGATCTATCATAAAAAGATCTATTTTTCCATAGAGTAAGAAATACAATGATAAAATAAGGAAAAATGATAAAGAGTTATGATTACATCCCTTAAAGATGAAGTCTTATGATCTCCAATAAGCCCTTGTGTTTCTCCACACTCAAATACCTATTTATATCTCTAGGGTTCATAAAAAGAATGAGGAATCGGATATAGATGAGTTAGGGCACTATTTATAGGAAGGGAAAATTGTCCTCTGCACGACCATCCTACACAGCCTGTGTTCGAGGCCCTGTAAGACAAAAACTAGTGAATTTTCTTGAGTAGACAAAGAAAGCCGCCTAATACGCCGACGACTTTGAAATTTATGCTGCCAGCCTTGAGCGGACTTACAGTGAAATCACTTTTGTTCATTTTTTATCGTTTGCAGGACCATCTGACATGGCTTATGTATCCCCTTATGTACCTTAAAAATGATTGCTAGTCATTTTTTATCTCCAACACCAATGTTCTACACAGCTTGTGTAGAGAGTCATATATGTTATAAATCTTCCAAATTCCTATTTTTTCAACAAAATCTTGCTTAACTCATCCAAATACCCTCATAATGCTCATCATCTTCCTTCATTCCTAAAATTAAGATTTTAACCTAATAAGTATCATATTCCTTAATAATTCACATAAAATCTATACAATATCATATGAAAACGATATGAATAATAAGTATGTTTAGACATTATGAAAGACTATTCATTGTAAATGGGTATTCAAGAAGAAAGAAAGAACATCAGAAGTTATAGAAACTATATACAAATCAAGACTTGTTGCAAAAGGCTACAGTCGGGTACTAAGTGTAGATTTTATAGATGTCTTTTCTCCAGTTGAGAAACATAGCTCAATTCGAGCCTTGCTAAGTATTGTAGCTATGAAAGACCTTGACTTGAACAATTAGATGTGAAGATAGCCTTCTTATATGGAGAGCTTGAGGAAGATATCTACATGCAACAGCTAGAGGATTTTGTGGTCTCAGAAAAGCAGGACCATGTTTGCATGTTAAGAAAGTAACTTTATGGCTTGAAACAGCCACCCGGACAACGGTACAAAAGGTTTTACTCATTTATGACTTCTTATGATTTCAAGAGAAGTAGTTTTAATAGTTGTGTTTATTTTAAGAAGTGTAATGATGGGTAATTTATTTACTTACTATTGTATGTTGATGATATGTTGATAGTAGCCAAAGATAGAAAAGAGATTAGAAAGGTTAAAATCCAATTGAGTAGAGAGTTTAAGATAAAAGACTTGGAAGCAGCAAAGAAGACACTTGGGATGGAAATTTTAAGAGATAGAAAAGTAGGTACATTGCATCTAAGTCAAAAGGGGTACATTGAGAAAATTCTTTATAGGTTTAATATCAATAATGCTAAACCTATTAGAACACCTTTAGCAGCTCTTTTCTAACTTTCAGATTAACTATATGTCAATGATTCCATTTTCTAGTGCTGTAAAATCTCTTATGTATGTTATGGTATGTACACATCTAGATTTGTCATATGTTGTGAGTGTAGCCAGTAAATATATGGAAAATCTTGGAAAGGAACATGAAAAGCAATTTAGTGGATTTTCAAATACTTAAGA
Organism: Combretum micranthum; assembly: GCA_024138025.1. Lineage (NCBI taxonomy): Eukaryota > Viridiplantae > Streptophyta > Magnoliopsida > Myrtales > Combretaceae > Combretum > Combretum micranthum. Next base: position 3,329,181 of record JAMXBD010000005.1, read on the forward strand.
GGTACTGCTAATGTTTGTCTATAATTTAGTAAAGCAAGTGACATAATTATTGGATTTCTTGATTCTAATTTTGCTGGAGACTAGGATAAAAAAAATCTCTCACATGGTATATCTTTACCATTGGTGGTTATGCTATCAATTGGAAAGCCACTTTGTAGGCTTCAATTTCTCTATCCACTACTAAAGCTGGATATATGGCTATTATAAAGGCTTTTAAAGAAGCTATTTGGTTGCAAGGATTATTTGATGAACTTAGTGATGACTTGAAGACTAGTACAATCTATTGTGATAGTTAGAGTGCAATCTATCTCACTAAAGATAAGATGTTTCATGAGAGGACAAAGCATATTGATGTCAATATCACTTTGTTCATGATGTTATTGCTCATGGTGATATTTTTATGAGTAAAGTTAGTACTCAAGATAATCTTGCTGATATGGTGACTAAATCACTTCATATGGCCAAGTTTGAGCATTTCTGGACTTGGTTGGTGTTAGTTGTTGGTTAATCCCCTTAAAGGGTATGGAAGAGGAGGAGGTGTTTTGTTTTTATGTTGAAGATTGATAGTTCGTGTTATTTGCTTCTAAATTCATGTCAAGATGGAGATTGTTAGATGTGTGAACCGAATCCAGCGTAAGCCTCTAGTTTTGGAGTCACAGCCACCAGCTTTGAATTGTACACCGCCAGCCTTGAGCCAATCTTGAATTCCTTGAATTAATTTTCGAGACGTGTACGTTACTGGCCTTCAACTGTAAGCCGCCGGCTTTGAAATAATGGCTAGTAGATAGGCCACCAGCCTTTGTAGTAGCTTACACACATACATATATATGTGTGTGTGTGTTGCTTTGTTAGGATTAAGAAAAGTGAGGAGAGATCATCACATCATTTTTGTATACACATTCTCTTGTACTCTTTCTTCAACATATAGTTAATTCCTCTCCTTTGTTCATCGTTTTTCCCATCAAGAGTTTTCCATGTGAATCTATGTGTGTGCTTTACTTTACTTTGCCATTATTTGACATATCTGTTTATAACACTTAGAATGGAAGTCTTGTAAGAAGTAACTATGATTTTTGTTTCTTAAGAAAAATATGCTCTCGATAGGCCAAAAGGTTCAAAATAGATAAATGTAGAGCTATTGACACACCATTGGTGCCAAATGAAAAGCTTTCAAAGGATGAGATTAGTAAAATGCTAGATACTATAATCTATAAATGTTTGATTGGTAGTTTGTTGTATCTAGCAACTACTAGGTTTGATTTAATTTGTGCAACAAGTTTATTATCAAGATTTATGCTTTCTCTAGGTTAAGTTCAACTAAAGTTGCAAAAAGTGTGCTTAGATATGCAAAGGAGACTATTGAATATAGGATATGGTTTTCATCTATAGATGATTGAAATATGCAAGGCTATTTAGATTGTGATTAGGTTGGTAGTGTTAACGACATGAAAAGCGCAACTTTTGCTAAGATAGAGTATATTGTAGCAGTTGAAGTAGCAAACCAAGCAATTTAGCTTAAAAAAATTTTAGTGATTTGCAAATGAAACCAATTGAAGCTATAATGATCCAAGTGGAAAACAAGTTTGCAATTTGCATGGCAAAAATCATGTGTTTCATGGCTAATTTAAGTATATCAATGTCAAATTTTGATGCATAAAGCATTCTGAAAAAGAAGGTGAAGTGCAATTGATTTAGTGCAAATATGAAGACCAACTTGCTGATATAATGACCAAAGCTTTGCCAGAAGAGGGATTTGAAATTCTAAGGATAGCACCAGGAGTCTTCAAGAAAAATCTTAAGGAGGAATGCTAAAGTTTAAGATTTTTGTAAAATACTCTTGAGTGATGTATTAGTTGAAAATATGCTTTGTATTTGTTGTATCTCATACCTTTTACTTTTAATTTACCAATTGTTGATGGGATTGGAGAAAGTGATGGAATTAATTGATATCTAAGATGTGACTTTTTCCTCTTGTAACAAGATGCCTTATAACCTTTTGTATATATATTGTGCTGGATGAAATACACCATTCAATTGATATTATGAGCTTAAAAACAGAGCATAAACCCCTCTTTTTTTCTTTATATCTAATAAAAGAAGCGCCTCTTTAAATTAGGTTTTAAATCTATCATCTTCTCTTGTTTCTATCTTTTTATGTGATTTTGATAATTTTTATAATGCTTGATGTAACTATTGCTATGATGAACTTTGTGTATCTTTTCATTCTCTTATTCTAAAAATGATTTTTATTTTTCAAACAAAGAAGTTTATGAAATTTAAGATCAATATTAGAAAAATAATCCCCTTATGTACTTTTAATAACAGAACAGCTAGAAAACTTATAAGTTGTTTTTAATTGAGACGTCAATTTTGATTCCTTATAAACATGTAGCAATAATAATAAGACAATACATAAAATCCCCTTAAAATTATGTGATCAAATAACATAATTGGGTTTAATTTGCACATCATTATATGGTTTGGTATAGGTCCATAGTGTTTGTTTAAACCTAATAGATGGATTTCATCATTACTATCACAAATAAGTGTCTTTGTCTTTAGAGTGGTCACGTAGTCCTCAATCAACTAAAAGAGTGGTGAGAGAGGTAAAGACATGGTTTTCATTTACAATGGGAAAGAATCTCAAAATGTAATATTTTTAGTGTGGAGAATTTTTTCAAGGACCTTGATTGCACATACTTTGTAAGGAGAATTCCTTAAATTATTGATGCATGCATTAAAAAACTCCTTAGAATATTTTATCTGATAAGATCTTTAAAAGGATTTTAAAGTATTACATTAGTACTTAAATTGACTACGTCTTTTCATAGAAGACCATATTCCTAAGGTCTTTCATACAAGATCAATTACATCTTTTTTAATTCTATGAATCCATATACTTTTATATAATGTTCTAAAAAGTAAAAAAAAAAAAAATAAAAAAAATAGTGAAGGACATAAATTTTGAGTTCCTCGGTGAAAAAACCTAAAAAGTTGAAAAATACATCCTAGTTAAACAAAAATTAATAATAATAATAATAATAATAATAATAATAATAATAATAATAATAAAAGATAATGCATGAATCCGGATCGGGGATTTTAAGATGAAGATGCTATTAAACAGCTCACCAACAGACAAAATTAATGAAAAAATAAACACAAGACAAAAAGCTAAGCGGTGTTCAGACCACGTGCTCCTTCATTTCCAAAGATTAGTTAAGTATCCGAGTGAAAAAATGCAATAAACAAAATTATTCTGGCTCTCTCAATTTTAAAATAAAAAGACCCAATAAACTAAACGAGTACTTCCAAGGAAAATGTTAGCGACATTGACCTTCTGCACATGTTAACTGGTAAGATAAACAATCTTTGTGTTTTTTAATGTTTACGTGACATGATTCGACAAATCAGGAACGTCCGTTTTCTTTCATAATTCGTCATTGCTTACCTCATTCTTGATAGACCATATCTTCGGTAAGATATGCAGTGATTTATTATTAGTGAGCTATCGTGTTTCTGTCTTTATAAATTTTAGTCAGTAAACATCCATATGATGGATCGAAATCCATGAAGAATTTGTTTTAGGGATATCAGACAAATTAAACACAAATAAATGCCACCACCCCTTTCTTGTGGTCGTATTCCCCGGCCAAGGCCACATAAACCCGGCACTCCAACTGGCAAGACATATCCTCCGACATGGTGCTCATGTCACCTTCTCTACAAGTGTATCCGCTTACCGTCGCATGAACAAATCTAGTATTCCACAAGAATTGGCATTTGCCAATTTTTCAGATGGCAATGATGATGGAGAAAACATCAAACTCGACGGTAACTTCCAGCTCTATATGGCCGAGCTCGAACGCCGTGGATCAGAAACTCTGAAGGAACAGATCATGGCAAGCATCAACGAAGGTCGATCCTTTTCTTGCGTAATACACCACCGTCATCCCCTGGGTGGCAGACGTCGCTCGGTCGCTTCAAATTCCGTCGGTGCTTCTCTGGGCGCAACCTGCCGCTGTGTTGGATATTTACTACTACAACTTCAGTGGTTATGGTGACGTCATAAGGAAGACGCATGATGATCCTTTATCCCCAGTAAAATTGCCAGGCATTCCGCCGCTCCTCTTCCATAATCTACCATTATTTATACAGCCTGGGAACAAGTTTGCCTACGCTGACCCGTTGTTGGAGAAACACGTTGCTAATATCAAGGAGGTACCAAAAGTACTTGTCAACACGTTTGATGACTTGGAGCCAGAGGCTTTGAATGCCATTGATAAGCTTGATATGGTCGCAGTTGGACCTTTGATTCCATCTGCTCTATTTGATGGCCATGATCCGTATCCGTCTCATACTACATATGGAGGGGATCTTTTTGAAGACTCCAGAGAATACATTGACTGGCTAAATGCCAAGTCAAAAGAGTCTGTGATCTATGTAGCCTTTGGAACCGTCAACATGTTGCCCAAGCAGCAGATGGAGGAAATTGCACGTGGGTTACTCAATACAGGCAGGCCGTTCTTATGGGTCATTCGAGATCAAGTAATGGAAGACAATGAAGCCAAGGGTCAGATGAGCTGCAAAGAGGAACTAGACAAGCAAGGGATGATAGTGCCATGGTGTTCCCAGGTTGATGTCTTGTCGCACCCTTCGATAGGATGTTTCCTAACGCATTGTGGGTGGAACTCGACTCTAGAGAGTTTGGTCTGTGGAGTTCCAGTCGTGACGATTCCGCAGTGGGCTGATCAACCAACAAATGCGAAGCTTGTTGAAGATTTGTGGAAGACGGGGTCCAACTTGCGAAGAATGATGAAGGCATAGTAGAAAGCAATGAGATTAAAAGGTGCTTGGAACTGGTAATGGGGGATGGTGCAGAAGGTGAAGACATGAGGAAGAGTGCAAAAATTGGAAGGAATTAGCAAGAGAGGCAGGAAGGACAGGTGGTTATTTGGACAAAAATCTCAAGGCTTTCATTGATGATTTCATGGACTCCCATTAAGTGACCAGCTAATACTTTTATTGCATTGCATTGCTTCATCAAATCAATCTGTTGACCTGTGTATTGTCACTTAAAAATATGTTGTATGGTATTGTCATCAGTCTAATCCGTCATTTGTGACATTAAATAACATATACAACAATCAAAATGTTTTCACCTAGTTTACTTTTTAGTCCTTTTTTTTCCTCCCTAAAGTTAAACTTTATATTCTTCAGTCAAAACATAGTGTTCTCCATCTAAGAATCAAAAAAGATATTCTCTATCTATTAATGTGTGATTAAAAAAAAAAAAGGAAAAGGAAAAAGAAAAAGGGTAATGAAGAAAAGGAAAAATTGGCTCGTAATTGTTGGTGGCCAAGAATTTCGCTTGGCTGTAAACTTCACCCTGGGGCTGGAAATTGTAGTCGTTTATAACAGACTTTGGGAACAGTCATGGGCAAGAAATTTTATGTCTATAAATTCGCACTTCCGCCAGGTGTGTTTCGGCCTGAGTGTGGGTGCGTGTGAAATATAAAACTCAAAAGAAAAAGATTGAGCGCGTGGGAGTCTTAAGAAAAGTTTTCTGGCTTATTCTTTAGTGTTTTTGTTTTTTTCCCAAAGGTTTTGGGTGTGAGAAAAATGTTGTGTTTGTATTGTCTGATTGTACTAATTTTTCATATAGTGAATATATATATATATATATATTATCGTCTCTTGGCAACACTCATGATTTTTCTCCACTTTCAAAAATTTCCACATAAATTTTTGTCCTACCGATTACTCTATTGCTATTTAATTAATAGATCTTTTAAAAGTTTACTTGAGAGGTGTAGAAATTTTTATAATTAATTAAGTGAGGCTGTTAAAATTTCCCAACAAGTGGCATAAAAGCTTATAAGTTACCTTGGTGTGGTAAAGTTTTAGTGGGTATTGTGTGGTAAATTGAAAGTACAAAGAAAAATGTCAACAGCCAAGTTTGATATTGAAAAATTTGATAGACAGATTAATTTAGCTTATGAAAGTGTAGGTCAAGGATGTATTGATTCAACTAAGATTGTATAAAGCTTTGAAAGGGAGACTGATCTCTTTGACCAATAAGAAGGATTTGGATGTAGATGGTGATAATAATGGAAGCTAGGGAAGCCCAAAATCAGCGAGAAAGATTGGGAAGAGTTAGACATGAAAACAACCAGTCTAATTCGCCTATGTTTAGAAAAAAAAAACGTTCATGCTAATGTAGTTAGATTTTACAACAAGGGAGATTTAGGATAGGCTTGCAGAAATTGTACCAATAAAGAGTGCTTCAAATAAATAATATTTGAAAGAGCAATTTTATAAATTAAAAATGGAAAAAGGTAAAAAAATTTCATATCATTTGCATGTCCTTAATGGAATAATCTCTGAATTGGAAACTATTAGAGTTAAAATAGATGAGGAGGACAAAGACTTGTGACTCATCTTGTCTCTTCCACTTTCCCACAAACATATGCAACCCATCTTAATGTATGGAAAAGAAATTATAATTTTCTCAAATGTAGCAAGCAAATTAATTTTTGAAGAAAAAAGACTAAAAGATGGATATATAAGATTTGATGAAAATTAAGTATTAGTAGTTAGTGGATTTGGGAAGAAGAAAAACTCCATGAAGAAAATTATCTTATCCAAGGGATGCAAACAAAACCATTCATGTTAAGAAGGAACATAGAAATGTTGTAGTTGGTTTGACTTATAGCTCCAAAGGAAAAAATGATGCTAGTAATGTTGTCTCTTTGGAAGAGGGAATGATGAATTTAATTAAAGAATATATATTCTCATGGCACGATAGCTATCATCTAAGATCCCATATAAAATGACATATGATTGGTAGCATGTTCACAGATTTGCACACCAAGCATTGGCTGTGATTATGCAAGGTGTGTGGTGGAATGAATGGATGTTAATGGCTAATGAACTTATGGGGAAAAATCAGTATTAAAATTGCACTATAATTTATTAGTGTTTGTCAACATGAGCCAAAGAAAAATTCTTGAAGTTAGTAACTTTATTCCAAGTGGATATACTCTTTGTGGTGGAGTATTGATTCTATCCTTGATTTTAAGAATAATTTGATTATTCTACATTAATTTGTATTCTTTTTAGTTTTCTTGATTTTAGAGCTAATTCAAGCTCCTTCTTGCATATAAGAGTATGATTCCAAGGTAATGAAATGCAAGAGTTGAAAGCTCTCTTTATATTTTAGCACCAACACTTAGATATGATGAATATGTGAAACATTTCCAACTCTTCCAAGGCTCTCATCAATATCTGTTGTTGCTTCTTTAGAATGTATGTTCTAGCGACAAGTTTCATTAAGATAAACATTGATGTTGTTATAATTTTATGAGTGATCGTATTTTATATTATTAGACAGATTATTGAATTAAGAAATGAAGCCAATTAAATAAAAGTGATCATTTGATTATTGATGGATTGAGCTTTCGAATTCATTTTTATGGACTTTTGAGCAAGGACTTTAATATGTAACCATCTACACATTTTTATTTTACTTATTATGATGAAATGTAATGAAATATAATAACAAGACTTATAAACAGGGTTTAAGGTTTCTAGCCATTTTTCACATTCTACTTTTCTCTCCCTCACAGTAAGCAAAAATGTTCAAGAGCAGTGTTGTAGGAGGAAATTGTTGATAGAAGTCCAAAAATCCTACAAATAAAAACACAGTTAGTGGTGCCTCTTGGGTGGTCCAACGTGGCCACTTCAATACTTATGTCGGTAGTGGGTCAAGAGAGAGAAACAAGTGTGTAAATTAAGAATATAAATAAGATCAGATACCAATTAACTCCTATTTCCTTGAGGCTTCAAGTTTTGTTTATAGGCAATGATCATGCCAAAATGAGGGCCCTTAGAATATTCATAGTTCACTAGCGTATTCTCAAGGAGGGAAATAAGTTCAATTATAAATATTCTTGTTGGCAGCTAATTGGACCTAAGGTGATAATAGTGATCATCCAATGAAATGGCTAGAAGGTGGAGAGCAACTTTTTTGGAGTACCTTCGTAGCGATATGATGAGCTGCAGAGATTTAGAGTACCTCTAAGGAGATATATGAGAGATGAATGAGATATATTAAATGTGCAACTCATTAGAGAAAGAGTTTGGAGAATGAGGACCTTTGTTTGGGTCCTTATGTGTACTAAGGGAAGGAAATTGGCTTTTAGATTGGTGAGTAACTAAGGCCCATGATCTAAAATTGGCATGAATTGTTATTTTAAGTTTTTAGTTAATCTTACTATGAAGCATTTGATGTTGAAACAACAAGAGTAGCTATTGGTGTTTAATTGCAGTAACTCATTGTGTGGAGGTGGCCGGTGATTTTCACCATTATCATTGAATTGGACAACTTAGCCATTCATAATGCTATTATTGGTAAAAAGGAGTGGCTCCAAAAAAATTAATATATTCACATGCAATATTGTGCCTCTTTTCCACTTTTCTCTACCATCACAATCAAATAGAGCCACCGGTTAGACAACCCCTCAACATTGTAAAGAATATGTGCCCTTCGTATTGGTTGTAGAATCCTCGATTTTCCTTCTATCTTTTTAAGTGATTAACAATCTTTGTAATGCTCCATTATGATGGATTTGTGTATGTTCTTAAGTCTCATTTTATCTGAGAAAGTTTCCATTCGGTATTATATACTACATGTAATATATACGTTGAGTATAATTATCATTGATTTTTTAATATATAATTGTATATGTGGTAGTTACTTTAGAAACTATTCTATTTTATCCATGTGTAAAATATAATTAGTAGTTATCTATTGAATTTTTTTTTCATTTTATTATATATATTTTGTGAAAAGAACAAAAAAAAAAATGATGAAACTGCTGGTGTGGATCTTTTGATACTCTCATTTTATAAAGGTTTGTGGGGTGGGATTGTTGGGGTGGGAAGGGGGGGAAGATTGTGAAGCTGCTGGTGTAGCGTCAGCTTATCAAATTAGGAATTAAAATTGTTACAGTATATCCAATAATGTTTAAGATCGACATCGAAAAACAAAAGACCGTCATAATTCCTATCATGTATTATCAACAGCAGGACTGTTTGAAAACTTTTATAATTAAGTTGTCGTTAATAGAGAATATCAATTTTGTATTCATTATTAAACATGCGGCAATAATAATGCAATACATAAAATCTCATTAGAGTTGTGTGATTGGTTGAGATAAGATAAGTGGGGTTTTGTACATCACGATAAGATACCAACAGGGTTACAAATTTGAATGCACGTCTCGAATTTTAGAATGATAGGTTTCATCACTAGAAAAGATAGGTTGTGCGTCTACTCTACTCCTGTTTTTAATGTTGGTCAACCTACTTCGAGCAGAGGGATTTGAAGCTATACTTTCAATTTACATTAACGATTAATAATAAAAATTTGAATTTTAAAGTTTTCCTTTTCTATAATCGAAAAAGTTTAATTATCAAATTATTTGCTTCCAAGGCTCCGAAATATCATTACTCTTTCTTAGTCTACCGGTCAAACTTCTTTCTTGAAAATGTTTTCTTTTTCTTGATTTTAGTTTTCTTACCTAAGGTATTGCCCTTTATACTTTGTTTGGCATGATAAAATGAATTAGAAAGAAAAAAATTATGAATGAAAAAAACTAAAGAAAAAGAATTAGAGGAAATTTTCAATCTTTTCGAGTTTTTGGATAACGAAAGGAAAAAAATGGATGAAATCTTTATTATTATTAAAGAAAAATGAATGATAAATTATTTATACACCACTAAAAAATAATAAAAAATTTAAGAAGGGTAAAACAATGGTATAAAATTTTTTTCTCCATTTTCCTCCTTATTCTCTCAATTTATAAAGGAAATAAATGGTATGGTTAAGGAATATATTACACCCATTTTCCTTCCTTTAATTTTTCTTTTTTCAAAATAAATAAGGGGATGAAATCTAATCCTCTAATTTTTTTTTCCTTCTTATTGAGGATGTTCACGGTTCGGTTTGATTTGGTTCAGGAGTCGAACCGAACCGAATTGCATTTAATAGAGTTTGGTTCAAACCCTTAATGAACCAAATTGCTTTTTAACAGTTTGGGGTTTTGAACCAAATTGCTTCAAATGTGATTTGGTTCGGTTGAAACCGCTTTTAAAAGTATTTAGTTTAATAAATAATATTAATAGTTATTTAAGTTCCAAAGAAAAAAAAAGATGTTTAAATTGAGGAATATTGTGCAAGAATTAAATTTCGTCTATTTAATAATTTTAGATATAAAATTATTGCTTCCTAACAATATTTTTCAAAAAAATTTAAATTAATATATATTTTTAATAAATATATTACACTAACTAAAGAAAATCATTCTTTTATATTAATTCCATATTTATTTATAATATTATTTCCCTATAACATATTTAGGTTTTCATTGTACCAATTAAATAATTGTTCATGTTCTAAACACAATTTTATCGTTTTGTTTTAATTTAATGAATGTCTATTAGTTTTAGGAAGAATTTAAAATTAATAAAATAGAAAAACATATTGGAAAAGTTTTGAGACGAGTAAAATATTGCATGTTTAATATTATTAGATATATAATACATTTAATGGTGTATGTGCAACATTTATATTTATAAATAACATTAACATGGTTAAAAATATAATTTACATTTCATAAATTGGAATGTGTCGAGCTTGGATTTTTCATTCATAGTTTTATCTTTTTTTAATCCGATCCATATTATACCAAACCTCTTTAATACAAACCCTTGACTAAGAACTAAAAGAAAATTAGTTTTTTTTTTTTTAAATTTAGGAGTTGCCACACAATTGAAATTGAGAAAAAAGTGTAGGTTAGAATTAATGAATTGGTTGATCCTAACTTAGCTACTACTCTGTGAAAAAGAATTGATTTAAAAACCAATTTAATAAACCAGAGAGTTTTTTATGTGGAGGGTTATCCTATTAAAACCATATGGTTACTACCTTAATTCTTAATTTAAAGTTTATTTTCTTTTATGCTCAAAATTTTACTAATTAAAAAAAATATATATATGATATTTACAATTTAACGTCAAAGCTTATAATATTTATAATTAATTAATTCAAAATAAATAAAAAAACAACAAAAAGTTTTTTCCTTTATTATATCACCTCGGAAGTACCTACTTAACCACAAATCGGATCAGGCAATACATAGTTCTTTTTTGAAAACTTTACTTTATTGGTTATCTTTTAGATTTTGAACTATTTTCAATTTAAATTTATTAAATTTTCTATTTTCATAAAATGAATTTTTTTATTATGTGTGACCCTACAAACTACAAGTTGATTTTTTTTTCTTTTTTAGAATTAAGATTTTCTGTGTTAAAAGGTTTTTTAATATATTTCTATAGTTATATATATGGAAAACTAATCTTATATTCCCATTTAAAAAAAAAGGAAAGAAAAAGAGTTTTCCTTTTAATTTATTTATACAATTCTTTAAATTATTATTATTATTATTATTTTATTTTAGATTACTGAAATAGAAATAGATAAAAAAAATCGGAACAAATTGACTTGGATCAATACGGGTTGGATCTTGAATTTAGGCATGGATTTCGTGTCAGATCTCGGGTCGAATTCGGTTTAAACGGAAGTAGGTAGCTGGTGGGGTTCGAAATTGCCCCTGGTAGTTCTGGATGACCATGATCACATCGAAACAATCAAGTGGAGGATGGTGACTGATCTTATGTTGGTGGAGTCGCTCAATTGTGACCAGAAGTGGGTGATGCGACCGAAGCAAGATAGAGATGGCAGTGGTTATTGCTTCTTATTGATTAAAGGCCTTTGGATGAAGGGGAAAGATACTAGCTAAACCTTTCACTACCATTGGATCCAACTGTAGCCTTGGTTTGCTTCGGTTTAGCCTCTATGAAGAGTAATCAGAGAAATTTTTTAAATCGAACCCTAGATGCTTGAAGCTTGATTTGAAGCTTAATGGTGTTTTTTGGATGAAATTGATTGTTTTTTGATCTATTGATGTTCTGAACAGAGAACTCAACCCCTATATATACTATTTAGGGGTCGAATTAGGTAGGATATAGCCAATAACCTTGACGATAAGACGTGCACGAAATCGAGCTTCTCAAGCTTTTTTCGTAATTCTTGAGCTTAATGAACATTGTGAAGGAGGACAACGAGTTCAAATATGTGTTTCTAGAAACCAAGTGGTAGCTCGAATCAAAATTTGAATTTGCTTTGCCCGTGAAAAGTAGATTTTTTTTTTTTTTTGCAAACTTTGGATAAAAAAATCAAGTGTCAAATCATGAGTTTTGAGACTAGTTTTTTATCCAACTTCGTAGTACCTCATGTCTTCTTCAAATCCCCTCCATTGATTTGATAAAATCGAAGCAAAAATGGGTCAAAAATGAGCTTGAAGTAATCATGTCGCACGAGAAAAAATGGACATAAGTGTAGGGAAGATGATGTGCGCGTGGATAGTCATGAGCGGGCGTGTTTACCTCACACGCTTGCCTTAAAAAAAAATTCGTCTCCATGCAGATACAAACCGTGGCCACATCTATGTGTGTGTATGTTTTACCATCAAGCTGTTAACCTATGCCTCAGTTTTAATTTATATAAAAATTGTATTTAAGGCTTAAAAAATGGGCCCAATTAAAATACGATAATTCACATGGGCTATTGAATCAGGTCTTGGAAAAATTTTATAATTAAAATTAGTACTATATTAAGCCCAAAAACTTTTTTTTATTTGTTATTATATATACATTTTTTTCTTTCTTAATTTAGTTTATTTATTCATATATATATTTTTTCTTTTCTTTACATTATTATTTCTATTTATTATCATAATAATTTTTTCTCTTCTCCTTTTATTGTAATTTGTGGGCTTAATATAATATTAAATTTTATTATAAATCGAAGCCTAAAATAGAAAAAAACAGGATATTTATAGTTGTCCCTCTTTGTGGCGATGTTTGATAAAACTCTACCATAAAGATAAAAAGACAGAGACCCTATTTTTGAAAGAGGAAGGCGAAAAAAGAGTTCCTGCATTTGATCTACTAGGACTATGACTAGATGATGAACTTCCCTGACTATACTCGTTTAGTGACTTGGGACAAACAATCTAAATGCGCTCCTTGAGCTGGCATAACTTGGATAGACACTCTGTAACACCCTAAAATAAGGATATTACAACCCACCACGTGTCTTCTCTTTCTAAGAACACACCACGGCTATGAAATACTAATCCACATATTATATCAAAAATACAACTCCAATATTCACATATAAAGGGTTCCTATTAAACAATTCATCGTATAAATAATACTCTTTAATTAACTTATTGGCATAAATCAAAGCCAACTTCATCCTGACTTATAACTTAACTGAAAAGTCCTATAAAGAGATCTTAAACTCATAAAGTAAATAAAATCTTTCAAACTAATAATATTTTCAAATTAAACTTCATAGATGATTAAATTGTCTTCATATCTCTAGGTATCCAAAATCAATCTCTATTAATCCTTAGCAGGAAAGTCAAGTTTACTATCGCCATCCCATGACCTACAAAATTGTCATATCCAATATGATCATAAATCATCTTATCTTCTCTTGTTCCTAAAAAATGAATGGCATGAGCAGAAACGCCCAGTACGTCAATCCACAAAACAAATGCATATGTGCACGCAACATATATATCAAATGTAACTTATTCTAATGCAACCAATCAGATTATTATCTTTATTAAGCCAGTCAAACAACACAGTCTAGAACTATGAATCCTTAGTTCCAAACTTGGAGTAACTCAGACCCCTGACAATTAACCAACTTTTGAAAATAGGTAATTATATACATATATAGGTGTCGGAGAATCATCCACACACCATAACCTTGCCAAAACCTAATCTACCGGAATCATTTTTATGCACGAGTCCATTCGGGACAACCTCACACATAGATCATTAGGGTGCCTTATTAGTATCACACTCTGCGTGGTCTTTACTAACCAAAGCTAAACACAAGAAGCAAACATAATTTCTCATTGTTGTATAAAATTAAGTCAATTTAGAATTCTGATCCTACATCACATACAACAAATAAATCTAAAGCTACAAGCACATACAACAAACAAGGAATTATCGACCTGATTTCGCTTTAGGAACATAACCCTAATTCACCAAAACACCTTTCTTTTATAAATTGTAAAGCCACAAAATCCTCAAACACCAAAATTTAGGATTTTCTTCCAAATCTCCAAGAACTTTGATTCCTAACAACCAATACAAAAAATTTAACAAAAGATTATATTTTTAGATCATCTAAAGGGTTGAAAGAATCAATCTCACCCATTTTCCTTGTTTATGGAATCACAAAATTTCCAAAAGATCAAAATTTTCCTCCACAGTTCCTCCTAACCCTAGAATCCATTCAATACAAATTAAAACAAAACCAATAAAAATCATTCCTTTTTAATCATAAAGGTTCAAAACATATAAACTTACCTAAAATTGACTCTCTATTCTCCTTGATCATCAAAAATCATATTCCAACTCAATTAGGGTTCCTCTTCCAAAAGTTTCTTTAAAACCATAAATAATACTCTAAGAAATAATATATATGTAAAATCTTATAAAAGAAAATAGGGATTTGATTACTTGATATGGACTATAGAATCCTTTTTAACACCAAATCCAGATCTCCAAGATAATCAGGGTTTTCTCTAATCTCCCTTCGAAAACAATAAACAAATTCTAAGGATACTATAGATTTGTAGATCTTAAAGGAAGAATGGTTATCAAATTACTTAGATAAGCACTCCTTAAGCTAGCCTATGGTTTGATACAAACGTACTTCTTGAGCTAGCCTTTAGCTTAGATGTGGTGCAAGCACGTTCCTTAAGATGGTACTCAACTCGAATAAGCACTCCTTAAGCTAGCTTATGGTCTGATACAAATACGCTCCTTGAGTTGGCATTTTGCTTCGATGTGGTGCGAGTGTGCTCCTTGAGCTAGTGCTTGACTTGGATAAATGCTTCTCGAGTTTGCCTATGGTTTGATACAAACGTGCTCCTAGCCTATGATATATAAATATATATATTTTTCCTATTAATTTTGAAAAACGTCCTACCTGCTAGAGCTTTCTCCACACATAGCTCTCCTACCCTACATGGTATGATGAAGCTTCCGGGATCCTTCAGTTTAGGAGGCAGCTTGTTCTGAATGATTGAGGAGCAATTTGCTCCTATCTCCACAGTTAACACATCTTCTAACTTCCTCTTGTTTGAAAGGAGTTCCTTGAGGAACTTAGCATATTTTGGCATTTGAGAGAGGGCTTCCACAAATGGAATGTTGATGTGGAGTTGCTTGAATAGATCTAAGAATTTCCCAAACTGCTCCTTGTCCTTGCTTTGGTTCAACCGGGTAGGATATGGTATCCTTGGTGTGTGCCCCTTTACAAGTGAGGGTTGTTTCTCCATTGGTGAGGAGACCTCCTTCTCAGCACTTTGACCTTCCTCACATGCCTTCTCAAGCACTACTGTAGGTGTCTCTCCACTTCTACTTGGCAACTCTTTGCCGCTTCGTAAGCTAATAGCCTTAGCTTGCTCCTTAGGATTGTTCTCAGTATTGCTCGGGAGAGAGCCTACTTGCCTTTCTGAAAACATCTTGGCTAGCTGGCCAATTTGTTTTTCCAAGTTGTGAATTGAGGCTTCTTGGTTCCTGTGCCTTGCATCTGAGCTTTGTATGAATTGGCTAAGTACTTCCTCCAAGTTGGATTTCTTCTCGGGCTGGGGTTGTGGATTTGATGATGATGACGGCAACTGCTGGTATGGAAGCATATGTGGCCTTTGAAATCCCGGTGGAAAATTTGGCCTTTGAGCATTTTGGTTGCTCCAGGAGAAATTAGGGTGATTCCTCCATCCTGGGTTATAGGTACTGCTGAACGGATTATTTTGCTGCCTATTTTGATTCCCCAGGTAGTCCACTTGCTCAGGTTGCTCTAGATGAAATCCACCATCAAACATCCCTTCATGGCAAAACTGTGATTGTGGTGATTGTTGTTGGTTCTTGATGCTCATAACTTGAGTACCAAGGGCATCCATCTTAGCGACCAAAGAGGTAAGCATATCTACCTCATACACCCCAGTAGCTCTTTGCTTCCCCGGTTGTTTCCCCATTGATAATTGTTTCTAGCCATTTCCTCAAACAATTTGAGGGATTCTTCTGGGGTCTTTGAATTCAGAGTACCACCGGCAGATGCATCAATAAGCTGACGAGTGATTTGATTCAACCCATTATAAAATGTTTGAACTTGCAACCATGGTGGAATTTGGTGATGAGGATACTTTCTAAGAAGCTCTTTCCATCGTTGTCAAGCATCAAATAGAGTCTCGGAATCATTTTGACCAAAGGATGAGATATCATTCCGGAGCTTAGCAGTTTTGCAAGGTGGAAAGTAGTTGTCCAAAAACTGCTTCACTGTTTCCTCCCATGTGGTAAGTGCTCCTGGTCCCAATGATGTAAGCCAAATTTTTGCTTTCCCTCTCAAAGAGAAAGGGAATAGTCTAGTACGAATGGCATATCATCCACTCCATTCATCTTGCAAGTCTCACATATCTCCAAAAATGTTTGGATGTGAGAGTGGGGATCTTCATCGGGTAGTCCATCAAACTGACAATATTGTTGTAGAAGTTGAAGCATGGTCCCCTTGATCTCAAAATTGTTTGCCCCAATTGGGGGTTTCACAATTGTTGGAGCAGTGCCTTGAAGAGAAGGTCTTGCATAATCCATATTTGTTCTTAGCGCATTAGGGTCCGCCATGTTGATTTCTAGTTGATTTTCTCCTTCTGTTCCTCTTGTTAGATCTGGATTAATGCTGTTCTCGTCTAAGTCTTCCAAACCCAAATGCTCTTCTCTCCTCAAATCCAGTGTTCCCCTCAATATCTGTTTGTCCGGAAGTGTTGGCACTTGTATTCCTTCTGAGTCTTGTGAGTGTCCTCTCGATCTCAGGATCTAATGGAGTTGTAGATGAGGAAGAACTCCTGGTCATACACTGCAAAAGAAACACACAAGATCAGGATTCCACAATTAATTCCTTGAGAAAAAGAGAGAAAAATAAAAATAAAACAGAGAAGGAGAGAAAAGAAAAGAAGAAAGAAAGAAGGAAAAGAAAAAGAAGAACAAAAGAAAAGAAAAGACTAAAGTAATAGCTACTAAGGCTTTCCTAATATTGCTTTGATTCCCCGGCAACGGCGCCAAAAACTTGATGTGTAGAATCTTAAGTTTTAAATTTATAATCTTGTAAATTCTAGATCTACACAAGGCAGTGCACCTATCGTGTAGTGTAGAATTTAACTCGGATATCGTCCTAGGAATCAATGTGCAGCTACTAGTAATTACCCTTTAACTATTATCTAGCCAAGCCAAGAGCGAATTTTATACTAAACTAATCACTACTTCTAATTTGAGATAAACCCAAGAACCCTAACTCAAGATATGCACAATTAAGATAAATAATTCACAACGAAACCCTTGGTTTTGATCAACCCTAACCTCCTTCATCTCTAAAAGTGGATTCACTTGAATGAACTTGATTTTGAACTATCGGGTTACTTAAATAGATTAATTACTCTTTTCAAGTTAATTAAACCCTAACCCTAAATTGCAAAAGTGGGAATTTCTTCCGTCACAAAGGTCAATTTAGAATCGCTTAAAGCTTATGAACCCTAATCGATAGAAGGTTAGAAAAACCCTATTTCTAGGTGGATTACTTAACCTCTTTGCTCATGAGAGATCATACTCATTAATCGAAATCTTCTTTCATATTAACAAGAATCGAGTTTGTAACAACTTTGACCTAAAATTATCACAAACAACATTATATATCATGAAGCAAACTCAAAATCAATTTACATTCAATTGATCAACAAGTCTTTACATGAAGGCTAGGGTTTCTCAAAACCTAGGGTTACACAACTACTCTTCCATAGAAAAGATAACAACACAAATATTAAGCATAATGGAAGAAGAAAAAGGAGAAATCATCAAGATAAAACCCTTGTAGATGTGTAGTTGAGAATCTTCAAGTGGAAGCACGATTTTTCCCCTTCAAGAGCTCTCCAAAGGCGTCCCTAGGGTTCTGGTATCAAATGACCTAAGAATTGAATGAATGAATTTCGCAAAAAGGCATGTATATATATACATTAATGCCTACACGACCCCTACACGACCCGTGTACATCGGGGTAGTGTACTCATTAAAGTAGCTTCTTTTTCCTCTGTTGACCCATGTACACGACCTGATGTACACAACTAGTGTATGAGAGGTCGTGTACCCTTAATTCTTGGCTAAATCTTCAAAATTTCTTCAAAAAGCGCTCCTCCAAAAGTACACTAATGGTATGAATGTCACTAGTGTATGGGCGGCAACTTCGCAAAAGCTCCAATGGTATTCAAAACTTGGCTTCTTTCTTTGATAATCCTTTGAGAAGCTCGATAGTTTGATGATTGTCCCTGAAACCAAAGATTAACTCAATAAAGATCCTTTTCCTCAATATTTAAACAAATAGCATATACAATATGCTCCATATAGTAGCAATAATTTGGGTCTTTGGACACTTATCAGTTTCCATTAAGCAAGAAATGATTCGCTAATCGCCTCAACGCCTTTTGTTCTTTGGTTGAGGTGCTTTTAGGACACTTGCCTGTTTGGAGAACCATTTTTATTTTCTCATACCACGGTTCTCTTTTTGGTACTTCTTTAGTATTTAGGCAAAAAGCTGGCTCTTCTTCAATTTTAACTTTCAAGGGTTGGATCTCCATCCCTTTAGTAATTTAGATCATTGATGCTAGCGTGGCTAATGCGTCACCAAATTGGTTCTAAGTTCTTGGCACATATGTATATGAGATACCCTTGAATCTTTAAGCTATCTCAGTCAAGTATTGGTTATAAAGCATCAGTTTTGCATCCTTGGTTTTGTACTCTCCTCGAGTTTAAAAGATTATTAATGAGAAGTCTCCATACACTTCAAGTTGTCTTATTTTTATGTCCAGTGCCATTTTGAGGCCCATGATGCAAGCCTCATATTCCACTACATTATTGGTGTATGGGAATGTCAATTTTGCGGATCTTCTTCTTCTTTTAATTTAGCAATCATGTCATCTACATATACCTCAACTTCTTTATGCATCGTGTCATGTAATAGCCACCATTATCCATTGATATGTTGCCTCGACATTTTTGAGACCGAAAGGCATGAACTTATAGCAAAAAGTGCCCCAGATTGTGATACAAGTTGTCTTAGTTTTATCTTTTTCTACCATATTGATTTGATTATATCTTAAGAAACCATCAATGAATGAGAAGAGATGATTTCCTACTGTATTATTTACTAAGACATCTTTGTAGGGCAAAGGGAAATTATCTTTAAGAGTGGCTTGATTTAGGTTACAAAAATCCACACATACTATGACCTTTGTGTTTTTCTTAATGACAAGTACTATATCAGCTACACATTCAGGATAGTCAAATACTTTAATGAAACCGACATCCAAGAGTTTCTTCACTTCCTCTTTGATTTTTAATAGTATATCAGGTCTAAAACGTCTTAACTTTTATTTTCTCGGTTTGATATCCTATCAAATGGGTAGGTTATAGACTACTATGGATGTGTCCATTCTAGGCATATTTTTCTAAAACCATGCAAATATGTCTAAATAATTAGCCAACAATGATACCTGCTCTTTTCTTCGCTCACAAGGTAATGTGGTCCCTATATTGAGATTTCTAAGGTTTTCTTTAGTCCCAAAACTTATCACTTCCGTTGGTTCATCAATTTCAATCCTATCGTGTTCATATTTTTGCCAACTTTCTTGTATCCCTATGCGATGACTAATATCACCCTCAATAATTGATTCAATGGGATTGGGAATGCTATTAGTATTTTCATTATCTACTAAAGCGAGATATCTCTTACTTTCATCGTTACCATTGGATATAGATAAAGGGCAAATAAAGAAAAGGAAAAAGTAAGGACATAAGATATGTAGAGGAAAAAATCGTTGTATTTCATTTATTAAGATGAATCGTAAAGTACATATGATTTCTTTATTGAGCAGTTGATAAGGAAAATAAAACATATAAATACTTCGTTGGTTTAACCGTTACTCAGAGGTAACCCCAGAGTTACACAAGGGAATAGAGAACCAATTGTTCAAACTTTGGATCGGTCGAGAGCTGTAGGATGGTCTTGTTGGTTCATCATCTATGGAATTGATTACTATTGTTGAATCCGGCTTCTAAACATAAGTTGATTTTAGGAATGTCTCGTGGATATTAGGAAATTCCATAGGGGTCTTCAACCACTCTTCACCCATTCTCAATCTGGTTTTCCTCTTCATTTCTAGCTCCTCCATCCTAGATAGGACATACCTTAACCCAAATATCCCCATGTATCCCTCTTCCTGGTGTCCTTGGTTCGGTTTCCCTTTATTGTCTTCCATCAGTATATTGATCTCCTCAAAGATCTATAAGCCAAAGTCCTCAGATCCTTCTTCACCTATATAAGGGATGGTGATATCCTTGTAGATAGCATGGTCTTGTTCCGCCAAAACCATGATAATCTACCCCTGGACAATGAATTTGACCATCTGATGTAAGCTTGATGGGATTGCCCTAGTTGAATGAATTAAGGGTCTTTTGAGCAGTGAGTTGAATGACCTTGGTATGTCTAAGACTTGGAATGATATGGTGATCATTTGTGGACAAACTTTAAATCCATGAATTTTAAGTGGCTAACCTTCTTAAAAATAGGCTTCCTTCATGGAGTCATGCTATCAAGCCTGGATTTTTCATTCTTGGTTTTGTTTCTTTTAATCTAATCTGTATGAAACCCAAACCTATTTAATACAAACCCTCGACTAGGAATTAAAAAAAATTAGTTTTTTTTTTTTTCAAAATTTAGGAGTCGCCACCTGATTGAAATCGGGAAAAAATTGGTTGATCCTAACTTAGCTACTAGTCTGCAAAAAAGAATTAATTTTAAAACTAATTCGATAAACTAGAGACTTTTGGATTCAAAGGTTATCCTACTAAAACCATATGGTTATTACCTTAATTCTCAATTTAAAGTTTATTCTCTCTTATGCTCAAAATTTTTCTAATTTAAAAAATGAAGATATTTACAATTTATCGTTAAAGCTCACAATATTTCCAATGAATTAATTCAAAATAAATAATAAATAAACAACATAAAGGTTTTTCCTTTTTTATGTTGCCCCAGAAGTGCTTGCGTACTCACTAATCGGGATCAGACAATACATATTTCTCTTTTAAAAACTTTAATTTGTTAGTTACCTTTTAGATTTTGAACCATTTTCAATTTAAATTTATTAAATTTTCAATTTTCGTAAAAATGATTTTTCCTTTTATGTATGACCCTATGAACTATCAAGTTGATTTTTTTATTTTTAGAATATAAGATTTTTTATGTGTCAATAGGTTTTTATTAATCACATTTCTATTATTATATGTATGAAAAACTAATCGTCCATTCCCATTTTTTTAAAAACAATGAAAGAAAAAGAGTTTTCTTTTTTATTTTTATACAATTTTTTTAAATTTTTTTATTTTTTTATTTTAGATTACTAAAATAGATAAATAAAAAAATCGGAAAAAACTCACCTGGATCATCACGGGCCGGATCTTAGATTTAGACACAAATTTCGGGTCGAATTCGGTTTGAATGGAAGCAGGCGACCGGTGATGTTCAAATTCGCTGATTTGGCTGTTCTGGATCGTCTTGATCATGTCAAAACAATCAAGTGGAAGATGGTGTGTGATCCTATGGTGATGGTGTCACTCGATTGTGACCGGAAGCTGGCGGCATGATTGAAGCAAGACAGCGACAGTAGTGGTTGCTGGTCGTTATCAATCAAAGGCCTTTGGATGAAGGAGAAAGCTACAAGCTAAAGCTTTCACCACCCTTTGATCCAACTGTAGCCTTAGTTTGCTCCAATTTAGCCTCTATGAAGAGTAATCAGAGAAATTTTGAAATCGAACCCATGATGCTCGAAGCTTGATTCGAAGCGTAATAGTATTTTTTAGATGAAATTGATTGTCTTTTTTTTTTATTGATTTATGTTTAAAAAGAGAACTCGACCGCTATTTATTCTGTTTAAGGGCCGAATTAGGTGGGATATAGCTAACAACCGCAGTGATAAGATGCATGCGAAATGAGCTTCTCGAACTTTTTTCATAATTCTTGAGCTTAATGAACATTGGGAGGGAGGACAATGAGTTAAGATATGTGTTTCTAGAAGCTAAGTGATAGTTCGGATTTCAAAGTTTGAATATGCTTCGCGCGCAAAAAGCAGATTTTTTGCAAACTTTGGATCAAAAATCGAGTGCCAAATCATATATTTTATGACTAGTTTTTTATTCAAATCCGTAGTACCCCATGTCTTTTTCAAATCCCCTCTATCAATTTGATGAAAATCAGAGCAAAAATAGGTAAAAACCGAGCTTGAAATAGCCATGTCACGCGAGAAAAAATAGGCATCAATGTGGGAAGATGATAGGCGAGTTCCACACGCGCATCATGTAGGTAGTCACAAAAGGGCATGTGTACTTCATGTGCCTGCCTAAAAAAAATAATAATAATAATTGTCTCCATGCAGATTCGAATAGTGGTCACAACTGTGTGTGTGTTTTACCGTCAGGCCATTGTCTTGTGTCTCGGTTTTAATTTGCATAAAAATTGTATTTAAGCCTTAAAAAATTGGCCCATTAAAATAGAATAATTCACATGGGCTATTTAATCGAGTCCAAAAAAATTTATAATTAAAATTAGTACTATATTGGGTCCAAAAATTTTTTTTATTTGTTATTATAGATTTATTTTCTTTCTTTTCTTTCTTAATTTTATTTTATTTTATTTATTTATATATTTTTCTTTTCTTTACATTATTATTTATGTTTACTGTCATAATAATTTTTTTCTCTTTTCCTTTTATTGTAATTTGTGGGCTTAATACAATACTAATTTTTATTATAAATCAAAGTCTTAAATAGACAAAAATGGGGTAGCTACATAACAGAATCACAATTTCTCCTAATAAATCTATAAATTGAAATCTTACTCAATTCTCTTTCAAAGATGCATCTAAACACAAGAATGGTATTAGAATTCAAAATTATGATTTCATTTCAACTCTATTCAAACATATTACATACATACATGATATTAGAGTGAAATAACACATGTGACCCTAATATATAATGTTTAAGAGTTATAAATAAATAAAATGGCTCCTTTTTTTATTTATTTTAATGTAAAGTGGTTTGGTTTAGGTTCAAATGATTTGGTTTAGTTCAACCTCTCGAACCAAACCATAGACTTTTCATGAACAAAACCACAAACCAAACTGAAAGATAAAAGAACTACATTTTGTGGTTCGGTTTTGCTCGGTTTGGTTCAATGAACAACCCTGCTTCTTATCATTCCCTCGTAATTTTGTGATAATGGGCTTTTTCAACTACTCAATGACCATTTGATTCACCTTATTACTAAATTCTTCCATATCATTATTATTATTTTTTGGATTAAACTTAATACTTCTTCATTTTAATCATATATTTTCCTCTTTGTAAAATAAAACGGATACAGTCTTTTAAAAAGTGAAACCCGACTATCAAAACCTTATTAGATTAATGCTGATTATTATTAAAAATAAATCAAAGGTGTTTGATTTGCATCACAATTAATATTCATTAAAATTACCAGTTTAAGTTTGGAACAAGTTTTTGATCGATCAAAACATAATGGGAAACCCGCTATTTTGTAGCTTTTTGCAGAGAAAATGAGGATGTGCTAGCCTTATTATCGTATACTAGTTGCTATATCCTCTAAGTGTATGGACTTGTCTGGTATTTGTTAACAAGAGCTAAATCATTGTAAAATCCACTAGAATTCGGATAAAATAAGTGCATATTGGAATAAATTTGTATCTGTGCTGTATTTTATATATATCTGTATTCGTATTTGATTTGTCTGTGTATTTTATTTGTATTTAATCTATATCAAGTCTGTTTGATATTTTTATAAGTAAAATTATCTGTTTTTCCTTTATATCGATTTCTTAATAAACAATCTATTTAAAAACATTTATGTGTTATTTATATGCAGACAAAACAACAGACCCTAAATCCAAACTGTCGTGGAGAGTGGAATCCAGTCTGAAACCGAACTATATGGCGAAGAAGATGATTACAAGTCCGATACGTCACGTGTAGAGAATTGAACAAACGCAAAAAAATTGACGGGCAAATGGGCACAAGACGACACAGTGGTGGTCATGGAAACTCGGAATTCAACCATGTGCAATGCCATGGAAATTTGGAATTCATTCCATACTCTCGCGTAATTTCAAAACAAATTAATAAATCAGTTTATCATACGTACGCTGGTATTAATACTAATATTTTAAGTAGGTTATTAGATAAGTTGGGAAATGGGAAATAGAATAGTCCTCCGTAGAATATAAGGGATAAAATAGCTAAAATATTAGTAACAATGCTGGTGAATATGGAATGCAGGTTGCCGTAAATCTTTAACATTTGAAATACAAAACTACCCTTAACAAATACGGCTCATATTCTACAGAGACTCCCGCCCCCATAAATCTCAAAGGGCCTACACGCTTCCAACAAGATTAAATTTGAATAATTTATACTTTAAAAATGAATAAATTAATAATAAAATAATAAGAATCATTTTAGAAGGTAATTATACGTATACGTCTAGACGTCGTCATTGTTCGACTCGGGTCTGGAACCGGATCCAAACCGCCGGTTCCAGTTTCAAAAATGATGCAATCGGAACCGAACCCATGACAGGCGTCCAGTTCTCAGTTCTTAGGAACCACCAGTTCTCACAGTTCAGTTCCGGTTCTAGAGGAACCGGGAACCATGAAAAAAAAAAATCAATTAAATAATTTACTTAATTTAACTAAAAAAATGCAAAATAAATTTTTAATTTAAAATAACATTGAGCCTAATAATAATTGTTCATACAATTAGTTAAAGGAAATCTATAATTATGTATTTACTTATATACAATCACTTGCACTTTTTTAGTTGTTATATTAGCAATGTGACACTATAAAATATTCAAGATATAAATAATTCCCAACAATAATAATGAATCACATTGTTAAGAAAAAGTCTACTTTAGTTAGAAATCTGCATAAATTTAACAATATATGATTTCAAATATATTTATTACTTGTGTTGTTAATAATAACACATTAAATATTATGAATAGAAAATAATTTTTTTATTATTTATGAGAAAGTAGTTTTAAATATTAGTTTTATAATTACAATTTTTTATAATTTTCTTTTCTTTTTTCTTGCTTTTTTTATAATTTTTATGGTGTAAAACCGCAGGTTTCAAAACCACCGAGTCATCGGTTTCTGAGGATGGAACCGTAAGCCTTTAGAACCAACGGGTCTTTTACTGGTTCATACTCGCTATTCCTCGGCCGGTTCTCGATTCAGGAACGCCAGTGACGAGTTAGGTCGATCACTAGTTCGGAACTGTGATGATGTCCATATACGACCATCAATAATATAAAAATGAAAATAAAAATAAGTGCTTGTAAGGTCCTTGTTGATAGTTTCATGAAAAAAAAAAAGTCTTATAGTTCTCCTTTTACATAAATTTATTTTTCAAGTGTATAATAAAATTAAAAAAAAAAACAATAGATATTTTTTTATAATTATAATAGAGAGTGGCAATTCCAAATACGAATTGAGCTACCAAACCTTTAAAAAAAACATAACAAGTTTGAATTACTTACGCTGCTTGTGCCCATCATTAGTCAACTGGAAGGTTTGGTGTTCTTGGCTTGCCATCCCATGCCTAATCCTTGAAAAAGCTTATCTACAAGAAGATAAGCAGGGAGTTGCACCGCGCTTTCTTCCAACCATGATTGAAATGCAACTTATTACTTCTTATATGGTTATTCTTTGCAACATCTTACAATTAGGAATCTTAAATATTGATAAGACTATTTTACTTTATTCTATTCATAGGAATTTAGATTTGATTTGATCTTATTACTCAAATGTTGTTTTTCAGCTCATAAGATAAGAAAAACAAAAAATTAAGTGACTTGAACCAAATTGAAGCAAACAACAACAGCTGTGCAAAATAGAACTTAACCAAGGCTTGCAAAAGACCCATTGAGGGCAAAGCAGTAAGACAAAATGAGGCAAAATGACCAGTTACGCTAAAAAACCAAGCCCTCAATATGACCCTCTATCTGCACTAATTTGCATTGAAATGATTGAGCCTTAGACTTCATGATACAACTTCAATCGTTCCATAATGTCAAGCTATAAATTCAATCGCGATTGAAGCTGTTAAAAAATCATGCTTTGTTGAGAAAAGCAAAACTTAAATTGAGGTCAACATTCGAGCCCTTGACAAACTCGATGGTATCAACGGTTGAATCTAGAAGAGAATTAGATCTTTTTGAGAAGACGGCCACAAATTGGATCAAGCCCTAACATTTATGTAACCTTCGAGCACTCAATCTATCCTGTGAAAAGTTCCTATGAGTTGGCATAAAAGATACACGTGTGCAAATAAGGACGAATTTGGTTATAAAGAATCTATCATATTAGCGAATAAAATCTTCATGATTTTCTATGCTTGTAGCCTATAAATAAACGTGCATAGACGCCCAATAAGGCACTAGTACCATATGTAACATATTTTTTATGTAGAATAAAGAGAGATTCTTTAGCAAAATAACTATTTCTTCTTGCTAAGAAATCTTGAAGTTTTCTAGGTAAACTCATTGTAAATCTAACTTTGTTTTTACAAGATTCTGTGTTTAATTTGTATTTTCATTTTTAATGCAATATTATTTCTTCAAAATTTACGCTTAATGGTTGCATCCATGGAGAAATAATCATTTGATTCTGGCTTTATAAATCTAAGACCTTATTCATGCGATTTCAAAGTATTTTAATGAATATTAATTGGGTATTTGTAATTAGTAGCCAAAACTTATTTTCATGGGTCTAAATGAATGGCGTACATTTTAAATTTATGTCTAACTTCAATTGAATATATTGAGAGATTATTCTTTTGAATAGATCTGGACTATTAATAAAGTTGCTTATAATCACCTTGAGAGACAGATAGTAAAACTTTCTGTCACTTGTTTTTAAAATTCATTAGATTTGTTTTAAAACAAAAGATTCTTAAACTTTATACGGATTTAGGTTGCTGATCGCTTAAGAAAAGATTCGGTGGTCTGACATAGATCTAGAGAAACTGATATTAAAAGAGGCTTTAACTTACCCTAGTGAATTCGACGGTACAAATACCAGTAAACAATTCTCTAAGTTTGTTAAAAAATCACATGATAAGAACTTGGTGAAATAATCTCTAAGGCTTTTCTTGCATTAACAAACTTATCTTACAATTTGCCTTGAAAACATGTACATGCTCAGCCTTAACCCTAGTATAACTTCTTCTTTTATTTAGTTTTGCTAAATTTTCATTGACTAGATAATAGATAATAAGAAAGTAATGTAGATGCCAATGACCCCAAGAAATATGACCTAATATTTTTTATACTACTTCAGTAGGTGTACTTGACTAATATTGGTAGTTGCGACCGAAGTTGAACAGAACTTATTAGCATATTTTTACAAATTTTTGAAAACTTCAACTTTGCGTTCTCCAGTATTTGTTTTTAACCCAACAAACCAACCAAATATGTAGAAAAATCAAACTATAAACTAAGTCAATAATCAGTTAAAAAGATCATTTACAATAACATCCTATCTATAGTCATTTGTAACAACATAACTGATAAAAAAAAAACCATAGTTTCATCACTCGAATTAAGGTATAGATAATTCAATTAGAAATTCATATTCATGTTAGTGTATTTGTTGATCTATTTATTTTTACATATTTTATTTTTTATTTATCAATTTAAATTTTGATTTTATCTCATTTTCTAAGATTACGTGTAGAATAAACTACTCTTAAGTTATTTGAGTTTGGCTTGCTTTAAATTTAGTTTGTTTCACACCCCATCTTAAAATAAACACACATAAATAGAGCTTGAATTTAAATTTAAATTTTGGAATTGATTAAAGTTTGGGCTAAATTCGAGTTCTACAATGTTTAAAACAAATAAAATTCAACCCCTCAAAATTCGAATTGACTCATTCACACTCGACTGCACTTGACTCGACTCAGTAAAAAATTGACGACAAGCGGGTCCATGTCCATACTTTTACGATGGACAGAGATAATACGACTTTTCCTATAATTTATTCGTCAACGTTAAGAAATTTCTAAAATTCCATAAACGGGTCGGGACTAATATGATGTTTAAGCACAATCACTCTAGAATATTGTATCCTAGCTGTGGATTTTTTTTCTTCAAAAAAAAAAGTATTCAAAGTGTGTTTACTTTACATTTTAGGCAAATTGTGTAAATTTCATTCTTATATATCTTTGATGTCTCAAGGGACACTAATATGGCTAAAAATGTAAAAGTAGAGATACCACAAATTAAAAATAAAAGTTCATACGCTAATTTGCATAAATTGTAAAATATAGATACTTTTAATATCATTGTTTCATTTTTTAGCCAAAGTATTTAAGGATTTGTTTGTTTAGCTTTTTGGGGTAAATACAAATTTTTTTTTTCAAACTTTTTTCTAACAAATTGTTTATTAAGATATAGATATAAATAAAAAAATGTTGACAGTTTTTATAAAAGATCAAATATATATAAGATATAAATATAAATCGGATATATATGCACAGTCATTTTGATACAAATATAAATGAAAAAACAGACTAATCAAACGACCCTTAATGATTAAAACCACACATATAATGCCTCTAGGACAATATGCACTCCATAGTGCACTCTCTACAAACTGAGCCTTTTGGTTTTCTAATAATAGAAAAATAAATGTTTGTTTTCCATTTGTTTTCTCTTATTTTAAGAAAAGCAACCTTGGTGCGGATTGATGAGCTTGGTTTATAGAGATGGTAGTCTCCATCCTCTTTAGTTAGATTGCTTTTTTATCGATACGGGGTCTAGACCACCTGACAAATGATATATTTTTAAATTTATCAATAAGAATTATATCAGTTGGAAAGAAAAGAATTATATATACATACATACATACATACATATTATATATACAATGAATTGACTAATGAAATTCCGATACATTGAATGCTAATGATTGAAATTTAAGAGTAGCACTCCAAAATTGGACTCAACGGGACCTATGTGGCTCTTTTACTCTTCATTTATGGAACTCATTGGATTTCTCGTAATTGCAAAACTGTTTACGCGATATTAGCAACATTTCCAAGAGAATTGCTTTACTTGAAAGCAACATAACGAGGTAGTACATTTAGAACTAACAAAAGAAACCAGGAAGAACCAGTGATAAGCTACTTTAGAATACAGAACTAAGCGCAGTTAATAGCTGGTCAATTATGAGCTTCTACAAAGTCTTGTATAAAAGCGTTGAGATTTTTGTCTAAAATTCCACCTTCCTTTCCTGCCTCCCTTGCTAATTCCTTCCATTTTTTGGCATTCTTCCTCACTTCTTCACCTTCTGCACTACCCCCCATTGCCAATTCCAAACACTTTTGAATCTCATTGCTCTCTACTATTCCTTCATTATTCTTGGCGAGTTGAGTCCCTGTCTTCCATAAATCTTGAACAAGCTTAGCATTTGTTGGTTGATCAGCCCACTGAGGAATCGTCACAACTGGAACCCCACAGACCAAACTCTCTAAAGTCGAGTTCCACCCACAATGCGTTACAAAACATCCTATTGAAGGGTGTGACAAGACCTCTACCTGAGAGCACCATGGTACTATCATCCCCTGCCTGTCTAATTCCTCTTTGCAGCTCAGATGGCCCTTGCCTTCTTCATTCTCTTCCATTGCTTGATCGCGAATAACCCATAAGAATGGCCTGCCTGTATTCAGTAACCCACGAGCCATTTCCTCCATCTGTTGCTTGGGCAACATATTGACACTTCCAAAGGCTACATAGACCACAGACCCTTCAGGTTTTGTATTTAGCCAGCCGATGTCATCTCTAGAGCTTTCAAAAATATCTCCCCCATATGAAGTCTGAGATGGATCATGGTCATCCAAAAGGGCAGGTGGAGTCAGTGGTCCAACTGCAACCAAATCAAGCTTATCAATGGCTTTCAAAGCCTCTGGCTCCAAGGCTTTAAATGTGTTTACAAGCACTTTTGGTTCCTCCATGATGTTAATGATGTGTTTTTCCAACAACGGTCGGGCACAGTCAATGCTGTTGCTGGGTTGTATAAAGGAAGGGAGATTATGGAGGAACAGCTGTGGTATGCCAGCCAATGGCAATTCTACTGGGGACAAAGGATCATCATATGTCTTCCTTATGGCATCACCATAATCACCGAAGTTGTAGTAATAGATATCCAACACAGCTGCAGTTTGAACCCAAAGTAGCACCGAGGGAATTCGAAGCGACCGAGCTACCTCTGCCGCCCAGGGGACGCCGGAGGTATATATTACGCAAGAAAACGATCGACCCTCGTTAGCGCTTGCCACGATTAGCTCCCTTACAGTTTCAGATCCACGGCGTTCGAGCTCGGCCATACGGAGGGAGAAGTTACTGTCTAGTTTTATGTTTTCACCATCATCATTGCCATCTGAAAAACTGGCAAAGGCCAACTCTTGTGGAATACTAGATTTGTTCATGCGACGGTAAGCGGTTACACTTGTAGAGAAGGTAACATGAGCACCATGTCGGAGGAGATGTTTTGACAGTTGGAGTGCCGGGTTTATGTTACCTTGTCCCGGATATGCTACCACAAGAAAGCTGGGCGTTGCCATTATTTCTAGTCCAAGGTGAGAGGAAAAATAAAATCTAAGGCAGTGGGAAGAAAGTACAGGGCTTGAGCGACGATAATTCATTGGATTAGTGCTTATCTTCTTCTAGATAAGCTTTTTAAATGATTAGATGAGGGATGAGAGCCAAGCAAAAAATTATGCATACATGTGTTTATTGGCTTTTCTTTGTTTGGTTTTTTGTTGATTTGCCTACGTGACAGGCATTCTTAGAAAAACCGGGATAATTTTGTTTAATCAATTTCTTTCCCCTTTTTTTTTTTTAAATTTAAGTTGATTTGCTATCGTTTGAGATTAAACGAGCACATAGGTTGTATTTCGATTTGTCTCAACTTAAAAGTTTTTTTCAAACTTGAGTTAGTAGTGCTAATGGATATTGATTTGATGTAAACATAATCTCCAATATTTTAAGACAAGCGTTTTGGAATAATGTAGTATCGCTTCATGATTTTATTAAGATAATATTTCTTTCCTTTTTTTAAAAAAAATACCAATCTAAATTTTCTTTCCACCCATAATTAGATAATAAGGATATGATGGTTCATTAATTTCAACAGGACAGATTCATTAGCTATTTAATGGCTTGTGGTCGCACTATTAAAATTGTTAATTAATTACTATATTTTTTTAACAATAAAATAGTTAATTATATATTCTTGTGGACAGGAATATAGAAATTCATTGGCTTTGATAGATTTGAAAATACAATTAAAAAGATATATGAAAAATAACTAGTTTGATCTTCTAAAGGAAGTCTTATTCATTAATTCAAAGAACTTCTATTGTCCTATCAACGGAACCGTATATCAATCATCAAGCTATTAAATAACTAACATATTGTTCCTATAAAAAAATATAATGAGATTATAGAATTTTTCTAATTCAAAATAGGATTTCTATGAAATTTTATCCCAACGACAAAATGTAGCAACGGGTTTGTAAATTACCAACAATTATTTATTACCATTAGTAAGTTGAAATATCAACCTCAAAAAGAATTGTATTCAAGCTTTATCATTACATTTCATTCTTTAGATTATAATAATTGATCTTTATGGAATTTTTTAGTTGTGGAATAAATATCTTTTTTTGGTTGTGTCAAAAAACTATGCCACAAGTAATGTATATTTTTTCTTTTAGCAGATGGATTAGGAGAACAAGTAATGTCATGTTGCAACTTAACAAAAGAACATCATCAACTTTTACATTCCGAAAATCTATTCAATCCGGATCGTAAAAACTAGAAAAAAACACATTACGATGTCTACCAAACACATAACCAAACAGCTTCAAAACATCCTATAACGTACTAGAGAAATAATTAAACAAAGACTATATGATCTCTTCCTTGAAAAAGAAATCCTGCTTCAAGATAGCTACATTTTGACTTAGATAATGAGCCACCATATTTGCTTTTCTAGGTGTCCAAGATAGCTGAACCGAAGGTATCGTTTGGATTTACTACCTGCAATGGGTGACGAATTGAGGCAGAAACCCAGATTGAATGTCATTAGCAGTTAGCCACCGTATTGCCTCAGAAGAATCTTATTCAATAATAAAATGATCAAAACTATTATCAATAGCAACTTTCAGGCCCCAGTAAATGCTCTAAATTTCCACTTCCAAGGGGTTACTTGCATGACAAATCTTACTAAAGCCTCCTAAGCATAAACCTTGACTGTTCCGGATGAATCCACCTATTGCTTGTCTGTTAGGATTTTCTTGATAAGCACCATCTACGTTAATTTTTATCGATTGTTATCCAATTGTTTCTTGGAAACTACCACTGACTTAGAGGAAGTCGTAATCTTACCTTTTGTTCCCAGCAATGCTTATTATTTTCTTCTCTAAACACTTTGTTGTTCCGCTCTTCCCGCTCCATATCGCAAAAGAGAAAGTTGTTAACCAAGATGGGTTCGTTGCTTTTTTATCATTTCCTTCGGCATAGCATTCAGTGACAGCCATTGCTTAAAGGGAAGCTAGAATGAGGATAGAAATTGCTTACTATTATTTAGCAATTTCCATCTATTTACTGTCCATTGACAATTCATAAACAGATGAGACAAATTTTTTGTTTCGCAATTGCAAAAACAAGATAGATCCACATTCATTCCCCTCCCTGCCAGTTGGTTACGTGTAAGCAAGCATTCTCTCCAACACTTCCATTAAAAAAAAAATTGAATTTTTGGAAATACTATAGATTTCCATATCCAACCACTGCCATCATCAAGTCCATAACCTAAATTCTTTCAACATAATGTTGTAGGTTGACTTTGTAGTCAATTCACCACTCATTTCATCCTTCCATGCCCATATATCCTTAGCAGCTATTGGATCTATGAGACAAATCCTAATTTGGTCATTATTCCCTTATCAATGGGATAGCCAATCAAATCTTCATTCTAATAATTTAGACTTCTCCAAGCATCTGCTACAGAGCCTAAGCGTATTTCCTTGGATACGGGACTATAAATAAACTCCATTGGTGTACCAAAATGAGTCCATCTCGTTTGCCAAAAGAGAGTAATTCGGCCATTCCTTACTTTGCACATGCAATGTTCATTCACCCATGCATTCATTTTAATAACCTCTTTCATTGTATATGATGCTTTTATACTAGAGTTGCTAACTTTTCTCATTTTCTTCTTTGTAAGTTAAGTCCAAATCAAGGCTTTTGTTTTCATCCTCCAGTTAAGCTTTGCAAGAGATGTCTCATTTCTAATATGTAAATCCCAAATTCCCACACCAGCATCTCTCGGTTTGGTAACTTCCTTCCAATTGATGGCATGAAATTTTCGCTTTTCTATTGAACCCCAAAAAAAATCATGGATGTTTTCTCAGCTTTATTTGTCAAGCTCTTTGGTAGAGTGCTAGCTTGCGCATAATATCCAATTATCCCTTCCAAAGTAGACTTGATCAGGAGGTGCTTACCCGTGTAGAAGTAATTTTTCTTTCAACCAGTGAGCTTTTTCTCAACTTTCCTGAAATTTTCATACTCACATTACCTTGTGGTTCAAGATGAAATCCAAGGTATCTCCCTACATTTTTAGTTGCCTTAATCCCTATAATATCTTCGGCTTTCCCAATCAGATTTTGTTTGTATTTTTTTTAAACAAAATACATGATTTTTCCAAACTGATTTTCTACCCTGAATAGTGCCTAAGAAGCTGCATTATGTCCATGAAAACTCGAGCATTCTCTTCACTTGCTTCTCCCATTAAGATTAGATCATTGTGAAGAAAAGATGAGGAGAGAGGAATATCAACCCCCTAGAACAAGTAATGTCTACATTATATAATGAGAAATTGATAAAGAATTTCTATTGGTTTTGTTCATTGAGGAATTGCTATTATTTGAAAAAATCAACCAACCACATGACGATTCTCATTCCTACTAACAAAAGTCTATGAAAAAACTTACAACTAAAAATTATCAATGTTTTATAATAAAGAGAGAGAGAGAGGAGAGAGAGAGAGAGAGCCAAAAGTAGAGGGAGGGTGGAGAAGGTGCGATAAGAGAGGTTAAGGTTTTTAATGTTTGTTATGTCGTAGAGACTATGGTTTATGTTATGTAATGTGTAGACACGAGAGGAGAGACTAGGAATTTTCTTCCTGAATCAAATAGGTTATAAGCCATATGCTAACTTAATAACATAATTCTTGGAATCTCCTTAATGTAAGTAATTTAACTATACATTATATGTGTATTTTATATAAATAGCACACACATATATACAATAGCTCAGAACATAAACAACACAAATCAATTATCAGACTCAAAATATTATATTTATATATATTCTTTTAGTTTAAAATGATTATACCCACTTACCCGCCGCCACTTTATTTTAGTTTTTTTGTTTGTTGTTGTAGCATACTATAGCTTGAGTAGTTTCCTTTCTCTTTGCATTAGTAGTCTTGATTCTTGTAGCTAAAGTTTAAGCTATATTGTTTTTCTCCTCCTTATTTATGCAATTAACAATTAAATGCCCAAATTGTCTAGATTTATAACACTTTAGGTGCTTTAGTTGTTGGTGTTTGGCTCAGTGCCCTTTTCTCTGCATTGGAAATGATTTCCTCATAACCAAGGCATTCCTTAGCCTTATGTTTACTTTTACAAAACTAGCATATGCTAACATTCTCCTTTGTTGCATTGGTATCTTTCCTAAATGGCTTGTAAGGCTTATTACCCTCATCTTGACCTTTTTTTCTTTGTTTGAATATATCTTTCACCCTTTATGAATTCAAGAAGTTTCACTAGTTTTTTTTTTTTTATTTCTTTAGTCTGTTCTATTACTCGTGCTTCATTTACCACATCTATGTAAGTCAATACACGTACTCGTTTTAGGTTAGGTTGGAAGTATGCATCTAATCCCATTTTGAATTTTTTACCTTAAGCTTCATTATTTTGGTATGTGGATGGAACAAATATTAGTAATATGTTGAATTCTTGTTCATAGTCCTATATGCTCATGCCATCCTATTTCAGTTATAAATTTCCTCTCATTTTATTCTTAAGACATTTTGGAAAATATAATCTAATAATATTCACTTAAAAAATCTCCCAAGTGATAGGATGTGGTAGCATCTCTTTCTAACATCACCATGGTGTGTTGAATCATCCAACAATATAGATGCATAATCCATCTTTTCATGATTAGGCACATCATGAACATAAAATGCCATTTGCAAAGATGTAACAGTTTGTAGCTTTAGTAAGGTCCATGCTATTTCCATCAAAAGGCATGACTAGTTTTTGGACATAAGCTAATTTGTGACTCCTAACCTAAGTAGTCTTGCCTCTACCCAGGTTTGCATGGCGGCAACCATTGGTTTAAAAGAATTTTGTGTGGATGGTGGCCTAAAAGCTTATTGGGGAGATGGAGATGGCTAACCCACTGTTCAAAACATTGATTCTCTTTGTAACCATTTGAAATGTTAGCACCTTAAATTACTACCCTAAACTGTGATGCCTTATAGTGTAATTCACCCTATTTAATATTTGTTCAATGTGATCATGAATAGTGGGTAGATGCGAGAATTATAAGTCGAGCGATTGTAGAAGCACTATAATTACCCATAGAGAAATATGTTATACCATATTCCATTAGGTAGATTAAATTAGTAAAGAAGATATAGGTGATTGAACGTTGCATGGTACTTTATACCATTGAAAAGTATCAAGATAAGGTATATTGTGACATTGAGATATGGATGCTTGCCAACTTTTATTTGGTAGATTTGGCATTTGATGTGAATGCCCATCATGTAGATAGGATAATAATGTATATCGATTAGAGAACAAGGAGGTGAAATTACTTTACTTCCTTTGAGGAAGTAAGCAAACATGACTTCTAAGTAGAGGGTTGAACTTTCTTATTTATACCCATTCTAAAAGGGGATGAAGAATGCATAAAAGGAATCCCAAATTGTTTCATGCTTTAATTGTAAAACAACCTATTCTATTGATAAAGTCTAAGAAGAAAGGAATAGCTGGAAATATTAAATCCATTATTGGGGAAAATCAATGAGATTA
Source organism: Combretum micranthum (assembly GCA_024138025.1). NCBI lineage: Eukaryota > Viridiplantae > Streptophyta > Magnoliopsida > Myrtales > Combretaceae > Combretum > Combretum micranthum. The sequence continues at coordinate 3,365,688 of JAMXBD010000005.1, forward strand.
GCTAAAAGATGCCTAATGGATTTTACTTCTTGTGCAAGACATCCAACATCACATAAACTTTTCTAGAGTTACCTATTGATTATTCATTAAAGGATAATCCTAAGTAGAGTGAAATTCTATAGAGAGGTACAACAGCTGCTTCAAAAGGGGTATATCGAAGAGAGCATGAGCCATGTGTCATTCCTATGTTATCGATGCCAAAAGGATGGAGGTTAGAGGATGTGTGTAGATTGTAAGACATTCAACACAAATCATTATCACGTATAAGTTCCTAATCCAGATTGGATGACATGCTAGACAGACTGAGTGAAGCAATTGTGTTCTCTAAGTACTATGGTCTAATATTCATTTGACTAATTCACGTGTTTTCTTTTAGAAAAGCGTAGAAAAATTCTCTAAAAAGGTCTTAATGACTAAGTGGTAGTGATTAGCAGAAGTTTACAATGAATTGTTGTATACTAATCACCAAAAACCTAAGGAAGAATAGGAGAATTTGATGTTGTTACCCAATGGTCAGCAAAAACTCACGTGATGTTAGTACTTTTTCTTATGGTATAGGATGTTATAGTACCTCTAGTTTTAACTTTACGGGTTGATGCAACTACTCCCCATTTTTCATGATTTTAAAAATGGCAATATGTAGTTAGTTTGATGATGGTTTGGTATTGAAAACGTATTTTGTAGGATTTCAAAGTCCTAAAATTGATCTCAATGTCAAAAATGAATTTTGAATTTGTAATCAAATACAATTTAACCTTAGACATACAGTGGAAAACAATTATTAAAGTTATAACTTAATACCTCCACTATTAGCCATGAAAACAAACAAAATCCTAAAGAGGATTAATAAAGCTAAATACATTTGACTCTCACTAAATATTCAAAAGTAACTTTAAACAAAAAAAAAAAAAAATCTTAAACCTAATGAAAAATTGTAATTCTTGCAAACCCTTCAAATAACTACATACTAATTATGAATGATAATATATCAAGATAAATAAAACCATCACTTTGCTAGCTTTTCCATTTCCAACTGAGACAAGCAAATGGGAAAGATAAAAATTTTTATTTTTTCATCCATTTTGTAGACAACCCTGTTTTTTGCCCAATAATTGGTTTAAACATGAATAAAATGATATATTAAGCAAAATTTTAACGATTTTTAATTAAAAAATATAAGTAAATAAAAATAATAAAATAATATATAATAAAAAAGAGAGAGTTTATAATAATGGGTTAATGACAAAAATGGTACATGAACTTTCGCAAAAAAAAAAAAAAAAACAATTAGGTGCCTAAATTTTTGTTTTTAATAATTTGGTACCTGAACAAAGTTTTCATTAACTTTTTTATGTCTAAAGTTTGATTTTGATAATTTTAGCATCCGAATAAAGTTTATGTTAACTCTTTCAATACTTAAAGCAAGTGAAATAAGGTATGAAAAAGTCCATGAAAAGTTTGTTCATCTATCAAAATTGTTAAAACCAAACTTGAAGTATGAAAAAAATCAACGAAAACTTTGTTGAGGTACCAAATTCTTCAAAATCAAACTTCAGGCACCTAATTGTTCTTTTTACGAAAGTTTAGGTCCTATCTTCATCATCATTCCTATAATAATAATAAGATTAATTTTTAGACTTAACATATATAAGTTTAATCATAGACCAAATTAAATGGCCCATAATAGGCTAACCTATTTAATTGGGCCCATACACAGCCTGCGTATTTTGCTTGCAAAATCAAGCGAGACATATGTCAACAGCTTGTATGGATAAGTCACATGCATCTAGTTGGGAGATATTAAGTTCGAGCATGGATAAAGTCATAACATACCTTTCATGAAGCCTTAGTGTTATGTGGCGCTTCATAATTGGAGAAAACTATAGACATCATGCATGGCGTTAGCTTCTTCTTCTTCCTCAAGATCCACCAAAGCACTTGCCTTCCATGTTCAGTGCAACCATTTCTCGCACCATTTTTGGCTGAGATTTCTTTGTGGTTCATCAAATCATGTTAATTTCCACAATTAAAAGATTAAAACCTAATTTTTGAAAAGTTGGGATTCGCAGTTTTTATGCTTTCCAACTTTAATTTAAGCTCCTACAGTATACATAGGAGCTTGAACAACGTCAACCACCCATCATCGCTTTGCCTAGCTTCTTTAGAAACCACTTTTTAGTCATTTCTAGGTGAAATCAAGGTCACTAGACATCCATTTAGCCTGACCAACAACCTCTTTGCCACTTACCACCACCGAAAATGCCAAATCCTTCAACATTGATCACCAGTCCTCTCATCACCCAAATCTAACCCAATCTAACCGAGCCGACCAGAGTTTGACATTTACATCAAACCCACGAGCCTATTTGGTCCAAGTAAGTCCTCCTTTTTTTCCTTTTATTATTTAGTTAATTAATTTAATAAAATAGAAAAAAAAAAGACAAAATATATATATAATAGAAAAAAGAAAAGAAAAGAAGAGAAAATAATAAAATAAATAAAGGGAATAAATGAAAACATGCATTTTGATTAACTTAGAATGGGAAAAAAAAGGAAAAATAAAATAAAAGGGTATGTAAGTAGTAAATAAAGTGAAAAAGATGAAAATAATAAGTATAAAGCATGTTATGCAAAAATAATAAAATTCCTTTTCACTTGGAAAAATCTTTTTTTTCTAAAATGAAAACAAAGTGGATAGCTTTATAGGAGTGATATTACCAAAGAAAAATATATTTTTTTGCAAAAATAATAAAATGTAATAAACTTAGATCCAAAAGAGTTCAAAAATTGAAATAAACCAATCTACTAAATTTTTGGAAAAGTCACATGACGTCTAATACCGACTAGCAAGTACATAGGCACTTTTGAGATGACTTAAAAAATGATTTTTTTTTTTTTGTAAATTTCAATTAAATTGGTATTATTGTAATATAGTTTTCTAAAATAAATCAGATGTTGTAATATAAATGTCGTTTTGTAAATATTATCTTAATTAATTATTACCACTTTTTAAATATTTTAAATATCAATTTTAAAAAAAAAAAAAGAAGAAACGTAAAGAAATGATAATTTGGTTAATAAATTTAAGGGTGATAATCATGTGGTTTTAATATGATAGCCTCCAGAACATAATACTTTAGTTATTTAAAAAAAAAATCATTTTTTGTAGATCACTAGCTAAGTTAGGATCAACCAACCCATTAATCCTAACTTATATTTTTTTCTCAACTTCAGTCAAGTGGCGACTGTAAAAGTTTTTTCTTGAAAAAAAATGAAATTTCTTTTAATCCATGGTTGAGGGTTTATATCAAATGAGTTAGGATTTGATACATTTCAAATTAACAGAATCAAACAGTAACAAAATCCAAGCTAGACACATTGCTAAGATAATCTACAACTTACAAAAGGTGGTAACTAACTTTATGATGTTATATCATGTACACCTTCATTTAGAAGGAGTGTAACCGATAAGGTTAAACAAGTTTATCCCTTGTACTTCTTTGAAGCCTGGTAATGACTTTCATTCTCTTGATCGCTCATCTTTCTTCCTCTTCTCATCTCTAATTTTTGCTACCAACACAATCACATTCATGCATCACATCCTTCATCATCTCACCACCATATATCTCAAATTAGAAAACCACCACAAAACTTTCTCTAACCTTTGTCATGAATTCCATCTTTCATTAAGCTTCTCATGAGGTAACTTGATAACTTGAACTTTATATTTTTCACTTAATTGTAAGATTAAGATATAATATGAAGAAACTCTTATTCTTGGTCTTGCTTTGGACTTGATTTTCAGTTAAAAAGGAGAGTTTCCATTCTCCAATTCAATCTAATTGTAGGTAAAACATCATAATCGCACTTTAGTATTAAGTTTAAGTAATTGGTGATGGTTGAAGCGAAGTATAACTGGTGATTGTTGTTGGGTATACTTACGAAAATAGGGAAATTTTAGACGATTGATAGAAATATTTTCCATTAACTAGATTTTCTTAAAAATAACATGTTTTCATGTGTTTAATTGTATTTTATAAAAAATAATGTTGGAGATGCTTTTTCAGTATTTGAAATAAAGTTTATATAACTCATAGAATAGTGTGTAAGATAGTATCTTTTATTGGGAAGAAGAGTTCAAAAAACAAATTCCTAAATCCTTCTCTTAAAAAGTATCAAAGTTGTCTAATAGAAAGGAAAACACTTTGTACTTAACAAACATTTTCAGTCGAACAAATAAATAAAAATCAAAAACTATTTTTCTAAAAATCTTTTTCCTAAAACAAACAGGCCAGTAGATATATCTTGGTAATGAATTATGTTAATATGTTTAATTAATGAATTGTGGCTATATGATATTGTTGTTGTTGAAGCTGAAGCTTTCAGTTGTGAAAAGAGAGAAGGAAGATTAAAGCTATATTCCATAATATCACCATGTTAACCTATTTCCTGGCATGTTATTTACTTGATAAAATTGTAGGTAGAATACCATGCTTAGGAGATCTCAACAGACATGAGGAAATAGAGTATCATGTTATATTTTTTAACAATGGTGGTGTAATGTGATAATTAGGTATGGTAAAAAATTCAAATATGAATAGGAGAAGATGGCGGTTGAGAGCTCTCAACCATTTAAAAATGGATAAGATAGAAACAAATCATCCGCATAATCGAGCTGAACCAAAGTCTAGCCAGTAATATAAGGTAGAAGGTTTTGACATGGAGTATATAATTTCTCTTATAAATATTTCTAAAGACTCTCAAATTACTTCAAACGTTTCGTTGGTTTGTCAGGTCCCCGCTTGATCTTTGATATCAAGAGATGTATACTAGATAATTCACTTGCATAAACCGGACACGTGTTAGTTTGTATCTACCCGGGTTTGATCATAGTTGTCCAGGTCTGACTTTGGTTGCTCTTTGCGAGGTCTAGCTACCTTGTTCTAGGGATATGTGGATATGTGGTGATCTTATCTTCAAGGTAAGAATATTGAATCTAATTAACCTTTGATGGGAAGGTTCTTTTTTAGGAAGGACTAATCCCACCCTACGATCCATGAATGAGAGAGACTAGTCTTGATAATTTATAATCAATTTAATTTAATAATAATATCGATGATCGAACTATAAATATATACTTGAGGATTTTTAATTTAGTAAAAATATTTTGTGCTATTAAAATTGCTTTTAAGTTAGTTGGGATCGTTTGCCTCTTTTTATCTGCCTCTCCTACCACCCCTTACATGTTTTTACTCATCATTTCACTTATGTTAGTGCAGCACAATAATCATGCAACATGCATGTAATTGTTTTATTTGAACCTACACCTACATTAAATATGTTGTAAAATGATAATCTTAAAAGGTATGAGATGATCTTGAATTTTAGGTTTCTAATTTTGATACTATATTTTTCACTTCTATCCAATAAAATCAATTCATAGGATACATCTCGAAATTTGCCAAAAGCGAGAGTGATGGTTCCTGCAAAAAATTTATTTCTTGGAAATATGATATGGTATGTTAATGATAATAAGGAGGTAAACTTTCCTGGCTATTTAGAGAGATAAGGATCTGAGAATATTAAAGTTTAAGAAAGTCATTTGCGATACAGTGGACCAATGTAAAAGAGAAAAGTAATACTCGAATACATGAATATTAGGATCTGCATGTTTATCAGGAAAATTAAACTTGGAATTCAAAAAATGAAAGACACAGTAATTGCTAATGCTTTCTCTTCCTTCCCTACACATTTTTCCCTAAAGAATTTCAGAAAAGCATTTCTTAATCAAATTAAAAGGTATATAACAAAAGATGGCCTCTTTTCCCATTCAAAAGTCACAAATTACTGAACCTCTCAATACAAATAGTTAATGGAACGAAGACACATGATAGACTAAAACAGTAAAAACAAAAATCTTATAAATTATTGCTTTTCAATTCGCTGTATTATTATTTTGTTAAAATTTTCTTTTCCAATTGTTATAGACTGTAAAATAAGTAATAGCAAGTGTATAAATTATTATAATTAATTAACTATAAATAATTTAAGAAGTCATACATAATTAGTTAAGTATTACTGAGGGTGCAAACGAGCTAGGGTTTTGAAGGCTCGAGCTTAGAGCGTTGAAAGCCCAGCTCGTTTAATAACATAACAGGCCCAAGCCGAATCAAGATTTTAACAAGTGTGAAATGCATATCGTGAAATTATATATAATATTAGATTAATATAAATAATTATATATGATATTATATTAATATATTTTCATAATATTGTATTAATATATTAAACGAGCTCTTAACAAGTCTGTTTGTAAGCTTAAAAATAAAAAAGATAAATTAGCTAATTTCAAGTAATTTGCAAGTAGCTCTGCTCTTTTGTGTGACCCTAAGTGTTACTAGTACTAAAATAAACAAAATATATATATGATATCTTTATAGGGAAAAATTTTTCAAAAGCTATGTATCTAGTAGCCTCATACCATCGTATTTATATTTAGACATATATTGATGGTATTACAATAGGTTTCTTGAAAGCTCATGGTGAAAATGAGCCGATAACCGAATTCAACTGAGTTTATACCGAGTCTAAAAAGTGCAAATTAGAGTCCAAGCTCGATTAAAAAAAAGGAAAAAAAAAAACTAAGCTCAAGCCTTTAACAAAGCTAATCAAGCTTGAAAAAAGAAAAAAAAAATTGCTCTTAAAGAGCCAAGCATGCTCACATGCAAGCCTACAAATTAGCGGTTCAAGAGCTTTACTTTCAAAGAAATCCCAAATCTATTGTGGCACTAGTCTAGAAAATTTTGAAACTTTCACAAAAAGGAAAAAAAAATTCCCACATTTCAAAAACTCAAAATAAAAACTTTATATCAAGCAAAAAATCATACAGCAAAATCAAAAGGCATACCATCAAGGCATAACACACAAGGCTTGAAGCCATTTTGAAGGAAACTAAGGAGGAGTGCGTCTTGTACAGAGGGTAAAGCACAAATTCTCTTCTTAAATAAGTAATGCGGGATAACATAACTTCAAACGCTTTTGTGTCCCAGATGAAAAACTTTAAAAAGCAACTCACTTCTTTTTCTCTATAAAAGATGTTCTTCATTAATTTTTCTGTTATTATCTTAGTGGTAGTAACCAATTTATAGCTTAGTTAATTTGAACAATAAAAGTGATCTCTAATTAGTTACCCTTTGTTTGTAATAATAATTATGTAATATTAAAAATTTAAATACATAAATTTATAGTAATATATTATAATATCCGAAATGTAAATGTCACAATGTTGAAATGTGTCGCCGTAGATGCACGGATCGACATATTTGCGCATGAGCTTACATCATTGGAAAATTATTGATCCTACCCATCCAAATCAAAAGCCACCACAAATTTGCTAATGGAGTCGTAAAGTCGACCAAGCCGGCCAACTGCTACAACATATGATTGAATTAATCGAGTGATTGGCGACAGATGCATGCAAACCATTTCCATGTCGTAGCCTTGACCAGTAGTTTTATGTCATATCTCCGCAATAAGACAAGAAAAGATAATTCAACTCCAAATATATATATAGAGAGAGAGAAAGAGAGAAAAACTTCAATAAGTATTTGGTATAATTACACACGTGCATCACAGTTCGTAAATATGGCATGTTCAGTTTGTATTGACAAGTTAAGAATTGCAAAGTCATTAGAAAATCGATTTATAAAGCTATTTTTAGCTTTTTAAAATATCATCTTAAGGATTTAATATTTGTAATCAATAGTTGAAATTGTTTATAATGATGTCACTCCGTTGACAAATTCAAGAAGAAAATGCTTCGGAGAATTGGGGTACAAATAATATTATCCTGTTGGAAAATAAAGTGGCAAATACAAATTTTAGATCGACAAACAACATCATCATCCTTCAACGTCATCACTCATGTAATTGCTTCTCAGCGAGTGCCTATATAAGGAAGGAAGGCAACTCATAGTTCCCCCATCCACATCCTAGTATAGTTCAAAGACCAACATCAACAAAGTACATAAGCAAAACTCAATTCCTGTTTCAAAACCTAATAAAAAATGGCTTCTCCACACTTCCTCCTGGTAGCATTTCCTAGCCAAGGCCACATAAACCCGACCCTGGAACTCGCAAAGCGTCTCCTCCGACTTGGCGCTCAAGTCACTTTCTCTACAGCCATATCAGCTTACCGTCGCATGACGGGATCTAAAATTCCCCCTGGCCTGTCTTTTGCCAATTTCTCTGATGGCTTTGATGATCAGGGTTTCGACCCAAGTAATGACATGGGGTTTACATGGCCGAGATAATTCAAAAGGGACCAGAAACCCTAAGGGAGCAAATCCTAGCAAATGCTAAAGAAGGGCGAAAGTTCACTTGCATAGTTTACACCACCATAGTCCCTTGGGTGGCCAACGTCGCTCGATCTCTTAACCTTCCATCAACACTTATATGGACACAACCAGCCACTGTGTTGGACATCTATTATTATTACTTCCATGGCTATGGTGATCTCATCGAGAATGCAGGAAATAATCCTTCATCTCCGATAAATATGCCTGGTTTACCGACACTGCTCGGTCGCGATGTTCCCTCATTCTTTAACCTTGAAAATCAATATTCTTTCGTTATCCCACTGATGAAGCAACAATTTGACAATCTAAAGGAAGAAAACAATCCAAAAGTGCTCATTAACACTTTTGATGCATTAGAACCAGGGCCTCTAAAGGCCATTGACAAGCTTAATTTGGTGGGAATTGGGCCTTTACTTCCATCAGCTTTCTTAGATGGACAAGATCCTAGTGACAAATCTTTTGGTGGTGATCTCTTCAAAGGATCCAAAGACTATATTAAGTGGCTGGATACAATGCCTGAAGGATCGGTCATATATGTATCCTTTGGCAGCATTTCGGTTTTGTCAAAGAAGCAAAGGGAGGAGATGGCACGCGGGTTGCTTGCTACTAAAAGGCCATTCTGTGGGTGATTCGAAGAGACGGGTAAAGAGGAAAAGGAAGAGGACGGATTGAGTTTGGAGATGAACTGGAAAGGCAAGGAATGATAGTGCCCTGGTGTTCCCAAGTGGAGGTTCTATCGCATCCAGCAACAGGATGTTTCGTGACTCATTGTGGATGGAATTCGACATTTGAGAGCTTGGCATGTGGAGTTCCAATGGTGGCATTTCCTCAATGGACTGACCAAAACACAAATGCGAAGCTTATTGAAGATCTGTGGAAAGTTGGCGTAAGGGTCACTAAGAATGAGAAAGGAATAGTTGAAGGTGATGAGATCAGGAATTGCTTGGAGTTGGTGATTGGTGGTGGGGAGAGAGGTGAACAAATGAAAAGGAATGCTAAGAAATGGAAGGAATTGGCAAGAGAGGCAGGCAAGGAAGGAGGATCTTCGGACAATAATTTGAAAGCTTTTGTGGAGGAGTTTAAACAAGCTACTCATTAACTTGTTTTCTTGGTTACTCTTCAGCTTTGAAACATTCAATGTTGATTGTATAATGTCTGTATTTCTAGTCCTTATAAAAAAAATTTTAATTTGGAAGATAATCAGGATTAATAATTGTTTCTTCTACTTGGTTTTAACTTATATAATTCGAGAATCGGTATATGTAATTGTAATAATACATGTTATTGGAGACATGTCTCAATCGATATCTTTAATCTTATCGCTTGAGTGGATTGAATTTTTATGTTAGTTTATGTTATTGATAATTCGATACATTAACTTTTATAAAACATGCGTTGAGTTGGACAATATGTTTACTCAAGTTCAGCCAACCTCCTAAGATGAGAGATAAAAAAAACTGGAAAGTTATGGATCAACCATACGAAGTCCTTGGGTGCCCGACTAATTTCATAGGTTGTAAAACTCTCCAGCTGCGATTAAAGTACGTCAATCATGAATATAAATGGTCAATGTCACCGAATATTTTATAATTTTTTTTTCAATTTTATAGAAGTTTCTTCTATTTTTCTTTTCTTTTTTTTTTTTTTTTTTGACTGAGTTAAGGTACAACACAAGTTGTAAATTAACCGATCTATTGCTCCACATCCCTATTATAAAGAGAGTAATAAAAAAGAAGGGAAACATACAAAGATCAAATTTACCTGCTCCTTGTTGGGAGGTAAACCATAGAGCATATTGCAAGTATCTTCTATAATAGGGTTATTGCAACTAACCAATCATGTACAAGAGGCATGATGATCAATTTGGAGAAGTCTTAAACAGATGATATATGAAGAGATGTCATTAGTAGTGTGTGTGGTATAAAGAAATAGAGAACCCAATTTCTTGAGTGCATACATGTAACTGCAAATCATATTTGATGTTCTTAATTATACTTTACATGTTACTTATAAACTGGCTATTTTGATCTTTTATAGAATTGTTTCATTAAATTAACATTTCTTTGAAATTTGTTAAATTTTACAATATACCAAATGACATAGAGGACCCCCTTTATTTTTAGATTTTAGTGCCCAAAATCAATCTTTAAAGGATCTTAGAGATGGATAGATGAGATAAACTACAGATGGTAATCATTGGAGAGCTTTTTAACTATCAACGAATGAGATTAAAACTTCCTTAGGTCTTTATAATTCAAGGGTTTTTTTTATCATAAGAGGAGCATGTCAAGCCCAAGTCTTCATAAATTTTACGGATAAGACCAAACTCATTATAAAATAAACATAAGACTTACAAAACATGCTCAAGAGGGCTTTATGAAACAAAAGGCTAGTTGCAAGATTATTTCACATGTGCGATAATTGAGCAAGGCTAAGTGGAAGAACTAAACCACGATTTTTATTTTGAGTCTACCAAACCAAATCTTTCTTAAAACATTACTAATATTAGGTCTGACTTCCTTAGTACCACTGTTCGCTCAATAAACCCATGCATAGGATTTGTTTGGCTAGCTTTTTAGCAAATATAGATACTTTTTTCAAACTTTTTAAACTTTTTTCTAACAAATTATTTATGAAGAAATAGATACAGATAAAAAAAAATTGACAATTCTCATGAAAAGATCAAATAGATCAAGTATAGAAAAAATATTGATATTGAACATATTTACACATATCTTTTCAATATAGATATAGATACAGATGAAAAAAACAAACTATCCAAATAAAATCATAAATTTAATGGAGCCAAAGAACCAATTACCAAAATACCTCTCTAATCATCCATTTTTTTCTTTTGCAAGGACATTCAATTGGAATTTATGCAATATGAACTTTAAGAAAAAGATTGTTTTTTACTTAAAATAAGACAAAACAATTTCTTTAGAAAAAGGAAATGCTCTCCTTTAAAAATTTAAAATAAAAAATGCAAAAATAAATAGAAAAATGATTTAAAAAATCATTTCCTTAGACTTTTTAATAATATTTTTCTCATAGATGATTAACTTTTTAGTCAAATTTTGGCAAATGAAATAATCCTTTTATTTGAAACACTCTCTTTGGCTCCTATAGCAACTTCAAACATAACATTCTTAAACCCCAAATTTCACTAGTTTTTAAAGACTAGTAGAAGGCTAAAATTGTTTTGTTCATGTAGTTGTTACAAACTTTTTTAGTTTTCCAATTTAACAGATGGCATCTCCATTTTTTAAAATATTATTTCAAAAGAATATGATTTATATAATTTTTATTCAAGTTATATATATTAAATGGGTAAGATTTAGCATGAACAAAAAATTAACTGAAAAGTAATACTTTTGGCTCAAAGATCAATTATTAATTACATAGGCTACTTAAGAATGGCTAAGACCGGACAAACTAGTTCAATAATTCCTGTTATGAGCCCATAATGCTAAATCTCTTTAGCATTATATACGTATGATTTCTTGGCCCTGCCATTAGCCTAAAGAATCACTATATAAGATTGGATTTGGGTTAAGCCCAATACTAATTAACTCCATTACATAAACATATATATATATATAAAGAATGGCAAGAACGGTTAAGTATGGTTCATCCTTTGAATAGAACCAAATATTATTGTTATTTTTTCTTTTAATCAAACCTAATCATATACTTTGGTTTATAATTTTTTTCAAATCTAATGAAGGAACTGGACCAATTCGATGTATGGTTTGAACAGTTAGTTTATTAATCACAACAATTAAAAAAGAAGGAAAGAAAGAAAGATAGAAAATATGCTTAATTAACACATATTATGCTAACATTGAAGACACGGAGAAATCAGATACAAAAAGCATCAAAATCATTAAGGTCATCAAATAATATGGACATATTTCCGAAGAGACTCTCAGTTTATTTCAAAAGTTTTGTTGGTTTGTCAGGTCCTGCTTGATCCTTAATATCAAGATGAGATTTATATTGGATAACTCGTGTAAATATGGAACAGATTACGCTGATCGATTAAAACCGACATTTAATACACACACACATACATATATAATTAAAGAATGACATTTATATTGGTTGCTCTTCGCAAGGTCCGCTGCCATGTTCGCGAGACATTCGGCGGCCTTATCTTCAGGGCAAGGTTATTGAACCAATGGAAGGTTATTTTAGGCTATTACTGGAGCCCATCTTGATATCCATGAATGGAAGCGACTAATCTCACCTTGTGATCATGAATGAGAGGTACTAACACTAACAAATTATTGTCAATATAATGAATGATATTAATGACTAATCTTTATAAATAAGTATTAGAGTAAATTATAAAAATATTATATATATTTTATTATTTTATAAACAAGTGACTTACATAATTTTTTTGACAAAGACATGAATTGCACTCTATTAAAAAGTGAAATCTTAATACTATTTAATAATGTTAGAAAGACATGTGTTGGATCTCCGTTGGTTATGATAATTCATTTAATTAAAAAATCACTACTAAACATATGTAAATAAATAAAATATTCCTTTCTTTTATTATTTATTTAATATAAAAGCCAAAGTAGATTTTATTAGTCCAAGACTTCTAATTCTTGAACAAACTATCAACCATCAAGCCAATAACAAGTCTTACCATGGCAAAAAAATAGGCATAATAATGGCTAGGTACTATAAGTCTCTGATAATAAAACATGACTTAGCTGTTACCAATAAAGAGAAGAGAATCAAAAACTAGGTAGGAGTAAAAGAATGGCAAGATCACAAGAAAAAGGAAATATAATTGTAATAATAGAACATTGTTATTTTATATGAAATTCTATGAAATAATAAAAGCTCAAGCAGGGGTGTGCCCCGTCCTTTAGTACTCTATAAGTAAGAGTTTCAAACACAATAGGACACAAGAGTTTAGAGCGAAAACACAATTACTCTAAAGTATACTTCCTTTAGCATTTAGCATTCCCTCTAATACTGCCTTAGACATGCAAATATCATAGATAGCTTTTGTAACATCCTTGTATCCATATCTTTACCATATATCTGTCTCAATTGTAACTATCATTTGTGGATCAATAAAACTTTTTTTTTTTTACTATAAGTTTTTTTTTAAGTTTTTTAACTTTATCTTATCTTTGTTGGGATATAGCAAAAGGGAACGAAGCTTGTTACTTTTATCGAAAATAACTTTCTTCTATTAGTACCATTCTATTTCTTTTTCCCCATGATCTTTCCTTTCATTCACTTGTACTTAGTTTCTGATCTTCTCCCTTTATCTGGTATCACAGATAGCTTTTGTAACATCCTTATATCCATATCTCTACCTCCACTATAATTACTATCTGTGGATTAATATAGCTTTTGTTTTCACTATAAGTTTTCTTTTAAGTTCTTTTTTATTTTTATCTTATCTTTGTTGGGGACTTAGCAAAAGGGAACAAAGCTTGATACTTTGTCTAAAATAACTATGTTATGTTATTACCATCATGTTTCCTTTTCCTTGTGATATTGTCTTTCTTTTGCTCCTACCTAGTTTCCGATCCTCTCTCCTTTGTCCGCTATCAAAGCCAGGTTAGGTTTTATCATTAGAGACCTACAATACCTCCGTTATTATGCCAATTTTTTGCCACAGTAAGGCTTGTTGTTAGCTTAGTGGTTGATATTTTGTTTAAGTAGAAGTCTTGGACCAATAAAATTTGCTTTGGCTTTTATATTAAATATAGGATAAAGGAAAGGCAAAACATGAGGAGTCTAAGAAATTAAGATTACATATAAAGAAAATAGGCATAACATATCTAGTTATTTTAACAAAGACAACAACTTCAAGTACCGAGTAGCATTAAAGTATCATAAGGTTTTTCGGTTAATATTTTTATTGTGATTCATTACATACCGTCCAATAATTATTTACTGCATATTATCTAGTAGCAATTTATTGTTTTTAAGGTAAAAAGTATTTATAGAAGAGGACTTAACAGATTAAGAGATCAACAAATAGAATCATATAATCAGATAGTAAGAATTAAAGAATGGATCTAAAGAACAATAAGACTTTTGAGCAGACAAAAATCCTCTATTAGATTACATAGTTTATTACTACATTGAGATAGAGAAAAGTCTTCTTGGAAAAAAGCCAAGCAGTAACAAAAGAAAATACAAAAAGAATAGAGCACATACTTACGTGCCTTTAAGAAGCTTAGTACAAAACTTTTATATTAGTAGTAAAAGAATATTATAAGAAGAAATCACAGACTTATAAAGTCATCTAAGTAGGGTACAGCTTTGTAGAGAAGAACTTTTAAAAGTACCTAAAAGTTAAGATTTAATAGAAAGAAGTGAAATACTAATTAGAAAAATCACAGAAATTATAAGAAGTAATGAACAAACAATAGGAAAAAAAATAGATGATTATATAGCATAACATAGATATAACATTGAAAGAATAATTATATGAGTAGATTAATAAGAGTAATAATTGAAGATTTACAGTAAGACATAAATTGGATATTGAGAGGATGTATAACAGAATTAGAACAAGAAATATAAGATAATTTAACACTTTAATAGAAATTTGTAGATAAGAAGGAGTTGAAAATGTGGATGTAGCACCGTTTATAAGTAGAGACAAATTTTACAAATCATTATCTAGGTTACCTTTGATAAATTTAGAAAATCCATACTCAAGATCCTTGGGAAGTTTTATTCGAAATTTAGATAAGATTTTACCTTCTTTAAATTTTTACTACCTTAAATTCTATGAAATAGTAAGAGCATCAGTAATTTGCATATTAATATCAAAAATAGTTTGCATTCATAGCCGTAAAGAACATTTAAAATATAAGAGTGATAATAGTGATTATTACATAGATACAGACTGATATTTAGACTCAGATTAACTAATAGATTTATATGCCTGACTATATAAGACATATACAAAGAAAAGATGGGTCATTGCAATACTAGAAGAAAGTGTTAAAGGATTAAAAATAGAATTTGCAAGCATACAAGAGAAAAAGAAGAGTTTTAGAAGAAATTATAAGAGCAGGAAGATCATCAAGATCTTTTGAAAGATTTTTTTCAAAATAATTATCAATAGATTTTAGAAGGATCAGAAGAACTGAGAAAGAGAATAGTAGGACTTGAATAGAATATAGACATCATAAAAGATTAATAATTAGTCTGAAAGTATGGGCGGTATTAAAAAATTTGAGTGGTTAAATTTAGAGATATACAATCCAATATAATATGAAGGGAGTAACGATTTTAGACACATTTATTATTTTCAACAATTTGAGCATTTATTACATGAAAAAAACAAAAGCTAAATAGTATAACAAATTCAATAATTAGTTTAGGAAAGTCATTAAAAGAAAGACAGATAAGTATTTGCAAAAAATTAAAACCTTTAGAGGAGCAGTCAAGAAGAAATAAAATAGAAATAGAAAAAATTGTGAATAATATCAAATATATTACAGAATCTTTAAAAATTAATACAGATAGAATAATACAAAAGAAAACCATATTGAAAAAAAAAAATTTACAAGAGATAAAAGGAGAAAATAAACAGACATTATATATACTAGAAAGACTAAGATATTTAGTAGAAGGAAAATAAGCTGAAGACCCATCCTAGATATCTTGAAGCTCTTAAAGCCGGTTGGGTATATCAAGGATAGGTATTTGGATTTTCATCATTTGAACTACCTATAGAAATAGAAAAGGCAATAATTAGACAAAATAATACAATGATAGCTTTATTAGTTACTTTACATAATAGAATAGAGAAGACTTAGAAAAGAGGACATCATGAGAGAGAAGCAATAAATACAAAAGAATTAAAAAAGCACAAGCAAGAAGATAATGGCAAAACCATAGAAGAACTTGATGAAATTTTAAAAGATATACAGGGCATAAAAATAATAGACCAAAAAAAAAAAGGAAGAGAGTTAGAAATAAAATTTGGAGGACATAAAGGAAAAATATTTGGAAAGATGTCAAAAACTGAAACACATATAGCATTTTCAGGAATTAGAAGAAGGCTAAAAGATAGAGAAATTACTAGAGAAGAGATAGAAATAGATACAAGAATATTAGGTAGATTGATAAAAAAGGAAAAGCAAAAAACCTTTGCAACAAATTGAAGAAGTAGTTGATGTAGAAAAAGATAAAGAAATTTACAGCTATAAGAATATAGATTTAGTAAAACCAAAAATATTATATAATGTAGCCACTTTAAATTTTGGAAAAACAGGTTTAGTTAGAGCAAAAAGAGAAGAAAAAGTAACAGCAACAGAGCCTCTAAATATAAAATTGTTAAGCAAGACAACTATAAATAAATTAAAAAAAGGAAGGAAAAAGTTTATTACATTTAGTTATGATAGTAAGAGGAGTTAAAGGTTTAGTTAGAAAAGAAGCTGGACCAAAGTTATTAGTAATAATATTAGATAAATCGTGGCAAAAAGATGTTAGAAAAGCAATAATAGGAACAATAGAAATAGATATGAATGAGAATAAAGAAATATTTTAATGTGCATCTAATTATATGATAATTTTAAATAATGTAAAAAATTTAGAAATAAGTTTACAAAGTGAGGGATATAAAGACCATGTTAGAGAAAATATATTGATTAATGTAGCATTTATAAGAAGAGTAATAGATGGTAGTAATACATAATACAAGTAAAACATAGACGGAATTATACAAGAGATATCTAGTTTATGAATTAAGTTTATTAGTCCAATAAAAATAGGAACAAAAGAATTAGAAGGAGCAGAATAGAAAATATCAAAACATATAGAAGAAAATAGAAATACAAGCAAAATACTAGAAGAAAGTCTAATGTATAAAAATCTAGATGGCTCATATAGTGTAACATTTTTAAACTATAAAAGCAAAATATTAGAAGATTTAGAAGACAACATAAATACTGATAATGAAGAAATACAAGCATAAAAAATGTTAGACTCAAGTAGGCAGAGATCTAGATTTTAAGGAATAATGAAAAATCTAATGAACAAAAGATTTTTAATAAAAGATTAGGAGAATCATAAAGAGGCATTAGATCGTTTAAGAAAAGAAAGATATCTGGATGATGATGAAGAATATTATTTTGTTGAAGAAAGAAAAGAGAAAATGAAAGCAAGTTTTATTTGACAAAAATTGTTAGGACACCCATAAAAAAATATTTAATAGAAAAATACAAGGTAAAAAAAATAGAAGAAGACTATGGAAAGATCCAAGAAAAACTGATAAATAAATTTATCCACAAACAATTTGAATAAAAAAAGTCCAAAAAAAAAAGAGAAATATAGACTTAAAAAATACTAACCCAAAAAGAGAAAGTACAGAAAATATAGATAATGCAGATCCAATCTTTGTAGACTCTCAAGAACCAGAATCTATAGAAAAAGAAGTAGAAAGAATGATAGAAGAAAATTCTTTAGTAGATATAGATATAGATGTAACATACACCAGAGAAGCAATAGACTTAATGGAAAGTACATCCAGTAGTCCACATGGTTTTAAACTTCAACTTGATGCAGGGGAACCTTTGCCCACTAGATTTAAACTTCAGCGTGATGTAGGAGAACCTCTTCAATAGCCTGCTTCTTATAAACGCTTGGTTGGAAACCAGCACACATCTCGATATTTCATATGTTGTTCAAGTCTTAAGTTAGTTTATGTGCAATCCTCATTCAGATCAATTAGCAGCTATTCATCATGTGCTTCATTACTTAAAAGGATCCTCTGCTCTTGGCTTGTTTTATCCAGCTAATAATCCTTAGTCTTGAATGAATTTTTTATGCCAACTGGGGTTCTTCCATGCTTGATCATCATTCTTTAATAGGTTACTGCATCATGTAGGGATCAGCTTTGGTTTCAAAGAAAACTAAAAATACAAAATACCATTAGCACTTCCACTGTAGAGGCAGAGTACCATAGTTTGGAAACTACAACTAAGGAGCTTTTATGGGTCTCTCATATTCTTCATGATCTCAAAGTTCCAATTTCACTTCCTGTTTCCTTAATGTGTAATAACAAATCTGTCATTCAAATCATTGCTAATCCTTATTTACATGGGCATTCTAAGCACAATGATTTATATGCATTTCGTTCGTGATCATGTTGCTAGTGGCTTCTTACAACCACTTTATGTTCCATGTCATGCTCAACTAGCTGATATGTTTTCCAAGTCAGTTTCTACATTTCATCTTTGTTCATTTAAATATATCTATATATTAACCTTGCCATGTGATAGTATTTTATACGTCCATTTGTCTTTATTTGATTAGTTAGAAAATATAGTTAGTTGTAGTTAGTTAGTTCTTGTATAAATAGTTCTTCTTTGCATTTTTATTTCTTAAAAGATGACATTCTTTACAAACTGAGTTCTAATGGATGTTGTTCTTATCTTCTAAATTCGTGTTGCTATATCCTCAAGTTTCACAAAAGCAGAATAGATGGAATAACAACTTTTTGAATATTCTGAAATATTAATAAAACATAAAATAGCAATGGAAACATCTCAAGGTTTGACATATGGAATACACAATTCAAGAACATATGTAAGAGATGTGAATCTTATAAAACATGTATGTATAATAGGGTTACAGTTTTTTATAAATGACAATTTTGGATTTACCTAACACATGAAGAAATTTCCTTTAGTTCCTAGGATATGAGAAAATTGTGAATGTAAAAAACCAGGAGAATGTAAAGTTAAAAGAGTAGATAATAAAAGAAAAAAGATAAATAATAAAAATAGATGAAACAGAGACTAAAGGATTAGACTTAGAATTGTACGAAGAAGCTGTAGAGAATTTTGAATTTCTTGAAATATGTAAATATAATATAAATTATAAGCTGATTTATAATATAATAAGAACAAGAATTACAGAAATAGATCAAATAATCACTAAATTAGAAAAATAAGTTTTAGGAGAAAATCCAATGAAACTGTGGAAAAAGAATCAAGTTGTTTGTAAATTAAAAATAATATAAATCCAGCATAGAAAATAAGTCAAAAAAGATAGAATATGATAATCTTGAAAGAAAAGAATTTGATATGCACGTCAGTGAGCTTTTAGATTTAAAAGTTATTCAAAGATCTATTAGTCCACATAGAAGCCTAGCATTTATTGAAAGGAAATATAGTGAGATTACAAGAGGAAAAATCAGAATGGTTGTTTATTATAGAAAATTAAATTTTAATACCGAAACAAATGCTTATGACATCCCAAATAAGACAAATTTGATTAACAGAATTCAAGGAAATTATATATTTAGTAAATTTGATTATAAATCAGGCTTTTGACAAGTAAAAATGCATGAAGAATCAACTCCATGGACAGCATTTACCTGCCCTTTAGGACATCTTGAATAGTTGGTAGTGAATTAAAAAATGTACCATCGGTTTTTCAAACGAAAATAGATAGTATTTTTAGTAAATATGATTTGTTTGTGTATATGTACATGATATATTAGTTTTTACAAAAATAGAAAAAGATCATACTTCTCATTTAAAAATAGTTCTTTCATAATTTTTCAAGAACGAGATCATTATAATTAAAAAGAAAGCCCAGTTTTACAAAAGAAATATAGAATTTTTAGAAGTAGAAATAGCTAATGGTCGAATAAAGCTTCAACCTCACATATCTAAAAAGGTCTTAGAATTTGATGAAAATTTTAATAAAAAGAAATTACATCAATTTTTAGGATTAGTGAATTATGCAAAACCATTCATAAAAGATATAGGAAAATTCACTAAACCATTGTATAAAAAGACTCACAGTTTTTTACCTTTAGATAAAACAAAGATTAAGATAATAAGAGAAATTAAAGATTTAGTAAAAGACCTTCCAGCATTAAAACTACCATTAGATATAAATTATTTGAATATAATAACTTATGGATGTGAAAAAGCTTGGGGGTTGTTTTTAAAAGAAATTCCCATAAATATTCTCCTAAAAAAGAAGAAGAGATTTGCAAATATAATAGTGGAGTATTTAGAGAAAAATGATTAAAAAGCAATCTAGACAAAAAAAAAACTAGAAGTAATTTATGAAATTAATAGTTTTATATCACTTTTAATAAATAAAAAAGAATTTTTTTTTAAGAACAGATTGTGAAGTAATTGTAAAATTTTACAAAAATAAAAATAAGAAAGCATGTCACAAAGATAGATAAAGTTTGTAGATACTCATTTGAATAATAGCTATAATGTTGAATTTGTATTCTCTTACCTAAATTATTCATTTATTCTGCAAGGTCTAGTTCTATCTTTTCTTTAAAATTCATGTACATTTCTTGTCCTAAAGGTCCTGGTAATTAGAAATAATTTATCAGCTATTTTTTTTTCATAATAACATCGTGCGAAATTATAATAAAAAAAAAATCATTCAAATAACTCTTTATATGGGAGCTTCTCTGGTTCCATCGATGGAACCATCCACCCATTAATCTAATAGTTAAAATAAATATAGCAAATAAATATAAATATTTTAGTAATTTAATCACATTGAGTATGATGTAAATTATTTAATGGTAACAGCATCGGTCCTGTCAAAATTAATGGTGAGACCATAGAATTTTCCCTCTTTATATACTGTTAGTCTCTTATCCGTAATTATTCTAAATGTCTCATTGCATCCGTTTGACCTCTCAAATTAAAATCTACATTATGTTGTGCGGTTGTTATCGATATTGTTATTTTATTAGTGAAATTAAATAGGTTAACTCCTAATTCTAAATCTAAAGCAAAATCTTAGGGAAATTTCCTTTTGTAGCCTTCCCATACTGCTTGGGTGCTTTCTCCTAAAAATGTTCTAAATAATTATATATCGATGTAGCTTATCTTGGATATTACCATTTTCCCAATATCTTGTTACTATCTATGCTAAATATCCTAAAATTTATGGCCATAACTGTGTATCATGTGCTAGTAAATTTAGTATTCTTCCTTAGTCTATCAAATTATTTATCTGTGTTTCTAAAGGTAATCATTTTCCTAACTAGAGTTCTATCCTAACTTGACTCTCTATAAGTAGTAGAAGAAGTCTAGGAGGTTGCCCTATTCTTTGATTACCTATTCTAGCATCAAAAATTCCTCTTCCATGTGGACTACTTGATGCCCTTCTATTAAGTCTATTGCTTCTTTGGTGTATGATATATATATATATATATATATATACACTAAAGAATTTCCTTCTATCATTCTTTCTACTTTTTGTTATTTCTTCTATAGATTTTAGTTCTTGAAAGTCTATAAAAATTAGATTTGTATAATCTATATTTACTGTACTTTATTTTTTTTGAGTCTATATTTTTTTAGTCTATTTTTTCTTTTGATTATTTGTGGATATATTTAATTATCAGTTTTTCTTAGATCTTTTCATAGTCTTCTTTATTTTTTAAACCTTGTATCTTTCTATTAAATATCTATTTTGTGGGTGTCCTAATAATTTTGGTCTAACAAAAGTCTTTCCCATTTTCTCTTTACTTTCTTCAAAAATAATATTCTTCTTCTTCATCTAGATATTTTTATTTTCTTAAATGATCTATTGCCTCTTCATGATTCTCCCATTCTTTTATTGAAAATGTTTCGTTCATTGGATTTTTCATTATTCCTAAAATCTAGGCCTTTGCCCACTTGAGTCTAACATTTTTTCTTCAGTATCTCTTCATTATCAGTATTTGTTTTATCTTCTAAATTTTCTAATATTTTGTTTTTATAGTCTAAAAATGTTATACTGTATGAGCCATCTAGATTTCTATACATTAGGCTTTCTGCTGGTATTTTACTAGTATTTTCATTTCCTTCCATATGTTTTGAAATTTCCCATTCTACTCCTTCTAATTCTCTTGTTCCTATCTTAGCTTAATTCATGAACTAGATATCTCTTATATTATTCCATCTATGTTTAACTTATATTAAGTAATACTACCATATGTTACTCTTCCTATAAATCCTACATTAATCAATATATTTTCTTCTACATGGTCTTCATATCCCTTACTTTTTAACCCTATTTCTAAATTTTTTACATTATTTAAACTTATCATCATATAATTAGGTGGACAATAAAATATTCATTTATTCTCATTCATATCTATTTTTATTGTTTCTATTATTGCTTTTCTGATGTCTTTTTTCCATGATTTATCTCGTATTATTACTAATAACTTTACTCCAACTTCTTTTCTAACTAGATATCTTAGTCTTTCCAGTCTTTGTAATATCTGTTTATTTTCTCCTTCTACCTCTTGTAATTCTGTCATTATTTTTATAGTATATTATTATTTTTGTTTTATTCTATTGTATTAATTTTTAAATATTCTATAATATATTTGATATTATTCACAATTTCTTTTATTTTTGTTTTCTTTCTTCTCAGTTGTTCTTCTAAAGGTCTTAATTGTCTATAAATACTTATCTGTCTTTCTTCTAATGACTTTCCTAAACTAATTATTAGATCTATTATATTGTTTAGTTGTTTATCTTCTCTGTGTAATAAATGCTTAAATTGTCGAAAATAACAAATATGTTTAAAATCATTACTACTTTCTATTTTTCTATTTGGACCATATATCTCTAATCTTTACTACTAAAATTTCTTAATATCACCTATACTCTCAAACTAATTATTAACCCCTTATGATAGTCTATATATGTTCAAGTCTTACTATTCTTTTTCTCAATTCCTATAATCATTCTAAAATCTACTCATAATTTTTATGAAAAAATCTTTCAAAAGATCTTGGTGCTCTTCTTGCTCTTATAATTTATTCTAAAACTCTTCTTTTTGTCTCATATGCTTCCGAATTCTATTTTATTCCTCTAACATTTTTTTCTAGGGCTGCAGTGATCTGTCCTTTTCTTTTTATGTCTTATATAATCAAGCATATTAACTTGTTAGTTAATTTGAGTCCAAATACCAATCTCTATCTATGTAATAATCACTATTATCACTCTTATATTTTAAATGTTCTTTATGGCTATGAATGCAAACTATTTTTTTAGTATTAATATGCAAATTATTGATGTTCCTCCTATGACATAGAATTTCATATAAAGGTAGTAAAAACTTTAATCTAAATTTCTAATAAAATTTCTTAAGGATCTTGAGTGTGGATTTTCTAAATTTATCAAATGTAACCTAAAAGCTACTAATAATAATCTGTAAAATCTATCTCTACTTATAAAAGCTTTTACATCCAAGTTTTCAACTCCTTCTTCTCTTCAAATTTGTTCTTAAGAGTCTATAAAGATTGGATCTGAATAATCTATATTTTATGTAATGTCTTTCTATCATATTATGAATCTTTTTATAATTCATTAATATTTACATATTTCAAAAAAAGTCAAAATTCTCTATAGCTTCTTCATAAAATTCTAAATCTAATTCTTTAGTCTTTGTCTGATCTGTCTGTATCTGTTCTACTTTTATTATTTCTCTTTTTTTCTTTATTATCTATTCTTCTAACTTTACATTCTCCTCGTTTTTCAAATTCACAATTTTCTAATATCTTAGGACTTAAAGGAGATGTTAAGAATATCATTCCTTCAAGTGTTAGTGTAATCTAAAATTGTCATTTAGCAAAAATTGTAATCCTATTATACATACATGTTTTCTAAGATTCATATCTCTTACATATGCTATTGAACTGTGTATTCCATGTCCAATCTTGAGATGTTTCAATTGTTATTTTATGTTTATTAATATTTCACAATATTCAAAAAGCTGTCTACCCATATGTTCTACTTTTTGTGAAACTTGAGGATGCAGCAACATGAATTTAGAAGATAAGAACAACTTCCATTCGAACTCAATGTATAAAGGGTGTCATCTTCTACGAAACAGAAATGTAAAGAAGAACTAACTAACTACAACTAACTATATTTCTAACTAATCAAATAAAGACAAATGGACCTATAAAAATTGCCACATGGCAAGGCTAATATATAGATGTACATATTTCAGCACCCTCTCAAGGTAAAGCCATTGCAAGCCCAACTTGGAATCAAACGATCAAAGACAAGCTACAGGAACTGACTTGGTAAACATATCAGCCGATTGAGCATGAGATGGAACATAAAGTGGTTGTAAGTAGCCACTAACAACATGATCATGAATGAAATGCATATCAATCTCAATGTGCTCATAATGCCCATATAAATAAGGATTAACAATGATTTGAATGGCATATTTGTTGTCACAGATCAAGGAAACAGGAAGTGAAATTGAAACTTTAAGATCATGAAGAAGATAAGAGACCCATAAAAGTTCTTTAATTGTAGTTGCTAAACTGCGATACTTTATCTCTATAATGGAAGTGCTAATGGTGTTTTATTCTTGAGTTTTCCATGAAACCAAAGATAATCCTAACATAATATGGTAACCTGTTAAAGAATGATGATCAAGCATGGAAGAACACCAATCAGCATCAGAAAATCCCTTCAAGGCTAAGGAATTATTAGTTGGGTAAAACAAGCCAAGACAAGAGGATCCTTTTAGATAACGAAGCACATGATAAGCAGCTACCAAATGATCTGAATAAGGATTTACATAAACTAACTTAAGACTTGAATAGCATATGAAATATTGAGACATGTGATGGTTAAGTAATGAATTCCTCCAACCAAATGTCTATAAGAAGCGGATTGTTAAAGAGGTTCCCCTGCATTATGCTGAAGCTTAAAACCTGTAGGCAAAGGTTGAGAAACTAACTTATAACCAATCAATCTAGCATCTAAAAGAAGGTCAAGAATGAACTTGTGTTGGTAAACAAGCAAACCAGTAGAAGTACGACATAGCTCAAGACCTAAAAAGAAAAGAGCAAGACGAAGGGCTTTAATAGTAAAAGCCTCATGAAGTTTCTCTTTAACAAAGAAATTGCAACTATACTAGTCCCTATCAAGAAACATGCAAGAGTACCACAGTAAACTCATGCTTAATTTCTCTTGTAAAAAAAGAATAATCTGCCTTCAATTGAGTAAAGCCATGACAAATCAAAAATTGACAAATCTCCGCATTTCATTACCTAAAAGCTTGTTTAAGACCATAAAGTGATCTCTTAAGTTTACAAACTTACTGAGGCAAAGCTTTAGAATACCCTTCAAGTGGTCTCATATAAATTTCCTCATCCAAGAGCTAGCCCCTAACAGGAAGGCATTATTAATGTATAATTGATATAAAGGCTAGCCCCTAACAACATCCACAGCAAGAAGTATGCAAACAGATCCTAAGTGAGCTATGGATGATAATGTATCATGTTAGTCTTCACCTTCAATTTGAGTGTAATTTTTAGCAACGAAGCATGCTTCGTAACACTCAATAGAACCATCATGTTTATACTTAATCTTATAAACCTATTTGCAACCTATACCTCATTTATCTAGAGGCAAAGTGGTGAGTTCACAAGTATCATTCACCTTTAAAGCCTCTAACTTCTTATGCATTGCCAACACCCAATTCGGATCTTATGATGCTTATATATAACAATGTAGTTCATTAGTTGTTAAGGCGTGCTAAAGAGGCTACATAGTCAAGAGGATAATTGGTAAAAGTATCAAAAGAAAAGAACAGGTAATGTGTGTGAAAAGAAGTAATAGTGCTAGCTAAACTTGTATGAACAATGAACAAAGTCATTTAACCATGTTGGTGGTTTACATAGTCTAGATGATCTTTGCAAATCAGAGGACAAAAATCAAATGATGATCAGATGTAACATCAGTAGACACTACATAGAATGTAAATCAAGGATAGAAGAGGACTAACATGAAGCAAATTCATCAAAAGCATCAACAAATATGACATAGTGTGTGGAAAAGAATCTAAAATGGAAGACTCAAAAACAGAAAGAGAAGATATGTCCATGAAAAATAACATCTCAACTCATAAGTATCTCACAAGTTTGAATATTAAACAACTTATAACCCTTTTGACCAGAAACGCAGCCAAGGAAAATGCATTTAGCACCACGTTTCCCAAATTTATCTCTCAAGCGTGTATGAGTAGAAGAAAAACAAAGACAACCCATGACCCGCAAATTTTCATAAGATGGTTTCTCTCCAAATAACATTTCATGTGGAGATTTCCAACCAAGAGAAAACAAAGGCATTTTATTGATAAGGTATGTCACTGTAAGAACATACTCTCCCTAAAATTCTTTTGGCAAATGAACAAAGAGTCTGAAGGTCTAGCTATATCTAATAAATGACAGTGTTTTCGCTCAGGCCTACCATTTTGTTATGGAGTGTAAGTCATGGGGCGTTGATGCATAATTCCCCGACTATCAAATAAATTTTGGCTTATGTGATAAGAATTAGATCCATTATCCATCTAAATATGCTTTGGAGTTAAGGAAAAAGGATTAGAAAGATATTTCAAGGACTTGAGACAATCATATGTGCTGGAGACTTATTATGAAGCAAATAAGTCTAAATGCTTCTATTACAATCATCAAGTATAATAAGAAAGTATTTTGCTCCTTAATAGAAGTAACATGATGAGGTCCCCAAATATTCAAATGTGACAAATGAAATTTTTCAGATGATGAACTAGCACTTTGATAAAAGGGAAGTTGATGTGCTTTCGCTTATTACATACTTCACAAACAAAGTTGTTCATATTAAGAGATTTACATGAATGTATGTATTATAACTTCTAACAAGATGAATTCCCCAATCTTGCATGAAATAAATGCAAATAATTGAGCTTATTACAAGATAAACCTATAAAAGAAAGATTAGATGACTCTCTTTCGAGCAAGTAATCTCAAAAGGTAGATTAGATAGCACTCCTATGAGCAAGTGATCCAAAATACTAGTGCTCCTCTAAGCAAATGATCCTAAGAGATAGATTGGATGATGCTCTTTCAAGCAAGTGATCCAAAGTTATGACGCTCCTCCTTTGAGTTGGTGATTCTAAAACTCATAATGGATGATATTCCTTTGATCAGGTGATCCAAAAGCTTGACTGGATGATGCTCCTTTAAGCAGGTGATCCAAAACTAGGATAACGCTCCTTCAAGTAGGTGATCCTAATACATTTTGTGGATGATGCTCCTATGATGAGGTGATCCAAAAACTAAGATAGGGATCCTTTAAACAGGTGATCCTAATACCTTATTGGATAACACTCCTATGAGCAAGTGATCCAAAATAGGGGCGATGCTCCTTTAAGTAAGAGATGCTAATACATTTAGTGGATAATGCTTCCATGAGCAAGTGATCCAAAAACTAGGGTGGCCTTCTTTTGAGCAAGAGATCCTAAAACTTTAGTAGATGCTCCTACAAGCAAGCAATCCCAAACTAGGATAGTACTCCTTTGAATAGGCGATCTTAATACTTTATAGGATGACACTCCTATGAGTAGGTGATCTAGAACTAGAACAGTGCTTCTTTGATCAGGCGATCCTAAGAATTTACTAGATAATGCTCCTTTGAGCAAGTGATCCAAAACCAGGACGGTGCTTCTTCGAGCAAGTGATCCTAAAACTTTGATGAGTAGCACTTCTACCAGCAAGCGATCCTAAGAATTAAGGAGAATTGATGATTCACTACTAACTTGATTTTAAATGCCTTTTTTGAAAAGTGAGTCTTTATGTCTTTCGAATAGAAACATTTAAAGAAAAACTTTTATTTTCCAATTATTGTATTGATGCCCTTAAAAACTTTTCCCTTTGTTTTTAATTTAATTTCTTTTCTCATGATCATTTTTTTTAAACAATTTGCTAACAAGTAAAGAGTCTCATTAATTTCAAAATTGCAAATAAGCAATAGTTCTCCCTTATTTCTTATTCATCCTTGAAAATCATCTCTTGGTAGATTTTTCCATTTTAATGGACAGTGAATTTCAAATTTTGGGTAATTAGCTTTTTGATTCTGGGGCAATTGAACTTCCATGCATCTTATTATTTCTTTGCTCTTGAATTTGATATCTTATGCTTGATGTATTTAGTCAAAGAGGACTTCCTCACACTCTCTTTGGCTTGTTTTTACACATGGCTTGGATTCTAAAACTTGTGGTCTGATTTCTAAATGATACATCCTAATTAATCTATCAGGTCTTTTCTTGAGTTGTAACTTAAGCTTTTTGTCATTAGCTTGTAATAAAAGGGATGTTATGTACAGACCATTTAGAAAATTTCAAACATATATCTCCTCAGGTTTTACCAGTCAATAACCCTTTTAAGATAACCAAAGTAGGCTTACTCCAGTTTCAAAAGTAACTTTTATTAGGATAATTTATTCCTAATGTTCAAGAGAGCCTCCATAAGATGGGTTGTAATGTATTTTTAGGTTCTCAAGTATGCACTTCTCCCTCATTTTAGGATTAAACATTTTGATTTGGCTTTTCTTTATCCTCCCCTTTAATTTTCCCGTTCCACCTTCTCTCTTTTACTTCGTCTTCTTCTTCTTTTCATTCTCTTTCTTTCTTTTCTTTCTCTCTTCTTTCTTTCCTTTCTCATTATCTTTAACATTCTTTCTTTTGTCTCCTTTTTTTCCTTTTTTTTTTTTTTTTTGTTGGGGGGGAGGTTTGGTTAGGGGGCGGTGCTTTTTGCACTTCAAAGTATTTGACTTGTGTGTAGGCTTTGTGTATGAAGTGGAGGCTCTCTTTCATTTCAAAAGATTTAAATTATCATTAACAAAATTTCACTTTTGAATTAATGCAACTGTGGCAAGAACAAATTAGTTAATCTGTCTCCTTATTAACAACACTTACCTCCTAATTGCCCTATTATGGGGTACCCTATTACAGGGTGGTTATTGACACAGTTTAATTTTTAGAATTTACTTTTTTAAAAAGGCCCACCAGGGTTATCAAAAGGTAAATGTGTTTAAGATATTGAAATGAATATCTAGTATCATTTTAGCCTATGTACTAAGTTCAAAATGGACCTCCTTTAAGGAATGAGTCTTATACCTTACTTTAATATCACTTGACTCTCAAGTGTTTAAAGGTTAATATCTGATATTTGGTTACCTCTTTTCATCCTAAAAAATTTCAAGCAATATAAAATCTAGAGACGCACATTCATTTGATATTTATTTGCCCCTTCAGTAATTAATTATTTCAAATTGCCCTATAAAGGATAGTAAAAGACATGATTCCATCTATAAATAACGAAAAAGATATAGCTCATTTTCATTACAAAGACAATGACTGTAAACCCCGGTTTTTCTAGTAACCAAGAAGACTCAAGAACATGAAATCAAAACCCTAAACCGGAGTAGCTTAAGATTGGAGTGAGACCTAGGAACCCTGAATCCGGCTTTTCCTCGGTTTCCAAATAAGAAACTTTTATAAGAAAATTTAATCTTGAATATAGTTTTTGACTATATTTCGAACCAAGAAAAGATCGGATTTTAAGAAAATCTCAATTCCGGGCCTTCCCGAGACCCATTACAGAAAAACATGCCCCGGAACTTGAATTTCAAAAATTTACTCATGAATACTCATTTGAATCGAAATTAAATTAGGATTTCAAAAATATAAATTTTATAATTTTTTTGTTTATAAAAAATACAGTTATAGCTTTTTTATTCGTATTTTTCTTACTACCGGTAATTAAGTTGTCTTGATTACTATTCACAAGTACAACCTACTACACTCACAAGCACACCCTACTCTTACATCCTTACAACCACTTAATTATATTTTCTTTTCCAAGACTTATTTGTCTCTAAAAAATTATTACAAATTATGACATTTAATGTACAAATCTATCAAAACAAATCAAATAAAAATCAAACCCCTCCCCCACACACCCCCCCCCCACTTTTCAATTCATGGCCGGCGTGATTCCCCCCAATGTGCCTCCATTGTACAATTTTTTAATTTATTTTATCTCATTTAACCTAATTTCACTTAATATATAAACCACTTTTTCTCTCTCTCTCTTCATTCTTCTCATTTTCAAATTTTACTAAAGGTGAAAAACTCTCTTTTTCTCTCCTCTCCCACTCCTCCTTGCTGTTACTCTCATGGCTACACACACATACACAACTTTTTTTTTTCTTTCCTTCCTTTTGTCTTATATTTTCACTTTAAGTAAAAAAACTTTACTTCTTTATCTTTAAATCCTTGTAATGGCAAGGATATTCTTGGATATTTCCATTTAAAGGTCCCCATGAGCTCTTGCGAGGGACAAGAAAATATCAATACAATAATACCAAACCAGCACAAAGTAGATCTTACATTTAAACAAGCTTTCATGCCATGAGATTCATGATCATCCACCTAAAAGTTGTTTTGAACAAAAGATTTTTCGTAAAAATTTAGTTTTTATGTTTTCAAAACCTATCTAAGCATTTAAGGTAGTAGATCTATCATTTTACCATTCATATTCATGTAGGCATTTAAGATCTCATCTTTATTTTGAGTTTTTGTGCATTAATGGTCATCAATACTTTTGTCTTGAGTAAATAATCTTGCTAGTATATAGATCTATAGGTAGATGAGTCCATGAAACCAAAAAGGAGAACTCTTTTCAAGAAATGAAATAGGGTAAATTCGGATGACATGGAAAACCTAGTTTAAAAACCCTTTTATCAACTTTAAAACATGTGTTTTACAAGAAAAATGAAGCCTATAGGTGATAGATGATGTTTGATGATATTTTTCATGAGTTTAAATGAGTTTTTACCAAAGAAAATATTTAAAACAAGAGATGAAGTCTAATAAAAGTTTTGAGTTGAAAGTCTTGTAAACAAAATTCGTAATAATGAATAGATGGTTAGAAAACACTATTTTTCCAACCTCAAAAATGGTATTTTCTTGAATAAATGAAGTCCTTAGGGTATAGGTAAAATAAATACCTAAAGTTCTAAGTATAAAATGCATTTTTCTTAAGAGAAGCAACTTAAAAACCAATTTTGCTAAATTCGGATTTTTTGACCCACTCTAGTATAAGACTCACTTATAAGCTTACAAATGAAGATTTAATTAGAGAAATAAAGGCCTTAGGATATAGTTAATGTAAGGGTCAATTTTTCTTTAGAGTAAATAGAATTTTCCTAAGGAAAATCCTTAGAATAAGTGAGAGTGACCAAGTGTAACAAATCTACTAGTTAATAATGGCATGAAATGGCTCTTTAAGATAAAGGTTATTTATATTCTTTTAATCTAAAAATTTATGAAAACTTGGCACATAAGAGTTCATATCATGACATTCATGATAGAGAAATTCATTACCATGGCATTTATTTTCATTTTACATTTAGGAATCTCAAGAGCATTCATGAAAATCAGATTTTCGGAATCAATATAACCGCTGGATAGAACTATCCTTCATTTCCAAGGCTTAGATATTTTCAAAACTTTATTTAAACATCATATTTAAAAAGTTCTTTTGAAGTAGATAGAAATCGATATAAAATTTGCGAAATTCCGAGTTAAAACGACCAAGTTATGGCCATTTTAAATCGAAACTTCGGAAATGACGCGAATTTCGATTTCACTAAGTTGTCTTAGAGTTTTGGTATTCTTAGATGGTAGAATACTTATTAGGGTGTTTCTTTCGTGTTTAGGCGAACTCGAGGACGTCGAGCCTTTACCCCCGAATTATTATTACTAAGAGACCAGCGAACCGATGGCAGAGTAAGTTTCTCTTCCCAATTCATTTATTGTATGTGCTTGATAAATTAGTGCACTAGAATGTAGGCAAAGTGAAATGAATATATGTGATGGGGAATAATGGGAAATTGTATGTTGATGATGATATGAGAATTCAAAATAAGAATATCGAAACCGAGTAATAAATTCTGGTTGTGTAGTTGGTTATGATGTATTGTTTGAGAAATTGTTTGAGAAATTGTTTGATCGCCTGAATAAAATGACTTAATCAACTATTCGAATTAATGCCAAATTCAGACATATGCATATCATAATGGGAAGGAGCATTAGCATTGGTTGGTTAATCGTGATCCATAAACAAGATAAATTGGTTGGTTAATCGTGATCCAGAAACGAAATAATTATTGGTGACCCGTGAACCATAAACGGCATAAAGTTAGTACCGCAGTATTCGTTAATCTGCTAACCCGGGATGGAGGGCGCAAGTCCATCCACATATGATTTCCAACTAGTCATATGTATGTTGTTCTTATGTGTTTGGTGCATTCACTTATCTGTATAAATCACTTGTTTGAACTGTTGTGACATAAATGTTGTTGAGGAAGATTTCACTCATTAAGCTAGTTAGCTTACATCCCTACAGTTTCTTCCTTTTGCAGCTACCAAACATTTGGCTTAGACAGCGTGACCCGACCGTGCAGGTACAGGAGCTAGGAGTTTCCCCTAGAAGTTGAAATTACTGTTTAGACTTCCATAGGAAACTTTTAAAACTTTGGATGACTGTATAAGGCCAGTAATTATTCTTTTGCGGGGAATGCTCCTTAGTAAATGTAATGTTTATTATGCATTATGAGTTATATGCTATTGCTAATGTATGCCAAGTTAAGATTTTATCTCCATTTGGACTTGTATTCTATTATCATAAAGGTATGCCTTACATCTATATGAGATCCCCGAAAGACTAAGGCGGTAATTCGGGAAATGGCATGTGGCGGACTGTTACGTATAGGATACCCTATGGGGCGTGATAATAACAATCACTAATCATCTTCCTTTATTGATCCTTTCACAACATTGATAGTCCTAATTTATCCTTGATCTTAAAGGTTAATTAAGTCCAATTTATAGCTTTATTGAGATAATTTATAGTAGAATTGGTACTTAAGTATGATAAATATTCATTTCAAGTAAAATTAGAGCATATTGGAAACAATTAAAGGGATTTTGGAAGAATTTCATAAAGACTGATTAATTGGAGGAAGATTTCCCGTGCAAGGCAATGTACTCATTCATCCAAGTGTTGTGTCTCTTCACCAATTGATGCAATGGTTCATGTAGAAAAGATGCACTCATTCATCTAAGTGTTGTGTCTTTTCACCAATGGATGCAATGGTTCGGGATCAAGACACATACATTCATCCAAGTGTTGTACCTCTTCACCAAACAATGTGATGAATGAAAACAACACCATATCCATTCAAGAGGAGCAGATCAAGAGAATTATATATAGGTATAGATTAGAATACATGAGGAATAATTATTATACAGAATTTTTATTCAAAAAAAGACTTGTACAAAAAAAAAAAAAAGAGAGAGTGTTGAGATTGTAATAAAACCTCTCCCTCCTTATAGGAGGGAGAGGGTGAGTTTGTTAGTAATTATGTTTGTCGTTCGTTTGTTGTATACAAGACTCCAGATCTACATCCAAATCCAATGAAGGAGTTTTGTATTTTTCTCTACTCATTCTTCTCATCTTTTCTAAATATGTTAATATCATTCTTTATCTATTTTTCTGTCATTCTGTATGGGTAGAGAATGGGATTTATTCATGGATTTAACTTGAATTTGATCGTTAAAGTTTATTGCATCTAATAATTAACTAGATCTAGTAAATATAATTAATTATCTCAAGAAGTAGTGAAGGCGCAACACCTTCTTGACCAGATTTCTTTAGAATACATCGAGAGATGGTTCTTTAGAATAGATCTTATTTACTAGGCGAGTCGCTCATAGTGATAGAGATATCCCGGTGAGACTTTCTGCATTTGTTTGAAGAATTCAGAAATAATAAATCTTCATGCAACTTTCTAGTGACTGTTAATTAGGAAGAGATTCCAATGGACACACTAATTGTTAGAAATGAATGCTTCTGAGAAGAACATTCATATACTCAATGGATTCTTGCAGGTAGTAATCATTAGAGAACATATGTATAAATTCATGTTAAGGAAATGAGAAAATTTTATTGTACTTGTTGTGTTCTATTTGTATTTGTATTGTGTTCTTAGTATAATCTAGTGTAATTTTAAATTTAGAATAGTAATCATTCATTTAATCGACTCTTTAATTATTTTGCTAGATCATAGGAAAATTAGAGTAGTACTAGTGCTTGAGAATGTTCCTTGTGGGAGACGACCCTATACTTTATCCTAAACTACATAACGATAGGTGCACTTGCCTGGATTTGACCGTGTTTAGGAAAATGAAATATAGGTTTATAAATTTAAAACTCGGTCGCTCTAAATTAGAGAGAAAATGAACCATCAAACATGCTCACCCATATTGATGTTGGACCTTGGCTAATGAATTCAACTATTACAGATGATATGCTATCTTGTTAGATGGTAGCAATAAACTACCGATACTTGAAGAGGATTTGCTTGAAATCCATCAAAGAGTTAAGATAGGGTTATTGCTACTATCCAGCTCAATGGATTCTAGGAGCTCAGATTGGATAAGCTTAACATCAATCAAATCTTGAACCTTGCTCTTTAACCTCCAACAACTTTCTATAAAATGGCTCATTTAACCCATATGGCACTTGCATTGGGCATTAGGATTATAGCTCCATGGTTTATACCCTTCTTTTAGGATCTCACATGTTATCATATTCATATTCCTTAGCTGGTTAAAAACTTGGAGCATTGGAATCCCAAATTGTGTGAAATGCCTTTGTTGTG
Organism: Combretum micranthum; assembly: GCA_024138025.1. NCBI lineage: Eukaryota > Viridiplantae > Streptophyta > Magnoliopsida > Myrtales > Combretaceae > Combretum > Combretum micranthum. Next base: position 3,400,609 of record JAMXBD010000005.1, read on the forward strand.
TTAAGCAAGCTTGGTTGTTTTGTCCTAATGCTTTTGAAGATGGAAGCTTTATCCTTTGCTTCCTCTCCTTAGGCTCCTTTTCAACTTAATAGCGTAATGACTCCCTTGAGTCTCATGGGATGATATTTTGCTAGCAGCAAGGTAAAATGTTGGAGATTGACTAATACGTACTTCATAACCCATTATAGGGTTTCAATCCTTTCTGCTAGTGCTCCAAGCCTTTACTCTAAAGTCTCATGCGCCCCTTCCCTTTGGATTCCTTGAACTTGATCATTCTTCTACAAATGACTTCTTTGATTTGATTTATCACCAACATCTTGTGTATGAATTATGTTAATTGTGGGCTCTTCATATATTGGGATGTTGTTGAAGTTAGATGTTAAAACATCAATGAAGTGTAATTGAACCATTTATAAGTCAATCAAATCCTAAAATTTTTTTTTCTTTAATTCTCAACAGGCATCAGTGTTATGCCCTTGTTGACTCATATGGTATTCACTCTATGCATCAGAGTCATACTTTCATAGTTTATCCCCTAATATTGGCTCTTTAGGGTATAAAAATTGGTCATCTCTCACTTGATGGTAAACCTCAGATAAAGGGACAATGATTTGAGTGTAGGCTTAGTGTAGCTTTTATTGCTCATTATGTTGACTGTGACCTCTTTCATTATAGGTTCTGCATTAGCTCCTTTGTGAATTTGAAGTTTGTCAAAAATAAGGGCATTTTCAATTCTACACCTTGCCCCTACTATTTTAGAAAAATTTGTTAAAATGTACCCGATCAAATAGGAGAAGAAGGGCATATTCCTTGAAAGTTCACTCTTTCTTTTTCCTTAAGTTGCTTAGGTCCCACATAGATGGAGGCAACCTGAACATTGAATTTGTATTGGTTGTAGAATGCCCCTATCAATTTGTCCTAAGTGTTGATCTCATGGAGGTCTAGCTGATTATACCATGTCAAGGCTGGTCCTGTAAGGCTATCTTGAAAAGTCTTGACCATCAACTGCCCATACTGGACATACTGACTCATTTTCTCATATAAAGCCTTGTGTGAATTTTGGGGCAACCAGTGCCATTACATTTTTCAAAGTTAATGACTTAAAATTTTTCAGGAAAGTCCCTACATTTAATAATAGGTATGCCCATAATCCCAATTCAGTCAAATCCATAAGTATTTTTAAAACCCTTCATATTCTCTTTGAATTGATGGAGTAACCTTTTCTCTAAATCTTTATTTTGGGTTCAAATTCCCTTTTGAGCTTATTAGAATTCGGCTCAATAGTTGTTTAGGGAACATAGTGAACTTCCTCCTCTTTAATAGGTCAACCATCGGCCACATTTTCAGCTTCAGAGTGTCCTTCGAATGGCAGTTGGAGGGATTTCAATAGTTCGATGCTTTAGGAGAGCATTTGCATCTGAGCAACCATTTTGAGCACTGTTTACTCAAAAGATTGGATTTTCTGCTCAACAACTGAATCAAGGCTACCAGTGTTGTTGGTATTGTTAGCCATCTCGAATGAATGTATTTAAAGGATTAACTGAACCTGCTTAAAGGCAATTTCAAAGTCTTATAAGAATCCATTCTTGTTAACAAATTATCTTTTTTTTTAATTTTTATCTTTCAAATAAACTTATTTGACATTTTTTTAAAAATATATTTATAAAAAAAGTAAAGATAACCCTTTTTTTTAAGAAATATTTACGAATTATAGGAAAATTTGATATCTACAAAATGGAAAACATATGATGTTGGACTTGAGGATAAAGGAAAGGAATACCTATGACAAAATTGATTCTAGTTGGAAAGGACCTAAAACTAACTAAAAGAGGGATTAATCTAAAGGCCGATCAAATAATTTACAACCTATGAATATCGACAAGTCCACTATAACTTTTATACACGGGTTTTTTTTTTAATTTTAATTTTCAATCTATATAGTTTATAAATTATTTAGCATATATTTTTTTTAGTGTTATATCACAAGAACAACTAATATGAATAGAAACAAAAGAAAGATAAAATGGCTCATTATAATCAACATGAAATTGTCATTTATTTCATTCAATAACATTTGAATACATCAAAATATTATTTCTTTTTATTACAATCATACAATGTCAAATTCATTTTGGCTAGTGATGTTTCTCGGGAAGAGGAAAGGTCCCATAGTTAGTTGATGCAGCATTTTTGCTATTTCATTCATTAAGGACTCTGTTTGATCTAGACAGTCCAAAAACTTTAGGGTATCTTCTAACAGAGTCTACTTTTTCCTTTCAGCTTTCCAAGCCTTTTTCTACTAAAGATAGGCCTTCATCTCAACTAATTAAAGGTCCGAGTCAGCGATCCAAATATGCGAATGAGTCTCATCTCTTGTGGATCCCATGACATCTTCATAAGAAATTCATAAATATTATAATGAGCCATTTGATTTTTCATTCTTTTTTAATTTTATTTATTTATAAAAAAAATACAAGATTAATAATAATTACAATGATGTGTACTAATTTATAAGAGTAAGAAAAAAGTTAGGACTGTTTTACAAGTAATACTAATAACAAATCATTACTTACAATGTATACTTTTATGTAAAAGATACAAATATACACAAATTATTTTACAAACCATACCTATATTAAGTATACAAATCACATGGATACAGATATAGGAGTTGACAATTGATTAATAATGGGGTAATTTTGATAATTTTATTTGAGTAACAACTTTTTTTTTATGAGACAAATAATTTACAATGGGAGGATTTCAAAGGGGATTTGAAACCATAACTCTTTAAGGTATGCCCGTTATTACATATTCACCAACTCGTGCTTATGAATGCAATTAGGATGTTTTTAAAGGTCCTGCAATTAACGAACTACAGGTCACATTAATGGAGTGGAGGGCTAATTTGTGTCTCATGTGATGGATTTACAACAACACCAAGACCTACTAGGGCCCCCCCATCCTAAGGTCTTAAAATAGTCTGATTCTGACCATATCTAATCACACATTTCAAAATTTTCCCCAAAGATACCATGTGCCCTTCTATTTTGAGCTATTTATAATTTTTTTTTTTACCTTCACCACTTAAGGAAAACATCAATACTACTATTTACATATGAAGTATTATAAAAAAAAATGAGCATTAAAAAGATAATCTTTAATATATGAATATTTTTAAGTGGCTAGCCCTTTTAAAAACTGGCGGTCCCTAATAGAGTCACCAAACTGTCGAGCCTAGATTTTTCATTTATGGTTTTATTTCTTCTAATTCAATCTATTAAACCAAAACCCTTTAATATGAACCATCGACTAGGAATCAAAAGAAATTATTTTAATAAAAATTTGGGAGTCACCACCCGATCAAAATTAGGAAAAAAAAATATAAGTCATGATCAATGGGTCGGTTGATCATCACATAGCCACTAGTTCACAAAACAAATTGATTAAAAAATCAATTTTTATTAAACTAGAGATGTCATAGGTTCGGTGGCTATCCTATTAAAACCTTATGGTTACCACATTTAAACTCTTAAATCAAATTTATTTCTTTACTACTCTAAAAATGTGTTAATATATTTATAGAGTTTTCTATTTACAAACTATTATTACAATTTACAAATTAATTTAATCATCACTAATTATAAATTAATAATATTTACAAGAGACTACAAATCATGTTTACTAACAAAACAATTATTTTTATGTAGCCCTAGTGATGCCTATGCATCCCTAGTCGGGTTCAGACGTCACATAGTTCTTTCGTATAAAAATGTTAGTGGGTTGGCATATTTTAAATTGTGAATTATTTCACTTTAATTTTTTTAATTTTTATTGATTTTTCTTTTTGAAAATGCGATTAGCAATGATCTCTAAACGCTACTATTATTTATTTTAAAGAAAATTAGGCTCCATCTAGGTGACAAAATTTATTCCATTTTTCTTATTTCATTATTATTTTTTTAAAATTTTATTTCTTTTGATTCACAAAAGAAACCTAATAAACATGCATTCATTCTACATTATTATATTTTTTTATCCTTTTCCTATATCCCATTTTTCAGTATTACTATTTTTTTTTTTTTTTTTTACTTTTCATATATATAATTGGACTAATTAATTAATAAGAGAAGATGACGATCAGAATCTCGCCTGGACTAGACAAAGCAAACGGGTCGAACAAGAGCGGTCACGGGTTGGATTTCGGGTATATGAGCGGGTTAGATCTAGTAGATCGGGTAAAGAAGAAGCCGGTGACTGACAGTGACAACAATTATTGTTCTGGTAGTGATATAGCAAAGAGAAAATGTTGGACAGGCCGAAATCAAGGAGCTAAAGACTTCGGTGGTGGCAATTGTAATTAGAAACAATCGTGGATGGTGGTTCTTGCTCCTCTATGTGAAGATACGTGGTTGTTCTTTGTCGAAGATGATTCCGACAAACACCTATCAAACTGAAGCTATCAATTGATAGCTTATCTTACCTGAAAACTTCGTATAGCAACTAATTCAAACAAATTTCAAAATTGAAGTTTTAACTTGAAAACCTTAGTTTCTAAAGAACTTCGAATTTGATCTTTTGTGTGTGATTTTTGTTATGATTGCTGATAGAAAATGCTTATCCGAGCTCATATTTATAGGATTGAGCTCAATCAAGTTTGGAAATTGATTAATAACACCATTCAAGAATCACGAAATTAGGATTTCATCTTTGATTTTGATTAATGGTGATTTCGGTTCCTTTAGGCAAACTTGAAGGAATATTCCTTCATATTCAGTCAAAGTAAGGTTCTAGGAAGCTTCATTTTGGTTTAATTTGTTCAAATCTGCATTGATCGTTGCTGGAGCTTCATCTACGTTCAACATTTTTCCTAAACTGTGTGATCCATGTTGACCAACATAAATTATGATTCGGACTAAAAACTGATCTTGATTCATAGTATTTCATGTGTACTTCATAATTTCACCATTAATTTAGTGAAATTGTGAAGCAAAATTGGTCAGACAATAATGTCATAAAGATGGTTGATCGAGCATGTGATGGGTGTAAATTGGGAAGTTTTTGAGGAGAAAGACAATAATGGCAGCATGACGTCGTTAGGCCAATAACAGAGTGCCACATGGCATTAATCGTATGAAGGTATCAGTAAAAAAGGCCATAAAGATTGTTAACCAACATGTGATTGGTGCAAATTGAGAAGTTCTTGAGGAGGAAGACAATGGCGTTAGCATGACATCATTGAGCCAATATTAAAGTGCCACATGGCACTAATTCGATGAAGGTGAAAATAAAAGATACTTTTATGCCTTTGTAGAGAATCAATCTCATAACTTCTCTTATGCATATATAGGATGTTAGCATATGCCTAAATTTGGATTGCACATAAATAATATTTAAGGCTTTCAAATTAGACCCAATTAAATGGACTAACTTATTATGGGCTATTTAATTGGGTTCAAAAAGATTTATAATTAAAATTAATACTATTTCAAGCTCATATTACATTTATTATTATAATCATATTATATTTATTACTTTTTCTATTATATTTTTTACTTTTTCTATTATATTTTTTATTTTTTTATATATTTTTTATTTTTTATTTTTTTATATTTTTAGTGCAATTTATGAGTTTAATATGATATTAACTTTTACTATAAATTAAAGTCTTAAATGAAAAAAAAAAAATGGAGTGCCTATCACAAACACTTATAAATTGTCCCATGACAGACATTTAACCAAAAAAAACCCAAATTATCATGTATGTGCCAACGCAGCTTGGTTCGAACCGATAGGTTCGGTTTGCAGGATATCACTAATCGAACATAAATACAATCTATATCGGTTCAAATAAACAAAAAACAAAATTTTGGTTCGATCTGAAACGATCCACCGATTTTTTCATAGCCTAATATACATACATATATATGTGTTTGTGTACGAGAGGACGGTGATGTTGTTCATGTATTATGCACCATATTGTAACATAATATAATGTCTTAATTATCCCAAATTACAGTATTACGCTATGTATATATACATATAATGTATGATAATACATATCATAGTTGTATATGCTATTTTATGTTATGTTTTACATAATAGATAATAAATAAGGCATAATATGCAATACTTAATATGTAGTTATGTGTAATATATATAAATTATAGATAGCAGATATCTATATTTTCTAAAAGTAGTTTATGATATTGTTGTTCTAAGATGTTAAAGCCTACACATCAAAGTGTTTCGATAGGAGCACTCGGACACTTAAATCAGTAGAGAGCTCTTAGATAACATGAGAATTGTAACAATTATCATGTATAGGGCCATAGACGACAAGCAGATTGGGATTTTTTCTTCATGCATCTTCAAGGTATTTGTAGACATACGGATTTCATTGTAAAGGCTTTAAGCCTAATTTATTGTCTAGATTTAACTCTCTAGATTAAAGTGATAAGGCTTAAAGTGTTAGGCCCGGCTTATTGAGATCATCATGGGAGTTTTGGCACAGTAGGCTTAGAGTAGGGCCCGTTGGAATTGACCTGTCCAATTCCAATATTTCTCAAATTTGCTCACACACATTGTAATTGAAGGCCTTATTGAGTCTAGGTCCACAACGGAGCCCATATCCATATCCATATCCATATCCATATCCATATCCACTTTGAGAATGACTCATCTTAGCCGTTGGTCGTCTGTCTCATCTGACGAACGACATCGACAGCTAGATTCTCTATAAATACCCTTAGTCCTTATCTTATTGGGACTAGTGAAATACCTTGGACAAACACCGTTGTGCTGTCGGATTTCCATTTTTGTGAATCAAGTACTTGACTCACTCAAGAACGCACACGATATTCGTGGTATCACGTGTGGTTGATGCTTTTTAGCTCCCTCACCTATCACACGTGTGTTAGAGCCTATTGAGACTGTCTACTCCTCCTCCCTACACGATTCTCTCTTGATCATCTTTGCACGTGTTGTTTCCCTAGGTCACGTATAGCGCGATAGTCATGCAGCACGCACGTGATCGTTGCATCTGGAATCATACCCACACAGTATTTATAAGAGAACAAAAGACTCTTATTGGATGATTGGCACGACTTTTAACAATCTGCTGTCTTTAGAGGTGTTGTGTTTGTTTGGAGACAGAATCTGCAAAATGGGATGAAGGTAATCACGCACCTTTCGAATTTGTATCATCTATCATATAGTCTTGTTTTCTACATCTGTAGAGGACGTCAAGTGCTAGCTTTGAATTCAGAGGCCTAAGAAAACACTATCAACAAAAAAAAAAAAAAAAAAAAAAAAAATCATTGGTTCATAATATTATCTGAAATTTAAAAGTGTCAATTTATTACCTAAATTTTACTTATTTTTGCAATGGACTATTAAACTTACAAAATTTTGCAATTAATAACCTAAACTTTACTCATTTTTGTAATTAACTATCTCATTTAGATAAATGAACTCAACATTTTTAAAGTTTAGATAATTAATCACACGAATTAATAAAATCAAATTTAATATTTACCCTTGTTTTTTATATTAGGTCTATGTGTTTTATTTAAAGTCCTCCCCTTAGCGTATTACTGAGAGCTTGCATATGGTCCACTATTTCAAGAAATGGAATCCAAAGATCAATGTAATGCGGAATTTGAGGTAGAAGAAATTTCCCTAAGACCGATGTCCTTTCGTCGGAATTGTATGGACTCAATAGTTATTGTTATTATAAGAATTTATTATATTAAGTCATTGGTTGTAAACTCCATACCAAGTTCAACCTTATCATTCTACCTAAAATTATCAATGGGTAAAAAGAAAAAAAAAATCCTTAATATGTGCAGTAAAAATAAAGAAATTCAACATGGATTTTAGTGATAATATAAGTTGCAGTACAAGTAATCAAGCACAAACCATATGCAAATGCACAAATTAAAAATATAAATAATAGTGTAAAAATAAAATTATATTACAACATATATCATATAGAGAGAGAGAGAACTAAACTAAACTAAACTAAACTAAAACCGGTCGTTAATCTCCAGCAACGATGGGAAATATCTAGCTAGGTTACTCCAGCAACTAAAATTGATATGGATGGGTGTTGCTTGTTCTTAGACCAAATTAATGTGGATCTTGGATTAGGAATTTCAAAATTATAAAATAATAAAAAGATAGCATTTTAAGGGTTTTCATTTTTTTTTTTCACCAAATGCAAAATAAAAATATATGGATAAAATCAATATCAAATATGATACAATAGTATTAGGTTTATGTTCATTTAGTGAATAATAATACACATCATCTACTAGTAAAAACTTGACCAATGAAGATGATAAATAGAGGTAAGTTTCACCTCTGACTAGGATACAAAGGTAAAACTCGCCTCATATGGGCAAAGAGGCGAGTATCACCCCATTGCTTTAGTAAGTGACAATATTCACCTCTTTAGGCCTAACATGACCAATCTACTAAGGGAAAATTTTAAGGTAAATTACTCATGATCGCTAAAACAGTAACTAATTTAAAGTAGGGGTGTACAAAAAAATCAATGAAACCAAAAAATCAAATCAAAACCAGAAAACTAATCTACAAAATATGGCTAATTGATTGGTCAATTCAGTTTAGGATTACTTTTTTTTTTTTAGTTTCGGTTTATAACCACCAAAAACCATCAGTTAACCAGTTCCATATTTAAAAGTATGTTATATACATAATATATATACAATTAATTTTTAAAAAATATATAAGACAAATAAAAAAAACCCTAAAATCTATTGTAAGATGAGACATGTTGTAATTGGAACTTTTATGTTTTAATTATTATGTTGTTATTGTGTTGTAATTTAGATTAAGAAGAAGACATCAAGTTTTAATTATTAATATTGTATTAGACTTATATTATTTATATGTAGGTTTGTAGTTATTTGATTTATTTATATGTAATTTCTGAATGTAATTATAAAACAAAAAGGTTTAATTTTTTATGGTTATAACTAAAAATACAAGTAACGAACATTTTTTGATTAACGACTATATTGAATGATTAAAAACCGAAAACGAAAAATATTGACCATAAAAAATGGTAAACCATTAAAGCGGTTAACCATTAATAATTGACCAATTTAAGCTTACGATATTAAAAGATCAATTATTTTTGTCATTGATCGGTTAATTGAATCGTGCACATCCCTTACTTAAAAGTATTAAATAGATGTAGGATACAAGTTTATTGTGACCTAAGATAGATGATAATAGATTATCTAATAAAAAGGATAAAACACTAAACACACTAATAAAAAGGATAAAACACTAAACACACTCATGAATTAGGAGAGAGGAATCCATCTCAGTAATGCATCATAAAAGGTCATGATGTTACATTATAAGAAGATTCGTTCATTCTATAATGATGTTTAGTTACATCTTACATGAGATGCCTATATATATTCTCATAATAAAACTTTAGATTACTATGAAAAGAAATAAGTAAACAAAAATAATATTTTATTAATTAAGCAAATAGATAAACATGGAATCTAAAAATAAGAAAGTATTCCTATTAAATAATTAAAAAAAAAGAAACCAAATAATATGATTATATTTGACTGAATATACTTTCACGAAAAAAATTTTATTGGATATAATAAAAATAGAAATAAAAATAAACCTAATATAGGACTTCTCTGCACACACACCATTGCCACTTTCTTGAAGAAGATCTGTCCATGAATTTCGCGTTCTTCCCCCTTTCTGCAAAATCTAACCTTAAATTTAAGATTCCAAATAAATCGAGCAATGGCCTGTAAACACAGTGAAGGTCCCTCAATTCATGCTTTATTGACAAGATTCATAGCAATGGGATATGCTTCAAAAATGATATTAGGATAAGAGACTAACTATGTTTGATATAAGAGAATTGGGGAGAATTGAGGAGGAGAGGGAAGTGGAGGAAATAAGGAGAGATTAAATTTTTTTTTTTTTTTTATTTGTTTTGAGAGTAAAAGGAAAAGGGAGATAAATTTGATTTAATAATTTTTCTGGATTCCACTACTTTTTTGTCCCTCCAAAATAGAGACAATTAAGAATAAAAGGAAATTTAAAAAAAAATTACCCTTATACTTTTTTTTAAAAGTATATAAATAATTTACTATTTATTACATTTAAATATTTTAATAATTTATCCTCCCCACCATTTTTCCTTCGAAATTCATTCCATGCTACCAAATAAACATCAAAGTGAGGTTGGTGGATCGATAAATGGCCAATCATTACTCATCGTACCAAATAAATGTAAACATCAAAGTGAGGTAGATGGATCCTTAAATGGCCAACCATTACTATTCATAGTCAGGTCTTTAATTGGTTTCAGGAAAATTTTAGAAGTTGACAAGGCCGGTTCAGGTTTTATAACCATCCTAAATTCTATCCGTTTGCATCTCTAAACATAACAAATCAACTCGAATGGATAAGGATGACTTATAACTTACAATACCAATTTCTGTATTGCATACTCCACATTATTAATAAATATACAAGAAAAACTGCCTATAGAAATCATTTTTCTTTAAAAATTAATAAATAGACTTCAAAAGAGTCCATAGAAAAATGGTCATGTAAATGGTCATCAAAATTGTAAGTGAAATTATACACTATATGAATTTATAATTTTATGAGACTTTTCTAAGTTATTTTAATTTCTGACTCATAATGGAATTGTGAGTATAACCAATTCTACAAATTTAGATTTTAAGCAATTTTATACAATTAAAAATAGTTCTATATAATTATACTTGATTTAGGTCTAACGTCAAAAAGGCTTCAAAAGTAAGAAAAAAGAATGGTTATTCTATAATTTAAAACAATCTCATCAAATCATGAGTGGAAATGACATCGTATATCCTCTTTTTCTTTTCTTCTTCTTCTTCTTCTTCTTCCTTTTTTTTTTTTTTTTTTTGTTAACTCAAATAGACTATTCAAATGACTTCATTGTTAAAGATCTCTTATATGATGATTGATAAATAGCTGAGAAAGAAGATACATTTAAATTATTGATCGAACTAGTGAGGTATCCTTTAAAAATAAGGGTTAAAATAAATACATATGATATTATGGATGAAGTTACTGGAGTGAATATTTTAGAAGAGGTGAAATTTAGAAGACAATGAACATCATTAACAGTAACGCCAATAAGATGATTAAATGAAAATTATGGCTGGGAGGGATTGTGGCAGTTTTGTTGACAATGCAATTAATCATTTGTTTTACTTTTTTCTTTTACATGGAATTATTTATGTTCGAATTTATTTTATATCAACAAATATGTTGATATTTTATTTTTATGCATTAGCATGCTCATTTGTGCTTAATTATTATACCATGAATTATACTGTGATAAAATTTTACATTGAATTTATTTATTTCCATAGTGTATTTCAAGTTTTCTTTTTTAAAATTATAATCATATTTGATAGTGCATGGAGACTAGTTTACACATGTAAAAATTTATAAGGTTACGTCTTTTTACTACATTTCGATTCTATGAATCTTGCAATGCTATGTAAAATCGCAAAAGAGTCCATGTGCATTTTACTTAAGAATTTAAAAGCTTAAATGCTCAGTTAGTCAATTGTATAAATGAGGCCTAAGAATTTTACTACACATTCTACAATAACATACATCAATATTACAATCCAACTTCTCAGGAGCCACCTAACAAGGCCTTGGACCAATGCCAGTTGCGCTAAGGCCTTGACCCAGACCCAACCCAAGGTCAATGCTAAAATAAAGAAAATGAAAAACATCATATTGTTTAGGGTTTATTATTTCATCGTATGCTAATCATTTTAATATCATATTTTTATAATTTTTAGATATTGATGAAAAACAGACAATTTTATTTATAAACTAACTAAACAGATATGATATAAATATGATACAAATAAATTATAAATATAAATTTGATTTAAAAATGATGCAGATAAAAATTAATTAAACCTGACTGCTCAAATTCGTCCAACGTGTTATTAAAGCCTTTGCTCGTGTCATCAGTCCAATATAATCTGGGAGCATCGCTATGACAATAGTTATGGGGCTTCACTTCACGGTCAAGTCAGACTTTGAAAAAGATAGGGACATAAAGAGTTGCCGTAAAATTGTTGTCTATGTAATAAGATGAAAGTTTGCTCTTCAAAAGAAAAATGTTTTCTCGATTGTAATCCTACCAATTAATATTAGTCCTATGTTATAAATTAATAAAATGAACAAAATAAAATAAGTACTAATTATTATTTGATAACACATAACAAATGTTAATCGACAAGGATAGGATTGTGATGTCTTTTTGAGGAACAACATACTCCCATCTGTAATAATAGGAATTCCAGTATTAAAGTGCTTCCTTTGCTTGTATATAGAGCTGAAAATGATTGGGGTCAAGCCAAGTCAAACTTTTCAAGGCTTGAACTCGTTTGTTTAATAAATTAATAAGTTTAGCTGAGTCTAACTTTTAGCTAGCTTGATATATATAGGTTTGATATCAAGCTAGTTAAGGATTTGGAAGTCCAAGCATAACTTAATTGTATAAATAATTATATTTATAATATTATATTAATATATTAATTATAAATAATTATATGTAATAAAATAATATTATAAAAAATATTTCATAAGCTCTTAACAAACCTAGCTCGCGAACTCTCAGTGAGCCTATTCGCGATTCAACCCCTGAGCTTAAAGTTTGGCTTGGATTTGATTTATTTAATTGAAGGAATTTTATTTTAAATTTAAGCTCGGTTTGTTCATTAAAAGAGTTTTACTTTAAATTTATTTAACTCAGTTCGAGCCGGCTCTTGAGAAACCTGTGAGTTGTACATCATTGACTTAGATTTTGGAATGACAACATAATTACTAAATTCAACAACATTCTCCTCAAGTCAAGGTTGCCTACCTCTTTCTTAAAATTAAGAGTAAAGAACATAAGTAAGCAATCCAAAAACATTCACCACCTAAAAAAATAATAATAATAATCCATTTCAAAATTGAAGAACCCAAATCTTACACGGTAAATATATCATCATCACTATCTCTATTTTGCAGTTCTTCTAGAAAACCTTATCAGCCAAAAGACGCTATAAATCCACAAGGAGCTCCCCATATTTCCATTCAAATTCCACATCTCCTGAAAAATTTTATATACCTTTGAAAATGTAAGTATAGACATTGCTAGAAATCTTCTCCATAATTAGCCAAAGTCCAGCACTGTAGACTGTACTAGCACTAGTAGATATGGCTATACCCCATTCTCTCATTGTTTTATATCCAGGGCAAAGCTCTATCAACCCTGCCCTCCAATTCTCAAAGCGTCTTCTACGCCATGGAGCTAGTGTCGTGTCACATTTTCCACTACCATATCAGCATACCGCCAAATGACCATGTCCCAAAACCCTCCAGGATTATTCTTTGCCAACTATTTATCAGCCAAGACCAGGCAAAGAAACGGAGCTCTACATGGCTGAGTGAGAACGACCCCGATCCGAAACTCTTCGGGAGCTAATCCCGCTGAAGGCTGTAAAGGGTTCAAGAATTACTCGCATGTTTTACGCTACCATTTGGGCTTATGATGTTGCTTGCGAGCTTCAAGTACCTGCAACTGTTTTTTTTGGACTCAACCTGCCACGATGTTTGACATTTGCCAATAATGGATATCGGGATGCTATCCGGAATTTTATCGATGAACAGCCTCTGGACCTTTTAAGGACCCTCTTTTTTTTTCAAGATTCGTCCGGTTGGTCCATTGGTGACTAGGCTAGGGAGCAATGTCGTTATTTGAAAGTTATTTGAAGGGATTTCAAATTCCTTAATCCATTGCAGAGTCGGGGTCTTGAGTTCATCTTTTACATGGCAGCACAACTTGACCCGCTGACACCAGGGTTACATGACAAGTGATGTTGTTTTGAACTCTCACTTAATAAAGGAAACAAGATAGATAGTCCTTGTACTATCTATTTTTAGCAGCATCCCTCATTGAGCGCATACTAAATTAAATTGTAGAATCGTTGCAGTCTCACATACGATACTGTATGTGACGATACCATGCTTTTGATAGTAGAGGCTCAACGTACTTGCATTTGTACTAAGTAATGTGATCTTTAACTTTTAAAGTGAAGAGCATAAGAGGATCACTTGGATCCTTCCTTTGCCAAGATACCTTGTATCTAGGAGTAGAGGCTTAACTCAGTCACATAGGGATCAAATAATATGATGAGATTGCTTTTATCTTTCATTGGAGATAAAATAAGGATGGGATTCCTGTAATCCTTCCCATATGAGGACACATGCAAGTAGAAGCAAGAACTTTTACTTGGAAGCAAAAACAACAAGAGTTGCCAAGGACAAGGAGTTATCTCAATCAAAAGCAGCTCGGTGCCTGAGCATTGTTTGGATTTATTGGTGTGTGAGAGCATCACTTGCCAAGGCACTACCTACACTTAAGCGTATAACTAAAGCACACATATGTCGTGATGTTAAGGCATCACCTAAACTTGATGAGCAAAGTCAAGATGCTAAGGCATTAACCTTAAATTGTGGAAGCCAAGATGCCAGGCCATTGCTTTCACATAAGCCATAGAAGCTGACATGCCAATATGTTAGCAATCCATGTTATTATGTAGTATGTTGTACTCGTATTTGAATGGATTGTATCTAATAAACTTTAACCTATAATACTGTTATGCTCATTTATTAATTATGAAAGAAAACCATAAAATGCAAGTCAACTTGTTTATTAAGCATGCCTCATTTTTCATGTTGGACCCACTTATCATTTAAAAAATCATTATACATTTACAAATGAAAAAATTAACTTCTAGAAATACAATAAAATTGTATCTTGACACTTGACAAATAAATTATAACTTAGACAAAAGCTTTGATTAAATTTGACCAAAGATAACAAATCGATAAATTCATTAGCTACATAACAACATCAAATTAAGTTCAACCATGACCTAAATAGATATTATACTACTAATGGTAATATCTAATCACCACACTCTCTATAAACTTTTCAAGGGAGACAACCAAAGAATCTACATATAGAAAAGAAAATTCTAGTAATAAAAATGAATGATGTTGAAAAATTTATGAAATAAGTTAGTATATTACTTTCTCTATACCATTAATCCATTGGCCATAAAAGAGTTTCTACAATTTTTTACTTTCAATGAGATTGATGATGCTATGGATAGGGAAAGTGTGAAATATGTAAAAAGGTTTTAAAGGAAAAAAAAAAAAGTGAAGTTTGTTGAATGTGTAAGATTGTTGCCCTTCTCTAAAGATCGAGATTTGAGATAAGATGTTCCAACTTGACAGAAATCTTCATACTTATGCTTAAAAATGCAATTTATTAAGCATAAATGTTACATTTGGAACTTGAATTTTACCAAATTATGCAATTTAACTCCTAAAGTTTAAAGGTTTTAATTTACTATCTACGAACTTTTCGAGTTCATATATAGTGCCTAGATGAGATAGTTAACTACAAAAATAAGTAAAATTCAAGTAGTTAATTGCAAAATCTGACAAAGTACAAGCAGTTAATTGCAACAATGGGGCAAAATTTAGGTAGATCAACACTTTTAAACTTCATATAGTTAATTGCACAAATTGACAAAGTTCAACGTTCATTCACCCATATATTATTTAAGTGAATTTTGTTACTTAGAGTTAAGTGATTTAAATTATTAACATTGTTCTCTTTTGGAATAATAGAACAAGACCGAAAAAGGGAGCAAATTTTTTAATTTTTTATGAGATTACTTAACAAATTCTTAGAATAAAGTAATGCAATTGACAACTTGCCCTTCCCGTTGGTTTTTGGGGCGTTCCTACCATTGATAAATAATATGAAAGGAAGTGAGGCTTATTTGAATGATAAGACAACTGTTATGTTTGTAAAATTTCAAAACACATGTTTGAGTTCAACATGATTTTAGAAATTGTTGTTATGTTGTATCCACCATATAAATTTGAATTTATTGAGTGAAATCATTAAAAGATTTATGGTAACAAATCAAATGAGTCACTAATGTAAAAAGATCATTATTGTTTTTTTTTTAGTATGTAAAGAAAGGTAATGTGTAAGTTCAAACCAAATTATTTTTAATAGTAAACTAAAAGCCAAAGAATCTATTAATAATGATTGAGGCGATGACTTCCAAGTAACTTCATCTTTTTACAATTATGTATATTATTTTCTCACTTTTAGAAGTCAATTTCGTCTTATATGGTGCTTATAATTTCTTATTTTTTAAGGAATTTTAATCTTTCAAAAGCATTTAAATCCTTAGAAATGCTACTAGATCTAAACTAGCATTTATATGAGGAGTGGCACATAAGGGTTGAATTATATACATTAAGCTGCTAGAGATTTAATCAATTTTGATATTCTCAGGTCATAAGAACGACATTTGATTTTTTAAGCATACCAAAATCTGCAATTACTTTGGAATTTACATTTAGTATGGAGGTTAAATTGTTTTTCAACATCATAATTCATTAAAGTCAAAAACAGTAGAAACTCTTTTATATCCAAAAGATTAGCTATATAGAGAAGGTAATATACTAAACTCAATTTATATGAAATAAATTAAACAGCAATAATTATTTATGCAATATTATTTTTTCTCTCTTTTTTTGGGGTGAAAAAAAAAATAGAACTTGTTAGAATCACAACCACCTACTCTACTTGGTTTTAAGTCGAGGAATTGGTTTGAAATGAGAAACTTGAGATTCGTTAGTCAATTCTGAAATTGATCAACTAATTCAATTCTGATTTTAGAATTGTGGATGGCAGTTTCGATTTGACCGCAGTGGTTACATAAAAAGATATAAAAGTATGTGTATGATACCTAATTCATGGTCTTGCTAAAACCCGCAAGCATTTAATGCATTTTTATAAGGTACATGAGTTAGGTAAATGCAGCCAATTTCCATCACGAGTAGCAGCTGCAACAATGATTTAGACTTGGATGGGGACAAGTTTTGGAACCATCTTTACTTCTTCTTCTTCTTTTTTTCCTCATTCGAGCTCCAAACTAATGTTAGGACGATGTGAGAATTATGCTTGTCTAATAAGCTACTATCATTAGTGGCGAAAAGACAATGTAGCTATCATTAAAAGATCAATCGTATGGTCCACCTAGGCCACACAAACATGGCAAATTTTGAATGTATACCTCTAGCCAGTTAATTTATTGAAAAATTCTATGATCTGATCATTAATTTTAAAAAGATTAATATCATTATCATCCAATCGCTCATACTATACGTAGCTGTGAACGAATCATTAAAATAGTTAATATTTTATTTATTATATTTATTTTAATGATTAGATTAATAACGAAACGGTAGAAGCTTCCTTACTTATTTGATATTAAGATAAATTATTTTACGTGAAATACTATTTATTTACTAGTATGGACAAAAAAAAAAAAATTGTCATTACATCCAAAAGTACATAAATATTTCAAACACATATCTATAAATACCTCATTTCTATCACCCTTCATTTTTCCTTTTCATCAGTTTTAAGGAAAAGTACATAAATTATCCTTAAAACCCAAAAAAGTAAAATATATATATATATATATATATGTGTGTGTGTGAAAAGTTATAAGGAAAAAGAAGAGAAAGAATAATTAAAGCAGATCAAGTTAAAATCATTTTAAGTTCATAGGTCCACATTAGAGTCTAAGTACGTATATGCGATTTGGCTAAATTTGTGAAAATTTAACAATTTAGACCGATTTTAATTAAAATTAATTTAGTTGAAGTTAGTCCATGTTGTTAAATTTTATAATTATGTGAATTTGTTAATTTAAACTAATTGTGGTTTTCAATGGAACATTAACAAGATTAAGAACAATTATTTTATAGACAATTAAAGTTTGGTGCATACCAAACTTTATTAACCTAGATAAACTTTGCACATAGTCTAGTCAAATTAGAGATACTTTTGAAAATATTTCAATTTATGTGTGCTAGGCGTTTTACATGCAATAAAATGATTTGGCTTTATTTTGTTTAAAGGATCTAAGACTAGGTTTGACCCAATTTATGACCTAAGTTCACCCTAAACAATTAAAATTTAAGTAAGGTTTGAGTTGCCTCAATAACTGAAAAATAAAGTGGCCTAGCAATGAGGTCATCCCGTTGTAAGCGTGAAGTTGTAAACTCGCAAGTATGGGAGCTTAAATTTTCACCGCGCCAGGCGCCTACGACCTCAGGACACGCGTGCATTGCATGCATCTCCTTTCTTATTTTAAAAAAGAAAGCACACCCGGTAAATTACATATAAATAAGATAGTAAGTAGTTTTTAAACTAACCATAACCCATCCATCCACGTGATTAAAATTTCATTTATTTTTATCAAATTTTTAGTACAAATCTTCATCTCAATGTTGCAGTTAAACGTAAAAGTTGGATCTAAATTAATTAAAGAAAGGAGTAAATTTTTCATGAACAAAACCTGGATTTTCATTACATATGATTCACATGCTTATCTATTTGAAAACTAATTGATAGTGTATGAGTTAGCTTTGCAGTGAAAAATAAAGATATAACATCAATATATGACAATTCGGCAAAGAAGAAAGCAAAACTGAGAATTACTTCTTCTCTTATCCAAATTTTGCTTCAACTTTCCTCTCGATCCACTTTACTCCAAACTTCTAAACCACCATCCACCTTGCTAAACTACTAAATAAAAAATAAAAAAGAAAACCTCTACAGACTACAGTCAATCTCTATTAGAGCTGGACAAATGGGCTATGGCCCGCGGGCCAGCCGTTTAACCCACTTTAAAAAACGGGTTAGGGCCAGTTTTTTTAGCCTGTTTAAAAGTGGGTTAATTTTACCCAACCCACTTAACCCGCGGGCCAAAGTGGGCTAGCACCCAATTTTATAAAAATAAAATAAATAATTATAGGGTAAATGTGTATTAATGAAGGTTATTCTTGAGATTTTTTAATACTTGAGATTAAATTTATGTGTTAATTATAACAAAGAATGACAAATTGATGCACATACACCATAAAATTTTATAAAATATATTATTATTATTTTAAACAAAATATATTATCTAATAAGTTATTTTAGAAAACTTATTTTTATATAAAATTAATTAAAATGATAATGAAATTAATCATTAATATATATAACCTTATAAAACTCTCTTTTTTATTATATATATCTTATTTAATTAGTATAAATAAGTTAAATGGGTCAACTTGGCCCATTTAACTCACAAAATATGTAAGTGGATTAAAAGGGTCAAAAAGTGGGTTGGCCCGTTTAACCCACGGGTTAAAGTGGGTTGGGTTAGGGTCAGACAATTTTGGCCAGTTTAACCCACAGGCCAAAGTGGGCCGGGCCGGGTTGGCCCGTTTAACCCACTTCCCCACCTTTAATATCTACATCCATTCAATCTCCATTAAGTTACTTTGTTCTATTTGTTTCATCATATTATAATCATTTTAACGTCATATTTTTATCTTTTTCAAACAAATATTTGTAAAAAAAAGTATCAATTTATTTATAAACTGACTTAACAGATAAGATATAGATATGATATACTTATGATACAAATAAGTTATAGATAGATATCATCACGGGTCTGTCCCGAACTGAGAATTTACCTAATCCGTCACTGACGGTTCCTGAACCAGGAACTGGCCCAAGAATAGCGGATCTAAACCGGTAAAGGACCCATCGATTCTGACAGATCCTTACAATTCCATCCCTAAAAACCGCATAACCCGACGGTTTTAGAATCGCCGATTGAAGAACCAACAGAACCGGTGGTTCTACACCATAAAAATTATAAAAAAATGTAAGAAAAAAAGAAGAAAAAATTATAAAAAATTGTAATTATGAAACAAATATTTAAAACTACTTTCGTATAAATAATAAAAAATTTATTTCCTATTCACAATATTTAATGTGTTATTATTAACAACACAAGTAATAAATACATTTGAAATCATATATTATTAAATTTATGCAGACTTCTAACCAAAGTAGACTTTCTTTCTTAACAATATGTGATTTGTTTTTTGTTATTGAGAATTATTTGTATCTTGAATATTTTATAGTGTCACATTGCTAATATAACAACTAAAAAAGTACAAGTGATTGTATATAAATAAATACATAATTATATAATTTCTTTTAACTAATGCTATGAATAATTATTGTTAGGCTTAATGCTATTTCAAGTTAAAAATTTATTTTGCATTTTTTCTTAGTTAAATTAAGTGAATTATTTAATTGATTTTTTATTTTTTTCATGGTTCTCGGTTCTTCTAGAACCGGCGGTTCCTAAGAACCGGGAATCGGATCGGCTCCCACAGGTCCGGTTCCGGTTCCGGTTTCATCACTTTTGGAACTGAGAACCGGCGATTCGAGTTCAGTTCCAGACCCTAACCGAACCACGACGACGCCTAGTTACAGATACCGACGAATAAAAAGCCAACCATCTCCATGACAGTCACCATCCTGCTTTGGAGCCGGTGGACCCTCTTTCTGCTCTCAACCACTTTAGGAGTTGCTCGCTAAAAGAAGGTTGTCCATGTTCGTTGGTGGTCCACAAGGGAAGTGGCTGTGGCCCAAAAATCTACTCGATGCAACCCAGATGTCCAAGCCCGTGACCAGATTCCATAGACCTAAGTTGAACTTGCGATTTATTGACCTGCATTCATCCATTCTGCACTAGCTTAGCTCTGATAATTATTCTCTCCTTTATAATTTCTTCACTTTAGTATTCTTATTCTAATTCAATTACATTAATTAATTTATTGAATTTGAAGAAAATATATATAAAAAGGTTTAAAGATCCATAGATTAGAAATATCTCGTTTAGGTTGCTAGTTTGTTTATTCTTTTTGCTTGTTGTAGATGATTTAGTTCATATAATTTAGGACTTTACGTTAGTGACATGTTCATGTTGTTTTTCATCGTGTTTCATGTTAGTGTGATTAGATTGATTTATAGTTAATATGATTACTAATAAGGTATTTACTGTAAGTTTATTATTATGGTATTAATCATTCCATACATGGTTATTGGTGTTTGGTCGCTTAAATTTTAGGAAATAACCATAACATTGCAAAAATCACATTATTTTATCGTATTAGTTTCCGTTGTAGTAAGCATTAACTTTACATTATTTTCTGTTTAATATGAATTTTTTTAATAAAAAATCATATATTTTAATATAAAAACCATAATTGTAGAAGTTTACACCCACTAATTCCTACATATTTTTCACGAAATTTGCACCGATAACAAAGTTAGCATATTTCTCACATATTAGACATACTTAGGGCAGGGTCATACTCCATGAACATGTTTTATCGCTTAGTAATTTTAAATAAAAAATTGCATTAATTGAAGTTTTCAACAATTAGAGTTGTATTTATTTATTTTAGAATTTTACATTTATGAAATTTAATTTGATAAAAAAATGAAACTTGATGTTTTTTATTAAATAAAAACAGCTAACACACTAAAGATTTAAAATTAAAAGAGGGGGAGGGGGGAAGAGCTATGAGGTTTTGGCTCTTATGAGTACATATGTAGATCCCGGCAGTGCAAACCTTAAAAAATAAGAATTTTATTTTGCCGTTTTTGCATTTTTCATCATTGTAGTATTTTGTGAATATTTATATAATTTAGCGTTATTTTGTAAATTTTAATCTAACTTTACATATATTTTGTGAAATTTCGCAGATTTTATATCTTTATATATTTTGGCTAAACATGAGACAAAACGTTTTTTTTTTTTTTTTAAAGAAAGCATTGTTGGCCTTTTTATGAAAACAGTTTCCTTTCAATTTACTTTTAAAATCCCCAATTAGTCTTAATAATTGCTTTTTAGTCCCTAGCAATTGTGCAAACTTCCCTATTGTACCACTTAGTTTTCACTGACTAGTGTTAATGATCTTATGGAGAGTTATACCATCTTTACTGGCTCAAAAGGAATTCTTACTTTGAAGTGATGACCCATAACACTCTTAAATGCACATAGATTTAGTCATGTAATGCATAACAATTCATTAGGATAGTTAGATAGTCTTTAATCTTGTTAGTAGGGACTAATTTAGTGTTCCATGATACTCAAGAGTTCCATCCTATAATGCAACAAATTAATAAGCAATAGGGTTCTTGTTTTCAATAGGGTTTTTTTGGCACGATTAACACCAGGCACATGTCATGAACCCCTAAATCCCATACGCTAGCATTTTAACATATTTGTATATATCTCAGAATAAAATAGTATAAATATAGCACAGCAAGTAACATGGCAAGTCATTGAGATATCCATCAATGCATGGCTGAGGATCATAGTGATTCTTAGGCAGATCTACATTGGTATCTAGATCACCTATATATGAGGACAATATAAGAATGTAATTATTACTTATAACTAAAAACTCCACGAAATCATAGTTTTCCTGACTTATGGGGTTTAATGTTTTTAGCATATTTTCTTTTCTCCTTATTAGTTTTAGGTGTGTAAGTACTTGTTAGTAAGCTCTTTATTCCTATTTCCATGTGGCTAGATTGGTATTGAGGTTCAATTTCCATGTAAATAAGTTTAGTTTATCATAAAAGCTTACTCTTACTAGTTTTTGTAATTTGGCGTATCTTAGTTAACTTAACTCATTTTAACGAATATAAATATCCATTTTAACAATAAGATTGATAAAAAAATCATGGTAATATTCTTAGTGTATTTTAGCATGTTTCTATATGTAAATTTTGTCAATATCTATATTATCACAATTATTACCTAATTAAAGCCTATTAAGACATATCAATTTTGCATGGATCCATTTCCTTTTGGTAATCTTATTAATAATTGTGCGTATCTTAGTATTGGCTTTCTTATAACTTAATATTGAATTAGGGTTGCAAACAAGTCGAGCTATTCTCGAGCTCAGCTCGTTTCAGGTCCTGCTCGACTCGGTTTGTTTAGCTAAACGAGCCAAGCTTGAGCTCCATCTCAGACTCGTTTAGCTAAAGGAGCCGAGCCTGAGCTTGTCCTCAAGCTCGCAAGCCGGCTTGCGAACAGACTCGTTATGGGCTCGAGAACAAAGTTCGTGAACAGGCTCGTTAAGAGCTCACGAGCCAAGCTCGTGAACGGCTCATTTGATATATATATATATATATATATAATATTGATAGTATTATTATTAATATAATATTATAAATATAATTAAAAAATAATTATATAAGCTGAACGAGCCGAGCGCAAGCTCGTTTAATGTAACGAGCCTAAGCTCGAGCTCGGCTAGCTTGAAAAAGCTTAACGAGCTCCGGCCGAAGCCTATATATTCCATGCTCATTAAAAACCCGGCTCGGCTCGAGCCCATTACAAAATAAATGAGCCGAGCCCGAGCTTACAAAAGCCCGGCTCGTTTGCACCCCTATATTGAATCTTATTGAGTGTTATTTTCCAATTATACCAATAGCTTTATCTAAATTATAACTTCAAATTACTTCTTCTTTCTCTCTTTCCCAACCTTAGTCGAAAATCTATCCCCCAACATCACTATAAAGCCACTTCAATTTTAAAAGCTTAGGTACCATCATAACTGACTTTTTCTTCTCTTTTTAATAACCAAATGCAATCTAAAACAAATGACCAAATGAAATCTAAGACAAAAGGAAGGGAACAAGAAGAACATATACTTGAGACAATTAAGAAAAAGGACTAAACAAAGTTCAATTTAGACAAAGATATGGTAATTAGATAAGGTACATGGTTGAAAATACCAAATAAAGAAAGGTTAACGATGGAAATACTAAATGATGTGCACTTTTCTACGTATCCTATACATCAAGAAGTACAAAGATTTACCAAGACCCAAAGAAACACTTCTAGTAAAATAATGTGAAGAGGGAAGTAGCTTAGTACAAGTGTTTGATATGCTAATTATTTATAATGGAGCACCAATAACCAACTAGAAAGTTACCACCATTATCTATACCAGAGTTGAGGTAGGAGAATATCACAATAGATTTTGTGACAACCTTGGTTAAGATACCCTCATGAAATGAAACAATTTAAGCAATCATTGACTGATTGACAAAACCAATCACTTTTTATCTTTGTAAGTCAGTTGCTCCATGGAGAGATTATATCACAAGGTAGTGCGATAGCATAGAGTACCATTATTGATTGTATTTGATAGTGACACTTGGTTTGTTAGCAGGTTTTGGTTGAGTTTACACAAAGCTTTAAGGACTAGTTTAATCCTCAAACAAATGGAAAGTCACAAAAGACAATCAAAGTGTTTGAGGACATGTTGAGGGTTGGTGCTTTTAGCTTTGGTTGATGATGGGATGATCACTTGCCACTTGTTGATCTCACTTTCAATAAAAGTTACTAAACCACTATGGCGATGGTATCATATGAAGTATTGTATGGAAAAAAAATGCAAGATTCCTTTACATTGGGGTAATGTTAGTTGGTGTACCAAGCAAGTGACAAATTGCTAGTTATAAAATAAAGAATGCAACCAACTCGGGATAGATACAAGAATTGTGCAGATAAGAGAAGATGACCTTTGAAATATCCAGTAAGGTATCATGTGTTCTTGAGTGTATTTCCTACTAAAGGCGGTATGTTTTGGAGTGAGATGAATACCAAATACCTTCTTAAACTGGATTAGAACATCTAACCTATGGGTTGGCCTTACCCCCAACTCTATTTGTAACCTTCTTAAAGCAAATTTAGTCCTATTCACATGTATTTAAATTACATTTATTTCTAAACAATGCAAAACTAATTTTTTTTTAGAAACATCTTCAAAGTCTTTAACATGTATTATAGTCCCTAAGACTACAAATATGGCAAGCTACTCACGGGATACTCAAGCTTAAGTTGCTTTAAGCTCAACTAAGCTTGAGCTCATTTAGTAAACAAGTCGAGCTTCGGCTCAAATAAATCTCATTTATATAAATGAACCAAACTCGAGCTTTAATCTAAGCTTATTCAGGCTTGTGAGCAGACTCAATAAATAATCTCATTTATCTGAACAAAAAACTAATCTCTAAATAATGTATATACATACATAACTCAATATTTACTCGTTATTCACATATCTATTTAATTATGCATATATTTATTTTGTGTATTTAGTTTGTTATATTTTATCTTACCTTTGAAGCTCATAAAAAACTTGATGTGCCTTAAAGGACGATCACTACAACATCAAGAGGTAACGAATGTAAACATACCTTGAAAGATAATTGTTAGCACTAAAACAATAATGTTTTGATATAGATTTTAGAGTGAATCCGATAAAAGGGAACAAGATATGGATAGTATTGCTCGAGGATGTTACACACTAAGAATAACTTAATCTATACTCTAGCTAACTTGATATAACTCACAAACTTGCTCGGGTGGTATTGTTTAATACAATTGTGAAAATTGATAAGACTAGGGTTGACATACAATTCTCACAGTGGTAATCTCATTGGTCAAGATAGCCCCTGTAAGTGTAAACACTAGGTGGTATTCATATGCCTCCCCTATTACAATGGAATTCAACATTAGGGATGTAAATTGAAAATAACAAGAATTGCAATACTTGAAATAGGCAAGCAAAAGGTTAGGACATTTAAGCTACCCAGTTGGAGTTAGCATCGACTTGAGTGATGCTCTAGGTACTTAAATTGATTGGGTCAGTCTTCTTTATAAGCTTATGACTCATCTTACCGATGGATAGGTCTAGTGACAAGCCAGATGAGTTCGATGAGACACAAAAAGTGTAGAACAATCGACTAAATCCTTTAAGGACATCGAGCTAGTGATCAAGTAAATTTGTCTAGTGTTAGCTCGGTCGGTTGGAGTCGATGGTAGACTAGGTTAATTAGTCAAACAATCACATGCTCAATAATCTCTAGCTAGTAAAGCTCTATTCTTCATGTAGATCAAACGAGGTCATAAGTCTTACTTCACCATCTTCCCATTTCTCTATAGAAACTATGAGTACAAGGTTCCATAAACCCTTGGCCTGGGCTTTAATCATCAATCTCAAGTTTAATTTCCATCATCCTCTTAAGGATATTGATAACCTATCTACAAATCTAATGAATTGCTAGGATGGTTCTCATCTTTTAGTAAAAAAGGCGATAGGTTAGCGATGTTGAAAGTGGTTGAAACCCCATAGTCTTTTGATAGCTCAAGTTTATAGGTATTATTATTGATTCTCTCTAAGACTTAGAAGATTCCACCAGCTTAGGGTGATAATTTCTAGGACTTCCTATTAGGAAATCGGTCCTTCCCAAAGTGAATCCATAACAAGTCTCCAAGTTTAAAGATTATATGTTTCTTGTGATCCTGCTGTTATGCTTCTATCATGACTGTCTTCTTTAGATGCTTGGAAATCTTCTAGTGGATCTTCTAGATGATCTTTCATGTTTCATCAACCCCACTAATACATTTTCCTCTTATGACTAGCATGACTATCAAGTTTAAAGGAACAATAAGATGAAAGCCATGCACAACTTCAATGGGAGATTTACCGACCAAGCTATGTACATATTCATTGTAGAAAATTCTATAATAAGAAGACACAAGTCCCAAAAGATAAGATTATTACCAACTATGACCCTAGGTAAGAAGCAGAATGTGTCATTAATAACCTTAGTTATCAATCCAAGGTTCACAAGATGTGTTGTACGTTAGTTTGGCCGAATCTTTTCCACAGTGTCTTCTAGAAGATGCAAAAAAATTTTGTGTATTGAACTATAGGGGACGCCATGCAATCTTTCAATCTTTTGCAAGAAAAAAGTTAGCAAAATATAAAACATCATCTCTTGTGGCAGGGTATAAAGTGTGTCATTTTACTGAGCTAATCTACAATGAAGATGATGGAATCCTGTGTCATTTTACTAAGCTAATCTACATCAAACATGATGGAATCCTTTCCTCATTAAGTTCAAGGCGAACTTAGACAAAGTCCATACTAATATCAACCCATGTTGAGTTTGATATGGGTAAGGGCATATACTATAGCCTTAATTACTTCCCTTTTTTCCTTCTTAGACAAAACACGCCTTTTAATGATTTTTCACACATCATTCTATATGTTCTTCCTCCTTCAACAATTTTAGCATCCTTTTCTCATCAAAAATGGCTTAGAAATTAACTAACATGTGTCTATCATACCAACTCTTAAATTGATCTACTCGGAACACAAAGTCTTCCCTTTTTGTAGAGAAATCCATTATCAACATAATACCCATGGGAGACTATCCTATCCCTACAATTGGTAATGACAAGAAAGAAAATTTCATCATCAACATATTGCTCCTTCAATAACTCAAAACCCAATAATCTTAACTACAACGCATTAATAGGAGTGTTTTTAGGACAGTTCATTTACAACTACATTTGCATTTCCTCTCTTTTAATTGATCGTGTGTATGAAAGTTTCCAGAAACTCTACCCATTTAACTTATGGTTGAGATTGTTTTTGCTAACCCTTAAGGTGCTTTAGCCGTTGATGAACTCCTCAGTTAGAAGGTAATGTTGCCTTGTAATCTGTACACTAACCAAGGAGTAGAGCTCCTTGCCTACACCAATTAATTCAAAGTGAAGCCACTTAGCTTTACATTGAAATAGGCAATCGAGCGTCATTCTTCCATCAACATAGCTCTTACTCCTACACTAGATGCATTGTGTCAAGGTCCAATTTTTATGAATCTTTTATAGTAAGACCCTACCTTTTTGTGCACACCATGTATGGTAGGGATGGCCCTTTTATTGATTAAGAGGCCTTAGCATTTTTCTTATTTTTGTATTTTAGAGTGTGAACTCCTTAAGAGATTTAATGTCTACTCTTACAAATGCTAGAAATATATATATAGATCTTTATGAGGGTGTGATACTCTTTCTAAACTTAAGCTTTTACTTAGCACTTACTTGTATACTGATAAGTGTCCGAAGACCCAAATTATTGCTACTATATGGAGCACATTGTATATGCTATTTGTTTAAATATTGAGGAAAATGACCTTTATTGAGTTAATCTTTGGTTTCAGGGATAATCATCAAAAAATCGAGCTTCTCAAAGGATTATCAAAGAAAGAAGCCAAGTTTTGAAGATCTTTGGAGCTTTTGCGAAGTTGCCACCCATACACTAGTGACATTCATACATTAGTGTACTTTTGGAGGAGCGCTTTTTGAAGAAATTTTGAAGATTTAGCCAAGAATTAAGGGTACACGACTTCTCATACACTAGTTGTGTACATCAGGTCGTGTACATGAGTCAACAGAGGAAAAAGAAGCTACTTTAATGAGTACACTACCCCGATGTACAGGGTCGTGTAGGGGTCGTGTAGGCATTAATGTGTATATATACATGCCTTTTTGCGAAATTCATTAATTCAATTCTTAGGTCATTTGATACCAGAACCCTAGGGACGCCTTTGGAGAGCTCTTGAAGGGGAAAAATCGTGCTTTCACTTGAAGATTCTCAACTACACATCTACAAGGGTTTTATCTTGATGATTTCTCCTTTTTCTTCTTCCATTATGCCTATTATTTGTGTTGTTATCTTTTCTATGGAAGAGTAGTTGTGTAACCCTAGGTTTTGAGAAACCCTAGCCTTCATGTAAAGACTTGTTAATCACTTGAATGTAAATTGATTTTGAGTTTGCTTCATGATATATAATGTTGTTTGTGATAATTTTAGGTCAAAGTTGTTACAAACTCGATTCTTGTTAATATGAAAGAAGATTTCGATTAATGAGTATGATCTCTCATGAGCAAAGGGGTTAAGTAATCCACCTAGAAATAGGGTTTTTCTAACCTTCTATCGATTAGGGTTCATAAGCTTTAAGCGATTCTAAATTGACCTTTGTGACGGAAGAAATTCCCACTTTTGCAATTTAGGGTTAGGGTTTAATTAACTTGAAGAGAGTAATTAAGCTATTTAAGTAACCCGATAGTTCAAAATCAAAGTTCATTCAAGTGAATCCACTTTTAGAGATGAAGGAGGTTAGGGTTGATCAAAACCAAGGGTTTGTTGTGAATGTTTATCTTAATTGTGCATATCTTGAGTTAGGGTTCTTGGGTTTATCTTAATTAGAAGTAGTGATTAGTTTAGTATAAAATTCGCTCTTGGCTTGGCTAGATAATAGTTAAAGGGTAATTACTAGTAGCTGCACATTGATCCCTAGGACGATATCCGAGTTAAATTCTACTACACGATAGGTGCACTGCCTTGTGTGGATCTAGAATTTACAAGATTATAAATTTTAAAACTTAAAGATTCTACACATCAAGTTTTTGGCGCCGTTGCCGGGGATCAAAGCAATATTAGGAAAGCCTTAGTAGCTATTACTTTAGTCTTTTCTTTTCTTTTGTTTTCTTTTTCTTTTCCTTCTTTCTTTCTTCTTTTCTTTTCTCTCCTTCTTGTTTTATTTTTATTTTTCTCTCTTTTTCTAAGGAATTAATTGTGGAATCCTGATCTTGTGTGTTTCTTTTGCAGTGTATGACCAGGAGTTCTTCCTCATCTACAACTCCATTAGATCCTGAGATCGAGAGGACACTCACAAGACTCAGAAGGAATACAAGTGCCAACACTTCGGACAAGCAGATATTGAGAGAGGAACACTGGATTTGAGGAGAGAAGAGCATTTGGGTTTGGAAGACTTAGACGAGAACAGCATTAATCCAGATCTAACAAGAGGAACAGAAGGAGAAAATCAAAGAAATCAACATGGCGGACCCTAATGCGCTAAGAACAAATATGGATTATGCAAGACCTTCTCTTCAAGGCACTGCTCCAACAATTGTGAAACCCCCAATTGGGGCAAACAATTTTGAGATCAAGGGGACCATGCTTCAACTTCTACAACAATATTGTCAGTTTGATGGACTACCCGATGAAGATCCCCACTCTCACATCCAAACATTTCTGGAGATATGTGAGACTTGCAAGATGAATGGAGTGGATGATGATGCCATTCGTACTAGACTATTCCCTTTTCTTTGAGAGGGAAAGCAAAAATTTGGCTTACATCATTGGGACCAGGAGCACTTACCACATGGGAGGAAACAGTGAAGCAGTTTTTGGACAACTACTTTCCACCTTGCAAAACTGCTAAGCTCCGGAATGATATCTCATCCTTTGGTCAAAATGATTCCGAGACTCTATTTGATGCTTGGCAACGATGGAAAGAGCTTCTTAGAAAGTGTCCTCATCACCAAATTCCACCATGGTTGCAAGTTCAAACATTTTATAATGGGTTGAATCAAATCACTCGTCAGCTTATTGATGCATCTGCCGGTGGTACTCTGAATTCAAAGACCCCAGAAGAATCCCTCAAATTGTTTGAGGAAATGGCTAGAAACAATTATCAATGGGGAAACAACCGGGGGAAGCAAAGAGCTACTGGGGTGTATGAGGTAGATATGCTTACCTCTTTGGTCGCTAAGATGGATGCCCTTGGTACTCAAGTTATGAGCATCAAGAATCAACAACAATCACCACAATCACAGTTTTGCCATGAAGGGATGTTTGATGGTGGTTATCATAGAGCAACCTGAGCAAGTGGACTACTGGGGAATCAAAATAGGCAGCAAAATAACCCGTTCAGCAGTACCTATAACCCAGGATGGAGGAATCACCCTAATTTCTCCTGGAGTAACCAAAATGCTCAAAGGCCAAATTTTCCACCGGGATTTCAAAGGCCACATATGCTTCCATACCAGCAGTTGCCATCATCATCATCAAATCCACAACCCCAGCCTGAGAAGAAATCCAACTTGGAGGAAGTACTTAGCCAATTCATACAAAGCTCAGATGCAAGGCACAGGAATCAAGAAGCCTCAATTCACAACTTGGAAAAACAAATTGGCCAGCTAGCCAAGATGTTTTCAGAAAGGCAAGTAGGCTCTCTCCCGAGCAATACTGAGAACAATCCTAAGGAGCAAGCTAAGGCTATTAGCTTACGAAGCGGCAAAGAGTTGCCAAGTAGAAGTGGAGAGACACCTACAGTAGTGCCTGAGAAGGCATGTGAGAAGGTCAAGGTACTGAGAAGGAGGTCTCCTCACCAATGGAGAAACAACCCTCACTTGTAAAGGGGTACACACCAAGGATACCATATCCTACCCGGTTGAACCAAAGCAAGGACAAGGAGCAGTTTGGGAAATTCTTAGATCTATTCAAGCAACTCCACATCAACATTCCATTTGTGGAAGCCCTCTCTCAAATGCCCAAATATGCTAAGTTCCTCAAGGAACTCCTTTCAAACAAGAGGAAGTTAGAAGATGTGTTAACTGTGGAGATAGGAGCAAATTGCTCCTCAATCATTCAGAACAAGCTGCCTCCTAAACTGAAGGATCCCGGAAGCTTCATCATACCATGTAGGGTAGGAGAGCTATGTGTGGAGAAAGCTCTAGCAGACTTGGGGGCGAGCATTAACTTGATGCCCTACTCATTTTTTCAAAAATTGGGATTGGCGGACCCCACACCAACTCGCATGAGTCTTCAACTAGCGGACCGTTCGGTGAAAATCCCTAGAGGAGTCATTGAGGATGTGCTAGTAAAGGTTGGCAATTTTATTTATCCCGTGGACTTTGTTGTGCTTGATATTGATGATGAGGGGATGTTCCATTAATTTTGGGTCGGCCTTTCTTAGCAACCGCGAGAGCTGTTATTGATGTGGAGGAGGGGAAGCTAACTCTCAGAGTAGGAGATGAGGAGCTTGTGGTTACTGTGGCTGCAGCATTGAAGAAGCCTATGAGATCGGATGATTCATGCTATTATATTGATATTATTGATTCTTCAGTGGCTGAACATGCAGAAGAGATACTTTCACGGGACAAGGTTGAATTGAGCTTGGTTTCCGACAAGGGGAAGGAATTAATAGATCTTGAAGTGGAGGAGATTGTGAGGGAGTTGGATATTGCTGAAGAATTCTTGCCCATAAAGGGGTTTGAGGAGCTTGAGCTTGATAGTGAGAGGCGGTTGAGATCATCGATCGAGGAGCCACCTACACTCGAATTGAAACAACTTCCAGAACACCTTGAATATGCATTCTTGGAGGAAAATTCCAAACTTCCTGTGATCATTGCTTCGGCACTGTCAAGTGAGTATAAGCAGCAGTTATTGAAAGTTCTCAAAGCACATAAACGTGCTATCGCCTGGAAGATAGAGGACATAAAGGGTATCAATCCGTCTTTTTGCACGCAAAATTTTGTTGGAAGAAGGATTTAAGTCAGTCATTCAACCTCAAAGACGACTAAATCCAAATATGAAGGAAGTAGTGAAGAAAGAAGTCATCAAACTTCTGGATGCCGGCTTGATATACCCGATTTCTGATAGTACTTGGGTGAGCCCAACCCAAGTAGTGCCTAAAAAGGGGGGAATGACTGTGGTCCCTAATGAAAGAAATGAACTTGTTCCCATGAGGACAGTTACTGGTTGGCGTGTGTGCATTGACTATAGAAAATTGAATGAAGCCACCAGGAAGGATCATTTTCCCTTGCCCTTCATTGATCAGATGCTCGAAAGGCTTGCAGGGCACATGTATTACTGTTACCTGGATGGCATGTCGGGGTACTTTCAAATTCCTATTGCCCCAGAGGACCAAGAGAAGACTACATTTACATGTCCTTATGGCACTTACGCTTATAGACGAATGCCCTTCGGACTTTGTAATGCACCTGCCACCTTTCAACGATGCATGTTGAGTGTTTTTGAAGATCTGGTTGAAGACATAATGGAAGTGTTCATGGATGATTTCTCAGTTTTTGGAGATTCGTTTGAACAGTGTTTAGCTAATCTGGAGAAAGTCTTGTCCGATGTGAGGAAACCAATCTAGTGCTAAATTGGGAAAAGTGCCACTTTATGTGCACAGAAGGCATAGTACTTGGGCACAAAATTTCGCAGAGAGGGATTGAAGTGGATAAGGCCAAGTAGAGATCATTGCAAGATTGCCACCTCCAACATCTGTAAAAGCTATTCGCAGTTTTTTGGGACATGGGGTTCTATAGAAGGTTCATCAAGGACTTCTCCAAAATCGCCCGGCCTCTCACTAGGCTTTTGGAGAAGGATGTGGTGTTTGAGTTCGATCAAGATTGTTTAGAAGCCTTTAGATTGCTGAAGGAGAAATTGACTCAAGCTCCCATCATGATTGCTCCTAATTGGGATCTTCCATTCGAGCTCATGTGTGATGCGAGTGACTTCGCAGTTGGGGCGGTTCTTGGCCAAAGACATGATAAGCACTTTAGGCCCATTCACTATGCCAGTAGAACTTTGAACCGTGCACAAGAGAACTATACACTACTGAAAAGGAGTTATTGGCGGTGGTCTTCGCCTTTGATAAGTTTCGACCTTACCTCGTATTGTCGAAGGTTATTGTGTATACTGATCATTCGGCCCTCAAGTTTTTATTATCCAAGACTGATGCAAAACCAAGACTGATTCGATGGATATTGCTCTACAAGAGTTCGATCTGGAAATTCATGATAAGAGAGGTTCAGAAAACTTGGCGGCCGATCATTTATCAAGGCTAGAAGATCCACACCGAGGTGAATTGGGAGAGGATGACATAAATGACCGATTTCCTGAAGAAAGGTTGTATGCAGTTTATCAACTTTTGAGTTTGACGATCACGGAGCCACCTTGGTTTGCTGATATAGCAAACTATCTTGTTGCACGAGTTTTCCCTAGTGAATTGAATTATCATGCAAGAAAAAAGTTCTTCTCAGATCTCAAGCACTATTATTGGGAAGACCCATTTCTATTTCGGGTTTGTGCGGATCAGATAATTCGTCGTTGTGTGTCTCATGCTGAAGGGTGGAAAATTCTAGGGGATTGTCATTCGGGCCCTGTTGGTGGCCACTATGGTGCAAATCGTACTGCCCACAAGGTTTGGAGGCCGGTTTTTATTGGCCATCTATATTTAGAGATGCGCACCATCTAGTTCTCTTTGTGATCGATGCCAAAGAGTGGGAACTACATCAAGAAGAGATGAAATGCCACAAAACTACATTCTAGGATGTGAAGTTTTCGACTTGTGGGGCATAGATTTTGTTGGTCCACTTCCACCATCCTACGGGAACAAGTATATACTTGTAGCAGTGGATTATGTCTCGAAATGGGTGGAAGCTCAGGCTTTACCCACCAACGACGCAAGAGTGGTATGCAAGTTCTTGAGGAAGTTATTTGCCCGGTTTGGAACCCCTAGAGCTATATTAGTGATAGGGGGACACATTTTTGTAATGCCCAAATGGATAGGATCTTGAAGAGATATGGGGTGACACATCGCATAGCAACTGCTTATCACCCACAGACTAGCGGGCAAGTAGAAGTGACCAACAGGAGCTCAAGAGGATTCTTGAGAAGACAGTGAGCCACCACAGGAAGGATTGGGCCGATAAGCTTGATGATGCCCTTTGGGCATATCGGACTGCATACAAAACACCACTGGGACCACCCCTATAGATTGGTGTATGGGAAAGCATGCCACTTGCCAGTTGAAGTCGAGCATCGAGCCTATTGGGCAATCAAGCAAGTGAACTTCGATTTGGGTGCATCTGGGTCACAAAGGAAGTTTCAACTTAATGAGCTGGACGAGTGGAGGCTATTGGCCTATGAGAATATGAGACTTATAAGGAGAAGACCAAGAGATTTCATGATGCACATATCCGTCACCCGAAGAAGTTCCAAGTAGGGGACCAAGTTCTCTTATTCAATGCCAGGTTGAAGCTTTTCCCTGGCAAGCTGAAGTCCAGGTGGTCGGGTCCCTATTGATCAAACAAATATTCCCACATGGAGCTGTGGAGTTAGAGCACCCGGAACACGGTACTTTCAAGGTGAATGGCCAAAGAGTGAAGCTTTACATGGGTAATACCCCGAATTTGAAGGCCGAGAGGAGTTTCGACTCCAACCACCAGCTAACTAACTTTGTTTAGTTCCTTTGTAAATAGCTTTTTCTCTTTTCTCTTTTCTTTTGTTTTGTTTCTTTTGGATTTACTTATTCTGCAGTTTTTGGGGCAACTCCATGAAGGAATAGTGTTTTTGAGTTAAGTGTGGGGAAAAAGCTTCCCAATTGAATCAAAGGACACAAACACTTTTCAAGTGTTGCAGGTAAGTCATCCTCCTCAAGTTCTTTCATGAAAATCACTTTTCGAAAGATTTTTCCGAGCACAAAAATTTTTTCCAGTATACACTACCCCTACATGACTCATGTATGTGTAGCATGGTAGTGTATCATTTTTCCAACAATCTGTGGAGTCACGAGTCCCCCTACACGGGTCGTGTAGGGGCCGTGTACAAAATTCCACAAGCTGTGGACTCACTAGTGGGACTACACGACCCGTGTAGGGGTCGTGTATGTCCATTTTGCAATCTGTGGAGTCACGAGTCCCCTACACGGGTCGTGTAGGGGTCGTGTACTCATTAAAACTCCTCCAATATATATAGCTACACACTCGTGCACCCGCCCATTCCCTCCTCCATCACGCGTGTAGTCCTCCATTTCCTCTCGTTCACGAACACATCCCCTCTCCCCCACGCACTTTCATCTTCATCTCCATCTCATCCAAGTGCCAAACCACTCCAAGAAAGGTATGATTTCTCTTCCTTCCCTCTATTCCTTACATGTTCTTCCACGAAAATAAGCTAATGTAAAGGTGTAGTTGGGTTTTTCTTGTACCTAGAAATGGAGTTTGGATGGTTGTTAGGATCTATTCTTGATGTATATAGTATATTCACATGCTTGGTGTAGTGATTTAACTCTAAAGTTCCTTAAATCTTACATGCATTGAGTAGATTCCAACTAATCTAGGGTTTATGTGAACTTTTCAAGTGTTGTATAAATTAGGGCTTTGCAAGTTCATGAAATTCACTACTTCTTAAGCGTGTTGGGCTGTTTATTTGATTAAAATCCTTGATGAAATTTGTCAATTGCAAAATTAGGGTTCTTGTGCAAAAATTGGGGCTTTTGAAGGAATTGAAGGATTTTTGAAATCTAATGCACAATAATGGGAAGAATGGTGATTAAGATGATTAAGATGAGTTTTTGTGCACAAGAATTGAATTTTTCAAAATTTGGGTAGTACACTACCCCTACACGACTCGTGTACACTTACTAGTGTATGTACAGATTATGTGAAACTTGTACCTTTCATGTCAATTGTACTCCAAAGCTTTGGTACTTGTATTCTATGAGTGTAGGGTCTGTTAGTGCTTTATTATGTCAATTTTAGATCGAGTTTACCCACTTTTTCTCAACTATTGTGTGGTCTTATGTTGCAGGGATGGCAAGACCAAAACAACCAATTAGGAGACCCGGTCCGTCCCGACGCACATCAAAAGCTCAGTCTACCCAATCCCCACCTACACCAACAAAGAGACAAAAAGTATCACAACCACAACCACGAGCAAGGCCTGCTACCCTACTCTCTGAAACTCCTTGGGCTAAGACAAAACTGGGGCGGTTTGAGCACAAATCCTTTGGAGCTCACAGATTCTTAGATTGGAGTATGCTGGCCGATTATGGGAAGCGGGAGGTGATTAAGGAGATGTTATCCATTGGGCCATGGAGGAAGCTGTTTGCCATACACACTGCTGCCTACAGGGACATCACTATGGAGGTGTTGGCAA
Organism: Combretum micranthum; assembly: GCA_024138025.1. NCBI lineage: Eukaryota > Viridiplantae > Streptophyta > Magnoliopsida > Myrtales > Combretaceae > Combretum > Combretum micranthum. Next base: position 3,437,314 of record JAMXBD010000005.1, read on the forward strand.
CTTTGAAACTTACAGAAAAGCGCGGGCGGTCAATAGTGGATGATGTTCTAACTTTCCAAGCCTTTAAGGTGGTACATACGATTACTTTGGCTGACTTTTGTACTTACATGGGCCTGTACACCAAGGAGGAAGTTGAGACAGATGAATTTCGCGCGCTTCCCATTGGACTACCAAGAGGAGTAGAACCTCAAGAATTCTGGCAAGAGTTGTGTCAAAACAAGATGAAATATGAGCCATCAAGATCAAAAGCCTCTTGCATTGTGGATGACAATCTGAAGATCATTCACCACATCCTTGCTCATACCATTGGAGCAAGGAAAAGTAGCAACGGTGTGGTGAATAACTTTGAACTGGGGCATCTTTACAGCATCGCCAACAAGCATAAGATTAACGTTGGTGTTGAATTGGCCCACTTTATCATTCGCCAAGCCACTGATCCCCGCACTAAGGGAATCTTTTGTGGAGGCTACATCACCCAGTTGTTGCATGGAATGAAAGTTTGGGAAGAACCCTCCAATGAAGCAATCAAGGTGGAGGTCAAGCAAGTAATGGATGGCCCTTTTCGACACTGGGGACTTTGTAGGGTCAGGGAAAGGCTAGTTCCTCCCAAACAGTATTCTACACCACCTAGAGCTCCTTTGAGCTCTCCAGCTTGCAGGACCATCCCCCTCAGGTTTCCATCTGGATAAGGAATGGAAATCCTTCAGGAAGGAATTTCAAGAAGAAAAGAAAAAGAATAGGGAGGAGCGGAAGAAAAACAAAAAGTTTAGAGCGGCAGTTTGGAATTTTCTCCAAACAATGGCTGGCTGCCTCTCAAAACCCCCTGAAAACCTTCCGAGCTACGAGTCCTCACCCGGTGGGACCACTTCTGAAGAGAATGAACCACCCCCAGTGGTTGACAAGAAAGGCAAAGCTCCATTAGTTCTATCATCTAGCTCAGACAAGGAAGTGGCTGATTCGGGTTCTGAAGAGGAAATCGAAGTGGAAACTGAAGCTGGTGATGATGAGAGGAGGAGGCGACAACTGAGGCGGATGATGATGATGAGGAGGCCACATCGATGCTGGAGATGAGGATAGCAAGGATGAGAGGACGACAGCAAGAATGATGATGATGAGGATGAGGAGTCGGAGGATGAAGATGAGGATAAATGATTTACCTCTCTTTTTGTTACATGTTGTTTATATTTATGTTTCCTGTTTTAAGACTCTGTGGCTGTTTGTAGCCTTTTTGGGAGCCCCCTTTGTGGGAAGACTCTTGTTGCTTATTCTTATATTCCTGATGGATGTTTAGAATAGGATAACCTGTATAGCTGTTGTTTGTTTGTTTGGTTCTTTTAGGTCTTTGTTCGCAAGCTCGTGGTGCAGCAACTTTTGTCCTTGAATCCATTGCTGTATTGGGGAAGTTCTCAATTCCTCTTATTATTCTTAATTCTTTACCTCTTTTCCCCTTTATTTTGATTGTTTCAATAGACACTGAGGACATTGTCTGAATTAAGTGTGGGGAAGGGGGTAATTTTGAAGGGAATTTTGAAGGGAATATTCGGGTCTTGAATGATTCTGGCCTCTATGCATTAGTATACATATTTGGTATATCATTGTGTGCTAAAATTGAACTTATTCAAAAGTCCCCCACTTTTATGTTTGCTTTTGTGCTTTAAAAGTTTGATTTTAGTTGATAAATCTTGAAAATATGCTCAAATATATATATATATTTAAATTTAGCATTCAAAAGAAAAGAAAAAGCGACTTACACATTGCCTTACTCACTTATCTTGTGGCTAGCATACTTAGTCGAAATTATAAGATGAAATCTAGGTGAGTTGATCTTACTTACTATTTAACAATGGAATCTTGAGTCTAGGAGTAGATCGAAGTCCTTAGTTAAAAGTTAAATGGTTATGCTTCTAAGCCTGTTAATTAGTATTTTTCTCTTTCAAAAAGCTTTGAAAGCCTTCTAACCTCTTAAGAAAGAGACAAATGAAATTTTTCTCTTAGTGATCCTTTTGCAATAATCTCTTTGAAAATTTTTCAATCAATTGTTGTGCTAAATGAAAAGCTTAGTTAGTATGGGCGGGCTTTGGTCCCTCAGAAGAGCGAAGTCTGACCCCGCTACTAATTAAGCAAGCTTCTTATACACAATTGAATAAAAAAAAAAAAAAAATAAAATAAAATTGAGTCGAAAAGATGTGGGCAAAAACCCACCTAGAGGAAATTGAAAAGATGGAGGCTAAAACCTACCCCCTCTAAAGACTATAAAAATTATTTTTGAAGAGATTTTGACCAATTAGAAAAAATCTAGGGGATTAAAAGATGTCATATGCTTTCTTCCTAGGATTATTGTGCTTGGAGGAGTGATTGAAAGGCTTATATTCTAGTTAATTGGTGGTGAAGTGTAACTAAGTTCCTTTTGCTATGCTTGAATTTGTTTTTACTTTGTGACTTAGGAATCTACTGTTAAGTGGTGAGGGTAAAGTTTAACTTACCTGGATTAGCCTTAAAATCTTGATTCTAGTATGCTAATTACATTTATGTGATGGGTTAGAGTGGTAGGTATGAAGTGAGTCGCTAGTATCTCAAGGAATTAATGAATGCTATATGGATCTTAATTTTGTGAAAAGAAACTTTTTGAGTATAATTGATGATAGATTCTTTTTGTCCTAAGTTGTTTGCTTGAGGACAAGCAAATGTTTAAGTGTGGGGAAGTTTGATAAGTGTCCAAAGACCCAAATTATTGCTACTATATGGAGCATATTGTATATGCTATTTGTTTAAATATTGAGGAAAAGGATCTTTATTGAGTTAATCTTTGGTTTCAGGGACAATCATCAAACAATCGAGCTTCTCAAGGATTATCAAAGAAAGAAGCCAAGTTTTGAAGATCTTTGGAGCTTTTGCGAAGTTGCCACCCATACACTAGTGACATTCATACCATTAGTGTACTTTTGGAGGAGCGCTTTTTGAAGAAATTTTGAAGATTTAGCCAAGAATTAAGGGTACACGACCTCTCATACACTAGTTGTGTACATCAGGTCGTGTACATGGGTCAACAGAGGAAAAAGAAGCTACTTTAATGAGTACACTACCCCGATGTACACGGGTCGTGTAGGGGTCGTGTAGGCATTAATGTGTATATATACATGCCTTTTTGCGAAATTCATTCATTCAATTCTTAGGTCATTTGATACCAGAACCCTAGGGACGCCTTTGGAGAGCTCTTGAAGGGGAAAAATCGTGCTTCCACTTGAAGATTCTCAACTACACATCTACAAGGGTTTTATCTTGATGATTTCTCCTTTTTCTTCTTCCATTATGCCTATTATTTGTGTTGTTATCTTTTCTATGGAAGAGTAGTTGTGTAACCCTAGGTTTTGAGAAACCCTAGCCTTCATGTAAAGACTTGTTGATCATTTGAATGTAAATTGATTTTGAGTTTGCTTCATGATATATAATGTTGTTTGTGATAATTTTAGGTCAAAGTTGTTACAAACTCGATTCTTGTTAATATGAAAGAAGATTTCGATTAATGAGTATGATCTCTCATGAGCAAAGGGTTAAGTAATCCACCTAGAAATAGGGTTTTTCTAACCTTCTATCGATTAGGGTTCATAAGCTTTAAGCGATTCTAAATTGACCTTTGTGACGGAAGAAATTCCCACTTTTGCAATTTAGGGTTAGGGTTTAATTAACTTGAAGAGAGTAATTAAGCTATTTAAGTAACCCGATAGTTCAAAATCAAAGTTCATTCAAGTGAATCCACTTTTAGAGATGAAGGAGGTTAGGGTTGATCAAAACCAAGGGTTTCGTTGTGAATTGTTTATCTTAATTGTGCATATCTTGAGTTAGGGTTCTTGGGTTTATCTTAAATTAGAAGTAGTGATTAGTTTAGTATAAAATTCGCTCTTGGCTTGGCTAGATAATAGTTAAAAGGTAATTACTAGTAGCTGCACATTGATCCCTAGGACGATATCCGAGTTAAATTCTACACTACACGATAGGTGCACTGCCTTGTGTAGATCTAGAACTTACAAGATTATAAATTTTAAAACTTAAGAGATCCTACACATCATATACGATGAGGGAACTCATTATACATTGTTTATTCACACACTATACCATTGTTAAGTAATAAAAGAGCATCCATTTCCTTTTAAAATGTGCATGTGCACTAATATGTCTTACCATTTCTGTTTTTCCTCTTGTGTTTTTCTCATTTGCAGTGCTACAAGCTCTTGAAGAAGACTCTATGGAGTGAGTTCAACTTACTTACTATTGCAAAGGCAGAATAGTAAGCAACATGGTTATAGAGTGCTAGCAAGTAACTTAAACCGTGATAGTTGATAGCAAGAAGACCACGTCATAAAATAGGAGTTTATTTGAATGTTAGGTGGCTTAGAGGAGCGTATGAGAGACATCATGCAGCACCTCAACACCTTAGTGGTACTTAATGCAAGAGTGATAGATCTTGAGACAATAAGCTAAAAGGTAAATACTGGGCTAGTAAGCTAGCTGAAGAGTTTAGGTTCACAATACGCATAGTTAAGGAGGAGGTGCGATAGTTGAAGATGTAAGAAATAAGATTGTTACATAAGCTTTTACTAAGATAGTGGAAGAGTTAAGATAATAAGTTGCATAATTAAGAAGAGCAATTGCAAACAATCCCCCACAAGCTCCTGCATATGCTAGCTAACCCAAAAGTGCCAAAGCTAAAGTCATTCACTGACATAAAGGACGCTAAATTGTTGAAACTTTCATCTAAATACAAAACCTAATATTGCTTTTTCTATTAATTTGTCAAGGAGATATAGTTTTTCACCAACTCGACGACATTAGAATGACATTAAGCCTATATAGCAATATTTTCAAAGAATTATTGTTTGGAATTATCTTACACAAATGAATACAGACCTTGAATAGTTAATAATGCAAGTGCAAGGTATTTATCCGGTTCACATAAAGATCGATCACAAACAAGTTATTTATTACATATAGAAATACAATTATACTTACCATTCTACAAAGCAAACAATTGTTACTATTTCTTCTAATCATGTTGAGATGATAGCTATTGATGAAGTAAGTAAAGCATGCATTTAGTTAAGATCAAAAACCCAACATATTTGGAAGCATGTGGTCAATTTTCAAATGCCTAATAATAATAGAAGAAGACAAATAATGTGTATTGTTCAATAAAAGGAAGTATGTATTAAAGGAGACAAAACAATGCACACTTTACCAAAATTTTTCCTTACACATAATTTTCAAAAGAATGGTGGAATTAAGATTCAACAAATTTATTTAAGGGATTATCTAGCATATTTATCACTAAGGCATTACATATTGCAAAATTTTAAAAAATTGATCCATTATATTTGACTACTTTAACTTAAAGTTTTTTAATGATATTGCAAACAAAAGGAGTTTAACATTGCTCTCTTTTTTCCCTTAATAAAGGTTTTGTCCTACCACGTTTTCCTTGATAAGGTTTTTAAGGTTTTTTAATGAGGCATTAGGTAGAATTGTAAACAAGTCAAGTTGAGGTGATACAGTACTAAGCTTGAATTTAACTTAAGTGAAAAACTAGAAACTCCAACTCAACTAAAACTAATTGAGCTTTGTTTCTTGAACTCGATCAAGCTTTATTTCTTAAGCTCAAACTCGACCCGAATTAGTATTCGATAAGCTCAAGCTTAACTCAATTAGGCTCGATTGTTACTAAAAATAAATTGAAATTGGGAACTAGTTTTAAATCAATGCGGACCATAGGATAAAAAATTAGGGGAAAAATTATGAAAATAAATTTTTAAAATGAGGAAAAATATAACTTTTATAATTTTTTTAACAATAAATAATAAAAGTTTTATTAGGCTCGTGAATTACTCGAATCGAGAATTTTAAATCTCTAACTTGACAGCTATCTCAAACTCAAACTCAACTTAATTACAACCAAATTGAATTCTCGCTATCGTCGAGTTAAACTTAGTTTCTCATGACTTTTGGATTATTCACTTATCCCTTTAATTTTTTTGTCCATTTATCTACCTGATGTAATCTTATATTGTAACTTATAGCTTATATATGCTCTTAAATAGGAACTTCTCTTCTTTTATATAGGATAACAAAATGTAATGTCAATAACATTTTTCCTATATCTTTTTTGTTTTTCTTTTAGATATATTGTTCTTATGGCTTTATTTCTGCTTTATTATTTTTCATTTAACACAAGGTTATCAATCTGGTTTGAACCTACCAAGTTCCAATCCCAGATCGGTACAGGCTCAACTTTACAAAACAATAGGGAAGATCATAATCAAGTAGATAGGAAAAAATGGATCATGTTGATGAAATACATTAAGACGAAGTGTGTGATAATTTTATAAATCCTAAATATTTTGGATATAATGTCCAAAGGTACTAGAATAAGTAAAAATATAAGGTCTTATGATGGCTAATGGCTTTCTGGATGCTTTACTTTAAAACTAATTCCACAGCTTCATCATTTTTAACATTCTTCAAAGGAAAAATGCCATCGATTACCATGAACTGGCTTTAATTATAAATTAAGAATTGTGGGGTGTGTTTGCTTGAGTAGGAAAAAGAGAAGGCGGCTCTTGCTTAATTACACTATTTAATAAGATTCTAGAGAAAAGTTAAAACTTTTCCAGGAAAGGAAATGAAGAGTGAGAGGGGCTAGAGAGAGTTAAAGGGAAAAGTGGCCAGTAATGAGTTGATTATTTATTGAAAAAGAATAAAGGAAAAAAATTAATTATTTTAGTGGATGGCAGTGCAAATTACATTCACTTTAGATTACAAAAATATGATAAAAACAAATTACCAAAATACAAATTATGTAAAATTAATTGCTATATTACCAATCCAAATTTGCATGTTATAGATACAATTTTTTAAAAGTAAAATAATATCTTTTACAACATGCCATTTATGAAAAGAAAAATCATGAATCATAATTATTAGATGCATGATCACATAAATTCAAAATATCTTCTAACTCTAAATCATATTTAATACATACAATTGTTATATAAAACTTAAAATCACATATAGCATATGCAATTCCGAATCTAAAACAGTATTTATATTATTATGTTTATGCAATTGATTGGATCCGTAATAATATATAATATATATATATATATCTCACAAAATTTTTTTGATGTATTTGTTCAAATGAAAATACAGACTTTGGCCAAAAAAAAAAAAAGGAAAGAAAAAACACACGTGTGTAAGAAAGCGATTCCTATCGGGTATCCATTACCATTCCATCCACATCCCATATATTATCCCTTTTAAAAATCATTTACTTATATAGCTTAGACTCTAGGCAATTATGGCTTAGTTATATAGATATAGATATCTATATTATTTAGAGAACGGACAGTTTCGATTATATAATTAAGACTAAGTAAGTGGCAACACTTAAGGGCACGATGCTTTATGAAAAACCCTTGTGCTGTGGGCTTTTGGGTTTATGGCTATAATAGGGTTTGAATGTAGGTACAATGTTACAAAATTAGAAACTAATTCCGAGAATTAGCTTAACATTTATAATAATAAGTTAAAAATTAAAATTGATTAGGTTAAAATAAGTGATAGGAAGACTATTGTAAATAGTCTTATTACAAAATTAAAAAGTAAAGAGAGTTCTCATATAAAAGAGCATACCATTTAAAATAAACATAACCCCAAATTTTATTCTTAACATCTAACGAATTTGATTTTCCAGATTTAGTTTTGAATGAAAAAAGAACCAAAAAAAAAAAAAAAAGAATACGTACACACACATTGGTGGAACCAGTACCTGTGGCCACTTCCAGAAGCTGCCCCTGATTTTGGATCATTTTTCAAATTCAACTCGTGAAATTATTCATTTTTCAGCTTTGTTCTCATATTATACACTTAAAAAAATTTAGTGAGCCCCCTTTATCGCAAAGTCTTGATGAGCCCGCCATTGAAGAAATACTAATGCAAATACTCAATAATCAACTGTCAACATATTGCTGATGCTCAACAGTCGACCAAAATATATAATATATATAAACCATCAATCAAGAAAAGCATTTTGCTTATAAATATAAAAAATATATATATACAGCATGCTAAGTAGGAAATAAAATACATTGTGAAACCATTGTTAATTTTGCCAATTTGAACTATCTTAAAATGGAACATATAAAAGACCCCCGTAGGTGACTTTATGCAGTTAAATGCCAATTTTCCCAGCTTCTTAGTTATTAGAACATCAAGAAAGTACATAAATAGAAGATCTATTGTATATCGTGGGCATATTTTTTTAGTGAAGTGAAAAATATATGGACCTCATTATCAAGGTCACACCAATGGTACTTTGACCTTGCCGATAAAGTAGAAAGTAGTGGCTGCTAGCTAGGACAACTCGGAAAGTTCTTATCACATGGAAATTTCGATTTTTGAATCATCCACTTAAAAGAAATTGACATTATTTGAGGAGATAGCGTGCTCTGGTATATGAAATCTTTGCAGCAGCATGTTTGAATTTTTGGATTTTTATTCGTATCGAAATTATATTGATAATTTATAGATATTAGATTAATATTGATTCGATTTGATTAGTTTATAAATAATACTGATAATTTTTTATCAATATCATATTTTCATCGATTTAGTATCAACTCAATATCTATTTGATTTAAAAATAAAACCAAAATGATAATAAATCTAATATCTAGTTTGAGTCTATATGAGTTAATGTTTGATTACAAATACTAAATAGGTAACGAAAATTGAATAGTATAGTACAAAGAGTACTAAGTAGAATAATTCTCTTGTATCGTGTTTGACATATACAATATTGAGCAATACCAAATATATTTTATTTTTATTTAATTTTAATATTTTTACATCATCAAATATAAAATACAAAACACTACGGTAAATTATTACCAATGTCCAATGTTTGCTCTTTCTACGTGCATAATTTAGGAAACAGAACACATCAGGATTCCAAATTTTTAAAAATCAAGGAATAGACTAGACGTCGTCACAGTTCAATTCAGATCCAAAACCAGACTTGAACCATCGGTCGCCAATTCCAAAAATGATGAAACCGGGACCCATGGGAGCCGGTTCGATTCCTAGCTCTTAGGAACCGCCGGTTTCCATGGTTCGATTTGCCAGTTCCCACGGTTCGATTTCAATTCCAGAGGGATAGAAAGCCATGAAATAAAAAAATCAATAAAATAATTTACTTAATTTAAATAAGAAAATAATTACAAAATAAACTTTTAACTTGAAATAACATTAAGCCTAATAATAATTGTTTATAGTCCATCAGTTAAAAAAAATCTACAGCTATACATTTATTTATATGTAATCACTTGCATTGTTTTAGTTGTAATGTTAGCAATATGACACTACGAAATTTTTAAGATGCAAATGAATTCTTATAACACAAAAAAAGTCACAACTTTAATTAGAAGTCTATATAAATTCAATAACAATATATTTCTTACTTATGTTGTTAATAATAACATATTAAATGTCATGTATAAAAAATAATTTTTTATTTTTCATGCAAAAATAGTTTTAAATATTTATATTTTAGTTACAATTTTTTATAATTTTCTTTTATTTTTCTTCCTTTCTTTTTTTTATTAGCGTAGAATTACGGGAACCGTCTATTCTACCAGTTATCTAGCCGATTCTTGAACCGATAGTTCCAAAACCTTAAAGTCAGGCGGTTTTTGGGTGTGGAATCATAAAGATCTATCAGAATCAACGAATCCTTTGTACCTCAATCCGATTCTCGATTCAAAAATAGTCAATGATGTGTCAGGTCGGTTCCGATTCGTAATCGGCCCATAATGATGTCAAGATTGGACGCAAAGCTCTCCACGTTTCATTTTTATTTACACATTAGTAAATTTTACTGACAAGATACTGCGACACCTTCCATGTGAGGCTGGGACATACACGCTCTCTCTCTCTCTCTTTCTCGCTTAAAGGCACCCCGGATAACATTATATAAAGCATTCGTCTGCGACAGCTTTTTCTTCACTCCTCGTCCTTTCTTAAACCCAGCTACTGCAAATATCGAAACCCAAGATAAGATGGGTTTCTTAATCAAGGCCATGCTTATTTGTCTCTCTCTGTCATTGTACCATACACATAGTAATAGCCAACCAAATGACTTTGATTCCCATTTCCTTAATCTCAGCAACACAACAATAATTAATAATTTCACTTACGCACAACAACAACAGAATAGGTTGAATACTAGGAGATTGTCATTTGCTGGTAGGTGTAATTGGTTCCAAGGAAAATGGGTTTACGATGCTTCATATCCACTGTATGATTCCTCAACCTGTCCATTCATAGATCCACAATTTGACTGCCAAAAATATGGTAGACCTGATAAACAGTATCTCAAGTACAGATGGCAACCTTCATCTTGTAATTTGCCTAGGTATGTACATTCTTAATCGTGCATTTTAAAATGTTTGGTCAACACCAATGTTGTCAGACCCTGTTGAATTAATCCTTCTCCAAAACAGACCGATTCGACCCCAGTTTAACCTTATTTTTTACACCACCCACCTTATCTAGATCAAAGGTTCAGGTCGGGTCTAACAACATTGGTCAGTACCACATTCAAGTTTTTCCTACTATGCTCGCCATAATGTTTGTTTTAACTTTTAATGCATATATTGTTATTATAATTATTATTATATTTGTAGGTTTAATGGGCTGTATTTTTTGGAGAAATGGAGAGGGAAAAGAATAATGTTTGTGGGAGATTCATTGAGTTTAAACATGTGGCAGTCACTTGCTTGTATGATACATTCTTCAGTGCCCAATGCCAGAACTTCACTTATTAGAAGAGATGGCCTTGCCTCTTTAACATTTCTGGTAAGATCCATTTCATTTCATGCTTTTTCTATAGTAATTCTCTCTCTCTACCTCTCTCTCTCTCTATACATACATACATATTATTTGAATTTTTGAAATTTTGATATATACTGTATGGATGATTAACTATTTTAGAAACTACCATTCTACTATCAAGGGTGTAAAAGTTTTTATTAATAACTATATGTTGTGTGGATATATATATATATATATATTGATAACTTTTTTTTTCTTTTCTAAATACCCATTAATTATAGGGTGATAGATATTTATTGACCTCATTATTTTATAAGAGGGATAATACAAAAATAGAGCATTATTGTGGACAAATTCGATCTGTTGCTTTATTTTGCAAAATTTTCTTTTTCAATGAATAGTATAATGTTGACAGGTATTTGGAAGTACCTGTAAGATATTATAAAATATAATCAGTATTGTTAAAAAAAAAAACGATGAAATGTATTACGAATATGCTAATTAAGGGGACCGGACTCACGATGATTGCCGGTTACGGTGTCGCAAGTGCTGTCATTTTCTCACTTCCTTTCGGAAAAGTAAAGTTGGGGTTGAACTTGAGGATACAATTGAGCTTTGCCTGTGTTCTAGTTCAGTTTGAGTTTATTATTTATCTATTATGGTTGTTTCAAACTTTCAAATATGCAGTGAACTCTTACCGGGAAATGTTTTAATAGGCTTATAGGGAAGTGTGATCCAAACATGAAATTAATTTTGATGAATCGGTCTCATTACTATCTAATATCTTACATCATATCCAATTATGATGGAATTTTTAAAATAATTAATATTTTAATTATTATATTTACTTTAACAGTTGAATAATTGATTGATGGATCATATCTAAGAGTGATATAATTAGACTTATAAAATCATTATGTATCCTAACATTGAAAAAATTTATTCAATTTTGAAGCATAATTAATGCTATTCCATTATCAGTCCCTCTTTCACGTAACGGGGTTTCTGAAACCACTGTCTTCTCATCACGACTGATGTCTTGTGGAAATTGTAACATAAGCATTAAAATAGGAGCGTGATTAGTGGATTCACGTTTTCTTATGCCGGTTCACCTTCTTCTTCCCCTTGTTTTCTTCTCTTTTTTTTTTAATTTTTTAATTTTTTAATAGGCGTGTATTAAATGTTTCAAAATTTTAAAAATTAAATACTAGTAGGTTCGCTTGGCTTCGCTGTGCCTTTATTAGTTTTTGTCGTATCAGACGATTCCAAAAAATGAGTAAATATTAAAATGTAGTTTCAAACTTTCAATCATAAAGACTTCTTTGTTTTTATTTTTAAGTCCAACTTCTGTTTATATTTATTATAGGAACATTATCAACCAAGAAACTAATATTCCTTCGGATAGAGGATTCTCGCCAAACCTTTTTTTTTTTTTTTTTCCCCTTTTATAATGAGAGGGTACCGTCGTATTAGAACCCCTCCAGACACAGGAATTATCCTATAACACTTAATTTCAAATCTAAAACCTCATATAGATGTATCTTAGACCTTAATCAATTAGGCTATCCGTATCCTGCCATGTTTGGCTCAAAAATATGTTTTAATGTCTCAGCCTTATTAAAATAATAATAATAATAATAATGGTGGTGGAATTAGGATTTTAGCTGGCATATAACCTTAGGAAACAGATAAATAGCTTCTTTCTTTTTTTTTTTTTTTTCCTTTTCAAAAGAAAAAGTAAGTATATAAAGTTGATGTTAAAAGGATTTCCACGAGCAGCTGCGGGCCTTCCACCCTTTAATTCATCCACCACGCATATATAATCTTTTTTTTTTTTGAGAAATTATAAGAAGGATTTAGTTGTAATAATTTTAATAAAAGAAAACAGAAAAAGAAGGGGGAATAAAATTCCATATTCGAAGGTTAGCATGCCTTCACTGTAAGTCGGAAATTGGTAAAAAGAAAAGAAAAAGAAAAAGTAAGAAAGAAAGAAATTGTGGAAGAAGTAAGACTTATGATTGAAAAAAAAAAATTACCTCTATATCCTGATTTAATTTTTCTTTTTAACTATAATAACAAGGGAAAAAGAGTTAATTATAAGGTGATTGGTTATTATGATTATGATTATTATTGTCTTTGTTGAATTAATGGCGGTTGTTAATCTAATAATCCTGATGCCTGCTATTTTGTCCCGTTCATCCCGGAAAATCGAAATGGATCCGTCAATTAAGGAAATATGATGCTAGATTTGCCGTGACAATAAGTTTGTCCTAAAAGCAACTATATATCTCATTCCACTGACACATGCATCTCAGTCCATATTTTTTCCCCAAAAATGCCTGTCCCATTCACATGGCGAAATTTGAACCTAATAAACTGAATTTGAATCCCCCTTCTATTATAATAAAAAGAAAAAAAAAGGATCTCCTAATAAACTGGGTTAATTTTTGTGTGAAAAATATTAATGGTATTTATAAAACTAATAATATATATTTATGATAGTTATCTTGAAATATGAATTACTTCTTATATATGCTAAATTACTACGTATGCTCATCCACTTTTTTCAATGCAAGTAAGTTATTACCGGTTAATTTTGGTTACACCGGCTGCTTCTTCCTGTTTATTCCTTGGTCCTACTTGACTCATTCAATGCCATGGGACCAGCAATCAAATGGGCCATTTTGACAATTTGGACCACAAAAAAGAATACTACAGCTCATAGCCACTAGAATTAGAAATTTCCACGTGTTAATGCCGTGGTCTCTACTATGAAAATGACCTCGAGTAGTGTTTACAAAATGATGTAAAATTAAGTGTGTCTAATTTTTATACAAATCTAATTTATATTTTTTCTGTATCTGATATATTTAATCAGTTCAAAAGTAAAAATATTTATTTTTTATCAGTATTTATTTTTAACAAATAGTCTGTTTGAAAACGATAAAATTAAAATGTCAAAACAACGAATCAAAATCTAATACTTTTCATTTCATTGATTAAAGAAGATGTCAATATATTACAATACCATTAGCGAACAACATAATAGTAAGGAGTATAAAAATGAAAATATCTTTTATTTGGCTATTTAACTCTTTACACGGACACAGGATTTTCAATAATTATATAAGCCCTTGAATTTTTATACATCAACTGCCCTTTTATCTTCCTCGGCCTTTTTTTCCTTTTATTTATTTATTTATTTATTTATTTTCCCAAGGACACAATTTTATTAAGTGTACAAAAGCTAAAGCAAGATAAAAGGCCTGGAAATTAGAAATGCTCAATAAGGATGATTCTTTTTCTCTCCCACTTTCTACTTTCTTCCCATGCTTTCAGTTAAATTTAGGGCATTCTAATTCCTAACAGAAATGCTCCATTATTGTATCTACATCTTAATTATTTTTGCAAGTTATTTAACTTTAATATATTATGTAGTCATAAACATCAATATGCAGTTCATAACATCTTATTACTGATTTTATTTAACCATATCAGACTCTTGTGAAACTTATGCAAGTGAAATTTTAAATAGATTATCTTTTGTAAAAGATTCCATTTCAAAAAGGAGAAAAAGGACTGAAACTTTATGCTTTTAAATGGTGAGATGAAGACACCCATGAACTATGCCAAAAGAAGTCAACGGATTGGATGCAATCCTAGATCTGTTCATATCTTCATTTAGAAGACAATATAATTGAAAATAGGCAGGAAAAACTAATTATACATATAAGAAGTCTCAGTAAAATTCCTAAAAAGTAAATATTTAAAAACCATATTAAGTTTAGGCATTAGATACAAAAAGTGATAGGAGGAGTTATATGTAACAATGATACCTTTTAATTTGTTTAAAATATAGTTAACTTATTAGGATAATGTCATAGTTTACACATCAATTTTACGCTTTTTTTGCAATTATATATATCTAAAATTTTAAATTATCAATTTATATATCTAATTATATGCATCTATATATAACACAAATTAAAACATTAAAGATATCAAATTGGAATTGGTTATTATCCATAATAATAGAGATAACAATAATTGATAGAAAGACGAGAGATAGAAATGATAATAACTAAACATTTATTTAATTAGGTCTACAAATTGATAATTTAAAATTTTAGATATATAATCACATAAAGCCGTAAAATTAAGGTATAATCTACGGGTCTTTTTTGTCTTTTCATATATGCAGTATTAGGGCAAAAGTGTGATGTTTTTGAGATAATCATAAATTCGTTCTACTTTTCGTCTTAAAATAGGACTATAATGTCAAGATATTGCTCTATCGAACAACGTACCTTGTAGATCTTGTAAATCAAGGAGGTCGAAGAATTCTAAAGCTGGACTCCATCAGGGGTGGGAATGCGTGGAAAGGAATGGACATGCTGATCTTTAACACGTGGCATTGGTGGACCCACACTGGACGAACTCAACCGTAAGATCAATTCAAAAAATAATTTTTCATCTTTAGCACCACGGCATGATTACAACTTATTGTTTCCCATAATCAGCGCATAATAATAACTTCTGTTACTTTTGACTCTTCAGTTTCCTTTATCAGACCATGTTTTATTCTTCATTCCAATCTGTCATGACCTATAAGTAGTAATTAAATTTAATATGCATATAGTTTTTATTAAAAAAAAATTATATATTATTATATTGTATATATTATTTTTCCAACATAAAGAAGTTAATAACAATGGCCTGTGTGCTTCAAATCTATTCTTAGTTTAGTTAGCTTATTCTACGGTATTTTTATTACTATAATACGAGTTATTGTAATTCTTTTATGTCACTAGGTGAATAGCTATTCCCCTGTTTTATCCAACACTATTCTACATTTATCCTTGAGACCTCAAATAAACTGCAACAAATAGCCATTACTTTTCTATTGCAATATTTGAGAATTATGGTTCTATCCCTATCATATATTTTGTTCCACCAACCATAAGTGACACTGACTATGGTAATAGTAATTGATGAAAATATTTATTTGATGAACAACAATCTAGGTAGATATCTTGTGATTAGATCTTTTAATTTTTCTTAATTTACAAATCAATGCTTAAGATATTTTTAATTCTTAAAATATTTTATAATATCAAGGTAAATTACATTAGAAAAATAGATATAAATAAATGTTTGGAGTAAATTTAAATAAGATATTAATGTTTTAAATAAATAGAATAAGGAATCAATGTTATTCCAAAATAATGGAAGAATATATATATATCAACTTTTTAACTAAATGATAAAAGATATCAATATTGTATACAACAATATTTCCAAACCTAGATTAACTAGCCCAATTTAACCTTGTTAAGTCAAACCTAATCTGACCTTAGAAACAGTCTAATTCAACTGTTGTTTAATCTGGTTTCACCCATTAGCCCTTAACCTTCTCGAAGGTTCTAATCAAGTCTTCTAGCCCGACCCAAATAGTTTTTTTTGTATATAATTTACCCTATAACTTCATTGTTTATGATTTTAATTATTATCTTTTTAGTACTGGAATTTTGGGGATCATCTCGGTATATATTATATATCTATTGAGCCAAATAATGCTGTAAGCTCGTGTCTTTAATCTCAATGCAACAGTGTGGTCACTGCTCAGTACACTACCTTTCTAAAATTTTGTTTGTCAATGTCAGGTGGGATTATATACAAGAAGGTAATAAGCTGTACAAGGATATGAACCGTCTGGTTGCATTTTACAAAGGATTGACAACATGGGCTAGATGGGTCAACCGCAATGTTGATCCTTTTAAAACCAAAGTCTTCCTTCAGGATATTTCTCCTACACATTACTTGTAAGTGAAACCCAAAAAAAACCAAGGCCTAATGCTATGTTGTTGGATATTTCTTGGGATTTTTCTTCAAGTTGAAAAATACAATGATTCTAGTGCTAGAAAAAGGATAATCCAACACACAAATACAACCTTTAAAGTCCCGTATCATTTAAAGTACACATATAATTTCAAAATCATCATCAAAGCTTTTAAAACTATCTCTAAAACGTTTACGGAGACTTGAAGGCAATTCTTAATTTGAGAGTGTAGGGCATCCTTGCATGTTTGTCCAAAATTTTGTATTTATTTGTAATTTGATTCTGGAATGTTTTAACCAGAGGTATGGAATGGAACCAACCATCACAATCCTGCTTGGGCCAGACACAACCATATTTTGGAAGCAGGTACCCTGCAAGCTTGCCCATGTCATGGGTGGTAATAAACAAAGTATTGAGTAGGATCAAGAAGCCGGTTTATTTGCTAGACATCACCACCCTTTCACAATACCGAAAGGATGCACATCCGTCAGCTTACAGTGGTGAGCACAGATCCATGGTTGATTGCAGCCACTGGTGCTTGCCAGGTTTGCCAGATACTTGGAATGAGGTTCTGTATGCAGCTCTCTTCAGTCGAAGTTGAAGAGTTGGTCATATTTTTAGAAGAAACGCAGTTGTTTCCACATTTAGGAGTTTTCATTTTCAATGATTAATTGTAACTGGAGGAATAATGCGTTGATTATGCCTCACTTGTATATTTATTTATTTAATATTTGGTTGAGGCTTAATATTCACTTGAGTGGAAAATGATTTCCTCATGTGAAAATATTGCACTCCATTTATAGTAAATAGTGGTGTTTGATTTTATTACAAGGTTATCAATTTGGAAGAAAGATTTATCAGAATCAATTATCATATATTGTTGTGTTGATAAGTTATTTTGATTATGGGCCATTGTAGACTGCCTCAGAGCCTTTTGCAGGGTTAAACTAAGTCACCTGAGAAGAGCTCCGACTTGACTAGCAAAGACGACATCCACCATGTGAGAATATTAGATGTCATCTTGATGGGAAGATTGTTTTTTAATATATTGCAATACGCTTCCTAAATATATTGAAAACGTTCCTCATTTATGGTGATTTACTTTCTTATTTAATCGTCGTCTCCATCTATAAATAGGCATCATTACCCTCTGATACAATTATCTACACACATACTATATATTGTTTTCTTGTCAAGTTTTCTCCCACAAATTATGTTGATCTAATAGGCTCAAGTTGATTTTGATGAGAACAAAAGAAATTTAAAATTGCATGATCAAATTAGTCAAAATTGAACTTAACTTGCCTAAATCTATACTTGACAAATTCATACAAGCAAAAATGTTGTTGGACATGTTTTGAGAACTTACGTAAGAAAGGAATATAGAATACTTCTTAAAGATTGACGTGAATAAATGTTACATCTATACTAGTCTTTATAGCCAATTTTTTTTTTTTTTTTCAAACGATCTTATTGCAGTTTAGCTATCGTCTAGATGTTAACCATGCATCAGGGCATCATATCAAAACACTGGTAATGATCAAAAATTGATTATGTTCTTCAGCAAGTTTTATACACCAATTTATAAGAATAATGGGTTACTTAGACCAATAACTCAAGCTAAAGTAAAGGGCTTGTTGAATTTATCTCAAAAGATCCTTACAAATGATCCGAATGATGATGAATTAGACTTTCTCAAAGGATATATGATACTCTTTGGAATAGGAATTGATTTAATGTGCTTAAACAGTGAAAATTCATCATCAGAGAATATCACACCCGCTATCATGTCCATGCTCCTAAACTTGATGGAGGATACGGTCGTGATGAAGCTCGTGATAGAATCCAAACTTAGGCGTTGTGCATCAGTGGAGATCACGGTTATTATCACATCCGTGATCCAGGCCATGATTGAGAATGCGGCCATAACAGGAGTTGTGAGCATGTCATCATTGTACGATTTGAAGACGCAAGGAGATAACAGGCAGGGTCACACCTGTGACGCTAATCGTTATCTACCCTATCATGCTCGTGATTGTTTGAGGAAGGAAAAAGAAATAGGATCTGGAAGATCACGATCTAAGTCATGGTTATGATCAATACAGGGATCTCTAGCCTTGTTTTATGCGTTTTTAAAACTCTAGTTTCCTATTTTACCTGTTAGACTTTATTATTTTATGTTTGCCCTTGCCAAAATTATGAGAGTATATAAGGATTATTAGTGATATGTTTAGTAGTTTTGGGTGCTTGTTTTTGCCCTGGTAAACCTTGTAATGTCTTTTGTGACAATTTGCCTTCTTGAATAAGATTAAGTTTTATTTTCAAGAATTATTTTGGTCGTTTCTTATCATCCTACGTAATATCCATTAATTAGAATAACTAGTTTGATTTTATCTTGGTGTGTCATATCCAAGGAATTGATCATTCATATCTTTTAATTTTCTATTTACATAAATCATAAAAACCTAAAAACACACTATAACCCTAAATCGCAATTGAAGCGCTAGATCCACAAATTACCCTGATTCTTCTATCTGTACCATTATTTTTTAACATGATCAATATAATTGATCATGGTAAAACCAAGGTAACCTTTAGACCACAAAGGATGACCTCTGGGTACATCATAAGTTTTCTAACATCACCAAAAGGTTTTAACCTTGGTAAAAATGTTACAATCTTCAAATGCTAAAGTATGATGTTTGCACACCAAGTAGCTTCCAAACGTTTTGTTCTCTTGTTTTTCAAGTGGCGTTGAACGTTGAAGAATATGATATGAGGACACCAAGCTTCTCCAAATAACGTACGAATACTAACTTTGAAAAACTAATTATTTATTATGGGGCCAAAAGTATCCAAATCTTGGCAACAACCAAATTTTACCCAACAACTATATATGTGAAGATTTTTAACAAACTTCAAAAACTTTTTGAGAGCTATTATTTGTAAACAATCAAGTGCATCCATCCTCTTAATTACTCTTCTCGTGTGTTCTTTAATTTACAATATTTTTTAAGAGAGAAATTAAGTAGTGTTTTTATGTGTTTACTTATTGATTGTAAAAAAACACTAAAACTATGAGCTTATCGTAACTTAGTTTTGTAAAACTTGTGCAACTCCTTGTGAGCACATTTAATTCGTTGATCAATAAAAGTGATGTGAATTTCTTGGTTTGAGGCATATTGCATCTGGGAGGGTAAAGAGCAGTCCACAATATTATTATTGTTATTTCACACATTTTACAAATTAGTAATTATTTTTAAAAAAAAAAGTTAAACTTGGTGATAAATTGAATTCACTCCCCTACCCCAACCTTCTCTCCTCTCTCTCAAGTTTAGTCTAATAGAATTTCAAAGGAATTTATTGCTTAATTGCATTCTAGAGTATGGACTAAGCTATCTAAAGGGACAAATTGTAAACAATGGACTAAGCTATTTAGAAGGACAAACTATAAACGAGCCTTTTGATAGGAAATAGCTATCCTTATTAGACATGTAGAGTAAGAATTTTTCTAAAGGACAAAATAGACTTCCATATGATATAATTGAAGGTAGTCCCATTAAGATAGAAGAAAAATAACAAAAAGGCTACACTAGAGTGGAATGGAAATTAGTACAATTAAATGAAGTAGCAATGAATATTATGCATTGCTTTATAAGTGAAAATGACTTCAATAGAATTTGTACTTGTGATGGTGTTAAGAAAATTGAGATGAATTGCAATGCACATATGAAGGAACTTCTAGAGTTAGATACATCAAAATAAGTTTGTTATGCGTAGAGTTCAAAAACTTTAAAAAGAATCCAAATAAATCAATTGATGATATGTATAGTAGATTTATCAACATCATAAATTGGTCATTCTTGGCATGAATTTTACTAATGTAAAATTAAATTCTAAATTTCTTAGCGAAACTAAAAAGATTATAGTTGAGAAAGTTCACAATCTAAGCATTCTTTTGAAAGAGTAACTCATTGGCATGCTTAAGACGCACAAAATGATCAAGTAGTAAGGAGAATAATCGAGTAAAAAGACAATAGCACTAAAGGCCACAAGTTCTGACTTTAACGATGAAGATAAGGAAGAAGAGGAGCTTGCACCATTGAAAAAGAGGTTTGTAAAATTCAACAAGAAACTTAAGAAAAATGATGTGCATGGAAACACATCAAAGCACAAAAGAGGGAAGAAGAATGTGCTAACGTGGTTCAAATATGACAAACCATGGCACATCTAAAGGACCCAAGAAGGAATCTTATAGCAACCTAGAGCGATGATGATTCAAGCAACTCGGATGAAGGTGTTTAATTACCCTTGAATCATGAGGTAAGATCTTCCTCTTCAAATGCTTCATGTGATGAACTTGTCAATATGTATAACAACTTGTGCAAAGAAACGATGATGTTGCAAAAGGAAATTCATCTTTTAAAAGAAATGGTGTTAAATGTTAGAAATGATTTAGATGTGTATAAAAGTGAATAAAATAAACCAAATGATGAAAATGAAAACTTAAGTGAAGATAATGAATACTTGAAATTTGAAAATGAAAAGTTGAAAATAAAAGTTGATTTGTTAGAAACAGAGAATAAAACAATCAAAGGTAACAAAAAGGCTATAGTAAGCAATGATACTTATATAAAGGTACAAGAAGAACTTCACCTTGAAATTAATATCTGGAAATCTAGCTTAAATGAATCTAAGGATGTTATATCTAAGTTTTTTTAAGGTGAAAAGAATATAAACATGCTTCTTTGGACAATAAAAATTTACTCTTGATAAAAGTGGAACTAGATATAAAGGTAAGTCTCGTATGCAACAATATTTGGTGGCATTTATGGGGGAATTACAAAAGTAAGGTTTTTTTTTTTTCCTCTCTCTCTTAAAATCTTTAGTTACTACAATTGCAATGGTAAGAACATTAAGAAATGTCAATGCAACCCAAAGCATTGTTCAAGTAGAAGATTAGACTATTGCATCTAATCCTACAATTATTGTTATTGATTTACAACAGTTCGCAAACTTGGATAATTTGCACTATAATCTAGCAACACAAAACACAAAGATCAGGTAGATGTATAATGAATCTAGGGAGCATAACCTGAGACTTTAAGCTTGAATAAATTAACTTAAGTGTGCTCATATGGCTCATGTATTAGGTTAAGGATTCTCCTCGGGCTATCACATGCATTGTGGAAATCCGTTACTGCCATAGGCTAATGATTAGCAAGTACAATCTACAAATCTCTACAATCATGCTCCCTCTAGAGTGGAGCCACAATAGCCTCTTAAGATCAAATAACTATCTCTCACACACCCAAGTGTCAATAATACATTGTGCCGCAAGTTCCCAACCTAATCCTTTTGTATCTAAGGGAAAACTTCTAGTAAAGAAAATAAATGTAGATGAGCCTAATGATGTGACAAGGCTTTAACTGGAAGGAGAGTAAGAAGAGTAGTTCAACTAATTCATCACTTAGAAAGTCTCGCTTCATCTAAGTTATTCAGGACAAAGTGTTGCCACCAAATACAAGGCTACCTCTTCTAGAGACTTGCAATGGTCCGATTTACTCAAAAGATCACTTAGTTTACTTCTAGATGACAATGTTCATTCGTGGATTCAGTGATGTTATCACTTGCAAAGCCATTAAAGGCATCTTGAGAAGGGTTTTTTACCAATGGCCCAACCAACACCATCGAACTCCATCATGTGCTTTAAGGAGATGTTAAGCTCTTTAGAACACATTTTATAAAATACAACCCACTTGAGAAAAACATTTCATCCTTACATTTGATGAAATAGAATTCAAAAGACTCTCTGTGAGAATTTGTGGCATGCTTTCCCTAAGTTGTTTTGGATATTCGTAAACTGGAGTAAGGGGTTGGCCTCCATGCTGCTATTGAAGGTACGGATCCAATGTAGACTTCTTCAAGCCCCTAATAAAGAATAAGCTCAAAACCTTGTAGCAATTCAAGAAAAGGCCCAAGAAGTATATTATCGTAGAAGATAATATCTAAGCTCTTTAACAGGTCAACAAGTCGAGGTCAAAAGTTAAGAAAGACCAAAGCAACAAGAAAGATAAAAGCTAAGGCAAAGATTGTCTTGACTCGCCCAAAGACTAGTCCTCTCCTCTCCTAAAACCAAGGATAATAATGAGTACAAGCCCTTTTTTAATAATTACATGTTCAAACAATGCTCTAAGGGCCGCCCACTCCCTAAGAAGAACATTTCATCCTTACATTTGATTAAACAGAAGTCAAAAGACCCTTTATGAGAATTTGTGGCATGCTTTCCCTAGGTTGTTCTAGAGATCCCTAACCTAGAGGAAGGTTGCCCCACTTGCTTTTATCAAAGGTGTGGATCTAATGAAGACTTCTTCAAGCCTCTAAAAAAGAATAAGCTCAAAACCTTACAACAATTCAAGAAAAGGCCCATGAAGTATATTATCCAATAAGATAATATCTAAGCTCTTTAACAGGTCAACAAGTCGAGGTCAAAAGTTAAGAAAAACCAAGGCAACAAGAAAGATAAGAGCTAAGGCAAAGATTGTCTTGACTAGACTAAAGACCAATCCACCTCCTCTTCCAAAAGCAAGGATAACAATGGGTACAAGCCCCCTTTTAATAATTACATTGTGTTCAAACAACCTTCTAAGAGCCCTTCACCCCTCGAACCTGCCATCCCTCCCCCCACCCACACCAAACAAACATGTGAGGGAAGTATACTTGGGGATCTGGAATAGATGAGGGGTAACCTCAGGCATAGCTACTATAGGAAGATGAGGCGTAACCCCAGGCACAGCTGCTATAGGAAGTATGTGACTATCATTGGGATTATAGTCACAATACGAACAAATGCTACTAACTCAAGAACACTCTTAAAGATGTTCAGTGTGGGCATACCCTAAATCCAAAAGAGTTGCAGCCTTAATAATATTCCAATTGTAATTCTTCCTTATAAATATCCATTTAAACTTTTCAATAAGGTTCCAATAAAGTTATAACTCAACTAAAAATCTTAAAAATTGTCACATCACTACGTTGTTACCAATCCCTATATCATTTGTTTGATCCCATTCAATACACCATATTCATGTAAAGTATGTAAATAATAATGATGATAAAAAAGTCTCACTTAACCTTGTAAATAATTCATGGGTCACCATCCATTAATAAGATTTTAGAAAAAGAAAAAAAAAAACATGAAAACAAAAAATAAAAAAGAATAAAGTTTAAAATTTTCTATAGGTTGTCCTTCATAAATTGCAAATATTGGGAATAATTGTTAAATTTTCTATAGATTTTCTATTCTCCTCTATTCCTATTGTCTATGTAGAAGGCCACAAGCAGTCATTTCAATATCTTAAACATATTTACCCTTATTAACCCCTTTCAGTTTCAATAATCTAGGAAGTATTAAAAATAAATAAATAAATGAATCTTGTCAAGAGAGATCCTACCAAGAAGGTAGTTAGATCCTTGCTAAAATGTCTTATGGCATTGTCTGCAAGACTATAACCCCGTACAAAGTTAGACGTTACAATATTTTGGGGAATATTCCTAGATAAGAGAGATCAATGCTTCCTACGTGATCTTGTTAAAAGTTAGGTGCCTTATACCTGCAAAATATGAGGAAAACCCAGAAACATTCATATAAAATTAGATCACCTAAAGAGTGTGATCCGGTTTCTTTACCAGCAATATTGTTTATTATCATCACAACTTAAGAACATATTGCCATGTTGTTTTGCAATAGAACATATTTCTCTTTTTCAAGTCAAATGATAGGAAAAATATCAAAAAGATGGAAGGAATTGAGTGGAGTAAACAACTGGGACAACCTATTGGATCCTCTAGACTTAGATCTACGGAGATACATAATTCACTATGGTGAAATGGCGCAGGCCACTTATGATACTTTCAACTCTGAGAGGGCATCAAAATATGCAGGGAACAGCAGATATGGGATGAAGAATCTGTTCAAGCGGGTTGGTCTTGATTATGGAAATCCGTTCATTTACACAGCTACCAAGTACTTCTATGCAACTTCAGAAATCAAGATTCCTAAAGCGTTCTTATTGAAGCCATTGTCAAGAGAAGCTTGGAGCAAGGAATCCAATTGGATCGGGTATGTTGCTGTTGCTTCTGATGAAGGGAAGAAGGCGTTGGGAAGGAGGGATATCTTGGTCGCATGGAGAGGGACAATTCAGATATCAGAGTGGACCAACGATTTCGATTTTCCCTTGAAACCAGCGACCAAGATTCTAGGAGAAACTACTCAAGCCAACGTTCATGAAGGATGGCTTTCCATGTATACATCCGTGGATCCAAAATCGCCATTTAACAAAACTTGCGTTAGAGAACAGGTGAATTCTGCCTTATAATGATAGTCGTATTGAGTGGTAGCGACTAGTTCTAGTGATCCTGTCCGCCTTCACGGTAATGACAAAGAAAAAGACAACTTGGCATTTGGCAGGGATAGATCCGAGATTTATTCTTGTTCAGCCATCCATTTACAAAAAATAAATAAATAAATAAATACACAGATAACAATATTATATCGCATATTAAACACACAATATAATAATTCCATGTATATCATACTATAAAAGTATGATATTATTGATTGTTATTGCATTTTCAAAGTACAATACATGTTGAACATACAATATACGTCTAACTCATTTCAAAGTTTGCATGAGTATATTACTATATCGTATTTCAGTATGCAATATACGTATAAACTATAGTATCACAACTTTCAAATGCGAAACACAAAAGGTATTTTGGTAATTTTATTTTCAACTACACCGCATATAAACCCAAATTATATAAATGTATAAATTAAAATAAATATAAATAAAACAAATGTTATAGACATGGGGACGAGTTTATAGGACCCGACCTCTAAGCTAGGAAAAAAAATTCTTTTGGAAAAAAATGTATTATGTGTATATTACAATAAGTAAATTATAATATAATATTAAACATAGTTTAATCTTTCAATATTTTTTTTTTAGTGTAATTTTACTTTTTTTTTAAGATGTATTAATTATACCAGCATTCACTTTTTGCTTTTTTTAATTATATTTTTAGTGATTTTTTTTTTTTGTGCAATTAATGTTATGAATATTGACTGTTGAAAACTTATTCTATTCAAATGTTTTTTTTTTAATCTATTTTTCCGAAAACAAAACTTATATATATTTCATGTATTAACATTTTTTTTTTGGTAAATGAATGATTAAATCTTAATTAATATATATACACACAATCTTTTACAAAATACACCAAACATCCTTAGTCATTTTTTAAAGAATTTTCCATGCCTATAAAGTTTTTAAAAATATCATGATGCAATTATTAATGAAACAATACATATATAAGATGCAATATCTGTTTCAATAATAATCAAATACGTATGGATGATTACAATATTAGTTTAACTACGGGTTGGATTATAATATTAGCGTAATCGGTTTGGCACACTAATCATATAATTCTGCTGCATCCCTCTTTGATTATAGGTATGAATGCAATCATAGGCTATATTTTTTTTTTTTAAAAAAAAAAAAAGACATTTTAACCATTTTTATGATAGAATGTGAAATATTGTGCAGTGATCTTAAAAAGTTATAAGTGTCGGCGGGAAAATGGTTATTGAATCTAAAAGTAATGGTTGATCTTAAATGATGGTAATTAAATTAGTGGAAATTATTGATGAATTCAATTTTTTTTTTAAATTGGATTTTATTTTCTCAATTTTCATGAATGCTTTATGTGATAATTAACATAAATATGAACAATTGCAGTCATTTTTACCTTCCATCATTGCTTTCATTAAAACTTATCAGTATGCACAACTTATTGAAACTTGAAACAATAAAGGTAATATTTGGTCTTTTTTGTTTTTTGGTTTAAACTTGCAGTGATGGATTCTGATATTAGTGTTTGTGTTAGACTATCTGCACTTATGCTTGTTAATGTTTAATTAAGTTATGGGTTCCCCAAAATATATATATATATATATATATATTTCGTACTTCAATGTTTTCAACAAATATTAATTTTCTCAAAATGCATTGTAGGGTATGTCCCTTGGCAATGCCGTCAAATACAAAAACGTGTCAGTTGAGTTTTCTCTCGTTATTTCAAAACACCAACCTTGTTTTCTTTCAACAAACTTATCAATTGATGTTATTTTTTGGTATACAATCCAAGGAAGAGTTTTGCTCCCAACTTTTTATAATACTAAATTGGACAAAATTTATTATACCATGTATAATATGCAAAATAAGTTTATTATAAAACAAAACTCGCTTCATTGAGCTAAATAAAAATATTTGTCATTTTTACTTAGTGGTACAAAAATTTTGCAACAAGATAAAAATAATTAAGGCTGCCAATTAGCCAAACTACTTTCAAGCTACTTGAAGTATGCTCTTTTTAGGTCCAACTTACCTCGAACTTGTTTGATAAATGAGTCAATCTCAAGCTCAAAATGAAAACTGTTTAATTAAACGAGTCGAGCCTAAGCTTTTTATTTGAGTTCATAAGCCGACACACAAAAGATTTTCTTATAATATTATTTTATGATATATAATTATTTATACAAATATATTATATATAATTATATACGCAAACCAACCCAATCTTGAGTTCATTGAGGTTTATTAAGCTAAACGAGTCGAGCTTGGGCTCGTAAATCCTTGACAAGCAACAAGCTCAAGCTAGAGCCTGTATTTTTCATGCTCATTAAAAGCTCAGCTCTACTCAAGCTCGTTAATTTATTAACTGAGCTTAGCTCAAGCCTTCAAAAGTCTAGCTCAATCTGACTTGTTTGTAACCCTAAAAATAATACTTCTTAACTAAAACTCCATATTAACACTAGCATCACTATCGTTACTATGTCTTACACTAATCCTCATTACCACCATCATTACTATTGCCACTACCACCAGCACCATTGTTATTACAATTACTACCCCCAACCCTATTTTTATTGCTACTACCACCATTATTATCACCATCAATACAACACTTGTGAGAAACCATAGTCATCAACACATTATTACCATGCAACCACCATAGTCATCACCATGACACCATTATTAATACAACGTTACCACAACTGTTGTGATGGTAGTGTTGACGATAGCAACGAAAATAGTATTATCAACAATACTATCAAAATAAAACATTAAAAATCTTTCGCGTAAGCACACCAAAACATGATACAAAAAACTTATTTTGTAATGTACTCTATTGTTCTCATTCTTCTATCCTGTATAGGAAATAAAATGCTACCTTAAGTAATTTTAATTTCTAATCAACATAACTAGTCTAAAATTCAAAATGCGAGTCATTTTTGTTGTAATTTTCCATTCTTCCTTTAGCAAATTAATGACTTGTATTTATTTTATTATGCAATTATTAAATATTTTATGGAAATCTAACAAACAAATACACGACCCCAGAAAAATCCAAATCACACATAATATCTCATAAAACCCTTAAATAAACCATCTAAATCCCTTTCTTTATTTCCAATTTGTAGACAAAGAAGCCCCAAATAAAAATAAGTGAGAGATATAGAGAGAGATTTAGGGTTTGTTGTCTTGGGCATGGCTCGGAGTTACTTTGGAGTTATCCACATATGTTCTGGGATTTTTATAAAACACTTGATGTTTGGATAATGAAGAACAACACTGATTATATGTTTATTAATATATTACATGTCATATATTTTTAATTTCCTATAAGAGAAACAAAGGTTTAGAACTAGATTTTTTTTATAACATTCATGTGTCTATATGTATGAATGCCTTCGAAATCGATTAACAACTAAGAGGGAGAATTTGTTTGATGTTAATATCAATATCTAAATTTTGGGTGTTCTTATAATTTCACACCTTCTCAAGTTTAAAATTATTGAATTCCATACCTAATTAGAATTTTATTTGTTTAATTTACTATGCGCTCCATTTATACATTTTGATTAACTAGTGTTTGCCAATTCATCATGTAAAGAGTAAATTTAATAAGTAAAAGTTTTATTAGGTTTAACATCTAGTTGTTTCATACATTAGAAACAAAATTTGACCAGCAAAAGTTTAATTGGAAATACTATGCAATGATTTTTAACGTTTTTAAAATTCAAGTATATAATTAAAAAATCATACAAAATTTAGATAATAATTTTAACATTATCCCAAAGTTTATTCACATTATTGCTTTCACTTCTAAGGTCTTAAATGAGGTGAAGCGATTGGTAAGTGAGCTGAAGGATGAAGAAATCAGCATAACAATAGCTGGACATAGCTTAGGTGCAGCACTTTCAACCCTTAATGCAGTAGACATTGTTGCCAATGGCTTGAACAAACGCCAGGACCAATCAGCTAAACCTAAACCTCTCCCTGTTTCTGTCTTTGCCTTTGCCAGCCCCCGTGTGGGAGATCTGAACTTCCGCGCGGTCGTGGAGTCATTGGAAAATCTGCATATTTTACGAGTGACAAACTTCCCTGACATTGTTCCTACGTTACCGTTGGTCGGATACGCTGATGTAGGCAAAGAGCTAATGATCGATACACGAATGTCACCATACTTGAAGGGACCAGGAACCGTTGGGACTTGGCATTCACTGGAATGCCATCTTCATGGGGTTGCTGGAACACAGGGAAGCAGAGGTGGGTTTAAGATGGAAGTTAAAAGGGACGTTGCATTGGTGAACAAGCAGACAAATGCGCTCAAGGATAAATATCTTGTACCTGCTTCGTGGTGGTGCATGAAAAACAAGGGTATGGTTCAGTCCACTGATGGATCATGGAGGCTGGAAGATCATGAAAAAGAAGAAGAATGAATGAATGAAAGCTTGAAATTGACGAGAATACATAAAATACATTCATCCATACATGAAAAGTTGTGTTGAATGCATGTTCTATATTTTATGTTATTATAAATCAATGCAAGTTTCATCTATATCTATATATATATATAAATGCATCCAGTTCCCCTTTCCCCCCCCCCCCCCCCCCCCTCAGAAACCACATAGTATAGCGGGGAAAATAATTGCTTCAATTTTTCAAATTAGATCATGTATGTTGACATATCACGTTGACAAAGATCGATGTGTGTTTGGAACGGTAGAAATCAAAGGAAACTGAAGGAAGGTGAGAAAATGGGATGAAATGCGTGTGTTTGAGTTATTTTTATTGGAATAGAAACGTAATGATTTGAAAGAAAGTAGATGGAAAAATATATTGTGCTCATTTCCATCCAATAGTAGGAAGATTAATGATATAAATAAATACATTTATTCCAATGTTTGCTATTTCAATCATAATCATTTTACTATAATGTCATGTTTGATATGCTGGAATCATCTGGAATGGAATGGATTAAAATCAAAGAAATATAATGGAACGAAATAAATTGAACAAGGGAATGAGAAATCCATTTTTCTATTTGAATACATTCACGGAATAAAACGGAATGAAATGATTATATAATATGATTTATCAAAAATACCCTTATAATAAATGTACATAATAAATACGTGTATGATAAAAATGTAATTAAAACAATAACTATTAATTAAAATGGAATAGAATTGTAATTCCACCTTCTTAAATGTGGAATCAAATTCTTCTTAAAAGCCGGAATCGTTGATTTCAACAAATTACGATTATAGTTTCTAAAAATACTTCCAAACACTGGAAAAGGAAATAGAACATGGAATCGCGATTTAATTTCGACTCACTCTTATATACCAAACATACCATAAAAGTTTGCAAAGTATTTCCCTTTTTTTTTTTAACACCATTGGCTTGTCCATTTATGCATGCCACACAACACAATCCCACTAGTCTAAAAAAAATAAAATTACATATATAATAAAAATAAAATAATAAAACCATTTAAAATAAATAGAAGAAGCGATCTATTATTGAATTTTACAACCTTTTCTAACACCATTTAGAAGTGATAAGTTGTCTCTTCCATTTCACTAAACAAAGCAAGTGGAGTTAAGTAAAGTAATAAGATATTAAACTGATTATTTTAAAGTTGAAAAACCAAATTGAATTTTCATGAAGGAGAAATATCAAATTTGATATCCAAACTTTCATAAAAAATAATTAGATACCTCAACTTTTCTTATTAATGCATCGATATGTGGCAGCCATCAATTGATCGATGTGTCCAATGTTGCTTCGTTTCCTTTCAATTTTTATTTTACTTCTCCTTCTCTTCATATTTCTTCTTCTTTCTCTAAATGTAAAACTATGTTTTATAATAATTACTAACTTCTCACTAAACGTAATATTTCTTTCATTACGAACTTTTAGGACCAAATGTTATTGCTTTACTACGAACCCCGTTCTCCCGTCCTTAATCCCCTTATGCGCCAAATAATATTTTGACTCTTTTCAACCGAAAAATAGTAGGCATATAACCTTGAAAGAATTATTCTCCCTCCCACCTGATCTCTCTTTCTCAAAGCACTCTTACCCATTGGTGAACCTGACTCACCAAATGGCATTGCGGCCGCACCAACAAAAAAGGATGCAAAGCCCTTTACCATTCATTGTCGTTGCAACTTAGGCGCTTCCTAGAGATCTACTACGAAGTTCTCTTGCGGATTGGCTCAATTCAAGAAAATGGCTTGCAAGCGAAATTAGTAGACACTAATAATTCATTTACTTGGCTGGACAAATAAGTCTATAATAAAATTTCCATTAAGAAGAAATAAAATAATAGCTTGTTCACTTCACTAAATAAATAAATCTATAATGAAATTCTTATTACAAAAGAATGCAATATCACTGTAATAAGATTTGTTTTTATTAATTTTTTTATTTAAATGATAACATTTAAAAAAAAAAACAAGTCCCCATATTGAATTGATATTCATAAGTTTAAATAAAAAATAACCATTTAATATTTTATGTAATAAAAATTCACTGAGAAATTATCATTCAGTAAACTAAATACCATAATAGTCATTCATAAAAGATAAGACTGTAACGAAAATGCAACAATAATGAAATAAATAAACAGTAATAAAAATTACTTTCTTAAAAAAATCAAAATAAAAATAATTACAAAACCACCACTAAAACGAGATGTCAAACCACCGATGCCTCACTTTTATCACACCCAACACAGATATGATACCAAAACATGGTATTGCAATTTATTCATGCAACCTAGGTACAAAATCCATCATAGACAAAATACCAGAACATGGCATTTCCAACGAGAAATTAGTAGTTAGTTCCATAAAACCCGGATATTGATTTTTTTTTCATATATAAAAACACTACAAAACGAAATGACTGCTTGCTTGGGAAGAACTTGGCGCTAAACAGCTAAAGCTTACACCTGAAATGGCGCCCCCAAGTCTTCCTTCGGTAAAATCAAACCGATGCCAATATTTGGATGATGGTAGTGTCGACCTTCTTTTCTTTTCTGTCTTTTTTTTTTTTTTTTTTCCAGCTTCTATCGTTCAATCTATGTAGTTAACTAGGGTGTATACCAGTATGTAAATGACAGACCACATGCATTAGGCAAGAAAAAAGATCCAGGCCGTTGATCATAAAAATTTCCATCCCAACCAGCCAGCAAGAATCATATGAAATCTTGCACATTAGCTTCATCACCCACGTTCTTAGGGAAGTTCTGGTATCTTCAATGTGGAATCATATTCAAAAGACACAAAGAAGAGTACAATTATCAGGTAAACTAAAGTTAGTTTCCCTGGTTAACCATCGGTCAAGAAGAGCAGCAAAAGAATCAGGAGAAGAGAAACAAGTAGTAAGTAAAATGAGGCATGCAGGAGAAAGCAGAACTAAATGCAATCCAAAAGCTGTACAAAAACCATAAAGCTACAACCCTATGTCAGCTCCCAACCCATCAGAGAACTTCAGCTCTAAGAATTTCCTGAACATTCAGCACCAATGATCACCACCAACATAACCTCGTCCACAAGTCCAATGTTTTGAGACCTCGTGAGAACAGTGTCTAGCAAAGCAATTCTTACTTTGTGAACCTGGTTAACAATCTAATGTATACAACAAAGAATCCTTCACTTAGAGTAGATGCTAAAAGCTTAACACTAATTCCCTAACCTGAGCAGCAAAGGTTACCAATGTACACAAGCTATTCAAGAACAAACTATAGCTAACTAATACCTGATCTACCAAGTATTTATACAGATCCTTGACAAATGATAAGGCCAGATGACAAGAAACAATCAGATTCCGGAGCAGCAAAATGAACCACAATTTGAAGCATATAAGCTCCGTATACAATGCGAGATCTTCATCAAGTATCTGCCACAATTGAAGAAGATAACATCAGTATATCACAGAGATTTAAGACACAAATGACTCAGAAGCAGCAAAAATGTAAACCTCAAATGCACATGAGATACTCTTCCAACATAGACAAGTGACCTAAGAACTTAGTTTGCTATCCATGAAGAAAGCAACAAGATCTTCCATAAATATCCAATCAATTGAAATTTACAATGCCACACTACATATAAGACACATTTAGCCACACATTGCCTATTAGAAAGCATCTTTTGTGTTTCATCACAGGGAATACCAACTGTCTAGTACCCAGTAATTTCACATCAAAGATAGAGACAGGAACATGTCAATGGATACATAACAGCCATAACAATCCCAACTTCTTCACTCTGTTCATAACTACACATGAACCCTGGCCCTAGTCAATCCACAGTGACTAAGTTCTGTCACAGGATTGCACTAATAAATGTGATACTCCAAAATAAAAGGAGATAGCAACCACTACAATAATGGCTCGTTCACTTCGTTGAATGAATAAAGCTGTAATGAAATTCCTATTACGGATGAATGAAATAGAGCTATAATAGGATTTTTCTTTCTTAATTTTTTATTTAAATGGTAGTATTTTGAAAAAAAGAAAGTTCCAACATTGAATTGATATTTATAGGTTTAAATAAAGAATGGCTATTCAATGTTTTGTGTAATAGAGATTCATTGTGGAATCACTATTCAATAAACTAAACGCCATAATAACTATTCGTAAGGAATAAGACTATAATGGAATTACAATTACAGCGAAGTGAACGAGCAGTAAATACTTTAATTTATATGGCCATGCTCATTCCATCAAGTGAACTGAAAAAAGCATAATCACATAACAAGGAGAAAGCAACACAACCTAAGCAGACAAATAACCTGGTACCAAGCAATATGTACTTGTACCATGTAAAGGATGCCTTAATTCAGACTTCTTTTTTTTTTTTTTTTTAACTTTTCCCTGTGACAGTGCTCTTGTAAGGATCACTATCGGCCAGAAATATTGACTAAATTCACAAATTATCATTTGTCAACTTCTCAGATTGGAACGTATATTTTGAAAGAATGCATCCCATTAAAAGTGAAAAGCAAGCATCCTGTCCTGTCCACTCTATTTATGTAAAGGAATGATAATTTTAAAAATTTTGGCATTCCCAGACACCACACTTCCATTAAGAGGGAACATCTTAGTGTTATTTTTTTAAAGATTAATCTCAAACAGACCACTGCATTGACACCAGAGAAAACTATACACTCTCTCTCTCTCTCTTATTTTCATCAAATGCCAATAACCTTACTTTTCTAGTTTCTGCCAGAGAAGTCATGAGTTTTTTTTTTTTTTTTTTTTTTTTTTTTTTTTTTTTGGGTTCTTCCTGCCACTGGTCTATCGCACACAAGCCAATGACAAAAATGTAAGGAATTGGCAGCCTTGCTCACTCTTATCACCAATCAAGTCAGGATACAAGACCAAACTAGTTGTCAAAAGTCTTATCTAATGCAGCAATAGCAAAAGAAACCAGAGATGAAACCCAACTCAATGTAATGCAGAACCAATAAAAATCAAAAGCATGCTTGGTCTACATATATAACAAAATCAAACAAGGCACAAGCTGCCTTCTTTCATTTGTATGATATCTAAAAATGATGAAACAATCTCTTAATTTACATATAGGTTGTCCTTAACTATTTGTGAAGCAGAAATGTAACAGGTAGCTTTATCCATCTCCATACAAACTAGGAAATTAACATCTTAAAGGTTTAAAAAAAAAAAAAACATATTTTATTGGATTCACTGGGTTGAACATGAACTTAATAGTTGATATCACCATAAATAAGCAAATTAAAAGATCCAGAAAGCAATTCAACATAAGATATTTAAAGGCATGAGAAAAAGCACAATGAGAGAGTTGAAAAGGCACAATTTTGAAGACATCTAGTGTGACAGCACAAAATCTGACAAAAAGGACAATTCCAATGTACAACTAGAACAAGAAGAGGTTTTTTAATCCCAGAACTATATTTTTTGGTTAATTTCTCGGAGCTATATCTTCAGAACACTCTAGTACCTTTGTTAAGTACACATTCAGGTCCTTGGTGAATGCCCCGTGTCAGATTCCGATGCTGACGAGCTATCACTGTCTGAATCTGCAATTAACAGCAGTTATCAATAATACAACATCTTTTATCTAACATATTCGCAATTTCAGAAACAAAATTCCTATCACAACATCTAGTCAAGCTGATGAAGCCATACCACTTGAAGAAGAGCCAGAATCACTGCTTGAGCTGTTTGAACTGGTTGAGCGGCTTGAATTAGCAGGTTGATTTTCCGTTTCAGGTGGCAATGAAGAGGGAACAATGTGTTCATCTGCTTGAGGAAAACCAGCAACTTCAAATTTTTTCCCATAAAAAACTTGTTGAATTAAATACAGAAGAGACAGAACCTTAAGAGATATACCTCTATTAATTTCTTTTGGTGCCTCCACTACAACTGGAGTAATTTCCTGAAAAATAAAAGGCAGTAAGATGATTGTCCATTCAAATCAGGAAGGACGGACTGATGGAAGAATTATGCTTGAATTTCATTACCTTATCTGGAGCTCTCCGCTGTGCCTCTTCTCTGGCTTGCATGGCAAGCTCAGCTTTCCTTTTGTTCTTGCTCAGACTCTTTTTGTAGTTGGTAACAAACCTATCAAGTTCCCATAAAGTCTCTGTGTCAACACTATCAATATCCACCTCAATCTCATCATCGTGTTGAAAGAGTGATGTATTCCTTTTCTTGATGATCTGCACTATGTTATCCAATTTATCAGATGGTAGATTCTGTAGATTTGTACTGAGTTTCTGCTTCTCATCATAGGTCATGTCCCTCTTATGTGGATCCTTTGCCTTTGGTTTTTTTGGTGCAGGTGTCCGGCCGGATGGAGTGATGCTCATGAGTCTCGGCCTGGAGTCAGTTGAATAGGTCATAGATTCTGACCTGTCCAATACCCTTCTCATATCTAAGGGAGGAGGAAGGAACGGAGGGGCTTTTCTGGATGGTGGTGTTGGTAGACCCATTTCATAGTCCACACCAAACCTCATTTCACGATTGTAATCTGATTCTATGATGGTCCACCTATCCTCAAATATCTTCAAAAGCACTTCAGCCATTGTATGAACATCTTGACCTTTGGGATTATAAGTCATGGCATTGTGGAAAGTAAGTCTCACATCTTCCGCAAATTCTCTAGGAGACTTGTACCAATTCTTATTCAGTCTTGTCTTCACAGTTCCCAAATCCATTGGATGCTTAATAATAGTAAAATAATCGTGCAAGCCGAGGCCTTTCACATCAACTGGCTTGTTGAATACCCAACCATATTGATGCTTCATCAGCTTCTCAAGCAAAGAGCCACAGCTCTTGACAAACTTAGATGGGATCCCAATTCCAGGTCCCACCCCACTACCCTTTTTCTTTCCATTTGCTTTGGACTTCTTATTACTCTCAGCTGGTGGAAACTTATCCTTTGCAAGCAAAAACTCGGAATTTCTATAAAATTGATTTGCTTTTGGCGTTCTCTTCTCTTTCTCCACACTATCAGTAATCCCATGACTATTTTCCAAAACAGAAAGGCTAAGCTGATTCAAAGGCCTCGATTCACGAGGTAACACCCCAACAGACCCCACTTCCGAGGGAACTCTTCTCACACCATTACCATTATCAACAACATCATTCACCACGGGACGAGTGTTGCTAAGCCCACTAATCTGAGTCTCTTTCTCTTCAAACTTCTTCACCCAATCCCTAACCAAGTCCAGCTCACCTTGAAGCTTCCTTCGCAATACACGAACCTCTTGCTTCGTAAGAGAGGCAAAATTGATTTTAAATTTATTATCATGGTCCATACTCATGATGGGAGCATTACCAGAAAGAGGTTCACGAGTAGTAGCCACCACGGGTTGCTCTTGCTGCCTATTAGGACTGGAACCATTCGAACCAACCTCAACATGGGGGGCATATGGTTGCGGGTTCGAATTGGTATTGTCTGAAACAACGATATGTGAAGGCACTTGTAGGGAGCTGTTCCCATTCTCTTGATTATCGTTACTATCCTTATTATTATCGCGCTTACATGGCTCGGTAACAACAGTGCTTAGTGTGTCGGTGTTGGCGTTGTTGTTGGTGTTGGTGTTGGTGTTGGTGTTGGTGACAGTCTCGGCGTTTGGGTTGGTGCCCGGGGTCGTAGTGTTGGGATTATTTAGCGTGTCTTTTTTAGGACCTTTGAAGGCTTTTCTAGTGTAAACTTTACTCTCTGTATATCTCCTCTTTTCTCTGGCTCCATCATCAGTACCCACAACAGACCCAGAAGCCATACATAAAGTTTTTCCCCAAAAAAACCCTAGCCCTAATCACAGACCCCCCAAATTCCCAATCCTTTCCAAGATCAAAACTTTACTATACAGAACCCTAATTCCACCAACCACAAACCTATTACACACTTCAAATAGATCACTAAAGCTCGATTCTGTGTTCAATTAAAACCAATAAATAAACCAGAACAGGCAGGGAAAAAAAGCTATTTTTAGGGTTACGCTTAGAAAAATACAGAAAATAGGATTACCAAAGGATTTTACCTTCTTTTCTTTTGTCCCTGCTCCTCCGATCGGAGCGATCTTAAAATTCTCTCTACCGAGAAGATCTATGCGATTTCCCTTCCTCCCTTTCTCTTCAAAATTTTCTCTCTCCTCAGAACTTTTTTTTCTCTCTCTCTCTATCTTATCATCCCAGATGGACGGTGATCGTATTTTGCGTGAATCCCACGCACTTATTACCTATTCGAGAAACACGACTTATGAAAAAATATAGTAAACTGAGAAAATTTACAATGTCAATTTAAAATAGTAATTGGGTCGAACAAAAATACCAAGACACCGAGAAGTTTTCCTAAATTACAATTTTACCCACAATTTCCTAGCAAATCGTCAATGAATGTTATATTTTGCTTCTCTTCGTATGGTCTGATTTTTATATCGGATCAATATCTATAATTTATTTTAGTTTATTTATAATTAAAATTATTATTTTTTATTAATATTTTTTTTGAAAAATATCTATTTAAAAATAATAAAAATATAATATTTAAATAACTAAATATAATTAAACAAACAATTTAAAAACCATTTAAATGATATGTTTATTTTTCAAAACTCTCAAAAATGTGCTTTTTTTTCCTAATCAATTGAAAATCTATATTATTTAAATCTCCTTGCCCCACTTTTGTAACTTTCCACTCTTATTGCTCTATATTATTCATTTGGATAAATACAATAAAGTCGTTAACTTTATATCTAATTAAAATTTTTATGATTATTTTTATTAACTCACTAGCATGTTTATTTCATTTTCTAAGATGGAAAAAACAATCTATCAATGCTAGATGGTATTAAAAGCTCTAGTAATAATTCAATTGTATGTTGTCTTTTCTACATTTACAAACAAAGCTAATTTTGTTAAAAAGTTAATAAAAATAGTTACAAAAAATTCATTAGCTATTAAATCGATCATTTTTAAGTTAGGAGCTAAATTGAATTTCTATACAAAGTCGATGTGTCGAATTTGATATTTACCCATATCTATACTTTTTTTTTCATATTCATTGAAGTGTTATTATTCACTTTTTCATATTATCACCAATGCATTCAAAGAACTTATACAGTTTATCAACATCCAGTTAATCATCTAATAATTAAAATAAATATAGTAATCGATATATTAAGCATTTCAATATATGATATGAATTTGAGCTATAATTGACATAATTGTTCCCATTAAAAAAATAATGCCATGATAGAATATTCTACACTTTTTAACTGTAGTTTATTTAAGTTGAATCTAAATCATTCCCACACCTTTATAAGGAATCAAAAACTTACATAGTGTTTTATAATGACGAAAACTTAAGAAAACCAAGAGAAACTTGCAGTAACTAAAGGAAAATTTGCGTTTCACGTTTTAATGAATGATGAAAGCTAATGAAGATGAAAATTTTCCACTATGATATAAAGTTTTCTTTCCAAATTTGGAGAGAAATGAAACGAAAGGAGTGGAAAGTAAAGAAAACGACAAATATGTCCTTAAGAGTGGAGGAAAGCAAAAATAATTGAGGGTATTTTAGTCATTTTATTTTTCTACTTCCAACCATTTCTACCAATTTCTACTTTTAATACCTAAACACAAGTAAAAATTTCTTTCCTCCAATTTCTTTTCTTCTATTTTCCTTTTCTTCTATTTCCATAACTTTCTACTGCTTTCCATCCTTTGATATTGCTAAACACAGTAATAAGCAATAATATTTTGAGATACATATAGAGAGAACACGAGAAATTATACTTATTAAAGAATTTTATTTATTTTTCAATCTTTTATTTCTTTTTATCTTTAATTTTTTAATGCACTGTTTTATATATATTTTTCATAGTTTGCATATTATTGTTGTGTATTTTATTAGCGATCTACATTATATACTTTGATTTTGAACTCGTTTTGAATTGGATTAAAAATACTAAAGTAAAATTCTTTCAACAAATTTTCTAACATCTTTTAATTTATTTTTAGCAATATATACTTGTTTCTTATTAAATCTCATCATAATAATCGTAGTCGTACTAATTTTGAAATTAAGTAGTTAAATTTTACAAATATTGGCCCATGAAATACTTTATATTGTGTTGTTTACCAGTTTTAACTATCATTGAATTAAATTTGAAATTGGCATGAAGCATAATTTAAAGAATGGATAAAGTTATTCAATATATAATTGTATCATCTGTAATTATTACTTTTCGATCATTTTCACATAAAATTTATTTAATAATTAATTTTATGTATAAAACTTACACTTTATTTCAACTTTTTGTAATGTTAGCTTATTTTGATAATTATTTTATATTTTAAGATTTGATTATTCAACCATATTTATGTTTCGTACATGTGTCTTAGTACATATCTGTTAAGTGATAATATTACTTAAACCTTTAACTTTACTTTTATGTTGTGCAATTTAGGAGTGATTGTCATACAAGATATCCACCCGTACTTTACTTGACAAGTAGCGCTTGGGTAGATATTAAGGGTCATAAATAGGGTATGGATATAAATTTTTTGGAGCCTGGGTTGGTTTTGTGTTTATAATAAGAACATTCAAAACAAAATAAGCACGAAGTTGAGGTTTTTCAAAAATCTACAAAAATGCAAATAAGTTCTATTTAATTTCGATTGCAATCACTAACATAGGCAAGTGCACCTACTAAAATAGCATAGAAAATATTAAGTCATATTTGTTGGGGATCGTTAGCATCTACTCTACTCACTTTTAATCTATTATTTAGCCATATAAAACTTACCAAAACATTATAAGAAGCAAAAAGTTACACTAGGGTTTAAACTAATTATAAACACATTTTCCGGATAAAAATTAAAAGTTAAGTTTGTTAATGCAAGAATGAGCCTATGATTTGCTTCTCGAAGTCATTATCATGTAATTTATTAACAAACTCAACGAGTTGTATGTTAAGTATAATTGTACTATCAGATTCGATAAGGTAAGTTAAAACCTCTCTTAATGTCAAGAATTCTAGATCTGAGCCATACCACCAGAATTTCTTCCAAGCTATCAGCAACCTAGACTCGCATAAAGATTAAAAATCCCTTGAATAAAATTAATTTTTAATGAATTTAAAATCAGGTGGCAAAGAGTATCACTACCTCTACCTCCCACTCATTATGAGCAACTTCATTAGCAAGTTAGATATATTTAAAAGAACAAATTGTTCAATTAAAATCAAACACGAATATACATGGTGCACTCATATAAACTCACATGTTAAGTTTCAAGCTACTAAATACAAGTACCCAGACAATATTCGTTAAAAACACATTGAAATCACATGAATCAGATCTTGGGTTCACAAACCCCTAAGTTGAAATGATTATTTCTCTGTACATATAAACATTAAACACAAATTCAAAATAAATAATATGAAATAAAGATATGAGTTACTAATTAAGCGCAATGTCTTGCAAGAACAAACATCTAGATAAATTGTATTTCCTTAGAAAACATAAATCTTCAGCAAGAATAAAGGTTTCTCTCTAAATTCTTATACTATATCAGAAGTTGTTACATATGGTATAGCTTAAGTTTCACAAGTCTGTGCACTATTATTTATGGATGGTAGGCATAGAAAATCATAAAGATATTATTCGTTGACGTGGCAAGTTCTTTTAACAAACTTTGTCTTGCTCTAGTGCACATAACAGCAAGGCAATAAACTTGTGATATGGTCACTTATCAAGGCTTGGATTGAGGGCGCAAAAGGTTGACCATGGTAAAAGTTGTGTCTTTTTCATCAAAGTCGCAATTTGTCGTCAATTTGTATTGTGGGTAGAACCATGGGTGCAACTCTAGGCATGATAGGTTAAATTATAAGGCGCAATTCTTCTCAATTTGAATCGCAATTCGAATCAAGGGCACAATTGAGTGTGCATTTTGCACTTTTTCCTTGTTTTCTTGGCCCCAGTTAGGATCTTTGGGTCACGGCTAAAATTTGTCTTCAAATATTTTTGTTGTTTTGCTCCAATATTGATTCAAATCACTTTATTTATTATTTTTATGATCTTTAGAGCTAGAAAACAACATTTTCACAATAAAAAAAACACAAAATCATAGAAATTTATCCAATAATAGATTAGATAAAGCATGAATTCCTATGAATAGAATAGAGTAAAAATAACTTATCAAAATCTGCTCTTACAAGGTGGGTACGAGTATTGGATTTTCATATCATATACCCACCTTAAAACTTGTACTCTAATATAAAAGATATAGGTTCTAATGTAATAATATATAAGAAATAAATAATAACAATACCTTAGTTTTATTTTTTGACCACTATTATTCAAGATTATTATTTGTAAACTACCTTCCAAAAAATATATTTTAAAAGAATTCGTGGAATTTTATTTTGAAATTATTTTTTTTTATTTTAAATGAATTATGGTGTTATATGCGTATTTGAATTCCCAAATTATATAAAGATGTTATTTGTCTTCTGACACAAAACAGTATAGAAGTAGCTTTAATTTTTTTTTTTTAGGACTTTGTAAGTTCTACAATTTTATTTAATATCATATATAGGTTCCATAATATTTGTTATAAGTTTTAACTTTCATGCATAAACAGATTCTACATAATGCAAAA
Organism: Combretum micranthum; assembly: GCA_024138025.1. Lineage (NCBI taxonomy): Eukaryota > Viridiplantae > Streptophyta > Magnoliopsida > Myrtales > Combretaceae > Combretum > Combretum micranthum. The sequence continues at coordinate 3,479,616 of JAMXBD010000005.1, forward strand.
CTTGAAATATTAATAAATTACTTTTAAAATTTTTTCCACATGTTATTTAGAGTGAATATATAAAAATAAGATAGTTTTACGTATTACACTAAACTACATTTTTTTTAGGGTGCAGTACAAAATTTGATATATTGTAACCTATAAGGCATGGTATAAGTAGTGTTTTATATTGTACCCACCATATACCTGTTAACTCCTATCATGTATGTTATATCCCTCTTTTATTTATAATTTTACCATGAAAATTTTCAATCATTATTACACTTTTCTCACTTGAATTTTTAAGGAATACTATCTCTAATCAACCATTGTGTGTGTGTGAAAGCAAAGGCAATAGGGATTACAAACCTAATAACCTTTTTTTTAGATTAATATATAAACAAACAAAGCCGATTCACAAATTACTCAAACAACTTGACTTTTACTTGAAATTGATTCGAAAATAATCACGTTAAGCTCAATCTATTTAACTAGTTTATCTAGCTAAGTTTATATATTAATATTATTATAATTAAAATTAAAAATATTTTTGTAGTAAATCAACTCTGCACAAGTTTGAGTGAGATGAGCTCAACTTTGTATAATACAATTCTGAATTGGGCTCGAGTCCAAAATTTTAGTTTGATCAAACTTAAGTTCAATATTGTACCCTTTTTACTCAATATGAGCCTACTTGAGATGTAACTCAATCAACACTAGCATTTTGCTTTTTTATTAACTCAAATAAAACCCTTAAAGTCAAAATGAAGCCGTAAAATATCATCAACTATTAAATTAGATCTAATACTTTCCCATTTCCCTATGGATAATTGAAAACTGAAACAACAATCTTTCAAGAAAGACCGTAGGAGAAAAGAGAGAAAGAGAGAGACTTTTTTTTATTAAGAAAAGAGAGACTCAAATGCCTCTTTTTCTTAAACAAAATCTATTCATTGTTCCTTTTTTTTCTCCTTCTATCTTTTACTTTCAAACACATGTTTATAAACTGAAAATGAACTTAATTATATATTGTATTTCACATAATATTGTTGTATAAATTATTTGGTGATCTTCATCATGTATTTGTTGAACTAATAGGTTCAATGTAACTTTTGACGTGGAAATGAATTATATAATTACTCACTTATTAGAATTAATTTACACTTAATTAGCAAAACATGCAATAAGTTAATATAAATATTTGTGCATTTCATTTATTGATTATCCATTTACGAGCAATGTCGTAGGATCTAACCACATTGCAACTTGCATCTGGATGCTAAACATACCTTAGGCCATTCAGAAAGTAGCATGATCAGAGGGCCAATCATGTCAACTATAGCCAACGTATGGGCGTTGGCAATGTCCTTACTCTTTTGTTCTTGCTTTTGCATGTAGCGTTTGGATAGTAGACTGTGGCGACCAAAAACTGACCATTTAAGCATTCAATGCAAGGGTGATTTTTTTGTGGGAAAATGACTAACAACCAAATTTCTTGAAGAGACTAAATATGAATGGTTGAACAGATTTAAGACTCTTAGAAGAGATTACTTGCTTGTAAACATTTGTATTAAGTCTCTCAATCCTATGTGTGCTTTATTTGTAAGAGAGAGTGAGTTGTGCCATGCTTTATTTGTTTATTCTTATAAGGCACTACTATAGGTTATTAAGTTGTTTTTGTGAGCACTTGAGTTGGGCCAATGGTGAAAATAAGTTAATTGTAAAGACACAACTCTTATGTTTATTATGAGGGTGTTTTGTGGTGGTGTATTATAACTCCTCAAGAAAAAAATTATTTGTGATTGATAATGTGTGTGTGAAATCATCCATTAAGAGGCATTTATAGGACCACCATGGAGAGTCCCAACTCCATGTCATGTCATGATTTGATTCGTCTATCCCTTTTCTCTTTATTTATTGCAATTTACTTATTATTACTTGTATTTGTTGATATGATTTTTAGTATTAGAAATTGTTAAAAGGGATAAATTAGTTTTAAAATTCAATTCCCCTCACTTTTGAGTTTTATCATATATGTCAAGTAGGTTTTATGGTATTTTGGTATTTAGCTCATTTTAAATTGGAATACAATTATTAGGGTATAATTCATCTATCTGATTTTTAGCATATTTTATTTCTTTATTGAAATATATCCTTATTTCACATCTTTATACTCAAATTCCATTACAACAACTAGGGGTGAGTGAATACAGGGTTGGTAAGATATGAAGCACTAACCGCACCCCACCCCATAAGCCATAAGGCATTAAATTTTGCACCTGAAATTTACCTTATGGCACCTTTTACCTACTAGGGTACAATTTATTGATTTATTTATAAAACCTCTATATTTTTTAGGGGGTCAATTGTAAAAATATGACACGTGTTTTGGTCAATTTACAAACACATGACATATGTTAATATTTTTGATAAATAAGTGACCCAAATTTTATACAAAAGTATCATTATAATTAATTACTAAGGGGATATGGTGTGGGGTTACACAGAGGACAGAACAATTACTCACAATTTGAGTAATATTTGTAATAAACCATTCTCTGATACGAGAGTGGATTTGTATTTCTGATAAAAATAGATAGATACCTTAATTACCATTCCCCATTGTATTTATAGGGTAATGGTAGTTAGTTACAATTTAGATTCTCTATCACATGTGGCCAGTTGGCTTACAGACTCATGACATAACAAATTGTAACAGAATTCTAACAAAAACAGAATGTAAATAACAAATAAATTCTAATAGAATGATGGATTCTGACTTAGTTATTACTTAGCTCATGGACTGGTATTACTTGAGCTCGTGGACCGGCCCCTCCCCTTTCTTAACTGTTCGGCCCATATTATTTTTACTCAGCCCATGTTACATGTTTCTTCCTCCGACAGTTTTCCTTTCTTTCCTAAAGTCATATGTTCCAAGTAAGCTTCTTCTGTTTGCATGCTCTCCAAGGATAACCCTAACCGTTCGTCACTTCCTTTAAGCTCCTCACAACAGGATATGTGTTAGAGCTTTGTTGATCTAAAAAAATTAATTTAATAAAAAAATAATACTAAATAAAATTAAATAAATAAAATATTAAAAATATTTTTTGTAGAAATGAGAAATTTGAAAAAAATGTAAAATTAATTTTTATTATCAATAAAATATTAACATGTATCATTCTAAAATTATTAAATAATATTGACACTTTTGCATGAAACTCATGTCACCTATTTGTCAAAAAAAAAAACACGAGTCATATGTTTGCAAATTGATTAAAACACAGATCTTGTTTTTGCAATTAACCCATTTTTTTCCTTTCTTTTTTAAACTTTAAGTTTATAGTATCTAATATGATTTCATATAATATGTAAAACTACCTTAATTTCATATATTCACCATGAACAACATGTAGAAAGGAATTTTAAAGTTAATTTATTAATGCCACAAGTTCTGTAATGTGTAGAATTTATTTACACATAAAAGTTGAAACTTACAATAGATGCATATTAACTTGTTTATGTGATGTTAAACAAAATTGTAGAATTTATAGCAAATTTAAAATTTAAAAACTTTAGAGTTATTTCCATATTATTTAGTCTTAAAAGTAAAAAAGTAAATCTATATAATTTGGAAGTTCAATATGTATATGTGTATATATATAACTATAGTTCTTTTAAAATAAAAATAACAAGCTTTCCGAAATAAAACATTATAAATTCTTTTATATTACAAATTTTGAAAGGTAATCTATAAATAATAATCTTCAACAAAAAGTACTGTAAAATGGGAAAATGAAGTATTACTATTAATTTCTTATATGTTAACATTATTTTATAATATTTAATATGATTGGTATAAGATACCTTAAAACCATATCCTCTATATTATTATAATACAAATTATAGAATGGGGGATAGGATGAAAACCTCATATCCGTACCATACCCTATGAGAACAAGTTCCAGTAAATTTGTATCCATACCTTACCCTATAACCTTTAATACCCACAAAAACCTTACCCAGTTAGGTAGAGTCTAAGTGAGTAGCTTGTGCAATAAGGTTACCTACTTACCCCTAACAACAACTATAGTCTTGCTAATTTTGAAATTAAATTGCTACCTTTTACAACTATTGGATATAAGCCTAAATTAATCCGTGAAGTGCTTTATATCATGTTATTTACAAGTTTTAAGTATTGTTGGCTAAATAGTGAAATTTACATTAAAATGATTTTGAAGAGTGAATACATTTATTCAGTTACTAACACTATTGAATTGTTATTCGATAATTTTAAAATTCTATGAAATATATATCTGCTTTCCTTATCTTCAAAAGAACTTTTATATAAGTCTCTTTTAGTAATATTTATAAGTTTTTAATGTAGACTAGACTTTACAATTTACATATAAACACATACAAAAACCTGTAAATGTCTTGTGTATGAATATATATATATATATATAACGTGTCAAATTAAAATATTTTAATTGCATGCATCATAGTTTACAGGATAATAATGAGACCGTAGAAGTTTCCTACAATAATTGGTAATTTACTATCAACATAATAGAGAACATATCCACAATACCATCTTCTAAGATTATGACATGGATATAAACAAGGAAAATTCTATGATCTCATCATGTTTTTTAATGAGAACGATACTGTTAATTATTCAACTTAGATTCACATCCAATGGTAGATGCATCGTTAAAATAACTAATATATTAATTATTATATTTATTTTGATGGTCGGTAATTGGCTAAAAGATCCAATTGATAGCATCATAAAAGTTCCCATATAATCAAATAATAGACATGAAATTTTTACACATGCACCCATTTTAAGGGTAAGTTTCACTAGCGGTACTTGATCTTTTTGCATCGTAACAAAATTATACCTAAAAAAATTTTGCACCACAAGAATACCCAAATTTTTTAAAGTTTGCACCAATTATACCTTTGACCAGGATCCGCCCATCTCTCTCTCTCTCTTCCCCCTTAACTTTCTTCTTCTTCTTCTTTACACAACCACATAAAAGTTAATCAAAACAAATCAACAGGCACACCAAGTGGAGACCCATTGTCCAAGCATGGACACACCAAGCTGTTGACTAGAATCAAACCCCTTACCCACTCCACCAAATTGCCTTCAATTGCAGGCATCAAACACTTGAACTACCTGAAAACCTCATATACAAAAAAAAGATGTATCAACCACCATTTACTCTCGTAGATGGAGAAGTAGACGACATGGGTGGGGCTTGCACCAAGACATATGGCAGCGATGTTATGGTAAAGTCCTGGCAAACCCTCAAATCTAAGGATGGAGCAAAGGGCATTGGATGTGTTGATGGATCTTATAGGGTAGGATCCTATGGGATGCATATGAGTCTTAACAGTATCGACAAGGAACATGGCCATGTGCTCGACAGTGCCGATGATGGATCTCGCTATCATGTATTACTAGAAATAAAGGTCGTCGTAGGCGGTGGTGGAAGATAAATTACATTTTCTCATACTTAAACCTTTGCCCATCTTTAATTAAAGTAAAACAATAACTTAAAATCCCTAAAGATAATTTGCATTTTAAATGTGTTATAGATCTACCAATGCATTACACATCAAGTAAAAGTTATTAATCCACATCTTACATTGAAGCACAAATTTTTCAAATTTCCTTTAAAATAATTTCATTCAATCACTTTTCACATGTCTTTAGAGTATTTGTATGCAATTCACATGTACCAATCTAGTATATTGAGTTTAGAAATTAATCAATGTATACTAAAGTTAACATTTACTATGTAATATAAAGATAAATAAATTATAAAGAAGGGCAATTTTGTCATTTGATATAAAAATAAGAGGATTTTATGGTCCATCCTTGTAAGTTTTATTTATGTGTATTATATGGCAGGCATAAATACATGAGGTGTCCTTTCGTTTCTTGTGCTGTATAAGAAATCCTAGGATTCGTGTTTTTCATTTGTAACCTCCTTCCTTTGACCAGAAAGAGAGAATTGAAGTTTTTGGGTGTTTTTGAAGAACAATATCAAGGAGATCAGATTTGGATCAAGAGTAAGTAATCTTGCCTTTATCATCAAGATTCTTCATATCGTTTCGTTTCCTTAGGGTTTTGTTTGGATTTTGAAGGGATTTTTATGGAAACCCTAGTTTTTATCAAGATCCAATCTTTCGGGAAACAAGCAGATCAAGATTCAAATCAGGTAAGTTCTGTCTTTTTAATCGTAGATTTAAATAAAGGAACGATTAGTGATATATCATGTCTGTTCTTGTTGGTTTATCTATCTAGGGTTTTGGAGGAAGTTGTTCTTTTTGGAGTTTTTATCTAATGATAAATGAAGAAAACCTAAGGTTTGGTTTCAGGAAGAATTAAAGGTAAGTTCTCATCCTTTAAATCAAAGGTTCTATAAAAGTTCAGTTTTATGGAGAGATTTGTCTGTTATGTGGATTTCCATATTAGGTTATTAGAGAAAGATATGTTCTTTTGAGTTTTGAGGAGTTTGATAGAAGAAAAAAAATTTCTATTATGGTTTTCATAAAAGTTAGGGTTTTGGGGATTTTTATACATTAGGGTTGTATGGTGAGGATTTACATATTTCTATTTATTTGATATCAGGAGATTTGGAGATTTTGTATTGTTGTTCATAAGGGATTTGTGGATTTGGAGAAATTGTTCCTGGAATTGGAAAAGGTACGACCTTTCCTTGTTTGCTGTATTTGCTTGTATTTAGTTTTCTGATTGTTCTTATAGGAACAGATATATAAATGAACTTAATTCTATTTGGTTTAATTTGTTTTCTGGATGTCTTTGGCTTTGACCAGTAAAGACCTGGCAGACAGTGATACTGGTGAGGCACCCTGATGATCCTTGTGTGTCGTTGTCCCTAGTGGAGTTGCACTTGGAGATAATTCCGGTAGATATAGGTTTATTGGCAATATGGCCGCGGGTGTTTGGGGAGTACCCATTCACCAATATATGTATATAATTATTTATTTTCGACATATGGTTGTTTTTCAGGAGTCTGAGTAACTCCAATTTGGGATCAGAGATCTATGATTCTAAACTGTGTTATTTTGCAGACTTAACGAAGATAATAATCATGTTGTTTGCATTTAGTTAGTTGCACGTATATATACATGTTGTTTGTGCATTTGCATTTTGTTTGTGGATTGGCGTACTGGGCGTTTTCGCTCATTCCTTTCTTTTTTAGGTACAAGTGATGGAGATATTGTTTATGACTTGTTGGTTATGACTTGTATTTTGATCATGGGGATGGCGATAGTGGACCTGACTATACTGCAGAGGAATAGGATGTTATACAAACATATGAAAAAAAAAAAAAAAGATTTCTTGAGTTATTGAAGATTTTGAAACAATATTTTGATTAGTTATCTTTTTGAGGATTGAAGTATTGGTTTTTATGTAATAGTTTATTAAACAGGATTATATGTTTTTAGTTGGAAGATAGATCTTTTCTGGATTATTGTTGGCTTTGTTTTGCCAACTCGGATTTAGTTTATATTACAGGAGATATTTGAAAGTTATAAATTACAGGTTTCACAGGTTTTGTTCCTTTTAGAGTGCCCTTAAATGTGGGTTCATGGAGATTTTTATATGTTTATATTTTGTGGTATTGAGATTTAGAGCCTTTGCGTGTCTCTTTTAAGAAAAGGACACGTGGCGGGTTGTAATGCCTTAGTTTAGGGCGTTACAGCTTAATTGGTATCAGAGCATAGGTTTATATCTTTAGGAAAATTAGGTTATGAACCCTTAGGACGGTGAGATGATGAGAGGGGGTAGATCATGGGAAAGCCAGTAGCTATGGAAAGTATAGAGTTGTTTCTTTTAATAAAAATTTTCTGTGACCTCTTCTTTATGATTTCTTATTGTTTCTTTCATTATAGCTTATTTTTTATCAGTATTATATTTTTTTATTTATGTCATTATGTTTTCATAATTATTTTCATATATTTTCTTGAATATTTGTTATTTTATTTTGTTTTTGTTGTTGCTCCCTAAAATACATAGAAAATTGGTCAATACAACAAATAAAGTTCAACAAAAAAAAAAAAATCTAGAAATGATATTTATAAAAATCAAAATACCCTCTCACTAAACATATGACTTTTAGTCTTCTGCTATAATACATATACATGTTTATACAAGAAGTTATGACATCTAATGAAATGTAACAGACAAAGCAATAAACTAGAGTAAGTTAAAGAGAATATATAAATACATAAATTAATAATCGTAACTTACATAAAGAAATTTAAAACTCAACCATCACAATCTTAATGACTACAAATTCCAAAAAATTAATTGAATAAAATAAATGATTGAAACATCCTCTCGTCAACCAAGAGACAACCTACAATAGTCAATAAATCTTTAATGATAGTCAACAAATTTAATGATTGTTAATTATGAAATTCAAAGAAAAGTTAAAAAAAAAAAAGAATCATTATTTGAATTAAATGATGCAAATTGAAAAGGCACAAGGATTAAGAAAGAATTTCATAATAATCTCAAAGATTTAAATAAATAACAAAGGTAAAATATTAGAGCCATAAATAAAAAAAGAATGAAAATGAGAACTACCCACCAAATTTCCATAGTGGTAGTAACGATTAAATAATGATAACATATAAAATTCGAGGATCAAGAATAGTCATAGTAATTTGAATCTTTACTTAGTGTACAAATAGTAAAAAAACAATGAATCTAATACAAAATATATGAGGTATGACTTATGAGTTCATGGTTTACCCTTAAGGTCATAAGTATTGTCTACGATTCTATCGTGTTTGTAAATCTTATCAACTCCATTCTTGTCGTATTCTTTTATTTTGAGTCAAGTCATATTGAATTTGTCTTAAAAGTCAAGTCGTATGTCATTCTAGTATCAATTAATTCAGCTACTCTCGATACTTGTCATCCCTTCTCACTATTAAATTCACGATGGAATGAAAAGAAAATTCTTGATCACAAGCAAAACGATAAAATATATGCGAAATATATGTGTATATATATGTATAACATGACTAAATAAGTGAAGACCAATAAATTAAAGATAAAATAAAATTATAGTTATGATAGAAAAATAAGAAAAGACTCCAACGCAAAACAAAGTGTGTAAAAAAAAAAATCATAGACCTTATAACTATAATGTTGATATTAATAACAAATATAATAAAAGTTGATAATTGTGACAAAAGCCAAAATTATTAATATAATGGTTAACTCATATAATCAACTAAAAAAAAAAAAAGGAAGAATGTAAAATCATTATAAAAAAACATCGAGAATCAAAACCAAAGTCTAAATAATGATAATACCAGCAAGTGAAATATACTAATAAATAACTCATTTTATTGAAATTTATTGGGAGCATAACAACCAAATCAATACAATTATATATATTTATGGTTTTTCTTTCATTTCTTTTTATATAATGAAGTGGACTAAATATGGTGTTTGAAGGAAGTATAGAAATAAATAACCGCTTAAAGTTATTGGCAAGTGTAAGGATGAAGAAAATGCTAATATAGTTGTTGGAGGGGTATTCAAAGTAATTTATGTAAAGTTTGAGATAATAAGTGTTAGTATGACAATGAAGGGTCAGAACTATAAGAAAATGATTGGTGAAATGGGAGAAAAATAAAGACTGTTACTGAGATAAGACGACAGTATTAAAGATGAGATGTAGACAAAAGTTAGAGGCGAAAGAAAGATGATTAAAGTTGATTAGAAGAAACTGGAGGTATAAAAAAATCTTTATAGATGGTTGACAATTATATTATAGCCTAGTACACATGAAAGTAAGTGACAAAGGTCATGTTGAAGAATGAAAGTAAGTGAGAAAGATTATATTTAAGACTAGATGAGAAGATTGGAATAATCATTAAATAAGAGAATAGTTAAATCTTATATAGATATGAATGTATATGGAAATAGTTACAAGAAGGAAATGTGATATTAGTGAGTTGTAAGGTATGAGAAATCTATGAATGATGGACGATAATGACATCAAACTAATATATGATGATGAGTTTTAGGATGTTTTTTAGAAAAGTATATGATACCACAAATATAAATCATTATATAAAGTGGCAATACAAGTTTTGGAAGACAATTGGAATAGCATAAATGATAAATAAAAGTTGTGAATTATCTGTGGTATCTGAAAATGGTGAAAATTTTGATTAAACCAATTAGAGACATAGATATTATAATCATCTAAAATAATAGGCCAATGTGAGATTTGATCTTTAGAGTTAGGATTGAAAAATATTACATTTTATGATTTGGGTTTTCTAATTGTTATTTGAAGGATTATGAGTGACTATGTTTTAAGGAAGTTTCGATGGAAAGGTATATTGATCAAATAGTGTTAATGAGTTGGGGTTGATATATATTTTTAGTACATCATATAATTGTTCGGACGATGTAATGGTTGATTTATGAATCTTTTGTTGAGAAGTAGATTCAATAGTTATGGAAGGATACTAAAGCCAAGTGAAGATAATCACTTAATATTAAGGTAATAAATGGATTTGTATGTGAAAATTTTGAGACAAAGTGCATTAGTAATCTAAATATCAAAGAATTATCGGAACGTTTGAAGTAAGTCGAAAGGAAGAGTTAGAAGTCATCCGATGATTTAAAGATTTACTTAAGGACATAAGTATTAATTTTAATTCATGTATATATTGATGGAAAATATAAGAAAATATATTGGAGATTGAGAAAAACATATTAGAAGAAGTATGGTTAGCTAATGAGTTTGAGATTAGATGAATGATATGCAAGTGATGTGAATAATTATTTTTTATATGGAACAATAAGGATAAAAACTAAGTGAATCAATGGAAGTAGAAGTAGCATAGGCATTTGGAGCTCCAGGTTAATGTAAGATATTGACTTTTGGAATTTAAATTTGGAATTATAGTTATGAGATTTTCAGCTTTCTAAACATCGATCGAGGAAACTGAATTGACGATTTAATACAATGAAGTCAAGGAAAGATTTCTTGATGAATATTGTTAATAAGTTATAGTCAAGAGGTGTGTTGTGAAGTAACGGAGGAAGTGAATCTAGATTGAGTGGTGAAAGTTAAGAATTAAGGAAACATTGATGGAATTAAATTCTAGCTAGCAGATATAAACATGAAGATGGGTCAATATGGTGTAAGAATCAGAAACAAGAAGAAAAGGAGTGACAGAGAATCAATGGATGTGCATGGATAAAAAGGAGATAGTGATTCATCTAACTTTCGAGGACGAAAGTTTCTTTTAGGAGGGGAGAAATGTAATATAAAGATAAATAAATTATAAAAAGGGTAAAAGTTGTCTTATTGATAAAAATAAGAGGTTTTATGGTCATCCTTATAAGTTTTATTATTATGTGTATTATATGGCAGCATATAATACATGAGGTGTCCTTTCGTTTCCTGTGTGTTATAAGAAATCCTAAGGTTCGTGTTTTTCATTGTAACCTCCTTTATGACCAGAAAGAGAGAATTGAGAGTTTGGGTGTTTTTGAAGAACAATAACAAGGGAGATCAGATTTGGATCAAGAGTAAGTATCTTGCCTTTATCTATCAAGATTTTCATATATCGTTTCGTATTCCTTAGGGTTTTGTTTGGATTTTGAAGGGATTTTATTGGAAACCTAGTTTTTATCAAGATCCATCTTTCGGGAAAACAAGCAAGGATCAAGATTCAAATCAGGTAAGTTATGTTTTTTAATCGTAGATTTTAAACAAAGGAACGATTAGTGATATATCATATTGTTCTTGTTGGTTTATCTATCTAGGGTTTTAGAGGAAGTTGTTCTTTTTGGAGTTTTTTATCTAATGATAAATGAAGAAAACCTAAGGTTTGGTTTCAGGAAGAATTAAAGGTAAGTTCTCATCCTTTAAATCAAAGGTTCTATAAAAGTTCAGTTTTGAAGATTTGTCTGTTTATGGATTTCCATATTAGGTTTTTAGAAAAGATATGTTCTTTTGAGTTTTTGAGGAGTTTGATAGAAGAAAAAGAAATTTCTATTGGTTTTCATAAAAGGTTAGGGTTTTGGGATTTTGATACGTTAGGGTTGTATGGGTTGAGGATTTACATATTTCTATTTATTAGTATATCAGGAGATTTGGAGATTTTGTATTGTTGTTCATAAGGGATTTGTGGATTTGGAGAAATTGTTCCTGGAATTGGAAAAGGTACGACCTTTCCTTGTTTGCTGTATTTGCTTGTAGGTTTAGTTTTCTGATTGTTGCTTGTAGGAATATATATAAATGAACTTAATTCTATTTGGTTTAATTGTTTTTCTAGGATGTCTTTGGCTTTGACTAGTAAAGACCTGGCAGACAGTGATACTGGTGAGGTACCCTGATGATCCTTGTGTGTCGTTGTCCCTAGTGGAGTTGCACTTGGAAATGATTCCGGTAGATATAGGTTTATTGGCAATATGGCCGCGGGTGTTTGAGGAGTACCCATTCACCAATATATGTATATAATTATTTATTTTCGACATATGGTTGTTTTTCAAGAGTCCGAGTAACTCCAAGTTTGGGATCATAGATCTATGATTCTAAACTGTCTACTAACAAATTTATCTAAAAAGATTATCTACAAATAAAAGTTATTTTATGAATAAAAGTGATCTACTAACAAAATGTATGAAAAATTAATATATAATAAGATATATAACTAAATAATAAAATTCATACTCCACGGAGTTTAAACGATTAATAAAAAATAACCTTTAGTTACTAATGAAAGAACATATTTTGAACCCATGAAACAATTTAAAAAAAAAAAAGAAACAAGTTATTATTAACCAATATTTATCATATAATAAATATCGTAAAAAAAATCATGAGAAGATATGTGATCTTTAATCAATCATCGTAATAAAAATTATAATTATAAGTAAATTACTTTTTATGTTTATTTAAAATGGTTTGGTTCGTTTTCATGGATTGATTTAGTTTTTACCTGTTCAAACCAACCATAAATCTACAGTTTGGTTGGGTTGGAAAATTTTGTAAACTAAATTGTTCAGAAAAACCATACTTTCGATTTGGTTTGGTTTAATTACGGATTGGTACGATTTAGTCGGTTTTTTACCCATCCCTAGTTACATCCACTCATTCCTTATATTTCTTCCTTTAAATCTCAGCTAGGTTTCTTTTCTATTCTTTTTTTTTTCAATTAATTAAAACAATTTCATTGGTCAGTAAGTCTCACACCAAATGATCTTAGATCACTAAGTTTTAAGATATTTTTTCAAACCTCTACTACTTCCATCAACTAATTTAATTATTTAACTCAATTTTCTTGGGATTTTCTCTCACCATTATGACAAGCTTTAGACGATGATCTACTTAAGTCAATAGATGTTATTCTTCTAAAAAGGTATCCTGCAATCTTAATAACTTAAGTTGCTAGGGACTATTATGAACTAATCTAACATTTTTGCATTTTTTTTTTCAAACTTTTCTAACCTTAGTGTTTATTTTTAGTACTTGAATCTCTAGAGGAAAGGTAAAACAATACTCCAAACTAGCCCTTAGAGGTACTCATAACTTGAACTTTATTCAAGTCACTACCGTAGATAGACGGTTTTATTCAATTGAAGATCAAATTCCATTCAATGAAACTCCCAATTTCCTTTTTTTTTTCCCAATTAGGGAGATCACTAAAAAATAAGTTTAATTTGTTCATTTACTAAAAACTATCTTGCTCCAAAGAATTCTAAGGAGTGAATATGCACCAAAATAAGATTAAAAATACAACAAATACTCCTCGATCCTAATCATAAAATCAAAGTTTGAGCTTAAATAATAAGAAACTAAGATTCACACTAATCAATTCTAATAAAGTGTAAAATGGTTATAGTGGTTATATAAAAATTGTTTGCAAAAAATAACCGAACAACATGGTATGAATCATGCAAAATTTGAAACTAAAAATTATACTGGAAAGTTGTTTTTTATAATCAGATGCATATTAATGTAAAATTGGTGTACTTAGCTTAGTAAATACCATACTTTATAATCCTATATGTGTGTGTATATATATAGTTTAGTAGGAGAATATAAATCACTTCCAATTTAATTTATAATCTCATGTTGCTTTTATACTTCCCAACCGATCCTTTTTCATGCAATTTATTTCATTCAAACATACAACTAAGCTTAATTCAATTCTCATGAAACTCTAGTTTCCCTCCCTGCACTTAAGTTGTATAGTGCTTTAATGTACAGACAAATTAAAGCACAAAAGTAAAAGGACAGGAGAGCTATACTTCCCTAGTTTTATTTACTTCCTTGAATAGTGTACAAATTTTTAAGTGGGTTAATACTGTGAATGGTACATAAACTTTAGTAAAATATGCAATTAAGTACATGCACTTTAAAATTGATCAATTCAGTATATAAAAGAACTTTTTATGCACGTCAATAGTACTTTTTTTAAATTAGCTAACACACTCATCCTACATGGTATTTTTAATCAATATGACAATGGTATAATTGACATACACAAAAGGTTCTTTTAGGTACTAAATTGATTTATTTCAAAGTTCAGGTATTTAATTGCATATTTTGCAAAAGTTTAGGTATCATTCATGACATTTACCCATTTTAAGCTGTATTCCATCATCATGTTTGACATTTTCAAGATTAAGTATATAGTTTCTTGAAATTATTAAAAAGTAAAAGAGAACTTAAGAAGAGTCCTAGTAAGGTAATTGCAACAATATTAATCAGATTCAGTAATATTAAAATAAATAGCGATAAATCATTTCAACCAAACTAATGTGAGTTCAAAGAAAATTGACAATCTTTCCTCATCATGCTCTTCTACATCATTGTTAGCAACATCATCATCACATTGCCCATCTTCATCCAACTAGAGTAACTTGATCTCATCCAGATCATCTTATCCTTGCTTTTTAGCTGGACATGTTCGTTGTTGTGCATCCTTAAAATTTGGTAGTATCTTAGGAGGCATCTTGTACCTCTACTTGCTAGAGTAATCTTTCAGCCTTAATGTGACCAATCTAATATTCATTATGTCCCCTTTCTCAATAATGTACCTTTTAAAAACATTGTGCGACATAGGTATGCATATAGAAAATGTGCACGGATGGGCAAAGATGCTCCTAACTAAGGGTGGATGATCTAAAACTAATACGTTGCTACCACACTTCAAAATAGAAGTCTTCTTCTAAAGTAAAGCATGTTTCTTAAGAGTCGTGTTCTCCTTTGAATGGTTGTTTTCTTAATGCTATCTTAAACAATAATACAACCATAATTAAGACCACATGAGCAATGCTTCCCCATTCTTAATTTATCACCACCCATCACAACTATCACAAGTATGGCATAACACAATGAGGATTGTACCAATCATAAATTTTTCTGTAAGAAACCCTTCAAGGATTCCATTTCTTATGAAGATATTGTTTTAGGTGCCACGCGAGGAAGATTTTTCAAATCTCTTCTTAGCTTAGTCATTTAACATTGCTCAACTATAACATGGTTATATATATTATATATAGAGTCCTAGACTATGAATTATTCTAAACTTAGAAACTACCAAGCTCTGTTGTATGAATTACTTAAATTAAAGATAATAATCAATGATCGTTATATTAAATTCAGTTGTGTGAATGTGTTATTTATTACTTGTTTGATGAGTTTTTTAGGTATTGGAAAAGTTTGTACGTAATGATGATAGTGCCAGAGTATATGATGCGGTGAAAGGAAATAAAAGTTATCATGTTCCATCGATTCACTTCTAGAAAGTGATCTTTTATTGTTTGTTTACTTAGACAAAATACATCCAAATTTGAAAACAATAAAGGAATTCAAAGTTTTGGGAAAAAAATAGAGTAAAGACTAAAGACGGCTCAAACATTGTATCATTGAAAAAACTTTTTCTGTTCTTTGCCCTAGGAAATAAATTTATCTGCAAGCTTGAAAACTGCAGATGATAGAAAACAAAAAATTGATGAAAATAGAAAAGCCTTAAACCTTACAAACATAAAGCAAATTGAAGGACACATAAAACATACATCGATATTAAAAGTTATAAAACATCTTAAAGCTTCCCGAAATGGAGAAAAAAAATGTTTTAATGGTTTAAATAATGGAATTTGACCAAAAACTGATGTCATTCACCACCAAATGTTGTAATTTTTATTTGTTGGTTCGTTTTGCATTGGGATAGGGACTTGGAATTATGGGATGGATTAATATCACAAATGGTACTTGAACTTTGACAAAATATATAATTAGGTACCTAAAATTTGAAATTGATTAATTTGATACCTAAACTTTGAAATTAATAAATTTAGTACCTGAAAAAAATTTTGTGGACATCAACAATACCTCCATCAAATTCTTTCAGATACTATATTGACAAATTTCAAAGTTTTTTAAGTATCAAATTGATTAATTTCAAAGTTTAAGTACTAAATTGATCATTGTCATAGTTTAGGTGCTTAATTGCATATTTTATTAAAGTTTAGGTACCAATTGTGACATTATCCCATTACAGAATTGCGACAAACCGGTCTTTGTCCTATTTTCTCAT
Source organism: Combretum micranthum (assembly GCA_024138025.1). Classification (NCBI taxonomy): domain Eukaryota; kingdom Viridiplantae; phylum Streptophyta; class Magnoliopsida; order Myrtales; family Combretaceae; genus Combretum; species Combretum micranthum. Next base: position 3,496,224 of record JAMXBD010000005.1, read on the forward strand.
GTACTTGTTCGCCATCACTTCTAACTCATCAATATAAAATCCAATGCATTGCTTATACATGAAAATAGAGGATTTTTATTTAGGTTATAGCAATAATTATATGTTTCAATTCTTATTTTGTTTTGGTTCAGAGTAAAAAAAAATAAAATAATTTTTTAGAATTCTTTGTGTCAATCTTTCCAAATATTGAATATTTGTGGATAGTTATATACTCTGAACCTTAACATATTCGGTATGAGTATAAATATGTAGTGGACTATTCATATTCTCTAGTTGGTACAGAGTAAAAAAAAAAAGGACACAAAGTTAGTACAATGTGGTTGGAAGGTATTGAGTACTCCAAATTACTCTTAATCACCGTTTTTTATGGGTGAAAACTAAATTTATATACAACAATATGTCACAAGCATATTAAATATAATAGAATACACATAAATATAATTGATAATGTAGTTAATAATAATGACATCTTAAACATAATAATAGTAATAAATGCGAATATGCTAAATGTAGAAGTAGCCAATTTTCAATGTAAAGAGTGAGTTAAAAACGTAATAATAATAATAATAATAATAATAATAATAATAATAATAATAATACATGTAAAAGTAGCAATTTCTCAGCTTGTCGAATGAATTAAAATGATTTATAACGCTGGTGAAAAAAGATCAAATGCATGTATTGTCAAATCACAAGTAGTTATAAATTATTGATATATTAAAAGGTAATTTGGAAAGGTTATGAGGGAGTTCTCTTACATTTTAAAATTATGTAATACTCAGCTATAGCACCATTTTTTTTAAAAATTATATCAACACCTTATTTAACTCTATTAAAATCAAATCATATAACCGTGCGATTATAGATGCTGGAATAATTTTCCTAAATGAAACTGGTAACAAAATATGGAGGGCAAATGCAGACGCTCCTAAATTTGGTGAGCTGTCCTGGTTATGTCACGAAAACTGGTGCCCGGGAGCAATCCAAAAGTTCTACGAATTGGAGCCAAAACCAAAACCACATTTTCCCTTTTCTCTTCCTTCGTGCCCTGCCCCGTGCCCGCGTCCTGACTATTTTACCCCTCAAAAAACCGGAATCAACCTTTTCCGTTTCAATTTTGCCAATTGCCACCTCCACTAAATTTCAAAACCCCCCTCTTCCCCTCCAAAGATAATTGATTGACAATGTATTGTACCAAAAAAAAAAAAGATAGATGATCCAGTAATACCACGTAGGATAATGAAATTATAGCGGTCCTATTTTCTTAAACCCACTTGTGTTTTTTTTTTTTTTATATATATATATATTATATATGGTAATAAGTAGTAGATAATAAAACTATATTTTACATTTAGATTTCATATGCCTTGCTGTGGAATTGGACCCAACTGCAAATTTTCAAACTGACAAAAGGAAAAACTAATCATCAACATTTTGGGTTTCGAGGAGGGAGGGAGCGGGGTGGGGAAAACCTCTCTATGCATCCCTCCAAAACCAGTTTTAAAATATATTCAAGGTACTCTGCCTTACCCAATAGCCAATATCATTATATAAACTTGTCTCATTAGACTTTCACATCATGTCAAAATTTCACCTTGTTCTTCTTCCATTACACCCATCAAAATCAACAAATGGAGAGCAATACAATTATGAAATACAACAACAAAGAGAACATTCCACCAATTTCATTATCTCAGAAGAGCACAGCAGCAATAATGCTGAATCGGGTTCGAAAACAAAGATTATGGGTGTTCGATTGAGATCAAGAAAGCCTCTTGAAGACATCACTCATCTCTTCATCATCAACGACAACAGCAACGTCGGAACTAGCAAAAACCTGATCCGATGTTCCTCGCTGACATTACTGCACGGTTGGGTTCCTTCGTTGTCATCAAAAAATCCAAGGAAGAGGGGAGTACTGGATGACATCGATCTATTACAAGCGAACAAGTCGAAATCACTGCGGATGGGTTTCAGATAGTCCACTTGGTTCATAAATTTCGGCAATTCCATAATGTTACATTGTCAAATGTTCATTAACCAGTTACAATACATCCAATTGATACGATTACATATATTTTGTCCCCCACAATATCTTTTCTTTAAATAACAACTTCTCCTCTTCTTGTTTTTAGGAGAGTAAGAGTATTACCTTATCATGTAGCAAATTAAAATTTCGCTTACGAAACAATAGTTCATAAAATTACTAAACTAATAGCTTCATTATGAGCTTCATGTTGCTGATTATACATGTTGCAATTTTAATAAATAATATTTGTGTTAAATTATGTAATTTGCTTATGTGTTGCGTTATATTATAATTAATGGGAACACAATTGGGGCAACAAATATTCATCTAGAAACTCTTGCCCATAATATACAAGTTTAATATGATATGTTATATGTATAAGTTACATCTTTCGGCATTTAGTTTTAGCAATATATTTAATATTTTTCTTTCTATAGAAGAAAAAAAAAAAAAAAAAAAAAGGATAGAAAGAAATGGAAATGAAAATTATTATCATATTTTCCGAACCTCGAATTGTTTTTGTTTTTCATTTGGCCCAAACTTGAAATAATTCCTATTTCATAATTTTTCTTTTATTTATCTATCCACTTATATATTTATTTATTTTGAAACAGACAAGTTCTATCTAACAAAAACAAAATCGTCACTTAAATTCCTGTCCATTATTTGTGTTCGGGTAAGTCATAACTAAGCAATGTAGGTGGCTAAATGTTTAATCTTGATAATGCTAACATAGCAATATGGGAAAATATGAGAGATGGCCAGTGCACAGCTAATTAGGGCATCTTGCTTTAGTTTCTTAAAGGGTTGATGAAGGTTCAGCAAGACCATGCAGATCTAAGGGAGTTGACTAGAGTGTAAAAAATTACATGGAATATGAAAGTAATGCCAAAATTAAAACGGTTTTTATGGAGAGCTTGTTCAAATACTTTAGCTTGCAACCTTAATCCTTTTTAACAGCACAATCAAGAAGATACCTTTTGTTCTTTTTGTCATTCGAGGAATCAATTGAGCATATCTTCTTCTGCTGTGAATAGAACCACCGTATTTTATTCTATTGTTTGGACTATCACTTTAAAGTTTGGTCTGTTTACAGGTTCCATGCGTGGTTCTTAGCTACTGCAACTTTAAATTTTCATTATGCAGAATGGGAGAGAAATTGCTGGCTAAGACTGTAGTCATCCTTTGCCATATTTGGAAAGAAAGAAATTCTTACCTATTCAAATTAAATTTTCTAGAATCCCCAGTTAACTATTCAGAGGATTGAATCTAATCTTAAGAAGTTTACAGCTTGTAAAAATGTATTGAGAACCCAGCAAATGGTTCTTCTTCCTCACAACAACATGATTCATGGTTCCCATTCCCACATCTAAGAAGTATTGAGAAATTGAATGTGGCGGAGTCGTGGAAATGACAAAGATTGAACAGTTTTGGAGGTATTGAAGCTTGCACTTAAAATAGGGTGGTCTTAAGATTGAGATTTACGCTTATTTGGTCCCTTGGTATATCGATAACATGTCGTTATTTTAGTTAAAACTATTTGTAAGGAAATAAATACAAATAAAAAATAAATATTTTTATTTATAAATCGATCAAACAGATTAGATATAGATAGAGATTTAGACAATCCAAATAGATCATAAATTAAACTACTTTATAGCTCTTAGATTTATCAACTAGTTTTCTACTTGTCATTAGAGGTTTCGTCATCTTGTGTCTAAGATTGTTGATTTAAAAAGTTTCTCCTCATCTTCTTTTTATCCAAATAAAAGGAAGTTAATAATTGTGCCCATTGAGCAATAGGGAAAGCTAGTTTTATTTATTTATTTATTTTTATTTTAGGAGACTCCACCACCAATGTTTTTTTCTTTCTGAAAGGAGTAATTACTTCCCAAACTTTTTCCACCAAATGAATTTTATTTAATTTTTTATTTGATTCACACTTCATTGAGTGATTCCATTTTGCCATTTCATTAGTACTAACCAATATCATCGAATAGAAGATAAATCATACTAATAATGCCTTCGTAACCAATTTTACCATTGATTGATTCTTGAATTTTTTTCTTTCAATTCAAAATGAAATAGTCCTTGGGTGTTAAAAATTATTTACCTTATTCTTAAGAAAAAGAGATGTTTTGTGATATTTAAGAACATATCTTGGTTGATACGACTTAATTACTTTTGTTTGATGTACTCAATCTTCATTGATAAGGGTAAATTATATCAGAATATCCCAACATTTGGTGGTACATTCATTTGAGGTCACAATGTTTTTAGTGGTTCAAAAGAGGTCCCAATGTTTGGATAAGCGGGTCAATTAACGTCCCTGATGACACACGTAAATAGGAATAATATTTAATTAAAACCGAGAAGACTTATGACATTGTAACATATGTCAGTGGAGACTTCAATTGACCAATTCTCTAAATGTTGGCATCTCAAATGAACTTATCCCTAAACATTAGTAGCTTCCAATATAATTTATCCTTAATAAATACATTATTTAACACTAAAAAAGAGAAAACACTCTTTCACATATTTCGTTGCCTTCTATCCTATTTTAGAGGAAGGTGATTCTTTCAAAAGTAGAAAACACTTTAACCAATTTTGCTTTATATCCTTTGATTTTCACTTTTCTCCGATTATTATTATGTATAGATTTTCATTTATTTTTTGTGATATCTCTTGATTTCCTTCAAATTAAGTACCTGAAAGAATATTTGTGTACACCAACAATTTTTTGTCAAGTTTTTTATGTACTAAGTTTATTAATTTCAAAGTTTTTTAGGTATCAAATTAATCAATTTTAAAAGTTCAGATTCTAAATTGATCAATTTCAAAGTTTATATATTTAATTGCATATTTTGTCAAAGTTTAAATACAATTCATGACGTTAACTTTAATAATAATATCCTAAGGCTGAACTTTTTCACCATGTTTAGGAAGTGGGAAAGAATTAAGAGAGAAAGAAAGAGTTAAAGAGGACTAAAATTGAAAGGTAAAATTCACATATTCCCTTATTTGGATAAGAAGGGAAAGAAAGTGAAAATAAAAAAAATGTATAAATTTTTTATTTTATTAAAGTTCTTTTATTTTTATTCCCTCCCATTTCTCTCTAACATTTTTTGTTCACTTCCTTAAATCATTTGTTTCCCCTTTTACTTCCCTATATATATTTTATTTATTGCATCCATTGCATCATTATTAAGAATACTTCCCTATATATATTTTATTTATTCAATCCATTGCATTGTTATTAATTTTTTCTTAAGAATAAAATATCATAAGTTGACTTGACTTAGTCTTAACACACCCAACCCATATTTTTACCCTCAATGCCTAATGGGTTTTAAGAGGCACCACCTTGAATCAATCAAAAAGAGCTTATCAATTTGGTTGAAAGGTGTACGAATATAGAGGAGAAGATTATTTTATTGATTTAATAATAATAGACAATACAAGATTGCATACATATATGTTGAAGGATTGGAGCCTTAAATCATAATGTGCAAAGACTAAAATGACCCTTGCATAATAAATGTATAATAAAATAACATACACTAATATGCCTCCTCAATCTCACAGCACTAAAGTTAGCATGAGATTAGTATAATGATCCATGAAAATGATAGTAGAGAGATTCTTTGTGAGGATGTCTATACGTTGATGACGAGTAGGAATGTATTTGACCAAGACTTGACTTGTGGCAATCTGTTCATGCATAAAGTGGTAATCAATATCGATATGTTTTATGCGGTTGTGATGAATAGGATTGTCTGTCATGTAAACTGCTACAAGATTGTCACATCACAAAATTATGGGTCGTTGGATAGGGACGTGTAGGTTGCATGCGAGATGACAAATCTAAGTGGACTTTGCAATAGCATAGGCAATGACTTTGTATTATGCTTCAATAGAGCTTCTGGGGATTGTGGGTTATTTTTTGGACCCCAAGAGATGAGATTACGTCTAAGAAAAATAGCATAGCCTATAGTAGATCTGCGAGTATATGAACAACCAATCCAGTCATCATCAATATAGGTAGTCAAGGACATGCAAGATGTGTGAACAATAGGGAGACCTAATGTCACAATACCACAAAGATGTCAGAGAACTCACTTAGTTGCTTGCATGTGGTTAGTATTTGGTTGATACATTTATTGACTCAATTGACTAATTGAAATGACCTAGATTTCAATTCTATTCAAATTTCATGTGTTTATTTAATTATTTTAAATGGTTGAATTGAGTGAGTATGATGAATACTATGGTTATGTTGCTAGTAGTCTAGAATGCATTATTTTGCATGTGTAGATTTAAATTAATATTTTTGTTTTATATGCATTAATGTGTAAGTAATGGAATTATTAATTTTGCCTTTTGTGCATTAAGGTGTTAGTTAAGCTAGATTATAAAAATCAATTTGGTTTTACAAGATTAGTGATGGAAATTTTGTTTCTTTAATTAAGTAACATTTATGCTCAAATATAAGGCCAAATGAAGTTCAAATTCATGCCAAATGCATCCTAAGTTAATATATGCATTAAGGGGTAAATTTGGAATGTGTTAAAGTCAAAATTAAGCTAATTTGACTACTTTTTGGGGGCAGCCCATTGTTATCCGAATTTCCTTTTCTTTCTTTCTTTTGTTTCTTTTTCCATTTCCATCTCCATTTCCAAGCTCAAGTTAGGGTTAATATCAAGTTTAAAAATCAAAGTTATCCTTAAGACAAGATATATATAGTTGTATTTGAATTGATTTAGTTATGGTTGTTGTTTTGTTTTGTTTGTTTTCTTTCTTGAAGTGATTACATGAATTCTTTGTTGGAATGAGCTAAATGTTGTCTTAATTGTTTGTTCATGCTTGGGTTGAGTTAAGAATGAGCTTGTGAGTGTGTGAGGTTGTGTATGTATTATTGAGATGATATGAAGTGTTGGGAAGATGTGAAGAGGAATTGTGTAGGAGAAATCTAGATTGAATTGAAGTGGAGTTTGAAGTGTTTAATTGTGTTGAATTTATGTTTTGAGTTGCAAGAATTGAGTAGTATAGATATGAGTGAATCATATGAAGTTGGAAGTGTAGTGGAGGAAGGTTTAAAGTGTATTAGAATAGAATTTTACAAAGTGGAAAAAACAGGGGATTTGAAATTTTCGTTTAAGTCTGTTTTTAGAACGTACGCCGGCACCTGGGAATTCAACGCCGCCGGCTTAGAGGCAGCGTTGGATTCAGAATTTTTAAGGCTGGATGAAAGCCGCCGGCTTTCGCTGAGAAAGTCAGCCGGCGTTCTTTCGTTTTATTGTACGCCGGCCGCTGGGAATCTAGGCCGCCGGCGTAAGTGTCAAAGCTGCCCGCGTATCTGGGTAAGCGGATGGCTTAGACTCTCTGGACGTTTTTGAAAATTTTGGTTTTGGATTATACGCCGGCTCAAGGCCGCCGGCGTAGGATGCAAAGGCAGGCGGCATACCCTTGTACACTGCCAGCGCTAGCAGTGTTCATTTTCAGAGAATTGAGAACCGGCTCAAAGCCGCGGGCTTTGGCTGCCGGCCTATCCCCTGTGCTTTTGAAATTTAAAAACTTTTTCTAAAATTTTCCAAAGTTTGTTATTTGAGCAATTGAGTATTTATTAAGCAATTTGGGATATAATAGGACGTTTAAATGCTTATTCGTGACTTTGTATTCAATGAATTGGATGTCTTTGATTAATTGTGATATATGGATATAATATGTGTATACTTGTGATAATGAGATCTATAATTGCTGATTTATTGATTATTGTGGTATTTCTATTACAGTTAAGAATTCTTCGGTTAGTTCATCACCGAGAGATCCTAGTTATATACTAATGGGTTCAGGTACGCAATGACTTGTTTGATGATTGCTAGGAATAGGCATTCCTAATTTGATTTAAATCGATTCGACCTAACATTTGAATGAATTGGATGTCTATTACGCTGTTTAATCTGGTCCGAGGAGTAGCAAACCTGTCATGATGCGATGACATGTTAGCTAGGCGCTTAACCAAGTCATGATGCAATGACTTTACCATGATGCAATGGTACGCTATGATGCAATAGCGATTCTTTTGGTTAAGTGGATAGCCGATAGGGGGAATTGTATCTGTGTAACGTTTGCTTAAACTTAGGGAGAAATACCATGATTTAGTTCAAGGTTTATGGGAACTTGTGAACTAGGTTCATGTTATGGACTGAGTTTAAGTAGAGTCGGGCAACGGCTTTTAAACCCTAAATGAAGCTATTATCTTCATGAAATAGATATAGGAGATATAAGTATTCGGACTGCTTATATCAACCCCCTGAGCAGCTGCTGTTACTCAGGATCCTTGGATTCCCGAAGTGTGACCGGGGTTTGAATACCCCCTTGTTGATTTGTGAATCAAAATATAATAAAGATAACCACTTGTTCTATGGTGCATTACATCAATTGGATGATTGATTTTGCATTGGTTATTGTGTACTGGGCCTCTGGCTCACTTTTGCTGCTTTGCAGGTATTGGAGACGAGTATTACGATGATTTGGGCTATGGATCTGATTTCGAGAGATTTCTGGATGAGTGGAACGAATAGGATCCGTTTACCCTGGACCTTTGAAAGGAACTTTTTTGCTAAGGAAAAGTTATGTATAGAAGGCTTGTTAATTAAGCCAATTTCTTTTGTAATGACCTTAAGATCCTTTAGGATTCTTATGTTTTGAGAAAACATGTAATTTTTGTAGTGTCATGTATTGACACTAAGCGATGTTCATTTGATGTATATATATGTATAGATTGCTTTTGTTAGCAATCTTGTTTTATTTAAAAGTTCTTTACAAAGTAGAGTGGTTTTGATCAAACAATTTTCATAAACTGTTAGTTTTAGGACAACCTTACATATAATGTGAAAACGTTATATGTGGTTGGGGATTCGGTACTCGAAGTCTTGGGATTTAGAGGATCGGGTCTTTACACTAATTGCAAAGTTAATATTTAGTCTGGTAATAGTAAGGTATTGGTGTGCCCCAATAATCTCTCGATAAGAAGTGGGGTTGGAAAGTAATGGAAATCCATGGATACTAAGATGACTATGAGGGCTCATTGGTGTTTTGATTGGTTTGCTGATATGCATATTGTGGCATTTGAGGACAAAACCAAGAAGAGCCTATAGGGATCGAGCAAGCTTGATTGGGTAAAGATTACACATTGTGTTTTGTTGAAGTAGAAGTTGACCTATTTGGGAGTCCTTAAGGCAAATGGAGGTTTTGTCAAAATTAATAGAGGAGTTATTTTTATAACAAAATTTTATGATAGATAAGAGATTGTGTGTGTGTGTTTGGGTGGGGTGGATAATAAGAACATCCTTAAGGTGCAAGGGGAAATTTAAGGTTTGTATGAAAAAGTCATCAGTATGGGTTATAGGCATGGAGGCACCATTACCAACTAAAACCATATCAGAACCAACATAGGAGGTTAGGTTAGTGAGTATACTTACATCAGGACTCATGTGACGTGTGGCACCAGAGTTTATAAACCAAGTAGCTTCATGAAGAGGACCAGTAGAACGAGTAGTAAATATCAAAGATTTGGCTACATAGGATGCATCATACTGTGATGGCAAGAAAGAAAGAGCTAAGTATCCATGTTTCTTACAGATTTGACATGTACACTTAAAACTCGATGGTCTTGTATTGGATGTGGAGCACTGAATGAAATCATTTGGGTAACGACGCTTCCTGGCCAAGTTGGCTAGGACCATAATCATTGTTATGGCCTGGAGATAAGTGATTAGTCATGTTGAAAAAAGTTTTTTTATCCTTTTTTTTTTTTTTGTCTTTTTTTTTCCTTTTTTTTTTTTTTCCAAAAACCAAATTGATGAAGAATTGGTTAATCAAACGTGCACATTTTCATTTTCCCAAAAAGAATTATATAACGAAATGAACATCACTACCATGGATACATAGTTCCTCACTAATTACTATATACAACCTAAAAAAGAATAAGAAAAAGCAACAGACTATATATATATAGCCACAAGGAAAAAGGTTGAATGCAGATTACCTGCTCAATTTTCAAAAAAAATTGTTTATCAAACCATTAGTGGTGTTGACATCAATTTGGTGATCATATTCTCAATAGCTAGAATAGACCTTGATATGTGTGATTAAATCACATTGTACCTGTTTGATTTGTTCTCTTTGGAATCAAATTTGGAAGAAAAGAGAAGATTGAAAGTAAGTCTGTCCATGATGACGGTGATGCTTGTGAAAAAGAAAATTAATAGGGTTTATTTAATCCGTGCTCTGATACCATGTACAAATATAGAGGAAAAGATGATTTTATTGATTCAATAATAATATATAGTACAAGATTGGATATATATATGTTGAAGGATTGAGCCCTAAACCATGATGTGCAAAGATTAAAATGACCCTTGCATAATAAATGTGTAATAAAATATACCTACTCTAATAAATTGATAGAAACTTAACAACGTGGGACAATTATGTTGGGCAACATTGCAATAGCTTCTTGACTTCAACAAGGCTAGGATCGTTTCTCACTTGACCATGGTTTGGAACTTAGTGATTTTCATTTGTTTCATTACCGTAGCTCCTAATTTGTTGTAAATATATATGATAAAACTATTATAAAAAATCAAAATTTCAATGCAGCCTCAAGGACAGTAAACAGAGCTGTAGTAGTAGCAATTCATCGGCCTCTGTAAGAAGATTATGAGACCTACTTCAGCATCACAAAGCAATGGAAGCTCAATGTTTTCTTCAATAGACCATTTCTGTGCAAAAACATTGCTTGTCGGAGGAAAAAGAATGGAAAATTATTCTACATAAGGAAAATGAATCAAGATATTAGGTTTGTCGGGAATACCCAGATGAAGCAAAAGAGAGAGATTTCACAGAAGAGTGTGAATCTATTTTGTTCTGATGGATTTTTTGGTTTGAGTGTTTTCTTTTATTGTTTAAAAGATGATGAGTACAGGTGATGACGCGTCCATTGGTGACAAAGAGTGTTTATACATGAATATAGTGTACTAATTTAAATAGTATATTCATTTTTGCCTATCCCTTGGGAATGGATCCACACGATCATGTACAAAATGAAGAAGCATGCTTAAATTGTGTAGTTCAGGTGCATGAATGAACCAGAATGTTCTAATGTATGTGTTGTAGTGTAGTATGTGTCTGTTGCGATGCCCAGTTCGAAATACCAGGTTACTCTTAATGATCAGAATCAAATGTTGATGCACCGCAATAAGTAAATATATACTGTAACATTTTTCTATGATGGCATGCTTTGTTTGCATAGATTTACAAGATAACATCCTTTGTAGTCATCTGGTAGCGGAGCACCATAGAAGAAGGGCAATGGATAAATAAAGTTGTTTCAAGTGAGCGTCTGCGATCATAATTTCTGGTAGTAACTACGTCTGTTTGAATTGTAGGATTTTTATTTGTATCGATTGTATCGATCAATATTGGTTTGATATGGTTAAGTATCAATTCTGTTTGGTTTTATGAGTAAAACTATCGATTTTTCATTGTATCATATCTGTATCGATTTCATCAGTTTGATTTAAAACGATATTAAAACGACACTAAAACAACAATTCAAACAGTTTCAACAAACCATTATCCGAGATTCGGAAATTTTTAACAATAAGCTTATCATGTAATATACCATTGATGTGCCTAAGATAAGTGGTAAAATTTATAAGACAGGTGTTGGGATTGTTATTAATGAAATAATGGGCATATTTCTACTGGCCGAACCATGTAATATGGTGATAAAATATATAAGATAGTTACTCCAAATTGTGATTTTTCACTATTTCATGCAAATGCATTTTTATGAAATATGTAATCAGTATTAAAAAACTACGGAATGTTTTTGTTTTGGTTTTTGAATTCTGGAACATTCGTCGAAAAGCCGTGTTTATAGTTTGACATTGATAACATGTCTCAAAATCATATGAGATCTAATTAATGAGCAGGTGAATGGGAGCATTTTATGCCAGTTCTTCTTGTCGTCGCGCACTTTTTTCCACAAATAAAGAAATCTATGTATCATTTGAGTTTGGTGGGTGGATCAACTTGTGGATGTTAGAACGTGAACAATGTATATGATAGGTTTAATTTGAATTTCTTTTTGTGGGCCTCTATTGCCATTTATGTTGATAGGTACCGAATTGAATAGGTAGGAGAGGATGGTGGCACTTCCAAAATAAATGAAATAAAGGCTATGGATTTCATTCAGGGTTTTTGGGCCATGGATGAGTAAATTGCTACTCTATTTGTTGTTAAAGCCTAGGGTTTTGACAAATTCCGAAAACATTTTCTTAATGTATTCCTTTTCCCTAGAAACATTAAACGTTGGAGAAAATACCTTACCAACTACTTAAATAAAGTTGTTACGTTTTAAGAAGAAGAGAGGTTGTTGGTTAGAAGAGAATTAACTACCAATTGGAAGAAAGGGAAAAGAAATTGGGTTTTAGTGGGTAAATATCACCAATGATGCTTGAACTTTGGCAAGATATGAAATTAGGTACCTGATTTTGAAATTGATCAATTCAGTACTTGAACTTTAATATTGATTAATTTAATATCTGAAAAAACTTTTCGTATAATAAATAGATCAATCTTGAAGTTTAGATATTAAATTAATTAATTTCTAAATTCAGATACCTAATTGCATATTTTGCCAACATTCATGTACCATTTGCGATATTATCCAGGTTTAAATTTGAGTGGCAAGTTAAAACACCATTATGCCTCAACATATTTTCCTTTTTTCATTTTTTCTAAATTTTTGGAAAATTTTATAGTATAAGAAGTTTTGGTCTGAATTTCAATTTTACTAGCTTAATTTTTATCTTACCAAATTTGGTATCAATTGAAACATTAGGTTAATTACACTGGAAGATCCCAACGTTTCAAGTGGATCAAAAGAGGTCTCAACGTTTAGAGAAATTGGTCAATCGAGGTCCTGTTGACACGTGTCAATAGGACAAATATTTAACTAAAACCTAGAAGATCCGTCATGTTGTGACATGTATTAATGAGATCTCAATTGACTCACCTTTTAAATGTTGGAACCTCTTTTGAACCATTTCAAAATAATAGGACCTCAAATGAACTTATCCTTAATTGTTAGGATTTGGTGTAATTTACACTTGAAACATTATATGCCATCATCACCACCTGCTATATGATAAATGACTCAATGAAAATTACATGCAATGTATTATATATACTAGGTGTGAAAATACCAATCAAAGTTTAACAAGCAAATCATAAATTAAGAGCGGACTAGTGAGATTTCAAGAATAAATCGACCTATAGGCGATGGATTTCATGAAGGGTTCAAATTTAGGCTTTGGATGAGTAACTCACTACCCTACTTGTTGTTGATGCCTTGAGTTTTGACAAATACCAAAAACGTCTTTTTTATCATTTTCATTTTACCAAGAAACATTAAACATTAGTATCACATTTGGTATCCAAGATAATTTAGAATGTAATGGATTGGAATAGAATGGAATGAATTATAGAATGACAAATTTATTCCTATATTTGAATGGTTACATAGAATGGAATGAAATGAAATGGCTATAAAGTATATTTGTCAAAATTATCTCTAGTAATAAATGCAATACAAATATGAAATAGGATAAAAGAATAATTACACTTTGTAATTAATGAAACTGGAATGGATCGCAATTCCCCTTTGAGAAAGCAGAATTGAATTCCCCCATGAAGCTGGAATAGTAATTCCAAAGAATCGCAATTTCAGCTTCTTAAAGTGCATCCAAACATAAAAAATGAAATGGAATCTGGAATCGCAATTCCATTCTGGGTCCATTCCAATGTACCAAACACAACATAGAAGTGTGCTTTACTAACTATTAGGCAAAGTTGTTGCATTTTATGAAGAAGAGAGGTCATTGTTTGGACGAGAAGTAACTACTAATTTGAAAGAAAAGGGAAAAAAATCAGGATTAGAATTGAGTGGCAAGTTAAAAACTCAAGTCTTGCATGGCAAGCTATCCAAATCCTCACCCAACATCTATATCCCAAAATCCCAAAGAAGTTATTATGTAGATCCATGCACAAGTCATCAATGGTACTTGAAATGATTTAAAAGTGAGTGGATAAGCCCCATTCATAGTGACAAGGATACTTATGCATGTCACACACTTCTATTCTAATGCATCAAATACAGGTTTAATATTATTAATTACAAGAAAGCAAATATTTTTAGTATCTTAGAAGTACCAACATGGGATCCTGGTGGAGGACTTAAGCATTAAGTTAATGAAGTAAAACAAACACTTCTTGGGAGGTAACCCAACTTTTCCAATTTCTTTAGTGTTAAATTTGCATATTTTTGTTCATCCAATTAGTATTAGTTCAAGCAACATGCACATCATCTTACATAAAAGCAATTATAATTTCCTTGCACTTCACATTATAGAGAATAAATCCACAATTTTCGAGTGAATTGAAGTTGTGAACTTTAAAATGCAAAGTACGATTTTTAGTATAAGTAGATAGGATTTAAGGTCTTGAAGCAATTATATATAGACTACAAATGCTGAGTAGGTCTTATTGAAGAATTTAGACATAACTATGATGATTGGGAGAATTGAATGGTTAGATGAGTTAGACATAATAAATGTACAAATGGGAATTTTTAAACATTCTTAAGGTGTTGTATTGATTATTTTTTGGTATAAGAAATGCCTATTAATGGTAGTAACTTGTGGGTAATCAAGGCATAACATGGATTATGACTCAATTGTGGTCATAATTTTGGTGTGACTTGTATGATGTGGATGTTGTAATTGTGTATAGGGCTTATTGATATAATTTTGTTAGTGGATACTAGATGTGTATTTGTATGCATTTTTCTAGCTTCTTAGGACACATTCATACATGAATTGATACTATTAGTGTGATGTTGTCCATAAATGAATGAAATCCATGTTTTTTAAATTGAGTAGATCGAAGTTTAGAAAAAAGGAGCAAAATGGGTCTTAGATGTCAATTATGTGTCACAAGAGTAAAGCTTGATTAATTGTTATCATAACCTCAATTAAAAAGTCAATTAATCTACCCTAGTGCTGTATAGCAATTTGAAAACATGAGGATTTGCTTTCATTGGTTAGATGGCCACCTGGTAATTGCTTTTTTAGTATTATTGTACATAACTTTGACTCAAGGATGCACAAATGAGAAAAGTATACATAACATGACTTATATCCTATTGATTGGAAAGAGGATCTTACATCATCTTTTGTGACTCTTGAAGACACAATAGATGTAGCTTTAACCCTTGTAATTAAGCAAAAGACATCACCTTAGACCAACATGACCACTATTAAAGAATCGTGTGATATTTGCCAAGTTGCTAGTTAGTGTATCTTTGGCACATGAGTTACTTTATATGATTCATTGAATGTAACAATAAGAAAATATTTTCTTACAAATAATTCTAATATTGGCATACTTGCGGTAAATACTACCTCTAGGTAGACATCTCTAGAGTTGGGTTCGAATTAGGACCCGACTTGATCTAGCCATGCCAGGTTGCTTTACTGAACTACCTCATGGGTGTGTCTGACTAGGTTCATGGACCCATTGGGCTCATGGGTCCTGGTTGAGTCCACCAGTCAGACTCATGGACTCGGCGAGTCCAAACTAGGTTTGGAAGAATTTAAAGGTAAAAAAGAAAGACGCATTTTCATGGGTTAGAACATGGCTCTTGTCCTAAGACCTAGTAGGTCATAAGTTGAACTCGCCTGTCCCTTGATAGGACGATTATGGGTCCATGAATATAGGACTTGGACCTATCAATTTGAGGCGAGTCTTGACCCAACCCGGCTCGACGTGGGAAGATGGATGCTCCATATTGTTTGCTTTTACATCTGTACCTGTCTTACGCAGAGGTTTTTTAGGAATCGTCACACCCATAAGAGGAGCAATATAACATCATAGCGCACTTAGCTTTGTGATGGAATCATACCATTAAATGGAAGAAAAGCATCACATCAATTTTTATAAAAGTAATATATTATCATCTAGTGTTTACCGAAACTCCTAACTCCAAAGAATATTGATATAACTAAGTATAAATACAAACCGTACAATCTTCACTTGATCTATGGGTTCTCAAATAGTCATTCTAATGAAAATGGAATTACAAAAAACGAAACCAAAACTTTGCCATATTAGAAATAAGAGATCAAATAATCAAATAAAAGATAATGCTAATAAAATAATAGCTAATATAATACTTTGAAATCATAAAAGTGACATGAGAAAATCATTACTACATAAGGACTCTTTCTTAATCCAAATCAGCATGACTTATATTCTTGATGCTACAATTAAGTAGGATTTCACTTTATTTTTACTATGTTGCCCTTGTTTTAAGTTATTTTTAGGTGAATTTCGCTACAACTAAGTGTATTACCGAGAAAATACACCACTAATCCATTTTATATAGATACAGCATTCCAATTTCTATCTGCCCTTTTGTATTATCCTAGATCCTAGTAAAATCGATACCCTCTTTCTTGTTTGGGATAAAAGGGTATATATAGCTGGTTCACGTTCACCTTTATTTGTCAATCAATAAAATTTGAAATGTCTGGTGTGAAACTGATTTGAGAGTTGGGCAGTGGGAGATTGCCTAATATATATATATTGCCATATGCTTTACCAATTACCTAGATTGAACGTTTTGTCAATCAGATGATACCCACTTCTATTTTCCGGAACCGAAGGCTTTAACTTTATCAACGTGCCAGGCTTTTCTTTTCGGGTAATCTCTAACTGACACAATGGCATGAGAAATTTCTTTACAAATAATGAAAGAAAACCTATAAAGTTTTGGAGGAATTTTCATGATGTTCTTCGACAGGGACACCTGCTCTTTTCCGAAAGAGCATTTGAGTGGCTGCCAGTGACATGGACTATCGTTTCAAAACTTAAATTAGACCTTTTATTCTTATCCTTTCTGTTCGAATATTATAAAGAATAGGGAGGGGAGAGCGGGTTGGGACAATCCTCATCCAAATAAAAATCAATTCAATACATCATGTCATACCATTTAGTGGACATATTATAGATAAGGACCTGTGCAAAAATTGGTGCGAACCATCTTTAAAATTGAGATCTGGTACCAACCCTGTGGCCGCCGTTTCAATGCCAATTCAAAGGAGCCAGTGGGTTAATCAAATCCCGGTTACAGTGCCATGAACCATGAATCCACTTATCTAATTTCTTTTTTCTTCTTCTTCTTCATTTTTTTATAACATATAAAAATTATATCACCAATTAACTCAAATTATCTCATGGAAGTTCAAAGGAATTTAATCTCTAACAATTATTCACTAACGTTGATATTTTTCCTGAGACCGTTCTACTATTAATCTAACCATTAAAATAAATATAGTAAATTGAATATTAACTATTTTAATGATTTAATCATGATTGCGTATCATGTAAGCCGTTGGATGGTGGCGAAACTAGTCCCATCAAAATTAATTGCAAGGAAAGAGAATTTTTCTTTTTCCACACCTTAAAAAATATATGCAAATATCTCTATAATCACTGATTGTCTTTATTTATGTGGCACCATCCTAGTGTGTTAGATTATAATAGTTATCTTCCTGTCCTTATTGAAATATTAAGATATAGAAGCAAAATACCCAGATGAAGAGAAATATAAAGTTCAAGAATTTGAGGGAGATGGACATGGTCACTTAATATTCCATTCATTCCAATACCAATAATGCTGTGAAGTACTTCAATTTTAGAAATAGGTATGAAAGTTTAAAATATATATATATTTACTTTAATAAAAATTTCTATTATTTAAAAATAGGCTATTCGTATTATTATATGAGCCTTTTTGGTGTCATCGATTGGTAATTACTACTTACTACTAAATTTATTCTAGTTTGGCCACTTGCTCGAACTTCAACATCAATCATGTCTTTTCTAAGTAATATAAATGCTCAAGCAGTGGTTGCACTAAAGTTTGATTGAATAGCAAATGGATCACTACTAATGGAGGACATCAAAAAGCATACACATACATAATCAATATTAATGGCTTATCTCAAACTGGTAGTAGAATTGACTATAATACACAGACACACATATATATATAATTAAAAAAATTCTAAAAATTTTTATAGTTAAGAAATACAATTTTCCAATGGAAATGAAATGAATGTAACATAATAGGAATCCCATATTCATGTCTCACTTTAACTCTTGCACTCTATATTCCTGACTAAATAAAAATTCTAATAACTTGCTTAATTTTCTTATTGTCTTACTAGAAAGGAAGGCTACTCGGATGCGATAAGTTGGCATAGCTGTCAAAGTAATATTTGCAAGGAGAATCCGATTTGCCATGCTTAATTGCCGACTTTTTGGCCACCTAAACAAAGTGATTCTTTATTGCTAAGAATCTGACACACAGATATCTTTTGGAAATCATTTACATTTGGAGAGATAATCACATTGCACTTATTGAAGTTTACCTTAAGACCCGACTAACTGACTAAAGTGTCCAAAGTTGTTTTCATATACGTTGCAGTATTAACATCAACTTCATTGAACAAGATTTTGCAATGGCAAACAATAGGAGCCATAAGGAAACATTTTTCCCTCGGATTTTGATTGGAGACTAGTTTTGATTGGAGACTGTTAATTGCAAATCTCGACTAAGCACCTCCATTGCAATGATGAAAAGAAAAGAGAGAGTTGAATTGGTTGCCAAATGCATTAACTAAGAGAAAAAGAGGAAAGAGGAGTTCCATACAATGTCACTTCAAATGTGATTGTGGAAACACAGCTGAAGATTAACCTAATCCATTCTAAAGGAAAGCCAAGGTCGGCTAGACTCTAATGAGTGAAAACTCACCCAATCTAATGATCTGTATTTTTTCCTAGATCTATTTTACACCTAACCTTGAAGGCCTTTCTTTTTTTCGAAAACGATGACTTACCTCTCAGAGGAGGATATCGTCACAGGCTTTGCGTGAAATAAAGCTGCTTTATAAGAGAAAAATAAGATCAGGTAGGAATGGTCGAATCCTATAAGCCATAATCTTTGAACTTATTTCGTAGATAGTATTGCATAAACAATTGGGTCTATATTAGGTATCAGTATTTGCCCCCAGTTGTGTTGGTATAAGGACAACATGTGTTTGATTTATCTCCTTAGGGATGGTCCATTGATTGGAAGCTTTATCAACTAAATATAAAATAGTGGTAGAAATTTACGCTAACATTCTTTAAAATAAAGAGCTTACGATCCACCTTTCTTGGAAGCTTTTAAACACTATAGAATCTTAAAAGATTGGTTTCATCAATAAATTCATATTAAGGTCAATATTATTAAATCACTTATAAGTTTTTATCACAAATTGCAGAAGAGAACATAACAATGGTTTTAACAATAGAAATATTAGTAATATCAAGACTTTATGACGGAGAATGAATCTTTACAATCTAGAAGACAAAATGAAATTGGAGACAAGAGTGTTGACTTGATAGACGAAATTGGTCAATACATGATATTGAAGTCAAAGTATACTTACGATACACCTAACATGAATATATAGGGCTTATAATAAGAAAGTTTGATGTATAATCATGAAAATAATGAATTAGAAATTACAATGGTTGACCTTAGGCATGACTCATTTGATTGGGCCTCTAAATTCATGGGTAATTGACCTGGCCACTAGGCTAATTGACTAGACTTGATTGACCACATAGACTCATTAATCTCCCACACTTATCAAGTCTTTTGTGTAAGCTAAATAGGGACTTGGGACAATTTCAGTTGAGGTTTAACAAGTATTTACACTGAGAATCACCTAATAGTCTTGAAATTTTAATCTTTTAACATCTAAGATATTGATTTATGACTATATTACATGATCACAATTTTGATAGAGGTAATTATTAAGGAATTAAATGAATACATAAACAATATATGGCCATAGAAATTTTCAAATATATATTTTACCTTAGCTTTTAACACGAGTACTACATTTACTATATGAAACAATACATGAATATTATATTTAAGTTAACATATGAACATTGAACTAACAGATAGCACATGATATAGTGTAATTAATTATAATATAGGCATAGCATGTCTAGTATAAAGATATGCATATATATACATACACATATAATTATTAACTAATACAAGATATAAATTAACACACACCCTAACTCAATATCCTTAGTAAAAAAGTCGTAAACCCTAATAATGCATAAAACATAGAAAAGATTCAATTAATAATAACCAACTGCCTTCTTGACCACATTCTAGGTAAATAATGATATGCTTACACTAGTACATTTGAAGATAGGTTAATCGAACATATGCACAATAATTGTACAAACGCACACAAGTCAAATTTTAATAGCACTAAACAAATCTAATGTAAATGAATAAACAAAAGCATTAGCCAATCAAGGGTAAATCTACCAAAAATCCAACCCAAAATCCCATTAGATCTTTAAATACAATTCAAAATCAAATATCAAGCCAAATTAAGAATGAAATTCTAATCCAACCCTATGTCTAGCATGGACCATAATCTTCTTTTTCTTTCCCTAAATGTTCTAATTTCACCAACAAAATCTACTTAAAATCAAACTAGAGATCCTAAAAAGTACTTACATATCAATTAAACATTCAAAAGTCAACTGAGCAACCTAATTCCTTAGCCCTAGCTCTACCTCACTCATCACACACCAAATCTCATATAAGTATCTTTGATCAAATTCCCTTAAATTCTAACTAAATCTTTTAAGATAAGAAAACAAATCCAACCCTTCCCTTCTTTATGACTAGCATCAATCCCCATACACTTTCACACACCACATTTAGAAATCTTTGACAACCAACAACATTACATGAATTGATAAATTGTTGTACTTGAATAAGATATTAAGGAGAAAAGTATAACATACTAAGCAATACGCTTTGGATAGAACTCCTTAATGCATAATTATGAACAAGGAACAAATATACTTAGAGATGAACCCATTTCCATTTTTTTTTATCCGACACACAAACACACAATTTTACTCTCTCTCTTGTCTGCCTCTTTCTTTCCATTTTCCTCTCTATATTTTTCTTTCATGATTCAACGACAACATTTCCACTACATCCACTTTCTACTCCATACTAACCCTGAAGGAAGAGGAGCTAACTAACAAGCCACATTCAAGTTTGAGTTCATTTAAAAGTAAGACACTAATGACTCCACATCATATTTTGGAAGTTCTTCTACTTCCACTTAATATAGCAAAGTAGATAATTTATAGGATAAGTAGAACTCCTAATGAAAGTAACTGCTCTTAGGAACTTCTCTATTAAGGATCTTATTTCTATTTCCTTGAAAAGAATGCAAATCCTTGAAATCACTACCTTTGAAAAGAATGCAAATCCTTGAAATCACTACCTTTAGACATGAAGGTTATGATAATAAAAAGTAAACAATAAACAATGTTTCCTTTGTTTCC
This sequence comes from Combretum micranthum, assembly GCA_024138025.1. Classification (NCBI taxonomy): domain Eukaryota; kingdom Viridiplantae; phylum Streptophyta; class Magnoliopsida; order Myrtales; family Combretaceae; genus Combretum; species Combretum micranthum. Next base: position 3,517,834 of record JAMXBD010000005.1, read on the forward strand.
TTATAGAGCCAAGACCTTCCAAAAAAGGAATATGATAAAACCTTAATCCTTGATTCATTAGAAGTAGTATGATAATGGATATAGTAGAAATCAGATGTGCCAACAAAAAATTAAATTATATGGTCTTTAGATAGTATTTTGCATAAAGGAGTTGAAAATCTAAGTTTTCATGGAACTCATTATATATTCTACTTAAGGGCCCTATCTAAATAGTAGATAAGAAGTATATTTATGCCCCTACTGTTGGTAGCACATAAATTTAGGAAACATCTCATAGTCTTAGAGAACAAATGAATTTGACCTTTGCTGGTTCATGACCTTCCAAGCCCCAAATGTTGAAAATAATATCACCATGTGAAAGTACGTTAAAAAACCTTTAAAATTGACTACTAAATCACTAAAAATGGACTTCAACCACTTAAGATATCTTAAAAATCTGACAATATGCCAAACTAGGAAACTATGGTGAGTTTTAAGAGTAATTAGCTTACTTGCTAGTATGATTTAGTTAAATTATTATTACAAGATATTAGTTTTTGTTTAGGTTATTTAGACTAGAATTTTGGCTATCTAGATGATTACTTTAATCCCTAAGCAGGATGGTAGAGTGAGTATTTCCTGTGATATTTGCATTTGACTGTAACTATAGCATGGTTACACATAAATTACAGTTTATACGCCAAATAATGTATGCTTAGAGTTTAGGATGATTGCTTGTGCTTTTGTTTGATTAAATTGTGTGGAATACTATGATTTATTTGAACATCACTTGTTTGTATAAACTTAATGTAGTTCATTAATGATGTGAGTATCTATGAATTGCTTGATCACCTTTAAGGAACTAATAAATTACTAGGCTTTAAATAATAAATGGACACGATGATATAATATCAAATTTAGAAGTTTGTCAGCATCATGTAGTGGATTGTTATTTGTGCTAAGACCATGGGCATTGCTCTGACATTAAGGTACTAAGTCGCATAGGGAATATTGTTTTGTGACCAAAGTCGTGCTAGCTATCACTACATTGTGAAGGCGCCTGAGGCTAATAAGGGATAGAATTCTTGTATCCTTCAATTTGATTCCCTAACCAAAGCCACGAATAGCGTAAATTCATACTATTTGTAGTTTCCATATGACAATATATATTTGTTCACATGATTGATGCATTATTAACATTGCATATACTTGTTGATTGAAACTTGCTTAACAACTTACATAAAAAGTGCAAATTGAGGGATGATAAGTGTCTAAAGACCAATATTATTCACATTATTTTAATTTGATTCTATATAAATTTTAAGTGCATTAGTAAGGAAAATGATACTCATATGATCAAAATGTAATTTCGGGATTAAACAAAGAATTTGAGCTTAATGAAGACTTTAAGACGAGTTAAGCAAGATTTTGTTGAAAAAATAGGAATTTGAAAGATTTATAACATATATAAGAATCTACACAAGCTGCGTAGAACACTGGTGTTAAAGTAAAAAAAACCATAAAGTATTTTAGGAGTACACAAGAAGCTACAAAGCCATGTAGGGTACTCACATAGAGGATCGAAGGTGACCAGAATCCATTTTGAAAGCATACGACTTGTCTACCCAAGGTATGTTCGTGGTCGTGTAGCATTGGATTTTAAAAATTTTGGAGCTACGTTGGCTCAACGCTGGCGATATAGGGGCTCAAGGCTGACAACTTACATTTCAAATCTACCGACGTACCAGGCTGCCTACATTCTCTTGTCATGATTTTGCACCAGTTTTTGTCCTGCATGGCCTTGAACATGAGCTGTGCATGATGTCCTTGTAGAAGACAATTTTCCCTTCTATAAATAGCATCCTTAGCTCGTCTTTAACACAATTCATTATTCTTTTTACAAACCTTAAAGAGCGAAAGAGGTGCTTTGAAGAGAGAAATGCTAGACCTTTGTTGGAGATCACAAGACTTTATATTTCAAGAGTTTAATCATGTTTTATATCTATTTTTCCATGTTCTATCATTATAATAATCTTTGTATGGAAACTTAGATCTTTATGCCTTAGGTTTTGAGAAACCCTAACCCTAATGTTGATTTGAATGTTTTTGAAGTTTATATTTCTTGAATTTATTCATATGTTCTTGTTGTCTTGTGATTGATTTATGGCTAGAATTAATTACGTGTGATTTCTTTTAGATGGAAAATAGATCTATGTGAATAGAGGAGTTTGAATGTAATTCTAAAAATAGATTGCATGAACTTTTTGCATCAAGATTTAATATTTTTAGAGAATCATGATCTATAATGCAATTTTGTGTGAATCTAATGATGAAAGAAATTTCCATTAGACATATAAGATTAGAATTCAGTCATCTTGAAAGAGAGATTGATGAATCTAAGGTTCCTGCAACTCAAGAACATAACTTTCTGTTAATGAATGTTTATCAAGAAGTTTGATATGGTTAGTGGTGCATCAAGATTTAGGATATTGTTTTGTGATTGATTATCATTATTAGAGGTGTGATTATTTTAACTCTAAGGTTAATTCTTTAGTTAGATATTAATTATCATCATCATCATTCGATTTAGACTAGCTAAATAGTAGAATTAGAGTAATTACTAGTAGCTATAGGTCTTTGGAGGAACGACCCCTATGCTTACACCGGTACTACAATCGATAGGTATGCTTGTCTAGGATTAATCACAAATTAAGAATAGGGTTTTTAATTTAATTTGCTCGATTGCGATTGAGAATCCTTCATCAAGGGAATATCTCACTAAGCTAGCTATAGCTTATCCCCCTATATATTTTTATTAATTTAAGATTAATTTTGATTCTAGCTCGTATGTGTTATGCCACATGTTAGCACTGACAAGAGATTGTGGGAGTTGTAGCAAAGAGATATTTGTTATCTTTTGAGACTTTCTTACTTCTTTCTTTATATTTTAGGAGAAACCTATAAATGTTACATGTAGGTATTAGATGGTTTAGCCTAGTATATAGGAGTATTGTATCTTTTGTGGGGCTTAACCCTTATTTATTTATGCATTATCTATCCTTATTTCATTTTGTTTGGAATTTAACGATCCACAAAACTAGATCTTTCAGCGAAAATAGATATATATATGTGTGTGTGTGTGTTCTTTAGAAACCGTAAAGCGATTCAAGTAAATTAAAATGAATAGGATTATGCCTTTGAAGCTTTCAATTTTTCGGATCAAAAGGTGCTGCATTGCGCAAGCTCCTTCTATGGTATCCACACCAATGAATTTTCCCAATTGGATTTCACGTGTGCTAGTATGTTGGAACAATTCCTGATGTATTCGAGAATCTCTCATGAAGGTCTCTACTCTTAATCTTGTGATTACATATTTTCTGTGTAATTCTAATGTGATAACATGCGTCGTCTAAAACTAGAGGAAACCACTGTGTTCTATTTATAAGATGTTATGTCATGGTTACCTACCCTAATCTTATTAGGATTTTCTCTATTAAAACAACACGTGTCTTATAAAATAAGATTTTATTTTATAATTATTTATTATTCTTAATCTAATTAAGAATAATATATAATTAAATAATTCCCGATATAGTTATTAAAATAACTATGATTCGATTGATTCATTCTTTGTGTATGATCCTCTAGGTTCACTTAATATTGGCAGTAGCCCTTAAACATTTTTAGGCTTACAAGACATAATTGATCTCTAGCAAAATATTATGCCTACTCAAATTAAGTGAAGATCAGTGATCTAACTCTACCTATTAACAGTAAGTTATTTAGTCCTTTTGTTACACGTTTTTTTATGATTAAATTTAAGATGTGGATCAATACACTCTTATATTATCTAATCACATATTTCTTGATTCTAGAGTTTGACTGACTTAAGCAAATGATATTGATGACTTTTTATCAATTCATTCGAGTACGACCATACATTTCTCAGTCTTACTCATTAAAAGGTCCAAAAGATATCTCTCTCAAATTAATGAGAGGAACAAATTCCTTTATGAACACTCATATTCCTCCACATAACTTATTGCATGTCCAAGCATAGTTTGTAATCACTTGATTAAAGATGATGAAGAGCAGAATTAAAAATGAAACTTGTTATGTAGGAATTCATGATGTCATCAGGTCAAAGGACTAAAGCAACACTATAATGACAAATATTATCATATTGATCTATATAGTATTCTCATAGTGGGTCATTCCAATACAATGTACTCTTTATGTATCCATGCGTTGAATCGATATCTTATATCCATGATCAGTAAAATATGATCATCATTCAACCAACATGCTAGTCTTAATTCATTATTATTCCATATAATGAATAACCAGGGATAATTTAGAATAATGTTATTTCTCACCTTATGGTTTTACTATTAAAGTCACATTCTTTAACAACATAAGGAATAACCAATTATTCAAGGAATAAATTTCATCAAAGTAAGAAGGTAGCCAATAATAACTTTGATAAAGAAAATGACTTATATTATAAAGATAAATATTCAAATGACATAGTATCCACATGGCCTAGGGCACATTACTAGCACATTTGCTATTCTATTACCACCTATTGAACTAATATACTAAGTGCCATCCCTTATTCATGAGTCTACTTTATACATCGTATAATAAAACTTTGAGTGACGCAGTTGTTATTTTTTGTACTATATATGGTAGGCCGTCACATATAGGTATCTTCTAGGGTGTGGCATACCCAAATGTGTTCCTAGAATCACGATTCCAAAATTTCAAAATGCAAATGCAAATCCAAATGTGGGAATGAGATTAGAACTTGGAAACAGGTCCTAACGTACTAAACGTATCATAGGATTTTCTAGCTTCATATCCTTCTCACCATTTAAAATTATTTAAATGTCCTTTAATACTATATTAAAATTTATGGAAACTAAGCAATAAGAATTTTATTAGAATTTAATATAAAGATACTATATTTATGTATACCAATAATTCCTCTCTATAAATAGCAATCAAGAATTATATATGAAGTTATCATTATTTTGCATCATTGATAGCAATTTTCTTTTGTTTTTTGTTTTTTTTTAATTCTTACAAAATATTATGGTGCACGAAATGTGTGTAAGATTATTAGGCAATACTAGACTGTATATAAATTTAATTGCTAAATTTTTATTTGTTGTTTTAATATGCACGTTATGACTTCTTTGAAGAAACAGATATAATTTATTTAACATTATTTTTTCACTAATTTAACAATCGCATTTATGATTCACAATTATTGTTATAGCTAAATGTTTATACTTTTCTTGAAACGCTTCAATATTGTTTATATATCTATAGATATATATTCCTTAAATCATTGGTTGTATATATATTTTTACTCAATAATTATTTTATTTATGAATTGTATTACATTTTTATATTTAATTTTAATATACACATCGTGGTTGCATGGCTACTAGAATATATATACAAATATATATCTTTTCTCTCATCATTTATGTCCACGTCTGCTGTGTAGAAGCACAAAATGGATTACACAATCACGATTTAGTTGAATATAGCTAGAAAATTACTTGAATGAAGCAATGTAAATTATTTGACTGCAAGTAATTGGAGTAAAATTTTGTATTTGATTTTCTCTTTTTTTTTTTTTTGTATTACGTGTTCACTGTATATGCTGTGTAATATATGTGTAATATGAGTATAACTAATTGCTCCAATAAGATATGATATCATGTGTAGAATTTGCCAATTCACCAAGTTGGTTACAACAATATTCTAGAAATATAATACTAAATAATATGTAATAGTGACAATAATTCGGATATATAATAACATAGATAATGGGCTACAGATGTGACTCATATAATCCTTAGCCCATGACATTTATTGGCTACTGTCATTAACTTTAATCACTCGACTTTACTCATGCTCAACTCGGCCCACTCAGTAAACGATTTGTCTTTAGGTTCTAACAACATCTCTTTTGACACAATCACTTCAGCTCTTAACTTTGAACCTTTTCCCTTTTCTTTACTCAAACACACCTCTAAATAAGTACACCTTAATGCATTTCACTCCCCATCGGAATCCCTTACCTATAAGGGATGGTTTGGAAACCTCAAGATCATGTCATGGTAGCAATTAAATGTAGCTTCATCTGCACTTTTTCCCATCTATAAGATGATTACCATCATTTCAGCCTTATTCCCTCATTTCACGATCTTCCTTTCTAGTATAGCACAAGGATCTAACACATCTTCATGATTGATTGCAGGTAACACACAGGAAACATTAGATATGGGGCCATGATACTTTTTAATTAAGTTGAGAAACGTGGAAAGTAGGATGAATGTTAGCTTTAGGCAGCAAGTGCAATTGGTGAGATACTGACCCTATTTGCTCAAGTACTTTGTAGCATCCATAATATTTAGTTGATAACTTGTGTTCTCTATTAGATTTGATGGATCCTTATCGATAGGGTTATAATTTGAGTAACACCATATCTCCAACGTTAAATTCCCTATCAGTCATAGACTGGTCTTCTACATGCTTCATCGTTGTTGGGCTCATTTTAGTTGAAACTTCAATAACTTAAGTTGATCTTTTCTGTTAGAAAGCAAATGGTCAATAGATTCATTCCTCGAATCTTAGGGACATAGGGTACAAGCAATGGTAGGGAATAACCATACAAAGCCTCAAAAGGAGTTGCCTTAAAGCTAGTGTGAAAATTGGTATTATATCACAATTCTGTTAAGGATAGGAATCGAGTCCATCTTTTAGGAATCTCACTAGTCACACATCTTAAGTAGGTTTCTAGACACTTTTTAACCACCTCGATTTCCCATCAATTTGTGGATAATAGGTAATGGAGACATTTAATTCAATACCTTGCAACTGAAATAATTCTTTCCAAAATATACTTACAAAGATTAGGTCTTGATCACTTGTAATTGACTCAGGGGTTCCATGCAGCTTATAAATATGGTTTAACTTGTGCTATTGTCATAACTATGTAAGGATGAGCAAGTGCAATAAAGTGACCATATTTACTAAGCCTTTCTACTACCGCCATGATTACTTCTTTACTATTACACTTAGGTAAACTGTCAATGAAATCCATGCTAATATCTTGTTAACATTCATTGGGAATCTATAGTGGACTTAGAAGGCCTGGAGTGGTAACATTTTCAAATTTATACCTTTGGTAGGTATCACACTCATGCACAAATTGGCAGACTTCTTTCTCCAACCTTATCCAATCAAAGATAGTGAACAACCTTTTATATGTAGCCTGAGGTCTAAAATGCCCCCCAAGAGTCCCACCATGGTGTAGTTGTAATAGTTTGAGTTTGAGATGAGGATAAGGACCCACCACCACTTGCCTTTGCGTCTTAGGATGTAGTCATCAAAAGAAAAATGGCCCATAGTTATCCTTCCTTCAGTTGCTGGATCTAGAGCTTATAGTTAACATCTAAGTTCCATCTTTCTCTGATCTTAATCAATATGTCGGGGATAATAGATTGCACCATCAACTGATTTAAGGAATTTGTTTCCCTTCGAGATAAAGAATTAGCAGCAATATTAGAATATCCACTTTTATATCCTATCTCAAAGTCAATAGCCAAAAGCTTGGTTAACCATTTTTGTTGGCTTGGGGTAACCAAGTGTCGCTTAAGTAAGTACTTGAGACTATGATGATTCGTCTTGATCACAAATGGTGGCCTAATAGGTAATGCATCCATTTCTTAATAGCATGGACTAGAGTCATTAGTTGTCTTACCTCAGTGCTTGGGTGCGAAAGCTTTTCTCATAAATGCAATAGGATGCTTGTCTTGCATTGAGACAACTCCTATACCATCCCCACTAGCATCAGTTTCAATAACAGATACCTTAGAGTAGTCAGGCAAGCAAAGAATAAGGGATGGAATTAAGGCAGTTTTAAGCTAATCAAAAGCAAGCTAAGCCTTTTGGCTCCATTTAAGTTGGACCTTTTTCAATAATTGTGTTAAAAGCTAAGCAATCTCACCAAAGCTTTACATAGATCTTCGATAATAGCCTACTAGTCAAGAAATCCATGTACTTGGTGCAAGTCCTTTAGGACTAGATAACATTCAATAGCTTCCACTTTCTTAGGATCTTTAGCTACCCCATCTTTGGTAATGATGTGCCCAAGATAGTCTATTTGTTGAACACAAAAGACATCCTTGGTTCTTTTGAGAAACAAACATTCTTATCTTAGCACTTGGAAAACCACTCTTAGATGGTGCATGCATAATTCAACACTAATGCTATAGACTAGCACGTCATCAATAAACACTAGGATAAACTTTTATACATAAGGCCCGAATACTTTGTTCATAAGCCCCTGAAATGTGGATAGAGCATCGATCAAACTATATGGTATGGCTAAAAATTCATAATGGTGTCATGGGTTCTAAAAGTCATATTATATACGTTAATGGGTACATTAAAACCTGATGGTATCTAGATTATAGGTCCAATTTACTAAAATGGGTAGCATTGGTTGGTGTTCTTTGGGTTAAAACCTTTTTTAAAGATTGCAAAGTTGAAGTGTTAGAAAATTTGTAAAACTAATAGGTGCTGTTCAACTTCGAAAGCAACTATCAACATTAGGTAAGCGCACTTCCGAAGTAGCATAGAAAATATTAGGTCACATTCCAAGGGATCGTTGGCATCTACCTTACTCACTTCTCAATATTATCTAGCGAAAGAAAATTTAGAAAGCCATCATAAAAACAAAGCTATCCTAAGGTTAATGAAAATTTACAGATGTTTTCAGGACAAAATTAAAGATGGGTTTGCAAAAATGCAAGATGGAAGCCTAGAGCTTGCTTACCAAATCTTATCATGTGATTTCTTGACAAACTTAGAGAGAGAGAGAGTTGTATGCTGGTGTATTTGCACTGTCGAATTCACTAGGGTAAGCTAAAGCCTCTTTCAAGGTCAGTAGCTCTAGGTCCAAATTAGATCACCAGAATCTCTTCACAAATTATCAGTGGTTTAGACCTGTGTAAAGCTTAAGAATCCTTTGTTTTAAAACAAACCTAATGAATTTCAAAAAGCTACAAAAAGTTTTACTATCCCTCTTAGATGATTATGAGCAACTCTATAGTAGCTACAGATCTATTCAAAAAATGATTTCTCAATATACTCAGTTGAAATCAAATATGAATCTAAAAGGTGCACCACAAATTTAGACCTAGGAAAATAAGTTCAAGCTACTAATTACAAATACCCAGTAAATAATTACTTGAAAGCACATTAAAATCACATGAATCAGGATTTGATTAATAAACCCTAAGCTGTAGGTGATTATTTCTCCATGGATGCAAACATTAAGCGCGAATTCTAAAGAAATAAAATGGAATTAATAAAGATTATTACAATTGAAGTTCAAAATCTTGCAAAAATATAAATAAGTTAAAATGATTTTATCCAGAAAACTCGAGATTTCTAAAGCAAGAAGAAATAATTCTTTTGCCTCAGAATTCTCTCTCTATACTACGTTAGGAAATTTACACTTTGTTATAACATATCGATCGCATGCCTATGCATGTTTATTTATAGGCTAGAGACATAGAAATCATGACGATTTTATTCGCTGATGTGGCAGATTCTTTATAATCGAATTCGTTCTCTATTTCCACATACATGTTGTAAATGTCATCTCGTAAAGTTGCTTGCCGCATGGTAGGTCAAGCACTTGAATATTGCATAAAAGTCAGGGCTCGACCTAAGCTGTGTCATTCTCTTAAAATGCTGAGTTTTTATTCATTCTTCAACCGATGGGTAATTTGAGTATGTCAAGGGCTCGAAACATGAGTTCAACTTAAGGGTCTATTTGGATGGTCTATTTTTCTTCTATATTTATATCTTTTTCAAAATGATATGTGTAAATATTTGATTTATATTTATATTTTATCTATATTTGATCTATTTGATCTTTAATGAGAATTGCTATTTTTTTTATTGTATCTAATTTTTATAAATAATTTGTAAAAAAAATTTTAAAAAGTATTAGTATCTGTAACTCGCTAACAAACAATAGACCATAAGTTGTACTTTTTAACAAAGGTCTGATCTTCATCCACATTTGTCACGGGTTGAGTTTAGGGCGATAGTATGGGACGATAGAAGCTATTCTTCAAGTGCAGGGCTCGATAGCCTCAAAACATTCGTTGAGGGTCACGTCGAGGGCTTGATGTAGGGCACGACAGACTAATTTGCCTTATTTTTCCTTGATGTTTAAGCCTCATAGAAATTTGTCTTTGAGTTTTGCTATTGTTTTACTCCAAATTGATTAAAAACACTTTAATATTTTCTTTGATTCTAGGGCTAAAAAACAACATTTATACATCAAAAGCACTAGTTTCATAGGAATTTATCCAAGAATGCATCAAATTAAGCCAAAATTCCTATGAAAAGAATAGAGTAAAAATGAGTTATCAAGCACCATATAACTCATAGAACAAATCATCAATAACTGGTAGGGTAAAACAATCCTTAATTGTTTGTTTGTTAAGATCATAGTAATCTACACATTCTCCAAGTATTAAATTTTTTCCTAATTAACATAACTGGAGATGCAAAAGGATTATGACTTGGCCTAATTATTCCACTCCTTAGCATTTCTTTAATCATCTCCTCCAAAATTGACTTTTGTAAGGCTATATACTTGTAAGGCCTTAAATTAATTGGAGTTGCATCCTCTTGCAAGTGGATGTGATGATTACAAGGCCTGACAGGAGGTAACCCTTGTAGCTATTAAAAAAGATCATAAAATTCTTCTAATAAGTCTAGGATTGAAGAGGTAATGTCTCTTAAACTGACTTTTCGGAGTGGTTTCCATGACTAGTCAGCATTACATCTCAATTTTTTTGGAATCAACATTTAGAATGTGAGTTAATTCTTGCCTAAAAATCTAGTTAACACCTCTTTCTCACCCCAAAGCACACAACAATCACCAAACCAGTCAAACTCCATCTTAAGTTGGTTAAAATTCCAGCTAACAGTACCAATGTTGATAACTAGGGCATTCCCAAGATGAGATCACATGAATTCAAGTTAAGGAATAAAAATCGAATTCAAACTCCAATCCTCCTATAACCTAATGAAACTTTATAATTGCACTAGTACTATAGCTTGGTACTGTTAGCTAGAATCACATTATAGGGTCTAGGGTAGATTGGACATATTTTAACCCAATGGCTAGGCGTTTTCATCATGAAGTTGGATGACCTCCTACATCAATTAGTATATTCAAAATTCTGTTGTTCTTGAATTTGTGTCTAACATGCATATCGTGTTCATTAAGGCCCATGGTACCATCCACAACACTGTAGCTGTGTACACTAGAAAATTAGCCGAAAGCAGCAATGTAAATTACTAGAATGCAGTAATTGGAGCAAAATTTTGTATTGATTTTTTCTTTTTTTTTTTTTTGTATTACATTCTCACTATATATTCCATGTAATACATGTATAAAACAAGTATAACTAATTGCTCCAATATATAAGATATGATATCATGTGTAGAATCTGCTAATCACCAATTTGGTTGCATCAATATTCTAGAAATTTAATACTACGTAATATGTAATAGTGATAATAATTCTAGTATGTAATAACATAGATCATAGGTTGTGGTTGTGGCTCATAGTCCTTATTCCATGATGTTTAATTATTGGCTATTATCATTAGTTTCAATCACTCGACCTTACTCATGCTCAGCCTGACCTACTACAGCAAACAATTTGCCTTTAGGTTCCAACAACATCTCTTCGACACATCACTTCAACTCTTAACTTTGAACTCCTCCTTCCCTTCCTTTCCTTTTCTTTACATGAATACACCTCCAAATACACAAACCCTAATGCAATATCTTTAAACACAATCCTTATACTTTGTTTAGTATTAAGGAGGAATTAAAGAGGAAAGAATATTAGATAAAATTATGAAAGAATATGGACTAACTAATTGCTTTGAATGTGTTTAGGTAATAAATGAACAAAACGGGAAGAACAGTAATAATATTTAATTTTAAGAAAAGAGATAAATTAAATTCAATATACCCTAAAAATATTTGCAAGAAAAATGTAAAAAATGAAAAGAGATAAATAGATAAATGTAGCTTTTTTTTTTTTTTTATATTCCTTTTTCTCATTTTCTGACCCTTTCAGGGACGAGGGGCATGGGTGAGATCAAATAATAAAATTTTAATATTTTCATTTTAATTTCTTCCCTCTTTTTTTTTTTTTTTTTCTCATCTCAAATATAATGTTAAAAGGGTTTGTACATGAAAAAATTTTTAAAAGAGCATCGTATTTGTATTTTTCGAGAGTAATTTATTCATCTGTTCTGTAAGGTTGACCATGCACACTACTCAAATCTCTTTTCATTTTCAATATTCAAATAAAAGATCTTGAAAGAGAAATGAGCAGGTGGTCCCGGCTCCTTGATCGGTTTGAACCGGGGTTTAGCAACCGACAACTTCAATAGATATAGACGTGAGCTAAATGCTCTCAATCTTTTTGAAGGTAGGGCCCCATTTGATTATTCTGCAACCCATGCGCGGTAAATCGTGGCAAGATGTCCGAGAAGTCAAGAACGGCATTTGAGCTGACATTGACCCAACATGTGGGTCGTCCCACAATGCCCTTCATTCTGGACTCTTGATTGCCGGTTGTTTCCTTTCTTCATCGCGGGCAATTACCAAAAGCCGTAATGCTAAGACCATGTTTAATGGTTGGAACTTCGAAGCATAAACGCTTGCTCACCCTATCATTTCAATAGTTTTATATCCTAATTATATTAATTTTAATATTTTGATAAAAAGTATCGGGTTTAAATCTCTTCCTCGATTAGATCTAGTATTATGATTTTTATTTTTTAAGAATGTTACAGAACTGGAGATCAATAACAATAATAACTACATGAATACTATAAAATAAGATAGAATTTATGATTATTTATAAAATCTATATTCATGATTTCAGACCCTTGAGGTGAAAGATCTCCATTGCATATTCCCATTAGCACAACAAAATGCAAGATCCTGGAGTTTTGTTTATAATAAAATAATAATCCATAAAACATTAAAAAAGATATGACATATATAAATAGCTTCCTAGCAACATTTATAATTCAATGTTTTATTTTGGGAGGCTATAGTGTTATCAACATTTAGTTGAATTTTCCTATTTTGTATAATGAGGTAAAGTTCTCGTGTTTTTCCTAAAATTTGTTTTAATGACTTATTTTTTAATGTTTGAATAAATTTTATCAAGTATTAGAGAGGGTTTGTCTAGACTTATTGTTGTCCAATACATATAATTTATCATATAACGATATCTAGTTTATTATAAAAAGTGAAATATTTGAATTATTTTTTTATATAGTTTATGTTACATGAATTCTAAATAATAGGGAGTTTAGTCTTTCTTCAATCTTAGTTGATTGCGATGATTCGAATTAAACAGAGACAAGATTAACGAAAGTGAAGAAGCAGATTAATAATGTTCAAACTTTATTTTAATAGCAATTTAGTGTATAGTATGGCGAATTATTTAATTTTCTTTCTTTTTGGCTTTTGCAGTGTCTTAAATTGTTGAGCTCGATGAATGTGTTTTATGATATTTTGAATTAGTTAAGAAGTTGTACGTGAGTTATTATTTATTATAATTTTTTATGATTTCACAGTTTAATTGATTATTTGTTCAATAACAGTCTTGCATGGAAAAGCTAATATCTATGATTACAATATTTTAATTCTACGTATTATTGTAGGGATTAAAGTCACTAATTTGAAACTACTAATGATGTTTAAACGTAACAAAAACTAACTCATTGGTCATTGCATCCTTTTATCACATTAGCATATCGAGTATTTATACTTTCACAACGTTTAAACATTATTAATAATTACCACCGTGTGAGTTTAATTGTCACTAAATACTATTCTTTTGTAATGTTTAATTGAAATATATTGAACATATGATTTTAGTTTAGTAAAACACAAATGTTGATAGTTATATTCAGTAACGTTTAACATTAAATGTAATTTTTTCCAACGTCTAAACCAAAAAATTGTTTGCATTTTATAGGTCTATTTGGATGGTCTATATTTGTATATTTTTCAAATTGATATGTATAAATATGTCCGATTTGCATTTATATTTTATCCATATTTGATCTTTTGATGAGAAGCCGCCAAATTTTTTTTATCTATATCTATTTCTTGATAAATAATTTATTTGAAAAAAGTATCTGCTGGAAAAAGCCAAACAAATAGACTCATAATTAGTAGCATTTAATCATCTCTAATAATGGCTTTTAGTAATGTCTAAATGTAACTAATTGTTATATTATGTGACATTTACATTTTCTTTGTGATGTTTATTTATCAAATATTATATATTATATATAATATAGATTACGTTTTGTAACACATCTTTTATGATGTTTATTAGTGATGCTCAATAAATATTACAAAAAGGCATTTTCTTAATGTTTATATTAAATTTGGTAACAGTTAATAAAGGTCATTAAAATCAAATTTTATATAGTAAATTTATGAAATATCTAAAAGTTCATTATTTAAAAACACAAACCTATATTAAAACCATCTAGAGTCAATCATTAAGCATATTGTTGTACCTTCAATCCTTTAATCATAGGTGAAACATATTATCGTTACCTTTTTGAGCTGAAGAACTCCATTTTTTCTTGTGGGATTCACTAAGTTGTGGGATTAGGGTTAAAGGCGACTGAGATTAGCCTTCCAAGCTAAAGCGGTCAATTTTTTTATTTTTACTTTTTTTGGCGGGGGGAATTACATGGCCAAGAGACAATAGTCTAGGCAACAAAGTTACCCTTTCAAGTTAAAAAGCTCGGTTTTCTCATGTTGTAGCTACTTAGTTTCAAGATTAGGATCATTGCAACAAGGTCACCCTTTTGAGTTAAAGAGTTCAGGGTTTTTGTTTGGGACTTGTTTGAATGAGGAGTATGGTCCGGCAACGAGGTTACCCATTCGAGCTAAAGCGCTTGATTTTTTCATTTGGGAGTTACTCGATTATGAGACGATTTTTCAAGTAACAAGGTTACCTATCCAAGTTGAAGAGCTTAGTCTTTTTGTTTAGGAGATGCTCAGTTGTGGTACAATGGTCCACGCAACAAGATTACCCTTTTAAGCTGAAGAGCTCGATTTTTTTTTTTTTTTTTCATTTATTAGTTTTTAAGTTGCTAGAAGATGGGCTAGGCAACGAGTTACTCTTCTTAGCTGAATAGGACAGTATTTTCATTTGAGAGTTACCTATTTGTGAGATGATTGTCTAGGTAAAAGGGCTACCATTTCGAGCTTAAGAGCTTGGTATTTTTGTTTGAGTTACTTGGTTGAGAAGTTATGGTCTAGGCAACGAGGTTATCCTTCGAAGCTAAAGAGCTTGATTTTTCAATATATAATTTACTCGGTTATGGGATGACAATGTAGACAATGAGGTTACCCTTCTAAGCTAAAGAGCACTGTTTTTATTTGGGAGTTATTCGGTCTTTGAATGACAGGCCAGTCAATGAGGTTAGCATATGGAGCTAAAAGCTCAGTTTTTTTGTTAAGTAGTAACTCGATAATGGGATGATGGTCTACGTAACAGGTGACCCTTTTGGGTTGAAAAGCACGATTTATTTTATGGGATTTACTTAGCCGCGAGATTAAGGCCCTGCCAACGAGGTTACGACTCCGAGCTAAAGAGCTTCGGTTACGAGATGATGGTCCAAATGACGAGGTTATCCTTCAAAGCTAAAGAGCTCAAAGAGTAACCTTGTTGATATCTTCAGTTGAATTGTTTAAGGTTTCATAAATATCTCTAAAGAATTTTCTAGGCGATTAACTCAAACATATAAAAAAACTTCAAGAGTTTGCAAATACATTAACTCTTTCAGAGCCTTTAATATTTTTGAATTACTGGAAGAAGCGGTAACAAATGCTTCACCCGTCAAAGAAGGAAACTACTTTGTATTTTTGAGAATAGTATGAGTTGTTGTACTATCCACAACACCTAAATCTTCTTCATTTGTCCTTGATTCAATAAAAAGTGGACAGGTATCCATGAATTTTCTATCTATACCAAGTTCCAAAAATTCATAGATAATCGGAATAAGTAAAACTTGTTGGAAATCGACTTTTTGCTAAAATTTGATTTAGTGTAATTTTTCCAAATACATCATTTAAATATATAAAATCTTATTTACTTTTAATCACTCATGCACATATGTCACTTAAATCATAAGATCAGGCATCCTAATCATCATATATATAGTATATTACATGAAAATGGATCATCTTCATTTATCTTTTCTCAATTTGCTCAATATATCCTTTTTAAGAAGTTACAATAAGTAATTAATCTTAAAGTGTGAGAATTTCTACGGTCTTGTCGACGGGTCCGTCCCGCTATTAATCTAATTGTTAAAATAAATATAGTAAATGGAATATTAATTATTTTAGTGATTTAATTACGGTTGAGTATGGTGTAAGCTGTTTAATGGTGATGGGATCGATGCTCTCAAAATTAATGACGGGACAATAGAATTTTCCTATAAAGTGTACCTTATGAATCTAAATAACTATAACTATTAAAAGGAGGATAATGATATACATATATATTACATTACTACTATATTGAATATACATCTATATATTTCACTATTAATTCACAAATTCTCGTATTACTAATTCTAATTGAAAAACATAGTATATTGAATCAGGAGTTTATACTAGAATGTATCCAAATTTGAAGGTAAGTTCATTTAATTTATCAATATTTTAAGTGGTTAAATAGAAATATAAACATTTCACAAAGTGAATCAAATTAGACATCCCTTTTGTAAAATTTATTTTAAGTATCAACATTTGAATTAGTTTTCAATTAACTTTCTTTGATCTTCCTCAATGGTTAATTATTGATACATTATTTGACTCACTTTATAAAAATGTTGATTCTTCTTTTTAACTATTCAAAATGTTGATACCTTAAATAAATTTACTCTTCAAAAGTTGATTTCATTTTTTAATCACTCAAAATATTGATACATTAAATGAATTTATTCTCAAACATTGATACCTTTTGATGTAATCTATCGTTGAATTAAGTAATTGAGTTTATTAAGATTAATTTTGAAACTTCCATTCAAGATAAGATGAATCATTGTCTCAAAATTAGGTTTTTTAACTACTCAAATTGTTGATACCTTGAATAAATTTACTTTCCAAAAATTGATTCCATTTTATAACTATTTAAAATATTGATACCTTAAATGAATTTACCTTTAAACGTTGATACCTTTTAATGTTATTTATCTTTGAATTAAATAATTAAGTTTATTAAGATTAAGGTTGAAACTTCCATTCAAGATAAAGATGAATCATTGTCTCAAAAGTAGGTTTATTTTAATAATAATTATTAACTATAAATTAAGCATGACAAAGTAAGTGTGTATATATATATATATTATTATCTTATATTATACCTTTTACTGACATACCAAGTACATACACATGGAGGCATGTGCGTTCGTGTGCACACACACATAAATATGAATACACACACTTATTTATGTTATAATCTTCCCTCATAGAACGTTTATTCAATTAAGAGATTTAAAAACATATTTTCTAATAAAATTTCTCAACAATCTTTTTTTAACATCTTAGGCCGTAAGCATTTCAATATTTTTTTAATATTATCCTTTTACTCTTATCGACGCATTGAATAAACTATGTTGCTTCAACAATTTTTTTTTTTTTTTTTATCGATCATAATAAACAAAGCCTCCATATTATAGAAAGGGAAGACAAATGTTGTAATACAACATGTCATCATATCTTTTTAGCATGTTATAATTAGCAAAAATAGAGGTTAGAAAAGAATAAAAAATATAGCCAGATTTATTTTACACCTTGGAAAAATTTTCCGTTCATGCACGCACCAAAAAGTATGGTGATATATCACATCGACCAGTGATAGACCAAGACGCTTTATTGTTTGGGGCAATTGCACTTCCAATTCCTTTCCCGATTGGGTGTAATCCATTGCTTTGAATTTTTTATATGAACTCTCACCTGCTCCCATATTGTCCCTTTGGTGATATCTTTTTGCATAAGAATCAACTGTGTGTACTAATATGCATGGACTCCAAAGTTGGACTCAGATTAAAGCTTTTCACTTAGCAGACAAATGTAGACGCAAGGGCAAATGGAAATTATCCATTATTCCGTTCTTCCCCCACCTCTTTTCCTCTCCACCTTTCACTACTTGTCAATGGTCGGTAGATGCTGATAATGACCACAAATATCCAATCAACAATTGATATATAAAGATTCTTTATTACATAACAATGGGTGCCCTAGATTTGTTAGGAAGATTAAAAATAATTTTTTATACTTTTTAAAATTAATTTTAATTTTTTTTAATGAAAAAGTGAATATATATAGAAAGACAAAATGTAAATTGTTTATGGTGCGAGAAAAATGACTTATTGCATTGATAAATAATGAACAAGTATTAAGGGATGAAATATAGGTATGTCGTTCCTTGAAAAGAAATTATATAAATACAACTTGGACAAAATTAATTACATAAATACCATTGTTATAT
This sequence comes from Combretum micranthum, assembly GCA_024138025.1. Classification (NCBI taxonomy): domain Eukaryota; kingdom Viridiplantae; phylum Streptophyta; class Magnoliopsida; order Myrtales; family Combretaceae; genus Combretum; species Combretum micranthum. The sequence continues at coordinate 3,536,483 of JAMXBD010000005.1, forward strand.
ATACACGTGTATTTTATATTCAAGATGCGACACAGTGATATACTCGAAAAGTGCTCTATTGTGCATTGGATCTTGCACGAGCAACGCAAGTATGTATCGTATGTTGCTAGTGTTATACATATGTGTATCATATGTTAGATATGCGATATACATATATTATTTATACGTGCCAAAACGCGATACAATGAAAATTTCAGTATCGTATATTGAACATGCGATACATCGATGATATCAATATAATTAATTTTGTCCAAATTTTATTTATGTAATTTTTTTAAATCAATGAGTAAACAAAAATTAATCTCAAGTATTAATGATATTTTACTATATTAAAGAAAGATTCATGCATACTTACAAAATTACCACATAGCTAAAAATTACTTACAATCATATACCACAACTAGATTTACCTGATCTATCAGTATAGTTAAAGTCTTACTTTTCTGATACCTCCATATTATCTTTGATATTTGTTAGGGTACCATGAGGAGGATTCATGATAACTCTGTTAAATTCACTACCGTAGCTGTTTCTTTTTCAAGATTACTCTTATGTTTTTTACTAATCACCTTTCCTAAAACATGGAGTAATCATTTTGATGACCGACCACAATAATGGCGCTTCTTAGGAGGCATATCCAAATCGCAGGATAACTGTTAGTGTGACGTTGTTAATTGCATATCATTTACTTTCTTTTATCTTTTATTTTTTTAGTATCTTTTCTATTGTGTTATCACATTCAATTAATGAGCAAAATACATCCAATTATGTTACTAGAAATTTTTAGAACTCTATATATAAATAGGAATATAGAAAGTGAAACACGAAGAGTTCCTACAAAAAGTTTTATGTACCAAAACCCAGATGGCACAATGGATATACAAATTCCAAACCTTATAACAACTTTGATCGGTGTAATTAACATTCTATTCCATCGATATTCCTTAAATGTCTATCATCTTGTTCGGTTGTATTTTGTGCTACCAATAAAAACATCATAATTATATAAAATAAAGAATTATAATTCTTATCTAAAAGATAAGTAATTACAATTCCACCATCTTGTAACATTTTTTCTCAAAATTAGCGTATCATTAATAGTCAATACTAGGTATTTATATCTTGTTTCCTTGGTGAATATAGTACTTTTATCATTTATTTACACTTCTTTGTTCAAAATTATAACTCTATCTTATAATTATTAAAGCTCAATTCTAACTCTATGTTATTGTGATGGAATATCAATTCTATTGGAATCGGATCTTGTGATAGCGTGTCATGACAATTAATGAATGTACTAGTTACAATGTTGGGGAAACATTAATACATATTTGAAAAAAATTACCTCAAAATTTTAATATTATAAAATATAATAGAAAACATTTACAAATTCCATTAGATAGCCCAAATTTCATAGAGTATCTTGTATAGGTTCAAAGGTTTCTTTTAGATATTGTGAGGTAGGTTCAATTTCAAAACTTTGGAATGAATCTCCGTGGGTAGGGTATTGGTAGGTCCCATGCTCTCCTTAAATTATACATGTCCACTCCTACTCTTTTTACATGTACATGGTTGACTAATTATCACCTTGCACAATATGCAAACCAAACAAATTTCTACAACAAAATAATGTAAAAATTATATTAGCTCCCTTATTAATCAATAGCTATCTCATTACTTAATTCATTAATAAATAATAAAAAAAGATGTTGGCGTTAGCCTTTTACGTAGTTAAATGTATAATGAATGAATATTTGACTATACATTTATTATTCATTCATTATACATTTAAGAGTCATAATTTTGGTATTTGTATAATGAATGAATATTTGACTACACATTTATTATTCATTCATTATATATTTAAGAGACATAAATTTGACATTTAGTCGCTACTGTATATACATATAAATATGTGTTTTGTTTAAAGTTTGTATGAGAGTGAGAAAATGAGAGAGTTTTGATTTGTATTTTGTTACTCTTTTTTTTTTTTGTACTCCATTATCGATATAGTGAATTCTCTCGCCTCTACCCGTGGTTTTTCCCGATTTGGGTTTTCCACGTAAATTTTGTGTGTGTTTTATCATATCTCTTTGCTCTTGCCATTGTTCATCTTTTATAACAAGTGGTATCAGAGCCAAGGTTTAGGTTTTGTTTTGGCTACAATGGCAACTATTAAGTTTGATATTCCGTTCTTGGATCGCAACACCAGATTTTCTTGGAAGAGGTGGAGAATGTTTTGTGTTGATTGAGCCCTTTTATGGGTTTTGTGAAGAGGAGAAGAATGTTTTGTTTTTATGTCGAAGTTCCTGAATCCACGTCAAGGTGGAGATTGTTGGCGTTTGTGACCCGTTTTCAGTAGCCGTTTTACGTAGTCAAATATAATGAATAATATTTGACTATACATTTATTCATTCATTATACATTTAAGAGTCATAATTTTGTATTTGTATAATGAATGAATATTTGACTATACATTTATTATTCATTCATTATACATTTAAGAGACATAAATTTGGCATTTATTGTCGGCTAGCTGTATACACATATAAATATGTGTTTTGTTTAGGGTTTGTATGAGAGTGAGAAAATGAAAAAGTTTTGATTTGTATTTTGTTACTCTCTTTCTTTTGTACTCCATTATCGACATATAGTGAATTCTCTTGCCTCTGCCTGTGGTTTTTCCCGATTTTGGTTTTCCACGTAAATCTTGTGTGTGCTTTATCATATCTCTTTGCTCTTGCCATTGTTCGTCTTTTATAACAAGAGAATAACAATATACAAATCAAAATTTATTTATCAATAACGTTACTTCTTTAGCCATTTGTTTATAACAAAAGAACTCAATAATATATATAATACAACGATGTCCTTAGCACAAGACTTCTCAAATCAACACAACTTTATTTATCAATAATGTTACTTCTTTAGCCGTAAAGGAAGGTCATCCCGTATTGTTATGATATAATATTTATATAAATCAAAGGAATTTTGATTAAATTTATTATTTAAATGGGTATTAATTTTATTTTAGGGATTTAAGAGAAAGAAACGAAGAATTGGAGATAATTATTAAGTTGGGAAGATTTTGAAGATTGTAAAAGAATTTAATCAATTATATGCCCTGAGTTAAGACCTAAGAGAAGAGTATTGCAAGTTAATGAAATATTAAAGTGGATAATTTAGAGAAATTGCCGAATTTTTTAAAGAAAAGCCATTTGTGCTTTGACATGGTAGTTGTGTTGATCTTATATCTTGCTTAAGTTATTTTCTATGACCTTTGCTTCCACCTTAGTATATAGGTAGCTTTTTAGGGTTTCTTGAGAGATGTGAAACATATATGAGGCATTCCATATTTTATTCTTGAGGGAAGAAGAGAGGAGAGATCCATTTTTTATTAGAAGAATTGTTGGATTCATTCTTACTAAATAAAATTGGCTTATTCTCTTTATCCCTTCTTTTTTTTTTTATTATTATAGTTCTATTATGAGTTTGATATATGATTGTGTTATTGATAAAATTTAAAAAGGAGTAATTTATTAATATCACGGTTTGAGCCGATCCAAATTAGGCTCTTCCATGACAATGTTGTTATTGAAGTGTTAAGTGTTAGATAGAACTATTATTAGATTGGTATATTGTCTTGTATGTCTTAGATGGCCATGAGAGAATTAAGAATAAAATATCACTTTTATACTTCAATTTTTTTAAATGATTCTTTTAATAAAAGTAACCAAATATGACTAATAAATGGAAAGCCTATTAAAGTTGTAAATGGGAGATTGTTGATTCTTGAATTGATGTTGTGGATAAGCATAAAGAAGAAAGGAAGAATTGACTTAGAGTCTATCTTCTTAAGATGATGTCAATCGAAGTAATTGAAACTTGATTTGATGAAAAATATTTTTGTTGAGTATGTTTTGACCAAAGAGAAGAAAGAGAAAAAGAAAGTGTTAAACTAAACCTATATTAGTTACCTTAATTTGTATAAGGTAATCCTAGTTTTAAAATATGTAACTAGTATAAAGGAATGGTAGATATCAAGTAGACATTGAACATAATGAGTACAAATATAATTGCAAAGGGATTAAGTTGCTTAATTAGTAATATTAATTTTTTTTAAGCTAATGAATTCAATTTTTTCTCTTTTTCACATCTAGGATTCACAAATGCAGCATATTTCATTGTCAAGAGTCAATTTCTTATTATTATATGTAAATATTTCAATTTTAAAAAATGTAAGTGACTATAAACTTCAAAATCAAGAGTTGGGTTGCACGATATATATGAAAAAAAAAAATACAGTAATGATGCATTTGGTGAATCAAGTACCATGGTCTAATAAAGACCATTATGATTAGATTATCATAAAAACTTTCATTAACTTCAATTTTCAGTTGAGTAAACATTGTTGTGAGAATTCGTAATTGATGACTTGTAGGGAGCATGTTAAGTCATAACAAATAGAAACTTAACCAAGTTTTTAATTAAAAGTTGGTTCTAAAAGATAATAAACTAACTTATTATACTCTAAACTATAAAACCAAAGATACTAATATCTTAGCAACGTTCTAAGTAGCACCTCAACATGGATTTTTGCCTAAGAAAGCAATGCCTAACGTGGCTGCTAAATCTTTTATTAACTTATAGGAAAGATAAGTTCTACATAGACAAAATGGGGTTTATTCTCTCAAATGGAAAATAACAAAAGTGAGAAAGTAAATCGCCAATAAGTATAACCTTGAGGATTACAATTGGTCAAGCTAAATATAATAGCTTAGATTCTATACCATCATATAGTATTTGGTTATGAATCAAGTATCTATATGCATCAAATAGAGTTAAAATGATAAAGAGACAATCAAATTACAAAAACACATTAAATGAGTTTTTGAGATAACCTAAACCTGCTTTTGAGGACTGTGTAACCTGATGCGAGTCTTGCATCATAATTTTAATAAAATAACATGAAAGTACAATTCAAAAGTCTTTTAATGACTACTTGATGAGAATCAATATATAGATCCAAATACTAGAGCATAAGCGAGTGAATTACAGAATCTCATTACCAAAATTCTTGATAATAGATTGGAACATGATGAATCCACAAGATAGTTTCTTGTTTTGGACTACACGATGATAACACTTGTGTCAGCACAACTTGTTAGTTTTAAGTGTGTTAGAAGATTGCAAATTCTACATAAGTGTCAACACAAGTAGTATTGAAGGTCAAAATCACATGTTTTGTTATGAGTTTGCAGAGTACACGATCACAAACACAAACCATGTTAGAAGTTTTGTAGAGACTAGTTTTGCTTATTAGTTTTATTTCATTTTTATTTTGTTAGATTATTCATTAGGGGTATTTTAGTAATTTTATTAGTTTTTGGATGCTTCTATAAATAGTCCAATTTTTGTAATAGACTTATAATGCTTTTGAGATTAAATATATATCTTTTAGAGTTTATGCTTGAACATTACTCTTATCAATCAAGATTCTTGATTGTGGTGAGTTTTGTACTTTAATCAATCGTAAATATTATGGTGAGTGCAAACACAAGTGAATTTTTGTCAATAATATCAATTATTTATGAGTGTTCTTGAAATCTTTTCTTTTTAGTGTGTGACATTTGGTGGTAAACATTAATTCTCTTAAGGATTCACACCATTAATATTAAACTCTTATGCCCATACGGACTTTGAATATAATAACAATCACTTAGATATAGAAAATAAAATAAATTGTGTACTTTGAGTGGAATTCGATATGATAGAGAGCTTTCTTGTTCTTAAGCTTTGATAAAACTGATTTCACTAACTTAGCCTTCTTATTGTAGTAGATAACTTGATGGATAGTTGAAATGCATTTTTCTTTATTAATGTTTTAATTGCTCACATTCATGGGTAGAGAGAGGACTAGTTTATATGCCTACCTAAAAATTAAATCTGGTACATCTATCAAGCACATATATTAACTGTTAAAATTTAATATATTATTAAATATAGGAAGCCCTACAACCGAAGTTAAAATGAAATAATTTAAATATGAGTAAGGGTATCATGCCATGTTTCTTACGTTCTCCCACATGGCCAGATGTTCCATCACCACATTTAACAGTATAACATAAGGTTAGCGAATGTCACATCTTTAAAACCGTCAATCATCATGAGCATCTTCACACAACAAACCATGTAATGAGGATTATGGCTGTAATATGCTATATAGTCACATACTCCCTTCTATATATTACTACATTAAGGATTTATCATGTTAGGTTCATAAGTTGTATATAAACAATATAGTCTACGCACTTTCCATAAAGACATTATTTTCTTATTCAAACAATCAAGCATGCACAAATATAATGAATAAGCAAATTCAAAATATTAGAAACATATCATTATTGAGCTCTAGAGTGTTATAACATCATCAATCATCAATACAACCAAGACCTATTCTATGCACATGTTCCTTAAATGTTTTTGGTTGTGAACCCTTAGTTAACGGATTTGCAATCATGATATTTGTTCTAATATGTTCAATATACCCTCTTTGTTTCTGGATCTTCTCTTTAACAACAAAGTTCTTTAATCTCATGTGTTTTGCTAATTTGGAATATTTGTCATTTTTAGAGAAGAAAACTATTGTAGAGTTATCACAATAAATTTTCAATAGCTTGCTCCTGGTGTTGACAACTTCGAGTCTTGAAATAAAATTCCACAAACATAGTGTGTGAATTGTAGCATCATAATAAGCTACAAATTTTGCTTCCATGGTGAATGAAGCAATGATGAGCAGTTTGGAACTTTTCCAAGAGATTGCTCCTCCAGCTAATAGGAACAAATAGCTAAATGTTGACTTCTGTCCACACATCCTGTAAAATCTGAATCTAAAATATCTAACTACTTGTAAATGATCAAACCTCTTATAAGTGAGAATGTAATCTTTCGTTCCTTATAAATATCCCAACACTTTCTTTCAGCTTTCCAATGATCAATACTAAGATTACTTTGGTATCTATCTAGCATCCCTACTACAAAATTGATGTCGGGTCAGGTATAGGTCTATAAGTACATTAACTGTCCACAACAGACACATATGGAATTGATTCTATTTCCTTATGTTCCATATCATTCTTTGGGCATTGCATTAGACTAAACTTATCTCCCTTTTTAATTGAGACTATTCCAGCTGAGCACTTACTCACATTAAATTTCTTAGGAATTTTCTCGATATAATTTTCTAAGACAATCCTATCAAGTCTTCAGACTTGTTACAGAATATTAAAATTCTAATCACATAGGATGCCTCTCTCTCTCATATCTTTCATTTCAAAATTCTTAGAAAGAACATCTGTAGTCTTATGCAACAAACCCAAATCATTAACATCAAGCAAAATATCATCAACATATAAAGCAAAAATATAAACTTACTCCTACTAATCTTCCCATAGATACATTGATCAACAATGATTTCTTCAAAATCGAAAGATGTGATGATATTATTAAACTTTGGAAGCTTGTTTAAGTCCATATATTGATTTCTTCAATTTACATGCCATAATTTATTTTCCTTCCTTGGAAAAACCTTCAGGTTAATCCATATAAACTTCCTTTTCAAGATCCCCATTAAGAAAGACTGTTTTCACATCCATTTGGCATAGCTCTAAATTAAAATGAGTCACTAAAGCCAAAATTATTCTCAACGAATCTTTCTTTGAGAAAGGTGAAAAAATCTCTTTATGATCAATTATATTTTTCTGAGTATAATCTTTAGCTACAAGTTTAGCTTTATATCATTCAACATTACCTTTCAAGTTGCACTTGGTCTTGGTCTTGAAGACCCATTTATACCCAACTCGTTTAGAACATTCAGGCAAGTCCACAAAATTCCAGACATTGTTTTGAACCATTAATTTCAACTCTTCTTTCATAACATTAATCCATTTTTCAAACTCATCACTTTCTATGTTTTGTGAAAACAAAATAGGATTATTATCAATGCTACAATCAAATTCAAACTCTTGCAAATAAACCACATAATCATTAGAGATAGTAAACTTTCCAACCCTTACAGGTTTATCTAAAGCTATTCCAATTGGTTCATTTACGTTTGCTGGTGGTAAGTTAGGTTCTTCATGGGTTACTTCTTCATTATATAAATGTTGTTCTTGATTATTTTGTTCTTCTATTACAGGAATAACATTTGGCATGGTTGTGGATTTAGGAACATTCAATGGTAATGAAACAGTTACCCTTATTTCATTAATATCAACAACTCTATTTTCAATACTCCTACTAACCTTACCATTCTTTAAAATTTGGCATTGGCTGTCTCTACAATTCTATAACTATGGTTTGGACAGTAAAACCTATACCCTTTATATTTCTCTAGTAACCAATAAAGTAACCATTAACTGTTCGAGAATCCAATTTCTTTTCATGTGGATTATAAACTTGTACTTTCGCATGACAACCCCAAACATGCAAGTGTCTCAAACTAGGTTTCCTTCCAGCCATAACTCAAAAGGAGTTTTCGGAACTGCCTTACTAGGAACCCTATTTAATAGATACAGAACAATTTTAATTGCATACATCCACAAACTTTTAGGTAAAGTAAAAGTACTCATCATACTCCTAACTGTATTCATTAATGTTTTATTTTTCCTTTCTGCCACACCATTTTGTTAAGGTGTGCCTGGCATAGTGTATTGTGCACATATGTCATGACTTTTGAGGAATTTTGCAAATGGACTAGGACATTGTCCAGATTCATTATACTTTCCATAATATTCACCACCTATATTGGACCATACTTTTCCACTTTTCTATCTAATTGCCTTTTAACTTCCTTCACAAACACCTCAAGAGCATTTACAACTAGAGATTTTTCATGCAGCAAATAGGTATAACCATAACATGAAAAAGCATCTATGAAGGTGATGAAGTACTTTTCTCTATTAAAGGAGGGAGTGTCAAAAGGTCTACATATATCGGTGTGTATTATTTCAAGAAGCTGGCTACTTCTTGCAGCTCCTTTCTTGTTATGTGTGGTTTGCTTTCCCTTAATGCAATCCATGAATAAACCAAGATTAGTAAAATCTAGACTTCGTAGAATCCCATTCTTTACCAATCTTTCTAGCCTTTCTTTGGATATGTGACCCAAATGTTTATGTCACAAGTAAGCTGAGTTTTCATTAGCCAAACTACGTTTCATTCTAATATTATGATTAACAGTAAATAAGGATTCAAAAAAGACATTATCAAGTCTCAATTTATATAAATTGTCCACAAGCATTGCATAACCAATAAAAGAGTATCCTTCTATAAATTGAAACAACTATGTTTAACCTTAAAAGTATATCTACTAACATCAAGTATAGAAACAGAAACTAAATATCTAAAAATTGAAGGTACATAGAGAGTATTCATTAGATTAAGTGATGACCAGTATCTAATGTAAGTCTGTAAGTCTCTACGCCATCAATCGAGGCTTTCATGCGGTTTCCCACAAATGGGAAGTTGCTGGTTAGGCTTATGGTTTGGATTGTAAGGAATCCCTTTATAACACTAGATACATGAGTAGTGGCACCAGAATCAAACCACCAAGTATTACAAGAAACTTCAGATAAGTTTGATTTAAAGCATATAAAAACATAATGTATACCTTTCTTTTTGAACCAAGCCTTATGTTCAGGACAATCCTTTTGATAATGCTCTTCGTTCTTACAAAGTTGACATTTATCTACCTTTGGTCCATTCTTTTCATTATTGCCAGCATTTTGTGAAGCTTTAGCATATCATTTCTTCTTAAATTTCTTGGCCTTTGGTTTGAGTTTCTTTCTAACTCCTTGACCTACTAGGTTGACAAAACGAACTCCTTGTTTCTTCAATCTCACTTCCTTCTAAATAAGCATATCGAACAATTCATTAACATTTTACTTATCTTTTAGTGTGTTATAGTTCATATGAGACGGTCCATATTCAGTCAGTAATAAATTAATGACGAATTACACTAAGAAGGAGTCCTCCACAACCATTCACAGGGTCTTAAGTTTTTGCAATATCAGTCATATAAAGGATATGTTGCTGCATATTCTTTGATCCACCAAACTTCATGGTCGTGAATTAGCCATAAGTGTCCTTGCAAGTGACTTATTATCAGAACATAATTTATCTTCCATAAGCTTAAGAAAATCTTCAGCATTCTGATTTTTAGTTGTGGAAGAGTAGACTTAATGCTGTTGGCAATCTTCATTCACATGAAGTTTAGACTTAATCTGTTGGCTTACCCATGCCTTATGTTATGCCTTTTAGGCCTCTGTACTATTTTCAGTAAGGTTGACAGGTTTTTCCTTTGACAAGGCCAAGTCAAGATCTAAAGCACCTAAGTGGAAAGTGACTTGTTCCTTCCATTCAAAGAAATTCAAACTAGTGAACAAAATAGTAGCGGAAGGTTGAGAGTGAAGATTAACAGCTACAAATATATAAACGCTCACTAATTAACACATATAAACAAGCAGTATATAAAATATATTATTGGTTTCCTTTGGGTAAATACCACAACATATATCATCATTATAATTGAATGCCAATAAAATTTAACAGAGTAATTAAACATACACCATCTTGTGTATATAGCATCTTTAGACACATACATATACTAGACGAGTGAATACTAATTTTCCTTCCTTTCTATTATTAATCATGAAATATTGATTTACCTTTGGATAAATCCTTAATTTTTATCAATTAATAAACTTTACATAATAGGCATTACAAGATATTATTTTAAATTATATGAATATAAACATTTAATTAATTTGGTGACTAACAAATTAATGTTAACTTAATTTCATATAATTAAAATGTTAAATTTTATAATATTTTTTGTGTAATAATATTTAACATTATAGTTCATAGAATTCATTACAAATAAAGCATGATATTTGTAATATTATGAAATAAAAACATAAAACATAATAATTATACTTAAGGACAAAACATATAATGCTAATATTAATAATGAAACATGCATGTGACCTCCATTAACTTTCTTGATATCTTCCCCCTTCTTTTTTGGTTTTAGTTTCATGATGGTGACTATCTCACGATCGCGGTCACTTCTTTCTATTTTGATCGAAGTACAACTAAAACCTTCTTCATTTATTTATTTATTATTATTATTTTTAATTCTTTCAATTTGGGAAAAAAAACTAACTTAATGTAAAAGCCCTAAAACAAAATTTAATTTGCATTCTAATGGATCAAAACCATCATAAACAAAATAAACATTAAAATCCATAATCAAATCACATCATAAACTTCATAAACATAAATACCCACATCATAATTTTCATTCTAATTAATCATAATCATCACAATCTTCCATAATTATTATAACCCATAATTTTAATTACCATTATAAACCTTAATTTATAATCGGTATATATCACAATATTAATCTAAGAATTATTATTTATTGAAAGCCATGAGGCTCTGATACCACGTGTAAATATTAATTCTCTTAAGGATTCAATACCATTAATATTAAAATCTTATGCTCGAACGGATTTTGAATATAATAACAATCAGTTAGATATAGTAAAATAAAGTGTACCTTGAGCGGAATTCAACATGATGGAGAGTTTTTTTACTCTCAACCTTTGATAAAATTGATTTCTCTCCCTTAACCCTCTTATTGTAGCAGAGAGCTTGATGGATAACTAAAATGCGTTTTCTTGCTTAACTTTGGGGTAGAGAGAGGACCAATTTATATGTCTACATAATTTTAAATATGTTATGCCCATCAAGTACCTGTATTAATGGTTAAAATTTAATATACTATTCAATATAGGAAATCCTAAAGCAACTTTAATATGAGCTAATTTAAATATAAGCTAGGACATCAAGTCATATTTCTTACACAGTAAAAGAAGATTTCTTTATCATATCTTGAAATTAAGGTTTTCATCAATGTTTTATTTGAATGGTGCCATGGTGATGGCCCTACTAGGCACAACATATTTATTGGTATTAGAATACTGTTTCTACTAAGGTTTTTATCTTGTTGCATGAATGTACGTAATTAGGGTTTGCATGAGATTGTGGATTGGGTCCAGGTCCAAATGAATAGAGCATTAAATTTATTAAAATAGGGATTTAACATTATATTATGCGGTTTAAAATAGATAATCATTTTATGGTAATACGGTCAATTTAAACTAAGGTGGCTGTTCAGGTTGTCTAAAACACATAATCACATCATGTGACTATTGTAACATGATTAAATCAAATCATTGTGGCATGTTTAATTTAAAAAAAGCAAATACACATGCTAATTTATTGCATCATCATAAGGTGAAAAAGGGATGATTCCCGATTTACGCCACGCAAGCCCATCTCTTTTATGATCATGTTGTTTCATGATGATGGAGAACGAGAACCTCCAAACCAACATTTATTTTGTTGATGATATTTCCATTCATATTCCCCTTACACAGAAAAGAAAAGGACGACGCGATAACCAACGAGCATCGACTTAGTACTTTATCGTGTATTTTCCTATCCTTCTAGGCTATAGTATAAAGATAGGTTAATAAGTATTTGTTTGTTTATTATATATATATTTTTGTTATTTTTAAATAGATATTTATTTAAAAAATAATTTTATTTATAAACTGATATAATAGATATAATACATATATGAAATAAATAAATTATAAATACAGATGATATAGATAATACGCATAAACATATTGGACAGCGTGCGTGCAAATGAACCAAAACCAACGATAAAATCATCGCACTTCACTGAAACATAAAGCACCACAGAAATAGCCCTCGTAATATTTCTATAATTATATGCACATTTCATAACTACCAAGAAAAATTAAGAAAAAAAGGAAGAAAAGAAATGGAGCCCTAAAGTGAAATGAGAATGAAGACCGGTGGAGGAAAAATCATACCGGTTCAGGGAGGTCACATTCTCCGGTCCACCACAGCCGCAAAGATCGCCACAGCAAAGTCTATACTTCCAAAGGTCCTAGAGATCGCCGTGTCCGCCTAGCAGCCCACACCGCCATCCAATTCTACGATGTCCAAGACCGACTTGGTTATGACCGGCCTAGCAAAGCCGTCGACTGGCTAATCACCAACGCTAAATCAGCTATCGACAAGCTCACCGAGTTCCCTCCTGTACATCATGTCCCTTCTGCCCTTCCTCAATCGGACCACCTTAGGGTTTCCGAGGAAACTGAACCCTTGCGATATAATTCCCAAGAGCAGCAGATCCAGAAAATTTCCATTAACAACAACAACAACAATAACAGCGTTTTTACATTTGACTATTCCTCCACAAATGGTATCCGATCCTATGATTGATTCCATAAAATCATTATTTCCTCCAAGTTCCACCAATTCGACAGTTGATTTTAGCACGTTTTCCCCGGAGATTCTCTCGAAAACCATGGAACAAAGACAAGGATTAGGTCTTTCGCTTCACACTTTCCAGGACCTGGTCTTATACAACATGGTACGAACAGCAGCAGCAGCAGCCCCAACGATAACATTACCTCGAACAATGTGGCAATTTATCCTAGTCCATTGGGTTTCGAGGCCAATTATCAAAGGATAACGAGTTGGAACAACAGGGGACAATTGGCTGTAGCAGAACAACAAGGAATTGTGAGCCATGGAATCGGTTCCAATTCGGGTACGGGTTTTGGTTCGAGTTCGAGTTTGGGATTTCAAGGGGGGCCCTTCAGTCCAGTTTTGCTTATGATGATACAATGGCAATGTCAATGCAAATTCAGGGGTTTCGTATTCCTGCCAGGATTCAAGGCACTGAAGAAGAAGAAGAAGAACAACAACAACAACACCACCAACATCGGCTTGCTTCTAAAAGACCGTCTTGCTCTGCATGTCCTAATTGTGGTCACTAAGTCTCACTGTTCAAGACAACATCGGACTTTGCCAAGGTTGGTGTTTTCTGTATTTCCAGTTTCTATTCCAATACAATACATTATTAATTGTTTATCAATTGCTAGTTTTTCAGGAATAAATAAATTTGTCGAAGGATAAATTTTTCCGTTGTGTGTTTATTTATTTATTTATTATTTACTTACTTATCTTTTTCTATCAATTCTCATTTTTTTCCCTCAGTCAATATTAATATAAAGAATGTTTGTCATGTCATATTACGTTTTTTTTTTTTTTTCAAAAAGTAAATCCTGCTTATAATTCCTGCGAAATCCATGTAATGTAATAATTCAATAATAAAACTGATGCATCTTTAATTAGAAATATTAAACTTAAGGAGATAGGTTATATTAAACTTAAGAATGGAAAAATTATATGGTCCCGCTATTAATTTTGACAGCACCAGTCATCATCATTCAATGGCTCATGCTATATCTAACCGTGATCCAATTACTAAAATAGTTAATATTTATTTACTATATTTATTTTAACTGACCGTATAAGATTAATTTAATAAAATCTTTAATGTTAGTCAGTAAAACATTAAATTTGGTATTTGAATTTTATATATAAAACTAAATTTAGTACCTAAACTTCAAAGTAATCAATTTAATATCTCATTAATTGTTTATTTTATTTTATTTACTAACATAGAAAAAATAGCATATCAATGTTAGAGACAGTACTAAGAGAAGTTATAAAAATTCAATTATATACTATTTCTTTCAAATTAGCAAATAAAGCAACAAAAATGTTAAAAAGTAATAAAAATCACTTTATAAAGTTTGACGGATATTGACTTGATATTTTAAAAGTTTAGATACAAATTAATTTTTTACTTTTAAAATTCAGATATTAAATCTGATATTTCTATTAGTTTTTTTACTTTTTTTTTGTCTCCTTTATTATTTATTAAGTTGATTTTTTATTTTTCCTTTAATAGGAACTGTTCCCTGACTCATCATGAATCCAACTTGTCCAAGCAGATAGAGAGAGAGAAGAGATGGGGGTACAATGATGAGCACAGAGAGAAGGTTCCTGTCGGAATCGGACCATTTGTTTGGTTATGCAATCTGTGATGAGTCCAATGTTGAATTTTTCTTTTTCCCCTTTTAATACTATGAAGTTATAATGTATTGGCTATTTACCTTTTTGTGTTTCGGTGAAAGGTGTTACAATGTTTTGATGATGGCACAAGTTGTTGCTTTCCCATGAATGGGATTTGTTGTTTTAACTATGTTCTCGGCATGTTTTCTCATTATTATATACTATTTAGTTTTGGGTTCTGACATAACATGGTATATAATTGCTATTGGCTGTTCTGTTTCTAGTACGAATACCATACTAATAATAAATAAATCCTTTTATATTATTGGTTTATTTATTGGTTTATCTATAATGGTACTGCATACGTGTCTTTGAGAAGCACCATTCCAAGGAAGAGGTCCGACATGCAGGACAATCTGTCGAATTACGATGGTTTTATTAGTTTATGGAAAGCTTGCCTTTTCTGATAGGTGAATGGGAATGAAGTGTCTCAACGTTCAAGGAAAAAAAAATAAAATAAAAGATGCAAGTTGCACTGGGAATTTGTTATAATTATATTAGTAAATAAGATTTATATCGTCTAGCCAAAAGAAAAAAAAATATTACGAATGATATTTGAATTTTAATAAAATATGTAATTAGTAGGTATTAAACTTTAAAACTGATCAACTTAGTACCTAAACTTTAAAATTGATCAATTTGATATTTAAAAAAACATTTCATGCATACTTACATACTTTTGTAGATACTGAATTGATCAATTTTTAAGTTTTTTTTTTTATATATACCAAATAGATCAATTTCAAAGTTAAGGTACTAAATTAATCAATTTTTAAATCCCAGTACTTAATTGTGTTATTTTATCAAAATTCAGGTACCGTTTATGATATTATCCTTAATAAGTACGACGTAGTTGAATTTCCAGAGTGATTGTGAGGTGCCATTTATCATCACAAGCGTCCAGAGGCATCCATGCCCCCACGTAGAGGTCATCAACGAGACCCATGTCAAACTGTCCCCGTCAGTTCCATACTCATGAATCTGACTGTGAGAGACGGGTATGAATTGTCTTATGACCTGGTGGTTCTAGTTTGGGTCTTGAACCGACTCAAACCGTGTCGATATGTACCCTAAGTACTTAAAATTTAAAATGCGACAATTTATCACACATATTATCTAGCAAGATGATCAATATAAGATTATAATTCAAATTAAGTAGTTTTCAACCCATTCTATGTATTTCCAAATCATTATTATTTTTTGGGGAAAAAAAAGGGAATCCTCATTATTTTAGGAAAATTAGGCAATATCTTGTTTGCATTTTGGGCCTTAAAAGTTTATAAATATGTAAAATTTTGATTTGTATAAATTCTTTATATATATATATTTTCATTACAATGAGGGAGAGAGATTGAAACTTGGTACCTCTTACTTGAGAAACCAGGAAAAATATCACTATGCAACAATGCCATTGGCGTATAAGTTCTATTATTTCAAGTAAAATGAGTAGTTAATGATGGGTCGGATATGAAACATTACTTGTTTCCTAATTTATAAGATACAAAGTTATACTTGTATCCATATATCATGTAAAACCTAGAGGGTATCCTGTCATACCTATAAATTTTTTACAAAATCTCTATAACTTTTCTTTTTTGTTTTATATTTCAAGTTATTTATATTTGATTTGATTTCATGTAATATGTAAAACAACCTTCTTTGCATATATTCATTATAAATAACGTGTTGAAAAGAATTTAAATGGTGATTTTGTTGATATCACAAGTTTTGCAATATGTAAAATCTCATCATGTGTGAAAGTTAACACCTATAACAAAAACATGTAGAACATATTTATGTGATTTTAAACAAAATTGTAGAACATGTAGTAAATTGCAAAATTAAAAACTTTGGAGCTACTTCTATATCAATTGTCACTTAAAATTAACAATATTTTTATATATTTTGAGAGTTTAAATATGTATATACAACTATAGTTCTTATGAATTCTTTTATAATAAAATTTTTGGTAGATAGTCTATAAATAATAAATTTGAATAAAAGTGATTGCAAAATGAAAGATTGAGTATTATTATTTGCTTTTATATATTAACATTATTTTATAATATTTAATAAAATAGATATAGAATACCCTAGATACACATACCCTCTATAAATTAGAGCACATGTTAGGTTGGTACAGTATATGAAGACCTTATACCTATACCTATCCTGCTATGAGAGAAAATTCGGTTCCTAATATTGTACCCCATGACTCTTAATACCCACTCAACTCTTACCTCGTCAAGCAGGGTATGGCTAAGTACATCGTAGTACTGTACAACAACAAGGCTACACTCTTACCCCTAATTTCAAGGAAAAACCACTCTTTAGAGGAAAAGATTTTCCTTAAGAAATAATCCTAGTCTTTGTTAATTACATTGACAAAAAAAAAAAAAAAGGTATTTATAAATACTTTAAGCATATTTCTTATTAAATTTAAAATCACAAAAAATGTTCTTAGATCCATTTCTTAAAAGTAAATATTTTCCTCCTAAAGGAACTTTTTTAAAAAAATTTCAAATACATGTGATTTAATGGTACCATAGATATGTTGCCCCATATTAAATGGTACTAGCATTTTTTTTATTTTTATTTTTTTAACTTAGAGTAGTCTACCTAGGACAATAATGTTTGTAACTAAAAAGAAAAAAAAAAAAGTTAGCGCATGTTGATAAGAACTACATAAATGTGCATTATCAATATTCACATGAAGACATAAATAACGAAGGTGATAATAAAATGACATCATATTATTTAAACATTGTCTAAGAAAATAACTAAAAAAAAAAGAAAATAGTACATTTCTAGCATAAAGTAGGTACTAAAAATGTCCAACTATAAAATAAAAACCAAAATATATATTTTTGGTATAAGCTTAGCAAAATAAGGGAAAAAAAAAGCTAAAGGATTTTCTTATTATTATAATTTATTAAATAAAAAATAATAGAATTCAAACTAGAGTAAATAAGTGTCTCGTGTCTCTAGATGAAGCTATTAATCCATGTGTCAAAGGTCATAACCTTTAACCATAAAATTTTTTTCTAATCTTTTCATTTTCAACTAAGTTATCAAACACATTCGTGAACTAAATTTGTCAAAGTCTTTCATTTTCATCATCTCATCATAAATTTTTTGCACATTCAGTTTGTCCTTGCTCAATTCTTTAAGTGCTCCTACCACCTCACTAATGTAGTCGAGTATGTTGATCCCAAATGTCTCACTACTAAGCTTTTGTTTCCTTTGCAATAATTGGTGAGATGGATTGAAGACTTTTTTTTTCCCCTCATTTTGTGGTTCATTTACACCATTTCCATCATCTTCTTTCAGATTCAAATCAAGTTCACTAAATTGCTTATGAAAACTACCAGTTGCAATATCTCTTCCCATAGCCAATGCCATTTCATCATACATTGCAGTTTTTCTATTCAAAGACTTCCCATGACTAGTCCTTCTGATAATGTTAGCATGGTTGCCATTCCTTGCATCTTGACGCTAGTTGTAGTACATCCATGTTCCATAAAACACAAATATATAATATATTGGAGATGAGGGCTCGTCATATTACAAGTATATTTTGCTAATAAAGTGTAACTTAACTTTATCATTTGAGCAATTGTGCAATGTATTTTCTTCTCAAAATTTGACTTGAACCTTTTAGATTAACAAAAAGCCGTTGAAGGACCTCAATGCATTGGAGATAGTGTTCGAATGCTAACCATACATCATGGTATAACATTTAAAGGCTAGCGTAATTAGAATGCCTTATCATCTTCTATAACAAGCATCCAGGCACCAACTATTTTTGAACATGATTAGAATGTTCTAATAGTGGTAAAAGTGAGATAGCATCCAAAAAGCAAGGGATGGTTTATGGACACCAAACATTTTTCAACATGATTAGAAGACTATAATCATGATGAGAAAATGGTGATGTTTGAATGTGAAGACATCGCATCTAGATGGTAGCTTGATCTAAAATTTTATGTAACTTGTCTTTTGCAAGTGGAGTCAAGGCACTAGAAGATATGAAATGAGGATGTAGAGGGATACGAATGGTTTCTAGATGGTGTCGAGATGCTAGCCTTAGAAAACTAGTGATTAGAGCATTTAATGCAAAATTTTTCTGGGGGAGAAATTGACAAAAGGCTTAGTTGATTATCAAATCTTATAAATAGGCAAACTTATGGCAAATTTAAAAGACTTTTGAGACCTTATCTTGCAATGAAGCAAAATCAATCAATTCTCTTTTTCTTATCTCTTATTCTTAGATAAAGATATCAAAGTGCTTGTACTTTTTATTTTGGGCAATTTAGTATCTAAACTTTCAATTTTAGTGATATAGTACTTATAGTTTCAATTTAGTATCTCCGTTAGTGGAAAAGTTAATGTCGTTACACTTTTTAGCATTTTAGTACTTGTGTTTTCGTTTTAATTGTATTTTGGTGTCTATATTTTAATTTTTATGCACTTTAGTGTCTATTCACTAATTAATTTATTAAAAATCAATATTTTACTTTTCTTAAGTGACATATTATTTTAAAATTTTTAAAAAGTTATGTATTAATTCATTGAAAATTAATTTTAGTTTTTTAACCGATATATTATTTTTAGAAATAAAAAGAAAATTATTTATATATGATAAGTTTGATAATAAATAACCTTTCGCGTGTAATATTTGATTTTTATAAAATCTTATATCACTAGAAAACTTTCAACATCGGTTTTATTTGAAAGGATAAATGTTAAATTTAATACTTAAACATTACATAAAAGTTTAATTTTGTATTTAAACTTTAAAGTTGTCAATTTAATAATTCATCAATTTTTTTTAACTATTTTTATTAACTCCTTCATATCATTTGTTCTATTTGTAGATATAAAATAAGCAATCTATTATTAAATTTTTAACGCTATTCAATACTAATAGGTGTGTCTTCTACAATAGAAAACATATCAAACATTGTTAATGAGACAGTAAATAAAGTCATAAAATTTTTTATTGGATATTAAATCGGCCACTTCAAAGTTCAATACTCAATTAAACTTTTGTGTAAAGTTAATATGATGAATTTGACATTTTCTATATTTGGAAATAAGATCCTACTATGAGTTCTAATATAACTTAAATCAAGTAAAATTTAAAAATTGTTATAATTTGTATCATGTATAATTTTCCTTATAATATAAGTTAACTTGTTAAATAGTATACCACAACATATTGTAATATTTCTTTAGATTTGTTTTTTTAAATGGTGTCATTAAAAAACCTTTATGAAATTGTTCAAAAAGTGTCCCATCGATCTTGCGATTAAAATATTTATATTGATTGACCCATAAGCCTAGATTGAGGGAGGATTTTTTCAGCAATCTCATGAAGGATTTTTTTTTTGGATAATATAAAAGAAAATCTAAACAAATGTTATAATATATAATGGTATATTATTCAAAAAATTTGAAAATTCATGTTATAAGGTAAATAACACTTGTTTTACAAATTATAACATTTTTCAAAATTTTCCTACATTATTTTAGCTTAAAACATATAGTAAGATCTTATTTTTGAATAAAATTGCAGTTGAAAGTTTTTTTCGTAATATAAAATTTTATAAAAATCAAATATTACATGGGAAAATTACTTATGATCAAATTTATCATATATAAATATTTTTCTTTTTTATTTCTAAAATAATATATCGACTAAATATATAAAATTAATTTTTAAAGAATTAATACATAACTTTCCTTTATTTTTTACAAAAATATATTACTTAAGAAAAGTAAAATATTAATTTTTAATAAATTAATATTGAATAGACACTAAAGTGCATCAAAATCAAAGCATAAGCACCAAAATGCAATTAAAACTAAAGTATAGACACTAAAATGCAAAAAAAAAAAAAAAAAAGAGTAATGGTGTTAACTTTTCCTTTTATGGAGATACTAAATTAAAATTATAAGCACTAAATCGTTAAAATTAAAAATTTAGACACTAAATTGTCAAAAATCAAAAGTATAGAAACTTTTGATGCCTCTATCCTCTTATTCTTTATAGATGATTTAATTTGATTATAAAGACTTTAAACCTATTTTAATATTTGAATTTAACTCTAGCCTAAGGTAATAGGATATAATGAGTCAGACCCAATTGTTTGGGATGATCAAGGCAGATTTGACAAGGTAAGCTTAGATATCACTTGTTGGAATTGGCTTACCTAATTTCAACATTTTCCATAAAGGTTCACATGCTATGAAAAAATGTCCTTAATGAGTCAGAGTACGCAAGGAAGCCTATATGAGAGGGACTCATCCTAGTCATTCATTGTCTATTTGTCTCATTTGAAGAACAACATTGATAATTAGATTCTCTATAAACATTACTAGTTCTCACCTCATTCAGATGATCGAAAATAATGACAAACGCCGTTGCGCTGTTGGATTTCTATTTCAGTAAATCAATCACTTGATTTACTTAAGAACACATAAAATCTCATGGTACTTAGTAAGGTCCGATGCTATTAAGCTCTCTCACCTGTCACATGCATATTAGAGCCAACTAAGGTTGCCCACTCCTCCTCCCTATACACATCTCTTTTGATCATCATTGTACATGTCGTTTTCCTAAGTCATACGTAGCGTGATAGTCACATGATATACACGTGATTGTCATAAATGAATCTTTTCCCTTACATTTTTTGTTACCTTAATGAGGATAAAGAAATTAACACTTGTATGATGGTACCTCCAAGAAGGAAATCTGCTCACCCAACTGAGGGTGTAACTCAAGAACTTGATGATAATCCCAATGTTGCTGAGCATAACATGCTAGCACTTGAGGATGTTAACCAACCTACTGGTACTCAACCTGACAATGCTGAGATATTACATGCAGACTGTAATGCAAGAGAATACTGCTCAAGTTAATCGATTGATGTAAGAAAGCATAAGACAATTTAACCATTTTATAGCAATGTTTGCTTAATACCTTCTTGGTATGACTGCTATTGCTACCACGTAACAATACACGACTTCATCTACCCTACTATTGCAGCGCAACAACGTGCTCCCTAGGTGCCTCAAGAACTGAACCTATCAACTTTTTCTGCTCTTGAACAAGATCCTACTAGAGTTGAAGAGGAAGTTCCCATATTGGAGCCTATAGTTACATAATCGCTTGCACCTCAAGCAAAAGACATAGGGATTCAACTTGGAGAATCCCCATCCTCATATGCTACTCTACAGATTGTTATTGGAGAACTATCATTAATCGCGATGTAACTCTACTCTAGACTACTACTCCGACGACATTAACAGAAGCTACAACTTCAACTCTAAGAGGTCCCTTCGTTACAAAGGATGATCTATACATGTACTTAAAGGAAATACAAACTAAGTCTGATGTGGAAGTGTTAGATCTCAAGCTTCCATACAATAAATGTATTACTACGAAACATAACCCTAGGACTATGTGAGCCCTAAATTTATGCTATTCAATGGTATGAAAAGGAAGTGCAAGGATCATCTATTCAAATTTATTGAGACACTTGGAGTGTATGGGTTTGATGATGATTTAAAGTTGAAATAATTCTCTAAGTCCCTCATAGAGAAGGTATACACCCGGTATGTTAGTCTTCCCCCTAGATTAGTTGATTCATGGGCAAATATGTGCATGATATTTATAGAGAAACTTTATATACAATAGCGAGTGGCTTTGATTGATATGGGGTGGATTCATCAGAAACCCAAAGAAAATTTGATGGATTATATTGAACGCTTCAAGGAGTGTTCTGTAGATATTCAAGATATATGTGATGAAAGAGAGATAGTGAAAATTTGTATCCAATGTATGTTGCGAGTATGCAGTGCATTTGGAAAATCTTTCTTTAGCTTCATTCTCTACACAAGTTGAGAATGCACAAAGAACCAATAATTGAGTCACATGATAAAGGGAACAAAATGCAACGTTTAACAAAAGAAAACCATCTATGGATTTGATTCAAAGTGAGGATTCCAAAGAAAGAAATAAACCAAGAGTTGAAAAGCCTGGAGGTGAGAGGGCAAAGGAATCACTAACATATACTTGCTCAATGAGAAAAGTGCATGCTATGCTGGATCAATGGTTGAGGGATGAAAATCTCAAACTCCCAAAGGTGGAACGTTTACTGACTAAGGAAGAAAAGAATGATCCTAAATTTTGTACATTTGATAGAACTGTAGGCCATCCTATTAGGAATTGTTTTACTCTAAAGAGGATCTTTAATGAAAGGGTGCAAAGTGAAGAGCTTATTATTAAAGATAATAACATTAGAAATAATCCACTTCCAATACATAATGCACAACATGGTGTTGTGAATGACATTACTCATGATCCATAATAACGGAATCAACAAACATGCGACCAGTTGAGGCATATGATGAGAATGAAAATGCACTTGAAGTTGGAACCAATGGAGATGATAATGTGTCTTTTCTTTATTGAAGACTTCAACTTTTAGCAATTCTTTGATCTCCTTAGATTTAACGAGCGTGCACGATTTGTAGCAACAACTACACTTAACCAAATTACATAAAGTCACTATAGTGAGTATGGCATAATTCAACCTAAGAAAGAAAAGGTCTCTATAAGTGATTAGCCATTACATTTACCAACGATGATATATGCTTGAAGAATCTCAATCACAATCATCCTTTGTGTGTGGAGAGTGTACTCATTGGCTACTGTCAAGCTCCAAAGGGTACCCTAAACGTGACAGTCCACCACACTCAATATTAAAACTTAAGTATGACAACCTTAGTCATCCCAAAAGCTTCGATACTAGTGTAAGGCGTATCTTCACAATCATAAAGGACCAACTTTGAAACAAGTTATTTAAGAAGACATTTATATAGTAATTCAAGAATGGAAATCATAGCATAGCATATTAAATATGGTAATATAAAGGTCTTACAAAATATCAAAGGGGTATTCCTCTATCAAAAGATATAGTCTATCAAAGTCTGTCCAAAATAAATATATGGAGATTTACTTAGAAGTCTAAGTTTACATCTAGTTTTTGACTTCTTCTAAAAACTCCTTAGTCCGAAAGGTAATACCTGAGAAAAATAATCCTGGGGCATCAACCATAAATAGGGATGCTGCAAAAGATATCTATAAGGGGGTAAGCTTCTTGCTTAGTGAGAATTAATTCCACAAATAAAGTACTCAAATAAATCAATATTCAAACAAATTATTTAACAAGCATATGAGATGCAATCAAACACATAAGCAAACAATGCACACGATTTTTCAAGAATTATATGTTTGAATTGATTTACCCCTCCATTCGGTGGTTAGATGTTCTAGGCAGCAAGACCATAGTTCACAAATAAAGTTTTTTTAATTTTTATATGAGTCACTACTAATTGCTAAATTGTAGTTATTTTGGATGTTCACCCATCATTTTATTATGGGCGATCAAAGCCATAGAGTAGATTTTCGGGTTCTACAGGCCTCATTACTATGCTGTTGTCCCACCAAGGGTATAGTAATGAATGCAATGTAACTCACTAAGTGTCATGCATGAATCATTTTATTTAAGTAATCATGGTACGGTATTAGACATTTTACAAATGATCATAGAATTTTTAGACAAATCATTCCTATACTAGATCATACAATGATTAATTAATAATTCCCGCCTCAATATACTCAACATAATTTCACTCATATAAGTAAAGCACATGTGCTATTATGTTTTATCTTTTCCCAATTCTATTGCCGTTAAACTACAAGCAAAAATATAAGTACAGAAATATAATGATTTAAACTCACTCGGCTATAGTAGTAGAAGCTTCTTAGTCAAAATAGTCCACTAGGTAGGGAAGCTCGAACTCCTCGTCACTTATACAAAAGAAATACAAAAAATGAGTATTTCTTAGAAGTTCTACTTAAACTTGTAATTCTATTTCACTAAGTTCGTCACAATTCGTATGCGGTGAAATTCCAACTTAAAATGGCCATAACTTGCTCATTTTAACTCGAAATTTCACATATTATATATCGTTTTCTACTTACTCGAAAAGATCTATCAATTTCTAAGGTTATTAACTTTATAAAAGGTCATTTGGTTTTCTAAAAGACACATTACAAAATCAAAACGAAAATTCCAACCTTTAAAACATGATTTTTCTAACTTTGTATCAACCAAAAAATCTATAGAAAACATATAAATATATATAGTTGAAAAATCCTTTAATACATATGCAACTCATAATATACACATGATTCTAATAATATTGTCTTAACCAATGATTTTTCACAAAACAATCTTGTTTTGGTAGTTGAAAAAGTGAAGTTTGACAAAATTATGTTAAGTTGTTTGGAAATAAAACTAAGGATTTTTAAGTCATTATATATATGATATAATTTATTTTCTTAGATTCTTAAAAGATTACTTTTGAATAAAAAACTTTAGTCTTTCTAAGTTATTCTCAAATTTTATTTTCTAAGTATATTTTACTTGGTGAGTTGATTCTTGACTTATTTTGAAAAACTTGAGTTGATCCTTACTCTAATTAAAATTATTGGTAAGAATTTTATAGTCAAGTTTTTAAGAAAATTCTTTATAGAAAAGTATCATCAA
This sequence comes from Combretum micranthum, assembly GCA_024138025.1. Classification (NCBI taxonomy): domain Eukaryota; kingdom Viridiplantae; phylum Streptophyta; class Magnoliopsida; order Myrtales; family Combretaceae; genus Combretum; species Combretum micranthum. Next base: position 3,562,192 of record JAMXBD010000005.1, read on the forward strand.
TCTTAAAGTCTTTTAATAGTAGTTTGAGAATAAAATAAGGAGTTTCTTTGTTATATTTATAAATGCTTTGTATAACAGCACTAGAATCTATGGTGATTTTGTCAAAAATCCTTTGTAAAGTATCTAGTTGAAATAAAATTCTAAGTCTTAGTGAAACTTTTCTTCTAAGTGATAAAACTATATTTTTAATATAAGTTGAGCTTATTTTCGTTTACTTAGAAAAGAATCTTTTTATTTTTACTTATTATTAAGGCAACTATCAATATGATCATGCATGAAATATGAGTATGTTGCTAGTAACATGACAATAATAATAATAATAATAATAATAATAATAATAATAATAATAATAATAATAATAATAATAATAATAGAGATGGAAAAAATATAATAATAAGCAACAAATAAATATCAAGTATTGGAAGTCTTAGCTTGATTTCAAGGCTTCCAGACTTAGTCATGGGCAAGTCCAAAGAAAGAAAAACAAAATAAATAAGAAAATCGTTTTGACTTGATAATGACAAGTCTAAGACTAGAAAGACTAGTCTTAATATTAAAGCATGTAATAAATAAATAAATTGCAAGTATAAATAAATAAATAACGGTTATGTTAGTGAGCTTATATGCTCTAAGAAATATATATAGATATATAAATATAGATAATATCATATAGAAGTTAAGTTAGAGCAATAATAATAATAACATGTACATAAAAAAACAACATAATAATAAAACAACATAAAATGTAATTTATTCATGAATAAGAACAAAACATGAACATAGTGTTGCTTTTATAACATTTGAATGTTTAAGAAACATATACCATGATCATGTTAAGTTACATGACATTGTAAGAATGTTTGGGTAAGAAATTTACCTAAGATGGAAATATAAGAAGGGTGTTTTAAGAGATGTTTGTAGTATGTAGTGTAGAAGAAACATGGGAAAATTGGACAAGTGAAAGAGAGTTTTGGGAGAGGGGAATCGATGAGAGATTTTGAGTGAGTTTTGTTAATGTAAATGAGTGTGTGAAAGAAATGGAGAGAGATATGCTATTTATAGAGTTTTGAGGAGGGAAAATTATGTGATTAAAATAAATTTAAAAAGAAAAAAAATATGTGTGTGTAAGGGGAGTGGGGCGCTGGCCATGAAGGGAGAAAGGGAGAGAGAGAGTTGATTTTGATTTGTTTTGTATTTTTATTAATTAAAAGCAATAAGTTGTAAGGTATGATGTGATTACAGGTGTATGAAAAAAGTAAAATGTAGAACATAGATATAGTAGAGTGTAAGAATAGGTATAGAAAAACGAGAGATGGATGAATAGTATAGAATAATGCTATGAATAATAGATAAGATAAATTAATACCGATAGTAAAAAAAATAGTGTAATTAAGCTATATATGATATTTTTAGATACCAAAAAATTATAAAATTGATATTTTTGAAATCTTTGTATTTTTACGAACCTAATGGTATTATCGGTATATTTTTATCGTCGTGTATGCCAATGTACAGTTTTCGAAAATTGATCCCGTTCGGATCTGAAACACTAAAAATTTACTAATATGATATTTTTAAGCTTCTTTATATTACTACGAACTATTTTGCATAATTATTTCAATTCCGTTGTTTAGGAGTTAAGAGCATGATATTGCTGGATCTAAATCTACTAGGTTTTGTTATAGATTTATTGACGTTAAGGTTTCTGGTTGACTTGTGGTTTAAGGTTTAAGCATAAACCGTAGCTTAAAATCTAGGGGCTTACAGCTACCTCATAAAGAAGACTCTTATTGATAATGGATCTTCACTTAATATGATGTCCATGTCTACTTTCAAAGTTGCAAGAATAGGTATCTAACACTTGGTGAAGTAGTGCACCAAAGTGAACAACTTTTTTGAATCTTCTATAATGATAATGGGACATGACAAAATAAGCTTTAAAGTTGAGCCCATCAATGGCTTTATCACATTTCACGTATTTGATGCATCTGTGTCTTACCACCTTCTCATAGGAAGAACATGGTTGCTGTCAAGCCTGGATTTTTCGTTTCTGGTTTAGTTTCTTCTAATCCATTCCGTATCAAATCCTAACCCATTTAATACGAACCCTTGACTAGGAATTGATTTTTTTGAAAAAATTTGTAGCAATCATCACCCGATTGGAATCGGGAAAAATTATAAGTTAAGATCAATAGGTTGGATGATTCTAACTTAGCTTTTAGTCTGCGAAAATTTTGATTTAAAAATCAAATTTTATAAATTAGAGATTTTTATATTTGGGTGCTATCCTATTAAAACCATATGGTTACCACTTAGAAATTCATAATTTGAAATTTATCCTTTTAATGCTCGAAAAATAAAACAATTAATAAATTAAATTTTATGAATTTCCACATTTATAATTTTATTTACAAATTAATGATGAAATCATCTATATTTACAAATAAATTAATTAATTTGAAATTTACAAGATGTAGTGGAATAAAAATAGTTTTTTTTTAGATTTTAAGTCGCCCTAAAGGTGCTTACTTACTCGCTAATCGGGATAAGACGAAACGTAGTTCTTTTTATAAAAAAATAATTTGTTGGTTTATTTTAAATTTTGGAATTCTTTTCATTTTAAGTTTCTTAATTTTTGAGATTTTTAGAAAATCCAAAATTTTTCAATATGAGCCTATCAGCTATCAAATTTATTTGTATTTTAAAAAAAAAAAAAAAATTCTAAGTGACAAAACCTTTTTCATGCATATTTTCTATTTTTTTATTTTTATCATTTTTTAATTTTTTGAGAAAAACGATGTGTTATTATTATTATTATTATTATTATTATTATTATTATTATTATTATATTAACTTAGCTGGATTGGGTTGAACTTGGATATGGAGCTGGTCAGATTCGGACCTAGTCGGGTTCGAGTTGGATCTTGGGTGGCTGATCGGATTAACTTGCCGGAAGAGCATCGGTGCGACTAGAGAAGTTCAAAAATCACAACATTGAATGATTTTGGATGGCCAAAATCGTTGGAACGACCAATTGAAGGGAGGCGAACACTCTTAGGGTGGTGGTTTGGTTCGAAAATGGGAGGAGAAGGGTGGTTCGAAACTTTGAAATGGAGGCCGACGGTGGTTCTTGTTCGAAGTGGTGGCTGAGCTTCTACAATCAATCTAAAGCTCTAAAAAGATAGATCGACCTTCCTAAAGCTTCCTACAACACTTAAATCTCTTGAAAACTTTCTAAAGCTAATAAATTCAAAAATTTCGAATTCGCACTAGAAACTTCGATCTGAAATTCAAATTACTTCGAGTGTTTCTTGGTGATTTCTAGAGTTGGGGATGATGAAAACAAGGAATTCGACCCTTATTTATACTAATTAGAGCTCAAATTTGGAGAGAAATTCATTAAGGAATCAAGAATACGCGAATTTACAAATTTAGGTTTTCAAGCTTGATTGATCAGTTTTTGTAATTTCCAAGTGCAATTGGGATTGGAATTGTGTTGATTGTGATTAATTGAGTCAAGTCCGTGACATTGCAAGCCTAATTCGTCAAAACGAATTGAATTGTGAAACTTGGGATTTGTGCAAAAAACGCGTATTCATGTGTCGGTGCATGTTGTGCACGCGCCTGAGGTAAAAAAAAAAAAATTGGATGATGGGGGTAATTCTAACCTCGGTCTCCTGCGTGTGTGTGCGTTGTTGCCAACAGGCTATTTGGCATGTGCCTCGTTTTCTTTTACACTTAAAATGTATTTAAGGCTTCTAAAAATATTAGATTTAATTAATAAACCTAATTTAATTAATTTGAAAATAAATTCATAATAAAAACTAGTATTATATCAAGCCCAAGAATATTTTGTAAAATTATTATTATTTATTACTATTTATCATTTTTTTTCTATTACTATACTTTTTTTTTTATTTTTGTTTATTTATTTCCTTTCCTTCTCCCTCTCTTCTTTTTATATTTTTTCCTTTTTTTTAATTTTTATGTAATATTTGTAATAATTTGCGGGCTTAACATAATATTAATTTTTATTATAAATTAAAACCTTAAATGGGTAAAAATGGGGTGTCTACAGCTACCCCTCTTTATGGTGAAGTTTGTTAAAACTTCACTATAAAGCCAAAAAGAGACCCCATTTTTATTTTCTTAAAAACTCATGGCTGACCTATTGGTAAAAGCGGTGCCCTTACAAAAAGCCCACTAGGGTGATCTGGCTAAAAAAAAAATGATGGTTTTGTGATTCCGAACCTTAGACAAGTGATAACGGCTTTCAGTGAAGTTACTGTATTGTTGAAGGTTATCTCCCCCTTACCACTAGAAAAGGCTCAAACGAACTCTGACTCCTCTGTTTTTACTTTTTTTTTTTTTGAAGATTTTCTATTTTTTTTTTGGTGTGAAACTTCCACTTTTCAAACTCTTAACTAGACGACACTCCTTCGAGTAGGTGATCAAAAACCGGGACAACGCTCCTTTGAGCAGGCGATCCTAAACTTGATTGGATTTGATTTGGATGATGCTCCTTTGAGCATGTGATCCAAAATTAGGACAGTACTCCTCTGAGCAGGTGATCCCTCTGCTTGAATGGATTTGATTTGGACGACACTCCTTTGAGCAGGTGATCCAAAACTAGGATTGCGCTCTTTTGAGCAAGCGATCCTAATACTTTACATGGATTTCATTGGACATTGCTCCCTTGAGAAAGTGATGCAAAACTAGGACATCGGTCCTTTGAGCAGGCGATCCTAATACTTGACTGAATTTGATTTGGATGATGCTCCTTTGAGCAAACGATCCTAATACTTGACTGAATTTGATTTGGATGACGATCCTTTGAGTAGGTGATCCAAAACTAGGACAACGTTTCTTTAAGCAGCCAATCGTGATACTTGACATGGATTTGATTTGGACAACGCTCCTCTGAGCAGATGATCCAAAACTAGGATAGCGCTCATTTGAGTAGGCGATCCTAATACTTGACTAAATTTGGATGACGCTCCTTTGAGCAGGTGATCCAAAACTAGAATAGCGCTCCTTTGAGAAGCGATCCTAATACTTGACATGGATTTTGATTTGGACAACGCTCCTTTGAGCAAGTGATCCAAAACTAGGACAACGCTCGTTTGAGCAGGCGAACCTAATACTTGACCAAATTGCATCTTTTGTTAACAAAAATCCTTTTTACTTTTTTCCTTTTTTTTTTAATTTCTTATTTTGACAAACCAAAGACCTTTTTCTTTTTTCCCTTTTTTTCCTGAATCAAAACTTTCCTTCTCTTTTTTTGAAAAAAAAAAATTATGGAAAAGTTTGAGGAAAAATTTTTGTGACGGATTCCTTTTGAAAAGTGAGTTTTGGAAATGAGCAATTTGCTAACAAGTAAAGAGTCCCATTGACTTCAAAGTTGTAGATAAGTAATAGCCTCTCCCTTATTGTTTTTCCATTCATTTCTTCCTTTGAATATCATTTCTTGGTGGCCTTTTTCTACTGAGGGGCAGCAACCCCCAATTTGACTTTTTGATGCTAGGGCAAACAAACTTTTATGCTTTTTATCATTGAATTGAATATCTTATGCTTAATTTATTTAGTCAAAGAAGACTTCCTCACACTCTCTTTAGCTTATTTTCACATATGGCTCGGATCCCAAAATTTCAGTTTGGTTTGTAAATGATACGTTTTGGTTAATATACCAAGTCTTTTGTCAGGTTGTAATTTAGGCTTTTGGTCATTGGCTTGCAATAAAAGAATATCATGTGCAGGCAATTTAGCAAATTTTATATTCACATCTCTTTGGGTTTATAAGTCAAAAACCTTTTCAAGCCCCCAGTTTCAAAAGTTTATTAATGATAATTTATCTCTAATAATGAAAAGAGCCTTTGTTAGATGGTGGTAAGTGGGATTCTAATTCTAGGGTGTGATGGAGATGGGTTGTAAGCTTATTTGGGTTTTGAAGTATGTCCATCATTTTTATTTTTGGGCTTAGACAATTTCCTTTTTATTTTCTTTCAACCTTTCTTTTTTTGTATCTTTAGTTATTTATTTATTTTTGTTTTTTTTTTTGGCTTCAAAGTGTTTGACTTGTGTGTGGGCTTTGTGTATGGAGTTGAGACTCTCTCTTCATTACAAAAGATTTATATTATCATAACAAAATTTCACTTTTGAATTGATGCAACAATGGTGAGCATAAATTAGTTAATCTATGTTTCCTGATTAAGAACCCTTACCTTTGATGCCCCATTGCGAGGTTGTTCTTGACAGGGTTTAACTTTTTAGAAATCACTTCTTTAAAAAGGGCCAACAGGATTAACAAGGGGTAAGTGTATTTAGGTTATTGAAATGAATGTCCGGTATCATTTTAACCTACGTACCAAGTTCAAAACGGACCTCCCTTAAGGGATGAGCATTATAAGTTACCTTAATATCACTCAACTCGCAAGTGTTTACTGGTTAGTGTTTGGTTTTCGGTTGCCTCTTTTCATCTTAAAAATTTTCAAGCGATAAGACATCCGCAGACGAACATTCATTCAAATTGCCCCTTGAGTTCAAATTATCCTATAGACATATTTCTAGCAAAAGGATAGATGATTCATTCATTTGTTTTCATTACCAAGATAAGCACTGTCATAAATCCTCCTTTTTTGTCTTTATTAATATCTTACAGAATGCCTACCCCTATTGATATTAGCCGATAAGTTCAACTACTACAGATGATATGCTACCTTATCAGATGGTAACAATAAACTCTCGATACTTGAAGAGGACATGCTTGAAATCCCTGCAAGAGTTGGGATAAGGTTACTGCTGCTAACTGGCCTAATAGATTCCAAGAGATCTGGTTAGATAAGCTCAGCATAAATTAAATCTTAGAATTTGTGTTTTATCCTCCAACAATCCTCTGTAGAATGGCCTGACTGACCCATATGGTATTCACATTGGGCGTTAGGATCATATTTATTTGGCTTGTGCCTTTTTTTGGGATTTCATACGCTATCATGTTTCCATTCTTCAACTAGTTAAAGACTTGGACATCGGAATCCTGAATTGTGTAAAGTGCCTTTGCTGAGCTTGTCTATTCTAGCTCAATGCTTTTGAAGTCGGAGGCTTCATTTCTTGTCTCATCTCTTTTGGCTCATTATTAATTTTGCAACTTGGTGGCTCCTCTTAAGTATCAAGATATGGTACTTTGTCAGCATTAAGATCCAAATGTTGGAGCTTGTTTAACACATACTTCATAACCCATTCTAGGGTTTCAACACTTCCTGCTATTGCTGAGAGTCTTTGTTGTTGGCTTGTAGCTCCTCATGCGACTTGTTTTTTTGGATGCCTTGAATTTGATCCTTCTGTTGCACATAACTTCTTTGATCTGATGTGTCACCAACATCTTCTATGTAAAGCATGTTGATGCTGTTGAAGTCAGATGTTGGACCACCCATGAATTGCAATTGAATCATTTTTGAGTCCATTAAATCCTGAACTCTGTTCTTTAATTCCCAACAAGCATCACTAGTATGCCCTTGTTGACCCATGTGATATTCACATTGTGCATCAAGATTGTATTTTCGTGGTTTGTACCTTGGAACCGGCTCTTTAGGGTGTAACAAGTAGTCCTTTTTCAATTCATAGTAAACTTGCGATAGGGGAATGGGGATTTGAGTGAATTTTCTCCTAGATGTCAGTGTAGGCTTGCTGTAGTTTTGTTTGCTCGTTGTGTTGACTACGGCCTCTTTCACCATAGGTTCTTCATCAATTCTTTTGTGAATTTGAAACTTTCCAAGAATAAAGGCATCCTCGATTCTGCACCCTGCCATTATTATCTCAGAAAGGTTTGCTGAAGTGTGTCCAATCATGTGGAAGAAATCGGTTCTTCTAAAGTATTTATGAAAGTGAATACCAGGATTTTTTTGGGAATGGGTTTAGCGACTATAGCTACTAAAGCCCTCCATCGCTAAGCATATTCGTTAAAAGTCCCCTCCTTTTTCTTCTTCATGTTATTTAGATCCCATACTGATGGTGTCATCTCAATGTTGAATTTGTACTGATTGAAGAATGCCCTCGCTAAATTGTCCCACGTGTCAATCTCTTGATGATCCAATTAGGCGTACCAGGCTAGTGTTGATCCTGTGAGACTATCCTGGAAAGTTTGCACCATTAATTTATCGAATGTGGCGTATTGCCCCATTCTTCGTACGCACAACCTTATGTGCATGTTAGGACAAATGACTCCATCTTACTTTTCAAAGTCAGGTGCCTTAAATTTTTCCGAGAGTGCACCTTCCTCGAACTGTGGTAAGTTCAAGATCGAAGATTGATCAAAACCATCTAGTGCTCTTATCTTTTCAAACAACTTTCTCTCCATTTCCTGAGTTTGAGCTCCGAGCTCCTTTTTAAATTCAGCAGCATTGAACTTATGTTAGGTTTCATCATTGTCAAGGGGCTGGTCATCAATCCCCTTTGTGTTCCTGAGAACTCTTCTCATGATGTCGCAGCCTTGAACTGATCGAAATTATGAGTTAAGTTTTGCATCTGCTTCGCAACCTTAAGTAACATTTATTCCATTGAGTCAAGCCTTTGCTCAGTAGACTGATTGGAGGTGTTGTTGGTATTGTCAGTCATCTTGAGTGAATGTACTAAAGGGATTGGCAGAGCCTTGTTAAAAAAACAATTTCAAAGTCTTATAAAGAACCATCCTTGTTAGTAACTTACCTTTTAAAAAATTTAAAACCTTATTTCACAAATTAGCATTTTAAAAAATAATTTGTAAAGAATAATGATGGCTTTTTTTAGATATTTATAAGTGGAGACTGATATTTACAGAGTCACAGACTTGAGTTTAAAGAAGTAGAACACTTATGATAAAGAGGTTTTAGATGAAGAGAACCTAAACCTATCTAAAAGAGAAACTAATCTAATGGATTATCAAAATATGTACAATATAAGGGTATTACGTTAGCAATTTTTTTTTTGTCTTTAAAAAAAAAAAAACTTACTATAAAACTACATCTTAGAGAAAGCTACTCATTAGTTACTGAAAGGATAATGGATATTAGGCTCCTAAGACGGTCTGGTTCTGACTGTATCTAGCACATATTTTCATGAAATAAATTAAAAGAACACATGCCCCATATTAAGGCTATTTACAATAGTTCGCCCTTAAAGATAACATTTGGCCTAGTAGGGCTATAAATAGAATTTTTCCATTTTTTTATTTTCTGCATCACTCAAAGGAACAAATCAGTACAACATTTACAAATTAATGATTATAAAAAGAAAATGGAAGAATGAGCATAGAAAGGATAAACGTTAAATTTAAAAACTTTAAGTGGCTAACCCTCTTAAAAGAGTAGGTATCCCTAGTAGAGTCACCAAGCTGTCGAGCCTGGATTTTTCGTTTCTGGTTTAATTTCTTTTAATCCGATTCATATCAAACCCTAACATATTTAAGACGAACCCTCGACTAGGAGTTAAAAGAAATTTGTTTTTTGAAAAAATTTGTAGGAGTCGCCACCCGATTGGAATCGAGAAAAATTATAAGTTAGGATCAACGGGTTGGATGATCCTAACTTAGCTACTAGTTAGTGAAAATTTTGATTTAGAAATCAAATTTTATAAACCAGAGATTTTTAGATTCGGGGGCTGTCCTATTAAAACCATATGGTTACCACTTAGAAATTCATAATTTAAAACTTATCCTTTTAATGCTCGAGAAATAAAACAATAAATATATTAAATTTTATGAATTTTCACATTTACAATTTTATTTACAAATTAATGATGAAATTATCTATATTTACAAATAAATTAATTAATTTGAAATTTACAAGATGTAGTGGAACAAAAATTTTTTTTTAGATTTTAAGTTGCCCTCGAGGTGTCATATACTCACTAATCGGGATTAGATGAAACATAGTTCTTTTTATAATAATTTAATTTGTTAGTTTATTTTAGATTTTGGAATTCTTTTCATTTTAAATTTCTTAATATTTGAGATTTTTAGAAAATCCAAAATTTTTCAATATGAGCCTATAAGCTATCAAAATTATTTGTATTTTCAAAAACAAAAAAATTTCTAAGTGACAAAACCTTATTCATGCATATTTTTATTTTTTATTTTTTTATTTTTTTTATCATTTTTTAAATTTTTTTTTTGAAAAACGATGTGTACATAACAACAACAACAACAACAACAACTACTACTACTTAGCTGGATCTGGTCGAACTTGGATCTAGAGCGGTTTAGATTTGGATCTGGTCGGGTTCGGGTCAGATCTTAGGCGGCTAATCGGAGTAACTCGCTAGAGGAGTGTCGATGCGGCTGGAGAAGTTCAAAAACCACCACTTTGGATGATTTTGGATGGCCAAAATCGTTGGAACGACCAATTGAAGGGAGGCGAACACTCCTAAGGTGGTGGTTTGGTTCAAAAATGGGAGGAGGAGGATGGTTCGAAACTTCGAAATGGAGGCTGACGGTGGTTCTTGTTTGAAGTGGTGGCTAAGCTTCTACGATCAATCTAAAGCTCTAAAAAGATTGATCAGACCTTCCTAAAGCTTCCTACAACACTCAAATCGCTCGAAAACTTCCTAAAGCTAATGAATTCGAAAATTTTGAATTCGCACTAAAAACTCCGATCTTAAGTTCGAATTACTTCGAGTGTTTTTTGGTGATTTTCTGGAGTTGTGGATGATGGAAGCAAGGAATTCGACCCCTATTTATACTAATTAGAGGTGGAATTTGGAGGGAAATTCATTAAGGAATCAAGAACATGTGAATTTGCAAATTTGGGTTTTCAAGCTTGATTGATCATGTTTTTGTAATTTCCAAGTGCAATTGGCATTGGAATTGTGTTGATTGTAATTAATTGAGTCAAATTCGAGACATTGAAAGCTTAATTCGTCAAAATGAATTGAATTGTGAAACTTGGAACTTATGCAAAAAACGCGTTTTCATCAATTTTCAAACTCAGATTCAAGTACCCAAATTGAATTTTTGAAAGAAGACTTGGAATACTACAAGTTTAAATCAATTTTTGAAACCAAAAATTGATTTAAACTTGTAGTATTCCAAGTCTTCTTTCAAATCCCCACATTGATTTGATGAAAAACGAAGCCAAATTGATCAAAAATAGCTTCGAAAATGACCCATTGTGCGCGAAAAAATGGCTTCTGGAGGTAGGAGACGACGTGTGTGCTGTGCATGCACATCAGGGTTGGCCATGCGCGGATGCGTGCTGTGCACGTGCCTGAGGTAAAAAAAAATTAGATGATCCGTGTGCGATTCGAACCTTGGTCTCCTGCGTGTGTGCGTGCGTCGTTACCAATAGGCTATTTGGCTTGTGCCTCATTTTCTTTTACATTTAAAATGTATTTAAGGCTTCTAAAAATATTAGATTTAATTAATAAACCTAAATAAATTTATAATAAAAACTAGTATTATATTAAGCCCAAAAATATTTTGTAAAATTATTATTATTTATTGTAATTTTCTCTTTTTTTTCTATTACTATATTTTTTTTATCTTTTTGTTTATTTATTTCCTTTCCTTCTCTCTCTCTCTCTCTTTTATTTTTTTTCTTGTTTTTTATGTAATATTTGTAATAATTTGCGGGCTTAACATATTATTAATTTTTATTAGAAATTAAAGCCTTAAATGGGTAAAAATGGAGTATTTACAGTTGTACCAATACAACATGATACTGATGTGCATCAATTTACCCTTAATCGAGATGCAGTAGTTGAAGCAGATGAAAGGCTGGTAAATTACATTGTAAGCCGCCTCAAAGCGAGCAAATTTGCTATGTAAGGCTGGCAACCTTCTTCCTAAAGTTGGTGGCGTTCATCTCATCATGGGCATAATTGATAGCATGGTATCCTCGGATCATCTCTAAATGCTGTAAGCTGCTCTCAAGGTTGATGGTCTTCTTTGTTGGCATTCAGCTAATTCATTATATTGTCTTTTAATTTCATAGGTCTTTGGATAGCTGATATAAATACTCTTTTGTAAGGATTTTTCATGACATATTGATATTTTGAAACCCTAGTTTAAGAATTTTCTCAATTTTACTCTTATCAATCCTATTATGATTGTGGTGAGTTACCATTCTTGTCAATCCTTATTCGAATTGTGGCGAACACACCATTGTCTCTATTTCTTGAGTCATATTTATAAAAGGTTAGCGTAGTTCGAGTTGATCTTGGTGCGTAATATCCGTTGTCAACGTCTTTGATATCATTTTCTTTTCATCCTCAATCAAAATAACAATAATATCAATAATACAAGTTTGTTCAAATTTGTGAATCATGACATCTGTCGAATCCAGGCACATCATCTTTTTGGTATCAGAGACCAATCCTAATTCTGTGGCATATCATAATTTGGTATTAGAGCGAATCCTAATTTTGTGGCATATCATCTTTTAGTCTCAAAGCAAATCATAAATTTGTGGCACATCATATTTTGATATCAGAGCATTTTGGCACATCATAATTTATTTTGGTATAAGAGTGTAGTTGCAACAACGAGATATTTTGTAAGCACAAGATCTGATCTTTTATGTTACTATGCATGGTGTGAAGATTGCAATTAGGATTTTGTATGACTATGATTGGATATTAGTCTTGAATACCAATCTCTGGATTAATGAATTATGATATTGCATAATGTTTGGTTGTGATTGCTGCGCTGGAGTGATGAATAAAATCTAGGGTTTGTATGGTGATCAAAGTTAGGATTTTTATCCTTCTTGTGCCTAATTTGTGTGATTAGGGCATGGTTAGTGTGATAAAAAAAAATTAGATTTTATATTAATGATAGGGATGAGAAATTGTGAAGATTCTATTGATCAACAAGTACAAAAGCTTTGATCCATAATCAATCGATGGACTTCACAACCATTTAATGATATTATCGAGGAGAAGGAATCTCAATCCATTGAGATAGAGGACGATGATGATTGGAAATTAAATGTAAAAGATGACAAGGTAGTGGACATCTTGAACATGAATGTCCAAACGAATATGCAGTAAAGCTTGTCAATGGAGTTTCTGTAATTATTGAGGAAGATGAAATTGAGAGAAAAATGAAGCAGCAGGAAACTTCTTTGATTGTGCAAGAAAATATTACTATTGATTTGAATGAGAATAAGGGGGAAAGGAATTTTGACAAGAAAGGTATAAAGGATATTGATATGGAAGAGATCGATGTCACAAAGACCGTGCAAAGTAAAATTGAGTTAGAGTTGTCTTTTAATATTTGTGTACCTGATTTGGAACCACTTTCACTCACACTTGGAGCTATGGGGCATGACAGGTATCTCTATATTGACCTTCCAATTATTCATCTATTACATTATGATGCATTGATGGGATTACCTAAAGTTGAAGATTGTTGTAATTCTAATGTCCCTGTGAAATCATATGAGTTGATTGTTAATGTCCATTGGATTATTATGGCTGGTTATATATATTGGCAAAGTCTTCGACTTTGGTATGTTGGCATAGCAGTGCATCAAATCTTATTTGTGTGGCCTATTTGTGAATTAGCTAATGGAGGAAGAGATATTAATGCTTTAGTGGATAGTTGTGCTCCGTCTTGTTTTTATGGTTTCAAACCGATGTCATTGGGCTCTCTTATTGTTGAATTGCATGATGGCAAGTGTTTGAAACATCTAATTTGAGGCCACAAGAGAGGTGTTTGTCGAACATTTGTCATAGTGTTCACGAATTTTGGAATGATCAAGTTCAAGATGAGTGGTATGAATTATTGCGAAAATCTTTTGATTATGGACATGGACACTAATTGTGAATGGTTAAGTGTTCATAGTATAGATGAGAAGATGCTTTGGGAGTTACTGTTTCAGAGAGGATTTGTGGAGCAAGTATTGGATGCTATTCATGAGCTAAGTGTGGTTGGGAAATTTTGTTTAACAATTTTTGAGTTTTGTAGGTTTGCTTTGAGCTAGGTGGACATATTTTCCATCAAGATTTGAGGACAAATCTTCAACAATCCCATGAGAATGATGTGCATCAATTTACCCTGAATCGAGATGCAGTAGTTAAAGTAGATAAAATGCTAGCGAATACATTATAAGCTGTCTCAAAGCTAGCAGCTTTGCCATCCAAGGCCGCCGGCCTTCTTTCCAAAGCTGGTGGCGTTCAACTCATCACGAGCGTGACTGACAGCGTGGAATCCTCGAATCATCTCCAAATGTTGTAAGCTACTCTCAAGGCTAACGGCCTTCTTTTCAAGGACAGTGGCCTTCCTTATCGACATTCAACCAATTCATTATGTCGTCTTTTATTTTTATTTATTTCGATGCTATTTGGATAACTGATATAAATACTTTTTTAAGGAGTTTTCATGAGACTTTTATGTTTTGAAACCCTAGTTTGAGAGTGTTCGCAATTTTACTCTTATATATCCTATTGTGATTGTGACGAGTTATCATTCTTATCAATCCTTATTCGGATTGTAGCGAACAAATAATTATCTTTATTTCATAAGTCATATCGATATAGGGTTAACATAGTTAGATATGATCTTTTGTGTTATTTTGCATGGTGAGAAAGAGAATGTCACCAATCCAGAATGCTCCACTATATTCCCACACTAGATGAATACACTCTTCCAATAAACAAAACCATCCCTAGTAGCCCACTGAATAGACGTAAAGAGTTTATATGGGTATATAGTATAAAGAACCCAATACCCATCACCATATCCTCACACTATATTCAACCTATTTATAAACAGAGTCCTTTTCTCTTGTATAGTACACATCTGACTTTAAGCAATTTGAATTTCTCTAGGCTTCATAGGATATAAAATAATATTCTTACCATTTCTCTAAAAAGCATAGCTGTTTAAGTATCCATCATAGATAACTTGATGGTCAAACAGCTAAGGCCTCTAAAAGATTATAGGAGAAGCACTCATAGGTAAGACATCACAAATCACCTCATCTTGATACCATACCCTCAATAAAGCATCAATGCATGAAAGCTCATTGGAATGGGAATGATATCTCAATCCGTGTGACAAAAAATCCATTCAACCATAATGAAGTCCACTTTTCTAAAGATACTTTCTTTTATGAACATAAAAATGAGCGAGCGATGCCCTTATTTGAATCCCATGGGGAATTACTACCTATGCGAGAAGAAACTCAAGCCAAAAATTTATATTGAGAAAGAAGCGTGGTTGTCATGGAGATGTAAAGAAGCACAAGACAGCTTGTGGTAGTATGAAAATACAAAGAACTATATGAATGGAGAATGTAAGGATTGCATGCAATCAAGGATGCCATTGTCAAATTTCACTTGTTTCCTTTCTCTTTGTGTGTAACAAAAGTGTTAGATGCTTTTAACTAATGAATGAGTTGTATTACTCAATTGAGTATAATTCATGAAAACATGATGATGTGCTCACTTATTTTTCATTATTGCCATTTGCTATTGTCACTCCAAAGTAAGAGACTAGTCTTCTTAGTGTACAAAGCTAAATTAAAAAAAAAAATCAATTTACATTGGATGGGGTAACATTATTCTTTAGTAATGAAAGAAAAATAATAACAAATATAATATACGATTTAGAAATCATTGCTAATAGGTTAGAGCTTAGCTCCCAAGCTCCAAAGCGCACAGTGTTGATAAGTCATCATTACTTCTCTCCCAATATTTCTAGTTGTCAAGTAGTGGTGATAATCCCCTGACAAGCTTCATTAAGCCAAGTAAGTCGTAGCATATGGTATTCTACACTCAGGTGATACCTTGATAAGTAATGCTAAACGGTTGAGTAGAGGGAAATACCCTCCTTAACTAATAAAAATTTATCGATCCCAGTAACAAATGTTACTATTGTTGCATGAGCACAATCGATAACAAATGTCACTATCGCTGCATGAGCGTGATTGATAATGTTCCTTAAAAGGATCATTTAAATATTATTATAAGGAAGCAATAGCGCTACTTCAATGTACATGATGATGTAAGAAGTCCCTTCACCTCTCATCTTAGACAATATCGTTGCTTGGTTGAAACTTTTCTCCAAAGCACGTATGATCATGAAGAATAAAGTGTGTTTTAAAATCAGTGTTGCATTCAATGACAACTTTTGTTACCAAGACATGCCTTTTGTTTGTAATGCTTATCATAACTTCATAAGTCTCCAAAGGATTGAAGTGATCCCACTGCTGTATCTTTTCATGTATTGTTGCTAAATAGAGCTAGTGCTTCATAGCGCATGATGATTAGATATCAAGGTAAAAATGAGTATCAAGAAAAACAAATGGATATAGAGTCAACAAGTTGATTCCATCATCATGGTTAATTTCACATAGCCAATTACAACTTTTATAAAAAAAAATTACATTGTATGACCAAGAAGATTATAGTAAAGAAAGGTACAAGTCAATGTCTATCATAAAGTAATGAGTTTTATATTTAATGCAAGTTTGTGTGTGATACTTAAAGCACGAAATGCTTGCTAGTGTGTGGTCTTCACTTATGAGAATGCACAACGTTCATGTGCATGCATGTGACACTAACTTGCTCATGATGCTACATTACTCTTATATAATGCTATAATTGGTCAATTAAAGATAGATGCATGATAATAATGCATTGCCTTCAAACCAAGTTGATGCGCTCCTTCAAAACATTGCAACACTTGATTAGTACATGATTTTAATGCAACACTTGATTTCTAGTTGTGTACAAAGGAGTGGGAGCATTAATAGTTTTTGAACTCATCTTTTGTAAGACATCATCAATTGGGGGAGAATGGCCATAGAATTATCAATTAGAATTATTGGGCCTCATTGGTTACTTACTTATGGTACGCTTCTGTATGATATTCAAAACTTTTAAGCAACATGGGAACTGACCCTAGGCTTTACTGTCATATATGGTAGAATTGTCTTTTCACTCAACCCTTCATAAATAGCTTTTGTTGTACAAGATTTTCATTTAGATTTTTGCTATGCGTGACATCCATGCATAAGCATACTCGATGTTGTCATGTAGGGCTCTTCTAAAATGGAGCCTTGACATGATTTTTTGATACAAGCAGCAGTAACTGAATGTGATCATGGCACTATGAAAGGAGGAAGAGGATGCAATGAAGCTTTATCACTTGAAAGTCATAGCACTTGCAATGCCAGAAAATCAAAGATGACTTAAATTCACATGTGATGGATGCTAAAAGACTTCACAGGAGATTTTACTCATGGAAAACTTTACTTGTCATCAAGGAAACATATGCGGGAAACACTAGGGTATACTTGGTTATCTGACCACATTGAAGTGAGGCTTAATAACAATCGGCAAAGATACATTTGAATGGCATCATGCTCATATCCAAATGTATCCCTCTTAATCGCAACCTGTATCATATTCGGATGGCATAATGTGGTTCGCTGGATGTGTAGCTATCACTTACAACTCGGCTTTTGGATATTGCATTGTGAAGCCAAAGTGTTGCTACTGCTATTGTGTTGTTCCAATGAAACCTACATACACAATGTTATCTTCAATGCTCAGTTGGTGCTTTGGATGCGGATGCTTAAATGAAGGGACCATCTGTGTTGCTATAGGCACTCTGTTCCAGTTCATGGGCATTCCCTTTGGCTGCCCTTCATCTTGCATTAAACGATTCATGTCAAGTCAATGAACACTTGCCTTTGTCTATATCTGCAGAGGGTGAGACTAGTTCGCCACTGGTCTTGATCAGACAGTTACTCCTAGGGTGTTCATGGTTTGATTTAGGGATTAAATTGAACCAAATCGCTTTTAATAGTTCGGGTTTTGAACCGAACATTTCACATAAAGTTTGGTTTGGTTTGGTTCAATTTGAACTGTCTTTAAAAAATTTAGTTCTAATAAATAATATTAATAGTTATTTGAGTTCGAAAGGAAAAAAATGTTTAGATTGAGAAATATTGTACAAGAATTAAATCACTTATTGTTATATCAGTTCACATATTTAAAAATTTTAAATACATATATTATCTTGTTTTAAAAATATTTTTCAATGTGAATTTAAAATAACATATATTTATAATAAATCTATAACACTAACTAAGAAAATTATTCTTTTGCTTTAATTCCACATTTACTTATAATATTATTCCTTTATAACGTATTTAAATTTTGATCGTACTAATTATTTTAAGTTTTAAATTATCTCAGTGCTTTTTTATTATAGATGTTATAAGAGTATAAGACTTGCTCTTGTAAATGTATTCCATAATAAGAATTTTGCATTTTGTTGAATTAATTTTGGAGCAATACAAGTCCTAATATGTAATGTTTAAGAGTTATAAATAAATAAAATGGCTCTTACTTATTTTTTTTGTTTCTTTTAATGTGAAGTGGTTCGATTCAAATTCAAATGGTTTGGTTCGGTTCGATCCCTCGAACCAAACCGTAACTGTTTAGGTTCTTCTTGAACCAAACCAAAACATAAAAAGAATTACATTTTGCGATTTGGTTCGGTTTGGTTCAGTTCAATGAATAGTCCTAATTACTCTTGTCGTTTAGATATTTTGGAAGCTCAGCTTTGGAGTCAAATAACTTGTGTTTGCTATTGGTTTGTGAGCTTAGTCGGACATTGGACATGAAATTGATTTCTTGTCCAGTTCCCACTCATCAATGTGTTTAAGACTTCGAAAGATTAAGTATTCAGGTTGGCAATCAATTGCATGTGTGATTGGTTGGAAATTCAAGCAGAGGTTTATGCCATCAAAGGTCAGCATGGTTGCTTATGGAATAAACTACTTCCTTTGAACAGATGGCCGCTCATCATTTTGCATAATAAGTGCATTACTGATGCAAAAATGGATGATTAGTATTGGTTATATGCATATACATATGTAGTCTTGTTGAAGTAAAAGGGGATATTTGAGAAATTCACAATACATAAAAAAAGTGCAATCTGGTGCATGTAACTAGTGTCTTTTATGGTTTTCCAATGCTATTTTTAGTATCAGATCACTCCTTAGCACATTTGTGCCCTTTATGTTTAGGATATAGAGATCAAACCTTTCTCTACACCTCTAAGTGAAGCTTTGAAATAGAGCTTAATTCATTATTGTCAGCTACACTGGAGCTTGATTCATTATTGTTAACTGCACTCTCAATTTAGTGCCTCATTTTGAATTTCTAACATCAAATGTAATCTCGGGCCTTACTTATATTAGAATGAGAATTAGTCTTCATGTACATGGTGAAGTGTTAATTGGAAAAGAGTAATGAGAATATATAGATTCAATATGAGGCCTTTCATCTCAAGTCCAAAGAAGAGAAATACTAAGAGTTCTGAGTATACATGCTGACCTCTACTTAAGAATGGTCCTATTTGAACCAACATGCAGAATATTCATATTGTGACCTTCTATGGCCACCAAAAAATAAATAACTATGTAGTGTAAAATGATAGGAAGTAGAACACTATAGCAGCAGAGAGAGAGTGTCTAGACTTTGTCAAATGCCACATGAGTTTCCAATAATCATGTTTAAGGGCCAAGCTCCTAGTGAAACAATTCAATGTTTAAACTGAGCTCCCATTGTTGGCTGGACTTTGGAGCGTCCACGAGTTAGCTGAAACAAAAAACATGAAGCAACCTGTTTTAACATAACGGATCTAGAGCACCGGCGAGCAAAATAGCTACAATTTTAATCTCAACATTGTAGCAACAACTCATTGAACCCGAGCTAAATAAGACAGTTTAGATATGATTTAGTAAATTTGAAATACTTCTCTCATTCGAGCTCCATTTAATGTGATTCAAGATGCTATAAAAAGTTAAGAGAGAGATATTTAATTTTTCTATTTTAATCTTTGAGGAATTATAATTGCATCAAAGTGAAATTGATCACGAAATCACTATTTGTGCAGTAGTGGCGGCTAGAGTTCAGTTCAACAAAGCTTCATTAATTGTCTATATCTCTCTCATTGAACTCCTCTTGACTTGATTCAAAATTCGTTGGAAAGATAATAGAGAGATCTATAACTTTTATGTTTTAGGTTTAGATGAATTATAAATATACTAGAGTTGAAAATTGCCATGAAATTCTGCATAGCAGCTATAATCCCCTAGATTTCTACGTAATTCAAAATTTCAACAAATGTGAAATTGAATGAATTCTTTAAGAAAATATTAGAAAAATCACTTCAAATTTTCTCAAATCTAAATTTTAAGTTATTGTAAAAGTAATCAATAAGAATTTCAAATATTTTAAACAAATCAAGATAAGTATAATATCCAGTTATGAAAATGTAGAAGTCGAAATTTTTCTAACTTGAAAACTACTAAATGTAACAATTTGGTAATAGATGATCTAAATATTTTTCTGATTCAAGTACTAAACAAGCTATTGGAAATATAAAATGGAATAAAAGGAATGATCCAAACATATACTCTTAAACCTTTTATTAGAAGAAAGACAACAACGTGCAAACACTGATTATAGTTTGACAGCGTATAAGATTTCAAATACAATATTTGTTCTAGATACATAATCAAATAATTATAAGCTCTCGAATGCATATCGATAAATTTAAAAATTAAGATGTGTGCTACATGAACCATAGACAAGAAATCTTAAATTGCTAAGCTGGGTAATAAAAATTCATTCTATTGCTTCTATGGTACATCGACGGACGGCCCAGTCAACTATCTAACCTTTAAAATAAGTATAGTAATTGGAATATTAATTATTTTAGTGGTTCGATCACGGTTGAGTATGGTATAAGCCGTTGGATAGTGATGGGACCGGTCCCGTCAAAATCAATGATGGGACCATAGAAATTTTCTTCAAGTGAAGAAAAGCAATTAACACTTAGAATTAGTAGCACTAAATAATAAGGAAAAATGCACTGTAAGGATCTATATGTTTTGTTCGAAATAGGGCCCCCTTTTTTTGAAACATGCATTTTAGAGACTGTATTTTCTAATTTCATGCATTTAAGAATTTTTGTTAACATTCTATTAATGGAATCCGACATGTTGTTTTTTAAATATTAAAATAAATTACTCAGGCCACATAATAAATTATCCCTTTTTCTTTTAAAATTTTTCTTTTTTCTTCCTTTAAATTTTTATTTAAAATATTCAATTCTTTTAAAAATTTACTATTTTCTTTTTTTTTTTTAAATTTTACTTAAAAATTAAAAAATTTAATTTTTTATATTTTTTTTATTAAAATGTAGCTTTTCTATATCTCTCTTGGCTTTATGAACACAAACACAAAATAATATAAGGGTACCTATTCCATTTATTCTAAATTGTTTCATTAAATAATAACATCGATGTATTTTTTATTTACATTAGTTTATTCTCCAACATAAGATAAACTCTGCACAATAAACAAAAAGAGCTTGTTATAAATAATAGCACAAAAACAACAAATAAAAAAGCTAGTTATAATATCAAAATGAATCTTCATTCAATATATTAACACAAAAACGACAAATGATAAAGATTTTTGACAAGTACGGTATGTTGTTACTAGCCACAAAAAACCATAAGACATCATTCTATGTCTACAAAAGTCGGTCAACTCATAGTCTTTTTTTCTTTTCACTATTAGGAGTACTTCTTGTTTGTTCCATTTGCTTTTGAATTATACGAGCTCATCTTTTGACCTAAAAGATAAATCAAAGAAATGAAATCGAAAAACAAACCAAGTTGATTATAATAGAATTTATACATATAGTAGGAGTCCCAGTGTCTAAAGGTTTGAGGAGATAACCATTCCTATTATGCTCTTCTTGTTTGCACCGACTATATGTTTTACCTTTCCCTTTCAAACTCGTTCTATTATCCTTGATAATTTCTAGTGGTTCCTTGCTCCTTTATTTCTTAGGCTTACCCCTCTTTTCCCTTTGTGGTAGAGGTTTTGGTCCTTCAATATTTGTTTTTGTCCAGAACTTTGAACTTCCAATAGGTTTCAACATATGATTAGAAGCTTCAAGTTGTGCCTTTTTGCTATACCAAGAGGAAACATAATCCTCTAGGTCAACACTTGGTTAACAATGGCTGCTAGGGATACCAGTTAAATCCCATGAATGGCAAGCACATGTCCTTAAAATATGTTAACATCATACATATATTTCTCATGTTGTATCTCATAAACTGAGTCCCCATTCCAAAGAACTGAACACCACCTGGCTGCAACCTTGTTTTCCTCAAGCTTCTTAAAAATCGTTAGACCTATTTTTCTACTCCACTCTCTACCCTCATTACGATGAATATGCATTTGTTCCATGACCATGTGCTGAATTGTCTCTAGCATAGTTATAATTGCTTTAGTTCACGACTCAAGAATACGACCATTAAATGCTTCTGGTAGATTGTTGTCCACAATGTCACACTTGACATTTGTATTGAAAAATGCTTTACACCAATGAAGGGCATCTATCTTCATCAAGTTCTCATATCCCTCTAAAGTCATGTTTCTCAAGTGCTCACATGCTTTTTCATTGTATGGACGAGTGGTGCTTTTTGCAATAGACCAAAACAACTTTAAAGCAAGACACTTAAACTTAGCATCCCAGTTAGCGTAAATATGTCAGAGGCACGTGCAATGCTCTACATAAGGCATTAAGTTTTGTATTGCATCCACTAATCCTTACAAAAACAATAACAAAAAACTAATTATAACCTTGACATTTATAAAAATTAACATACCATGAAGTAGAGTTAGTACCTTCTGTTAGCTACTCATGAAAGTCTAACCCTTTCCATTTTTGTATTCTATTTGAAGATCTAATATTAAAACCTATAGAAAGCATGTCTAAGTGTCTTTATTTTAAATCTTAACCACTGCCTATTCTATTGGATACATTTGGTTATTAGCATCTCTTCCTATAGCAGCAAGGATCTCACCTTTACATATTCCCTTTAAGAAACAACCATCTAAACCAACAATTCGCCTACATCCTGCTAAGAAGTCCTTTCTACATGCATCAAAGCATACATAAAACTTATCAAACTTTGGCTTTTCCATTGGGGTTTCTCTTTCTATGTCCATTTTCACATTACTTCATGGATTTTATTGCTTAAGTGCCTTAGCATAATCCCACATCATCTTATACTCAAGTTTGTAGTCCCCCATCAATTGTGCATGCACTCTAAGTTTTGTACACTTACATTAATCACGGGTTACATTATTTCCCATGTGCTCTCTCACCAAATCTTTCAATTCAACTAACTTTATATCTGGAATGGCTTTTATTATTGGAAAGAAAATCTTAGCCAGCATAGAACTTTTCAATCTTTTGTTAGCAAATTATATCCCATAAGTGTGTTTACTTATATAGGTTTTTAGATGAAACAACTTAGTGTGTTTTCCATAAGCACCATACATCACCCATGGACAATTTCCCATACACATTTTGCCTTCATCCTATTCGATAAGTTCTTAACAAACATAAACTCTCTTTATTGCTATCGTATGCTTTATCACAGCTTGCTTGGATTGCTTAGAGTCCTTAAACACCATAGAAATAATGAATACCAGATCCTTAGCTTTTGAATCATAGGTTGGATACTTATTCTTACATATGATTCATCATTTTCATTGACTTCTTCACCTCTAATGTGGTCATATTCCTCTTCACTCTCATCATGATTAGTATCCCCACCAACATCTTCTATAGGGTGGGATCCATCAACATCACCTCCTTTATATTGCATAAGGGCATCCGTTTAGTTTTGTAACTTTACACCCCCTCTTAAATATCTAACATGTTCCTTGGCTTGCATTAGGTCAATATTCGACTCATCATCGCTATGCATCAACTCAGCATCTAACAAGTCACAATCCACATTTCCACCACCATCATCTTCATTTTCATTACGTGTTTCATCATTATCTTCACTACTATCATTAACATGGTCTGGATACTCACTATCTACACCTACTCCATATTCAACGTACACGTCTATCATACTATCACTTAATAATGAGCATGACAACAACTCCACCATACCATAATTTTTAGAAATTACAACCAACTCATCTACTAAGGTGCATCCATGTTTCTTAAATCTTATATTAGTAATGTCTTGATGCTTAATTTTCAATTGTCTTATTAGATAAGTATAAGTCAAATTACTTATACTAACACATGTCTTCCCTCTAGCTACCTTCATACATAGCATTTGAGGGGACCACTTTAAGTACTCCACCATAGTGTAGACTGATAACTCTTTCACTAACTTTAGCCATGTCCAATATGCATATAATAATAAAAATATATAAATACATGAGACTATTTCTACACATACGATACACAATATATAAATTACGTAATAGAATTGAGGGTCATATTACACTCTTTGTGAAGAAAAAAAAAACAATATTTTCATAATGTAGAAGACTTTTTTGCCCCTAAAAACCCAACTTTGTTCAAAAGCCTCCATTGGTTAATTCTGAAGGGTTAGGATTTTGACATCCTCAATTGCAATTTTGAATTAAGGTTTCAAATTGATCATTATAATTTTGAACTAAGGTTTCAGTGGGGTTTGTTCTATATTGTAAATTGTGTGTTTGTAAAAAGGGCAGAGAGAGAGAAAAGAATATACGCTAGTAAAATAATTGGATAGAAAAAAATTGATAATGCTTCATTTATTTTAATATTTTAAAAATGTCATGTTAGATTTCATTAACAAAATGTTAATGAAAATCCTTAAATGCATGAAATTAGAAAATATAGGCCCTAAAATGCATGTTTCATAAATTGGGCTTTATTTCGCACAAAACACACCAATATAGACCTTTGTCCGGCATTTTCCCTTAAATAACAAGAATGAGTATGCAAAAAACAAGAGCTAGTTATTTAAATATGGCTAAACATATTTAGAAAGAAATATTAACTAAAACCCAAATAGAATTAATGATATTGAGTTTTCTAGATTATATATGTTATGTTACCTAAATCAAATAGAAAAAAAAAAAATGAAGTCTATCTTATTTTTTAACTTGACAATTTAATTGCGAGGTACATTTAGTAGAGAATATAGGTTGGAGAAATTATTCTAAGTTAAAGTAGGATAATAAATAACAAATCTGTAGTTACTCTAGAATTTGACACATAATATTGCGATAATCGTTTATGTAATTAATGGAATGACTCGAAATGTTTTCTTATAGCTAGTATTAAGTATAGTATAGAAATCATATAACATAATCCATAAAAGACCTTAAAATTCATTGCTAAATCTTTCACAATTTAAAAATGTTAATATATAGATTGCTTGCCTATGGTACGACAATTGGAAATATGTGATTTATGATTTTAACGCATAATATATATATATATATATATATAAAGAAATAATAATTCCACTATTAAATACTACCTTTGAGAACGTAACTGAACATAAATAACTAAACTCTAATATATGCAAATAAGATACTTGCAAGGACATTATCCTAAACTAATTTAATATCAATAGTATAATATTACATTAATAAATTAATATACATAAAAAATAATATGCTTAAAATTCTTCCATTCATGTTTATTATGTTTTAAAAAATATATATAAATAAATAACATATGTAATAATAATAATAACAATAATAAAGAATAAGATAAGTGTGAGGTCCATGATTTGCCACCGGACTTGCTTGCGAGAAGAATATTTATACACTCTAATTATCATCCCTAGTAAGTTAGTTAGCAATCTCTAAAGAAGGTAAAAGTATATCATATTCTAATAAGTATGACATTACCTAAGATGACCTCATCTACTTACTAGTGAAGGATATTTTTTCCCCCTTCCTTGAGAAGGTAACATAGAGAAAGGGAATTTAATTGCCATATAACCAAGATTAAAAAGAAAAACACCTCATCTAAAGTATTTAATGTGTTTTGACATTTACCCTTCAAATTGATTTTATCCCTTGCAAATTTGAATGGTCAATTAGCCAAAGGTCAACTTGTAAGGGATAAAGTCTAATACATCATGAAGTCTTCAATGAGAGTGATGTCACACATGTATTTGACATAGACCTTTCTTTCCCTTCCTCAAAAAGCTAGCATGGAAAGATCACGACAAATCAAATTTGTTGTTGTTATTTAATTTCTCTAATGGTATAAAACTGTTATTCAATTGCATTAATATAAAATCTTAAATTTTAGCTTTAAAGTATAAAAAAGAAGTGCTATATAAAATTTAGAAACCTAAATCATAAATTAAATACTTGTGTTTCATATCAATTAATAAATTTTTTCGTATGTTTATCAACATCTACCATGATATTATAAGTAAATTGTCTCATGCGCAATACAAGCAACAAAAAGTCAATTTAAACTTGCCATACTTATTTAAAAAGATGACGAGGCATATTATCTTGTGGGTACCAAATTTAGACAAGAAATATCGTTCACAAATTAACCTCTTGAGATAACATCAAGTATAATTAATGAAGGACGATGTCATTATACTTCATCCTTATATACTCTTTTCCTTATCCAAGGAGTAGAGTACAAGCAAGAAACATTTATTCTATTTCAAGGATTAAATCAACACACCATCACGTGAATTAAATAAAAAGATGTCAAGTTCTTTCCCCATTCCAATCGTAAACCCTCCAAAATTCTTCTTTTGAATAAACCATTATAATATCATGGGAAATTTCACCATAGCAATATCTTGTAGGTATAAGACTTTACAAACATCAAATAATAACTCGAAATGGTATAGAAACCTGAAAATCATCTAATAAGATGTAGGATTGGAACAAGGACCGTATCAATATCATGAATTATGAACCAAAACTCTAAAGTCAAGCTTAACAGTATTATTACAAGGTTTCAAGACAGAAAAACCTAAATTAGGATCTAAACCCTAATCGCGTAGCTCAAATCCCTAGTAATAGTCAATCGCGTAATCATGAAACCCTAAATATCAATTTCAAGAATCATCAGTAGTGAATTAACAACATCACTTGATATAAAAACTTATGTCTTTGATTAATTAATAAAATTATCCTCTAGTTCATAAATATTTGACAGAAAATAAATCATTTGTAACATATAAATCGTGTTAGAGAATAAAATTTCTATTTTCTCCACTTCCTAACCGTGCATTCTTTATAGCATGGCTCCTTTATCTTTTCTTTCGACAAATCTAGAGGAAATCAAGTTGGAACCAAAGTTCAATGCAATGGTACAAAGTAATATGACAAATACAATCACATGCCTCTTTTCAAACCATCACTTAGCCACCTTTCTCTCTCCTTCTTTCTCTTTGTCTACTTTCCAGTCTCTCTCCCTCCTTGTCTCATAATTTTCCCTTTCCTTTTTCAAATAAACAACAAACATTACCTTTTTCAAGTAAAGATACCACCTTTTTAACCATAAAGGGTTATTTTTGGAGTAAAGGATCAACTAGACACTTATGTACTAAGGTAAGCAAGATAACCCTTGAAAGTTTCCAACTTTTTAAGTTGATCATGTTAGTTGTACTAAAGATTTCTTCTTTATTTTCCTTTTAGGGTCAAATTCTTTCGTAAGAAGAGGGGAAGGAGGGGAAGGGGAGGTGGAGGTGATACCAATCACTCCTCAAAACTCAAGGTAATAAATAAAACTCTACTTTCAAGTGGTATCTATAAGTTGAAGAGTGGATGAAATGCAAGATATGATAATGATAGGGTCGGTTTTCCTCATTGCAAAGTTAAAAATATCATTTTGCTTACTCAATACCATCTCAACACCTTGGATAGGCATCTTGGAGGCTTGAAACAACAAAAATACAACCCTAGACCAATATAGAGGCTACAATTTTATAAGGTCCTATGGGATCCGAATTTTATCTCTTTTGTTCTTACTTTATTTGTTAGTTATATTAAGCAAAAATAAGGTCTTGCACTATAACTTGATTATTCCTAAATTAGATATGATCAGGAGATCATATTAGCATCGTATAGTAAAATGAACCTTTGAAAAACCAACAAAACATAACATGTCATACCCCTTGTGGTTGTTACGATTAGGATAGGAAACAAAGAGCAAATTCTTTTGCTAATTTTATTTAATTTCCCATTAACTTATCATTAGGAGTGTAGAGAAGTTATTAGGGAAAAGAAAAAGGGTTGAAAGAGTACATGTGGGCTTATAATGGTCAAACATTGGATTTAAGGTTAGATTTTTTGTTAAACGGGCTTACTTAGGTTTTTCCAAAATTAATAAGCTAAGAAGTTAGATTAAAGGATTACTAAAGGAATGAGTCTGGAACTTGGACTTTTATCCATGAAAAGTTTCGGCCTTAATAGAGTTTAAGGTTAATGTTGGTTAAAATTATGTTTTTGATTTAATAGTTAATAATTATTTAGCAACTACATGTAAGAGGTAATCAAAAGCAAAGTTATAATACATACCATCAACCAAGTGTATAAATGGCTAATAAGATCATATAAAGGAGATAAAGAGTAACAAACATAGTTTAATGATTATATGTTTGACCCACATAGGTATATTAAGGAATGGTGGCTAATTCCACATTATGATCACATAAATCCACGAACTAGTAACTTAGGGCCAAGTTGGAAAGAGGAAACAATAACAAATTTGAAATGGGTAATTTCAGCCCAAGAAAGGGGTAGATGACAAGTTTAAGCCATTTCATGTGTTAGGAGTTACAAATGCAATGAAGTGGTATTATGTCGGTAAATAGGACTTGAACAAAGTATGAAATAAAAAAAAATAGGATTACGCCCATAGATTAGCTAAAGTCCATAATGTCACATAACCATAAAATGAATGGGCATGGTAGAGGATATTCAATTTAATTTAAGTCAATATGGGCTACCACATATAAATGGACCAATATAAAGGTATTAGACATATGTAGACCATGGTTCAAGTTAGGTACAACCTGGAAAGGAGTAACAAAACCGATAAAACTCAAACTATAAACTCCTTAGAATCAAAAGCAAGCAACATTTAAAGAAACATATTTAATCAATGAGAAATTAAATGCAACTATGATGGGAGAATAAAGAACTATTAGAGACTATAAAAGGCCTCATGTACATAAATGTACAAATGGTACCAAAAAGCTAAATAAAGAGTATTATGTATATAAGCAATGAGCATGAGGGCCTGTCAGCCCATGAAGGTGAATGTAATAGAGAACATGACCATAAGACCCATAAGTGCTAATTAAAGATGTCAACCCATTTAATAAGAATAGGATCTAAACTCAAAAGCATCATATGATGGCTTAGCTATACAAAAAGGATGGGTAAGAACCTATAACGCCCTTTCATGAAGGCATTACAACCTATCACGTGTCCTTCTCTTTGTAAGAATACATCAAGGCTAAACAATACTATATCATAAGTAAAATTAATAAAAACTCCAATACTCACATAAAAGGGTACCTATTTATAAATATCTCAAAGGAGTAAATCTTCTAATAAGTTTAAACTAAAGCTGACTTTAGAACATAAAGGAGTTATCATAACTTGGACTTATTTCATAAAACAAGAAATCTCTTAAAAGATAGAAATTTCCATAAGCCTTCAACGTAGTCTCAAAGCTATCTAGGTAGTCTAAATATCAGTACGAATATCCAGTCCACTATCGTCATCCCCATCATCCACAAATACGTCAAAACCGGATAGATCATAATAAAATGTATCTGCGCTTGTTCCTAAAAAATGAAAGGAATGAGCTAAAAAGCCCAGTACACTAAACCACACACAAATGCATACACACACACAATATATATAATCAAATGTAACTATTTCTAATGCAACAAACATCATTTCTTATCTAATATTAGCCGACAAGCAACATAATTTAGAACCATATGCATCAAGTTCCGACTTTGGAGTAGCTCATGACTCCATAAAAACAAGCAAATAGAAAAAAAATAATTATGCATATAGTGGTGTTGAGAATGATCCACACAGCGGCCTCCGCCAAAACTTAATCTACTGGAATCATTTCTACGTAAGAGTCCACTCAGGACGACCTCACACATAGATCATCAAAGTGCTTCGTTAGTATCACACTCCGTGTGGTATTTACTTACCAAAGCCAAACATAAGCAGTAATACAATTTAATATGTCATATAGAATTAAATTGATTTGATATTCTAACCCTACACTCATACAACAATTAGATCTAAACCTACAAGCACATATAACATACAAGGTAAGGTCGCAGTTGATTCGATCTTAAGGAACATGACTCAAATTCCACAATATCTTGATCACATAAACACATAAATTCCAATACATGTCTTTCATATAACTATTTTATATCTAAATATATCCTAAAATGCTGATCTCCAAAGAATTACAAAATCACAACTTATTCTTAATTGAAATCCAAAAAGCTTCCAACAGGATGAAACTACTCAACAATCTGACCAAATCCTATATCACAATTCAATACCAATCAAACCAATGAATCAATATAAAATCATAACTATGATAGAGGTTAAAGATTTATTAATTTACCTATGATCAAATCCTCAATTTTTTTTAATCGAAATACAACAATCCTTCAAAATCACTAATCTCCTCAACATATCTCCAAACCTTAGAACTCCATTTCATGCCAAATAACCAAAAATCAATAAAAACTTATAACAACAACTTTATAATGATCAAATCAATGTGCATTTACCAAAACTTGATTCGAAATCCAACAAATCTCCACATTTCCCAAAGAAAATAAGATCTTTCTCAACTTCTCCTGTAAACCCCTAATTTTTAAGGTAATTTCGAGCTAAAACCCTAAACCGGAAAGTCAATCGAAACCCTAAGTCAACAAATTTTAGAAACCTCGTGTTCCTAAGTTAAGAAGTCAAAATATGAATGAAGAGTATAGATTGGTTCGTAATAATATTAGGGTGCTTAAAAAGATCAGATTAGTGAATTTTCGATCTATTTCGAACCCGATAGATACAGACTCTGAAAAGCATGTCCCAGGGCTCGAGATAATAAAAATATGTTATTAGTACCATTAGACTTGTAATTTCATAACATTTTCGAATATATCAGTTATATAATTTTTCAGGTTATAAAAGTTACAGTTATAATCTTTTATCATATTTTCATTACTACGATACTTTAATTGTCTAATTTGCTTTTGATTGCTTTCACACTATTCACAAGTATAACCACCCATACTCTACTTCTTACATCTTACAACCTATTCTTACAATATTTCATCATTTTCTTATAATTTACTTTTCCAATATAACTTTTACTACTTAAATTACTTATTTAATTTTGAAATTTACAAAACACATCTCTCTCTCCCTATATAAAACCAGCGCCCTCCCTCTATTCCCTCTTCTCCAATTTGTTTTATTTTTTTTTGTTTAATTAAAGTAAACCCTAATCCATTTTTTTATATATACCCCTTTATACCAACTTCATTTCACTTTCCTTCTTGCTTTATAGAAATCAACTTTTGGAACAAATTTTATCTCCCTCTCCTCCTCTCATTGCCATGACACTCCACACACAAACACTCTCACAACATTTTTTTTCGTTCAAGTTTTCTTGCTCCACACCAATAATAGATAATAGATCTATACTTTACTATCTTAAAAACATGTAATGGCAAGATCATTCATGTGTGATTCTACTCGAAAATCCCCATAAGCTTTAAGTTAGGGATGTGGAAACACTTGAACATAAGATCCTTGCCATCACAATGTTATAGATCTTGTTATTTAAGATTATTTTGTTACTACTTTGTTTTATTATTAAGATATGTTGTTATTATTAATGTTTTGTGCATGTATTCATCATCTAGCCATATCCACATAATAATCATAGTGTTCATATATTTATAACTAGTATAATAAACTAGATCTAGTTGTTTTGAGTTCATGAGTGCTTTAGGTTTTTGTTTTTGCACATAAATAACTT
The DNA here is from genome assembly GCA_024138025.1 of Combretum micranthum. NCBI lineage: Eukaryota > Viridiplantae > Streptophyta > Magnoliopsida > Myrtales > Combretaceae > Combretum > Combretum micranthum. Next base: position 3,594,089 of record JAMXBD010000005.1, read on the forward strand.
GTAATAGCTAGAAAGCTTAAGATCTATTTTAGTTTCAACAAAAATGGATTTTTAAAATTCGAATCTAGAAAGAGCCATATTTAGAAAAGCTACTTTTCAACTTCAAAATGTGTATTTTACATTAAAAATGAAAGTCTTAGGGAATAGATATCATAATGAGTGATCTTGATGAGTAAAACTTAGATCTACTAAGGAATATTTTCAAACAAGAAAAAGTTTACAAAAGTTATGTTTCAATCCCAAAAACAAACTTGAAATTCGTAATAATGAAAGTTTGAAGGTAAACACCTATTTTTCAACCCCAAAACAAGATTTTTATTAAAGAAATGGAAGCCTTAAGGGGTAGGTTGATTAGGAGTTAGCTTTTTGAAAGATTAAATGAGTTTTACAAAAGAAACAATCTCAAATAGAACTTTCAAAATTCAGATTTGAAAATGAGCACTATTTAAACACCTATTTCCAAATGCTAAAGTGATGGTTTTTATGGAAAAATGGAAGTCCTAGGCAATACATGTAATAAAGACCTAATTTTGACAAGGATAAGTAAAATTTATTAAAGTGTAATCCTAAAATAAGGAAAGCCTTCCAAGAATAGATTAAACAATGTTTTCATTCATTACAAATCTTGTAAAATTCGTATCTAAGTAGACCCCCTTTGTAAACACCTATTTTCCAACTTCAAAAGAAAGAATTTTATTGAAGTAAAGAAAGTGTTAGACATATAGATCACTAGGGCAAAGTTTTGGTAAGAGCAAGTGTGATTTTGCAAGGAATAAAACTAGTTTTCATAAGTTTAGAAATTTCAAAAGTTTTGCAAAGCAAAAGTTTTCTAAAAGAATCTTTGATATCATACATTAAGAATATACATATAGATAGCTCATTTCATGACATTCATTGTCACGCCCCAAAGGATACCCAAAATGTGACAGTCCACCACACTCGATATTTAAACTTAAGTATGACAACCTTAGTCATCCCATAAGTTTACATATCGGGTGTAAGGTATACTTGCACAATTTTTAGGATCACACTTTCAATCGAATAGTCTTAAGAAGGCATACAATAGTATTAAGAATAGAAATCACAACAAGATAAATAAGTTAAGTCTTTACAAAAGTCAAGGGGGCATACCCTCACCTAAATAATAGAAGTCTATCCAGTTTAAATCCATCTTACAAACATTAGGGTAAGAGATTTTCCTAGAAGTCCACGCCTATAGCTAGGTTTCGAATTCTTCAAAAGTTCCTTAATCCAAAAAGATAAACCTGTGAAAAGTGTTCTCTCGGAGCAACCAAAATGGGAACATTGCAACAAAAACTATCGGGGTGTAAGCTAACAGGCTTAGTGAGATTCATTTCCAAATTTTTTAATGCTCAACAACAGTATATAACAGACAAGTTATTAACAACCATATAAAATGCACAAGCAAATGAGCATACAAGTATATGACTTTCCAGTAGCCATATGTAAATGGATTTACGCCCTCCATTCGGGGTTGGGGTGGTCCATAAGTCATGCAACCATAATTCCAATCTTGAGTGGGGTGGTTCATAAGCCATGCAACCATAATCCCGATCTCTTTCTCTTATTATATAACATCTGTTGTTTTATGTGGTAGTTTCAAGTGCCTACCCCACTACTGTTAACTTAAGCGATCTCGCATCCTTAATGTTAACACAGGCCCCCACGCCTCCGCTAATATACTTTTGTCCCACCAAAGGTATACTAGCTAATGCAATGTGACTCACTACGTGATATACATGTACGGTTTATTCATATAATCATGACATGTTAATTATGTAGGTTAAGAGCGATTATAGAGAATTTTAGACAATTCAAGTCTATACTAGCTCATACAATGTTTTTACAACAAGTCTCAACTCGATATACTTATCATTCATTCAACCAATATTAGATCATAACTCACCACAATTTTTTCTTTTCCTAATTCTAATGCCACTACGATTGCAAGCACATACATGAGCACATCTATTTAAGAAATGAACTCACTCGGTCATGGAGAGAAATCCATTAGTCGTAGTAGTCCTCGGAGAGTGGAAATCCGTCCTCCAAATCACGTAAGTACAAGGAATACCCTCAATGAGTATTTCTTATAAAGTTCTAATAAACTTAACAGTTCTATTTACTAAGTTCATCAATTTTCGCCTAAGTTAAAGTCCTAACTTAAAATGGTCCTATCTAACTCATTTTAACTCGGAATTGAACATATTATATACCGATTTCTATCTACTTCAAAAGATCTATCTATTTCTAATATTATTTTCAAGTTTTGAAAATGTTTGGGTCACGAAAAATTCTGATCAGTTCTGATCAGTAGCAATTTCCAATTCCGAAAAAATAGTTTTGTGAATGTTTGTAATGTTTCTAGAATATAGATCAACTATACATGCAATATTGGTGATTTTCCTATCATAAATGGCATGTTATGAACTTGATGTATGCATGTTCTTGATAATATTTACTAAAAAGAATTTTAGAAACTTTTTTTTTGTAAGACTCCATGACTATTTACTTTTAAGAAAACTAGTTTCTTAACTTTGATCATTTCCATTTATTTTGGATTTATTTCTTAATAAAATCTAATTATCCTTGTTAAAATTGAGTTTTCATTATATCTATTACTTAAGACCTTCATTTCTACATAAAAATTCCCATTTTATACTTTGGAAACATGTTTTCAAATAGGGGTTATTCTAAAATCCGAATTTTGAAAAATTAGTTTTTTTTTTTTTTGAATGATTTCTTTGAGAAAAACTTTTTTAATACATTAAAATTTAAGGATTTATTATACCTATACCTTAAGGACTTCATTTCCTAAATAAAACTTTCATTTTGAGTTGGAAAATGGATGTTTTCATGGCATTACTCTAAAATTACGAATTTCTTATGTTGAGTAGTAACTCAAAATTTCCTATCTTATTTCTACTCTTTGTTTTGCATATTCTTCTTAGCAAATCTCAATTCAACTTATAAAAATCATTACTTAATGATATCTATTACCTATACTCTCTATTTTTCATATAAAACACAAGTTTTAGAGTTGATAAAAGAGTTTTTAAAGCATGATTTTGAACTCATACGAATTTTTCATTTGAACATTTCAAACAAAAGTTTTTCTTTTTAAGTTTCTTGTCTCATCTAACTAAAGATCTACTAACCACCATATTTATATATACAAGACAAAACCTTTATGAGCATTAATTCATTAAAACACAAAATATTCAAGAGATCATGAATACCAAGTATAATATGAACATCTAAATGTTAGATCTACTACTTATTATGCATGAAATGGAGTTTGAAAACATGAATATGGATTTACATGCAAGATCTCTACTTTACTCTACTATTATATGCATGAACATGAAGATAATTCAACAAAAACTCATTTAAACATAAGATCTACTCTTGTGATGGCTTGATATTCATATAGTAGCATTTTCTTGTCCCTAGCAAGTGATCATGGGGACTTAAACATGAAAATACTCATGAAAATCTTGCCATTACAAGATTTAATGTAGAAAAGTCTATAATCATCACCTAAAGCTTAAAATGGAGAGGAAAATGGAGAAGAAAAATAGACTTGTGTGAGTGTGTGTGTGCGCTATGGAAGCTCACGGCCAAGAGGAAAAAGAGAGTTTGTGTGATTTTTTTGAAACAATTGAAGTGGATGAAGAGAGAGAAATGTAAAAGAGTATACATATTAGGTAAATTACGATTTGTTTTAATTATAATAAAGGAAGAAAATAATTTAATTGAGGGCAAACAAGGGGGGGTACGCTGGTTGATGTGTGAGGAAGAGAGGGAGAGAGTTTAATTTATTTTGTTTTGTAATTTATGTAATAATATATCTTAAATTGTAATAATTCGTTAAGAGACAAATTCTTCTTGGAAAAGAAAATGTAATGGAGTGTTTGTAAGGATGTAAGAGTAGGGAGTGGCTTGTGAGTGTAGTAGGTTGTACTTATGAATAGTAATCACTAAGCTCGAAAGCTTATACCCCTATAGTTTCCAATTGTAGTATGATTATTTATGGCTATCTTCGAGAGGCCACTTTCCTCAGGTACAACATTTGGAATTTAATGAGCTTTTTGAAGAAGTCGGAACCTAGATGTTAGGCATAAACTTCTATTAGAATCTCCTTAATCTTATATATATATGTTGCTGTAAGAGACTTTTGTGGACCTAAGGACTCTTAATATTTTGACCGGGGGGTATACCCCTTAGATTATGTAATAGATTAATCTGGTTATAACTATTATGATTTACATTCTTATTGCTATGTATGTCTTCTTAAGCTATTTCGATTCAAAGTATGGTTCCCTATATGTTAAACGTGAGCCTTACACCGGGTATTTAAACTCATGGAATGACTAAGGTTGTCATACTTGAGTTTAGATATCGAGTGTGGCGGACTATCGCTTTTTGGGTACCCTTTGGGGCATGACATCTCCTTCAAACAATATAAAACCCTAATGAAAATTTGGCAAATCTAAAGAAAATATGAGGATTTAATTACCTTATTTGGACTACCATATCCTCTTGATGGCTAAGAACACTCCAGAGAAAGTCTGCTAGGTTTAAGATTGTTTTAGGTATGAAAAACAATGGTTGGATATAAAAAAAACGAGCAAACTTTCATCTCCTTCGAGAAACAGACATTGGCAATTTTTAAAACCTATGCCGACAGTGTAGCTTGAAGGCCGGTGGCGTAAACTAAAAAGCTGGTGGCGTGGAAGCAGTGTAGAGCTCTTGGGTCATTTTCCTTTCAACATACGTCGGTGGTGTAAACTTCAAATTTAGCGGCGTACATGATTCTGAGCATTTTTCACACTTCAACATTGCTTAATGCTGGTAGAGCCACGGCAACGTATGCCAACAATGCTCCTTCCTATGCCGACAGCATTGAGTCGGTGTTTATATGAAACTTTTTATCTTCCATCATGTGTCTGTCATATAATCAAAATATCACTATATTTAGATTTTTTTTTTCTATATTAACCTTATAATTTTATCTCATTGGACACTTTTATCCTTCTTTATACATTATTCATTTGTATATTACAGAACCCATAAAAGAAACAATTAAATAGAAGCCAAATGAAGTGGACCTAAAAAGGGACCATGAATAAGGATGGGCTACAATACCATAAGACCTTAAACCTAAGAATTTAATTTTATTTAAAACACATGTCTCTTTAAGTATTAATACATATTATATTTCCTTTGTATATATAGGCAAGCTAGATTATCTCTTTGACGTTCCCTTATATTACTATGACTCCTGATTATTGCTATGGATAGGTGAGTCTTGGACTTATTCACATTATTTGTGGTTATAGTGTAGTTGCACCTAAACAAAAGATAATAATTGGCTTGTATGGGGATTCATGATATGTCTACTATATGACTAGTGATTGATTAAAAATACCCTAAATGAAGTGATAACTCAAGTGTATGATTTTATTGATTGATGCTTAGAAGCTAAGGAATGTCTGTGAATTGTTTGATCACCTAAACTTGACTAAACCATATTAGATAATGAAATTAAATTGGTCATGCGTAGCATGACTGCATAAACATTTATAGCCATTATTGCCACGTATTAATGTTCATGGCCCATAACATGATTAGGGTTTCCAATGAATAAATGCTGGTTTGATGATTTAATCATGCGACTTATGGAGGAACACCACCGTTGTTCCCATGTGAATTAGGTAATACGTAGGGAGTTTCTTTGTTTATGGTTAGTGAATTGATTTTTTTTTTTTAAATAAAGTGCTATCCGCATTATATGATTCTCCTGGGCATTAATGAAGAGTGCTGAGTTCCTTAACGCTAGTGAAAAGGCATAAATCTCTATTTTGTTTAGATTTCGATCATCCAAAATTGTATGTGTGTACCCATACATTTGAGTGTTGCATTGCATATGCACGTTAACGAAAACTTGATATGTCTTGTTTGGTATGTGATTATCATCTAGTTATTTCACTAAGTCGTGGTTTTGCTTACACCCCTATAACTCTTATGTAGGATAAATTCATGCGGGGACTAGGCTAGGATTGCATGAAGAGTGCTACCTCATTGGACTTCTTAAAGATAGAAGGATAAACTTAGAATACGAATTAGACAAATTACATAGTTACTTAAGGCCCTGTCTTTTGCAGAATAATACCCAATTTTATTATTTTGGAAAGATATTGATTCTCTATAGTTCTAGTGAACTATAGGACAATGATTTTCCTTTGATATTCTTAACTAAATGAATACTATATATAATTAATACATACGAAATAATAAATAGATAGAGTCTTGTAATCTTTAACTTACAAAATGATTCTCATATTATGGATGCATACTTAATATGAAAACTTTAGAACAATTCTACTAGTCCCTTAATAGGGTCATGATAGCAGCCATTCTAATATAGACCACTTATAGCAATTGAAGTTTCAACTTTGCATGACTCTAACCAAGTCGCTTAAGGTGTGTTCAAGTTCAACCTAAGTATCATCAAACAGCGCTACAACTATCTTGCACATTTAGACATCACCACAGGGCGATTCCGAACTGCGAACTGCCCCGAACCATCACCGGCGGTTTTTTACCCAGGAATCGCCCCGTCGGTGAAGGTTACGAACTGTCCAAGGACCCATCGGAACTAGCGGGTTCAAGCGGTTAGGCGTGGCGGAACCAGCGGTTCAACCGGGTCTGGAACCACTATTCCAGACCCGAAACCGGTGGTTTAAACCCGCCATATATTTGAATTTAAAAAAAAAAAAACCTGCGTATGGAAGACATTATAATGCGAGAGAGAAAGGAGAATGGGCGCGTTGGCGAAAGTTAGGTGCGGGGATGGGGGGAGGGGGGTAGGGGCTAGGGGCAGACTTGTAAAAAAAAAAAAACAAAACAAAACAAAAGAAGTCATATTTCGTCAATGAAAATGGAGAGATGAGGAGGGAGGCCTTGCACCGTGTAGTATTTTGTCCGAAAAAAATAAGCAAAACAACAAAATCACAAAAAGTTGGAGGGTTGAAAAATCATCAACAGCTGGGGAATTTTTGTGCACTATTTTGTAAATTGGAAAAGTAAACGAATTGGACAACTTAATTGCACTGCTTTTGCAAATTATTGAACTGTGAGGAATCAGACAACCTGTTTTGTGATTTTTTCGCAAGTAAAAAGCTCTATAAATATAAGAGTTTTATTCAAAAAGCTATGAAACATTCAAAAGCTTGTAACCACCTTCACAGATTGAGTTTTGCTAAATTATCAACCATTCCCGTGTTTTAAAAATACAGACATTCCTGTGTTTGATATTGCTCGTTATTTTGTAGACTATCTTGCACGAGGGGGTTACCCAGCAACACTTATTTATCGTGTTTGCTCTTAAATTTTCAATTCTTCTAATACTACCACTCACATTAGTACGTACTCGTTGTTTATAAAACGGCCAGATGGCTTCCTTTTTCTTTGGTGGTTCATCAAAAAAATCTGCAAAGAAAGACAAATTAAAGGCAAAGACACCCGAATGCCGGCAAGAGCCTACTATCAATGTAGATGAGGATGCTGACTGCTATGACTTTAATGAGCCTCGGGTGTCCAACTTTGATTTCACACCTGAACAATTCCTTCCGGTTCCTTCAGGTTTTGAGACAGACAATCTAGTTTACCATCAACAAAGGGATGATGATAATGACTCCCAAGATCCGGAAATGAAACAACTACCACAACATGAAGCCGATGATTATGGCGGTTTGGGTGAAGAAATACACCCCTCCATTGAGACAAATCCATCCATAAAGCCACATCGACCATATAAGTCTAATATGTTCACTAAACATTTTAGGAAGGTCGAAGGGCCAGATGGGAAGACTAGGGCGCATTGTAATTATTGTAACGCAAACTATGCCTTTTCCAAGGGAGATGGATATGGTAGTCTTTCCAAACATCTAAAGTCAAAGCATCCTAGTCAGTATGGTTTGGATCCATCACAACAACAAATATCACGATCGGGTTCCAAGAAAGAAGCAAGGCTGTGGTATTTCAATGAAGAACAATATCGTGATGCCATGGTGCAAATGATAAGCGGGTTGCATTTGGGTTTTAATGCAAGCGAAAATGCAGATCTTGTCTATTGCCACCAAGAAACTCTGCAGCCACAAGCACCTAAATGGAGTGCTACGATAATGAAACGACATTATCTAAAAATGTACCGCAAGGGTAAGGGACAGCTTCAAGCAACTTTTTCTTATCTCGATTCATGTGTGTCCATCTGTTCCGACATTTGGACTGATAGATGGGGTGAAAGTTCGTATATGGGGATTACATCTCATTGGATTGATAGACATTGGGTAATGCAAAAGAGATTAATTGCATTACGAAAAATGGATGGATCCCATACAGCTCAAAACATATATGCCACAATACAAACAATTCTTGATGAGTACGGGTTGACACAAAAAATTTGTTCAATAGGATTCGATAATGCTGCAGCAAATACAGCAAGTATTTCTGATCTTGAGTCGTTATGCCAACCAATGCTTGGGGGAACCTTTTTCCACATAAGATGTGCATGTCACATCTTGAATTTATGTGTGAAAGATGGAATGGATTTTTTAAAAATTCGTACATCTCCCATAAAAGCTGTGGTTGACTTCATTACTCACCATCCATCTATTAACAGAGAATGGCGGAAATGGTGTGCTGTGCATGGCCAAAAGCCGAGAAAATTCAAAAAGGATGTGCAACACCAATGGAATTCGACGTACGAGCTTCTAGCTAGCTCGGTACCATATAAGGAATTGCTATGTAGCTTCGCCATTGCACATGTACCAAACATACCATTGCATCCTAATGAATGGAACTTCTGTAGCAACTTGTTGCAGCTGCTGAAGGTCTTCTATAACTACACAAATGTTTTCTCCCGTGTGTACAATCCCAGTGTCCATCTCTTTTTACTGGAGGCCTGCAACATCATCGGGACACTCCAACAGGTAAGATCTGATCCAATTTTGTAAATGTGTGTTAACGATATGATTCGCAAGTGGTTGAAATATTATAGGGAAATTCCTATTATATACAACGTGGCATGGTTGTTGGACCCATGCAACAAAGTTGAGGGACTTTGCGAAGTCTTAGATTACTATTACGAACATGTGGACAAGTTGTCAGACACTTAAGACATTTATGCAATTTCTGCTAATAATGTCGTGAAAGAGACAAGTAATGTGCTGTTGAACTTATATTCTCAATTTAATAGCACATATGGTGGAAAAATACTCACCAGTCCAGCAACCCCAAGTAATGCCCCCATATCAACCACCGTGGAGAAGCCCGGAGTAGTGTTTTAGCACCGGCGGTTCAAAAAGCACCGTGGCATAGGTGGCAGTGGATCAGACTCAGAGATTGACAAGAACTTGAACATGGCATTCGAGTTTGGTGACATGGTGGATGCATACAACTTTGACATCCTAGACTGGTGGAAATGTCACAAGAAGACGTTTCTAATACTATCTCGAATCGCTAGACAAATATTGGCTGCACCTGCTTCAACTGTGGCAGTTGAGCAAGCATTCAGCATTGCTGGGCAGCAGTTGGATGACCATAGGTCCTGGTATGGTCCTGCAACGGTTGAGGCACCAGCTTGCAACCATGATTGGACTCGTACAGATATATCTGTAATGGTTGTGCTATGGGTGTATTAGAGAGGCTTATATGCATATAAAAAGGGTTGAGCCAAACCCATGTGGGACAATCCTTCACGCCATGTGTAGCAGTGGTCCCCAAAAGGCTGTGCGCGAGAGAGTCCTCCCGTAGGTACTCCGGGCCTACAGATGAGGGCGATGCTACTGTGAAGTGGTAACGCTGGGGAGCCCACATGAAAAACACCCAACCCTTTTTACATGCATATAAGCCTCTCCAATATACTCATAGCACAACCATTACAGACTTGAGCCAAACCCATGTGGGACAATCCTTCACGCCATGTGTAGCAGTGGTCCCCAAAAGGCTGTGCGCGAGAGAGTCCTCCAGGTAGGTACTCCGGGGCCTACAGATGAGGGCGATGCTACTGTGAAGTGGTAACGCTGGGGAGCCCACATGAAAAACACCCAACCCTTTTTACATGCATATAAGCCTCTCCAATATACCCATAGCACAACCATTACACTATAATTATGAAAGTACCCACGATCAAACCATTATATCATGTTGTTGATACTAAGGTATCGTTTGTGTTACCATCTCTACGAGCGACTAAATTGGCTAAAGCATGAGCATCCTGCTCCTAAACTCCCTCAATGCTACCTCGATGCTACTACTTGAGTTTCACTAATAGAAAGCATAACAGACAACAACAACACATAACACACACATACTACTTGAGTCATGGATAAGTCACATGATAAAATTCATTTGAGCAAATGAAAGACCAAGCACGTTAGGGCTAACCATAATAGATTTTGAAGGTTCAAGGTGACAATTCCAGAAGCTAAGGCACGCTTCAACAGAACTACAAAATACATATGGTGCAAATATATTAACAGTTATAATACCCACTACTTACTAGTATACTCTTTACGCTTGAGGTGATTCCATTTAGATTTGATCAACGCTTCCCCATATTGGACAAGGTCATTCTGGAGATACTTGAGAAGTAAAGTGGCAAATTGCAAAGACTATTGTCAATAGCTCCTCATATTCAATAGATGTTCATTGCAGATTTAACAGCTTACTCGACTAACTAGAGGCTCGATGGCCAAGGAGAGTATGTCGTGAGGCCAAGCAAAGCAGAACAGCCATTGGCCGGGGCTAGCGTGCTTGCTTTCGACTCTCACAGGATCTCTTTGTTAGCTTCGAAGCACGACTAGTTCCAAAGTATGGCTGCTACAATCCGAACTACGCAATAGTTAGTCTGAAAACAGTTGAACTATTGAAGCCACCTACAACATGAATGACATACTGTTATCAAGATGCGGAATGAATCAAGAAAGAAGAAATATATTACAGCATAAAATCAATCAACTGAAATGAAATATGAGGAGCATCGTCACCTTGAAAAAGAGAATATGACTGCTACAAGTGAAGATAGAATTTTCGAATGGTCTAGAGGAAAAATGGTTCATGATGAAAGAATTAAAGAAAGAAAAAGAAGAATGAAGAGCTATGTGACAGAACAAAGAACAAGAGGAACAGAGAGCCATGTCATAGCTGATTTGGAGAAGGCACCAAAAGGAGAAGCTTATTCTTTTACACAATGCAATGAACCAACAAAATTTAAAAACTCAATTAAAGTAACAAAATCTTTAACTAACTTGACAACATGTTGGTTTACTATATGTTGGCAACAAAGGACAAAAAAAAAAGTAAAAAAAATGCATGGGCCAGATTAAAGCCTGGGTTAATGAATTATGTGGGCTTCACTTTGTGTAGTTGGTTCAATGCTGGACAGCTTGTTTGCCAAATTGATGGCGTGGTATGTTGTTGGTGTTTTTAGTATGTAGGAAAAAGGTTCGTTCCTCAAGGCATAGACATTGACAATGTTGTTGACAAAATACAGACACAAAGAGTTCATGGACATGTCTATTTGCAAGATAGTCTTGCCATATAATTTTGATGGGCTAGAAGATGTTAAAAAAAAAAAAAAAAAAGTGATTTCCCTTTGTTACAAGAGGATTCGGATGGAAAGATTCACGATCTTTGAATATCCCCATTTATATACGAAGTCGTTAGATATGATGCTATCCTCTTGTGTTGTCATTTTATTGATAAGCAAGCTCTTGAAGTTACTAAGGGTTGAGTTGGATGTCTTCCCATGAACAGTTATATGATATTGATGACATATTATTATGTCGGAAGAATTCGATCGTTTTACGGCATCGTGCTTGACTTTTGGTCATGAATTCTTGAGAAATTAACCTGCCGAGCAACTAAGCAACTTCACAGCGCGCGCGCACTAGACAAGAGTTTAGTCATTCAAAATGACTTAGTTAATTCCCAAATCCCTTTAATATAGTCCTTTTGGACTTGGACCAGAGGACAAAATATAGATTATTGAATTTAATTATAAAGGTTTTAGGCCTATTTTATATTTAGATTTAACTCTTTAGGTTAAAGTGACAGGGCTTAAAGAGTTAGACCCAACTATTGAGGATGATCAAGAAAGATTTAGCATGGTAAGCTTGGAGTAACTTTCTCATGAAGGCTCACACACTATTAAAAAAAGTCCTTAATGGGCCTGGGTCACAAAGAGCCCACTTTAATATTCATTATAAGAGAGACTCGTCTTAGCTATTAGTTGTCTATTTGTCTCATCTGAAGGACAAAATCTATAGCTAGATTCCCTACAAATATCATTAGTTTTCACCTCATTTGGATGATTGGATGTCTTGGACAAACGCCATCGTGCTGTCGAATTTCCATCTTAGAGAATCAATCACTTGATTTACTTAAGAACGCACACAATCTCATAGTACTTAGTGAGGTTTGATGTTATTAACTTCCCTCACTTGTTACGTGTGTTTTAGAGATTACTTACTTACTCTCTTTCCTACGCACTTCTCTCTTGGTCATCGTTGTACATGTTTTTTTCTTGGGTCACATATAGCGCGATAGTCACGTGGCATGCACGTGATCGTCATAATCAAATTCCTTCCCACACATTTTTTAATTTGCAATTATATTGAAAGACATGTTGAGTAGTTCCATTGAGTGTGTTAGTTGAAAATTTATTATAAGACATTACCTGAATAGCGATTCATTCTCTCCTCAGTCTACGTAAAATTACTATTATGGTGTTTAGTTGAGGGGAATGGTGATTTATTATGAATTGTTATTACACAAAGTAATAAATAAGAACTCATGTCTCTATACACATGAATTGTTATTCAGTTATTTATTTTCAATTTTATCATAAATGTCCTTATTTTAAAAATATTACCTATACGATTATTATTTCTTTGTAACAAAGACATGGGCATTATTGATTATTTACTTTTACTCTAATAATTACTTTTTTTATATCAAATGAACATTATAATAGACATGTAATAGTCACTATGACTCTTTTACACTTCTATTAATTGAAATTCAGTTCTCTTCTTATTCCATATAACAAAGTAAACCCATAATTTTTTTTTTCAAATGGTCTAATCTGTGGAAGTTAAAAAAAAAAGCTAGTAATAGTAAGTAATTATACATAAGTATTTAATAAAACAAATATATAAAAAAACTTAACTAAATTAAATGAATAAAATAGTGAAACATTAATTTTAACTAAGAATTTTTTTTAATCTTAATAGAAAAGTAACATTTACTTTTATAATAGTTACATAATCACAATAAATTTTTATATAAAATAAAGGGATAATGACAAAGATGGTACATGAACTTTCACAAAAGGAACAATTAGGTACCTGAAGTTTGGTTTTGATCAATTTGGGATCTAAAGAAAATTTTCTTTGATTTTTTTTCATACCTAAAATTTGATTTTGACAATTTTAGTACTTGAACAGACTTTTTACAGATTTTTTTTATACCTCATTGAACTTATTTTAGGTATGAAAAAATTCAACACAAGCTTAGTTTAGGTATCAAAATTGTCAAAACGAAACTTCAGATAGAAAAAAAGTTAACAAAAACTTCGTTAAGGTACCAAATTATTCAAAACCAAATTTCAGGTATCTAACTGTTCTTTTTGTGAAATTTCAGGTACCATTTTTGTCATTAACCCAAAAATAAAATGAAACCTAGCGAGTAAATAGATTGGAATGGATAACCTATGAAGTTACATGAGGAGGGTTGAGTCAAATTTTTTTGCCTGCTTTATTATGTGGGCTAAAGCAAGCTAGTTTGCATAAACAGTTGTCTAAAGTGGAGCGTTAACTGGGTTAACCCACTTAGCCTACTATTGTAGCTCTAAAACAAGATCATGCTACTGTGATCTCCTTGAAAAAATATATAAAAATTATTTAAATTTCATGTAAAAGCAAGCTATCATTTGTATTCAATAAAAATATACTAAGTTGGAATAAATACATATATATGTATATGTGTTTTAACTGTGTAAAATGATACTTTATTTTTTCAAGAGTCACTTTTTAGTAACAAAAGATGGTGTCAACCGATTAGATAAGGCCCATAATAACAAAACAAACATGTTGCTCTAATAAATAATTGAAACAACAAGGAATGAACATATATTTATATTATCTTTTAAGTAAATTGCATGGGCCTCTCCTAAAAATCCTAAATTGGACAACTTTGAAAATCCAATAATAATTTGTCATGCTATCTACATTCTCAATCAATCTCCTCATCTCTAAAATTCATAGTACCATAGTACAAATCCACATATAAGTCATCAATGGTACCTAAAATATTTAAAAAGTGAGAGGCAAAGCTCTATACTACAGTAAACAAACACATTCTTGCATGTCACACACTCTTAGACTAATGTAGTAAACATAAGTTTAAAATATATTAATCGCGAGCTAGCAACCGAAGTATTTAAAACATCTTAGAAATACCAACATACACATGAGTGATGTATGTGGCCAACTCTTATAGAGGGATAATATGGATTTTGACATTTTAAGCTAAGTGACAAGACCCAAAAAGTCAAGTCATGAAATTAAGATGACCAAAGAAGATTTGGCACGATAAGCTTAAAGTAAATACTGTTGGACCGGATTGACTAGTCTGCTCTCAACGTTTCTTAGAGAGCTCATCCACTTAAATAGGTCTTTCATGAGCCAAAGAGCTCATGGAGAAATCCATCATTAGGAAGACTTATCTTGCCTGTTGATGGTCAATACAATTCGATAGATGTCATTAAGAGCCAAGGTCTATAATACCTAGAGCTCCTTCTCATTTGACACATGAGAATTCAACAAAAACGCCGTCGTGCGGTCGAAATACTCTCATGAGAGATCAAATATAGCTTAGAGCAAAAAACACACAGCCTCTCCTCTAGAATAGTGGGGTTGATGTCATATAGCTCTCCCACCTGTCACTAGTGTGTTCAAGCTCCCTGAGTTTGCTTATTCCTCTTCACTACCATCTCGCTGTTGACCTTGAGAGTTCAATGTGAATTTGATGAGATAATTTAATGCACAATCAACTATCTATTTGTTGTAAAATATACTTAATTAGTCATATGTGTGTGTGTGTATGCATTGTTCATGTTTGTGCGTGTTTCCTGTAGGATTTTAGCAAGAATCTTCAACAAGTTAAATATGATGAATGATAAGCTTGAGAAGCAAACAGATTTGTCGAGGGTCAAGATTTGGACTCAACATGCAAAAATGATTGAGGCTTGACCAACTTAGTACAAGGCTCGATAAAATCTTAAGGGAGCAAGTGCTATTGTGGGCACATCGAGGCATCGACATGATGAAGCTTAGGGTGCAACATGTAAAAATTTGAGGCTCGAAGAAGTGCTCATGTGGTAGGTTGTCACGAGTCAAGTTTAAGCACTACAAGTGAGGCGCGAGAAAGCCGATATGGACAAAAAAAAAAAAATTGTTTGAGTGCATTTAATGCTTGGCAGGTTATAGACATTGTGTCTAACGGATTTTTGAATTTTCAAAGGCTATTTATATACAAAGTCTAGAAGACTAACAAGGAGGAACAAAGTGGAAAATCATTTTATGAGCTCATTTACTACAATCAAACAAATTCTTTTTCTTATTCTCTTGTATATAATATTTGCAAATATTAAAAGAGAGAAAAATACTCTAGTGCTTAGTTCTTTTTATTGCTTTTCATACAAAAACACTTAGAGAGAGAAAGGAAATATTGCTTATTTCTCGTGTGTGTAATATTGTTCATCTTAAGCTAACTCTTCGAAATTAATATAGTGGTGGCGAAGACCTCGAAAGAGGCAATTTGGTGGACTGTGGATGGTAAGCAAAAGGCCAAACTCTACGTTAAATATTTGTTTTGCTTCTTCTTTTATATCTTTCATATTTATTATCTTTTTATCCGCTGCAAATTTATTTAAGTTTCATTCTACTGCTTTAATTTTTCAATTTATTTTTAAAATTTGAGTTTTGAGAAAAATACTCAATTCACCTGCCCTCCTCCCTCTCTTGAGTATTCCTAGTGTATATTTTCACTCGCTCCTAGTCATTCCTTGCGTGTGCTTCCATGTCACTCCTTTGAGGCCATGTGTAGTACAAGATGCATAGTACACGTACGCGACCACTACAATCGGATCCACCCACATCATTTTAGTGACTCTATTAAGGATGGAGGAAGTTGATAACTTGTTAATGCCACCCATAAGGAAAGGGATAGCCGGCCAATAGCACTCATGACAATAATCCTAATAATGAAGAAATGATGCATACGGTATAAGAAAACAGAAGAGTTCTGAACAAATTCATTATAATGATGAATCGATTCATGCTTACTATGGGTACCTTTGCTACTGCACAACAAGATACGATTCTCCCGAATTCTATTATTAGTGTACTGGAACGAGCTGCCCAACTACCTTAATTATCCAATCTTCTTATAGCCAGTGGGGACATTGCTCTCAGGATGACGAGTTGATTCCTATTGTAGAATCAATTGTCACCGCACAACCCTCTCCTAAGGTGAGAGATATTGGAGTTCACCTAAGAGGCTCTCTATCATCACATTTTGTACTACATGTTACATATGGGTAGTAATTAAAATTTGAAACTGAGTGTACGAGAATCCATCTTGGTGGATTATCATCATCACACGTTCCCTCTCATGCTACCTTAGACGAGATCAACTTAAGCTCAGCAATGCCCTGACATCTTGGATTCCATGCCTTAAGCTCAACAATACCTTGACATCTCGACTTCCATGCCTTAACATCATATAACACCTTAACATCTCTGTCTCCCACCTTAAGCTCATGCAATGCTCTAGCACCATGGCTTCCATGCTTCAAGCTTAGGCTACGCCCTGGCATGTTGGCTTTAGATGCCTTAAGCCTAGGCAATGCCCCGGTATCATGGCTTATACGTCTTAAGCCCCAATAACACTCAAGCACATGATAGCATGTTAAGGCTTGTGTATTGTAGACTGGTAAGAGCATTGACTCCCAGGTGCACTACAAGCCATTGTAGTTAATAAAGACAACCTCCTTAATAGCTCATACTAGGAAGTCAAGTAGTGAGAAATACCCCCTTTACAAACAAAACCAATGAGTTTGATCCTAGGCGATAAATGCCACTATCACTTCTTAAGCATGATTGTATACTTTTTCAAAAGGGATTGTTTAAATACTATCGTTGGCATGCAAGAGCCTTACTCCAATGCTTTAAATGCTTTAAGAGGTCCCTTAGATTAGTGAGTCTATATTAGTGAGTCTAAGTAAGTCTCATCTGCTTGATAATTTCACAAAAGACCTCTTGGATCATATGAATCGAAGTAGTCTTACAATGCTAATATGCTCCTATAGGATGTCATGATTACCTGAGGAAGAATGGATATCATTGAGGCATCTCCTTCTGAGGTATGGAGAGATAAAGGAAGTTGATATAGGTTGAGGAACCTGAATGTTCACTCGTTGTGGTAACTCTTTTAAAATCTTCCAACGTTAGGAGTTTCTTTGATCTCCCGAAGTTTGATAATAAGGTAGGGTTAGCAAGAGCAGCTACACTTACATAGATATTTGAAGATCAATATGCGGAGTGCATTGTAGTGTAGCCTATGAAGAGAATGGCTCATGCCCGTAAACTTATCATCTTGTTCACTAACATTGACATGTGTGCAAAGAACCCACATCATAATCCCTTCTATATGGAGAAGGCATGCTCAATGGATATCCTGTAAAAGGGAAGTTCATAAACAATAGTTCCCTTATAAATATTCTAACGCCCTAACATGTTGGTAATTACAACCTGCTACGTGTCATCTCTTATATAGGACATGCAAAGGCTATAACATTCTAAATCCACAAAAACAATCATAAAATAACAATCTCCATAAAACTCTCACAGAGGGTTCTTTAGAAGGTCCAAAACATGTATATCATATAAATATAATATCCCTCAAAAGATTCTATTTAAATCCAAATATAGTTGGCAAAACTAAAGCCAACAAATCCAAATAATTCTAATCTCCATTATTACATAGAAACTCTTAAGAACCCTTTCATAACTTTTAACAACAAAGAAATCCATAATCATAATTATTTAAAATATCCAAAATCTTAAAATCCAGAAATTCCTAGAAACATAAATATTCTAAAGCATTATTCCATAAGTCTTCCAAGGATTCTAAAGAAATTCTTCTCATATCTCTGTATCCAAAATCTATTCTTCAGCAGGGTAATTGGGTCCACTACCGCCATCCCCATGATAAAAATATAGATCATAATAAGATAAATCAAATACTACTTCTCCATCATTTGTACCTGAAAATGAAAGAAATGAGCGAAATCGCCCAATACGCCAATCCACAAAACAAATGCATATGCACACACAACATATATATATATATATATATTAATATATATCAAATGCAACTTAATCTAATGTAAACAACCAGATTATTATCTTTATTAAGCTAGCAAATCACCACAGTTCAGAACTATGAATTCCTAGTCCCAAACATAAAGGAACTTAGACCTCTGAAAATCAACCAACTTTTGAAAATATATACATATATTAGTGAATGGGTACTCTCCAAACACCTATGGCCATACTGCCAAGTCACCTAAATCTACTAGAATCATCTCTATGCACGAGTCCACTTAGGATAATCTCACACATAGATCATTAGGTGCCATACCAGTATCACTGTCTGCCAGGTCTTTACTGGTCATCACCACACACACCTAACAGACTAACTAATTAGCTAAATAGATTTAGATTCATTATTCATCTGTTCCTGCAACAAAGCATATAGAAAACTAAACCTACACATACAGCAAATAAGGAAAGGTCGTACCTTTTCAATTTTAGGAACAATTCCTCAAATCCACAAACCCTTATAAGAAGTAACAAATCAATTCTCCAAATCTCCGGATTGACAAAATATAACAGAAACAAAATAAACATCATCCTTATAAACAAACCTTAACATCCCAAAATTCTCTAAAACCCTAACCTTTCAAGAAATCCTCAACCGTACCTTCTTCTTTAATTAAATTCCACAGAATTCTCACAAAAACAACTCTTTTGCACCAAAACCCTAATTTGTAAAATCCAGTAATTACAGACAAATCATCATAAAAATTAAACTTTTATAGAATCTATGTCTAATAAAAACTCACTTGGATAATCTTCTTAGTCCAAATCCTATATCTCCAATTATAATCAGACAAAAACTCCAAAAAGAACAACTTCCTCCAAAACCCTAAATTTGAGAAATTAATAAGAACAGACATGATTCATCAAAAATAATCTTTTCATTTCAAATCTACGATAAAGAAGATGTAACTTACTTGCTTCAAATCTTACTCCTTGATCTAATCTCTGAAGAACAGATCCTGATTGAATACTAAGGTTTCTTCAAAGAACTCCTTCAAAAACACAAAAATCTATGAGAAAGATGTTGTTTCTATATAAATCTGCACGAATCTTGATTAGATCGATTTACCCGATCAAAGATCTTGTTTTCCTTCAGATTTCCCTCTCAAGCACTCTCAAAACCCTAACAAATGCTTTTGGACGGAAAAAGAAAGAAAGAACATATGAAACTCGAACCCTCTAGATTTTATTTATAAAAAGTATTTTGGGAAAGAAAGCTGGCACTTACGTATACTTACGCCGACGGCCTTTATGCCGGTTTTCACCAATCTTCACAAAAAGTCAAGAGATTTATGCCAATGGCTTTCACATATAGGTCCGCGGCCGAGAGGCCAATTTTTTTTTTTTTTTTTTTTTTTGTCTAAAGCTATTCTTCAAACATTTCTAGACCATAGACAATACCATCAACTTAATACTATGATGGACCATAAAACCCTCTTATTTTTCAACATATGACAACTTTTACCCTTTATCATAATTTATTGAAAATTTACTATCTTTAAGGATTTGTTGACCATCATCAAGGTGAGGAATGATTATTATATATCTCATTTATTAAGAATGACTAAAATTTACCTCTCCTTAATTAACAAATGACATTCTTTTCCCTTTTATAAAATATTTTTCTGTATATTACAAACATCATGTCAGTGTACATAATACACATATGTGGTATCAATGCCAAATATAATATAAACATTGCTGTTGCTTGGTATGAAATCTATCTCCTAAGAGTGCGATATGACTACTAAACTTAGAAATTGCTGACAGGTTTGAGCATAGTCTCCCAGGAGCATGAAACTAAGCCTTAAAGGTGTTAATAAATATTTCACTATTCATAAGAGTGCATGCGCTTAATAGTTAAGTGGTGGGTAATATCCCCCCAATTAAGAATATAGTTATTTCAAATAACGTGATACATATAGTTACTTACAAGCAGAGCATTGCTTCGATGTGCGATATCTTCCTAAAGACCTAACAAGTCATTAGAAATGATGTTAATACGATCGTACTTATTTCATGGAAGTGCAACTAAAAGGATATACGTTATCCTAAGCACACAATATGTTATATAAATACCATGAATATATTTCACAATAGAATACCAAAGAAATGGAAAAGTAGAATTCGAAAGTGAATGATATTTTTCATTTATCAAGTACTTCTCAAACATATAAATTGTCATCAAATGAAGTGCATAAGGAAAGATAAATTGAATTGCAATACTATTTCAAGACTTAATGATAGACTTTACAGTTGAGTTAAGATCTCTGCTTCTAAGCTTTCTTCCTATCTCAAATCTAACTTTATTGGCTTCAGCTCTGAGTCGATCGCGACACTTTATAATGTCATGGCAATCCATTATTTTTTGAGCTTCCATGGCAATAAGTTCCATCCTACTCAATTTAAATATTAAAACACGCCCTGCAGCAACATTACCTACCAAAAACTAATTTAGTTGTTGATAAAGAATTCTATGCTCTATCCAAGAGTCCACTAGTTCTGCTTAGTCGCGCCATGATATCACTGGCTACTTCAGTACCAAGACATACTAAACCTGACCAAAAGTCACCTTCATATCATGTAATTGTTACAATGAATGTAAAAAAGTAGTGTATACTATACCATGGAAAATGAAAATTCCCCTTGATGACAATGCTGTTGTGTTAGAACTCCTTGTAATGTATCGTTGTGGCAAGTCAGCGACTGGCATAAGTAGAGGTGGAACATTCTGAATATCTGCAAATAAGTACCCATGGTATTGTCCACTTGGTATAGTTCCCTTATCATCACCATACATAACTGCATAAAGCGATGTATTAGCATGCGTCTAAACCTCATCATGTTTTGAGTGCATTGAATTATCACCATCATCACCAACATCATCATCAAATTCACTAAATGCTTGCAACTTTCTACTATCATCATTGGTTTTTTGTGTTATAGTGTTACCCCCATCACCATAATCTCACCCATGTAGTCACAAAGATGTGTGTCTAAGCACTCAATCTAGCAAGAATCGCCTGCCAAAGCTTCATGCCATCTATATAAAGGAAGTGTAACTTGGAAGTGATGGGTACAGCATGATACACTCATGCTTTATGTAATTTCTCCACATATGCTGCATTGTCTATAATGTACTTCACCCAGTCAGGTTAGCTAGCCAAGCTTTTCCTTGGATACAATTGAGTATGTGAAAGGAGAAGCTCCTTTTTCTCATTCCTAAAATGCAACACTGACTTCTCCCATAATAGAAATCTCTATTGAGGATGAGGTTATGGTTCTATGAAGCATAATGCTCCCTCAGAAGGAGGATACTCGTATGTGTCACGCCTTTTCATGCTTGCCTAAAAGAAATCCTTGATAATCGTAGCATCTGACCATACACTACAGGGAGAAGGCACCTCTGGTGCTCTACCATCTAAATGAACTCTTAGGTTCTTTTGCTTGATAGTACTAGTATTTTGAGACTTCTTAAACTCCTTACCCATGGAATAAGATAGTCGAATAGTCGACAAGGTTGGCAATGAAGTTGGTACTAATGGAAGTGGTGCATAACAACATAAGATACTGTTACCACCACTTGGGGGAGGAGAAAGAGATCATCTGGATGTCCTACCTGCAAGATAAAAAGAAAAAGCATGAGTTTAATTAGAACAAAAATCAAAAGTTGATGATTGATACTGAGATAAGTGGGTAATGCAGTACATGAAATCTGAAAAATCTAGTTTTTCTTTGGGAGAACAGCACTTCTTTTTGGAAAAATCGAGTGGATGAGACCCTTCAGCACTTGCCATCGTGTTCATCTTAAAAAAATTACATGAAATAAAAAAATCACCTCAGTTGGAATCCTAGAAACCACGATACGGCTTTTTGAAGTTTCGTCGATAAGGAGACTCAATTTTAGGACTATGACAACACATGGAAAATAAGAATTCCTATGTGATTCAAATTCAGCAGCACTACTAATGCTTTAAATCTATATCCTATGCTTCAGTCACTCAAGCTATTTATGGAGTAAACCAACCTGCCATTGTATAGTATCCACCTTAAATCATGTCTTAAACAAAAACAGGGGTCACCTACTAGAAATCCCAATCAATGACACGTCTTGGGGGAAGAAACGCATATGGCAGGCAAATACGACGCTCAAAAAAAAAAAAAAAAAAGGACTAGCGTTTGGGAGCCCACTACTTTGGTTCACCAAAATATAGTAGAGACAAACTTCAACTCAATAGCAATTTGTATCAACTATTAATTAACAGCGTCTACTTTGGTTCCTACCTAGTACTTCAATTGAACAAATATAGGACAGTGCCCGAAGGAAATCAAATTACTTTATGCCCATATGGTTTATTTAAAAAAAAAAAAATGGGGGGTGGGGTGGGGCGCTTGACCTTTGCTCCTCACACCTAAATTATGGTGTGTGAAAGATAATCCAAAAGGGGCAAGACTCATGAAGGATTTGCTTGATACATTGTTAAAATGTCGGAGAATAAAAACTAAGGATCTCACTTGGAGAATTGGTGTTTAGGGTGTGAAGCACAAGCAGGTATTGAAGTATTCCAACACCAACGACTCGAATCGAGCATGTCGAGAGTTTACTTGTACTTGTGGGGTCACTTTGATGAAAAATCTATTTCTAAATAGGCTCAGATTTGCGTGCGTGCGCAAATATATTGAAGATCGCTAATGTATGCAAGGTATTTGTTGAAATGCTTAAGACAGATTCTAGATTCAATAGGCTTGAGTTGTTGCTGAAAATGCGTTGATGATTCGCGTGGGAGGAAACGGTGGTAGTCTTTGATATGCATGGCTGTGGTTGCCACTCCGCGCGCTCTAACTAAGATGATTTCTAGAGATCGCCTCTCCACTTTCAAGTTCTTGGGTTTGGGACTATCGATGTCGCTCTACTAGGCATGGTATCTGGTGGTTTTTGGGCGAAAATGGGACTGTTTACGAAAATTTGTCCCGAAATGGGACATTCTGGAAAATTATTCCAGATGGGGGTTGGTGAAGGCGCCGTTGGAAACGGCGCCTTCGGGATTACGAAGAAGACGCCGTTTCAAGTGTTGGGGGGAGGCGCCGTTCACAACGGCGCCTTTAGTGTTGGGGGAAGGCGCCGTCACAACGGCGCCTTCAGTGATGCACCCCCCCCCCCCCCCCCCCCCCCCCCCTTGTCCTGCAAAAACAACCCAATAACAACCAATGTCAGCAAACAGACAAAAAAAGTATGAATCGAAGATTTTGAACCTGCAAAAATTACACCAATACTATCTCCCGACTCCACAAAAATAATTGGAACACCCATAACACAGAAACTGTAACACCAACAACAACACATCCAACAGCTCGATCCTGCAAACTTAGTTCAACACCCCAAACGTGCAGAAGCAACATTCATTGAGAACAGAACTAAGATAAAGAAAATATAATTACATGCCATAAATACATATGAGTTTAATAGTTTAAATGAAAAGCAAATAGAAAGTACGAAAATATAACGCTATCTCCTCCTAGGGGGCCTCCGTACGCTCCTAGAGATCCTAGACAATATGGATCGTGCACCACGCTGTGCAGGTACTGGCTCAGGAGGATCAGCCTCCTCAGTAGGTGATGCACTGAAATCTGGTGGAGGGACAGGGGAGGCATGGATGGATCTCCTGTGCTGTGATAACTGTGTAACTCCCTCACCCATATCGGCATCATCAGGTGGAGGTACTGGACGCCTCTTCTGCGGCGGTGGTGGAGGCTGATGAGATGAAGAGCCAACCTCGCTGTATGGAGTATGGTAGGAAGGCAATGATGAGGTGCTATGGCGTCCCCTGACAACTGTAGATGTGGATCGAGCTAGTGATGGAGCATGACGAACAGTCTGGTACTGCTGCTGATCATGCTCACTGTCATCCTCTGCAGCAGCTTCAACCTCGGTAGGTGCGGTGTACCGAGACTCAGGATAAAGATGGTCGATAACACCATGCTCATCTACAGTCTGTATGGCCTCATCTGCAATAGAATGAGCTTCTACTATATCAGAAGTCATCCTGATCCGCCTAAATCTATCGGCCTGCAATAATGGAGGAAGTAAGATTCGCAATTGCATATCTCTATATATGAGAAATGAAATATAATATCTATGTCTCACCAAACCACCGACCATAGCACCGGTATGGCTAATATATCTCCTGGTGACACGTCTAAACCAACGCAAGTACTCAGGGTCGACCCCGAATGGAAGGTCAACATCGACCAGGCGATCATGTCTCTCATTCCACATTTCATGATACACAGCATGATGAACAATCCAATTAGTGTCGACCCGCCCCCTCAAATCTATCTTATGCAGGTCCCTATCCGTGTTACATCCAGTTGGAACTGTCTGGTAACCCCCAAACTGTCGAATGACACGATCTGGGAAATACCACTCGATGTATGAAAAGCAAATGAGGGGGACCCGGGCTGTCCAGACATCCATACCCTGACGACAGTATGGTGGAAGTCTGTGGAGGATGTCATCTGTGTAAGGGAGCCAAACAATCTGTGCCATAAAACAAAACTCGTTACACAAAGAAACAATAATACTTATGTAAGTTTTTGGGTGAATGTGAAAGGATTTATACCTGTTCGGACCCTATCATGTCAAACGCCTCCCTATAAGCTGAGATGACGTGAGATGGGTGACGAGTAGTGTCCCGGATGATCGACCATCGTGCAGCAAGGGGCGCTGCAGCATGCAACGGTGGACCAAAACGTGCTCGAGGTGCTATAACAGGGAAGCGATCCCATGCCCACACCTGCAATAGCACAAGCGCTCCACCAATCTGCTCCACACCCTCGAGAGAAGCACGACAAAGCTGCCGATATAACCAGCTAAGGCAAGCACTACCCCAGCTGTACTGGCCCGCCTGAGCGAAGTCCTCTAACAATGGCAGGAACATAGAGTGTACTAGTGAACCAGATTTATCTGCAAATATACACCCACCCATAAGCTGCAAAATGTAAGCACGAGCATGCCTGATGATCTGCTCCTCCGGTGCATCATCCGGTAAATGTGCAAAATGTGACCGTAGCCAAGTAAGGCTTAGCCGACCTCCACGAGAAGTACCACCCTGTGGGTAAGCCCCTAATAGCCTCATGCACTCTGACTGCCACCCGGTAGCAATAGATGTGCTACCAACTACTGGTAAGCCATGTACTGGCAGTCCTAACTGGACCTCCACATCCTGTAACGTGATGGTCATCTCCCCATGCGGCAAGTGGAAGGTGTGAGTCTCTGGACGCCATCTCTCCACCAATGCAGAAATGAGATGCCAATCGAGCTGAATATAGGGGAGACGTGCAAGACCAATGAATCCAGCCTGCTCCAGATAAGGCAATATACGCTCGTCTATAGGGCGTCCAACCTGGTCGTGCCTGGAGGTCGGTTCCCTACGCCTAACAAGGAGCTGTAGCGGATGCCTGGAAGAATTAAATGAAACGTTATTACCCATGTTTATATTATGTATCCACAAAGCTTAAAATGGAAGTGCAGTATGTGATTTGGTACCTCATCTAACCAAACAGCTGAGGAACGATGTCTGCCCTGCTGGGAAAGTACTGAATCATCTATGGGGCCTGGCTCCATCTACCCTGCATGTAAGAAGGAAGTGAGATTACATGAAATGAGAAAATGTGATTAAAATATGATAACTACATAATCGAAAATGAAACAACATTCGACAAATTCAAACCACGATATCACCAAACCTTGACGAACTTTGTCCTACTCTGTCTGGACAACTCCTCCTATTGTGACCATCCCGTCTACATAGGCCACAGGTTACTCTATCGGGCCGTTCTCTCCAATCCATTTCCATTGTATATCGCTTTGACCTAGGTTTTCCTTTTCCCCTTGCACTCGCGGGATCAGGAATAAGGCCAGGGAAGTTGGCTGGGGATGGTTTTCCAATTGGATAGAAATGAGATTCATAACATTGGACTTCATTCGTCCACCTATACCATGGGCCGACCAAGGAAGTCCAATCCACATTAGCAAATCCTGCAGCTGCCATTGCATGGGAACATGGCAGTCGGTATATTTGCCATTTGTTGCATGTGCATGAAAGTTGCCACCCATTTGATTTATCCGCAACAGCCCCAATAATACCAGCCCCCCTGTCTAAGATGATGCATACGGTCTCTTCTCCCTGTGTCCTATAACCCCTCGTTTCAACTTCCTCAAAAACCATGACCATGCTTCTTTGGACTCAGATGGAGCCAGACAGAACGCTAATGGTAAGATGTGATTGTCTCCATCTACACACATGCCACGAGTAACACATGCTTGTATTTGCCGTATAGAAACGTACCATCACACTAATAACAGGCCTGCAATGCTTAAAGGCCTCAACTGAAGGACCAAAGCTCCAGAAAACCCACTTAAAATGCGCCTCCTCGGGTATAGGTGATCTTGTCCACCCCCACTCTACTATCGACCCCGGATTACTTGACTTGATTGCATTGAAAAGCTTTGGAAGTTCATTGTAAGATTTGACCCAGTCACCATAAACCATAGCAATTGCTTTTTTCTTTCCTTCCCAAATCCTTCTACGAGAAACCATATACCCATATACCGCCAAACAGTGAGACTCGAGCTCCTTTGCTTTGCAATCTGGATTATTCCGGACAAAACTGATAAACTCTCGAGCAAGGATATTCGAGTCTATCTGTGAATGGTCCTGTCCAAGTAATGGATTAGTGCAAGAATGGGGACCATCAAGCTTCGTGATTACAAAAAGTCCTTCTAGTTTTTTCAAACAAGCTCGTATCCGCCACGGACAACCTTGATCACTTTTACTGCAATGAGCAATCCACAGATTTTTCTTCGACTCATCAACTCGGAAGTTGCAGTGTGTTCTAATGTGAGCAGCTTTCACAGTCTCAATTAGATCATTCTTTGTCTTGAACATCATCCCCTTCACCAATTCTTGGCTATCACATATATTTGCAGACATAGCATCCATTTCATCTTCAAATGTCACATGGCCATCACCGCCTCCACCTACATTGAAATAGGGAATTGAGTCTCTTACCGAAGCTTGACTTGACATTGAATCTCGTGGCAGTGAACTATGTGGGCCAGCAACACCTGCAACGTTTCCCCTTTGAACTTCTTCTGCTACTGTATTGTCATCCTCCTCGTCTACCTCATCTTCGATTGTATCCCCATTTTCATCCACATTAAAACCACCATCAGAGTGATCATCTTCCATCCCGGTAGCAAACACTGGTGCCACTTCCTGTGCTACTCTATTCTCAAATTCCGACAGTGTCTCATCATATGGCACGGGTTCATATTGTTCACAATGCATGGGCGAAGCTGGCACAGCTCCTTCATTCTGTGATCGAATATTCGAAGACGAACCAAGCTGCAATTGAAACTGCTGCCCACCAAACATGTCACCATGTTGTTCATTCAACTCATATGGAGCATGAGCTACATTTTCATGAGTCGCAGCTCGATCAGTGATCTTCACAAATATTTCCTGAATTAACCTTACACCCAACTCAACAGCAAGCGAAATCAGATCCTCAAAACTGTCATCATCTGCAATTGGCATCAACATATACACAACCCCATGACTCATGTAATGTGCGTCTGTGTATTATCTCCACATCACTATGATTACAATCCACACCTATCTTGCCACAAATTATTGCCTTAAAATTTTCGAAGTTGGCATTCACCCTAACCTTCACCTTCCCAATGGGCGGCCTGTCATATTGTGGCCCATAATTTCCATCCACTATGTTGCCATGAGCATAAACAATGAACCTTACAAAATTAGCCATTCCAAAACCTATCCACAACAAACTAAAATGTTAACACAACACTTCAAACAGCATTCACTCACATTTTAATTCAACAACATGAGTCACAAATCGATATCTTTTACAACACTTCACCACTCAAAACCACTTCCCATCACTACTCTTACACCACTTTTAATCATTCGCATACACTACTCCTACACAACTTTACCGATCTACATCATTCACTTAAAACAAACAAACTCGTGTATAATCACATTCCTTATCACTCATGTTCATGTAAACATCATAATCCTCAACTTAAACTATTGAAGCATTTCATCGAACACCTTATATGCATGAAAAATTTCTCCATGAAAACTCCCTAGATCAGCCAATGCAATTCCGTAAATTTCACCTATACACTATATACTACTCTTACAACACTTCATAACTCGAAACATTCGCTAAAACATCCAAATCTGACAAAATTCCTCAACCACATACAAGTCCATTTTTCATGATTTTAACACCGAAATTGTGAAAAAATTACACTCAAAACAAACAAACTCGGGTATAATCACATTCCTTATCACTCATTTTCATGTAAACATCATAATCCTCAACTTAAACTATTGAAGCATTTCATCGAACACCTTATATGCATGAAAAAATTCTCCATGAAAACTCCCTAGATCAGCCAATGCAATTCCGCAAATTTCACCTATACACTATATACTACTCTTACAACACTTCATAACTCAGAAACATTCGCTAAAACATCCAGATCTGACAAAATTCCTCAACCACATACAAGTCCATTTTTCATGATTTTAACACCAAATTGTGAAAAAATTACACTACATTGATAAATGATGAATTTACCTGAGATTGGAGAGCTTAATTTGCGTAAAAATCGGCCTGAAATGGAGATTTGGTGGAGGAGTGGAAGCCTACCGATGGAGGAGAAAATGAGAGGAAGAGAGGAAGAGAGAAGAGAGGAGAGGAAGAGAGGAAGAGAGGAGAAGGAGAAATGGGGCTGGGGGCGTTCTGTGGCTTTTTAAAGCCTAAAGGCGCCGTTTTAAACGGCGCCTTCAATTTGCCCTAAAGGCGCCGTTTCAAACGGCGCCTACGCCCCGCCTCCCGCTTCAAAGGCGCCGTTTACAACGGCGCCTTCCCCTTCCCCCAAAGGCGCTGTCTATGACAGCGCCTCCACCGAACCACCCACCCCCCCCACCCACCCCCCCCCCCCCCCCCCCCCCCGGGAATGTTTTCCCTCCCCACCCCTTTCCGCCCCAAATTAAAATCACAGGACCCATTTTGGGTCAAAAACCCTGGTGGGCGTAGATTCAGTACAAGGAAAAAGAACACTGAAGTTTGGAGACATTTCATATGCAAACAGGCAAACAAATTTGCTGTCCGGTAACGCTGTCTGATATAGTCCAGTCTTTAATATGTATTTTAAAATGATAATTATTATTTATATTATTTTAAAATTTATTTTATTTTTTACACGTATCAAAAACTAATAAATACGAATAAAACATCATAATGGATAGAACAAATTCTTATCTTGCAAACAGTTACGTCTCATGGTAGTACTCATGAATGTGACTAGCTTTACCACGACATTTTATTTTATTTTATATTTTTTATGACGCTACGGATTTGGATGAAAAATGGCGCGTACTTGTTGAGGCTATGTTTTATGCTCCAAATTTTTGTCATGTGCAGATATTTAGGTCTCGTTTATTTTGAGAAAAAATATTTATTAATAAAAGTAATTTTTTTATAAAAGGTTTTTGAAAAATATATTTTTAAATGTTTAACTAATTTTATAAAAATACTTTTTCGTTGTTTACAATTTCAAGATAACTCATGTATTTTAACTATAAAAAATGAAAAGATGATATATATTATAATAAGAAATAAATCTATTTAAAAGAAAAATATTTAAAAAATTAATAATAAATATTTTTAGATAGTAATTTTGTTAATAAACTCATAAATTGAAGAAAAAACGACTTACATATTTATATTTTACAAATCATTTTTTTAAAAATAAGCTATGGAAAAAATTCATTAATTATGCTTTTTTTTTCAAACAAACACGAAGAGATGAAAATATATTTTTCTAAAAAATATTCTCATCGATACAAAAGAGACCTTAGTGAATGCCCAAAAAAGAAACAAGAAATGGATCACTTGGTTGAAGTATACCTACCAGGAAATCAACGGGACGATTATATTACAAGATTGAATGTTTCCAGAGAAGTTACGGGTATTCGTCAATGACGGTCTGTGGGTGATTTTGGTACTGATTTTGGAAATAAATCCAGAAAAAAGTTTACATAAAAAATATTACAAAAATGTCACTAAAGGCGTTGTTTGTAGCAACGTCTTTGAATTTATACTGAAGGCGCTATTACAAACAACACCTTCTTTAAAAAATTTATTTCCCTTGAAGGCGTTGTTAAACAGCGCCTTCAGCACAGACTTAAAATAAAAAAAAAAAAATTGATTGACAAAGATAATGTGATCCAATATAATCAAAATAAATAATAAACCTAGATTCAATTTTAGAATTCCTAAAGTGAATATAACTTTAACTAATCTTTTTGACGTTGCAGTATCAAGTAAACAAAAGTAAGACCAAACATGTCATTTAAAAGCTTTAAAAGCTTCAGTTATAAAAATAACTAAAGCGTTTTTATGTTACCCATTAAAATTAAAGCAAATAATAAATTTTGATTTAGCTTCAAAATTCGTAAAGTTGAATACAAGTTCAATTTTTAGTGTCTTCGTTATATAATTATTCACACGGCCATTGTCTTTATTGACCTAGTAATTATATTAGAAAATTTTACATGGGACAAAATTATGGTCAACTTTTGACCCACAAATTTATTTCTATCGATATATAATTTGTGACATGTTTATCCTTAATTAAATATTTAAATATAGTTTATAAATAATTGAATCCAATTTGAGATTGATATATTGTAGTAGTTTTTTAAGCTAATTTGAACTTTGTAATGTTTAACTCATAATTTTCAAGCATAATTGAATTTGGATTGAATATGGATATTCATATTATTAACTTATTATAAATAGAATAGAATTTTTATTTCAATAAATTGAGTCTAGATGATCTAAACTCGATTTTGTATGATAACAGTTTGAATTGATTACATACCTAGAATTCTATTATGCCCAATGGGGGCTTTTTATTCCTGTGAATCTTGTAAAGAGTCACAGTTCAATGCTCTTAATCCCCAGAATTGGCTTCAAGTTGAAAGAGGGAAGCTTTCGAAATGCCCGTCCCACTATTCATTTCCTTCATCTATGTAAGTCTTTTGTTTCAGTTTGAGTCATTTATTCAGTAATTAGTGTTGTTTCTAATGTGATAGATTTGTTTATTCTTCTTTGGGTTTGTGTTGGCATAATGAATCTCTTATCAAGGTCCCCGAACCACCAGTACTGCTATATTTTAAACCCCTTGACTATGTAGAAGTTTTAGCTCATATTCATGAAGAACTTGAAACATGTGCTCCTCATGAGAGGTCACATCTGTATTTATTACAATTTTAGGTTTTTAAGGGCTCGGGGAAGTTAAATTGATGCAAAGGAGTCTTCCTGCTGCTTGGCAGAAGGTTAGTACCGTCCATGAGAAACTTGTTTTTAGGGCATAGTTAAAATATGAGAAACAAGGTGATGAACATATTGCTAACCTGCTTGCCACTTGTGGCAAATGTGCTCAATAGTTTGGGCATATGGATATTGCATCAATGCTACCGGTTGAAATTGCATGTGTACAGGAAGACATTTTGTTCAATGATAAGAACTTTTCTCAAATTGTAAATTTCAAAATCAAAGAAGAGAAAATACTTCATGATAGGTAGAAAATTGCATCGCTTTCAGCTCCACTTCATACGATGCTTAATGGTGGTTTCATAGAATCTTTCTTAGAGGAAATAGATTTGTCTAAGAACAACATATTTGCCAATGGTACAAGGGCTATTAGAAATTTTATCATGACATGCGATTTGAGTGATATTTTCCCAAATCTTTTATTATAAATATTAATTTCTACTAATAGGTTCTATTGTGAAAGGTTGAAAGATGTTTGTGATAGGAAACCTGCATCATTTGTTACATATGCTGTTGAACTCATGGAATATGCTCTTGAAGAGAACTGTCTTGAACTTGCTGCATCTTGTTTACAGGTATTTTTGCATGCTCTCTCTGATTGTTTGAATGATGATCACGTGGTCGAATTTTTACGCACACCAGCAAATAGTAGAGGTTAATTATGGCAGGATAAGCTTCATTTATGCTATATTGTTTGCTGTGTGAGGATGTAATGAACCTCGATATTCAATATGATAAAGCTGTTGGTTTCCTATAACGGTTAGTGGAGTCTATTAAGACCGACCAACATAAATGGTTGGCATATCATCAGTTGGGATTTGTCAGACTCCCAATGAACGAGTTTGATGAGGCGGAGCGTCTTTTTGAGGCAGCTTTGAATGCAGGTCATATATACTCTATTATAGGTTTGGCAAGAGTATCAGAAACCATGGTCATATGAGAAACTTAGCTTCATGATCTCTTCTGTTACTTCAGTTAGATGGATGTATCAAGAGAGGTCACTATACTGTGAAAAGAGAAGTCTTTGCTCTCCTTCACAGTATAGTGACCTCTCTTGATACATCCATTCAAGCGAAGTAACACAAGAGATCACGAAGCTAAATTTCTCATATGACCATGATTTCTAACCTCTTCTTTGGGACAATCTTGCCAAACCTACAATAGAGTATATATGACCTGCATTCAAAGCTGCCTTAAAAAATGCTCTGCCTCATCAAACTCCTTCCTTAAGTGTCTGACACATCCTAATTGATGATATGATAACCATTTTTGTCGGTCAGTCTCCATAGATTCCACCAACCGTTCCAGCAAACCAACAGCTTTACTAAATTGAATATTGAGGTTCATTGCAACCTCACTCAGCAAACAATATAGCACAAATGACGCTGATCCCACCATAATTAACCTTTGTTGTTTGCTTGTGTGCATAAAAATTTGGACTACGTAGTCATCATTGAAACAATAGGGGAGAGCATGCAAAAATACCTGCAAACAAGATGCAACAAGTATAGGATAGTTCTCTTCAAAAGCATATTCCATGAGTTTCACAGCGTCATCTCTTGATGTAACATATGATGCAAGTTTTCTATCACAAACATCTTTCAACCTTTCATAGTAAAGCCCATTAGCAAAAATTAATATTTCTAATAAAAGATTTGGAGGAATACCACCCAAATTGCATGTCATGCTAAATTTTCTAATAGCCCTCGTACCATGGGCATATATGTTATTCTTAGACAAATCTATATCCTCTAAGAAAGATTCTATGAAACCACCATTAAGCATTGTATGAAGTGGAGCTGAAAGCGATGCAATTTTCTGCCTATCACAAAGTATTTTCTGCCTTTGATTTTGAAATTTACAATTCAAGAAAAGTTCTTATCATTGAACAAAATGTCTTCCTGTACACATGCAATTTCAACTGGTAGCGTTGATGCAATATCCATATGCCCAAACTCTTGAGCACATTACCACAAGTGGCAAGCAAGTCAACAATATGTTCATCACCTTGTTTCTCATATTTTAACCATGCCCTAAAAACAAGTTTCTCATGGACGGTACTAACCTTCTTTCAGGTAGTACCAAGACTCCTTCGCATCAATTTAACTTCTCCTAAGCCCCTAAAAACTCGAAACTGTAATAAATACAGGAATAACGTCTCATGAGGAGCACATGTTTTGAGTTCTTCATGAATCTGAGCTAAAACTTTTACATAGACAAGCGGACTAAAATATGGCAATATTGGCGGTTCAGGACCTTGATGAGAGATTCTCTATGCCAACATAAACCAAAAGAAAAATAAACAAATCTATCACATCAGAAACAACATTAATTAGTAGATAAATCACTCAAACTGAAACAAAAGACTTACATAGATGAAGGAAAAGAATAGTGGGACGAGCATTTCGAAAGCTTCCCTCTTTCAACTTGAAGCCACTACTAGGGATTAAGAGCATTGAATTGTGACTCTTCACAAGATTCATAGGAATAGAAAGCCCTCATTGGGCATAATAGAATTCTAGGTATGTAATCAATTCAAACTATTATCATACAAAATCGAGTTTAAATCATCTAGACTCAATTTATTGAAAAAAAAATTCTATTCTATTTATAATAAGTTAATAATATGAATATCCATATTCAATCCGAATTTAATTATGCTTGAAAATTGTACAAGTTAAACATTACAAAATTCGAATTTAGCTTAAAAACTACTAGAATATATCAATCTCAAATTGGATCTTATAAACAATATTTGAATATATATTTAATTAAGGACAAACATGTTCCAAATTATTTACCGACCGAAATAAATTTGTGGGTCAAAAGATGACCATAATTTTGGGTTTGCTTAGATGGTCTATTTTTTATCTGTAACTGTACCTGTATCGAAAAGATATGTGTAAATATATCCGATTTATATTTATATTTTATCTATTTATTCTTTTCATTAGAACTGCCAACTTTTTTTTTATCTATATCTATTTCTTATATAAATGATTTGATAGGAAAAAGTTTGAAAAGTGTCTGTATCTGTCCAAAAAAGCTAAACAAACAGACCCTTTGTCCCATGTAAAATTTTCTAATTAAAATTATTAGGTCAACAAAGACGATGGCCGTGTGGAAAATTATATAATGAAAACACTAAAAATTGAACTTGAGTTCAACTTTACGAATTTTGAAATTAAATCAAAATTATTATTTGTTTTAATTTTAATAGATTACATAAAACACTTTAGTTATTTTTTTTTTCCAATTTTATAATTGAAACTTTTTAAGTTTTTAAATGGCATGCTTGATCTTACTTTTATTTACTTGATACTGCAACGTTAGTTAAAGTTGTGTTCACATTAGGAATTTTAAAATTGGATCTAGGTTTATTATTTGTTTTGATTATATTAGATCACATTACCCTCATCAATAAAAATTCTTTGATTTTAAGTTTGTATCGAAGGTACCGTTTATAACAATGCTTTCATGACAAATAATTTTTTTTTAAATTTGTACTGAAGGCATTATGTAAATAAATTTTCTAAAAAGGGTGTCGTTGCAAACAACACCTTTAGTAGTCTATTTCTAAAATATGTTTTGGTTGAATTTTTTTTTGGATTTATTTTCAAAGTTCATACCAAAATCACCTAAAAACCCGTCAATGAAATGCTGAATTGACTCATTTCCAGAGGCGTTCAAAGGAGCATAATGTTTTGGCTTCACCTAGTATAAAAGAATAAAATAAAATAAAAGAAGAACAAGAGCCAAAGACTATCCACATTGCGGTGACATTCTGCCGACTTCTTGACCGGAATTATTAAGGATAATTTTGACATATTAAACACATTATCTTGTCCGATTGAATATATAGAACCAAGAGGAGCATCATATATTTTGGTCTGAACTTTTCTTTATAAATCAATGGGAGGAAAGGATCGGTTTCAGTTATTTTAGTGTGGACAGTTGCCATTATGTTAACATGTGAAGACCAAACATCGTCAGATTCGTTATGAGTGAAAATTATACATGCTTCTCTAAGGAAGAGAAACTATTATTCTCCATCTTAAACAGGTTCGGCTTTGATGCTCGTGGATCGACTAATAAATAGAGTTTGCGTACATACGTTCGCGTGGTTTCCTTCGTTGTCATGTAAAAGCCTGGATGAAGGTCTTGATATTATGATACTTTTGCTGTGTTTGGCTAGGCTTTAGAAACTGGAAATCAAAAGAAATAAAGGGAAAGAAATGAGAAGAAAGAGAAATCAAGAGAAATGGAAATAATTGAATACATAGTTTTATGTTTGATAAATTATGAGAGAAATGAAAGGAAAATGGGAGAAATAAAGTTAGTAACTGATAAAATTATTTTTATAAAATATTAGCTAAAAAAGATAAATAAATATATTTAAGTTATTTTCATCACTTTCCCTTAATTTCTCTTACTTTCATTTTCTTCTTGGAGAGAAACTTAAATAACCTATTTTTTCCTTTGATTTTTCTTTAAATCTGTTTATTTCCCACCCATTAAACATATCCAAACACACATATTTTTCTCTATTTCTTTTCCTTTCCAATGGTTTCATGCGCACCAAACACAGCGTTATAGTTTAGCGAGGGAATCATATTGACAGAAAAAAGAAAAAGGGCTATCTGATGTCGAAGGCTTTACAACGTGACCGAGTTATCAATTTTATTTGTGGAACTACTTGAAGGAATTCTTTTTCATCGTATAATTTAATGCGTTATTTGCTTTCAGTTTTCTTCCCATAAAGCATGTACGGATTAATTAGTGCATGAGGAAGACACCTCATTGTACGGTGGAATTTCTTAAAAAAAAAGGAAAAAAAAAAAAAAGAAGAAGCCTTGATATCTTTCAAAGGGGATGAAGAGAGGGGTTTACCAAGATAGCAGAATTTTTTTTAATTGAATCGTTGTTTGCCAGAGCACCTGTTACATGGAAAATTAATAGATATTAGTGATTAAAAAAAAAAGGACAGAAAAGATGGAAAGGAAGAAAATTATGAAGATGAAGAAAGGTGTGAAGCAAAAAACCAACCATTAGGTTCAAATACCGGAAACTATTATGTCGAAAAGCGATGGGGGACGAGGATGCTATTATCAAGCTTGATTGTGGCAACAAGTATAATTAATATCAACCAACACCTTTTGTGACATCTAGATAACTATCATTGTTATTCGTATGTGACAACTAGATAGCTAGACGACTATCACTGAATAACGATTATAGTAGCTAGACAATCACTATAGAAACGATAGCCAAACAACTATCATGAATACCCTTTTACCACTACCAAGCTTGTTCTTATATAACTTGTCATCTATCAATTTATAGAGGAGTATGTTTAAGCACATACGTCAATGGGTCATAGCAATTTGGGAAAGAGAATATCTCATTAAGTATGCATATTTGTATTACTACTTTTATATAAATATTTACAATATGAGCAAAACTCATTATTGAATTAATTAGCAGGTGCTAAAAACAAGAGATAAACTCCAGATATATTGGTATATATATGTGGAAGGTGTTATATAAATAAAAAAGGAAACAAGAAAGAATTAAAAGAATTATTGATATCTATATTTTGATATCAATATCTATTGATATGAAAGGTGCCAAATAAAAGGAAAATGAAATTTTTTTAGAAAAAAAGGGGGGAAGAGATATTGTCTCATTACATGAATCCTTCCTACAACATCTTTAAACATGATATCTCATTCTATGATGTCACATTAGGCGGCTATGCAACTATTTTATGAGCAGATAAGTGCCAGGCAAGTGCCATAGATAATTATACATATATATATATATATATTATGCCCAAGTCCCTTCAATTTCATTTGAAGAATTTTGGTCAAGGGGCAAGATGTACATGCAGCACCATGTTGCAGGCTCATAAAAAAAAGGAGGATGATGAAGAGGATTTATTTTATTTGTTGGTTGGTAGCAATAAAAAATAATAGAATATATATCCAAACATATGCGCTTTAGCAACCTGCTATGAGCTTATATATATATAGAAGAAGAGAGAAAAAAAGAAGAAAAAAGACATATATTGCCTGCGGGCAATATATATATATATATGTGTGTGTGTGTGTGTGTGTGTGTGTGTATTTTAGCCTAAAGCGATGCACGTAAACAAGTCATGCGATAAACAAAAAAAAATTCATGCGGCACTAGCACTGGGCTTGTACACTACAGTTAGGTGTCAAACGAGACACTAAGCTGTGATAATGAATTTGGCAGCTATGCAGCTATTATATGAGTACACAAGCACCAGACAACACCGTAGTTAATCAAAGGATATATTTTTTTGCCCAAATCCCTTCAACTTCATTTGAAAAAACTTTAGTTAGGGGGAAGGGGGGAAGGGGGAGGGAATGTGGACAGCTAATATAGGTTTTGACTCTTTAGGCTAAATGATGGGGCTTAGGGAGTTAAGTCTATAAAATTTGGATGACTAAGGGTGATTTGGTATGATAGGCTTGGAGTAGGACTGTTGAATTGGATTGATTAGTCCGTACTCAACCTTTCGCAAGGAGCTCATGCACTTAAAGAGGCCTTCCTTAAGTTAGAGAGCCCATGGAGAAATCCATTATTAAAAAGACTCATCTCGCCCGTTAATGGTCAATATGATTTGATGGACATCATTAAGATCCAAGCTCTATAAATACCTAGGGCTCCTCCTCATTTGACACACTAGAATTTGGTAGAAGCACTATTGTGCTATTGGAATACTCTCATGAGAGATCAAATAAAGCTTAGAGCAAAGAACATACAGCCTCTCTTCAAAATAATAAGGTTGATGCCATATAATTTCCCCATCTGTCATTAGTGTGTTCAAGCTCCCTAGGGGGAAGGGGGCAAAATGTAGAGAGCTCATATGGGTTTTGACTCTTTGGGCTGAATGACAGAGCCTAGAGAGTTGTCTATAAAATTGGGATGACTAATATTATTACTTATGCATCTTCTTAAATAAAGATGTACATGTCATGCCTCATATATTTCTTAGGTAAATTACACCAAAATTTATTAATATTTTGGGCTAAGTTTATTTAAAGTATCAACATTTTTAATTAAAATGACGTATAAATGTTTGGCAAAGTGTATAAAAGGAGGTAAAATGATTAAAACCATTAGAGATACTTTCACCATTTTTGAATCGGAATAGCTCGTAATCTTGCATTATGGCTCCTCTTCTCATGTCTTTGATCATAGTGGCACCTTCATAGGTTTCACATAGCTTTTCTCATATTTCTTTTGTTGTTGAACATCATGACACCATGGCAAAGAAAATACTCATCAAAATCTTGTTTTTGGTATTGTTGTTCAATTTAGCCTTTTTCTTTTCATCATCCGTAAGTATTGGACTCTCTCTAAGCACTAGTTCTAGATTGCCATATTAAATGATATCCCATGAGGTGAAATCCATGGCTTATATACATTTTCATCCTGTATTTCCAATGAAGAAAATTAGTGCCATCGAAGAATAGAATGTGGTTTGATGCAATAATGATCATGTTATCATCCATATTAATCAAACTCTTAAATCATAAAGCTTATGCCATGATACCAAATGTAGGTCCTAGTTAACAAACAAGAAGGGAGGGGTAAATTGTTTGTTATTGAAAACTTTTACAATTTTTTTTTTAATTTTATTTATGCTATAGATGAATGAATGCAATGCAATGCAATAAGTAATAATGAAATCTAAAGTGTAGAAAATAAATGACGCCCGAGATTCATAAAGATTCCTCCTTATGAATTAGTCCTCTCTTCTAGCTTTATTGCTGGGAATCTTATTGTTCCACCAATCCAATCAAATTAAGAGATTACAAACACCAATGCTGTCTTGTTCTGTCTCATAAGCCTTACCGCTAAACTAATCACAAAACTACAAGATACTAAAAAGAAATCCTCTTAATCTAATAATTAACCTCACTTTCAAAATAAAGAGTAAGGATAGTTTAATGAGATACAATAGAGTCTCGAAAATTTAGAGCGAAATTGAAAGTAAGACAGCTTCTAACATAAGTTCTTAAATAAACTCTCGATGAATATTAGTAGCAAAATATTATGAGCGCTTGTGTTGTATATCTAATTTGAACTTCGTCTCCTTTTTAAATTGCTTCTTTTTAGTGTCTCTATTGATGAAATATGAGAGAGTTCTTCATTAATATCTTTAGAAGGGCTCATCTCTATATCTTCATGTATTTTCAACGTTTGAAGTTTGAAAAAAAATATCCCACAATATCCGATCATCTTTATCATGAAGTTATCTCGATACTTTAAGAAGATAACTTGATCTGATCTTCGATAATTTACTACCATTGTTTCAATTTGAAAATTTTAAAAAAACTTCTAAACTATTGAGGAAAGCTCACTATCTTTTTTGTAATCCGAAGAGGTCCGAAAAATCTGGAAGTAATCGTTGATATACTTCTTATTCGCATCCTATCAACAAGTTTAGATAAGCTTTATCTTCTAATGTTGTCTTGATCAAATTGTTCCTTCATACAGATATTGTTCCGACACGATAAATAAGAGTCCAAAAACAAAATTTATTTGTCTTCAAGAAAATCAAACTCTGACACATAGAATAAGTTATCCCTATGTAATTTATCCTCCTTGAGTGGAACGCATTAGATGCATTATTCAAATACATCTAATAAAGTGGAGCTAGGTCTTTATCAAGATCTTTGATCATCGTTCAAAGTATAATTAACTTGAAACTTATATCATCTTGTATTTAAGGTTAAAGTTTCTTGTGTAGGTTATGACAAAAGTTCTTGTGAAACTTTTGAAAAACAATATGGTAAATCGTTTGCCACATAACATAGATCTACACATTTGATTAAATAGATTAGACATCTTTGATTCCTTCTTGTTATCATCAAAACTACTAAAGGAATATTCTAACAAACTAAAATTCTTGATTCAACAGCAAGTTTCAATTTAGGTTCTAGATTGTCTCTCTCTCTTCCCCCATACCCCCCCACCCCGTAACCCCCAAACCCAAAAATAAAAAAAAAAAGGGAAATTGCAAATCACACCCCTAAATTTTTATTTATAAATGAATTCACCCCTAAACTCTCAAAGTGAGCTTTTTGACCCTTAAACTTTCAAAAATTAGTACAATTAAAGAAACTTAATATTTTTCATTAGAACAAGACGGAGGAAGTCACAAAATACCCCTCAAAATTTCACCTATGTGTTCATTCAACTCTTAAACTTTCATTTATAGGCAGATTTACACACTTGATTCATGAAAAATGTTTATTGTTCTTAATTGTATCAATTTTTGAAAGTTTGGAGGATTAAAAAGCTCGTTTTGAAGTTAAGGAGGTAAATTTACATATTGGTAAATTCCTAACACCCACTATCCCCCCCCCACCCCCCCCCCCCCCCCAAAAAAAAAAAAAAACATATTTAGGTAGCAATTAGGCCATTAAAACGTTTTTCCTTCCTCAAACTCCATTAATTTGCAAATCTATTTCTTGATAGATATAGTTTGATTAAAGATTGAGAGAAGAATAAACAAATTTAATGTATTTATTGTTTTTTTTTTCTTTTGTTTTCACCCTCTACGTGGATTATAGTATCCCTTTTATGGGATTTTGTTTACTTGCCCATGAGGTGGGTCTTGTTCTTTTGGGAATGATTGTATTCCTTGTGAGGGATATTTTGGCACTTGAAGATGTGCACATTTAATCGGAAAAGTTTTCATACTCCTACTCTTCGTCAGTCAATTCTCTTGTATACATCTATTTAATTGATGTAATTTTATTAATTGAATAAAATTTCATCTTTTTTGGCAAAAAAAAAAAAAAAAAACCTTCCCATTTAAATCAGGTTTCCACTCTATTGTCATCACTACCAGTCAATTTCACTATAATTGTTGCTCCTACTTATTTAATTACATATACCCATGTGCACTTGCCTCAAATTCTAATAATACACCATCCAAACATATATAAACTCATATTTAGAGAAATTTTCAAAATTTAAACATCCATTTACATCCATCCATGTTACATGCCTACAATAGCTTTACACACATTTTCACATCCCATTTACACAATTGATTAATAGCCAATCTAATGCTTTATCCCATTTCATTAACACCAACAGCACTTCCATACACAAAACATCACCACAAAACAACTAAACTCACATCTACTTTACAATCTTTCAATGCACATTACTAGGTGCAAGTGAGAAGCTTATCCTTTTCTCTTTCCTCCTTCCCTTCAAACTTTGGTTCAAAAAAAAAAAAAAAAAAAAGTGAGAAGCTTATCTTAATTGAACAAGTTACTAATCCTCCTTCTCTAAGCTCATACGCCTAATGAAACTCCAATGGTAGTCCGACAATCAAAATTAGCTAATCCCATCAAAGAATCAAATACTCCTGTTCATACTTAAAATGCTTAAGTAATAACTTAAACTCATTGTTAAACTTAAACCTTACCTTGGGCCCTAAAAGCATTGTTTGACTCCCAATTAACTTCAAATTCGTGAATTTGATTTCTTATTTAATAATTGATGTTATCATGTCATCTTCTAGCTCCATTCTTATTGCATTTGTTTTGTTTTTCTTAATATAATTAACACACATATGGTCAGTGATATCCAAATCAAGAATAATTTCATTATTTACATGTCCTTATAACCTTTCTTTAAATATGTTTAGTTTCAATATTATGATACAAGGCCATTAAGTCTTAGCAAACACTTCATCAAGATTCAATTTATAAAGATCATTACGTAAAATTATTAAACCAACCAATTTTTTGTCATTGTAAACTAAAAATTTAAAATCCAATTACATCAATTGACAAAAATTCTAAATTATGAGAAATGTAACAACATAAAGGGTTTGGAACAAATCCAAGTCATTTCTAATTTTCAAGAGAAAGCAATAAGTATCAATCTCTTCAACTAGAGGATTGTTTCTATTCTTCAACTTGAACAAATATTAGTTGTCAAGCTATAGTCAATCTACCAAGTATTATATGGAACTTGCATAAAGTTTAGTTCAAAACAAACAAAAGTATCTATAAGGCTTACATTTCTTTTCATAACCAAGTTTTACATTAAGCAATCTTTCTTCAAGTATCCATTTTTTTACGAAAGTGGCACTTGATTTCCATATTGAGGATTCATATAGCTTTAGAAAAAATCATTTAGATTGTGTAGACCTTCTTACCTTGTCTTAAGCTTTCCCTTTAAACTCAATGTAACATTTTGATGATTTGTAAAATGAATGGAATGAGTATTTAGATTCTTTAGTCTTATTTCTTCTCATGCATTGGTATATTGGTCAATTCATTAACATTCCAAATTGCTGTATTCATTGAAAACCCATACTGCTCGAAAGGCAAGAAATTCAATATGAGTGGTACGGAAAAGAACCCATCCACCAACATTCCAAAATTTCTTAATTTTCCCACTATATTTTTCATTTCATGGGCATCTACATGACCTATCAGATTTCATATTGGTCAATGTACATATAAATGTACTAGCAAAAGACTTATAAGTAGTTTAAGAACGCTCTTCCATAACTTATATATCCATTAGCATTATTAGTTTGAGAAAGTGTAGCATTATTCTTATTTGTTAATGTTATTCTCATGAACATTAAGCTCTTCAATTTCTTCCAAAGTTTGAGTACACGAGATATTGTTCCATATTACTGATTTTATTAGTAATAGCAATGGTTCCCCAATTCGAAGTGATAAATCAAGATCCAAAGCACTAAGTGGAATATCACTTGCTCTTATTAATTACAAAAATTCAATCTATTGAATGTAGGAATAGATTAAGCATGTGAATGATAAAGAAACAAGACAAAATTTGAAATTTGCAATAATTAAACATTTTGTAAACATTAGTGCTTTCAGTAATTATATAAACTTGGATTCATATCCAATTATGCACTTTTGCTACTTCGCATACAGAAATAAATCAAACAACATGATTGTTTAAGATAATTATGAATATATATCGTTAAACTTTCAGTTTACTCAATGTCATCTATTATATCATATACAAATAAAATTCAGCGGTAAAAAAAATTCTTATTTAATAATTTAACTGTTAGTGACTAACAAATCATCAATTAAATGAATTTTTTATACACAGAATAATAAAAAAAAGAATATAGATAAAAGAATTCATATGTTGAATGACATTGTTCTTGTTATTCCAAAATATTGAATTAATCAAGGTCAGGGTAGTTCTTAAATTTCCGGATCTCTAGATACCAACTGTCGGGACGCTTCACAGTGAATCGAGAAGGGAACAAGCGAAAAAGAATTGAAAATCATAGCGTGACAACGGTCCTGGATGAGGTAAAATTTTATAATATCATAGTGATTATAACAAGATCAATCATATCACATTAATAAACGGTTTAAATTTTTTTAATCGAACAAACTCATTAAATTTTTTATACTTATTTCTTTTATAATCAATTTAATTTTGATATTAGTAGTGATATGATCCTGTGATGGGATCGTAAAAAATCTCATAAAGGTTTAGAGGGTTTAAAAAGATCTTTATATACAAAATTAATAGAATAAAGAAATAACATTTTAAATAGTTAAAACTCTGACAAATGAGGATTTTTTTTTTTTTGTCACTCCTTAAAATATATCTCTTATTTAATTTAACTCACAAAATTCTAATTTTCTTTTTTTTATCATAAAAAATAATAATACATTATGTTTACTAACTCTAATGGCATATTTAGTTCACTG
Organism: Combretum micranthum; assembly: GCA_024138025.1. Taxonomy (NCBI): domain Eukaryota; kingdom Viridiplantae; phylum Streptophyta; class Magnoliopsida; order Myrtales; family Combretaceae; genus Combretum; species Combretum micranthum. The sequence continues at coordinate 3,638,838 of JAMXBD010000005.1, forward strand.
AAATAGAATGAAGCTAAAAATAATTTATAATTTATTATTTTATTATTAGAGGTATTTTTTAATTAAATATATTTTTTGATCAAAAATAATTATTCCTCTAATAAAAGATAAGAATAAAAATTTTTTATCTATTTGATGTTATATGAAATAGATAATATTTTAATAAAACTCTTGGTAAACTAAAAGGAAAAATGAATATTTTATAATAATAAAAGTAAAATATTAATTTTATTACAGTAAACTAAAAGTGCTTTAATTATTAATGATTCTGATGTAATGACCTCCGTTATTGTAATCTACAGTGGCAAAGTGGCGTTTCATGTAAGGATGGATACTAAAAAGGCATCCTGACGCAAAATCGTTATCCTTGACAGTCCCATTTACTGTCATTGCAATTAATATTTCCTATTTAAATGTACTCTATAACCCAAGATTATGCAGGATTAAATTTCTGATGAAAATAATGTATATCCAATTATTAATTTTGCATGACTATAAGATCTGTTATTGGGATTACAGCTAACAGATCAATAGGAGAATGTTGCATAGACTTGCTGATCTGGAAGGATAATCTTTAACATCACTTTACAATTAAAGGTTATTAAATTTTCCACGACTCGTTCTCCACTTTTAATGTTGTCCAGTTCTATTACCTATAGGAGCACTCACTAAAATTTCAAATAGAGATATTTTATTTATAGGTATCCTATCATCTATTTTATTGCATTTTATCATCTCATTTTGTATTTTTCTGTATTAAACCGTAATCATTTATTGAATGGATAGAATCAACATGATCCATGGAATTCAGCAAATTAGAATTTTACAGTCTTCATTTTACCAGTATATATATATATAAACTTTTTCAGCTGGACACGATTTTACCCACTTATATTTTATAAAATAAGTTATCAGCATATAATACTTCGAATGTTTTTATTATAAACCTTTTAAGTGGCAATTACGAATACCTATTAATGGACTCTCCAAAGAAAAGAAAGCGAATTTTCATAACATCAAGCTAATTCCTTGTAGAGGATCATTTCAGTAATTAGGGCTTGGACTAGTTTATTGGATTAGTGATAGGGTACGGATCAATCCTAAAACATTAGACTTGGTAAACTCAAAAAAGAATTGATAGTTCGTTTTTCTTCATCTCTTGGCTTTACTCCATTGTCTCATGTGCAAAAAAAATCAATCAATAAAAAAAAAAAGACTCAAGAAAAGATCTTTTGAAATTCATATGGGCTTTCTTCAACTTCAAAAGGAAATACATGGGCTAATATGAGATGGCAAAGTTATTTATATGAAAATAGGCTTTAATTCCTTTTCTTTTATAAGCTAATAAGCTTATCTAGCTCATTTACAAGCCCGATTTAAGGGCCCATATCCATAAGAAAAAAAGGGATAAGCATATGTTGTTGGATCATTCTGATTGATTTATTGGCTATTAACAACATCAAATCTTAGTGATCCATATCAAAATGATCCTATAGAAGATCAATTTCCAAAATCTATAAAAAGGAGGTTGAATTTCTCATTTGACACATTACTTCCATATTACTAACTAAGAGTAACAAAGAAACTCTACGAAGTGCCTCCATAAAAGATCAAAGCAGTTACCACACGAAGAATAAATCAAAAGACATTCGAGTCTACTAGATTTTGGTCTTCTGTCATACTCACATACGTAAGATATCAAGTTTGTATGTTTCTCCTCCCACATTCTTGCCTATTACATCCTTACACATGTCATTATTTCAAGGATTCTTAAAGGTCAATAGCGTGCTTGGAGCTATGGCTGCAAATGAGCTAAGTCGATCCAGGTTTTTGAAGAACTTGAAAAGTATAGGCTCAAGCTCAAGCTTATTAACGATCCCCAAGCCCAAGCTCGTCTCGTTTAGGTTAGACGCATTTGCATAAATAATTATATGTTATAATATTACATTAATATATGATTATCTTTATAATATTATAGCTATACATAATTATATATAATACTATATTAATATATTTATACAAATTATTACATATAATAAGATAATATTATTAAAAAAATGTTTAGCGAGCTATTAATAAACCCGTTTACAAGATTGGCTTGCCAATTGGCTGATGAGCTCTTAACAAGACCTTTCGAGCCGGCTTATGAGCTTATATAAAAGTTTAAACTCGACTCGTTTAATTAAACAAGTTTCAATTTTAAGCGGAGTTTAACTTGTATAATAAACAAGCTAAAGTTAAGTTGGGCCTAAAATAAGCAACTCGAATAGTTTGTTAGTAGCTTAGCTATTTGCAGCTCAGTTCATTTGCAAAGCTAGTTGTAGCACATGATCAGCTATCTGTTGTAACTCTCTATACATTTCTTAGATCCCATTACCATATGCAATCCGTCTTTTTATAAAATGTTGGCATATTTTATAAATAAAATAGGAAAATTCTATAATCAATCATGTTTATTAATATTTAGTTTATTTATTATTTGACGGTTCAAATTCATAATCAATTGTGATCGTTCATTATTAAAACGCTTGATATATTAAATATATATTTATTTTAATAATTAGATAATTAATTAAAATTTTCTATTCAATTGATTATGACATGCCAAGTAAGATTTCACATCTGGGTTCCGTACGCAATAGAAGTTGCTCATTTTCAAAAGGGAAAACTAGCTTTTCTTCGTACCGACGCCAATTTATTTTTCCATATTTCAACTCCAGACGGCACGCATTTGTCTCCACTGTCCACATGGAAAGCAGACATAAAATTTTTTATTAAAATGACCAAATGCATGAAGACTTTTTAACCAATAATGCAGTTCGACATACGCAGCAATTTGTTTTAGGCCGACTTCGATTGCGGGGTTTGTATATGTATCTATGACTTATTAATATTTAATTAATATTGATTTAGTTTAGACGATTAATTTATAAATAAAATTATTAATTTTTTATTAATATTATATTTACATCAATTCAATATCGATTCGATAAAAAAAAAAAAAAAATTATACCAAACTAACCGTCCAAAGATTGATTCAAATATTTTATACCATTTACTGTCAATACTTGAAAACATAAAATAAGACAAATATTTCATTTTTCTTTTTCATAAACTACCTAAAAAATTATGAATTAGCTGTCTGTCCCCCAAAAAAAAATTATAACGCAATAACATAATTAAAATAAATAAATAAGCAGTTAGGAGAGAAGTCCACATTCAACAGTCAACCCCTTGAAAGAGATTAAGCTTTCGCTTTTGCTTCTTTGATTAGTTGTCTCTAAGAAACCACATGCCTTGTATGCTAGGCATCACATATATATAAACATACTATAACATTATGTGATTTTGCACTTCCTCATTAATCTCCATGCCATAATTCACATCTCGTACTAGGAATAGTGTCATCAATTTATATTCCTTCTCTTTAACGTTTTTCATCTTCCTCGTATATATCTCGGCGTCTGTCCAACATGGATGACGACCCAGCTGGTGACTACAACCCCAGATTTGTTCACAGAGACAATTCGTATGATTTGAACAGCAAGATCATGCTAACCGCAATCGTATCCCTGTCCTTTGTCGTTGCCGTGGTCACCATTCTACATGTATATGCAAGATGCGTGCTGACCCGACAAGCGCGCCGCCGCGCCGCCTACGTGCCCTAAGTCTCAGCATTGCTCATGCTCAGTCTGGGGACATCCCCAAAACCGGCCTGGATCCGACCACCATTGCAGCGATGCCCGTCTTTAAATTCAAGCGAAGGGACGCCCACCAGGACGATGAGGCTACAGCTACATCAATGGAGTGCGCATTTGTTTGAGTTTGCTAGAGGATGGAGAGATGGGTAGGATGTTACCAAACTGTAAGCATAGTTTCCATATGGAGTGTATTGACATATGGTTGGGTTCACAATCCACATGTCCCGTTTGTCGAACGAGGCCAACCCTGGCTCGTGCCGGAACCCCGTGAACCACCTTGTTCGGTTGCAATAGTTGCTGTTTCAAACCCACCACAGGACAACGAATCGGAAGGACTACCTTGCAGTACTACTGAAGGCACGTCGACGGTTGCGCCTCAGAATAAGACAGAGTTCGAATCGAGTACGAGGTTTAATTCGATTTTAAGGATGCTGAGTAGAGAAAGATCGTCAAGAAGAATTCAAATTGAAGATGGTGTACAAGTACAAGATCTTGAAAGACAATAATAATCATTAGAGGAACTGAAAGGAATAGGTAAAAACACAATTGTAGCTAGATAAAAATTTTCCCATTTTTCATAATCTTGTCCTTTTTTCCACCCCCGTGCCGCGGCCCCCGCCCCCCTTCTTTTTCCTCCGATCCCTACGATTTAGTGTGTATACGATGATCAAAGGAAGAGATAATTATTTTATGTAATTTTTAATGTGTGTTTAGTTTAGTCTCTGATTAATTTAACAGGACAATGAATATTAATGGAAAATTGTTTAGGTAAGTATGAAAGCCTTGGGCGGCATTACTGTCCAAATTTTAGATACGTTTGACTGGAATTTAAAATCGGAGAGAAAAAGAAAAAAAGAATTATTTATTTATATATTTTTGGGGATGGGTGGAGGCGGTGATTATGTCTAATGTCCAAGACCTTGGATGCTATTGCTGGATTTGTTAAAATCTCCTAATAAAGAGATAGATGTGACAGATAACAAACGACAAAATATATAACTATATAAATTATCGCAAGTCAAGGGTTGATTTGGTAGCTACTAACTCTGGTTTTGTGGTGGTGTTGGCGCAAGTCGTAGCTATTTTCTTTCGTTACACACCCTTGTTTCACGGTCTCGGAGTCAAATTTCATGTGGGGCGTCGTCCAAGCTTTCACGCAAATTAGACAAAAGTGCCTGTCTTTTCTCATTTGTTATATTTAGGCCAGCAGCTACCGGTAAGAAGTTCAATGGGTACAGGGCAACGAGCTTTGGATGGGGCTCTCTATTATCGTTTTCCATCCGTGTTTCTTAATGCATATGCCTGGTAGGACTTATTGTAAAGGTGAATGCAGTCAACTGGTCTATAGTTTGCCTCGAACATATTAGAAGTCAAGGGTTAAAGATTAAAACTGAGTTGATTTAAAGATTAAATCACAGTTGGAGGTCCGTTTTTTAGGAGGAATCAGATCTAATTGGATCAACTTGAATTTGACAATACTAGTAAAGATATCTCTTAATTTATTATTTAGATACAAATACAATTTATTGACTTTTAAAATATTCTTAATCTTTCATAAGTATTAACAATGTGCAAGTAACTCTCAAAATTATTGCTGAATCTCCAAAATCGTGAACAAGATCATAAATAACGAGATTATCATAGAGAAAACAGTTTCAAGTGTACTTTCTACTTTTTAAGTTTTTAAATTGGTAGATTCATATTTTAAAATTTTTTAAAAGATATATCTACACCCAATTAATAGTTTAGTGGATCTACTTACAATTTGCTGAAAATATTGACATATATATATATATATATATGAAGTGTTTAAACACTTATTAAATAGGATTAATATCACAAATAATACCTAAATTTTAGTAAAATATGAATTAAGTATCTGAACTTTGAAATTGATCAATTTAGTACTTAAAAGAACTCGATGAAAGTATTGTTAGCATGAACAAAAAGCTTTTTAAGGTATTAAATTGATCAATTTCATAGTTTATTATCTAATTACGTATTTGACCAAAATTTAACTATTTGTGACATCGACCCATATAAATATAATACTTAATTTTATCTTCTATGCTTTAACTATCATTGGTTATTTGTTCAAATCAAGCTATATAATATGCTTTACCCAAGATACATTAAACCCACAATTGTACTACCGATCGAGGGAGATATCCAGTTAAGGGGGTTGGCTCTTTTTCTTATCGTATTCTTCATGTTGTTATATTTGGATTACAAAATAATATGCTGTCAAGAAATGATATTGCTGTTTGTATCATCGCTAATTATGTAATTTTACATATAAATATAAAAAGAAGTAAAAAAGAAAAGCATAATTAAATAATAAATATATATCTTTTATGCAATTGGTGGAGATTTTGAATAGTGCACATTACTTAAAAAATATAATAACTCCCATCCATACATCGAAGGAGTATTCAAGTTAGGCTTTATAGATACTACGAATAAAAGAAGCAAAAGTTATTATAGCTTGTAAGACATAAAAATTGCTTTCCCTATTAAAATTTTGAGCAAATGATACAAATGGTACTTGAACTTTGTGAAAATGAGTAATCAACTACTCAAATTTATAATTTGACCAATTCCATACTTACTGTACACTTTTGTGTACCCCGTTACTAATTATGTCCATTTATTTTGTTCTGTTAGCACATGTGGACCATTTCTCAAATCAAGCAACAACATGTGCCCTGAGAATATCCACGTGTGTAATGGCTTTTTTGATATTATGAATTTTCGAGTGACTAGAAAAGAAAAATACAAATAATCTAACTCAACCACACCCAGTAACCATGGTTGGATTTTACTTAAAGTAAAAAGAAGTCATCTTTTCCATTATGACTTTTCTCTCCAAGTCTAAAAAAGGAATTAATACCCTTTTATCCTCTAAAATGTACTAGAAACCTTAAGTTGTTTGGATTTCCTTATGTATTAAAAAAAAGTCACATTTTGTTGTTATTGCGCATCACACAAATACTCGAAGGTGTTGTTGGAATAAAGCAGGAGCGTGGTTGACAAATATTATGTTTATGCATCATTCGTGAAGGTGGTCCCTTAACCAAGTTTCATGAGGGAATCTATTACAGAGAGAAGATAACCTTTAAGTACATAAAGACTATGGACACATCAGGGCTAAGCCGTTGTCAAAGATACATTTCCTTATCTTTGTGTGTGTTGTAGTTATTAGGTTTTTCAATAATTTCATTCCTTAAATATTTGCATTTAGTACTTTGACTAAAGATTCCTGTCTATTTTCAGTAGGTATGTGATTCAAATTGCATGAAGTTGCTACAATGTTGTGATGCTCATATCACGTCTATCGGTTTGAAGTGTCTAGATCTATATGTCGTGTCATTGCCATGCTCATTTGTTCAGGCATAAATTAACATTGTCACATGTGTCGTTGTGATGCTCATATCATATGTGTTTGTTTGAAGTATCTGGATCTATATGCGGTCATTATCTTGTTTATTTGTTCAGGTGTAAACTAACATTACCACATGTGTTGTTATCATCGTTCATTTTCATATAGTCTACATGGAATCGTAGGTTAATCTATTAGCGTGACTTGAGAATACTGTTCTTGCCATGTCTTGTTGGCTTATTAATGGTATATGGTCCTCATTCACAGCTCACTATGACGTATGTTTGTTACATAGTTTTAAAGCACCTTGGTTTGCCATTGAAATTATCATCCAGAAAGGTCATTAATGTTTCTATGTGTACTTTTGCAGGGTAAATCTCACGGTGGAAGATTCAAAGGAGATGGGGTAGGTCGATAATACAATGGGGGTGAACAATTGGGGTGGACAATCTGCTTAGATGAAATAAACGAATCTATGCTCTTCACTTTCCTAAGGACTTTGGGTTTTTCAATATCAACAGGATGTTCTTCATTATTTCAAGGAAAACTATGTTGGATGGGCTACTTTAGTTGGGTATAGGCGATGATGCTCCATACAATTTAATACTAGCCATAATTTCCATTTATTGTAGTGGGCACATTTTCATCGAGCATGTCCCAAGTGAGGTGACACATGAAGGACTTGATATGGTGTATGAACAAGCATCAAGAGAGGAGAATGAGGACAATGAAGTGGTTGGAGTGAATTGTTTGTCAGATGACGACAACGATGAGGTACTAGCTTCCAAAAAAAAAAAAAAAAAGATGAAAATATTCGTTACCAATAAGGACATGTATCGGGTGGAAGGATTTGAAGTGGATGCCAAGTCTATGTTTGATGATTATACAGAGGACATTCAAAGAAAAAAAGTAGGAAGGGACAGTTAATGGGATGGATCTGATATAGATGTTAAGATTTTCTTCTCAGATAACGAAGGAAACTTTTATCCAAATTTAGTGAGGAGGAAATATGACAGGTAAGGCCATATAGGTAGAAAAGAATTTACGATCGTTATGACCTTTCCACATATTTCTGTTGGTATGTCATTTGAAAGTCGAGAGCAGTTCAAGGAGTTAATGACCAAATATGTAGTGGAGGATAGGCAAGAATTGAAGATGACTCTTAATGATAGTAGATGTATAGTACAAATGCCAAAGCCTAGATTGCAACTTTACCATATTCGCATCTATTAACCTGTAATCGAAATAATGGGTAGTGAAGACTTTCAAGACATTCTAATTTTTTCATCCATCCTTTTCGAACAAGCTTGAAACTTACAAAGTATTAGGAAAACATTTCATGCCATGCCTTCGAGTAATGCCTAGAATTCTAGCGGTTAACATGAAGTGTCTTGTGAAGGAGGAGCTGCTTGTGGATGTGACATACATGCAATGTAGCCATGCTAATGCATGAGCTCTCAAGTGTATAAATAGGCTTTTTGAAATGGAGGTTAAAAGACTTTAAGACTATGCATAGGTTGTGAGGAAAGTGTCAAATGGGCTGTCAAATATAGTTGAAGTGGTCGTCGAGTAGCCTTCACTAACACACCCACTGCATATTTAAGAGGTTGTTCATTTGTTGTCGAAAGGCATGTAAAACATATGCACATGATCGTTTTCGGGTATGGTACACTTGAATAAGTGTCAATCGGAAGAGGGTGAGGGTAGTGGCTCTTGTAAGCAGCTAAGTAGAGCTATGACTTATGGACTATGTCAAGGGAGAAACCACAATGCTTGTGGTTGCCTAAATAGGCAATCACGTAAGGTAAGCAATGTTACTATGCAAGGCTAGTTCTTAAATTTCTAGATTAAGTTATGTTTTGCTTTTTTGTTGTGTGTGTCGGACCTTATCTAGCTGCCTTGCTTTGTTATTCATAGATATGTTTGGTGCATTGGTCATGTCTATGTAGTACTAGAATGATTATGCAATGATGACCCCTCGAACCTTTTTTTTTTTTTTTTGGTTATTAAAAGGGGAGGTTACAAAAGTGTTTAGTGTAGAAGATGCTTTTTTATAGTGTTGTCTATGTGATGGTCGATGGGAAACATTATGTAACCATGTCTATGTAAATATAATGTTCTTATTTTTGCTACATTGCGTGACCATTGTCTTTATACCGGAGAATACTATCGAAAATCCCACATTACTATTGATTTCATATCTGCCCAATACCTTATTTCCTCACCCATTTCAATTTCTTGATGAAATAATTTAATTGAAATTCCCATATTACTCATAATCACTTGCTCATGTTTACACTCACCACAATCTTGCGAATGATAAGAGTAGATACACTCCAAATCAAAGATGGTTGACAAGAGTTAAGGTTTTCTCAAAGAGAAAGAAATTTTATTCAACTAAGATTCAATCTTTTTTTACATAAAGAAACCTCATTTTATACCTATATCTTAGGATAAAGGTCAGAATAGTAAAAATTAACCAAACTAGTAAAAATTCTTTAAAAAAAATGAAAGATCAAAATCAACTAAAATATTTTTCAGAATCACACGAGTAGAAGCACGGCTATGACTCAATGCATATTTCCTTCTAATTTAAAACTTCAATCTTGGCATAGTGTCAATCGCAAGCACGAATAAAGCAACTATCTCTTTTGAGTTAATGGTGTGTTGCTGACCATGGGCATGGGCGAAGCCATGTTCTCGAGTGAGCTAGATCTTGTGTTGCTGACCACAGGCACAGACAAGGTTATCTTCTCAACTGAGCTAAATCCTACGTTGTTGATTTAATTATGGACACAGGCATGGTTAAGACCGCAGTCTCCTCTGATCAACAAATTACGGTTTAATACGTGGTCATGTGTTTTAACGTCTCCTCCTTCTTGTATTTCTTTCAATATTAACACATTATATTCAATGTAATCATAATCAACATACAATCCATAAGCTAAAACAAACTTCTCTTCATCTGGTTCTAAGTAATCAATAAGCACTCGTATTACTAAATTCTATAGTCCCCTAACTCGAGATCTAGTAATGGACCCTTAAGTCGATTTCCATCATTTGGGATGCTCTCAAGTGACAAATTATTGTCCCTAACTTCATAATTGGTTTAATTTGACATGTGAAACACTAAGGAACTTTTGGGACTCCCAACTTCAACTTGAAATAAGACAAAATTGTTGTCTAGCTTTTTTATCAATTTATGGGAGGAAGTGTCTGGGTGAATGATATTTTGTCATTTTTTTCCCTTACTCGTAAGATAGATAGCTACGATCACTTGCTACATGTTGCTCTTGAGTTATACATGTTTCATGATATCTATACTTGATTTATCATCATATTCTTTACACTTACAGTATTGGATATCTTGCTATTTGCCTCAGGTGATACTTTTAAATTCAACTCTTTTCTCCTTGACTAGATAGCAGTAGGTATATTATGATAATACTCTTCATGAAGATATATGTGAGAGTATCTGATGCCACAAACATATGATCTATTCAATTAAGCTTGTTTCATTCTACATTTAATATTTTGGTCACACATGAGTTCCTTGCATCAAGATATGTTTTCAACAAATTCTGCATAAATAATTCTATCACATGGGATGAGGACCTAAATTGTATTAGGCAACAATAAAGTTGAAATCGAAACATTCCAATGTAGTCGAACAGGTTCAATACATTATACACTACAAGAAGGACTCGATAAAAGCTAATTGACACCTTAGTTGACATTGAATGGAACAAATTAACCAAGTCCTAGCCCCTTTGCAAAGTCATTACCCCTTAACAACAAAACAATACAACACAATTCCCACCTAAGTGATAATAAGCATATACTTGTGAATACTTATCTTCTCCACATTCTTGTTGCAGCTGTTAGGCAAAGGTCCACCCTAACTGCTTCCAATCTCGCCTCCATCAAACCACTAATTATGTGTATTTGATTCTTCTTTGCTAAGAACAACCTGTTTAAGCAGTTTAAATTCTTACCTTAGTCGAATCATTTTTACATGCAACTCTTCTATCTTTGACTCCACCATCCTATACATCTTTCTTCTATCATCCATAGCTTTTGCGACTGCATTGTGGCTATCCTCGCTATAATGAACCCAACGAAAGCGGTTGCATACATCATCTTACATAATGAAGAAAGAAACGATTCAATCACATTCAATATAGCTGCTTTTCAAATTCAATTTCAAAAATATAAGAGTAGGTGCACTTCTTAGCCTTACCATATTATATCGACATACCCATAAAAAATTTGTCCATGGTTCTGCTTCATCCTCACAATTGAAAGTCTTTCTTTCAATCGACACTTGCAATGCACAGGCTTATTTGCAGTATTAACAGACCAATCCAATGAGGCTAATGCCGATTTACCTGACTTTACCATACTAGATACATATAAAACCAAATTAATGGCAAAAAAATTATGCATTCATGAACACACCAACAAAAGCATGAAATCTTTACTCAAAGGAAGATGGTAACCATTGCAAAAGACATCTAACTATAATTCGAAGGAAGAAGGTACACGATAATGGCAATGGGAAATCATTCATATTAGTATTGAGAAAAATGAAGGGAAATAGAGACAAAAATTTGTACATGTGACAATAAAATTACGACATGCATTACAGTGTAAACACGTTCTGATTTATATCAATAGCTAGCTAGACAACCAGAAATAGTGAATTCATTTTTTAATTAAAAGAAAAAATTTGACGTAATGTACATTTACTTACATAGTGACATTTTACCTAAGTTACAAAGGCAAAATCAAATTCCAAAACACATGGCATACACAACAAACAAAAAGATTATGAAGCACACAACTACAACTAATTTTGCAATGTAAGGTTTTGAAGAAGGTAATAGATCAACAAGCACCAACCCTAGGTCTCGACATAACAGTGCAAAAACAACAAACAATTTTGTGCATTAAGGGTTACAACATACTTATACGACAAAAATAAGGTTTATGTGCACCATTACAATAAACATAAGCACGACAGGTTTCACAACAAGTCACAAATTTAGGGTTTGCACTCTTTAAGGTATGGGCCACAACTTTAGTAAGCTTCACTGTGGATTCAGCAAGAAATTTCCCTTCCTTTGTCAGCTCTCTCAAAGGTTCGCTCCATTTCTTTGACTGTCTTATGCGCAATGTAACTTAAAGAGGTAAGGTTAGCGTTTCATTTGAAAAACAAATTTGAGCAATCTTATGTTAACCAATGTTAAAGTTTATAAAAAAATTTTTTTTTCTTTTTTATTGTTGTTACTTGTTCATACAAAAGATCACAAATTTATATAAAGCGTAATTTCCATGTGCTATACAACTTAATTTCAAACAGTAATTTCATTGCAAATGGTCGAATGGAATTGGAAGAATTTGCCATATGTACAATGCATTTAATAAGGTTAGAGTAAGTAGTAACGAGGTACATGGAAAGTGTATGGTAGGTATGAAATTGATCAAATCGTAAGTTCGGGTAACTAATTGCTCACTTTTGCAAAATTCAGATACCATTTGCGTCATTTACCGTAAAATAAAAGTAGATAAAGTACTTCGATTCTTCTCTGTTATTTCATATCATATACATATATATATCTATACTAAGACAAAGCTTGGTACGCAACAAGCAAAGCTAAATTAAGATGTAGTACTATGTGCCTAATTAAAAAATTTAGGGATATCTATGTACTAATTAATATTAGATACAACCCAATAATATATTTGAAAAAAAAAAAAAAAGAAGAAAGCATTTTGTCATAAAAGCAGTGCTCGATGTTACTATGTATAACCAAATTAGTTATGAATTATTAGACACTAAAATGGTACATAATTACCAATTTACCTTTTTAGGAAAATAAAGTTATCATCCTTTGAGAAAAAATAAGAAAAAACCTACAAGAGTCTAAAAATTGAAAAAAAAAAAAAGCCATTTATTACATTTTTTTCAAAGAAAACAAACTTTTTTATTTAATAAGCAATCTTTAAAAGAAAACGAAGAAAGGAAAAAACAAGTTAGTGACAAAAGAGATATCATAATGAATCATGGCATGATCAAACAATAAAACATTATAAAAGGGTGAATTACATTGGCATGTCCCAATGTTTAGAAGTAAGTTCATTTAAGGTTCCAATGTTTCGAATGGTAAAAAAGAGGTTTCAACGTTTTGGAGTAAGTTCATCTAACGTCCTAACATTTGGAGAAGTAGGTCAATTTGGGTCTCCAAGGACATGTGTCAACATGAGAGAATATTTAATTAAAACTTTGAAGACTCTTTCCTTATTAACACTTGTACATGAGAACCTAAATTGACCCATTTCTTCAAACATTGGGATTTAAAATGAATTTGTCCACAAATATTGGAAATTTTTTTAACCACTCGAAACGTTGAGACCTTAAATGAACTTATTTAAAATGTTGGGACCTTCTGATATAATTTACCCCATTATAAAATAATCAAATCACTCACAACAACATGAACATGCAATTTTTTTATATTTTTTGGATTTTTATTTTTTATTTTTCTCAGAGGAACAATGTCAAATCATATCAAGAATAGGGTCAATGTTCATCCAAGATATTTTAAATCAACCAAAAATCATCTAACTTAATCATAAAAAAAAAAAAATTAAATTATATGGGACTTTAAGCATTTTTTTCATTTTATTTTTAATTTTCATGCATCAAAGTCCCCCATATTGTTAATGTATATGTAAGCTTAATTTAAGGATTAACATAAACTTGAATTACTTTAAATCATGTGCTAAAATAATCTGAATAAATATATTGTTTCTATCTTTTTTTTATTTTTTTAACAAAGTGATTTTTGTTTATTTTTAAGTTGTAAAATAGCAAAAAAAAACAGGTTATTAAGAATATAATATCAAAAGTATAAAAAGCATGCAAAAATTATCATTATATAGAAAAACATTTTTTTTATTTTTTTATTTCATGTTTTTTAATAATTAAGAAATTGGGAATGAGGAATTACCTTATATGCACTTTAATTGAGCGACACTTTAGTGGTTGTCATCTAATGGAGGGTAGTTTGTTACCCCTCAAGTAGTTCTACAAAGTCCCTCAAAAAGAGAATTGAATTGAGGATTATTAAAATTTAAGAAGGTCAAAATTCTTCCTTCCACAAATTATTCTCAACCCTTAAACAAAGATAACTAAAATGAATTTCAAGAAAATAAGTATTTTTTGTAAAGGGTTATTTGTGGTAGACTCTAGATGCTATCATTTACATGCATCATAGGTGTTATACAATGAAGATCGATTGGAAGAAACCAATAGCAATAGTTTAAAGGAGGGAATTGGATTAACCAAAAGCTATTCAAAAGATAGTCTAGCAATCCTTAGTAGGGTTACCTATGATTCTGTGGAACCTACAAATTTTTGGATCGGATCATTCATCTCCTCTGCAATCATATAGGTAAATGCCTAACTCTTGGAATCTGATATTCTTATCACATAGTCACTTATCAAGCATAGCATGTACTTTCCCATTGAATAAAGGCATGTCAAGGTTGGCATAAAGCCTTTGGGTTTCTCAAATACTAGGCTTATTGATCATTGGTTTCTTTCTTATCCTGGGGTATTCATCTTGAACTAAGTTCACAGACCCTTGCTTGTTAATTTTTGCCTTTTTACACTTTTGTTATGCAATTGAAATGCTAGTCCTTTGTACATTTATATTTAATGTAGCAAATAAGACTAGAGACAGGTTCTCTAAGTGTATAGCATTTAACATCCCCCATATGCAAATGTTCACTAACTCCCTTTCATTATAAACATCTTGGATATCCAAAGAATCATACCCTAACTCATTCAATTTATTTCATTAAACCTTCCTTAGGCTTCTAATGAATTCGCCCCATGTAAATAAAAGTGATTACTCATGAGAAGAGCAAATTTTCATAAAAAACCATCTTGCATACATTTCTCCATCAATCCATCAATCTAAGTAGAAAGTTGACATACCATGTGTATTCTTTTTCTATGAGAGGCTTAAAAATTCATTTGAGTTTTAAATTGTTATCCAACCTATAAATCTCTAGTGTCTCAATGAACCTTAGTAAGTGTCTTTTAACACTACAATTCTTTCCATCAAACAATAAGAATTTAGGACTGGTATAATTCTTAAGATAAGGTTTAGTAACAATTCGGGGATAATTTGGGATCTTGCAATTCAACACTCCTATAGAAAACTTTATATGTATTTCCTTAAAGTAAATGACCAAATCTCCCTTAGTGATAAATGAGCCTCTTGTAGGAGAGATCATAGCTTCCATCAGTATGGCAGGAGTTAAATTAGCATGAATATTAGCTCCTTCAATCACACAATGTGAGACAGCATGTGAGGAGGATGAATGTCCAACTTGAAACCCTATGTCTCTCACTTTAAGTACAAGTGGTTGTGTGACTACAAACTCTATTATAGGAGCTTGCTCCTTAACTATGGGAGAAACTTCTTCACTAGTAATAGGAGGATTGATGGGCTAGGGTACTCAAAGAATGTGTTGCTACGAAGCAATAACAAGGCTTAGCAAAGCTATACCTATTAAAACACGGTAGCAAAGGCAATCATGCTAGACATGTATTGAGTAATGATCACTATAATTATTCAAAGCTTTTGGTACCTCATTTATTGTTCACAATAACTATGTGTTATTCTCCTACATTACATGCATTATTTACGTGCTATCAAGGACATTGTCATGAGCATTAGCAACAAGATTGACATCCTCAGTGATGAAAAAAGTATGCTTAGCAATAGTAGGATTAGAGTTGACGTCTTAGTTTGTGCAATCATTAGGATCAACTACTCTTCTTATAAGGGTTTGATCATGCAATGTTTGATCTCTTTTATCCATAATGGAATCGTAAAGTTTTAAGTACGTAAGTTTGATGAAGTGGTCGTGTGCATGTTGTGTAGTGTTGCACTACATGTGGCTTGCGAGAAGTAACGTAGTTTAATAAATAAAATGTGACTAAGAGAGAAGAGAAAAATGGTAGAGAAGTAGAAAAACTCAAAGGCTTGAACACACTTGCACAAGCGAGGGAGTTGGAAAGTATCAAATCTCAATGTAATGGGTGAATTTTGAAATTGGTACCTAAAATTTGCAAACATAATAAGACATTTTATGGCTATTTTTACTACCTTTCTAACACCATTTACTCTATTGATTGATGTAGAAGAATCATCTTATCACTAAATTTAAACTACCTCCCTTAATGTCAACTATCATTGATTGATTCTTTCATGTTAGAAAACAACACAAACAATGTTAAGTGAGGTAGTAAAAATAGCTATAAAAAGTTTTATTAGGTATAAAATTGACCATCTTAAAGTTTAAATATGTAATTTAATTAATTTTTTCCCACAATAATTCATGAAATGGAGTGTGTTCTTAATGTAAGGCAAGTGCTTGATCTTTTAAATAAAAAATCATGACAACATTTTTTCATAATTCCAGTCGATCCATATGAAGAAGGATTAGGGAGTATTTGTAGAGTTCGACCATCAGTGTCATTCACAAATCATGTTGATGATTGATGGTCAAGATTAGTCACTTTCATCAATAAATCACAAAGTGGGTCATGTGTGGACTTAAGCCTGTTAAGGGCTTTTTTGATGTATGGGTCTTGTTGGGAAATATAGAATTAGATCAGCCAATTCTATTGGGCCTTACTTTGACTACATAATATCAACTCTCTCTTGATCATCCCAAAATCATAAGGGGTGAAGCCCTTTTCCCTTCTTGCTTTCTCATTTATACCTCTTCTTGTAGTTGTCACATGTACTGATATCTTCACTAGATTAATTTTATTTGTAGCATTCACTAACTAAAGTGCAATAGGTTCAACAAATCTAACTATTTATTGTCAAAGGTATGCTTGGGATGGGTTATATAAAACTCAAACTCGCCTTGCTTCTCTATAGGGTCTTCCAAACTGAATCCAAAATTCTATAGGCTTTTTATTGTCATGCCCAAGCTCGTTCCTATAAGGTTTCAGGATAACTTGACTTGCCCCCTATAGGTTCTCTCTATTTTTCTTTTCTCTTTTTTAAACTCTTTCTTGTTATTTTTCTTTACTTTTATTTTTGGAAGAATTTATTTCAAGACCAAAAAATCATTAAAATTCACTAATTGCATCTAATTATTTATTTCAATTGGGAAAAAAAGGAGACATATAACATTTTTAGTGTACGTTACAAAATATAAACTACTGTATTCTATGGTATAGTTAAAAAGGTAGCATGAATATTAGGAAATATACATATGCATGAATTATTCAAACATCTAATGAAACTAAAAAATAACATCTTAATAAATAATTCATATAATCATCTTTTGCTAAAACTATATGTCAAGGATTTTGCCTACTAGGGTTTCTTTTTTTTTTTTTTTTAGTTTGAATTGAATTTTTTATAATTATTTTATTATAATTTATCAGGTTGGGTTTCCTATAGTTATGACCTATGACCTAACCCTAAATCCTATAGAGTCACAAAAATTTTCCTAAACCCATCCAAAATTCTATATGGCTTAACCTTATAGGATTTTTAGTAAATCAAGTACCTTATGAAGACTCACCCAATTGTATCCCTAGTAAATTTTGTTACCATAGCTAACCTACATATAATCTTTTAGCCTATGGTTTATGTTTGATCCTATTATGTCCTTTGGTAAGACTTATCGAGATAGCACCAACTTATGGCTAATTCTTGCATTTGGTACCTAAACTTTATTTATTATTTTTTAATTAACAAACTGAAGTTCAAAAGTGTTAAATTGGTATTTAAATTTTACTCATTTTTACAATTAACTACCAAAACTTTATTAAGTTTCTAATTAACTACTTGAATTCTATCTATTTTTTATAATTATTTATCCCATCTAGGTACTATAAATGATTTAAAAAAAATTTGAAGATATTAAACTAGCACTTTTAAACTTCAGTATTTAATTGCACTAATGAGTAAAGTTCAAGTACTAAATGTGACCCTAACTTATATTAGAAGATAATAACCTACTGAATTTCATTCTAGAAAACATTATCACTTAATGGTGAACTGGTTTCATTCCATGTGTAACATTTGTTAAAGATAAGTCTTCCTTGGGGAGAAATGATTTTTTCACAAGGGAAGAGTAGTAAATTTGAATAATATATGGTAACAAAGAAAGGTAAATGTCAAATTTAGTACTTGAACTTTGAAGTAGTCAGTTTATTTTCCAAATTAATTTTTTATGGCTAGTTTTACTACCTCCTTAACACCGTGTACCTTCTTTGTTAATGTAGAAAGGATAACTTATTATTTAATTTTTATTATTTCTTCTAACATTGATAAGCTATTTCTTTTATGTTAAAAAATAGGGTAGACAGTAATAATGAGATAATATAAATAATCATAAAAAGTTTAATTATATATTAAATTAACCACTTCAAAATTTAGGTATCTAATTGAATTTTGACATAAAAGGGAATAGGAAACAAATGATGAAAATACGAATGAGATGGTACAACCGTGATTTATATACATATTTTAGACGTCACAATTTATTAGACATGAGGGATAAAAATGACATGGATAAGAGTGATTAAAAATGATATTATAATTTTAGGAATTGATAAAAATATAGATGAATATAGTGTAATGGCAAAACACATTTCGTATATCCAACCTCGTACGTTGGAAATGAGGCTTAATTGTTGCTATTAGGGGTGCAAACAAGCTGGGTCAAGTGAGGCTCTTAATGAGCCTAGAATATGCAAACTTTCTCCCAAGCCTATTGAGGATTTTCGAGTAGAAGATCAAGTTGTTAAGCTCGTTTAGGGCCCATTTAGCTAAACAAGCTTAAATTCAGCTCGTTTACTATATATAATTATATTTTTAACTATATTTATAATATTAAATTAATTTAAATAATTATATGTAATATTATATTAATATACAAGCTCAGGCCCGACTCTTTAGCTAAACGAGCCTAAGTTTGAGCTTGAGCTGGCTTGTTTGTAGCCTCAGCTGTTATAAGAAATTATGCACTTAAATGGATATTATATATACTATCGGGATGTGAGTGTGTTGTTTTGCATTTTTGGGAACATAATGTTGGGTAATAAATATAATATTATATATTATATCTATAAGCTTAAACTTTTAGATTAAATGATTGTAGTCTTAATCCTAATATAGTCAAGAGTTCAAATCTCTATGCACTCATAACAACCCTCTTAAAATTAAGTTGTCCACTTTATGGTCTTAGTTAAAAAAAAAAAAAAAAATCAAAATGCAGCCCACAAGTGAGGGAGAGTGTTAGGTAATAAATATAATATCTCACATCACATCTATAAGTTTAAGTCTTTATATTAGATAATTATGGTGCTAACTATAACACATAAAAAGGCAACCCTTTAAGAAAGTATCGAGGAAATTAGCATCCTATTTTGAGAACGTAAAGTAAGATACAACTATAGTTAAATGAATATGCCAACAACAAAGAATGGCACTATTTAAGAAAAAGCTTGAATAGCATCAACAGATGAAAAAATTCAGAGAGATAGTTTGGTATTAGATGTTATCATGTTGTAATGGCTTGAAATTTCATCACCAAGGTATTATCCATTTTAGCAAATGCCACATGATTTTGTCCTTGTTGCTAGTTGTTTTCCAAGCAAAACTTTAGAGTTCTGATGAACTCTAAGTTATTACACCAAAAAAGCTTGATAATTAGAGTTTTATCATCTTATATTTAAGAAATATCACATAGTCCCCACTTATAGAACCAACGATCTCATTGGTTTCTTTACACAAGTCTTAGAACCAACACCAAGCAAGAAGGACACTAGAAGTGCTCCATACATGCCCAAACAGTTTCCCCAATCTAAGACACTTTGTCTTATAGAACACTTAGCTCTCTCATTTCTAGCTAGTGAACTGTTTTGATACTAACTGTAACAATCTGAAATTCTGCCCACCAAGGTATTATCCGTTTTGATAAGATGTCGCATAGTTTTATCTTTAGTGCTAGTTGTTTCCTAGGATGCTACCCTTTCTAGAAGTATTCCTCACTGAACACGCCTAACTTATTCTGATGAATTATAAGCCATTATATCAAAAGACATCTCGAAAATCAGAGCTCTACTATCTTATATTTGAGAGGTGTCTAGACATTCTAAAAATGGTCGGTATATAGTTTATGTGTTTGTGTGTGTGCTGGGCATGTGAGTGAATAATAAAAAATTGATATGAAAAGTTTTGATGATAATAATAATAATGAGCAAAGCATTAAGAAAGTACCGATGATATTAACACCAAATGCTTGTGCCTAGGAAATTTTGATGGGGACTAACAGAATTTTACTTTCATTTTTCGCTGCAAATATGATTCCATATTTTTGCAATATAGTCTATGCTTCTTGATTCTTTATTAAGGTTTATAACTTTTCAAACGTGGCAATGCAAAGTTTTTGAATCACAAACGTTTAAGGTTTTTCGAAATGTCATCATGGTATCTGAGATTGTAAAATGTTGAGACATTAAATTGTAAAATTGAAAAGTTTGAACAGAATTGCAAAAATAAATTTTAGAAACCCACACGATTGTCTAACCTAGAGGTTGAGGAACATACTGGAATAAAAATAATCCAAAACATGGCCCTGTTTCCCATTGTTTATTGAAATGGATAAAGGATACAAAAACAATAAAATTAAGCCTAAAGATTACAATGAATACCTCCACGATGTAACATAACATGTTTGGTTTTGTTGCCTAGTTTTGCTTCTTCACAACGCAAATGACTAAGAGTCTAAGATAACCCAAATACATAGTTGAGGACATATACTAGTGCCAAGGAAAGTGGATACAGAGCAAAAGCCAGCAAACTCATCCAAAGTGGGAAAGTAGTGCGAAAACCAGCAATGACGCCCATTGCAATACAAACTATTACGATCACCAGCACCTCAGAGAAGAAATCCCATGACAGTTGACGGATATAAACCAGCCCTAAGAAGACCGAGAGGGAGAGGATGTTTCCCATGGTTACGGATCCATATATCTGCACCACCAACCCTCGCTTTGTTAGAGTTAAGACACTGACATTAACGTGAATTTGTTGAGGTTAGCCCCCACGGTATTAGAGAGAGAAGTTTTAAGTTTATATCCTGTGCACTTATTTCAACCATTTATATAAGCTGTTCACTTAATGAGTTTCAATCAAAGTCTCACCTGCAAGTTAGAGAACTTAAAATTTTAGATAAAATGACCGTAACACTAATCTTAACAGAATATTCTTGTCTGACCATGATTTCTATACATTTCTTCCTATGGTAACTCACTTCTTGATAAACACAAATGTTATTTATCATGAAAAGTCTTAAGGTACAATACCTTACTATGAAAATATAGTACTGCTAAAATAGTCATGTAACCTTCTAGTGAAATTGTTAGCTGAATAGAAATTTTGAGAGGAAACCAATTGAGTAAAACAGGTATCACAAGTGTTATACTTGATCAGATGCATACCTCGGAGTATGTCAAGGATGCAGTTCTCTTTTTCTTCTTGCTGGAGAAGATCAAAGTTGACACCACCTCACTAGAGCTGGCAAAGGGCAGAATGATAAAGGATACAAAGAAAGTAGGGATACTTGTAGCAGTAGAGAAATTATCCACAGCATCAACTAGAGGATCAGCAGTTACTGCAGCAATGACAGTTCCAAAAAGAAGCATGAATACAGCTTTGATGGTGTTAAATTTGGCATTTTCAACATCAGTTGCAGCCACCTCATCTTCTTGATCCATCAATAATTCCTGTTCCTGCCTTGTCCTCTGA
The DNA here is from genome assembly GCA_024138025.1 of Combretum micranthum. Taxonomy (NCBI): domain Eukaryota; kingdom Viridiplantae; phylum Streptophyta; class Magnoliopsida; order Myrtales; family Combretaceae; genus Combretum; species Combretum micranthum. The sequence continues at coordinate 3,660,776 of JAMXBD010000005.1, forward strand.
TATCCATTCACATTTATTGGTTTTTGGCATTTAAATTGTATAAGAAAAGATATCATGAATCTAATTAGTTACCTCCTGAAAGTCACTGAATAGTCTTGTTGTCAAAGAACCGTCCTGATTTCTGAGTCGAGCATGACGCATAGCCTTGGTGATCCATACAGAGATTCCTTTAACAAACTCATTGATATCGATACCCGAGTCTTTGGTTGCATCAAAATCTTTGAATACAAGTGCAATTGCTTGATCGACATCCATTTCTGTTTCCTCAAATTCTATCCCTATAACTAGAGCCCTGAGCTCCTTTGGTGATAGGGATCCATTGGAATCCTCATCGAGTTTAGTGAACAACCTGTTGTAACATCAATAAGAAGAAATTACATATCATTTTTGCTTCATGGCTGCTGCACAGTTACAGCTTTTAAAGATATATAACTGACTACTGTTGATTGATAAAGGAATCAGTTTGCTTAATCATCTAAAGATGTTGCCCTTTGATGATCAGGTAAATCTTCTTTACTTCTTATGCATTCTGCACTTCCTAGGTCCTCATGGAATGTTAAAGACCAAAAACATGATAGCTTAATGTACCTTTCAATAACAGCTGTGTTAGGTTTTCCTTCATCAGTTACAAGTTTTCCCATGGTGCGTGATTTCAATTGTTTCAAAATTCCTGACATTACACGCTTGTGCATTGCATACGCGATTCTTCTCTTCTGAATCCTTGGCTGGAAAACCTGCACGGATTTTCCTTAGCAAGGGACAAGAAAGCAGAATTGTGACACGCATCACATGATGCCACACATTCTTTGCTCATTCAAGAGATCAAGGTAGGTCTTTTGATTGTGTACCTGATAGAGGCAGTAAGACACTAACAAAAAGATTGAGACAATAAAGGAAGCCAGAATTGCCACTTGACTTTGAGTAATTGTGTAGAAAACCAGAATTATCATAAATGGGATCACAGAGATCCCCATGATTCTTGCAGCATAGCTTGTCCAGATATCAGTGCTTACACCAGATCCTGTTAAGAACATTAGTATATCTCAGCAAAACATTGTTATCTCAAGACTGGAGTATGGAATAGACAAAGAAGCAGCATCGGCTTTAATAGCTGTCCAACTACTACAAAAGAACAATGTAACTTAGATTTACATCATAATATTGCAGCTTTGGATATCAGTAGCTTGAATCAGGAGTTCTGGTCAAAGGGAACAGAATTTGGATATGAATTGGCTCTGGCTCGTATAAAATCACAGGAGGAATATCCAATGGATACAACATGAACATATCTAATGCAAATTTAATATAACTTGACAAGATTAATGAGCAAAATTAGTGGTACGAGTTTTAAGACAGAACAAAAGAATCAGGATATTAGAACAACAAAGAAAATGGTATGATTAGCAGTCTAGTCTATACCAGCAAAGCTGAAGAGTTTCGTATCTTTTCCATCTACTGCAGACGAATTTACTATGTCGCATTTGCCAACTATGAGGCAAGTTCCCCATAGAATTGTCAGAAGCATGATGGTTGATCCAGCAAGCAATCCCATTCCAACAGAGACCTGACTTTGCGCTGTTTCTGTGCTTCCTGATAGCCCAGATGCTAAAAGTGTACAGAACTTGATCAGCTTGTACTTGCTAGTAGTTTTCAATAGAAGGCGTAGAAGGATGAGAACAGGTATAGCTTACCAAGAATGATCGTGGCATCAGGAAGTGAGCTAAGTATTGGCAGGAAAAGACCACCAATAATACCAGGACCAAGGATTTGTAGCAAAATCTCACTTCCATCAGACAGCAGCTTTGCTGACAGAAACATTAGATAACCATAGACAAGAATGAGGAATACGTTTCCTAAAACAGTGGTAGTGCAAGGCAAGAATCCATATGTTTGATCACAGTCATCAGACGCAAATAACCGGCTAAGGAATATTCCTGGCTGCTTTAGATACTCCATCCCATCGGAAACAATTCCGAGAGGGGTGGTTTCTGTTGCAGGCCTACTCTGGCCATTGATGGCCAAGGAGAGAAAGAAAATCACTAGGAAATATGCAATCCTTCCCTTCATTTTTCGGAGGATGTAATGCAAGGGCAATGTCAAGGAACTTCCCATTTATTGTCATATGTATCTATCTTGCAAAGTAAGTTGTTTCAAGTGCTTGACTTTTAGCTACTTAATCTTCCTATGAAACTTCAAAATATTGTACCATGTTTCCTGTTTGATTGTCTGATAAATGATTTATTTATGAATAAACATATATATATATATATATATTTTTAAGTAAATATATCTGTTTTTATTTATATTTATTTTTTAGCAAATAATTTAATTTAAACAGACATCAAATTAATACCAAATCAACATAAAATCAACAACATATCAACGAACTAATTGCAGATAAATACATCAATATTAAATTATATTGTTAAACGAAAAATCAAATTTTTAAGTCATTAAAATAAAAATAAATATTGTGCTAAGTGGTTCAAATAAAGATAGCTATCATTATCCTAAATAAATCATATAAAGGTTGAAATGATTTTGAATCAACCGAAAACATATATATTACATAAGAAATCGAAAGTATATACCAAGAGCAAGTTGTAGCACATGGAGTCATTTCACATGCAAATCAAAACAGGAAAAAGGACTTGGCTTCACGTTTGGAGTAGTTGGCATATAAATAAATAAATAGCCATGTGCTTTAGATGAGAAAAATTCATTAGATATTATATTATCCTCAATGTTTTTATTATTATATCGTGAATGACCTTGACCCTAGGGAGATGAAATTTGCTATCCCACTTCGGACATGAAATCACACGGCCACTTATATTCTCTTCCCTATGTGCTTCAACTCCTCTCATGTGTCAAAAGAAATTGCCTCTTCATCGGTCTTTTTTTTTTTTTTCTCTTTTTTTCATTACAATAGAACAAAAGGGATTCGAACTTAATAACTCACACTTAAGAGATCACTGAATTATAATGTTGTTGACTATATTTTAATCCCTTAAATAGCTACTTTACTTATTAAAAAATAATTGAAAAATAATGTCGTTATTTTAAATTGATTATCTAGAAGTATAATAGTATTATAAGTTTTAAAAATTAAAATAAATATATATTTGTTTTTAAATAATCAATTCCAAAAATTAAGAAGTCCAGAGATACATTGGGCAAATATAATGATATATTTGCAATTCACCCTTTTTTTTTTTTTGTTTGAACTTTATATAATTTGTTTGTATATCCAATATGTGTTTCCTTTTTTACTTATATTTTACCTTTCATAGGCATAGGCTAGGCTTGACACATGATCTGGCTTGACACTGGCGAGCATGATCCATTGAATAATCCAATGAGTTGCTGAGTAGCCAACCCGCCATGAAGTGGCTCATGAATCAATGGGAGGCCTAGAACCAACTTGATTTAAGGAAAGTCGGAGCAAGTTTGGATCAGTTCTGAGTCAATTTAGGCTTATGTCTATGTTTAGGTTAACAAATGATATAGGTACATTCAAAGGTCCCCACGGCTTGGTTTGGTTCCAAAGCTAAAGTGGAACCATTGGTTCCCAATTTTGAAAATGAAGAACCACAACTGAAACCATAGGAGCTAGTCCGAGTCTAAGAATAAATATCTTTTAACCTATTTGTTGAAGTTGTGTAATTATTTATATACAAGCACAATTACTTTTAGTTGTATTGTTCATAATGTAGGATTATATAATATTTAAGATACAAACAAATCCCAAGGGATGAAAACTAGTCCCATATTATTAAGAAACAAGAATTCACTTTATTTTATTTAGAAGTTTAAACAAATTCAATAAACACATGTTTTGTGTATATTTATCACTTATGTTGTTACTAATAACACATTAAAAACTCAGTTTGGTTTTTACAAACCCAGCAGGACAGGTCTAAACCTGCCTTAGGAATTTTTTCTTTTAAAATAAATTAAAATATAGCATAAAATGAAAATAAAAAATGGGTCTGAGATCATTGTTGTCTTTAGCCCACCGTCACTCAAAATTAGTAAGAATGTGTATTTATTTATATCTAATTATATCCCATTTGGATCGAATTATTAATGCTATGGATTATGGAATGGGAACACTTTAACGGCTCATGTGCTTTGCCATATGGAATAAGGGGAAATTGAATTCTAATTCGAGAATGTAATAGAGTTGTAATCGATGTTACAATCTTCGCTTAGTGTAAAAAATAAAACAAGTAATTATAAGAGTAAAATGTAAAATATCTATAATGCTCTTTATTTTTATTGCAGAAAGAGAATAATTATATAGATAGTATTTTTAAGGTAGAGTTATTTAAGATAAAGTTAAAAACAAATCATTGAATGACGATTCATATGTATAAGGCCATAAATTACTATTCATCATTGTACATAATAAAAATTCATTGTGAAGTGTCATTCTCTTCAATTGAACACTACAATAACATCTTCATGTAACGAGGAGAAAATAAATAACTATTCGGATCAAGTGAATGATCTGTAAATCTCTAAAGGGTTTATAAAAGAAGGGGAAGCTCTACATTGTTTACTTGGTATGACTCCATATAAAGCAACAAAACATGTAAGTCAACTGCATTTATTTATTGTTTTAGTATAATAACATGTAATATTATGAATAGATAATAAATAATTTCTCTTCATATGAAAAATAATTTAAACATTAAATATTATTATATTTTAATCTTTTATTACTTTTTATTTTCATTTAAATTTCCTATATTATTTTAAATAATAATTATAATTTTTTATATGAATCTGTGGACCTAATCTACAAATCCAGTTGATTCTTGAGCGCTTCAGTCTAAGAGTCAAATTCAAACTCAATGAATTATGTCTAGACATGAATCCAATGAGTTATAGTTTAAACCCGATTCTTGAAAATGTCTAGCTTAACTCATAAATTCAGCTGATTCTTTAGTCGATCCTTGAATATATTGATCAAAATCTACTGGATCAAGTGGTTTGAGGAGCTGACCTATCCAAACTCACCGGAACTAATGAGTCTTCATTTGGCTCAATTCAGACCTTTCCTCTCCACTGCTGTTTTGGTTTGAAAAAACGGGCTATAACAGTTAGCTCGGCTCTTGATTAGAAGCCGATTGAGATGACGCGTGGTAACGAGGGACCCGTGCTTAGATATCGGTGTTCGTATTTGAAAATTTGTATTAAAAACAATTATAAATGACGAAAGAGGAGACATTTTTTTATTGCAAAAAAAAAAAAAAAATGCAAGTAAAGTATCTTACAAGGAAGCTGCTTCGGATCATTTTTTTTTCAAAGATTCAGATCCTGTGCTAACTGACAAAAGTCGCCAAGGCCGAGCAGTTGGATCGCAAGGTGCACAATTAAAATAGAAATTAATGTTTCTATATATATAAATTTAAATTACGTTTCTATTATTAGAGTAAATTTCATTTTATATATCCTTGTTTTCTCTATTTAACAATACTCATATTTGTGTACCTATTTTTGGCATACTATATACCTTGCTTTATCTCCTATCATTGTTATCAAGTGAACATGTGTAAATGTATAATTGAATATAATGATAAATTTAATATAATAATATTATATATATTGAATAAAATAAGATTATAAAACACATGAAAACTGTCTTTTCCTCTTGTTCCGTATCTGTGTGGCCGACTGACCACTTCTCCAATGCAAGTCGTCTTTCCCCATGGCCCATCGGATGGGTTGGCTTGGCTTGATGGTCTCGAGTGTTTCTTATCTTCCAAGTAGGAAAAATCGCACGACAAGTATGAGTGTTTGGAATAAATTTATTTAAAATAATGATATTTGTAATGGATCAAATAAGATATGAATGATATGCCGTTATTAATAGAAAGAATTCAATGGTATTACACGATACATATAATATACACATGATTTATAACTACCAAATGAGTTTATAACACGTGATTATATGCATAGTGGTTATTTTAAAAACTACTTACTATTATAGTCCCACAAGATCTCGTCAAATCCGATTCTTGAGCATTGTCTTGATCAGTGTAGTTATTGAGCATGTGCCGTCAGTGGGATGAAAAAAAATGATAATTCGTAAACAAATTGAATCAAATCATAAATATGTTTTTTTTTAAAACAACTTTGATTAAAAACTTCTCAATCCCAACCAACTAATGAATGATGGGCTAAGAAAAATTATAAATAGATTAATGTCACAAACGATACTTGTTGACAATAGAATATAGCCATCGGCTCACTCGGTCTCTTCAGCCTCGAAGCCCTTACAGCCTTGGCAGGCCCAAGAAGCCAGCTATTATTGACATCTAGCCGTCGAGATCTCCTAGAAGGTCAAAGAGAACAATACCCCTGCTATGTGCTATTTTACCCGGGACCTCCTTTCAAGTCTTCACCTTAGAAATGCTCATTGAGCTAACGAGCTCCATTAGTCTACCAACTTAACCTCGAACCCTCACTTTCTTTAGCCACAATGAGCATACTAGTCACACTTCATAACCAGAGAGACACCAACTGCTTGACTACACTCCAAGAAGCCACGACTCCCCAGCTTGGGTACCATCGCCATGCCATGTAATAGGCCTTGTACAACCTATCCTAGTATGATCTTAAAACTCTGTAAACAACTCCTATGCCTCCCTAGCAAAGGAAGAGGAAAAAAGAAAGGGCATAGATAAAAAAAAAAAAAACAGATATATATTCTTTTTGTACAAACCCTATTTCTACCTGCAGACTAACTTAATTATCAGAATAACCGTGTCGAGCAACCCCCATGTCCCTTTGACCTATCTTTTATGCTCGCGGAGCTATCTCTACCGGCCCAAATTCATTCTTGCAACATTTGACGCATCTATAGGAAATCCGAACCACTCTTACCTCTCTTGTTGCCCCTTTTTTGTTAAAAAACCCTTTCTAATACCTATAACACACGGAACCGCCTTCTCATAATGCCCAAGCCACAGTAAAGCAAGAACCAAGTTGACTCTGCTCCCCTACCACCAGCATCTCACCCCATGGATGGTGAGGCTCCTGAAATGCCACGACCTAATCAGACCATTGTCGCAAACATCGGTCCCATAGACGAAGGCCGGATTCTATAACTGGAACACCTATGCAGGCATCTAGTACACCACAAAATGGAAAATGAATAATCAAATGCCCTCATACAAATTAGGATAACAGAGTTGGAGGGGTTAAAGGACCTATATTAAGAAGAGCAAGTCTCTAATGCATAGAGGGGGGCCCTCTCTAATTCGTTTATCACTCAGACGTAATGAGGAACCGATTGAAAAAAATCGCGACAATACTCCAGGATCGCCATGGACTAGAGCCTCCTCAGAGAACGGTCTTATAGCTCAAAACTACCCCAAAGCACACATCGAAGGCTCGCACTTCGCAAATCTCGGTAAGAGCCGTCCACAACTCGTTACAAGGGCGCACGACCTCCTAGCAGCCAGCTCGCAATACTACAAGGCACTAAGTCGACACTTATTGACCTGAAACGGAAAGACGACAAACCTCTATCCAGGTCGAGATCATGGCAGGGACACTCCCACTCCTGCCCCAAAGGACACAGCTTAACTCCAATAAGGAACGTGCTCCAGAAGAGATATGTGACATGATAAGGAGGCTATCCACCATTAAAGAGGGCTTTGAAAGCTAGCCTGCCGCAAAAGTAACACCTAGCAAAATGCTTTTTATGTTTGAGATGCAGTCTAAAGTACTCCCTATGGGAGCTCGATTGCCTACTCTAGAGTCATACGATGAAATGACAAACTCGGAGGACCATATCGCCAATTCCAATCCACCATGGCGATACATAATTTTTCAAACGCCGTATGGTGTAAAACCTTTCTTACCACCTTTCAAAGTGCAACTAGGGTTTGGTTCCATAAGACCGAATCAAGCACTGTGAGTTCCTTTTCTCAACTCACCGACCTCTTTGTTGCACATTTTATGGTGATCAAATCGTCAGAGAGTGCGACAAAGGTCAAGCCAACCTCTAAGAGACTATTTGGCAAGATTCAACAAAGTATGCTTGGAGATCCCAAACCTTAAGCAAGGCATGGCTTTGGAAGCCATCAAACAAGGGGTTCTTGCAGACTACCCATTCTTCGGCTCTCTCTCCAAATGCCAACTCACTATGCTCAAGAAAGTAAGGGAAAAAGCATAGAAATACATCCGATAAGAAGATACGAGAAATGCCCAAAGAGAGGTTGAAAATTGGTCAAACCAGGCCAGAACCTATGACAATTTCCCTTAGGAAAAGAATCAACCAAGAGATCACCACGACCCCAGCCGAGTCGACAAACATCGAGGTTTTAAAGATAGTGACAAACAAAAACTCTTCCCAACGTATGATGAGTTCACTCCCCTTAAACTACCAATGCACGAGGTATTCCTCGACATAAGAAACTGAGGCCTCTTACCGCCACCACCCCCAATGAGATCAAACCCGCAACAAAAGGATTCCAAATAATACTATAAGTATCATCGCAACTGCGGGCATGATATGAGCAACTGTTCGCAGCTTCAAAAGTGCCATAAAAGACACTACATGGTGTAGTTTGGCTGAAGCAGTATATAGATCATAACCTAAAGTCGGAACCCCTTGCACAAAAAAGAAAGGTCTAAGAACTCGAGAAGATGAAACTCGCCCAAAATCATCCTAATCACCCTCTCCTCATTGATTATGCCACGGCAAAATTAATACCATTGTAGGTGGTTTCATTACCCCAACAAGAGCGAGATTATCGCCTAGCTCAAGTACATCTTGACAGATAATGAATGTGGAACCCAAAAAGCTGAGAGTTAGTTCCACAGTTTCATTTTCCAACAAAGATTATGAAGGCATACAGACTCTTCATCAAGATTCCCTAGTTATCACTGCTAGAATATCGGGGTGGAAGCTCAAAATGGTATTGATCAACATAGGGAGTAGCACTGGCGTCCTCTTTAATCAGGCATACGTGAAATGAAGCACGAATTGAAATCAAAGTTGAGGTCGTACAAGCATGATTTGTACGCTTACAATAATCGGCCTGTCAGACCTCAAGGTATCATCACTTTGCCTCTTGAGCTTGGAGAAGAGCCATGCAGCATTGAACACCAAATAGATTTCCTCATGGTTAACTGTCAGTCCCCCTATAATGCTATATTAGAAAGAGGCAATCAATCTGTGTTCGTCATGATCATCTCCCAACCCCACCTTTAAGCTATGTTCCCTACTTCGGTAGGGATAAGCGTATGTCAGGGAGACTAGGAACAGTCTCAACAACTATATATCAGACCTAAAAAGGAGATCATATATGCACGATTGACGCGGAATCAAGATACAACCTAGAATATCGAGGTGAGCAACTGAGCTCGAGGAAGAAATCACCCTTGACGATAGGCTCGACCACACGATCAAAGTGGGAAAGACCCTCTCTCCTGACATTAAAGAATACCTTGTTACATTTCTGCAGGCAAATAAGGATGTCTTTGCCTAGGCAAGCACTGCCATGATGGGCATAAGCTCAAGTGTAATCACACATCACTAAATATTAATAAAACCCAAAAGCTAGTACGCTAGAAAATTTGGCACTTTGCCCCTGAAAGGCAAGCCGCCATTGAAGAGGAGGTTTAGAAACTACTCTAAGCTAAGATTATCAAGGAAGAAAAATACCTTACTTAGTTAGCTAATGTAGTCTTTGTTAAGAAGTCCAATGGCAAGTAGCAGATGTGTATGGATTATATAGATCTCAATAGAGCATGCCCAAAAGATTGCTTCCCTCTATCACGAATTGATAAGCTCACTGACAATACCTCAGCACACAAATTGTTGAGCTTCATGGATACCTTCTTTGGTTATAATGAAATAAAAACGAAGGACATAGATGAGGTCCACACCTCATTTTTTACATCATTTGGCATGTACTACTATAAAATGATGTTGTTCGGCTTAAAGAACGTTAGTGCCACATTTCAAAGATTGTTCGCCGAGGTGTTCAAACCCCAAATAGGTCGGAACATGGAAGTCTACGTCAGTGATATGATCATCAAAAGCAAACAAGCCAACCAATGATCATCTACGTGACCTCCAAGAAACCTTTGACCGACATCATTTTTATAACCTAAAGTTAAACCCACAAAAGAGTACGTTTGGAGTCTTAACGAGAAAGTTTATGGGTTATGTTGTATCTTAAAGAGGAATCCAAGCAAAACACAACAAGATCAAAGTAATCCTGACGATGAACTCATCCAAATTAATAAAAGAAGTGCAACAGCTCATGGCAGGATAACTGTATTAAGTAGATTTCTTCCTAAAATGTGAATCGATGCTCAGAATTTTTCAAAATTCTTAAAAAACCAGATAAGTTTGAGTGGATAGAAAAATCCCAGCAAGCCTTTAACGAGTTAAAACAATACTTGACCACACCGCTGACACTCAAAACCTCGATCGCATGTGGGACCTTGTAATTCTATCTCGTAGTAAGTGACTGAACTCTATCATCTGTGTTGACGTGAGCTAAATGAAAGCAACACCAGCCGATATACTGCACCATCCATATCCTGCAAGGTCTAGAGCAAAGGTACATAAAAGTAGAGAAGTTTACCCTAGTAGTCGTGATATATGCACGCTGCCTGAGACCGTACTTTCAGGCGCACCAGGTCGTCATCTTTACCATCGTACCAATAAGTCCAATCCTTCAGAAGCCAGATGTCTCTAGAAGAATGATGAAATACTCAATTGAACTCAGTGCTTACAGAGTACAGTACCAACCTCGAGATGCCACCAAAGCACAAGTCTTGGCGGAGTTCATAACCAAGTATACTGGCCCCCCTCTTAAACCATAAAACAAGGAAAAATCTACGTAGACCATCCACGTCAACAGTTCCTCTACACAAAGGGGAAACAAAGCAGGTCTAATCCTAAAGGGACCCCAAGGAGTCAAGATCAACTATGCATTAAGATTTGGATTCCCTGTGAGCAATAATGAAGCAGAATATGAGGCCATGTTAGTCGGACTCAAGCTTGCCGCGAATGTTAGGGTAGAAACTGGGGACTTCAAGATCTTATTCGACTCCCAACTCATGGTTCAACAAGTCAAAGGCATGTATGAGGCTAAGAATGAAGAAATGGCAGGATACATGTAGGCAGTTCTATCTCTCACAAGTGACTCATCTCCGTAGGACGTAATCAAAATACCCAAGACCGACAATGTTTAAGCTAATAAATTTTCAAAACTTACCTCTATGATAACCATCAACTTAAGGAAGATTGAAGAACGGATATTCATCGAGTTCCTGCCCAAAATATCTACAATGGTAAGAGCCAACAAGGTGTTGGACCTGTAAAGAGAAGCCCCGCCTCCAAGCTGGATGACACGAACAGAGAAGAACCTCAGAGACAGTACTTTTCCCTCGAATAGAGCAGAAGCAAAAAAGTTAGTGTGCAAAGAAGCCAACTATACCCTCATCAACGGAATTCTATATAAAAAGGGTTTCAACTTTCCCCTTTTCTAATGTTTACAACTATAAGATGGATAGCGAGTTCTAAAAGAGCTCCATGCCGATGAACGTAGCAACCATGTCAAGGCCTAGTCATTGCACAATCGAATTATGCGAGCTGGCTACTTCTGGCCAATAATGAGAACTATTGCAAAAGAATTCATGCAACGGTGTGAATGCTGCCAAAAGACCACTCCCATCAACCACACATCAAGTATCGACCTGCTTTACCTTACCAATCCATGGCCATTGGCCATGTGGAGACTGGACATACTTAGAACTTTTTCCCTTTCCATAGGTCAAAGGAAGCTCATAATAGTAGGATGTGATTACTTTATCAAATGGGTAGAGGCCGAGGTAGTAGCAAAAGTTACTAACACAAATGTTCAATGCTCCATCTATACGAACATCATCATCAAGTTCGAAGTTCCATACTCCTGATAATGGACAATGGGACAGTTTAACTCCAAAAGGATTAAAGATTTCTATGCCAAATATGGCATTACCTAACACTACACCTCTATTATACACTCCCAAGCTAACGGCCAGGTCAAATGCCATTAATAAAACCATCATGCAAAGTCTTAAGGCCAGAGTAGACCAACAAAGTGGCAAATGGGTCGACGAGCTGTCCAGTATTTTATAGGAATACCATACCACCTGATGCACCCCCACCGATGAAAACCCTTTCTATTTTGCCTTCAGCTCCAAAGCCATTCTACCCATCGAGTTAGAACTACAGATCATTCGAGTACAATCCTATGATAAAGTGGTCAACAAAGTTAGCCTCCAAGCCGCACTTGACACCATAGAAGAAACTCAAGATACAGCAAGTAAGAGGATTGTCGCCTATCAGCAGAGAGTAACCCGATGTTATGATAAGAAGGACATACACAAAGGCTTTCTCCCAAGAGATGTCGTCTGTAGGAAGTTGGAAGCAATGGGGTTAGAAGAAGCCCATGGAAAGTTCACCCCAAGCTGTGAAGATCCAATAAGAGTAAAGGAAGTCTTGGGAAATGAAGCCTATAAGCTCAAAACACTAGATAGTGAGCTCATTCCCAGGACTTGGAACGCTAACAACCTGAGAAAGTTCTTTGAATAGCCAGAGGCTAACTTATTTGTAAAGTGTAAAAAGAAAGCAATTACAAATGAAATCAAGATTTTGCTTTAAGAACATGCCGCATTGACTAATAGAAACCCAAAGGATATTCAGAAGAGGCTCAAAAGTTTAAAACGACCTCACCCCCTCCCTTCCCCCTTCATATTGAAGGAGCTCAAGTAACTCCCTTTAAAGGATAATTCCCCTCATGAGCTTAGGTAAATCCCTCTCAAAGATAACTTCCCTCGTAAGCTTGAGTAACTCCCCTTAAGAGCTTGGGTAACTCCCTCTTAAGAGTAATTCCCCCGTAAGCTCGAGTAACTCCCTCTTAAGGGTAACTTCCCCCATTAGCTTGGGAAACTCCCTCTGAAGGGTAACTCCCCTCATGAGCTCGAGCAACTCCCTCTTAAGGGTAACTCCCCTCGTCAACTTGGGTAACCCCCTCTTAAAGGTCACTCCTCTCGCAAGCTCGGACTAATACCTATACAAACAAGAAACCAATGAGAACAAAAAAAAATAATATATATATATACATATACACACAACTAACCACACAGGAAATCGAGCATACAAACAAGTGCCTAGTAAATCCATTAATATGAAGAATATCATTACAATAGTTTTGATTGTTGTCTCGGCCAGAATAGTTTTTAAATGGCATTCCGACTAATAAATATAAAGAAGAATCTACATAGCTACAAACTTCTTCAAGCTGAACACAACTTCGAACTGAAAGACTCCGACAAAGATTTGAACCTCAAATTAGAAGAGATCTGCAAAGTCCAGCCAACCACAATTCGAAAATGTGAGGTCGGGCTGAACACGACTTTGCGTCCTCGATCGTTAACCGGAGCTTGTCCATCAACCTTCACAACGACAATGAATCTCAACTAGACAAAAGCTTAGCACGATCAAGGAAATAGGGATTAAAGTCCATTCTCCCATTATGCTCGCAACCAATAAACCATCAGGAGACTAAGCTCAAATGGGAGATCATTACCCTTCACCTCCAACAACTTCTATTTACCATTAAGGATGACACAACAGAGTGGTTAGAAATGAAGAGAAGAAGTCAAATGGCCCCTCCATGACGACCTCATCCCAGGTCGCCTGTTGAAGATGGGTCCCTACTACCATAGTCACCATGGCCTCCCCACCAAATAATAGTCAACAAAAATTTGGTCTTAAGAACTGCAGAAGAGAAACATAACCCCAGACCAAATAGCTAAAGCATAAGAGGGAGGTAGGCACCAAGAAATACGTCCGACGCACTACACAACCTCCGGTAACTAGTCCACATAAGCAGAGGCCGCAAGGCTTCCGACTCATCTAAATAGAGGTAGCAAGACTCTCACAGTACCACAACATATGAAACCATAAGGGCTCGACCTACTAAACCATCGAAGCTCAATGAAGATAACACCTATGATTCCTCACGCCTTCTCAAAGTGTATGGCAAATGAAAACCTTACTTCTCTAAGATAAGAAAATGTTGATGCATCTGTGAGAAAATAACTCTTAAAACAGTGATACTTCTAAACAAGAAAAACTCTGCCACACCCAACATTCAATGCCACCAACTGTTGAGAATCTCAAGCCCAGCTCACACTAACCGTTCGATCAGGCCTAAAGAATCCACGAGCATTGGAAAGAAAAGTTTCCTAATACACGCAACCTCTTTAGTAGAACAACGTCATCCGCCTAGGAAAGTCGTACCTGAACACCTACAAACAATACAGTAAAATTACTACTACCAAGCAAAAACATAGTTAACCAGAGAAAGAAACAAATGATGCATTAACCAAGGAAAGGTACATCAGCTTACACTACAATGACCTACAAACGAGCTAAAAGTATAACTCGTAAAAAGAATCTATATATATATATATATATAAGAACAAAGATAAATCCCCAAGCTCCAAACTAAATCAGCATAGACACCGAAAATTTCTTCACTTGTCACTAGTTGGGGAATAGTAGCAGCGTCCTCAGCCTGCCTCTCAACAGGACCCCCACCTTGACCCCTAACTTGAGGATCCACAACGATATCAAAAGCTGCTAACATTAAGGTCTCCTAATCTGTCCCCTATGCTACAACTACAGAAGCACCTATACCTTTACCCTTTTGACCTCTAGGATTCACGGCACTCTGAATCCCACCTTTTTGCCTATCATAGTGACTTTGGCTTCACTACCTCACCTAGATTCCTCCTCATCCTCCCCACCATAATCTATTTCGGGAACTTCACCCAACGAGCTGCCAAAAAACTGATGTCTAAACCACTCTAGGAGGTCCTTCCTTATCAACTTCATGGTATCCTAGACGAGCTTAATTTAGCTCTTGAAAAGGTCACTCAAGATCCATCTCTTAGTCACCCTAAGGATAAGTCGACCACTCTGCAAATCCGTGACACTATAATAAAAGTGAAAAATTAAAATAGACCAAAGTGTGAGCAACAATAGTAAGCGACGCAACGAAAAATTCAAATGACCTTATCGATAATTTCTCCCGGTCCAGGTTGGATGATCGCAAGTTCTCCATCAACTTCCCATTCTCTAAAGTAATGAGCTCCACTTCCCTTTTCTGCCTCGCCACCTCGAGTCGGGCGTCACTTAACAAACGAGTAAGTTTATCACATTCCTTCCTCACTTTTCATCAAATTCACCTACCGCTACCTTAGGAGAGACCGCTTCTTGCTTACCTCGACCACATCGGCTCAACTAGCATGATCTAATCTTCTATCTCCTGACATAGCCTTTCGTGATCGCCAGTTCTTCAAACAAACTTCATTTTGCTTAACTGTAGCAAGCTTTTCTTCTAAGCTCACCCTTTGAGCTTCGAGCTCCTTCGTGCCCTACTTGAACCAATGACACATAAAAAAAACGGAGGAACGAAAGAGCAAACACTACATACCACCTCACGATTCTCCTATAGCAGTCAAAATGCCTCAGTAGTTGTCACCGGAAGCTGAAAGTAACAAAAAAAAAAAAAACATAGAGTGTTTAAGCACGAAACAGTTCAACCTACTAACAAACTCTACAAGCACAATAATGCCTTTACCTCATAAGTCTTTCGTGCAAAGAAATCTACCGCCAGATCCACCAAGGACAGTTCCCCATAAAGGGCACTGAACTTCTTCTTATCTTTGAGCTAACCAATCTCCTTTAAATAGGACCAATCCATAACAATTCTGCTCTATTTTCCCAACCTCAGTAGCATCATTCCTAGCTTCGACACCTACACCCCTTTGGCTTTGCCTGTCCAAATTAATCGTTGGTAGATTGATCTCAATAGTCCAATCCTCAACCTCGATAGTTGCTTTTTACCCCTTACCTTCTTTGTCGAAGGCCACTTTCTCTTCCTTGAAAGACCCGCAAGAACATCAGCTACGTTCACCTTAACCATCTCAGGCTCTTAAAAAAATATAGGTTAAAATTATAATAAAAACACTTGCCTAGTCGAGCTCAATAGCTCAAATCCCTTGACCACACAAAATGCCTTCTCCCATCTTACACTCTCAGGGTACCATCTAATATTGTCAGCCTTCTAGTGTCACACGCCATCAACATGAGGGGTTCGACACGATGGATGGGCTCACAACACTCAATTCAGAAGTCGAAACCTAATCGCACATTTTCCTCCAGCCTGACCATCTAAAACTCATGCTTCCAATCAAACCCATTTGAGCTGGTGAGCTGATAAGAAGCTAAGGACACTTAGGCTGCTTAGTGAAATACCACCACCCCTCCGATGATCTTTTATGAAGAAAAAATTGTTGGAACAAGACCAGAGTAGGTCGCATCATGATACTGTGACAAATGGCCTCAAAGGCCACTAGTATTTGCTAGGTGATAGGCAACAACTGAGCTAGGAACACACAATGATAATTAAAAAATTCCTTCTGAAAAAGAAGAAAAAGGCATCCTTAGCCCAAAATCAAATGCCTTCTTGTACAGGGCGAACCGTCAACCACTAAGGAGGCGTCTTCGATATGATTTTCTTGGCATCACAATCTCCCATTCCTGTGGAGCATCTCACATCTCTCATTCAAATATAGTTGCGAGCTGCTCCCTGGATAGTTTACAATGAATCCCATTGAGACGATCACCTTAGGTCACATCCTAATACAAAGGGATGATGGTCGTCTTCTTAAGGCCATTAGAAGGATACCTATCCATCGGGTACCGATAGACCTCACTGGCCAACTCATTGTAGGAATGCATGCCCGAAGCACCCCGACTTCTCTCCATCAACATCAAAACTCTGTAAAACCTCTCCTCACGACCACTAATAGAAGCTGAGCCTCTACTCTCTAATATATACCTATCACTCTATTTTAAATCCCCCGACCTCGACATCGTATCTCCCTCATTTCTCCTTACCTCGTCGGTGAGTCGTTGAATCCTATCGACTGAGTCATGAGAAAAGGATTGAGTAGTAGAAGTACCTGAGTTTGACATTACCGAAAAACTTAGAGAATGCTTGGCAGCTGAAGACAATGAAGGTTTTTGGTGACTCTCTCAACAAAATGTGGAAAATGTTGTGAAGAAATCCTTGTGAAAGAATAGTATTTATAGAAGAGTGGATGAAACGTAAAGGCCCAGACCCCTCAAGACGTGTGAGCAGGCCTCATGGTCCTAACATCACGACTAATAACCATAGTTATCAGGCTCATACATAATTATTGCTAGGACCTTTCAAATCCATAGGACCCTTTGGAAAAATCATATGTCCTCCAATACTGCAACGCATATTGTGTATGACACCCGATAGGCAATCCAACGGTCCTCATTGTAAAATGTCTCTAAATGGGGGATGCAGCTCAAATGAAAAAGTGCAGCTTGCCAAGAGACGATTGCCTTGAGCTAGTGACCTCATAGACCATACACTCTCTTTGCTCTCACGATAAGAGTGGAGGGACAAGTGTTGATAGCCCTCGGCCCACACAATCTCTTAGGCCGCGAAGTAATATAGCCCCAACAGGCCCAAGAGGCCAACTACTCTTGATATCTGGCCCTTGAGATCTCCTAAAAGGTTAAAGAAAACAACACCCTCACTGTGTGCTATGACCCAGGACCTCCTCTCAAGTTTTCACTTTGGAAAGGCTCATTGAGCTAACAAGCCTAATTAGTCCGACAGCTCGACCGCAATCCAGCGGGACCTTGGGCCCTCACTTTCTCTAGCCACAATAAGCGTCCTAGTCACAGCTCATGACCGAAGGGACACCAACAGCTTAGCTATACTCCAAAAAGCCACAACTCCCCAACTCAAGTACCATCACCACGTTAAGTACCAAGCCTTGTACAACCTATCCTAGTATGATCTTAAAACCTTATAAATACCCCATGTGCCTCATTAGCAAAGGGAGAGGAAAAAAGAAGGGGAACTGTAAACCCCTGTTTTCTAAGCCCTAAACCTTAAGCCGGAAAGTCTACCGAAGACCTTAGGTCAACGGATCATGAGTAAAACCCTACAGTTTAGATCTTGAAAACCCGAGTTCGCAAATCGAGGAGTCGAAAAATAATTAAAGTGTTTAGAATAGTCCGTAATAATATTTGAATTATTAAAAAAATCAGATCGGTTCAATTTCTGCTTATTTCGAACCCGTTTGGATACTGCTTTGGAAAGTGTGTCCCGGGGCTCGGAAATTAAAAATATATCCTTAATAGTTTTAGACTCGTATTTTTATAAGAATTTCAAAAATATCAAGTTTAGAATTTTTCGGATTCTAAAGATATTAGTTATAGCTCATATAAGCTTATTTTACTCTTACCGGTAACGAAATTGTTAAATTTCTAAAAATAATTTAATTGATTATTTTATTTAAATCATAAAAATTATGCTCCTTAAATGAAAATATTTTTCTTAATTTATTTTATATATTTTCTTATTCAAAAAGCCACTTTATCAACCCATATCTCAAGTACACATACATTATCATTACTACACATTAATGTCTTCTTTTGCTTTTCTTACACTCCTCTTCCCCAAATTTGCAGCTGCCCTTCCCCATAAATTAGCCACTTTTCATTATTTTTAATTATTTATTTGATATTTTAAAAGTCTCTTTTAGTTACAAATGGATGCAACTTGTTACACTTTCCAAAATTGCAAGTTAAAAATCAAACTACTCACTCCCCTACACACACAAAATCACGCCAGCCCCTCCCCCTTGTTGCAGCTCATGTTCCATTTTTTTAAATTTATTTAACACTCTTACATCTTTATTTAGCATCTATTCTCTCTCTCTTTCACCTTTA
This sequence comes from Combretum micranthum, assembly GCA_024138025.1. Classification (NCBI taxonomy): domain Eukaryota; kingdom Viridiplantae; phylum Streptophyta; class Magnoliopsida; order Myrtales; family Combretaceae; genus Combretum; species Combretum micranthum. The sequence goes on from JAMXBD010000005.1 coordinate 3,679,650, forward strand.
CAAACCCTATATTTTCCTCCTCTTTTTCCCTCTCTTTTTCTCATTCTTCCTTGCCTTGTCTTCTTGAAAACAAGTTGTCCCCATTTTCTTCTTGCTTCCACATATATTTCTTGTAATTATTTGAGGTAATCTTTCCCTTTTTGCTCTTATAAGATGTTCTAGGATGATACCATGTGGATGTTTCATGCATCAAAGGACATTCCACAAGCTTAAAAAGGCTATGGATGATGATGCCAAGAAGTGAAACACTCCTCTAGATGATGATCTCTTTTGTTCTTAGTATTTTTTGTTATATGGAAGCTTGTTTATCTTCTTGTTTTTGTGATAGCTTGTAGATCTAGAGTTTTTAAATCAAGCTTTAGTTATGTTATATGTAGATCTAGAAGTTTAAGGCCTACACTAAGTTTTTCTTAGCTTTCATGGTTATATATATTGAGTAGATCTTAGATTCAAGTTGGAATGAAAAAGTAAAATTCGTAACTTGTCAAGGCTCCATGTTAAAAACCCTCTTCCAAGTCTTAAAATGGAAGTTTTTGTTAAGAAAATGAAGGTATGATGGATATATATCATCAAGACTTCATCTTACAAGAATCAAAGTTGATTTTCAAAGTTTTTTTTCAAAAACAAAAATTGTATTTTCGATCAAGACCAAGACCTATTTTTGGAACCCATCATTCAACTTTAAAATGAAGATTTAGACAAAAATATAGAGGCTCTTGATATAGATATCTTAAGGAATGAATTTTCATAAGTTTAAATGAGTTTTCCTAAAAGGTATTGCTTAAATCAAGTGTTTTGTAAAAGACAAAATTTAGGTCTTGTTTCATTGTAAACTTCAAAGGAAATTCGTAATTATGGGGAGACCAATTTTTAAAACCTTCTTTTTGATCTCAAAACAAGTATTTTATATTGAAAATGGAATGCTTTGATATAATATATAGGAAAATTATTTTCATTGAACTAAGTAAGTTTTAGTAAAGGAATTACTCAAAACAAACAATGAGTTTCAACTTGTAAATTTCGGTTTTATGAAAATGGATTCTTAGAAGTTTCATTTGAACTTTATGTTTGGTATTAGATAAGTGTGTAATCTCTTAATTTTGTTTTGAGGATCCCTTGCAAGCTTAGGACTAAAATAAATTGGTCTAAGTAGTTAAATAGAGTAGATATGGCAATTTTTCACAAAGGCTCAAATCTGGAATTTTCGCAACCCTACTGTACAGTACGTTTCCGACCCTTAAATGACCTTAAATGTTTGAATTAACTTTAGAAATAGATAGCTCTTTCGAAGTAGGTATAAATCGGTATATTATAAGCTAAATTCCGAGTTAAAATGAGTTAGATATGACCTTTTTAAGGATTCAACCTAGACGGAAATTGACGAACTTAGTAAATAAAATTGTTAAGTTTAATAGAACTTCATAAGAGATACTCATTGAGGGTATTCTTTGTACTAGGTGAATTGGAGGACGGGTTACCACTTCCCGAGGACTATTACGACTAGTGGATTTTCACTACATGGACAAGTGAGTTCATTTCTCAATTAATTATGCTCTTGGATGTGCTTGTAGTAGTAGTGGCATTAGACTTAGGAAAAGATAAAATTGTGATTGAATGGTGATCTAAACTTGCATGAATGAACGATAAGTATATCGAGGCAAGCTTTGTTGCAATAATCTTGTATGAGCTAGTATAGATTTGGAATGTCTGAAATTGTATGGTCACCTTTTAAATTATCTAATTAATATGCCATGATTATATGAATAAATTGTACATGCATATCACGTAGTGAGTCATATATCATTGTCGAGTATGCTTTGGTGGGACAAAGGTGTATTGGGAGGCAGCGGGTCTTTAATGAAGGGGACTAGGGTTGCATGACTTATGGACCACCCCATTCAAATAATGAAACTATGGTTGCATGACTTATGACCAACATTAAAAATTGTGGTTGCATGTCTTATGGACCACCCCACTTAAGATTGGGACTATGGTTGCATGTCTTATGGACCAACTTTGGAATTGTAGTTGCATGACTTATGAACTACCCCAAACCCCGAATGGAGGGCGTAAATTCATTCACTTATGACTACCGGAAAGTCATATGCTTGCTTGCTCATTTGCTTGTGCATTCATATGGTTGCTTAATTATAACTTGCTTGTATAGATATTTTAGCTTGGTCGGGCATGTTACTTGAAGAAAATGAATCTCACTAAGCATTAGCTTATACCCCAACAGTTTTTGTTGCAGTGTTCCTATTTTTGGATGTTCCGAGAGGACATTTGTGCAGGTTTATATTGGATTAAAGAGCTTTTGAGGAAGTCGGGACCTATAGGCGTGGACTTCTAGGAAAATCTCTTTAATGTAATTCAGATATATGTAATTGGAGCTAAACGATGTAGACTCCTATTATTTTGGCGGGGGTATGCCCCCTTGGCTTTTGTAAAGTTTAACTATTTATCTTGTTGTGATTTATATTCTTAATGCTATGTATGCTTTCTTAAGACTACTCGAATCAAAGTGTGATCCTAAAAGTTGTGAAAGTACACCTTACACTCGATATGTAAACTTATGGGATGACTAAGGTGTCATACTTAAGTTTAAATATCGGTGTGGTGGACTGTCGCGTTTAGGGTACCCTTTGGGGCGTGACAGTTTAAGTTGGTATCAGAGCATGGTTAAGAGTTTACAATCATAACTACAAATAAATAGCCTTAAGAAAGGATAAAAAGGAAGGATATAATAGAATTATAAGGAAGACTTAGATGGGAAGACGACCATAGTATCGGCCCTAAAATCCTATCTCTAACCCTTGTGGATAGTAACCACTAGGAAACAATCGACTTAGTATCGCAAAACCTTCATAGGTGACCTAATGAGACTCTCATAGAATGCCGCTTAGTTACTTTAGTTGCTTTTGGTATTGTATTGTTATTGTTACATGTTGATTGTTTTGTTGTTGCTTATAGTATAAAATTTTACTTGATTTTTGATTATGAGGATTTTTGCATGTGTTGTTCAAATTTCAATAAAGCTATATTTATGTTTTATGATCTCAGAATTTTATTACTTAAATTCCCTGATTTACCTTTTCACTTGTATTTTTCCGCTCGTATTACTACTTCTTTTATTTCCGTTACCTCGTTTGAAAACATTAATAGAATATATTGAGAAGATTACTTAACTAGACAAAAATAAAATTTGCTACAGCCGAGGTAGAAGAAGGAGACGTCAGGAGGAAAGCGCCTCCAATCAACCCAATATGGAAGAAGGGCAACAAGCCGCCCCTCCTCCAAATCCTCCTGCAGATGCTACACAGGTAGCTTTGCAAGCCATGCTTGGACAAATGGCACAATGACACAAGTGCTCGAAGCACTTCGACAAAGTTTGCCGGCAGCGGCACAAGCACAAGCTCCAGCTCCAACTCCGCCACCACCTGCACCCCAAGCTTCTGTGGGGATGCCAGCACAGGAAAGCGCGCACTCTCACACTGCGCCTTTGCCTCCTCCACCACCTATGAGACCATACAGAAGCTCCCTACCCGAGTTCATTAAGAGTAACAGATATTTTGAAGGGACTTTTGGGAGACCGGGAGGCTGAGGATTGGTTAGCTCAGATAGAGCGATCCTTCAGGGCTTTTGAAGTGCCACACCACCTGAGAGTTGATTATGGCACTTACCTGCTTCGGTTGAATGCACGGGTTTGGTGGGAATCGAAAGAAAGAGAGCTCATGCCACCAGTTACTTGGGAAAGGTTCCGCCATGAGTTTTTGGAGAATTACTTCCCCGGAAGTCTCCGGGTGCAGTTCAGCTCAGAATTCCTGAACATTGCTCAGAAAGGAAGGACTGTAGAGCAATATGAAACTGAGTTTAGTCGATTACTGCAATATGCTCCGGATTCTTACAAGCACAGTGAGGAGCTAAAAATACGAGTTTTCTTAAATGGATTAGATGAGGAGTTGAGGATGAGGCTAGAAGAGTTTAATATTAAGAACTTTGTTGAGCTAGTAGAGAGCCCGGATAGTGGAAGGGGCTAAGAAAAGGAAGGGCAAGACTGCTGAGAAGCCACCTTCGGTTTTTGGAAAGAAGTTTTATGGGGGATCAGGATCTGGATTCTCCCACAAGAGGTTCAAGCCGTCTTATGGCTATAAGGGTAACACTAGTGGGGGACAGGCTACCCCTAAGAGTGTCAGTTGCTGGAAATGTAAGGGGGATCACTACCCCAAGAAATGCCCACAGTTGGCAGATAAGTGTTATTTCTGTGGCGACTCATCCCACAAGATTGCTAACTGCCCAAAGAAGACTACGACCATGTGCTTTGTCTGCAAGCAATTTGGTCACTTTGCCAATGAGTGCCCTCAAAGGAAGAATGCTCCAGCTAAACCTTTTGGGGGATCAGCGGCAGCAAGACCCGGGAAGGAATAGTGGGAACAATAATAGTAGCCGTGCTGGGTCAGCAATGCACGGAATGAGGATCTACAACCTCGAAGGGCAATGGGTATGCGAAGAGATGGGAAATGAAGACTGCGGATTGGCTGCTCTCGAGGAGGATAATGGCCCGGACTTCGGTCTTGTGACAGGTAGGTCTCCTAACTCTTGTCTTTGTTTTTCTGCTGCTTTGATTTGTTAAGATTCAAGTATAAGAAAAAAAAAACAAGTTTGGTTAAGTTAAAGAAGTTAGGAAGATAAGTTAGGATGGTGTGAAGGTAGTGATTAGTAAGTGTTGGACGCAGGACACATACGGATAGCTAAGACGACTGCTTATGCTCTTTTTGACACGGGAGCCACACATTCGTTCATCACCACCAGATTGGCTAGACAAGTTGGTTTACCAATAGCCACTATTGCCTCTAGCTTTCGTGTTAGAACCCGACTGGGAGTGTGGTGACGACAAATGAGATGCTAAAGGATTGTCCAATGGAGATTCATGGGCATGGTACGAAGTGTGATTTGATAGTATTGGAGATGAGTAAATATGAAGTGATTTTGGGTATGAGTTGGTTAGCCATTGCTAAAGCCGTTGTGGATTGTCGAAGGAAGAAAGTAAATTTCAAGGATGTTGATGGAATGGATGTTGAGTTCACAGGTGAGACGGTAGTTTCAAGAGGAACTGATCTATGCTCATTTGAGTTGCTTATGGATGGAGAGGATAAGTGGAAAGTGAAGGTTGTCTTAATGCAACAGAAAAAGAAGAAGGATTACCTAAGATTGAGGATATAACGGTTGTCAAAGAATTTCTCGATGTCTTTCCGGATGAGCTACCAGGTTTGCCACCTAAGAGGGAAATTGATTTGAGATTGACTTGGTGCCAAATACTGAGCCGATATCTAAAGCACCATATCGTATGGCCCCTGTTGAGTTAAAGGAATTACAAAAGCAATTGCAAGAACTCTTGGACCATGGATTCATAAGACCAAGTGTGTCACCATGGGGTGCACCTGTATTATTTGTTAAGAAGAAGGATGGTTCAATGAGACTATGTGTTGATTATCGGGAGTTGAACAAGGTTACAATTAAGAATAAGTATCCACTTCCAAGGATTGATGACCTTTTCGATCAGCTACAAGGAGCAAGTGTATTCTCACGGATTGATCTACGATCAGGGTATCATCAGTTAAGGGTCAAACCTGAAGATGTGCCAAGACTGCTTTTCGGACTCGTTATGGACATTATGAGTTCTTAGTGATGTCTTTTGGATTAACGAATGCTCCTGCCGCCTTCATGGACTTGATGAATCGAGTATATAAGTCATTGTTGGACAAATGTGTGATTGTGTTTATAGATGATATTTTGATATACTCGAAGACAAGAGAGCAACACGAAGAGCACCTTCGCATGGCCTTACAAATCCTAAGGGAACATAAGCTATGCCAAATTTTCTAAGTGTGACTTTTGGCTAGATAGGATTTCATTTTTGGGACATGTTGTGTCGGGTGAAGGCATATCAGTAGACCCGAGAAGATTAAGTCTGTGGTGGAATGGAAGCCACCTAAGACCGTGACTGAAGTAAGGAGCTTTCTGGGTTTAGCCGGATATTACAGGAAGTTTGTCCAAGACTTTTCCAAGATAGCCAAGCCGTTAACTCAGTTAACGCAAAAGAATGAAAAGTTTGTTTGGACGGAAAAGAGGGACCAAAGTTTTCAAGAATTGAAGCAAAGGCTTGTCTCTGCTCCGATTTTGGTTTTGCCAAACCCCGAGAAACCCTATACGGTACATAGTGATGCTTCGAAAAATGGTCTCGGATGCGTTCTCATGCAAGAAAGGAAGGTGATTGCCTATGCTTCAAGACAGCTAAGGCCACATGAGCAAAATTACCCCACGCATGACTTGGAGCTAGCCGCTGTTGTCTTTGCCTTGAAGATATGGAGACATTACCTATATGGACAACGGTGTGAGATCTACACCGACCACAAGAGTCTTAAGTATTTGTTCACCCAAAAGGAGTTGAACATGAGGCAGCGAAGATGGCTAGAGTTAATTAAAGATTACGATTTGGGGATAAATTATTGCCCGGGAAGGGTGAATGCAGTTGCCGATGCCTTGAGTCGCAAGAACCACGGGGAGGTCGCAACTCTTTTGACGGACCAGAAAGAATTGATTAAAGAATTTGAGAGGCTAAGCATCGAATTTGTTGGGCAAGACTTGGAAATGGAAATAGCAAATTTGGTGTTGGAACCAACTTTGGTGGAAAGGATTAAAGAGGCTCAGCGCTATGATGAAGTGATACAAAGGATAAAAAGGGAAGTTCAGGAGGGAAAGTATACTGATTTTTCAATAGATGATGAGGATGTGGTAAGGATGAAGGACGATTGTGTGTGCCTGATGACGAAGAAATGAGGAAGGAAATCATGAGTGAAGCACACAATTCTGGGTACACGGTACACCCGGGAGGAACCAAGATGTACCAAGACCTTAAGGGACATTATTGGTGGAACGGAATGAAACGGGATGTGGCAGATTTTGTGATTAAGTGCCCAACATGCCAACAAGTGAAGGTGGAACATCAAAGGCCGGGTGGATTGTTAAAACCTTTGCCTATACCGGAATGGAAGTGGGACCAGATTTCTATGGACTTTGTTTGTGGTTTACCAAGGACACCGTCAGGTCATGATGCTATATGGGTTGTGGTTGATCGGTTAACTAAGTCTGCTCACTTCTTGCCAATAAGTATGACTTTCTATGGATAAATTGGCGAGACTTTATATGAAGGAAATGTTCGCCTACATGGAGTACCAGCCGGGATTGTGTCGGATCGAGACCCGAGTTTGTGTCTAAGTTCTGGATAAGCTTGCAGAAGTGTTTGGGGACAAAGTTGCATTTTAGCACAGCCTATCATCCTCAAACTGATGGACAGTCGGAAAGAACGATCCAGACTTTGGAAGATATGCTTAGGGCATGTGTGATGGAGTTCAAGGGAAGTTGGGAAGCGCATTTACCTTTGGTTGAGTTCGCTTACAACAATAGCTATCACTCGACTATCAAGATGCGCCTTATGAGGCCTTATATGGACGTAAGTGTAGATCCCCGTTGTTTTGGGATGATGTTGAGAAGGTAGTTCTTGGACCCGATCTAGTGCAAGATGCCACCGACAAGGTTCGGATAATCCAACAACGAATGAAGGAAGCTCAGGATAGACAGAAAAGCTGGGCAGATTTGAAAAGAAGGGTTCTTGAGTTTCAAGTGGGTGATCATGTGTATTTAAAGATAAATCCTATCAAAAGTATCCATCGAGTTCGCTCACAAGGAAAGTTGAGCCCCCGGTATATTGGTCCTTTCGAAGTATTGGAACGGGTTGGGTTGGAGAATTAGCATACCGCCTTGCCTTACCGCCAAATCTTTCGGGAGTGCACAATGTTTTTCATGTCTCGGTTCTTCGCAAGCACATAGCCGACCCGGATCAAGTTATAGAATTGGAACCGGTGTTATTAAAAGAAAACCTCACTTACGAGGAGCACCCGGTACAGATTTTGGACACAAAGATACAAAAGTTAAGGAATAAGGAAATTAAGTATGTGAAGGTTCTTTGGAGGAATCATACACATGAGGAAGCAACTTGGGAGGCAGAAAGTGAAATGCGGCAGAAGTACCCTAGTTTGTTTGACGGATCAGGTACGTCTTTCAAGTTTTGCGGACAAAACTTTCTTTAAGGTGGGTAGGTTGTAAACCCCTGTTTTCTAAGCCCTAAACCTTAAGCCGGAAAGTCTACCGGAGACCTTAAGTCAACGGATCTTGAGTAAAACCCTACAGTTTAGATCCTGAAAACCCGAGTTCGCAAATCGAGGAGTCGAAAAATAATTAAAGTGTTTAGAATAGTCCGTAATAATATTTGAATTATTAAAAATATCAGATGGTTCAATTTCGGCTTATTTCGAACCCGTTTGGATACTGCTTTGGAAAGCGTGTCCCGGGGCTCGGAAAATTAAAAATATATCTTTAATATTTTTAGACTCGTATTTTTATAAGGATTTCAAAAATATCAAGTTTAGAATTTTTCGGATTCTAAAAATATCAGTTATAGCTCATATAAGCTTATTTTACTCTTACCGGTAACTAAATTGTTAAATTTCTAAAAATAATTTAATTGATTATTTTATTTAAATCATAAAAATTCTGCTACTTAAATAAAAATATTTTTCTTAATTTATTTTATATATTTTCTTATTCAAAAAGCCACTTTATCAACCCATATCTCAAGTACACATACATTATCATTACTACACATTATTATGTCTTCTTTTGCTTTTTCTTACACTCCTCTTCCCAAAATTGCAGCTGCCCATTCCCCATAAATTAGCCACTTTTCATTATTTTTAATTATTTATTTGATATTTTAAAAGTCTCTTTTAGTTACAAATGGATGCAACTTGTTACACTTTCAAAATGCAAGTTAAAATCAAACTACCACTCCCCTACACACACAAAATCACGCCAGCCCTCCCCCTTGTTGCAGCTCATGTTTTTTTTTAAATTTATTTAACACACTCACATCTCTATTTAAGCATCTTATTCTCTCTCTTTCTTTACAAACCCTATATTTTTCCTCTCTCTTTTTCCCTCTCTTTTTCTCTTCTTCTTGCTTGTCTTCTTAAAACAAGCTGTCCCCATTTTTCTTTCTTGCTTCCACATATATTTCTTGCAATTATTTGAGGTAATCTTTCCCTTTTTGCTCTTATAAGATGTTCTAGGATGATACCATGGATGTTTCATGCATCAAAGGACATTCCACAAGCTTAAAAGGCTATGGATGATGATGCCAAGAAGTGAAACACTCCTCTAGATGATGATCTTTTTGTTCTTAGTATTTTGTTATATGGAAGGCTTGTTTATCTTCTTGTTTTTGTGATAACTTGTAGATCTAGAGTTTTATCAAGCTTTAGTTATGTTTATGTGTAGATCTAGAAGTTTAAGGCTACTACTAAGTTTTTCTTATGCTTTCATGGTTATATATTGAGTAGATCTTAGATTCAAGTTGGAATGAAAAAAAAAATTCGTAACTTGTCAATGCCCTTTTTAAAAACCCTCTTTCAAGTCTTAAAATGGAAGTTTTTGTTAAGAAAATGAAGGTTTGATGGATATATATCATCAAGACTTCATCTTACAAGAATCAAAGTTGATTTTCAAAGTTTTTTTTCAAAAACAAAAATTGTATTTTCGAATCAAGACCAAGACCTATTTTTGGAACCCATCATTCAACTTTAAAATGAAGATTTAGACAAAAATATAAGAGGCTCTTGATATAGATATCTTAAGGAATGAATTTTCATAAGTTTAGATGAGTTTTCCTAAAAGGTATTGCTTAGATCAAGTGTTTTGTAAAAGACAAAATTTAGGTCTTGTCTTCATTGTAAACTTCAAAAAGGAAATTCGTAATTATGGGGAGACCAATTTTTAAAGCCTTCTTTTTGATCTCAAAACAAGTATTTTATATTGAAAATGGAATTCTTTGATAATATATAATATAGGAAAATTATTTTCATTGAACTAAGTAAGTTTAGTAAAGGAATTACTCAAAACAAAACAATGAGTTTCAACTTGTAAATTTCGGTTTTATGAAAATGGATTCTTAGAAGTTTCATTTGAACTTTATGTTTGGTATTAGATAAGTGTGTAATCTCTTAATTTTGTTTTGAGGACCCCATTGCAAGCTTAGGACTAAAATAAATTGGTCTAAGTAGTTAAATAGAGTAGATATGGCAATTTTTCACAAAGGCTCAAATCTTGGAATTTTCGCAACCCTACTGTACAGTACGTTTCCGACCCTTAAATGACCTTAAATGTTTGAATTAACTTTAGAAATAGATAGCTCTTTCGAAGTAGGTATAAATCGGTATATTATAAGCTAAATTCCGAGTTAAAATGAGTTAGATATGACCTTTTTAAGTCAATGATTCAACCTAGGCGGAAATTGACGAACTTAGTAAATAAAATTGTTAAGTTTAATAGAACTTCATAAGAGATACTCATTGAGGGTATTCCTTGTACTTAGGTGAATTGGAGGACGGGTTACCACTTCCCGAGGACTATTACGACTAGTGGATTTTCACTACATGGACAAGTGAGTTCATTCATCAATTAATTATGCTCTTGGATGTGCTTGTAGTAGTAGTGGCATTAGACTTAGGAAAAGACAAAATTGTGATTGAACGGTGATCTAAACTTGCATGAATGAACGATAAGTATATCGAGGCAAGCTTTGTTGCAATAATCTTGTATGAGCTAGTATAGATTTGGAATGTCTGAAATCCGTATGGTCACCTTTTAGTTATCTAATTAATATGCCATGATTACATAAATAAATTGTACATGCATATCACGTAGTGAGTCACATATCATTGTCGAGTATGCCTTTGGTGGGACAAAGGTGTATTTGGGAGGCAGCGGGTCTTTAATGAAGGGGACTAGGGTTGCATGACTTATGGACCACCCCGTTCAAATATTGAAACTATGGTTGCATGACTTATGAACCAACATTAAAAATTGTGGTTGCATGTCTTATGGACCACCCCACTTAAGATTGGGACTATGGTTGCATGTCTTATGGACCAACTTGGAATTGTAGTTGCATGACTTATGAACTACCCCAAACCCCGAATGGAGGGCGTAAATTCATTCACTTATGACTACCGGAAAGTCATACGCTTGCTTGTTCATTTGCTTGTGCATTCATATGGTTGCTTAATTTTAACTTGCTTGTATAGATATTTTAGCTTGGTCGGGCATGTTACTTGAAGAAAATGAATCTCACTAAGCATTAGCTTATACCCCAACAGTTTTTGTTGCAGTGTTCCTATTTTTGGATGTTCCGAAAGGACACTTTGTGCAGGTTTACTATATTGGATTAAAGAGCTTTTGAGGAAGTCGGGACCCAGTATAGGCGTGTGAACTTATAGGAAAATCTCTTTAATGTAAATTCAGATATATGTAATTGGAGCTAAACAATGTAGATTCCTATTATTTTGGCGGGGGTATGCCCCCTTGGCTTTTGTAAAGTTTAACTATTTATCTTGTTGTGATTTATATTCTTAATGCTATGTATGCTTTCTTAAGACTACTCGAATCAAAGTGTGATCCTAAAAGTTGTGAAAGTACACCTTATACTCGATATGTAAACTTATGGGATGACTAAGGTGGTCATACTTAAGTTTAAGTATCGCGTGTGGTGGACTGTCGCGGTTACGGTACCCTTTGGGGCGTGACAGGAACAGACAAGAAAAAAAAAGAAGTAGATATACATTCTTTTTGTACAAACCTTACTTATACCCGCAAACTGACTTAAGCATTGGAGTGGTCATGCCAAGCAACTCCCGACGTCCCTCTGATATATCTTTTGTGTTTGTATAAGTTATCTCTACCAGCGCAGCGGTCGTGCAACAATACCTAAATTTTGAAAAAATATGTAATTAAGTGCTGGAATATTGAAATTGATTAATTTCGTACTTGAACTTTAAAATTAATTAATTTAATACCTAAAAGAGCTCTTTGTTCATACAAACAATGCATTCGTCAAGTTCTTTTAGGTATCAAATTAATCAATTTCAAAGTTTAGATACTCAATAGCATACTTTATTAAAGTTTGGTTACTATTGCAACATTATCCAGTTATAAATTTATGGTTGTTTCGAAGGATAAATTGAATCAATTAGTAAATAAAACCAAATCATTTTAGAAAAATATAATAATATTTCATCTATATCTTTAAATTTTTTTAATTATTTTAATGACGATTGATTAAATATAATATGCTTTCTTGTAGTTTCTAACTATGTTTATTATTTGATAAATACTAATTAATATTTAAATTGCTTTTTTTAGGTTTATGATATATTGGTTAATATTAAATTTTTTGGGGGGTTTATGATATATATTGATATATTAATATTGGTTAATATTAGTAATATATTATTTTTTAAGTTTATTATCATAATTTTTTTTAACTTCATAGAGTATGAACTTTGTTTATTTAGTTATGACTCGCATTATATATTAATCGTTCAATGTATTTGTTAATGGATCAATTTTGTTAAACTTTTGATTGTAGATAATTGACATGATGGTTTTTTTAGAAAATAATGAATGATGGCTTGTTGTGTATTAGTTAATAAATGTATTTTGTTGATGAATGAATGACTAGTAATTGGATAATTTTTAGAGGACTGGTTTATGAATATTTTGGTTCTATAAAGTAATTTATTGCTATTTGTCATTAGAATTTTGTTGAGAAATCTTTTTTCTTTTCTTTTTTGTTTCTAAAACAATTATCTTTTTTCCCCTCAAAACGTTAATTACATATAACTATAAATATATACTTTCCTTTCATATAATTTTTTTTTCAATTTTAAATATTTGAATCTCTATATAAATATGAAATATTACAATAAAACTTTATTTGAATTAGAATTTGATTAAATTGGTAATCAGATTGAAACAAAACAATCCATACCTTCCCCTGCCTTCAAAGAAAGCAACTAATAACTAAAGAAGAAGAAATGGAAAAGGGTGATTTTCTTTTTCATTTTTTTTTTTTGTTTTCTCCTTTGCAAGCTTTCTTTTTCTTAAAAAAATTTAATATATTATCTATATATATAATAATACCATTTTATCAAATTAATTATTGTGGATGAATAAAAAAGTGACATGAAATACCCTAAATTTCCATTTAAGTTAATTAGATATTATTAGACGATTAGTATAAAAATACAAGTAATTTGAAACCTTAATATAAATTTAATTTAGAGATTGATTTAAAATGATTTAGCTAGTGAAAATTTGCAAATTATAAGATATAATTAGATAGTTTAACCTAATACCTTAAATACCCGATTTAACTCATTGTACTACTTCAATTACCTATTTCAACATATTTAAATTTATTCAATATATAATGCCCCGATTTTTTTTTATGTAGCATACGAAATTTAACCTAAAGTAATATAAGAATGTTTATACGAACTAAAATAAGATAATAATTAAGAATTGAATAAATAGGAAAAATATATATATATAATAATAAGAATATGATCCTTCTAAAAGAAATCAAAAGAAATTATATAGAAATATAAGAATTTAAAATCCAAATGAAAATAGATGAACAAAATTCCTTGACTATATAAATAATAACAAAGGTAGATAGTGAATAATCAAGGTTAATAGTAAATAGTGAAATGGATAGTAAAATAAGTAACTCACGAAATAGTAAATTGTAATTAAGTAATAGTAAGAATGAAAAGTAAATTAAGGTAAAATTAGATATAATCAAATCAATGAATAGTGTAAAAGTTGGCTGAATTTGTCAAATAAAACCAAAATTAAAGTAGTAAAAAGACTAAAATACCCTCAAATTAACCTAAAAATCTCTAAAAACCCCTATAAAACCCCAAAAAATGGGAGACAAGAATTGTTCAGCTTCTAAGAATGTCATAATCATTCTGAAACCATAAGAACTCTAAATTTTGGAAAAATTGAAGGAAAATTCCTAAAAAGAAGCAATTTACTCAAAAAGTAACTAATTAACCAAACAAATTACCAAATGGAGACATAAACATCAATCAAGACTCTGTAAAAATCAGAAAAATTAGGAAAATTCGTGGGAACAGATGACAAATTTTTTTTACATTAAAATAAAAACAAAATAATTATGCATGTACTTAAATTAGGTGTCAAAAATTCGGAAAAATATCAAAAAAATGTCAAAAATTACTGTAGCTATCAGAATGGACGTGTAAAATATAGGGATTACGTGGTAATTTTTGCATGAAAAATTTTTGACATCCGGTAATTTTTACCGATTTTACAAAATCCAAAAATCCGCTATAAATACCGCCCAGAAGTTGTAAAATTCACCAAACTCACACCCAAAATCAGAAAATCATCAAACTTCACAGTTAGGAGCCCAAAATTCCCACAAGGCCGTCCGACAACCACAGGAGGTGCAACTCCGCCGTTTAGTAGTGGCGCCGGCGAACCCTAGCCAATCTCCGACGAGAAATAATTGCCACATCAAAACTTGTTCGTTCGACTCCAAACTTTTACAGTAAGTACAATATAATATCAGTTACAACATATAAAATTTTCAAAATTTTTCGTGAAGTTTTGATAATTTTAAAAATTACATGATTATCACTGCGAATATACTAGAAATAGTGCAATCCGACCTTTTAATATAAAATACCTAAAACGATTTCTAAAAATAAATAAATATTATATTATTACTCCAAGATATTTATACTAACATTTTTTATATTTACAAATTTTTTCACATTTATTTGAATATATGCACTAATTTATCCATTATAGCTAGTAAATATCAACTATAGCTAGTAAATATTAATTATAGCTAGTAAATAAAGAAATTATGAAAATTTTATTAAATCATTCATAACCGCCTTAACACCTTATTTTATTAAATGTACTAGTTCTAATAATGACATGCATACCCTAATAAAGGAATTACTAAATATTTATGTAATAATTAAATATAAAAGTTTAAAGCTTAGCAACCAATAACCTTGAAATTATAAACTATAATCATATACCACATAAATTAGAATAACTTTTCTAAACAAAGTAAGCTCATTAATTCCTTTTACTAACTTACAACCTTTTAAAGTGATTTCATTCCTTAAACAAACCTTATCATCATACTACAACTAAAACAAAATTTAGTATCATAACACTAATTCATTTTTTTATCAAAATCATTCTTATAGGTGAACTCCACAGCAATCTATTCCACACACAAAACCCATTTTGGTAAGTGGTTCATTTATATGGTAATTGTAAAAAGGGATATTATTTACATTATAATTGTTTGTGCTTGTAACTTAGCTATAAAACATGTGTGGTTGATTGATTTTGTTTGATATTGGATGTTTACTTATCCTAGTGTATTGGTGTGAGATACTTGTTTGATCACCTAAGAAGGTATTATTAAGAATATAGTGAAAATAATAACCGATCATGCATAGCATAACGCATTTTGCATCCTTGTATCCACAAAACCGACCGTTCAGGTGAGAATGGATTTCTTCTTTTAACCTTTATTGAACTAAGTGACAAGAGAGGAGGTCGCAGTAAAGGTTGCAAGCTATCTGAGGGATAGTCCTAAACGGTTTTTGGGAGGACAGCGGTCCATTGCACATTCCCAGTTTTATGGAAAATGAATATGTGTTAAACTCCTCGGAACCCAGATTAGAGTGGGGTTAATTTCTCTAATCTCGTAATGAACCGGTCAACATTACGCGGATGGCATCCCGATTGACTGCACAATTCACTCTATATAATAACAATGATTGTGATTTGTTTTATAATGTTTATAATTACCCTTTTTATATCCACTTACTGAGCACGTGGAATTATGCTCACCACCCACAGCTTCTTTTGCAGGAAATCCATAAGAAATTAAAGAAAATGCCTGGAATAATACCCGTAAGTACCAAAAACTTAATTTCCATTTCTGTAAATATCTTTTAAGTGCGGCATTATTTAGTGAGCCTATTAATTATCAGATGTTTATGGACCATAAGTTGATCATAAACCTTTGATAATTACGGCGGGACTGTACGGGATGTGACACAATACCTTAATTATTAAACTAAATTCCGTTTGTCAAGTTTAATCGCATAAACTCCTAAATTATCGATTTAGCCATTTGAACGTAAATTTTAACTCCTTAAATCTTAGAAATTTAAAACTAAATATTTACTTTTAAATATTAATTCCTAGGCTTCTAAAACCCTAAATTTAAGTGAGATATCAATTTTCCTTCAATTAGAATTCCTAAACCTAATTTATAATACCAATTATCTAATTCCTTTTCTCCCTTCTTAAAGTTAATTCTAAAAGCTCAAAAGCTCATGACCTAAAGCCTATTCTAACACATGAAAATCCATGTCCATTGACTTAAGTCCAAGCCCATCAACCTAAAGCCCATAAATTAAGCCCAAAGCCCATGGGAGCATGCTCTTATCATGCGCACACACACGCGCACACACACACATTTGATAAAAACCCTAGAGTCTAGGAAAATCTAGCAAGTGAAAAGACTCAATTGACCTTAAACAACTCTTGAAGTTTTCTACACCTAGAAAAGACCACAATGCCCTCAATTAACAAGCAAATTACCAAAATACCCATAAACCCTAGAAACTCTACATAATTCTACACATAATATAAAAAACCATCCCAAGAAGGAACCCTACCCATTCTCCACGAAATCTACAGCATTTTTCCACCCCAATTCTCTCTCAAAAACACTCCAAAAATATATAACAAAGTCCTCTCCAACATCAACACACATAAGGTAAAGTATTAGCTAAGTTTATGCCTCTTAATATCCTCTTTTGTTCCATTAATATAACCTCTATTTTAATCAATTTCTTAGGTGAAATTTAAGATTAGAAACTAAGATTGAAGTTAGGAAAATAAGCTTGAAGAAACTTCACCAACTCTTGAGCGGTAGAAGTAGTAGTAGAGACAATTACTTGGTTGATTTTCCTAATTCAAGTAAGTAATTTTAATTAGTGTATTCACTTATGTCATAACACATCTATTCATATAAAATACTAAAAATAAACTCAGATTTAAGTATGGATTAATATAGTTATAAGTATGCATGAAAACCAAAGTGAGTATATACATATATATATATGTTATAATACTTGTTGATCTAGTGAAATTGTGGTATGTTTATATATATTTGTGTATATGCCAAAATATGTATATGCATGATTATGATAGATTGGTATGTTTTACTAAAATGAAATATCATATATGATAAACATAAATTCTTGAAGTATATGCATGTATATATGTTTTAATATAAGCTGGAATTTAATAAACTTGTGTTAATAATGATGGTTTGAGCTTTGATTTGTGATTTAATTTGCAAAATATACATATAAATATGGACTAGATGAAACCACATAGAATAAACACGTTTTAGATGATAAAATATGTTGGAAGTCGAATTTAACAAAGGAAATTCAAAAATCACAAAAACCACAAAAACTATCTTGGATTAGTTGCTGGCCGAACCAGCGGCCAAATTAGCTCTGATGATGTCGGAACCTTGTCAAAACAGTCGATATGGGTGTCTACTTCACAAATATGTTGTGAACCGGCTAAGAACCAGTCTTCTTAATGGTAAAATCAACCTAAACCGATCGATCATTGCTGTTAGTGCCCTATTTTCCGAACAGAATGGGTTTAATTTAAAATAAAACCATAATTAACTAATTAGTTTAGACCAAATGAACTTATAAACATGTGAATATATGTGTTAGAGAGTTTACATGAAAATTTAAGCTTAAGAACCCGAGTTTAAGCTAGTGAACCGATTCATTAAAGTTAAGGTGCACACTAATTTTCTATAAGAAATAAAATATTAGAATTTAAGGTAAATAGATTCTAATCAAAAAATAAAAAATGTAAATAATATCTTGTAAATAATATCTTCACATATTAGAATATGAATTTTAAAATGATTAATTAATTATTTTAATTTTAGGAATTTGTTTAATAAAATAGGTATAAATATTGTATTTTAACATAATATAAACATAATAGGAAACTAGTTTAAATACCTTAACATATTTAGATATAAAAATAGATGATAAATGATATAATTAAAATAATTCTAATTTAAATTATTTATTATACTTAATAAAAGTTCATTTGATTTAACATAGGATATGCTATTTAAAATACTACTAAGGACCTAATTGCTATAAAAATGGGTTTATTAGATTGAGTTAGATATAAAATGAATTTGACTAATTAATTCTATCCAACTTGGCTAAATAAAACTGATATAGATTTATTAACTAATATTGGCTTAGTAAATTCTTCAGGAACCAACAATTTACACTTAACTATTACTCAAACTATTGAACTCCTATAAGACCATATTAATTTGTAATTAGCTTAGGATAGCCTATGAAAAATAAGGTGAATATGTTGTTTCAAATGAATATTTACTAGAGACATGAGTATTTTATATGAGTTTAATATAAATCAATAATCGATTTCAACGATTATATGAATCAATCTTTTAAGCAGATATCTGTTAGGAATCTACTCCCTACTTTTAACTGCGGGCTTGTCATCTATTTGTTCTGAATAAAGATTTTATACCAGGTACGTAGTGACTTATGTGTTGTTTGCTAAGATAGGCATCCTAAATGAACAAATACTTAAAGACGGCCTTAAAAATTGCTTTCCACTTGTGCGTAGTCATTTAATGCGGTCTGAGGGGCGACTATCTTGCTAGGCGGTGCCAGCATGGTAGTTATGTAAACCCCCAAATTTTTGGAATCGGTTTAGCTTAAAACCCTAATTTGGAAGTCAACCAAAACCCTAAAGCCAACAAAATCCTAGTTAAACGTAATAGGTTAAGTCCGGCAATCCCGAATAAGCAACACGGAGAAAGTAAATAAGAGTTTAGAATGTATAATAGTGCGTCATTACCTAAGGAAGCCTAAAAAGATCATATTAGTAAAACTATGAATCGTCTTGAACCCGATTAGATACAGTTCTTGAGAAACGTGTCTCGGGGTTCGGAATAGTAAAAATATTCCAAATATACCGTTAGACTCGTAAAAATATAAGGATTTCAAAAATATCAGTTTTATAATTTTTCGGTAAGTAAAAAAAAGATATCGCAATTATACGTATATTTTCTTACAACCGGTACTTTATTAGTCATATTTACTTTACATTACATTATTCATTACTATTCTACACTATTCTTTCATCTCTACTTTTTCTTGCACCTACTCTTACAAACACCATAACCTATAACATTTACTTTTTATCTTTTCCATAACTTTATTTCACATTTACCTTACTTAATATTACATTTATTTAACAAAAAATACAAAACTAAAACACTCTCTCTCCCCCTCTCAAAGCATGGCCGGTGCCTTCCCCCGCCCGCCCCCCCCCTCGTCTTTCACTTCTTTCACATAATTACTACTCACAAATTTCTCTACAAAAACTCTCTCAAATTCTCCTCTCAAAACTCTCTCCAAATATCCTCCCAAAACTCTCTTAAAATAATCCCAAAACCACTTTCTACCTACACAAAACCCAAAACCACATAACACCTCAAAAACCTTCTTTAGGTAAACTTTTCTCCATATTTTCTTCTTCTCATGTCATGCAACTTTACATGACCATGGTGTGAGTTTCCAAAAACTAAATGTTATGGAAGCTACACTATATTCATGTATTGTTATTGTTCATAGAAATCTATTTATGTTTATATTGTTATTTTGTTCATGTTATTATTATTATATCTAAGTATTATTATGTATGTATATATATTATATATTCTTTAGAGCATATAAGCTCACTTGCAATTTATTTATTTCCATGCAAAGTAATTTACTTATTTCTTTCATTGCAATTTATTTATTTCTTGCTATTTTAAGACTAGTCTCTAGTCTTAGACTTGTCCTCATCAAGTCAAAACAAATTTTTCTTTCTTTCATTTTGTTTTTCTTTTGGGACTAGTCTATTCTTAGTCCCGGGAGCCTTGAAGAAGCTAAGACTCTCAATACTTGATTTTATTTAATATTTATGTTATTTTTGCTTGTTATTATAATTCTCATCGGATCATGCCATTAAGATTGTTGTCCAAATTTTTCAAAGCCCTAAAAATACTTGATAAAATAGAGATTTTGTCACTTAGGAATAAGTTTATATGAAGTATAAAATCTATGGTTTAACAGAAATAAAAGTTATTCTTTTCCAAGTTTTAAGAAGAACTCACTATAATTTTAAAAACTACTTTTAAAAAGCTTTTTAAATCATTTCTATATGACTTTGTTTTTCAAAAAAAAAATGATTTTTATACAAAAATGATTTCTATGAAAACATAAATAAAGAAAACCTTATGAGAAGGAGGGAATGAGAATTTTCAAAATAAGATCTTTATAAACAAATGGGAAAAGAAAAATTGTATAGAAAATAAAAAGGAAACATAGCACTAATGTAGAGAATTTAGAAAAGAAGAAAATTACTTTTGAAAAATCATCTAGGAAAGGAAAATATAAGTCAAACATAAAGTAATTGTTTGAAAACAAAGGAAATCAAGGCATCCATTTCAAAAGATTTACAAAATAAATTTCTTGTAAACTGTAGTTTTCTAAAACTCCTAATTGACATTGTTTTACTCAAGAAAGATAGTCGGACAACAAACACTTGAGCATGAATAAATATGAGCTAAGTAGCTATGAAAAGAGAATTTTTCAATTATATAGATAACTAAACATTTACCAAACAAATTTTAAATGATTCAAAGTTTGAAACAAAATTGTTTTTGAGTTAGAAAATTCGTGGTGAATCTGATCACCACTATTTCGGAGGCTAAATGGTTTATTTTCACAAAAATAATTTTAGAAATGGATAGATCTTCTCGAGTAGATAGAAATCAGTCTATTATATGCGCGATTCCGAGTTAAAATAACTAAGTTATTGCCATTTTAAATTGGAATTCTCCTTTATACGAACTTTGACGTTCTCATGACATTGTTTTGTCAAAATTCAAGAAAATCATCAAGGAATACTCATTTTAGGTATTTTCTTTGACTAGGTGATTTTAAGAAAGAATACCATACCTCGAGGACTATTTCGATTAAGAGGATTGTGTGAGCAACTCATTCGTGTAGAAGAATAGTTGACATGTGTCGTGAGTTTATTTCCTTAAAATGCTTTACTTGTTTGTGCTTGTAATTTAGTTGCATTAGAACTTAGAAAAGACAAATGGATATATATGTAAAATAATTCTTTGAAAGAATCCTAAGAATATTAAGGCCGGAATTGATTTAATGTTTGTTTTAGTATAAAACTTGATTTGTATGAGATTCTTTGATCACCTTAAATCTGATAATAATAATGTTATGATATCATAAATAAATGGATTCATGCATACCATCAAGTGAGTCACATTGCATTGGGTTATTATCCTTGGGTGAGAAAGATTGTAGCTCAGGTCGAAAGCAACACTTAGCGGAGTGACTGAAAGCGATTGCTTGGCGACATGAAGGAAATACTTGGCGGAAGATCCAAAAGTAAGGCTCAATTCAAGTAGACTTCATATGCTTAGCGATATTGATCGAAAGCATAAATCTTTTTAACTAAAAATACTTGTTTTGAGGTTATGTATCACCAAACCCCGAATGGAGGGCGTAAATCCATTCCAACATATAGTTTCTGGAAAACTATATGCCTTATTTGCTCACGTATATGTTGCATTTCATTTGTTTGCTTAAACAACTTGTTTGAAATTTTTTTTACAAGAAGTTATTTATGGAAATAATTCTCACTAAGCTTATTAGCTTATACCCCTATAGATATCTTTCGCGGTTTACATATTTGTGGTTGAGGCCACATGGACCCTGCAGCCAGGTATTTTCCTTTTAGTTAAGGAATTTCAAGCTAAAGTTAGTGTTGGATAAGCTGTAGAAATACTCTTGTAATAGATTTGTGAATAAGGTAAATGTCCTCAAGTTTTGTAAGATCATTGTTATGAATGAATGAATATTATGAATCCTCTTTTCTTAATCCGTTATTATATCTTCTTAAGCTTCATAATTCCATAGATGGTTCTCTAAATTTGTGAAAGCATGCCTTACACTTAATATCAAATCTTTTGGGAGTGGCTAAGGTTGTCATACTTAAGCTTTAATATTGAGTACGGCGAACTGTTACGTTCAGGATACCTCTTGAGGCGTGAAAAGTTAGGCGCTTAGGTTACCCCCCATTATTAACATTGGACAAATGATAGTTCTCATGGTTCGGCGGGTAGCTAATAGGGGGAACGGTATCACGATAATGTTTATTCATGTTAAAAAGAAGTTGTATTAAACAATTTAATATATGAGTTATGTTACTCTGCTTAATCACAATGAACTAATTTGGATAAAGATGAGTAACAACTATAATCCCTAGACGAGGCTATTACTAGATGTTCCCATAGGAGAGATAGGTACTTGGACTGCCTATATCAACCCTTGAGAGTTACAGCTACTTAGGACCCCTAGGTTCCTAACATATCACCGGAGTATGAGTGCTCCACTATTGTTTGCTACGCTTTAATGTAAATATATAAGTTGTTGATCGTTGCATTACATTTAGAACAGGTGTGTGTGCCCATTTTATGTGTGTTTGTGTTGCTATTGTACTAGCTTCAGCTTATTCTATTCTTTTTTAGGTGATGGTGATTATGATGATAATACTTATGACTATATGGGGTATGGCATGAACTTTGAGGAGTTTCTTGATGAATGGAGTGGCTAGATCCGCTGGATCATTATCTTATTTCTATTTTATAAACTTCAATATTAAACTTATGTTTTAATGAAGCCCTCTCTATAAGCCAATGTTTTGTATTTTGAGATACTTGAAACTCTTTATTTTGAAATCCTAGTGGCATAGTACTGTTTTATATACATATATATATATATATATTAGTCTACTTTCGAAGCAGCCTATTTGGGAAAAAAAATGTTTTGAGAAATTTATTTTCCGCTGCAAATTTTCAGTTGTTTCCATAACCTAATTCAATAATTTCAAAATCTAAAATTTGTTTAACAACGATCACAATAAATTATAGACTAGGCTAGCCTTAGTGTATAATACCTAAGTATTATACGTGGTAGATTGGATGCGCCTTATACCAATTCAGGGTGTGACATGACATGTGTCCACTTTATTAATAGTAACAAATAAAGAAAAAAAATTCAAGATGTGTAGAGTCAAAATTGTAAATACAGCTCCATAAAGTGTCCGAAGTTACAAAGTGAAATTTTTTTATAATATTTATAAGACTTGAAATGCCACGTCTTTTTTATCCTTTTAAATTAGCCTACATCAGATTAAAATTTAAGATAAAACAAGAAGGACAAAAACTTATCATTACATTTCATTGTAGAACATTTTTTTAGGCTAAACTTTAAGATAAAACAAGAAGGACAAACACTTATTATTACCTTTTATTGTAGAAGTTTTTTTAAGCCCCTCTAATAAGGGATAAACTTCTTATAAAAATCTCTTAATCGAGGGTTCTTTCTTCTGCAAAATTTTTCTATCATTATTTTTTTTTTCAAAATTTAATTTTATTTAAATTCATTATTTGCAAAAACCCTAATTTATCACAATGCAAATTTTTATATTTTTAAAAATATCATACTTTTCATTTAAAAAGTAATTCTATCCTAAATTTCTTGAGAAGCCACTTTTAAGCTTTTTGTTGGTTTTTAAAAGGCTCTATCTATTCTAACATCTAACTTTTTTAATTATCTTTTGTATCAAATGACTCAATTGAAACATAAGCACTCAATAGAGTTGATAAAGGAGCAAATAGAAGCAAAATTTTTCATGGCATAAATTATTGTTTCATCTTTCCTAATTTTATTTAATTTATTTATATATATTAATTTATTTATATCTTATCTACTTTATCTTTATATTAATTATTAATGATAAATAAAGAAAAGGGAAAAAATATAAAACCATGGGAAAAAATAATGTTGTGTATAACAAAGAGGGAATCTAGTTACTATGGTACTTTAGCGGCCTACAACTTTGGAAAGTGTGTCAAATCACATAGGGTGTGCTTGATTCATTGGTTTTTCATCGGTTTGAGATCTATTTCATGTCTATTTCAATTAGACTATTTATTAAAAACATATATAGATAAAAAAAACATATATTTTTACTCATAAATAGACCTTGCAAATCATATACAAATGAGATATAGATATAGATACAGATGAAGAATTGACCACCCAAACAGTAAGATAGTACACTTGCTAAAGGTTGGGTCGTTAAATAAGGCACTATGTGTTGGTAGTTGGAGAAAGTACGGTGGAATTAGGGCTGTACAAAAAAAACTAACCAAATCACGAATCCAACCACACTAAAATTTCAATTCTTTTATTAAATAGTTTTGGTCGTGGTTCGATCTGTTGAAGAGCAAATGGTTCGCAGTTCGGTTTGGGACCTTGAACCGAATCATATGGTCCAAACCGATTTACATTTTTTCTTACAAAAAATTCAAATTTATTTTTTTCTTTTAATTGTTTTATTAAAATTTTTTTAAGTATTTTTATATTTTTTATTTAGATATGTATAATTCATGAAAATGAAATTAAAATGATCATATCATGTTTCAATTGTTGTGGTATATTTTTAAATAAGATAATGTTTAGATTTTAGCCTCTATTATTCTAAACTTTTTTTTTTATTCTCTCTTACTAATCATTTTATTTTACTTACTCTTACTAATCAATTCACTTCTGTTACTTAGTTACTTATTAGTTTATATAATTAAAGATATATTAATTAGAAGTATACAATGAATTAAAATCTATACCTCTTGTGGGGATAGAATATTCTTATTTTATCGAGTTTAGTATATTGTTATAGTTTCCTACAATTATAATTTTATAATGGATGAAATCTCCCATCCACTATAAGTTTTACATATGTATTTAGGTAAATAAATAATTTTTAATATTATTATTTATATCTACATTGGTGACATAAAATATGGAATTGAACTTTTTTGAATGAATGTATTTTAATTTTAAGAATAAAAAATAGTTCAAACCACAAACTGAACCATATAGTTAGGTTTAAATATAAAAAGAAAACCGAATCGTACCGTACTGACTCCTAATTTTGAAAATGAACATAAGGCTTTTTGTTGATGGGTAAGTTGTACATTCTTATTCGTCAACGTTTCACTCTTTTTTTTCTTATTTAAGTGTTTTTTAATGTCATCAACTTATCTGTGGTTAAATGTCACATGTAACAACCTTATTTGTCAAAAAAAATAATAATACAAATAAATATAATAAAATAAATTAAACTTAAAAAATAGAATAAAGAAAAAAATAAAATTGCATAAACCAACTAGAATCCTTTATGAGGTTACTAGTTTGATTCTTACTATTATAATTCTTCTTTTTTCCTTCCTCTCTTCTTTACTTTTGTTTTAATTTTTTTTCTTCTAAAATTGTTAAGACCAATTTACTTTGTTTCTCTCTTTAAATTCCCAATTCTTTAGTGAAAATTGAGTGTTTTTGTTGAATCTAAAACATTGTTCATTGCCTAAAAAAAATAAAAAAGGAGGAGTAGGAGGAGGAAAAAAAATATAAACTATGCTAAGAGTAAGAATAAAAAAACCTAAGACCACATAAAATGATTTTAATTTACTTCGTAATTTTTCTTTTTTTCTTACTTTTTCCATTTCTTTTGTGATTTTAGTCAATTTCATTATATTTATTTGTATTATCGTTTAATTTTATTTTTAAGACAAATAGGGCTGCAATAAGTGACATGTAATGAAGAAAGAGCTAATGTGGTTAGCAAAGGTAATTAGTTATGTGGTAAGATGAACAATGGCAAAAACGAAAAATGATAAAGTACACACAAGATTTACGTAGAAAACCCAAATTGGGAAAAACCACGAGCAGAGGAGAGAGAATTCACTATATGTCGATAATGGAGTAAAAAAGAGAGAGAGTAATAAAATACAAATCAAAACTCTCCTATTTTCTCACTCTCATACAAACCCTAATAAAACACATATTTATATGTGTATATAGCTAGCTGACAATAAAGGCCAAAATTATGTCTCTTAAATGTGTAATGAATGAATAATAAATGTATAGTTAAATATTCATTCATTATACAAATATCAAAATTATGACTCGTAAATGTATAATGAATGAATAATAAATATATAATTAAATATTCAATCATTATAGATTTGACTATGAAAACAGCTACTGAAAATAGGTCATAAACTCCAACAAGTTGTAAACTTTTGCAAACAATAAAATAGATATGTTTAGGACATAATTGAAAAATGACAAAACGTTGAGGACCTAAAGCATACTTATCATTTTGTTGATTTTGGAAAATGGTATTTGATATTTGACTTCATGTAGCTCTATCTTTGTTAAACAATGAGGTTTTTCAAAGAGTAGCTAGGGTTTCATGGGTATGGCTTCTATAATAAGGGGGTATGGATTTATTTCAAGTTTAATGATTTGTTCATTTTTTATATAGGATAAGGAGAATTGAGTTCCAATTTAATAGGAATATAATAAAGGTGTAATGACTATTACAATGTTCACTTAATATAAAAAATAAAATAAAACAAGTAATTACAGTGTTCACTTGATATAAAAATAAAAAATAAGTAATTATTGGAGTCAAGGTAAAATATCTATAACATTCCTTATCTTTACTACAAAAAAACGATATTTATATATGTGATATTTTCAAACTAAGAGTATTTTTGACAAAGATCAAATACAATTCACCAACATCAAGATATTCGTTATTTTGCATAATAGCAATACATTATGATTGTCATTCCCCTCAAATAAACACATAATAGCACATTTATACAGAACAATGAGGAAATAAATAGTTATTCCCCTCAAGTGAATCGGTTGAAAGAGTTTTGATTCATGTTTTTTCTTTTTTCCTTCCATTGAACCATGCCAACCTCATATTTATAAATGAAGGTTGATTGTATATAAGGAAGCTTAGAAGGGAAAAAAAAAACGAATCTCATTTTCTCCTCCTTTAAGGTTGATTTAAGTGCCTTTCTTATTGGGTTTTATTGATTATTGATTCAGGTTGATAGTTTTTATCATGATTCTTACTATTCATTTACTTTATTCATGTCTTTTGGAAGTAAAATCAAGCAATAGACGTACTTAAACTTACCTTGTGCTTGCTTATCAATAACTAATGAGGAAATGAAATAGTATGATGAGTTGGGTGTGTATAGCATACATGTCAAGTTCAATTGTACAATATGTAACACCTTAAATTTAGGGTTATTTACAACCCATCACGTGTCCATATCATATATGAATATGCAAAGGCTCAGAACTTGCTATAACTACAATAAACACATTAAATGCTCCAAAGTCACTCATGTATCACTGACTTTAAAATTCATAGCTTCACTTACTTGTAATCATAATCAACCACATAAGTATCTACTTATATTTTTTAAGAGATTAACTAACATTTTATAGACTAAAGTTACAAGTTATAAGTTATCACTACAAGATCTATAATAAAACACTAAAAACTTACCACTCTTCAGACGACTTCACAGCGCTAAAGTCCATGTTTTCCATTAATCTTCATAGGTTCTCTAAGTATCACTTGAAAGGACTTCAGTGCTAGTGATATTCCTAGCCCATTATCCAATAATAACTAGCAATGCAACGATCTACATGATCATTAAATATATTTAGGAAAAAAAAGAGAGTGAGCTAAAGCCCAATATGGTATAACGTAAACAACATGATTTACAAGCGCACATTCATATATTAGACCTAATATTAATGCAACAACTAATGTTTTATTATCTTTAATTTTAGTCGGGCAAATAACATAGGAATAACTCAGTATCCTACCACACGTAAATATAATAATACACATATATATGGTGTTAAGTGCTCCCAAAATCCAAGAGTGCAAAACATGAATATTGGGTACTCCTTAATATTCCCAAAACCAAAATACCTAGACCTACCAGATCATTTCCATACATAACTTACTAGTGATTCCATACACATGGATCATTGGATTGTTGCGATAATAGTGTGGATACTCTCCACTATTTCTAACAGCTATGCACAAGCAGTAAGCACATTATTTAGCTGGATAGTTAATTAATCCATTTAAGATTTTATCCTAAACATGCATAAGCAACAAGTAAGGTATATACATACCTAGAAGTCATTCCACTCCAAACCAATCTCTACCACTTGAATTACGTATACATAAGTTTTTTAGAAACTTCTAAATGTCTAACTTAAACTCTCATTATACCTATATCACTTTTAGTCCTACTCCATTACTACCCACATTCTAAAGATCTTAAAGTATATTTAAGCCATAAAGGAAAGAGTTTAATGAATCCTAGTTATTTATAGGTAAGAAGATTATTTGGAAGGTGTACTGATATACATAAACTAGTGTACAAGTGGATATATAATTAAGTATCACTTAGGCATAGAAAATAGGTCATAAAAAGGTTTGCGGGGAGATACATCGGGGGAACACAACCTCGTATTTGTCCTTGTGTTCTTTTCCAAGTAAAGATTCAAAAATTCATAGAGAGGAGCATGGGCAAGAACACGAGACCATGTATATGCCATGTTCTTTGCTAGTATCCTTTTGTTAAAAACCACTGAGAGACGCACGACTTGATACACGTGGCTGTGTATTAGCTGCATTTTTCTAGAAAACGCAACTTTCATACTCAAAAAGGTACAAGACTTAAAATAAGGGACTGTATATAACCATGTACTTTTGGAAAACTCCTTTTTTATGTAAATATCCTATTATTTTCGAATCAATACTTGTTCCTAAGTCTATTCCATCACTTTAACACTCTCTTATACTCTTGTTACCATTATTCCAATGGTATAACCACAACATCAAGCATATCATCCACCAAGGCAATATAACAAAAGTTAAACGAAGAGTTAAGCTCCCTACCTTTTGTCTCTCATATTCTTCGTTCCTTGAACCATAAAATCCTTATGGGTAAATTCTCCAAAAAGCCCTTTCCTTGCAAAATTTGAGACTTTCCTATACGAACTGCTGTTAAAGCTAAGGTTCTATGGAAAATCCTAAATTAAGAGTAACCTTAGTCGTGAACAGTGAAGGCAAAAATGAATATTTACTTACCATGATGATCTTTCAAGAACCCTTCAAGAATCATTGATATTAGTAGGAGGGAAAAGAGAGAGTTCTTGCAAATTGGAAATGCAGGAAGAAAAGGCATAATAGTTACCGCCTGGTGAGTTATACATTGGTTCCTTTAACGTACCTTTTTAAAATTAACAATAATTCCTACAATACCCTATTAAACCAAACAATTACTTTCCTACCCTTATCTATTTATTTTAATTAACTTTGGGGTATTTCACAGTATATGCTACATGCTTTAATAGCAAAAAAAATCTGCATTTGCATAAACTATCAGACATGGGACCACTAAGATGCAAAGTCCTTTACCAACCTAATGGGCTTGATATCTTAATTAATAATTAGTATTTTATTATGATTTAACTATTTGGTATCGCTTTTATTCAAATATTGGCTATATGTAGTTTGCCCTGATGTAGTAATAAGTTGTTGTCATTTAGCCTATCAACTTCCAATACATTTAGCTAGATAAGCTCAACATCAATAAGCTCTTTATCTAGTGTTTGTAGCATGACTTTTTAGGATATGTGGTAATCCTACTGTGAATTTAGTTAAATTGCAGGCCTTACAATTGTGAAATAGGACTTCAAGTGTCAACATCTATTATATTCTTGATTGACTAGAGATCTAAAAGAAAATGATTGAATTCGGAGTTTGCCTTAATTCTACTAATAGAGTAGATTGGATCTAAGCCAATCAAAGATTAAGCCTGCAAAATGAAAATGAGTTAGTGGATACCGAGGAGTTGTTCCGTGAGGTTGTTCCATGAGGTTACTTTGATGATCAAGTCAGTAATATGTAAGAGGTATTGAACAAACAATAAAGTAGAAATTTGTCTAAGTGTTACTAAATATTTGCCAATGACATTCCATCCAGCTGGGGGGGGGGTGGAGTAACATAGATATATGTTCATAGATTGCAATGCAGTTATTGAAAGAGTAGGGGTCAAGCCACTCTCGGGCCTATTGGGAGTGGGTCGGAGTTATCCAAGCCAAGTGGCTATTTTTCAAGTAGAAGGATTATATCTGAGCAGATTAAGTACTAGAACAACTTGCTTAGCCATAATAAAGGAGACTAGGCCTAGCTTTGTATTCGTAATCATTATGCACAAGTCTTATTCCTTGTAAAAACTTGTTGTTATAGACATTTTCCTATTTTGTACATAATTCTTGTATAATCTCTTATAGTGACCTTGAAATTATGAAATACTTATATATTTAGATATATACTATAATGTTGGAGGGTAAAAGTTACAAAAGAAATGAAACTCCACCACTTCCCTATTATTCTAGAGAATGCTAAGACTTTGAAGTAGAAAGAGGAGAAGAAAATGTTAAATTTTGACTCAAAATATAAGTGTAAAAATTTAGACGTATCATGTGGAATAAATCAACATGAGTGGAAAATATATACAATGTTAACAAAAACATTGGAAGAGAGAAAATAATTAAATACTTTAAGTTGTAAGTTTTAAATGTGAATAAATTTAATTAAAATATTCTTATAATGACCATGGAAAAAATAATAATAAATGGTGAATCTTGGAGGTCAGTGAATTTCTTTCATGGCTGAAATAAAGGAAATGGAGTACAATGAAGTAATTTTTTAAATTTTGATTATAGTTTTAGTTAAACCATTAGGAAAAATTATTAAGATTAAAATTGTGTTTGGATGGGTGGAAAGCTGCTAAAACTATGCAAAGGAAAGGAAAAATAATGTTTAGTAATTGAAGTGAGAGTGGAAATACGTAGAAAGGTAAAATTGGTGGGAAGTTTTCCACTCTTCAACTCACTTCTTTTCTCTCAATTTTTGAGAGAAATGAGTGGAAAAAGGTTAGAAAACAATGAAAATTCTCAAATTGCCCCCTACTAATATTGCATAAAAATGATATAGAGATAATCTTATCAATCACTAACTCTTTTTCTCTTCTTTTTCATCCATTTTCATCAGAAGTTACAAAACATAAAATGAGTATTCTGTTCATTTTTATTTCCATTCTTCTCTTTTTCTCTTCTAATTTTTTCACTCTTTTTTACTTTTCACAAAATTGCCAACACACATGGCATAAGTTTATCCATAAAAAAGGTGTTTTAAATTCTTAAGGAGAGCTTAAGGAATATTTATAAGAAAAGATTGGATACCAAAGCTCTTTTTTTTAACAAAACATAATTTATTAAGCTTAAAACCCCTGCTCAATTAGTCTTATTAAAGATTATGTCCAAATGAGGGTTTAATAAAAAAAATTAAAATCATCTTTTTAAGGACTTTGTAATACCTCACTAACAATATACACTTAGATTATTTGCAATTGCATAGTCTCTCAAAATCACATTAATAAATTCAAATTGCACTATTAATGGTATATATCTAAAATTACAATCAAGCATACATAGTATATTATAAAGAAAAAGTAAAAATATTAAACACTGCTTTTTTAATATATCATAAAGGGGAAAATTACAGGCTATAACGCCCTAAATTGAGTGTGTTAACAGCCTACCATGTGTCCTCACTGAGCACGCTAAGGCTTGGATTCTGCCGAACCATACTTAAAACAAAATTTAACTCCAATGTTTCGCATTAAAAAGAACATTTATAACATTAATGTCACAAATGAAAACTTTTAAACAACTCGGTTAGCATAAACCAAGTGTCAACTTAAATCAAACTTAAAACATCCTAAGAAAAGTCTTAAAACATCAAAATTCATACAAATTGATATATAAACTCAAAGAATCCATAACTCTAATTATCTCATAATTCTATTAATTCTAGAATTCAGCAATCAAATAAAAAACATCTGGATCATCACCTATTCCTGAAAAATAAAAAGGAATGAGCACAAAGGCTCAATATGCCAAACCATAACCACATGCGCATGAACAAACATCTTACATATTCAAATTCAACATAGTAATATATGCAGCAACCACAGTTTATCAATGCGGATACTCCTTGCATTCTTTTTCTTCCCTTCGCTTATACTTGCTGCCCCACTACATTCTTCTAAACTCGGGGAAGTTTCAGTTCTTTTCATTTTTTTTATTTTTCCTTTCTTTTCAAGTTTCCTTTGGGCTGTGATATCATCAACGACATTGAGGTCAATGTCTATCTTAAAGTGTGGGGAAGTTTAAGGAAGGAAATTAAATTTTTGGGGTATTATAAGCTATCTAACTTTTAACAATTGCTAATCAAGTTTCCCCCACTTATGAGTACTTATGAGATTGAAAGTTCACATATTTCAAGAATCTTGAAATTGTACTTAATCAAAGGAAATTTAGCATTCAATTATCAATTGGAAGTGATTTGATGTGCCTTACTCACCTATTTTGTAATTGGTTTACCTAGTTAAAGTTTTAAGATGAAATCTAAGTGGAGCAAATTTACTTACTATTTAATGATCAAATCTTAAGTTGTGAAGGATGTTGAAGTCCCTTGTTAAAGTTAAATGGTTGTGTTCCTAAGCTTGTTAGTTAGTATATTTAGTTTTCAAGAATCTTGAAAACTTTTCTAACCTTTGGTGAAAGGGGTATATGAAACCAATCACTTAGTGATTCTTTTTGAACGATTTCTTTGGAATGAAATGAAATTGAATCAGTTGTGTTAAATGGAATGTTAAACATTAGTCAATATGGGCGGGCTTTGGTCCCTCAGAAGAGCGAAGTCTGACCCCGCTATTGACTATATAATTCTTTAAAACAATTGATGAATCACAAGAACTTTTACTCCGCTGACTTGGGAAACCGAGTTAAGAGTATCCAAGCTTGAATGTTAAAGTGAAGGAGAGTTCGTTGGGGTCCCTTTAAAACCTGGTCACTTGGATGATGAATCCGGATGTATCGACTCAATGATCTCACTATAACGAGAAGTGCGGAAATGAAATAGAAAAGCTGAAAAGAAGCGGGCTACACCCCGTCCAGAGGAAAAATGAAAAGATACGGGTTAAACTCCGTCCCTCTGAAGGCTATTAAGGGAATTTATGGGAAATTGAAATAAAAGAAAATAATCTAGGGGATTGATAGATACCATATACTTTTGCTCTAGGTTGCTAAGTTTGAAGAGGTTATTGAATGTCATATACTCTCTAATTAGTGGTGGAACACAATTAAGCCGCTTTTGCTTTGATTGACTTCTATTTCTTTTATGACTCGGAAGTGGTTCTTAAATGGCAAGGGTAATAATTTGGTTTACTTTGGATTAATCTTAAAAATTTTATTATAGTATGCCAAGTACAAGTATGATAGGTTTGAGTGGTGGGCACTGCTAAATCACTATTGAAGTATTGGAAGAGTGCTATGTTGAATTTTATTGAATTGAAATTTTGAGTATAATTGATGATGGATTTCTTTATCCTTAGTTGTTTGCTTGAGGACAAGCAAACGGTTAAGTGTGGGGAAGTTTGATAAGTACAAAATACCCTAATTATTCACATGGTTTTAGTATGATATTATAGTGATTTTTATGTGAATAATTGTAGAAAAGGATACTGATTTGAGTAATATGTTAATTTCAGGATTAAGAGGAGATAATAAGCATTATGGAGATGTTTTGATGAATTACAACAAGTTTTGATGAAGAAAGTGCAAAGTGAAGAATTTCACATACATGAGATTTCAACACAAGCTGTGTTGAATGCTAGTGTTGGCCTTGAAAAATGTACAGCAAGCTATTGTAAAGAACATAAGGAAGCAACACGAGCTATGTTGGATGCTTATATTAGAGATAAGAAATGGACAGAATGCTTTATGGAACATACACGACTTCGCAACACAGGCTGTGATCGGGCTTGTGTAGGACTCCAATTCGTAACAAATCCGAGGAAATAGCCGACATGAGGAAGCAACACGGCCCGAACACGTCCTGTGTAGAATGCCCGTGTAGAAGACAAATCCATCTTCTTATAAATAGATCCAACCACTCTTTGTTGAGGAGGACTGAATGGAGAGAAGAAACCCTAGGAGAGAAGACATACGAGAAGAAGAGGAACTCTAATAATTTTCCATCACAAGATTGTTGGTTAAAGGGTGTAATCATCATGTTTTATGTTTATTCTTCCATGGTTATATTGCAATTATTTTACAATGGAAGCTTAGATCTATATGCCTTAGATTTTGAGAAACCCTAACCCTAATGTGGATTGAATTGATTTGTTGAATGAAGTTCTTGTTCTTGGATCTATTCATGTTGCTTGATTGTTTTAATCTAGTATATGCGCAATATTAGATTATTGTATGATTCTTGTTAATTGAATCGACGGATTAATTAATAGGAAAGATCTAGCATGAGTAGAAGGGTTTGAATGTAAATCTAGAGATAGATTACATGAATCTTTTGCATCAAGAATTTATCTTTATGAGGAATTATGATCATTAATGCAACCTTTATATGCATCTAGTGAGGAAGAGATTTCCATTAGACATATAGGGTTAGGATTTAATTATCTTGAGAAAGAGATTAATGAGATTAGGGTTCCTGCAATTCAAGAACACGTGCTGCATTGACGAATGTTATTAATAAGATTGATAGGGATAGTGGTGTATCAAGATCTAGGGTATTGTTTTGTGATTGTTGAATTATTAAGGTTGTGAATATACATTGATTGCGAATTAATTAGTTAAATAGTGAATCGTAGTTGTTAGTAATAAATGCATTTAATTAGATTTGCTAAATAGTGGAAAACCGGTTAATTCTAATAATTGTCTTAAAGATCCTTGTGGACGATATCCGTTGACCCTATACAACTATAGATAGGTACACTGCCTAACTAGGTCGTAAGAGTTAATTTGGATTATAAATTTAAGAGTTGATACGATCTACATCAAGATTGAAATGGGTATGAGTTGGTCTCTCATAATAGCAATTTCTTGTCCCCTCTTTCAATTTTAAATAAGCCATAAAAAAAGCGAAAAAAGCGAACAAAAAACTCTGCTTGAGGAAATGAGAAGAAGAAGGCAAAAATCTTCCCCTTTGAAGCTTCAAGGTACATAAATAATTAATAAAGATGAAATAAAAAGCACACATAAAAAAGGAAATTTAGGGTATCATCTAGTGTACATACCTTAATTTTTTTTTATGATGCTTAGAGAAATGATTAAAGAACCTCATACATATACATATAAGAGGATAAAGTTGACTGAGTTTCTTTCTTACTTCGATTGATCTTTTGAATAATTTTTGCTTTAAGATTCTTAATTAGACAATGAGGTAAAATCTAATCCACTTAGATAAACTTTGTGATTTTAGCAAAAGTAAATTTAGCACAATTATTGGAATGATTAAGTATCTAAAGTGTTAAGGTGATTTTGAGCTTAACCTGATCTGGTTAAATTTTCCATTTATGATTTATCTTCTTATTTAAAGAGTCACGCCTAGTTTGAAATGATGTTTGCTTGAGGATGATAAGTTCAAAAGACCAAGCTTTAAATTTATAAATTTTCTAAATCGTTTTCTTTTCAACTATGGTCTTACAGGGAAGCACACCCATCAAATGTAGCATAGAGAAATGATCTAGGTCATTTTCCTAGGGAACGTTGATGAGTACTTCTACTCACTCTTTTCCTATTATCAAGCCGAAAAAATCAAATTTGGTTTTATATGAATAGAAACTAAACTAAGTCTAATATTCACAGATTTCGCAGCAAGCATACAAAAGGATGAATCAATTCACAAGGTTGCTTGGGTCATGCTTCACCTAAGATCTATTCATATAACTCAAGAATTTTCTCAAAAAGTTGTATTGATTATTGAACCATCGGATTCACTAAATTATGCTAATGCTTCTCTCAAAGTCAAAAGCATCTAAACCTAAGCCAAACTGCCAGAATGTCTTCCTGACTATTAGCAACTTAAATTTGCATAAAGAATAAGAATCCTTCGTTTTAAAACCAAACTGATGAATTTCAAAACGAGTGACAGAAGATTTCACCATCCCTATCTCTAAGTGATTATGAGCAATCTCATCAATAGCTTTAGATCTTTTCATTAAATCAACCTCTCGGTCTATTTTAACAAAAAATCAAACTTGAATCCAATGGGATGCACCATCCAATTAGACTCATTCTTTAGGTGCAAACTATTGAATACAATAAAATCAACACGTTTTGAAATTAAGAAAAAAGGAATCACATGAAATCAATCAAGGATCCACAATACCCAAGCAATATTAAACTACTCCTCCATAGATAAAACAATATAAATCGATAACAAGGAGAAATAGAAAGGATCTAAAATTATATTAGCAATACAAACGATGTTCCTTGATATATTGATACACTCAAGCACAAATACTTTTGTAAAAATATATAAAAGTATGTTTTTTTCTTTTCTTTGTCTCTCCTTTTCTTGCTCTTCTCCCCCTTTGATTCTTCCCTCCATCTTCATTTTATAATGATCTTTGCATAAATGGAATTGAATGCTCATTGATGGAGGAAATATGAAGTTACGGGAGTTACGGGTCTTTTGGCTTTTCAAAGTAACACCCCTTTAATGTCCAATAGGCGTTTCTTTAAGAAATAAGGGGCTATTCAATAAAAAGCCATTTCTCAAAAAGTAATGGACTGTCAAATTGACAGGTTTAGGGACAGGTCGTGTCACTTGAGTATGTCTGGCAATTTTCTTCACTGTGGAAATTGACACGACTAGGGACACGGCTTGTCCCAGAGTCGTATCCTTTGCTGTGATCTTTTTTCTTTACTGACACAACTTGGGACACTGCTTGTCCCAGAAATGTACCTTGCAAAGTTAATTTTCCAGATTGACACGGTTTGGGACAAGTCATGTCGCTGTTGTGTCTTTTCAAAACTTAAGATTTAGACCTTGATTGTGCTTTTCATTGACATGGTTAAAAGACATGGCATGTCTTTGTTGTGTTAACCACTTTTTGGTCCAAACTTTGCATTTTTTACCCGTTTTTCCTTCTTTCCATAAAGTAACTCCTTTAAAGGCCTAAAAGCATAAATTAATATTTTTAAGTGCCAAATTCATAATATTTATCAATAAAATCTTCAATAAAAGTCCATTTTGGCGTTCATAAAATAGGAATAATTTTGGTTTATCAAAGGACAAGCAAAGGCTTAAGTATAGAGGAATTTGATAAGTTAAATTTACTCTATTCTTTCAATAGGAATTCGAACTTATTTAAATGAGCTTTTGATTAAATTCCTATAAATCTGGTGCTTTTAATACTAAACTATTATTTTTCAGCTCCTTGAATCAAAAGAAGAAGGATCAAAGTGTTTTTAATCATATTTAGAGCAAAAACAGCAACAAAAGTGAAGAATAGAACTATCGTGCCATGAATAATACCGATCGAGGCCAAAGTATAAGGCAAAACAAGCAAAAATTGATCTGTCACGCCCTAAATTTAGCCTTTGATGTGACCCTAGACACATATTCTAAAGAGATCGAGCCCAAACCTGAATAAAGCTTCTATCGTGTGTTAATGTTACCCCCCAAATCTGACCTGCGATAGTAGCTTACGTGAAGTACAGACTTTCTCTTTAATGTCGCACCTCAAATCATCAAGCATCGAGCCCTCAATAGTCTCAAAGTTAGCCCTCAATGGAAGAATGGACAGAAACGATAGCGTTTCATCAGCTCAAGTCGAGCCCTATCCTTAATGTAACACTCGACTTACCCTTCGACGAGCAATTGTTTGAGCACTCGATATAGATGCGTGTGTAGATAAAGAATTTGTATTCCCTTATAAAGAATTTATCAAGTCAGCAATAAAATCTTCATGATTTCTGTGCCATCATCCTATAAATAAGTGTGCATAATGTTTTAATAAGTATGTTGTACAGTGTGAATACAATAGAATAGTACTAACATAGCATATTGAGAGAATTTTTGAAGCAAAAGAATTCTATTTCTTCTTGCTTTAGAGAATCTCAAAGTTTTCTGGGTAAAATCATTTTAACCCACCATTTGTAATTTATACAAGACTCTATGCTAAATCGTAACATTCTTTAATTAATTTCATATTATTTCTTCATGTCATGTTCGTAATTTCTAAATCCATGAAGAAATAATCTCCTATAGCTTAGAGTTTGTGAATCCAAATCCTGATTCATGTGATTTCAAATACACTTTCAATTCAATATTGATTGGGTATTTGTAATTAATAGCTTGATTTTAATTTCATGCGTATAATTGTGTGGTACACAAGTTAGATTCATGTTTGAGTTCAACTGAATAGATTAGAAAGTCAGTCTTTTGAATAGATTTGTGGCTACTAATGGAGTCGATCCTAAATATCGAGAGAGAGAGAGAGGACGGGTGAAGACCTTTTGTCACTTGTTTTAAAATTCATTGAGTCGATTTTAAAAACAACTTAAATTTTATGCAATTTAAGCTAATGATAACTTGAGAAGGGATTCTGACAGTCTAGTTTAAATCTAGAACTACTAACCTTAGGAGAGGCTTTTGTTTACCTTAATGAATCCGGTAATGTAAATATTCTAGCAAACAACTCTCTCTTTGAGTTTGGTTTTAAGAAATCACATGATAAGGAGTTAGTAAAGCAAATCTTGTGCTGTCATCCTGCACTATTGCAAACCAATTCCCTAATTTTGTTAGAGAACATTTGTGAATATCATTAACATTAGCATAACTTCTGTTTTCATTATACTTTTCTAAATTTTTCTTTAGCTAAGATTATAAAGGAAATGTGAGTATGATAGATGCTATAATTCCCTTAGGATCCGACCTAATTCTTTCCATATTATTTCAATAGGTGCGCTTGCCATTATTGGTGGTAGTTGCTAACCAAAGTTGGACAGGACCAATTAGTTTATAAATTTTGAAAGCTTCCACTTCGAGTTGTTCTTTTAAAATGCTTTTTATATAACTTAAAACCAACACAAATTCCAACCAAAGCATAGATCTACCCTATAGTTCATAAGTAGGTAGAGTTAGAGGTCTTTGCACTTTAAGTTTGTATATAAACTGGTCCCCATCTGGTAAACTATACTCCACTATAAGGTTATGACAATCAATTATAGCATGGTACTTTACCAACCAATCTAGTCCTAAGATTACATCAAAATCCATCATGTCTAACACTACTAGGTCTGCAAGTAAATGCCTACCCTCTATCTCTACATCCACATTTCTACAAATCTTGTTTTGCATGGTTCCACTCCCTAAAGGTGTGTTCAAAGACAAATATACAGTCATATTTTCATCACACACAAACATAAATGATCCAAGAATGCATGAAAAGTTTGCACCCGTATTGAAAAGCACATAAGCATTACGCAGGAGTATAGAGAGTATACTTACTATAGTGTCCACACTAGATGTATCCTTCTTTGAAGGCCATAAACCTTAGCCAATGCTCTTTGTCCTTGACCGCCATCATGAGGTCAGCCTACCTAAATCCCTAGAACCACTTGTCCATCGGGCTCTTTGCAATCTATGGTCTTGTATCCTCGTTGCTAATAATTGAAACAGAATACATGTGAGATAATCTTCTCTATACAGAACCTGTAGTTGTGCCCAACCTTGCCACATCAAAAGCAAGCATTCTCAAGCCATTTACAATCTTTGAGATCATGTGGTCCATGATGCCTAGACATTTCCTTGAATACCTTAATTGCTGATCTAACCTGCTGCGTGATCGGCCTCTTTCCCTTATATTGGGTAAGAATACTGGTGGCTGGTATCTTACCCAAATAGACCTAACTCCTTTATGTCTCTTGACCATTTATCCTATTTAAGCTTTGCTCAACTATCCTTGATTTGTTGACTACAACAGAGTAGTTGGTCAACTCCATAAGGGTCACATGATGTTGAATTTCAGGCCCTAACCTTGAGACAAATATGCTCACTTTAGCATCCCCACTCTCCTTTAAGGGGTTCAACAGAAATCTCATCAACCTATTCAGCATAGCTTTATATTCCCCCACTGTCATACGACCCTATTGTAGAGTATAATACTCTTGTAGCATCTAATGTTTGGTGCTTTCAGGGAAAAACTCCTTATAGAAAGCTGTTGGAATCTGTCCCAAGTGATTA
The DNA here is from genome assembly GCA_024138025.1 of Combretum micranthum. Taxonomy (NCBI): domain Eukaryota; kingdom Viridiplantae; phylum Streptophyta; class Magnoliopsida; order Myrtales; family Combretaceae; genus Combretum; species Combretum micranthum. The sequence goes on from JAMXBD010000005.1 coordinate 3,719,919, forward strand.
ATCTAGTCACGTGTCTTTTGGTGCTCATCCACTAGTTATTTGCTCTCCCAATTAGTAAATAAGAAGCATGCTTAACTTTCTTGTTTTTAGGGATATCCAGAGCTGAAAAAGTCTTATCTACTTCCTCTATCCACAATGAGCATCAAATAGTCTTTGTGGCTTTAGCTCGAACTTGTAACTAAGTTTACAAACTTGTTTAGACTTAGCACACAACATTTCTGGGCCCATTGCTACCGTTGCTATTCTGTCAAAGGGTTTCCTGCCTCCAAGCCTTGGCATTAGCTTGTATGACTTATATATTCTGACGCATTTCCTCATGTTGTTGCATAACTACCCCTAAGAAGGTATTTACAGTTTGCATAAGTTGAATAACATCAACTAGTACATGTTGGCCTACAGGTAGAGGCAGTGGGGGTGGTGGTAGGCCCTGAGGTAATTGGTTCAAGGGTGGCTGATTCAAAGGCAGCTGTCCTCTGTTAACTTCTTTCTCACCAATCATGGAGGAACCAGCATCAGTACTCTTCTTTTAGGTGGCATCTATATTAAGGTAAACACATAGAACGTGAGAAAAGAGATAAAGCAAACTAAAAGAATCAAAACACTATAGAAAACTACTATATATCAACAATACTAACTAGATAAGAAACCCTAATTGTTTGCTACCCTAATTATCATTACTTACTATCCTAAGAAGTTCATAACTTAGATCTAGTAAGATTTATAACCTAAGCTTTGATACCACTTAAGCTGTAACGCCCTAAATTGAGTGCATTAATAGCTCGCCACATGTCTTCACTGAACACGTTAAGGCTTGAATTCTACTAAACCACAATTAAAACTACATATAACTTCAATATCTTACATTAAAGAAGAACAACTAAAATATTAATTTCATAAATGAAAACTTCTAAACAACTTGGTCGGCATATACCAAGCGCCAACTTAAAGCAAACTTAAAACATCATAAGAAAAGTCTTAAAACATCAGAATTTATCAAAACTGATATCTAAGCTCTAAGAGTCCACAACTCTAGTTATCTCATAATTCTATTCATTCTAGAAATCAACTAGAAAATTTGCCCTACTATTATCATCCCCATAATCCACGTATACATCATAGCCAGTCAAATAAAAAACCAGCGGAATATCATGTGTTCCTGATCTGATGTAAAATATGTATGTAATTTCAGATACTACTAGCAAGTGTATTGGGTCTTGATCAAGTAATATAAAAGTGAGTTGAGTATCGTTCCCACAATGACTAAATTAATTACTAGATTGATATTAGTTTATACTAATATTTAGGCAATCAAAATGTGTCAATCAACTAACTAATTCTATCTACTATGAATGCAATGAGATTGTGAGAAGTTATATAAGATGAATGTGGGAAGGAACAAAATCCATCCTAATCTTTACTAATCATGCTGAATTTATATTATATCAATAATTAGGATTATGGATATTTGTAAGAAATTGTCAAAACCTAAAACTATCAAGTTTTAGTAAACCATAAAATAATCTATTAGCTTCCGCTATAGAAATTACCAATGGAATCTAATTTACAATCATAAATCCCCAATTCTATAATTGTCTAATATCCTAAATTAACTTCTCCTAATTCTTTAGTGAGAAATTAAAATAAAATATTGCATGAATCACATAGAACAATTTCTAAATTAATATTAAACTTAATTGCTTTCACAATTGTTGTTTAATCTCAATTCATGAATTCCTAAGAACCCTAATTCTTTTTCCAAATTATCAGAATTCTTATCAATTCAATTTCAATCAGAAATAAAATAGATAATTAGGATTCAATACAAATATTCCATAATTCTAACAATCCTATAATATAAGTTCAAGAATCATTTTAGTAAAATTAGGATTTCATCACTTTCCACAAAGAAAAGTTTAGCTACTCATGAAATATGATTCAATAATCAAATAAGAATATGTAATTGACAACATTATAAACAAAGAATTCAGATAAATGAATTGCATAAGAAAAAGATTAGATATCACCAATTCAAATATCGCAATCTTCAATTACAATTCTTGAAAGCTCAATTCTCTCACAAATCTCTATGGAATGCTAAAACTATTTGTATACTGAAGTATTCTCTATTTTGCTTCTGTTTGTTCAACTAGAGGGGAGAGATCCCCTTTATATAGGAAAAATTTCGTGCAAAGATTAATGGAAAATTTTGTTTCAACTTGTACGCCGGCAGTTACAGATCCTACGTCGGCGGCTTACAAACGGCGTAAAGCCTTCTTCTTCCTTACACAGGCAGTGCACTGGCAGCTTTCATCTTTGGTTACAAGTGTAGGCCGCTTCTACGCCGGTGGCTTAGATATAGATCTAGCCGGCATATATAATGAGAAATGAAAGGTTGGACCAATTTATAAAGAAAGCCGTCCCAAAGCCGGTAGCTTTGATGCCGGCTTAGACAATCCATCAAATCTGGTCTTTTCATTTGTCACCAAGCATGTGTTATCTACTTGTCGCTTCAGATCTTTGATCTACACTGCCTCAACGCCGGCGGCTTAGTATCCGGCGTAGGTTGTAACTCCTTTTGCACTGGCATCGTTTGGATTTTGAGCTGCCGGCCTTCATTATATGCTGGCCTATTCATCTTCTATGCCGGCGGCGTATAATTGTTTGAGTTAAGGCATGTAAAGTTGGCAGTGTAGGCAACGGCCTTGAATGAGTGCATCTTGTAAGCATCTCAACGCCGGCAGCTTTGAAGTCAGAAAACCAGCGTATCCTTGAATTTTTCCAATTTTCATTTCAAAGTTTCTTGTTTTGATTTCTTTGTCCAAATTAGACCTGAAACATAACTTTTAACCAAAACAAGTATCCATTCTAGCTATTTTGAACATCAACAAGTTGTATATAATTTGATCTTATCAATTCCCCCACACTTTAACTTTTGCTTGTCCTCAAGTAAAGTAATGAAGAACAAAATTAATGAAATCTCTCATAGATAGTACAATTTTTCTAATTTAATCACAATTTCTTTAACTTGCTTTTCTTGTATCTATTGCTCTAACCATACCCATTTCTTGTAATTAGAGTACTATAATCAAAATTGAGAAGTTAATCCAAACAAAACAAGTTTTAATCTCAATCTTTAACAAAAGAATATTCTATTCAAAAAGCAAATACCCAATCCATTAACGAAAAATACTCATTTAAACTTCATTGGACTTTTAGCTTTTATATATATATATATATATATATATATTCTAAGTAACACTAAATGAAAGCATGTGGTATCTACTTTTTCATTAGATTTTCTCCTTCTTTATTATAAGTCTTCTTTTATTTGCATATTTACATTCATTTTTCTTTTCTTTTTCAAGCACTTATTTTCTTTTTGGGAGGTTTTTACCTTCATCTTTTTGCTTTTTTAAAGTTCATGAATTGAACTTTTGCCTTTCTTCCCTTCTCGTTATAGTGAGTTCATTGAGTTGGCACATCCCAGGCTCATCACCTAAGTGACCAGGTTTCAAAATACCCCTAAGAACTCTTCCTCACTTTAACATTCAAGTTCAGATACTCATAACTCAAATTTTTAAGTTAGAGGAGTAGTGGCTATGCTTGTTTCTTTCTTTTTGAATGCAATAACAAATCAAAGACTTATTTTTATAAAGATCACTAAGTTTAAAAGTTTCTTCTACTTCTTTCACTAAGTGTTATAATTCAAAAAATATATACAAACTAAAATTTTCTAGAAGTAAACCTTTTTATTTTTCACAAAAGGACTCGACCAGCTCTTAAATTTCCAATTCCAAAGTTAAAAATAAAGCAAACTTGTTTCTTAAGGATTTCACAACTTAATTATAGCTTAGTAAACCAATTACAACAGCAGGTGAGTAAGATACTTTTACAAGTTAATTTCATTGCTTTCAATCTTTACTTTGTACTATCTCCAATTCTTAAGAGATTTTTGAAAAAATTTTGGCAGAATTTCTCCATAATTTGCTTTCAAACCAAAAATACAAGGTGGTTGATAAGTCCTGTAAATCCTGTCAAATAATCCATAATCCAAACAGCTAGTAGATCATGCAACTCATTCAATTCATTCAATTCAATGTGTCCCTCCCCCACACTTCAACTAAACGGTATCTCATTGTTTTGTGAATCAGAGCAGCAAAATTCAGAGCGAAGACATTGTTTGTTCAGCTCTGTAAGCTCTACAAAAGAAAAACAAAAAGAAAAATGAAAGCAATAATAAAAACTAACTAATCAGCACAGATCAAGTAAGTCTACCCACAGGAACTTGGGTGCTCAATATATATATGTACAGGCCAATATGAAAAATAAAAACTCAATAAAGAACAAATGAAAGCTAGCAGGATCTCTAGCTCTCTGGCCCTGGACTGGTTCTGCTGGTATGCTCAGGACTATTTCTCTGAATATCTCCTGGGCTAGCTGTATGTGTGTGCTCTGAACTGAGTCTATCTGTGTGTGCTGAACTATGCCTAGACTCAGTAGAAGTCTCATATGCCATCTCAGCCCCTGTCTCTGGGTTCAAGCAGCAGATAGCAGTCTTCAATGCCTCCAAGATAGTCTTTCTGAACTTCTTGTTTTTCTTCCTCTCCTTTTCATGTCTATCTCTGAGCTCCTGACTTTGCTTCTTCAACTCCTGAACATCCTAATCTAAGATGGTCCATATCATATGCAGAAGAAGTACCTGCATGAGGAGGAGGAGCAGATGAAGATGGGATCTCAAAAGGCACATCACCAAGAAAGATATCCTGGAACTCAATCTCCTCCAAGACTGGTGGCTGAACTCCTTGGGGTTTTTAAGCAATCCCTCGCCTCTGAATGGTGCTGATGAGATCTTTTTACTTTCAAATATCTCATCCCTTTGAGGAGCTTCAAAAATTCCATTCCTTTCAGCAATTTGGTGATATAGCCACCACAAAACAAGAGTCTAGTCCTGGTATCATCAGCCTGCCTATATATGAAATTCGCTATCTCCACCCCCAAATCTATTCTATAGCCCCTAATAAGGCTATACAGATAGAAAATATCAAAGGTAGTCACCTTACTGTGACTAGTCTTCTTGCAGCTCAGTGTATGTGCAAGGATGTGGTGGAGTAGCTTGTGCTCAACAGCACCAAATGAAGTAGCCAATGATTTAAAGGGAACAAATGGCTCATTTGCTTTCTCAGGAGGAATCAACTGATACTAGTAAGCCTCCTGAGTAATCTGATCATCTCCCTCAGCCAATTGTTAGGCAAATTGAAAATTTCCTCCTCCTGATCATACAATCCCAGGAGTTGGCCCATCTTCTTCAGCTTGACTTCTCTTATCTCACCCATCACCTGAAACTGGAATATGGATTCAGCTCTGTCAGGGATATTCTTCAATGTGGATAAGAACTCAATAGTCAAGTTCTTATATGATGGCTTCCTAAAAGAAAATAATCTAATCCAAGCTGGATCTTAGATTATGTTTCTTATTCTGTCAGTAATCCCATATTCATCCAGTAAGCTCCAATCCAAGTACTGAGTGTTCAGAAAATCCATCTTCATTAGCCTCTTCTTTCTGTCTTTAGCATACTGCTGACTGGACAGCAGATTCCTGGTCTGAGAACCAGAAGTAGAGGCATCTGTAGTCTTTTGTCTTTTTTGTTTAGAGCCATTCCTACAATTTAAATTGAACTTAATTAGAACAGGAAATCAGAATTGAGTGCACAATAAAGCTTAAATTACATGAATTATGCTATTGCAAAGCTTTGCACAATTCCAATGAAATTCTTGTTGAATACAATCCTAATTTATGCCTAATTCATTTCACAATATGATTTCAAACATATTGGATCATAGGCATATTAACTAGTGAAGCTACTGCCATGGAATTGATTTGAAAATGTACACTTGCAAAATAAAGTTAAAGCTGGCAGCTTAGATTGGCCAGCTTAGACTTGAACGTTGGAATTTCAAACTTCACAAATAGAAATGATTTAAAAAAATTTTTCCATTAAAAGTTCTGTAAATACTTCTATACCAAATTCATCTTCAAATTTTCCAGAAATTCGAAATTCCAAGTTTAAATTGGAGCACAATTCATCAATTGGAGCTATAGAATAGTATGAAAGTTCATTTTATGCAACAAATTGCAGTCAATTCTACAAAGCCCCAAATTCGAAATTAAACATTGCACATAAGCTCAAGAACCCTAATTCGCATTTTGTTCACAGTTCATGAAACAACTCAGCACAAATTGGAATTAAGCATGTATTGAACCGAAATGCAGCTTCAACAGAATATGAACAACATCCAAGCTATCAATTCTATGAAGATCCGAAGTCAATGTCCCATTTACGAATTGCAAGAATCCATTTAAGCTAATCGACCGATTGAAAACAAATGCAATATAATGGATTAAAGCAGAAAACTAAGAGCAAAAGTTTTAGGAACTTACTTGGGCAAGATGAATTAAACTCAGTGGATGAAGGAATGAGCAGTGGGGATGCGTCGAGTGAGAGTGAGAGAGCGAAATTTGAGAGAAATGAGGAAGAGAGAGAGAGAGACATACCTGATAAATTCGATTCTGCAGAACAAACGCCAGCATTTTTATCGAGTACGGCGGCTTACAAGCCGGTGTAACAAAATTAAATTCATGCCGAGAGCAAATGGCCGGTAGCTTTCTCATTTACACTGCCAGCGTACAGGTCTACGCCGGCTTCAAAGCTGGCGGCTTTCAAACCCAGATGCCGGCTTTGATCGGGGTTTTAAAATCCTTGAACTTTTGAACATGCGCTGCCTTCAACACTGGCAACTTAGAAAGTAAGAAGCCGGTGTAATTGTTGTTGCAAACACTAGTACTAAGCTGACAGCTTTCACCTTCCATTTGCCTGCTTCTTGTGCAGTGCTCACCTACTTCTTCTTTTGACTTTCAGGCCGGCTAAAAGCTGACGGCTTAAGTCCGACTTTTCCTTGATTTCTCAAAGCTGGCAGCTTTATGCTGGCTTTCACCTTTTTTTTTTTTTTGGCATAACCTGTCCACACTAAAAATTAAGTTAGCAAAAACAAAAAAATAAAATTACTTTTAAATTAAACATGGGTTGCCTCACAAGAAGCGCTTAGTTTAGAGTCGCTTAACCCAACTTTCCTCTTTTGGTCATGGTTCTTTAAAATTTATGACAGTGGTGGTACCATCATGATTTTTCCTTTCGTAATAATGTTTGAGCAAATGCCCATTTACCTTGAAAGTCCGATTATCATCAGTTTTCAATTCTACTGTACCGTAGGGAAAAACTTTTGAAATTTCAAATGGTCTTGACCATCTTGATCTCAACTTTCCTAGAAACAACTTCAAAGGAGAATTATAAAGTAAAACTTTTTGTCCAGGCAAAAACTCCCGCTTGATAATATTTCTATCATGCCATTTCATCGCTCGTTCTTTATAGATACGAGAATTCTCATAAGCTTCATTCCTCCATTCATCCAATTGATTCAATTGAAGCAATCTTTTCTCACCTGTAGCTTTTTCTTCAAAATTAAGGAATTTAATGGCCCAATATGCCTTGTGCTCAAGTTCTATAGGAAGATGACATGATTTACCAAAAACAATCATAAATGGGGACATTCCAATAGGGGTTTTAAAAGCAGTTCTATAAGCCCATAATGCATCATCTAGTTTTAAAGACCAATCTTTTCTAGATGCATTAACAGTTTTTTCCAAAATTCTTTTAATTTCCCTATTAGATACCTCAACTTGTCCACTTGTTTGTGGATGATAGGGGGTAGCAATTTTGTGTGTAACACTATATTTTGACAAAAGTTTTTCAAATTGCTTGTTATAAAAATGTGATCCCCCATTACTAAAGATAGCTTTAGGCACCCCAAATCTGGTAAAAATATTCTTTTTCAAAAATTTCAAAACTACTCGGGCATCATTTGTTTGTAAAGCAACAGCTTCCACCCATTTAGAAACATAATCAACTGCCACATGTATATATTTGTTTGAAAAAGATGAGGGGAAAGGACCCATGAAATCAATTCCCCACACATCAAAAGGCTCAATTACCAATATGTTGTTTTGTGGTAATTCATGTTTCTTGGAAATATTACCAGTTCTTTGACATTGAACACAAGGCAATAAATATTTCCAGCAATCACGAAACAAATTAGGCCAATAAAATCCAGATGATAAGACCTTAGCTGCAGTCCTTTGAAAACCAAAATGACCTCCTGCTTCTTTTGAATGACAATGCTCAATAATGTTAAGCTGTTCAGATTCAGGCACACAACGTCTAATTACTGGGTCAACACTTTTTTGAACAAATATGGTTCATCCCAAAAGTAGCTTTTCACATCATGCAAAAACTTTTTCTTTTGTTGATAAGATAAACCATATGGAATGATTTTGCTAACCAAGTAATTGACATAATCAGCATACCAAGGCAAACTTAGGATGTCTACTGCATGCAATTGTTCATCAGGAAACTTTTCATTGATAGGAATATCTAAACTATCAGATTCTAGTCTAGATAAATGATCAACAATCACATTCTCAGTTCCCTTCTTATCCTTAATCTCAAGATCAAATTCTTGCAGCAACAATATCCATCTAATCAACCTTGGCTTTGCATCAGCTTTAGCAAACAAGTATTTCAAAGCAGCATGATCAGTATATACTATGACTTTAGATCCTATCAGATAAGGCCTAAACTTGTCACAAGCAAATATAACAGCAAGAAGTTCCTTCTCAGTTGTGGCATAGTTTCTTTGAGCCTCATTCAAAGTCCGACTAGCATAGTATATAACATGAAACAACTTACCTCTTCTTGACCCAATACTGCTCCTACAGCAAAGTCGCTGGCATCACACATAAGTTCAAAAGGCAGCTCCCAATCTGGTGCAATAATCACTGGTGTAGATGTGAGCTTTTCCTTTAATAAGTTAAATGCCTGCAAACAATTGTCATCAAAATTAAACATTGTATCCTTCTCAAGAAGATTGCAAAGGGGTTTAGAAATTTTAGAGGTCTTTAATAAATCTCCTATAAAAACCAGCATGTCCTAAAAAACTTCTAACTCCCTTAACAGTGGTGGGTGGTGGTAATTTCTCTATGATCTCAATTTTGGCCTTATCAACTTCAATTCCTCTCACTGAAACTTTATGACCCAAAACAATCCCTTCTCTTACCATGAAATGACATTTTTCCCAGTTTAAAATCAAATTTGTTTCTTTGCATCTTTGAAGAACACAAGCTAAGTTTTCTAAACATGCTTCAAAAGACTTTCCAAAAACAGAAAAATCATCCATAAAAATTTCAATAAAATTTTCAAGCATGTCAGAAAAATAGCCATCATACACCTTTGAAAAGTAGCAGGTGCATTGCAAAGACCAAAGGGCATCCTCCTAAAAGCAAAAGTGCCATAGGGACAAGTAAAAGTGGTTTTTTCTTGGTCATCAGGAGCTATAGAAATTTGATTATAACCAGAATAACCATCTAAAAAGCAATAATAATCATGCCCTGCAAGTTTTTCAACATCTGATCAATGAAAGGAAGGGGAAAGTGATCTTTTCTGGTGGCATCATTTAACTTTCTATAATCAATGCAAACTCTCCACCCAGTTACAGTACGAGTAGGAATCAAGTGATTTTCTTCATTTTTCACTACAGTCATACCACCTTTCTTTGGTACAACTTGAACTGGACTAACCCACTTACTATCAGAGATAGGATAGATAATACCTGCATCAAGTAGTTTCAGAACTTCCTTTTTTACTACCTCCTTAAGTGTTGGGTTAAGTCTCCTCTGGTTGAACTCGGTTTGTACTCAGCTTCCATCAAGATTTTGTGAGTGCAAATTATAGGGCTAATTCCCTTGATATCAGCAATAGTCCAACCAATTGCTTCTTTATGCTTCCTTAGAACTCCAAGCAGCTGCTGCTCTTGTTCACCTGTCAAATAAGATGAAACAATTATTGGCAAAGTATCTCCAGTTCCTAGAAAAGCATATTTTAAATGTGAAGGAAGGGGTTTAAGCTCAAGATTTGGTGGCTGTATCAATGATGGTACTAGCTTGCTTTCACTAGTGCCTAGCTCCTCATAATATCTGTTTTAATTTGAGGCACTTGCTCAACTTCTTCCTCTTGCTCATCATCACTCCATTCATCAAGATTTCTTAAAACAGATTCCACAGTCTCTACACCTACATTCTCTTCAACAGACTCAGAAATAAACTCATCAATAATATCAATAGTATAACAGGAACCTTTATCAAATCTTTTCATTGCATCATAAACATTAAAGGTTACCTGATCATTTTCTACCCTTAAAGTGAGTTTACCTTGTTCCACATCAATTAATGCTTTACCGGTTGCAAGGAATGGTCTGCCAAGAATCATTGGGACTTCACGATCCTCATCCATTTCCAAGACTATAAAGTCTACAGGAAATATGAACTTGTCAACTTTCACCAAAACATTTTCAACAATACCATGTGAGTATTTGACACTTCTATCTGCAAGTTGCAAAGTGACATGAGTCTCCTTGCATTCTTCAAGTCCTAATTTCCTGAAAATGGATAGAGGCATAAGATTAATACTTGCACCAGAATCAATAAGTACTTTAACAAAATGAAATTTTCCTATAGTGCAAGGAACAATAAAACTCCCCTGATCTCTTTGTTTGGTAGGCAAGTGAGGTAAACTTTTCTGCAAAATCATGGAGCATTCTCCTGTAAGCATCACTGGTTCATTTCCATCAATCCTTCTCTTCTTAGTAAGAAATTCCTTGATAAATTTTGCATATGAAGACATTTCTTAAATCACTTCTAAGAATGGAATATTGATTTGCAACTTCTTGAAAACATCCAGAAACTTTGAAAATTGCTCATCCAATTTTTGTTGCTTCAATCTTCCTGGAAAAGGAATAAGTGGAACATAAGATCTTACTTCAGGTGATTTTCGCACAGGTTCCTCCATCTTTTGTTTTCCTTTGTTTTTTACTGGAATCTCCTCAGTTTCCTAAACTTTTGTTTCAGCGGGCTCAACTTCTTTGCCACTTCTCAAAACTATTGCATTCATAGTTTTACGATTTTCCTCAGTATTGCTTGGTAGAGAACCAGATGGTCTATTACCAATTTGCTGAGCAAGTTGATGGAATTTCCCTTGAAGATCTTGAATAATCGCATGCTGATTGTTGAGTGTGGTCTGAGTAGTTTGAATGAAAGTCTTCAATAACTCATCAGTTGAAAATTGATTTTGCTGAGGTTGAGGCTGAGTATTTCTTATGGGACCTTGTCTTCGAAATCCAGGTGGGGGCTTGATAAGATTTGCATCATTCTTATAGGAAAGATTTAGATGATTACGCCATTCTGGATTATAAGTATTTGAATATGGTCCATAATTAACCCTTCCAAAGTTTCTAACATAGTTGAGTTGCTCTCCACTTGATGATGGTGTAGTACCATGAGGACAATCATAAGCTGGATGTGGTCCTGAGCACAACTCACAAGTAGCAATCTGATTAGTATTCAAAGAACTAGATGATACAAGTTTACTTACTTGTGTAGTTAAAGCTGAAACTTGAGCAGTGAATTGTTGCATGGATTCATTATCTTGAACAGATTCCACCTTTGATCTTGTTCTTTCACAGCTCCAGTTGTGAGCACTAGAAGCTAATTCTTCAATTAATGCACTAGCTTTATCATATGTTCTTCCCATGAGTGATCCTCCTAATGTAGCATCCACCAATGACCTCAAATTCTCATCTAGACTTAGGTAGAAATTTTCAATCAAGAGATTATCCGGAAGTCCATGATATGGGCATTTCCTAACTGCTTCTTTGAATCTTTCCCAAGCTTCATATAATGATTCGCCAGGAAACTTTGTGAAGTTGGTAATCTCATTTCTTAGTCTGGCAGTTCTAGGAGGGAAAAATCTCTTCAAAAATTTGTTGTCAAATCTGCCCATGAAGTAATGGATCGGGTGGTTGAGAGTTGAACCAAGCCAATGCTTTATCCCTAAGAGAGAAAGGAAAAAGCTGCATTCTAATGGCCTCATCTGTTACGCCATTAAGTTTGACAGCATTGCAATATTGGAGGAATTTGGCAATGTGTTCATCCGGTGTTTCATTAGGATATCCTCTAAATTGATGTGATTCAACCATCTGAATCAATGCTAGTTTTAGCTCAAAATTGTTGGCTTGTACTGCAGGTTTTCTCACAATAGGACCTTGAACAGTAGGTACTGTATAATCCCGAAGTGCTCTAACAAGTGTAGCTTGAATTTGATTAATGTTTGGATCAATGTTGCCCTCATTGTTTCTTGGTTCGTTTTTTGCCATTTCTTCTTGTCTTCTGTTTTCTCTTCTTTGTTGATGCAGGGTTCGTTCTATTTCAGGATCAATTGGTAGAAGTTCCCTACTTCTACTCCTATGCATGTAACCAGCAAAAGAAAAGGAAATAATGAATTCTTTGGAAAAACACCTAAACTACTAGCAAAACTAAAAGTAATCTAATATTAATTTGGTCCCTGGCAATGGTGTCAAAAACTTGATCTGATGTAAAATGTGTATGTAATTTCAGATACTACCAGCAAATATACTGGGTCTTGATCAAGTAATATAAAAGTGAGTTGAGTATCGTTCCCACAAGGACTAAATTAATTACTAGATTGATATTAGTTTATACTAATATTTAGGCAATCAAAATGTATCAATCAACCAACTAATTCTATCTACTATGAATGCAATAAGATTGTGAGAAGTTATATAAGATGAATGTGGGAAGGAACAGAATCCATCCTAATCTTTACTAATCATGTTATATTTTATATGAATAATTAGGATTGGATATTTGTAAGAAATTGTCAAACCTAAAACTATCAAGTTTTAGTAAACCATAAAATAATCTATTAGCTTCCGCTATACAAATTATCAATGGAATCTAATTTACAATCATAAATCTTCCAATTCTATAATTGTCTAATATCCTAAATTAACTTCTCCTAATTCCTTAGTGAGAAATTAAAATAAAATATTGCATGAATCATGAAACAATTTCTAAATTAATATTAAACTTAATTGCTTTCACAATTGTTGTTTAATCTCAATTCATGAATTCCTATGAACCCTAATTCTTTTTCCAAATTATCAGAATTCTTATCAATTCAATTTCAATCAGAAATAAAATAGATAATTAGGATTCAATACAAATATTCCATAATTCTAACAATCCTATAATATAAGTTCAAGAATCATTTTAGTAAAATTAGGATTTCATCACTTCCCACAAAGAAAAGTTTAGCTACTCATGAAATATGATTCAATAATCAAATAAGAATATGAATTGATAACATTATGAACAAAAATTCAGATAAATGAATTGCATAAGAAAAGATTAGATATCACCAATTCAAATATCGCAATCTTCAATTACAATTCTTGAAAGCTCAATTCTCTCACAAATCTCTATGGAATGCTAAAACTATTTGTATACTGAAGTATTCTCTATTTTGCTTCTGCTTGTTCAACTAGAGGGGGGAGATCCCCTTTATATAGGAAAAATTTTGTGTAAAGCATTAATGGAAAATTTTAGTTTCAACTTGTACGTCGGCAGTTACAGATCCTACGCCGGTAGCTTACAGATGGCGTAAAGCCTTCTTCTTCCTTACACAGGCAGTGCACTAGCAACTTTCATCTTCGGTTACAAGTGTAGGCCGCTTCTACGCCGGCGGCTTAGATATAGATCTAGCCGGCGTATATAATGAGAAATGAAAGGTTGGACCAATTTATAAGAAAGCCGTCCCAAAGCCAGTAGCTTTGATGCCAACTTAGACAATCCATCAAATCTAGTCTTTTCATTTGTCACCAAGCATGTGTTATCTACTTGTCGCTTCAGATCTTTGATCTACACTGCCTCAACGCCAACAACTTAGTATCCGGCGTAGGTTGTAACTCCTTTTGCACTGGCATCGTTTGGATTTTGAGCTGCCGGCCTTCATTGTATGCTGGCCTATTCATCTTCTACACCGATGGCTTTCAGGCGGCGTATAATTGGTTGAGTTAAGGCTTGTAAAGTTGGCAGTGTAGGCAACGGCCTTGAATGAGTGCATCTTGTAAGCCATCTCAACGCCGGTGGCTTTGAAGTTAGAAAAGCCGGCGTATCCTTGAATTTTTTCAATTTTCATTCCAAAGTTTCTTGTTTTGATTTCTTTGTCCAAATTAGATCTGAAACATGAATTTTAACCAAAACAAGTATCCATTCTAGCTATTTTGAACATCAACAAGTTGTATATAATTTGATCTTATCAGTTCCTAAAAAATAAAAAGAAATGAGTGCAAATGTTACGCCTCAAAGGGTGCTCTAGATGTGATAGTCCATCACACTCGATATCTAAACTCAAGTATGACAACCTTAGTCATTCCATGAGTTTAAACACCGGGTGTAAGGCTCACATTCAACATATAGGGAACCATAATTTGAATTAGAATAGCTTAAGGAGACATACATAGTAATAAGAATGTAAATCATAACAGTTATAACAAGATAAATTTATTACAGGATCTAAGGGGCATACCCCCGTCAAAATATTAAGAGTCCTTAGATCCACAAAAGTCTCTTACATCAACTATTATATATATATATTTAATAGGTTCGACTAGAAGTCTATGCCTACATCTAGGTCCTGACTTCTTCAAAAAGCTCCTTAAGGTCTGAAAGCTGTACTTAAGGAAAGTGGCTTCTCGGAGATAGTCCTAAATATTCATACTGCAGCAGGAAACTATAGGGGTATAAACTTACGAGTTCAGTGAGTTTCACTTTCAAAATTAAATGCTCAACAAACAATATATATATCAAGCAAGTTATATTAGCAACAATATGAAATGCACAAGCACGTGAGCATACAATACATAAGACTTTTCAGAAATCTTATGTTGCATGGATTTACGCCCTCCATTCGAGATTAGGTGTTTCAGGCCCATACGACCATAGATTTCAATTTTTCTCATTTATATTATGGTTGATACAGGTGCCCACCCACGTACATTTTCAATTCCGGCCATTATGCCAACATTCCAGTTTATAGGCTCCTTGTTGCCTAGTTATTATGCTTTCTTCCCACAAAGGTATAATAACCTATGCAATGTGACTCATATATGGTATACATGGCCAATTTGATTATAAGATCATGACATTAATTTAACAATTTATGGGTGATCATAGATATTGCAAACACTTCAATTCTATACTGAATCATACAAGTATTTACAACAAGCTCATTTTGATATTCTTATCATCGATTCACCCAAATAGAACTCACATACACACAATCAAATTTTTATCTTGCCCTAATTCTAATGCCACTAATGTTACAAGCACAATCACAAGCATATAATTTAAAGATAATGAACTCATATTGCCATGGCGCGAAAATTCACTTAATCGTAATAGTCCTCGGAAGGTCTACTCCATCTCCCAAGTCCCCTAATCCAAAGAAATAACTCTAATGAGTATTTCTATGAAGTTTGAATGAACTTATAAATTCTATTCTAACAAGTTCGTCAAAATTCGTCTAAGAGGAAAATCCAATTTAAAATGGCCATAACTTGGTCATTTTAACTCGGAATTTCACGTATTATATACCAATTTCTACCTATTCGATGAGAACTATCTATTTCTAGAGTTATTTCCAACAAAAAAGGTCGTTTGGTCCATAAACAGTGGGGTACAGAATACTATATGAATTTCCCATTCCACAATTCAACTCCTAATTACAAACCAAACATCATACTAAAGCTTTGATAAATACTTAGCTATTATTATATCTTGTAAGACTCCATTATGTATATATATAACTCAATATCATGCATGATTTTTGGGTATTGGTAAAGCTATTTCCTCATGTACTTATGTAATGCTTGATAGGATGTATAAGACAATATTTTCCTAACTTTGTTTCTACCAAGTACATTATGTGTACATGCAAAATCGATAAGTTATCATCATGAATGTCATGAAATGAACTATCTATATGTATTTTCTTAATGATATGACATCAAAAATTCTTTTAGAAAACTTTTGCTTTGCAAAACTTTTGAAATTTCAAAACTTAAGAAAACTAGTTTTATTTCTTGCAAAATCACACTTGTTCTTACCAAAGCTTTTCCCTAATGACGCATATGTCTATCACCTTCTTTACTTTAATGAAATTCTTTGTTTTAGAGTTGAAAATAGGTGTTTACATAGAGGGTTTACCTAGATACGAATTTTATAAGATTTTTGAGGAATGAAAACATTGTTTGATCTATCTTTGGAAAACTTTCCTTGTTTTAGGAATATACTTTAATAATTTTCACTTATCCCTGTCAAAACTAGGTCTTTATTACATGTATTCCTAGGACTTCTTTTTTTTCATAAAAATCATCATTTTGGCATTTGGAAATAGGTATTTAAATAGTAGCCATTTCCAAATCCGGATTTTGAAAGTTTCATTTGAGATTGTTTCCTTTGTAAAACTCATTTAATCTTTCAAAAACTAACTCTTAATCAAACCTACTCCTTAAGGCTTCCATTTTTTTAATAAAATTCTTATTTTGGGGTTGAAAAATAAGCATTTACACTTCAAGCTTTCCTTAGTGCGAATTTCAAGTTTGTTCGTGGGATTGAAACATAACTTTTGTAAACTTTATCTTATTTTGAAAATATTCCTTAGTAGATCTAAGCTTTGCTCATCAAGATCACTCATTTATGATACATATTCCCTAAGCCTTTCATTTTTAATGTAAAATACACATTGTGAAGTTGAAAAATGGCTTTTCTAAATATGGTTCCTTTTTTGTCCGAATTTTCAAAGAATCATTTTTGTTGAAACTAAAATAGATCTTGAGCTTTCTAACATTTTCCTACTATCATCATGCTATTACAAGTTATGTGTATGCTTAAAACAAAAATCTAAAGCATTGATGAACTCAAACAATTAGATCTAGTTTACTATATTAGTCATAAATGCATGAACACTATGATGATTATGTGGATATTATTAAATGATGAATATATGCACAAAACACTTATAAAAACAACATAGCTTAATAATAAAACAAAGTAATAGCAAAATAATCTCAAATAACAAGATCTATATCATTGTGATGGCAAGGATCTCATGTTCAAGTGTTTTCACATCCCTAGCTTAAAGCTCATGGGGCTTTTTAAGTGAAATCACACATGAATGATCTTACCATTACATGTTTTTAAGATAGTGAAGTATGGATCTATCACCTATTAGTGTTTGAAACAAGAAATTTGAAGAGAAATATGGAGTGTGTGTGTGTATGGGAAGAAGTCACGATTGCAAGAGAGGAGAGGAGGAGAGGAAGAAAAATTTTTGCAAGAGTTTGGTTTAGTGAAAGATGAGGAAAATGAAAAGTGAAGAGTATGAATGAGTATTTATAGGGAAATGGAATTAGGGTTTGTGTATTGAATAAAAGAAAAATAAAACAAAATTGTATTGGAAATACAAATTGTAAGGAAAATGATGAAATATTATAAGAATAGGTTGTAAGGATGTAAGAAGTAAAGTATGGGTGGTTGTACTTGTGAATAGTAGATTAGAAATAAAAAGTAGATTAGACAATTAAAGTATCGGTAGTAAAGAAAATACGATAAAAAGGTTATAACTGTAACTTTTATAACCCGAAAAATTATATAACTGATATATTTGAAAATCTTATGAAATTACGAGTCTAACGGTATTAATATCATATATTTAATATCTCAAGCCCTAGAACATGCTTTTCAAAGTTTGTATCCAATCGAGTTTAAAATAGGTCGAAAATTAGCTAATCTGATCTTTTTAAGCACCCTAATATTATTACGATTCAAACTACACTCTTCACTTGTATTTCGACTTCTTCGTTTAGGAACGCAGGGTTGTCGATCTAAACTGCTAGGGTTTCCTGAGAATTTGTTGACTTAAGGTTTCCGGTTGACTTTCCAGTTTAGTGTTTGCACTTGATATTACCCTAAAAATTAAGGGTTTACAGCAAAGGCCCGGTACACCAAACCACAACTACATGCACTTGAACAAACATCTTACATATTCACCTGCAACATAATAACACATGCAGCAATCATAGTATATTATCTTTAGTTAATCAAATAACCAACATAGTTTAGAATCATTCACAACTAACCCTAAACCCAGAGTAACTCATGACTCCATAAAACACAAATGCATATATACATAGATACTTATATATATATATATATATATATTGGTGTTGAGTACTTCCCACACACCTTAGGTACCATACTCATGCTACTCATAAACTATTGAAATTATCTCTATGTGTAACTCCACTTGGGACAACACCACACACAGATCATGAGGGTACCATTTTAGTAACATCGGTACTCCCAGTCCATTAAACCTAACAAAGCATAAGCAACAACCAATTTAAAGCATAATAGTATTAAGTTCATTTGCAGTTTCTAAGCCTATATTCACAAGTAACACCCAAGGTAAGGATATACCCGATACAACATTTGAATCAACTAAATCACCTGATCACAAATAGCAAAACTAACTCAAAACTTGTTTTTTAAAAGAAAAAAAACACTACTTCTAAGATCATCTAAACTCCTGAACTATTAAGAACTACAACTACTCTAGGCCTAGATATGCCTTACTACTTGGGTGTATGAGTACTAGATATTAAACTAAGAATTTAAGTATTAAGGAAGGTCAAAACAAGGATTAAAAGAAGACTATATCATCCCCTTACTGATCACGCCTGCGGTAGAGGGTATGATAAGCTTTGGGAAAGAAAAACATATCACAATGTCCTTGTCACGCCCATTATGGTCATAGCCATCACAGCCTCCATCACAGCCATGATGGGGATAGTAATGGATATCATGGCCTTTATCACGACCATGATCGTCGTAGATTTGCCACTTCCGATGAGATCACAACGTAAGTTACAGTCGTAACTCCTATACGTACCTTTGTTCGATCCAAAACATGAAAAACTCCAAAAGAAAACCTTTTTCTTGATTTTAACCCAAACTAAACCCACAAAACATTCTTATCAACATAAAAACATCATCATAACCACATTTGTAAACCTTGAGAATTTCCATACAAGTAGAAATGAATAGAAATATGAAAATAGCAAATAGGAAGTTAATATAGGACTCACCAACGATCTTAGAATAAAGTCACAGGTAGTTATAAACTTATATATATCCTCAAACCCTAAAATAAAGTTCTATAGATAGTAACAAATATCAAAGTTAAGATTTCACAACCAGTATCGAAAATCTAAAGTATAAAAATAATTTAAACAAGATTTCAAGTATATTATAAAGTAAATACTCAATAAAGCTTATAATTAGAAAACGATAATTTAAGGATAAATTGTTAAGATTATAAATACACAATAAGAATAAAAATATATCCTTAACTCATAATATAGACTTCAAATAAAAATTTAGATCACACCATTGATCTACTTAGTAAATTTTAAATTTATTAGAGACTAAAACAAAAATCGACCTATTAAGCTTTGAAAACCCTAATCGGATGAGATATAACTCTAAAAATAATATATCCTGTAAACTTTAAACCCAAATTTGAACTCGATAATAATCTAAAAAATTTGTGAAACTTTAAATAAATTTTTGGAGACAACTCCTAAATAATTGACATATTTGTATCCGATTAGCTTAATAAACTCTCCTAGAATTTAGATAATTAATTAAATAAGTATTATTATATCACAATTTAATCAAATTGCGGTGCAAATTTGCTAGAATATATGGCTGGATTTTCTTGAGATGTTGCAACCAGAATTCATCAAATAAATTGTCCAAATAATCTTAACAAAGTCAACAGTTCAACAAAAGGCACCAATAAAAAATCCCTATCCAAGCCAAGCATTCAATGCATAAAGAGATCCAATAAAACAAGCCAAATTCGATGGGAAAAATTGCTCTTGTCGACCCAAGTTGTAGCTACATTCTTTTTCATCAATATATATATATACATAACACTTAATGAACTACATACCAAAACCTTTAACCTACACCAAAACAAAGCCAACAAATCACAAGAATCATAAATACAAACAAAATCAAAATACACAGCAAAACAACCATTAATAAAGCTTTGACAAGTTCCAAACTTAGAAGGAAGACAAACAAGGTAAGTTAAGTTTGTTTTAAGTTAGTTATATGTTAAAACGTTAGCTTAAACAATGTTATTGTTAACCCTAGGGTCGTATCAAGCTTTGGGAAAGGGTTTAGCAACACCACACCAGCCCTAATAAGGTAATATTTAACCTTAGACCCTATTTATATATTAAGATATTTGTTTGTGTTGTTATGACATGAGAAATACTTATAGATCATGTAAAAACACTTAGAAAAAATTTTAATACAAGTATAATACATATATATTATAAGAAATCTAAGTTTTGAATAAAGAAAAATCGGAGAAGATGATGAACAGTAACAACACTGCTCCTACGCTGGTAGTATAAGCACTCAACGTTGGTGGCATACATAGGTAGGTCGACAGTTTTGACACGGCTTACAATGGAAACAAAAGCTAGGTAATTTTTTTTTTTTTTACGTAATATGAATGAACATCGGCAGCGTTAAACTCGGCATACATTGTAAGGCTGGTAGTCTTGAGCCAATGTGCACTTGAACTTTAAACGTGTAAAATTTAAACAAACACCGGCATCTTGGGAATAAATGCCGGTGGCGTAGGATGCTGGCAGATGTGCAAATTTACTCTGGACGAAGTATGTTGCGTCCATAACAGTTTGTAAATAAAATATATATATATATATAGAGAAGAAATAAAACAGAAAAATAATAAATACAAATATTTCAATACTAGCATGTTTAACTAATTTCTAAGTGTAGAACTTTAAAAATAACTTTTAAATAGAAAATATTATTATTATTTTATACTAAAACAAATAAGAATGGAATATGACAATTGTTTAGTAATCGTTTTATATTGATAAATATATAAGAATGGAATTTAGAATAAGCTAAAATAACAAATAATATGATTTTAAAAAAATGACAAGATAATCATATGAAGTAGATTAAGAGAAACATGATCAAACTAAACAATAAAAAATAAACATTAGTTACCATAATAGGTCAACTAAGGAACGATATAAAAGTAATAATAATAGTAATGATAAAATATTGATCTATTAAATACAAACTCTACAACTACCCAATAAAAACATAAATATCAAATAAGATGAAGAAAAGCAAAATGAAGATAAAATATTAAATAATAATTGTTACCATAAGACTATTAAAATACTAATATAAGACATTTAGACACTCATAGGAGTTAGATATATATTGATGAATATTTTATTCAACTCAATAGGTGACCTTGATACTATTGAGGATTTTTAAGCCGATTATTATGATTAGCCAATATGAGCAGGTGAGTAACTCAGATCTATTATACTATTTGTGCTTATAATTAGTAACACTTGTAATGTAAAGATAATAATACAGTTGTTGTGAAAAGCATAATGAGAATGATTTATGACTTGAGCTAGTTGCTTATGATGCCAAAACAAGTTAATGAAAGTGATAACACAATTGTTTGATGATTTGGAATAGAATGATGATTACTGTGTATAATGTATGATCACCATAAATCTGATTAAGAATTATTGACTTATTAAATAACATGGTCATGCATTGCACATACAATATTATTACATATTCAAAAGGGGTGGTAGCCTATACATATTAATATTTTGGTTCTCTGTTAATGCTTGGTTTTTATAAAGTGTTAGTTCTTCCAAGATTTTATTTATTCCATCGATTCTATGGGAACTAAATGGCAACGAAAAATGACATCTGTAGTATGGCTTTGAAATGATTAATACTTAGGGACTTTTTATGGATTATTGTAGGAAATGGTCAATTAAAATACCTTTAAATTAAAATGATAACCCCAAGACAAAAAATCTTTGATTTTTTTGTATACTTAGTCTCTCCTACGCAGGTAAGTCATAAAGTAAATGTTCTTCGATCTTAAAAAGAAGGCGTAAATCTTTTTCCTATTTGGATTTTAGATCATCCAAGCTTATATATGTGCATATGTTCGATTGTTGCATTTCATATGATTTGTTAATAAACTTACTTGATGTATAATTTGTCTAGTTATTCACTGAGCTCGTGATTTCGCTCACACTCTTAAAGACCTTTCAAGTTAACTCTACGACCTTGGTTGGTTACTTCTGGGAGCATGGCTCCAATAAAAATTTAGAAGCTAGAAGAATATGGGATCTTCGGGTTATGTTATCCATTTTTATTTCTAATCATAAGATAGTTAGTATTTGTATTATCAATCATGTATTTGGAGATATTTAGAATAGAATCATGGTTTTTAATATCTTTATGATATTCACTACTTATGATGACATATATTTACTAATTTATGTCTTATATGTATTTATCATTTCTTATCAATGCAACTAAAAGATATTGTTATTTGAAAATATGTCATTCTCTTATGGTTAACTAGTAATAGTATATAAGTGTAGCTTGTATATTACTACTAGAGTATCCTTGAGGCGTGACAACATTACCTGAAATAAACGAAGTCTCCTTTTCCTTTCACAAACAACAATTGCCATGAAAATAAAAGGTTAGGGTTTTTCTTGTATCTGTCCCTCTAAATGTGAGCATCTTGATTCCAAAGGAGTGGATTAAGAAAGAAACTCTCAAGACATTATAAGAACTAGAAGGGAAACGATTTACCTTGATTTCGCAATCTCTTAGATGTCCTTCAAAGGAGATTCTAGTGAAAGAGAGATTTAGGGTTCAACTCCCTGTGAAATTGCTCAGAGAGATGTACGTATTTTCTTTGAGGTGAGAGAAAAGAGTTATATTATTATTTCATGTTTGGGTAGATTATATTGCCTTCTTATGTAACAACATATGACATCCATGCCATTCATTATAATTTATTTTATTTTTATATTACACAAGTCAAGTGCTTGTGCTTTTAATTTTTGGCAATTTGGTGTTGTACCTTTAGATTTTAGCAGATTAGCACTCGTACTTTTAAACTATGTGTGATTCAATGCTTCTATTAAATAATATTTGGCGGTCGTTCATATTGATGACATGATAATAGCAGACCAAGTGCTTATCCTTTAATTTTTGCTATTTCTTTAGCACTTTAGTACCGTGTCTTTAGATTTTAGCAATTTTTTGTGAAGTGTCTATCATTATCCTATCATCAAAATAAACGTTAATTAAATATTATTTAATATAAGCACTGAATCGCACATATTTTAAACGTACAAGCACTAATTTGCCAAAATCTAAAGATGAAACACTAAATTGTCAAAAATTGAAAGTAGAAGCACTTGGTCTGCCTTTATCTCTCATAAAAGGAGATGAAAAGTCGTTTGCTTTCTCTCTACAAAAGTTAGAAATTCAATGGAGTGATTGAATATTTTTAGGCATTCAACAACCGTTAGATCACCTCAATGACTGACGAATGAGATAAAGTAGCTCAATTTACACTTATCTTGAATGAGTTTACTATGGGCTAGTACCAATAGTCAATCTTCTACATGCATAAACCTACTTGAGAAAGATTGAATACAAAGAAATATTGTTTGTTTTCTCTCTTTAAAAGTTAGAAATTAGGAGAAGTGATTGAATATTTATAGGTAGATGACAACCATTAGATCATTGCGATGACTAACAAATAAGATGGAGCAAACTCAATTTACACTTATCTTGAATGAGTTTACCATGGTTAAGGCCATGGAGTCAAAGGTCAGTCTAGACCATTTAAAAAAAAATAATTACCAACATAGGGCATGAGCAAAATTAATCACCAAAATAGGTCATCAGTTCGCATATTGGACATGTGAATTTGGTTTCAATCAGATGGGCTGGGTAACATGCATCTAGGAAATGCGTATCAAGTGTAATTTACATGTTCTATGTGCAAATTATGTGCGAGCATGGTATCATTGCCATTACTCATAGGTTATTTAAGAGCGATGACGACTTTGCAATTGGCTTTAGGGGACTCGATGAAAGAGCGTGCATGCTTTATGAGGATGAAGGTTAGGAGATGGTGGCACTGGCTACGTGAAGATGAAGGTTAGTGTTCGGAATTTTAAAGAGAGCTGGTAGAGAGAGAAAGTTCAGAGTCTAGAGAGAGAGAGTCCTAGGAAAAAGATGAACTTAAGGATGAAGCTTAGGAGATGGTAGTGTCGGCTTGACGGAGATGAAGGTTGGTGTTGGCAATTTTAGAGAGAAGGGGTAGGAGAGAGAAAGTTCAGAATCTAGAGAAAGAGTGAGTCTTAGAAAGAAGATGAATTTGGGGATAGAGGTTGGAGATGGTGGCACTGGCTTGGTTTCACATAATTTACATATACAACGTGTGAGTTATATGTATCTGTCATTCACATGTACTAATTGCGAATAACAATAATTCACATTTCAAAGCCGTAGGACATGTGTAAATCTAATTTGCATGTCCAATTTGAGAATCTAGTGGTCTATTCTGACAATTATTTTTGGGTCTATTTAGATTACCCAATTTTTATCTATATCAAATGTATATTGGTTCAATATTGATTTAGTATCGGTATTAGTTCAGTATCGACTCGGTTTTGTCAGCTTAAGAGTAAAACTATCAGTTTTTCATTGGTATCATATATGTATCAATTCATTATTTGTTCAGTTTGAAAATGATGATCAAACGACACCAAAACGATGATCTAATAGGCCAATTTAGTGTCTTATTATAGTAATTAATTTTTAAAAAAGATCTATTATTACAAAAAATCCCCAATAGTCATTCTCTAGTGCATGCATGATCTTACATAAGAAAGGTTAAATGCGGTGAACTAGCTAAACAATACTACTAAGCCAAATCTCCCCGAGTCATCCTAATATATCAGTAAGATGAGGGGTATTCACGGATTAGTTAACTGGTCTGTCACCTTATTTTTTAAACCTAATCGTAATTAGGGCTGCAAACGAGCCAAGCTATTCGCGAGCTACTTGAGCTCGGTTTGGCTCATTTAGCTAAACAAGTTAAGCTCGAGCTCTAACTTAGGCTTGTTTTGCTAAACGAGCCGAGCCTGAGCTTGTCCTCAAGCTTGCGAGTCGACTCGCGAACAGGCTGGTTAAGGGTTCGTAAATAGGCTCGTTAAGGATTCGCGAGGTAAGCTCGTGAACGGGCTCGATAAGGGCTTGTTTAATATATATATATATAATATTGATATTATATTATTAATATAATATAATATAAAATTATTTATATTAATTTAATATTATGAATATAATTAAAAAAATTATATATGCTAAACGAGCCGAGCTCGGGCTTAAAAAAGCTTAATGGGCTCGAGCTTGAGCCTGCATATTCCAGGCTCGTTAAAAGCTCGGCTCTGCTCGAGCTCGTTATAAAATAAACGAGCCGAGCTTGAGCAGGCAAAAGCCTGGCTCGGCCCGATTCGTTTGCATCCGTAATCATAATGATCGGTTTTTTAATATCTTGATCCTTAATCGGTCCATTATAAGTGGTTAACCACCTTAACGGTTAACTATTTTATTTTGTTAATTTTTTCAGTTTTTAACCATTTAACGTAATGGTCTCAACAAATCTTATTTTTTTATCTTTTATCATAGAGTGTTTCTTCAAATTATTATATATATATATATATAGATTTTTTACAATAGCTAAAAAAAGGGAAAATCAAATTAAGAAAAAGGGGAAAAACAAGCCTTTGTATGTATTATCATTAACAAAAATCAAACCAAATCAGTTACCATATTAACTCCCATTAAACATAGAACGGTAGTACTTTAAATAAAATCTAGGGAATATTGACTTGTGTAAATTATATGTATATGAAAATCATATGTATATATGTATATATATATATTTTAAAAAATAATTATTTGTATACATAAATTATCTATATAATATATTTATAAATATTGAAAACGGTTAACCATTAACCATCGATTTTTTGTGGTTACAAACCGAAATCGAAATAAAAAAGCGGAAAAAAAAAATAAAAACCATGCTCTTAAACCGAAACTAATGCACCAGTTAATCATATTTTTCATATTGGTTTTTTTGTTTCAGTTCGATTTTTCGGTTTCATCGGTATTTTTTGCACACCCTAAGTAAGATTTGCTTGTCCTATTACCTAAACAATAAGTTAGGTTAAAATAAATAGTAACAATTATATGTATATGTAAGTCCTCTATATATGCATAATTAACAAATTTTATTGCATATTATAACGATTTTTTTTAGTTATTTCAATGAAGTGGATGATTCAAACCTAATATAACACATTTGGGAGACTAAAAATAATACTATTAGACTATAAGATTATTGACTTTTAACTTGGTAATTGACAAATCTCTTAGATAATTTTTAAATGAGTAAATATCATATTTGACTAATACCATAATTTTAATTTTTCCTATCCAATTAACTATTTAAGGTAGTACTTGGTCACATAATTTTTCATGGTGCAGGACTAGATAAAATCATTGTACTACATTTGGTTTATCAAATGTATTTGAAATTGGATAAGACTCTCTTCAATGACCGGATAAAAACTTAAAATTTCTGTCTCTTATAATTCACAATACAAAAATATTGAAATTGGACAAGAATAAAATCCCTTAATAAAAATTCTGTCCACTACTGTCTTGTATCGTATATACTAAACATGGTACAAGAAAATTGCATTATATAGTTCTTGCAATCAAATGATACTTAAGTTTAACAATGCCAAATTGATACTTTAATATTTTATATTTTTATAATAAACTATCTTAGTTTTGTTAATATTTACCATTAAAAATAAATAAATGATCTTGAAAGTTTGTACTTTGTAGTAGTAGATAGGTAGTTTTAAATTTTGAAAAATTAGAAAAAAAAACTCTAAAAAGTTAACGATAAACATAGATAAAATTTGATACCAAATATAATATTTACCTCTGCTTTTTAAAATTTTACAAATGGGCATAACCTAGATAGATGTCGTATACAACCCAAGGTTTTACCTAGTTTATTGAAAAGGAAATACCAATCCTCCATAAATTAAAAGGGAAACAAAAGCTTTGGGTGGGGAAAATATCATAATCATATCGGAAAACCTCTGTTGAAACTAGCCTATAGGAGCAGGTTTTTGTTTCTCATTACTCATTAGTCGATACTGTGCTGCCGCTGCTAACACTCGACGAAGACGAAGCCGAGAAAAGCAGCCAACCAAAATGTCTTCTCGAGGTGAAGGTGAAGACCCAAATCAAGATCCTCCTTTTCTCTTGAAAACCCTAACGGATCCAACCCCCAGTCTCCCATCTCCAAAACCCTAGAAAACCCTAATTCTCAAATCCCTGAAGACCCTAATTTCCAAACCCTAGATCATCATAATCGTCCGTCCCAGATTTGCCTCGACGATGATCAAACTTTAGACGACCCAGAACCCGTCGAATCCCTCCAACTATGCATCACCAACAACACCACCACCACCACCACCGCCGCCGCCGCCGCCGTAACCACCAACGCCGCCGCTGTTACCGCTGTAACCTTCCGCCGTTGCAATTCAAAGCGCAAAAAAGCCACCATGAAACGACTTAAAGCCGAGAAGAAGTCCCAACAAAAGCTCGAATCGCTTCTCAAAACCTTCAAACCCATACCTTTCATCCCAAACAAATCCCTAGATTTCTCCTCCCACCAAACTTTGTTGGAAAGGCTCGGCCTCTGGGAGTTCGTTCACTTGGATATCGATAAAGTTATCCGGACCGATCTAGTTGCGCAGCTTATTGCTACGTACAGTAAAACCGAGCGGTGTAGTTATGTGAATGGCGTGAGAATTATGGTGAATCGAGCCGATTTGGCACGTGCATTGAAGTTGCCTAAAAAGAAGGAGAAGTTGAGTTCAGGGGTGGTTGAGAATGTTGATGAGGAAGTTGAGACCGAGGAGGCGGTTGGGTTCGTAATAGATTTAGTGTCAAATTGGGTTCTTTTGCATGATGATACTTGGATGACGCCAGATGAGGTTATGAATTGGATTAAATGCATTAAAGAAGGGAAGTTTGAGAAAGTGGATTGGGCTGGTATGGTTTGGTTTATGGTGGAGAAGGAGTTGATGCAAGCACCCGAATTGGAGGATTGTTATTATGCGTCACATTTGCAGTATTTGATTAGGTCGCAGAGGGAGGAGCTACTGTCGTTGCCGGCCTCATCCGTGGAAGAGGTTGATGTGAAGGATGAAGAGGAAGAGGATGGTAGGAGTATGAAGATGAACGAATTGGATGATCATAGCATGAAGACAGTTGATTTGGAGGAGGATAGCTTGGAATTGAGTTTAGGGAATGAGAATGTGAGTAAGGTTGATGGGGATGAGAAGGCAGGAACTAGTGTCGAGTTGGGTCTAGGGAAAGATGATGCTGTTGAAAGTGAGAAGGAAGTGGAGGAAAATGCCGAATTGGTTGTCAGGGAAGAGGTAAAGGTTGGAAGTGGGAAGGAGGGGAATGTAGATGAAACGGAGCATGGGAAAGACGGTATGGGGAAAGAAAATGCAGGTATGGATGATGTTATGGATTCTGAGGAATGTAAAGAAGAGGAGGAAGAGCAAGGCGGTCAGTGGTTGTTGGATGGTAGAAATAAGCCTAGTGAACCCTTTCTGCGGAACTGTAGTTTCTCTGGAGTTGATATGGAATTTGATTTGGGCAGAGAGGATGGAGCAGAAGCAGAAGCAGGAGAAGGAGAAGGAGAAGGAGAAGAAGGAGAAGAAGAAGCAGAAGAGCAAGAAGAAACTGGGGAGGAAGAGGGAGAGGACATGGAGGAAGTGGCAGAGGATGAAGAACAAGAAAATGAGCGAGGATTTCATATTTCCCCAAAATTTAGTGATTTAGAAGGACTGCCTTCAGGGAATCTCATGGAAGATGTGGGAACAGGACAACACCCTTTTGGTTCAGGGCTCCAGATACGTGACACTACGTGTGGGGAATTCTTAGCTTCAAGAGCTGATAATCACTCAATTCCAGGATCTTCATCTCTTTTTGGTGGCATCAACAAGAGAGAGCTTGATCATGACAATGGCTTAATGCCTCATGCCCTTAATGTGAGTAATAAGCGGATGAGGACTGAAGGAGTTTGGGATGGTAAATCAGTAGATTTTAATACTTGTATGGAACAGATGCAACACTGGATGGAAAAAGCAAGGATGGTACATGAGGCTAGAGAGCAAATGTGTGCAGAATCAAGCATGAATCAACATATATTTCTTAGTGAGGTGCAGCAGCGAGATGCCATGATTGAGCACTTGCATAAAGTGAGGGCAGAAGAACAGCAGAAACTACAACATGAGATTTATCGGCTTGAGCGGGAGCTATACATGATGATGAATCTCTTAGGAGGCTACAGGAAGGCTTTGAAGGAAACCGACAAGGCATTTGCTGAATACAGGGCTCGCTATGGTGAGCAAGATGAGCCTCTTTATAAAGATGTCCCTGGGTCGGGAGGTCTTGTTTTGAGCGTCATGGAACTGGAAAGGCAGCGTGTGAAGCAAGAGGAAGAAAAAAAGATCCTGCTTTCAATGGTCAAGGGAAAGATTAAGGAACTTGAAGATGGGTGGACTGTTAGGTTCGATACATATCTTGAAAGAGTTAATTTGTTAAGGAGTAGGGTTGCTGCTGTGGAGAATGAAGTGAAGATTGTGAAAGAATGGACTGCAAAGCGTAAGGAACGGGAAGCAGCTAAATTGTCTGAGAATGAGAGAAATGCTGAAGCTGCCAAACCGGGGGAATGTGAAACTGTTGCAGTCGCAGTGGCAACTGGAATCAATGCTGTTGGAGATGAAGGAAATGCTGAGGTTGCTGCTCTAGCAGATGGAATTGAAGCAGCTACAGCAGAAGTGGAAAATGAAGAAGAAGAAGCAGCAGAAGCACAAGAAGAAGCAGAAGCACAAGAAGAAGCAGAAGCAGCAGAAGCACAAGAAGAAGCAGAAGCAACAGCAGCACAAGAAGAAGCAGAAGCAGCAGCAGAACAAGCAGAAGCAGAAGCAGAAGCAGAAGCAGCAGCAGCAGCAGAACAAGCAGAAGCAGAAGCAGAAGCAGCAGCAGCAGCAGCAGAAGCAGAAGAAGAAGAAGCAGAAGCAGCAGAAGAAGAGACCACCAATGCCGTGGCCATGGAGGAGTAAAGTTTGAAGGAATTTATTCTCATCTTTTGACTGATTCTGTATGCACATATATCATTGTAAAGCTAATTATGCAACCTGATCTTAGTATCCTAGATCTGCTATTTTGGGTTAAACATGTACGTAGCTATTTTGAATCAAACTATGGCTGTTGCAACTATTTGTAAGTCATCTGATGGTAGGGTTGTACTTAGTGGCTTTAAATTCATGAGGAGTCTTGGTCCATGAATTATATAATCGGTATCATCAAGATTGATATTCTTATATTCTGCTGAATCAAACAAGAATAAGTATAATATGAGAACATCGCATGTTCCACTTTCCTGTAGTGGAACAAAATGGGACGCTTGGAAAAGGAGAGAATCAGTTCTTGCAGCATGGATGGGCAATAAGACTGGTTTTTCTTTCTAGTCTAGCAATAAGCCAATAACTTTTGGTCCCCTAGCCGCTTCTTTTCATTCTCTGTATTTTTCGAGCTTGTTGAATATCTTGTTAGCTCATTTTTATGTACTTCTCTTGAAAGTGGTTCTGATTTTATGTGCTGAAGGAAGCTGGTCTCCGCGGAGTTCGAGTTGAAGTTTTAACACGATGAGAGTAAATTTACAGCCATTGTAGCTGAGAGTCTCTATTTGGTTGATTTGAGGTCAAATTGTCAACAGTTAAGTTATATGATGGGAATCAGTATCAGTTGTTATATTAAGGACGTGTTACTTGAGTCTTTCTGTAAATTGGTACCGAATCCGTGTCAAAGCATCACCTATGCAAATTGGAGAACGGCAGGGGCATAGGAAATATTCTTATTCTGGACAAACCTGAGCCTGGACTGGATTGTATTGGATGCCAGTGAACTCTAGAAGAGTCCTCTAATATAGGAAAATACTCTTAGCAATCCTTTAAGAAGAGGGTGGTTCGGTTCTATCTGTTAGCTAGGAACGTGATTATGGTTTTATTTATAGTCCGTTCATTTCTTAAAAAGGGAAAGACAGTAGTATGATAACTATTATTAAAAAGTGGAGTAGAGCCCGTAGAGGTCTAATAAGTTTTGAGTCAATATTATCTTATCAAGTTGGATGTAATAAAATTATTATTACTTTGTTCACTTGATGATTGGATTGACCGAGGAATAAAGTATGAATTAAAAGTAATAGTTCTAAAACACCCATTGTCTAATTTTATTATATCATATGTCACAACTCCAAACACCAAACAACAAGAAAAGGAAATTCGCCATGGACCATTGTGTAGCTCACCATTCTCTTTCGCGGACGAAAAGCCCACTTTCTTCAAACTCATTTAAGTACTTTTAATTTTTACTCATCGACGACATGGAAACTAGGATGTTCTGTTTTGTTTTTATTTCCAGATTTTTTTAGGTAATTTTTTTAGATCCGATACATTATCTTTCATTTTTCAATTGGTCCATAAATAATTGATCTACAAACAGTTCTTTTATTCCTCTGAAAATACTTGCAAATTATCTATTGGAATTGTAGCTCTATGAGCAACCCGGTTATCAATTGCTACACATAGGTTTGCTTCAATAAGACATTGGAACAGTACGATGCTGGCCAATAAATTCATATCGTAAAAGGATTGCTGTTAACTACTAGGTGTTACATGTAGACATAAGCAAAAGGTGAATCCAACTTAGCATGACACAGGCCAATCCGGCAAGGTCAATCCAACGGTTACGAGCTGGATCGAGGCCCATCGATCCAGGACTTTTTTATTTTTTAAATTTCCTCTACTATCTCAACAACGTAAGAAATTAAAAAAGCATAGAAGTTGTAAAAAAAAAAAAAAAAAAAAAAAAAAAACCACCCTGATTGGACAATGTAGTCATGAATGATTTCAAAGACCCATAAATAATCTTTTTATACTTCTTACAAATATTACATGATTCGAAGTGGCGTGATGAATAGATTGCAAGGTATCAAGTTTTAAGGTTTATAATCTATAAAATTTGCCTTAAATTACTTTGTGGTGTTTAAACCCATCATCTACGTGGTATACAAGGCTTGAGCCCAACTTCTAAGTGATCACGTTACAAAGAGTGCTATGAGTGTATCTAAGAGAAGGAATGACTTCTTTCCACCTTGACATGATAAGAGTAGGATAATTGTTTAGGCTTAAGCTTGGTTAGCTTGATGCCTCTGTTATGATTGGACTTTCTCCCCTATTTGGTGTGCTTTTGTTGGTTTCGAGGCTTCTTGTGTGCCTAACAAGTGAGGATTGCCTTAAGAAAAGTTGAAGCTATGAGTTTAACCTCTATTGATAAACTATCTTAATTAGAGTGGCCAGGGTAGCTTTCTTTCTTAGGTTGTTTGAACTTATTAATTAAAAGGTAGGATTGTTGGCTGTATGAGGGTATTTGTCATCTTTGTTGAGAGTAC
The DNA here is from genome assembly GCA_024138025.1 of Combretum micranthum. Classification (NCBI taxonomy): domain Eukaryota; kingdom Viridiplantae; phylum Streptophyta; class Magnoliopsida; order Myrtales; family Combretaceae; genus Combretum; species Combretum micranthum. Next base: position 3,752,533 of record JAMXBD010000005.1, read on the forward strand.
ATCAAATGACAAAGAGCTTTGAATCCAACTAACAAAGTATCCTTTTTGTAATGAGAAGTCCCTTGTTAAGTAAGTTAGGACTATTTAGCTTGTGTTATTAGTAGGTAGAGTTGTATAATGAAGGACCTTAAGATGTTATAAGACTTCAAAACTAAGCCACTTAACATCCTTTTTGTTGTAAGTTTAGTCACTTGTTGGTGAAGTAAGAGCTATATAACCTATGCGTAGGTAAATTCTTAATATACAAAAAAAAAAAAAAGAAAACCAGAAGCTAAAGCTCAACTCGCACTTTATCGAGCTTTATTTCTTAAGCCTGTACTTGACTCACTTTGATACTTGGTGAGCTTAAGCTTGACTAAATTAGGCTTGATTATTCCTTATTGAAATGAATAAGACAAAAAACTCCATTAGAATTTAGGAATATATAAGGGATTTAGTTGATTTAATCTTAAATATAATAAATGTGGACCATTGGATATGAAAGAAAAAACAAGGTATAGAAATATGTTTTAAAAATGGGAAGAACATAAGTTTCATAATTTTTTAACAAAAATATAAAATGTCATATTAGGTTCACGATATGCTCAAATCAAGTATTTTAAAACTTGAAGTTGATAGCTATTCAAGTAACTCAATCTCCAACTCGAATAAATTGTATTCAAGTCAAACTCAAGTTATCACCTAGTTAAAATCGAGTAACTCACAAGTAGTCTTGACTTGATTATAGCCTTAGGTAGAATGTAGGAGGGTATTGAGGATCACAAGATATGGTAAAGGAGCAAATTTCCTCAAACCTGCTCTTGTACAATAGGATATGAATATGGGGTACTTATTCCTTGCATTCATCCAAAAACTTGTACTTTAATATATGAAGAATAAAACTTCTAATGTACCATATACTTATACTATTAAAAATTATAAGATAATATTAATAAATAAGAAATAAATAATTATACTTTATTTTTTATTTTACGATTATGTTTGTCCAAGATTATCATTTATAAATTATCTTGTGAAAATTTTACTGTTTTTATTTTGGATGAACTTCATTTATATATGTTTGTATTTCTAAGTTACATAGAAGTGTTATTTATCTTTAGATGTTAATTAATATAGAATTGCCTCCAAAGGTTTTGATTTTGGAACATGCTATGGGGTCCATAATTTTGTTTGATATAAGATAAACAAATCCTACATGTATTTATTATAAGTTTCAGCTTTGACAAGTGTATAAATTTTGTATATTGTAAAGTTTGTGATATTAAAAAGAAAAATTACTCTTCATTAATAAGTAAGGTTTATGGAGTCTTCTACTTTGTTGAATAGATGTTAGAAAGTAACCTCATTTAAATGTTTTGCACTACTTTTAGTCCATTGTTGTCCCATCAACACTTAATTCATCATCAACTATTAAAATGACTATAAAGGTTAATACAATTGATATGTGAATATTCTGATTATCCTTGTGTACAAATCTAAACCATTCAAACAAGTGCTTTCTAAAAAAAATGTGGACCATAGAATTTTTCTACTTTATAATATCTATCTATGTACCCAATTTAAACAAAACTCAAGGATTTAAAATTAGGATAATTTCTAGTTTTACGGTGTTTTTGGCAGTTTTATAATGAAATTATAAATTTGCCTTCTTTAAATTTACCATCTCTGATTTAAAAAAAAAAAAGTTATTCTAATAAAATATAGTAACATGTAATTAATAGTTGAGATTATAGAAAAAATAATATTATAATAATATCAAAAAGTGATCTTAAAAATATAAGTAATCTAAATTTTTAGACTGAAAATGAGGAACAACCGATCCCCACATTAATGTTAATTAGTATCAAATTCGATATAGACTTATAAATTTAGGAAATGAATAGAAGACCTAAAACAAATAAATATTCTCTTAACATTGATAACTTATCAACCAGATTGTCAAGTAAAATTTTCAACCGTTGAACTTTAAAAGCTCCACATGAGACACCATTCAAAGTTGAAATATAATGTGAAACTTACGGCACATTCGGTTTGCTGAAATGAAATAAGACTCAAAAATAATAACAAGTTTTATTTTATAGTTACTAGTATTTTTAGAATAAATATACTTTTTATTAGGAATAGTCATTCCTTTTGTAAAGAGAAAAAATAAAAATTCTTTAATTATTTATTCTGTATCGTATGAAATATATATATATATATATTTTATAGAATTTTTGACAAACTAAACAAGAAAAAATAGATATTGCATGGAATAAAACTTGAATACTATTTCTATTCAATTCGACGAAAGGTAGTATTAATGAATTTTGAACGATTCTAAATTTTGGAGTCTACACGACAGAAAAGAAGACTTTCCAGTGTGGATTTCACGGAACTACCGACAGGCGGATGGAGATGCTGATGCCCTTCTCAATGGGGAAGATTCAAGTGGCTGGGACTCGGAGAATACTTTGTAATTTTCTTACCGTCGAAAGGAGGTTCTAGAGTCGACAAGGACTGATTTAATTTAAGATTGCTTTGTCACTACAGGGATATTCGCATGATGTAATATGCTATAAAAGACTTTTCATGTTATATTAAAATTTTTAATCAGGTAAATGTTATCAATGTGCCAAGTAATTTAATTTACAAGAGACCCTTTTTTTTTTTTTTTCCTATGCTAAAAGTCTATTTATGTAATGTGCTAAAGGCTATTTATGTAATATGCTAAAAGTTTATTCATGATGGTATCTTAGGCAAGAAGTTCACAAGACAAATTCTAAGTGGACTAGTCAAGAGCTAGGCTTTTCTTAATTGAACTTATCTTTTTTATCACCATCAAGCATTAATGTATTTTGTATGGTTAGACAATTCTATCATCAGCAGCCTCACCTCAAAGTGTGGAATCTTTAGGATGACTGCCAGGTAATATAGATTATTTTATACCACAAATTGGTATGGGAATTCCATCCATTAATTCTTGGAAATATCGGAAGATATGAAAACGACTCGAGCCAAAACATGAATGAAAAAGGAAGCAGCAGTCTCCACAGTTATATTGTAAATATTTAAATTAGGGATGCAAGTGAGTCGAGGTATTTATGAACTATTCGAATTTAATTTGACGACAGCTCGAATTCGACTCGCTTATAATTGAGTTGAATACGAGTTCAAACTTTAACATACTCGGTTTGGTGAGCTTATGAGCTTAATAGAATAAATTGAGTCGAGTTGACTTTAAACTTATTGAGTATTAAATACGTTTTATAGTTAAATCAATATTTAAAAGAATAATTGAACTTAATCGAATTAAGTTAAATCTTATCAAGTATCACATCGAGTTGAGTTCGAGTTTAAAAATCAAAGCTCGATTAAATTCAAATTCATGTTTTTTAATTGAGTAGAATTTGAGCTGGTACTATATCAACTCGATTACACTCGTTTACAATCCTAATTTGAACTAGTGTCTCATGTATTGTAAATATTTTGTTTTTCTTTTTATCCTCAGTAAAATTCACTGAATAAAATGAAATAAATAAGTTTGAAAAAGTTTAATAACACATAATTATAGTAGACGTCTTCAGAAAAAAATTGTGGATACAATTTTTTTAGAAATATCATAATTACGGTACTTTGAATATAAGTTTGTTATTAAAATAAAAAATTATCGTGTGAACAAAATGAAGAGAAGAAATGTATTCTTGACTTTGACTACTATGAATGTATGTGAAATTATTTATGCTCCATGTGACAAATCACAATGATTTAAGGGTTTACGTGACAAACTTAGAAAGTGTTTGCTAAATTAAGATGTATCTAACTTTTAAAATTTGATTTGATGAATTTAACTAGAGTGGATATACAAACATACTATTGAAAGTGTAAAAATATAGTAGGGGGTGAAGTAATAAATTAATAACTTTGATTTTTAGTATGATTTTATTCATAGGAATTATATTGGCTAAGAAATAAAAATTTACGTTGTGCAATTAATTTTATGAAGTTCTAAGAGAGTAAATTTCTTATTTTGGCTGGCCAATATATATTTTATAAAGTTAATATCGTGAATGGTATCTAAACTTTGATAAAATATGTAATTAGGGATCTAAATATCGAAATTGATCAATTTAGTAAATGAATTTTGAAATTAATCAATTTAACACCTAAAAGAATTTTTTGTGCATACCAGCAGTACCTTCATGATATTAATTAGCATATACGAAAAGCAATTTTAAGTACTAAATTAATCAATTTTACAGTTCAAATATTGAATTAATTAAATTTAAAATTCGATTACTTAATTGCATTTTTTACTAAAATTCAGGTACCATTCACGACATTTATCCTATTTTATATTACAACTTACAAAATATATAAACAAAGCGGTTTTTAGACTCTTATAATTGGTAGTAATAGGAACCTTACCTTGATATAACATTTTACTATTGAAAGGTTTAAAGGGTAAAAACAAGTTAACAGTAGATTTCTTCCGATGAATGGATTTTGTATCTAGATTAATTAGCTTGAGAAATAGGATAGGATAGGTGTAGCAAATATTGCTTAAGAAGTTTTCTTTTTCAAATGTTCATGAAATTAGGGTGTGGCTCATTGTCAGAAACATTATACCATGATATCCCCTAAGTGGATAGAACATGATTATGTGTGTAATCTCTTCAAGTGCAATACATAAAATGAAGGTTCAAAGTAATTAAACACTTATCAATATACTATAACTTTGAGAATTTTTCACTAAGGAATAGTTTAAATCTAACAGTATTGTTATTTAAGTATAATCATATAGATGTTTTATGTGTTGTATATAATTAACAATGTAGGGCCATCAAACCCAGGGCTTTAAGACCCACCACATGCTCATAGCAAGCATAGACATGTTAAAGCTTAAAACCCACTAATATCTACAATTACAAAATAAATATAACTTTAACAACTCACATTAGGTTTCTCTTATTCTTATATATACAAAACACTTAAATTTCTTTACGATGGACTTTAATCTAAAACTATCTGAAACATACTATAATAATCTACTTATAGTCTACAAGATTACCAACGTGTCCAATGCCGTTCTCTAGTACATAGTCAATAATACTTAATCTTTTCTTGTAGCCAAAAAGTTAGATAAAAGAATGAAGTGGAGTCTAGTACAGATTACCACACACACATGCAGGTGCTATAAGTTACAAGCCACATGTGTTATTAATTTAAATGCAACAGACAACTATTTATTGTCTTGAAATTTCGCATTACAAACACAAAGGCAATTCACTACCTCACTACACATAAATATATTTGTTACATATATGATGTTGGTTATTTCCCAATATTTGTGAGTTCATGAGTTAAAGAGCTCCCTAAAACTATGTAAAATCTATTATAATATGATTCCACTAGTAATATAACATAAAGATTAATGGGAGTTGTGCTAGTATCACTCATACTCTCAATTCACTAACCACAACAAGCACAAGCAGCTGAGCAATTTAATTAGTTTGATATTAATTGGAATCAAATAAATTTTCTTCCTAATCACACACGATTAGCAAACTAAAGATATCTACCTACATAGTACTTGTGTTGAAAGGGTGTAACTAACTATTACAACTCTTAAATCCTTATATTACGATGCTTATCATACTTAGTACACTCACTAGCTTCCACTTTACCTTTTACAAACTTATTATAACATAAGTAGTAAGGCTTGTAGATTAAAGTATTTGATTTAATAAGAAAGAGTTTTGAAAATGTAAAATTAATAATTATAAAGTTGATAAGATGTAAACTTTTAAATCAATCAATTAGAAGTGTTTGATAATTAAGAATATAGAAAAAACTTGAGATAGTTTTGTTTCAAATTTACATAAATGCACTTACTGGTATACATTATTGACTTAATGATAACAAAAATATTCTTACTAGCATAACCATAGAGCTATTAATGTGCTTGTTCTATCTGCAACAAAACTCAACTCTTTGTGACTTTTCGTGTTATTTATAGCTTGTTGATACCGTTACTTCTAGCATGTTGGTGGGTCAAAATTTTTTAAGATTCACATTGAATTCTACAAAAAAAAAAAAAAAAAAAACTTTCTTTACTAAACACTTCTAAGTGATCATCCACAAAATCTACTTGTCACCTTAACACATTCCAAACTCAAAAATAATACAATTTACCACTTCATCATAATAAAACTAAGGAAAGACTTTGCAACTTACTTAAGATTTCTTAAGCTTACCTTTCAAACCCCAATCTTCCAACTTGCTAGCTTTCAAACTAATCATAAACATGATATCATATATTTGTAGATCGACAATACGTTATCTAAACACTGAAACAACATAAGAACAATATTACTCACCAAGAACATGCAAAGAAAAACTCCTCTCAAGCTTGCCGTGCTTTCCTCCTTATCATGATTAAAAGTCTAGAATTAGAACTCTTCCAGGATACCTCATTATAGTGAAAACAAAACTATAAAAGGAAAGAAACATTTACAATCTTGATCTTGGGAATAAAAAGATATGGATTAACGATAAATAAGAGTTATACGAAGAGGAAATTACGAGAGGAGAAGAGAATAAATAAAGGTAAATAACATCCATTTGGTAAATTATTTAGCACACATTTAAAATGAAATTACCATATTTCCCTTATCTTTAGAATAATTTTTTTATTTAATCAATTTAATTTATTTTAGAGACTCTAGTAAGAGAATATTGAAATAGCTAGATTGCCAAATATATGTTTTAAGGGATAATGTTACAAATGGTACTTGAGCTTTGGTAACATATGTAATTAGGTATTTAAACTTTAAAATTAATCAATTTAGTATCTAAACTTTGAAATTGATCAATTCAATAACTAAAAAACTTTGAAATTGCTCAATTTAGTACCTAAAAGTACTTGATAGAGGTGTTGTTTAGCATGCACAAAAAGTTTTCAGGTACTTAATAGATCAATTTCAAAATTTAGATACTAAATTGATCAATTTTAAAGTTCAAGTACCTAATTATATATTTTTCCAAAGTTTAAGTACCATTCGTGACATTAAACCATATTTAAATGTAAAATTAAGTGTTTGAAAAAAATGAATGATGAAATAAAATGATACACCTATTAAAAGAAATAAAAGAGAGAGAATTGTAATGTTTATAGGAATGGTTTGGACTTGCCAAGAGCCTATTAGGGGAAAAAAAAACTTAGGACCATTTTTCTATAAAGCAAAAAAATTCAGATATTTTATAAATGCTCTAAACCCCTTTTTCTTTTACAAAATTTTCCAAAAGTTATATTTGAAAGGTGCTAACTTTCGATCAAATTTTTGAAGAATTTCAAATATTTGAATCATATCTATTTGTGACTAAAGATTTAGATTAGTTTTTTCCTAATGTTAAAATAACCTAAATAAATAAATTATAAAGATGGTTGAACTTGTAACTTTCTATCCTTATAAGGTGGTATTTTTATCTTGCAACAAAACTCCAACAGATATGTTGCTTGGAAACACACTCATAATTCCCCAAGTAACCTATCTTTCCTTTTTCTTCCTTGTATACTATTAGCAGCTTTTCTTTCTCTCCTAACAATCATCTTCCATTTCTAAAGAGTCTCAAATACAAACTCACGGTAAGTTATTATTCCTCTTTGTTTTCTTGACATTTATCAAAAGAAAAACACATGGATAATGAGACTTTGGGCATTTAGATGTTAGAAGCAGCGATTTCTAGAGAGATTAGTGAGATTTTGCAATTCTGACATGTTCTATATTAATTTTCCACGTCTTTTTCAAAGAGAAACTCATAGGATAATGTTCTTGGTGTTAAATTATAAAATTCTTATATAGGTGCAGAGTTTTAAAAAATCAAAAAGAAGAAGAAGAATATCAAAGGAATTTGAAGTAAATGATGCAATGATTTCTCTTAGATACTTTTATGTTAGTTGATGTTTTAGAACAAAAAACAATACAATTTTGTATGTTTTTGGAAAGAAATCAAAGTTTGATTGGTATGAAAGAGTTATATCGAAGGAAAAGTGTAGGTGGCTTTTGTTTAAGTGAACATGGGTTGAACACGACCCGTGTTCAAACTCATGTAATCTTCTATTTTGAACACGACTTGAAACTCAACTCATTTTTATACTTGTATTTTATTGTCTTAAGATTCTATTTCAAACACGAGGCTCAAAAAAGCACCCACTCCTATCAAAATGAAAAGCGTGACTTAAGTTTTTGTGGGCACTCCTTAAGGGTTGGAACCTCTTGCTCTTACACTAAGGTAAAGGTTTTTGCAATGGCTTACATCGATTCGCACGCTTCAGATGCTGGTCTGGAAGTGCTATAAAGGAAAGTAGGTAGAATAAGGAGACAATAACTATCTTGCGCGATATCTAAAAGTCAAGGCCAAAGAACAAAAACTAAGCACAAAATGAAAAAACAGAGGTAACTCAAACACAGGCTTTATTCGAACTTATGTTAAGTTATCTTAACTTTCTACTGTGAATAGGACCTCAAACATAAGTTATGTTTGAACTCATGTTCAAAATGCAACCTCAAACACAAGCCATGTTTAGACTCATGTTCCATACAACTTTTTTCAAACTCTTTTTTTTTTTTTTGTTCCTAAAAGCACCTGAAGCTTATCCAACTCTTTTCTTAAGGATTTAATACTACTCAAATGCTTTAAAACTTATATATTATTAAACTATTACCAAATTATCATTTTAAATTAAAATTTTACCTATTCTTTTACACCAATGGAGGGATAAGAGGGGAAACTACTAGAGATATGAACTATATATAAATTTGGAAACATAAATTGTTCTAAATAATGTATGTACGTTGTAACTTAGGTTTAGAGAGTTTTAGAAATTTGAGATCAATAATAGTTCACATTCTAGGTATGTGTATACCTTGCTTACTGTTTGTATTTGCCTATGATAGAATTATAAACTAATTAATTAACTATATGAATTTAAGAATTGATTGTTGCTTATACATAGTTGCTGATATTAGGTGGAGAGTATCCACGCTATCATTAGGGTAACTTGATGATCTTTATGTGATGTTGTCTCGAATGGTGTTTCTCTTTGAAATGATTTGGGTAGATCTAAGTGATTCTTATGTCATAGTTATTGGAGAGTTCTCAATAACCAATATATGTGTATGTGTATACTCATGTACGTGTAATCGGATATTGAGTTATCCTTATGTTGTTTACTTGGCTTAAAATAAAATAATGAAATGTTTATTTTTGCATTCATGGTATGTTTGTAAGTAAATGTGTTGTTACTTGATCACAAGTGTGTGATTATGGTATACTGTACTAGGCTCTAATTCACCCTTTTTTCTTTTTTAGGCACTTATACTTTGTTATCAATTGCAAAGTAAAGTGTATAATTAACTACAAATATTGGGGGCAATGCTAGAATTGGTAAATCTCAAGAAAATCTATGATTAGGTAGTCATTAATATGTGATGTAGAGAACTTAAGAATCTCAAGTGCTCCGTTGCTTAGTAAGTTAATCATTAACTTTTGAATCGTTTGGTTATGTATTTAGCTTGTATAGCAGTTAGTGAACCCAATGAACCACATAGTGTTAAATTATGATATTAGAATGTTTAGATGTATCTTAAGTGTTGGAGAAAATTTGATGTGTGTTTCACAAATTTAGAGTTATTATTATATGTGTGTTTGAAGTTATATTCATTATATTACGGTAATTAATAGTAGGTCTTGAGCATTTGCAAGTCTATATTTTATATGGACTATGGCCACGTGGTGAGTTATAAATACTCTAAGTTTAGGGTGTTATTAATATAAATAAATGGATCATATTCAAATCTAAAGGTTATGACTCTTGATAAAAAAATATGATAATCTTTAAAAATTGCTCAAGCTATATAATGTTGCATTGGATCTACATTTTTGCTTTGCTTTTATAGCACAAAGTCCATGCGCACTCTTTCTCTAAAAAATTACTATAAAACAATATGTTTCATATGTATCCTTATGGTGTGGCTTGCCATTTGAAAATCTACTATTCAAGTATCAAAAGTTGTATTACGAAGGAAGAGACTTCTATAATCTTATTAACGAGACAATCTAGTTAATTTTCCGACCATTAAAATAAATATAACAAGTGATATATATTATAAGTATATCAATGATGCAATTACAGTTTGTATGAGTCGTTAAATAACTAACACGATTAGTTTCATTAAAAGATATGATAGGATTATAGAATTTTTATTTAGAGGGATTTCCTATTCAAACTCTTATAATGAACTTTGTGTAAGAGGAAACCATATAATTTTTCTAGAAAAAAAAAAAACAAAATTATTAATGTCTCGATGCTTTATTAGTTTATTTATTTATTTTATTTGAATCAAAGCGTTTACAAGTACCTTATCAAAGTACGATAATAGTACTAATGGCATTGTAGCATAATAGTATCTCCTTGATCAAATGAGAGGTTTTTGGTTTGAATCCACCCTCATTATTTGTAATGGCCAAAAAAAAAAAAGATACAGTAATAGTTCGTGATTTTCCTATTTTTAATTTGTCTTTTAGAGGGATTTTTAGGGCCTGTTTGGATGGTCATTTTGGTATCGTTTTCAAACCAAAAAGATATTGAACCAATACATATATGATACCAATAAAAAATCGATAATTTTACTCATAAACTGATCAAACCAAACTGGTACTTATACTAAACCGGTATTTATTCGATACAGATCCAATACAGATAAAAAAATCTGATAATCCAAGCAGTATTATTTATGGGTAATAATGTTAATATCCCTATTTTTTTTTTCCATAATCATGCAAGATTATGTTTAGATGGTTTATTTTTCATCTATATCTCTATTTGTATCGAAACAATATATGTGAATATTTTCGATTTATAATTATAATTTTTTATATTTAATTTATTTGATCTTTTTATGAGAACTGCTAATTTTTTTTTAATCGTATCTATTTCTTGATAAATAATTTTTAAAAAATTATAAAAAAATATTTATATCTACCTAAAAATGTTAGCCAAACTAAGCCACAACTTGCATACATTTTACATGCTCTTCCTTATTACAACAATGTGCATCACTAATAGACCTTAGTTAATTAAAGTAATGTTTGACCTACTTATTACCGAAAAAACAGTGATACGGACCGTATGTAGACCTCTTCCTTTAGATAAAGAAATAGATGGCTGGTGGCATTTTTCTTTGTATCAAGCATTCTCCAATACACATTATTATAAAATTAGCTTAAAAGATTTAAGCTATAATAGCTTAAACTAATATCCATGAATCATAACACTAAACCATAATAGCTTTAACCTTTTATATCATACATTTAAATTTAAAAAATTATGCATTTAAGTATAATATATCTAATCTGAGTTTACTTGTGGGATAAGGGACTAGGTAGGATGAATTTGGACATTGCAAGTGTTAACTATATAACCTAGAAATATTGAAGTTGGAAAAGTTGCCTAATATAAATTTCTTTTGGAAGTTGAAATTTGAAAATATATATACCACTAGATACAAAGAAATCAATTTTAACGTGAAGTTCACTATCTAAAGATTTTCACATAAAGTTGACTATCTAAATCAATGTCTAATTAAATTTTTATAAGCTTGCAGTAAAAATGAACTTTAGTTTCTTAACAATGGGGCACTTATATGATTTTTATGGGAGTTTGTCTTGAGTATTTTACTACATGAGAATGTGTTTGTGTATAAATAAATGCACGTTTTTAACTTTAAAAAAAATAAAAAATTGTGAAAAAATTCTCTTTGATAAGATAAAATTAAAAATCAATAAAAAATAAATAAACATAAAATTGAAAAATTAATTTAAAATTAAATAATACAATTTTTCAACTTGAAAAAAAATTAGTGTGTTGGCCAAAAAAAAAATTCAACAAATGGGCTAAAAACTATTTTTTTGCACTAATTCTTTTTTGAAATATATTAAAGTGTATTGGCCAAAAAAAAAATATTAAAGTAGCCAATTCAACGGGTTGTGAATTAATAAGTTGGCCTAGATTCACAAACCGGTTTTGGGTTGCTCAAAGCCTCCAATCTTGGCTCGTGAACTGTTGGATCTAGACTTATTCAGTTGGTGCTCTAGCCTTCACTTGTGAAACAACGGATCTAGGCCAAGTTGACCTGGTGCTAAAGGTTTAAATTAATTACCATATTTACCAACAAAAATTACATTATTTTTCTATTTTTAGGTTGTCTTTTCCAGGGAATTTTATGCAAAACAACTTGCATTCACATTAGATAATTTTCCTTATTACAACCATGTGCATCACGAATAAACCTTAGTTAGTTAAAGTAAAGTAATGTTAAACCTCCTTATTACCGAGAAAATAGTAATACAGACTGTACGACCGCTTCCTTTAAATTAAGAAATGGATGGCTGGAGGGCATTTTTCATCGTATCAAACATTTTCTTTCTTTTTTTTTTTTTTTTTTTTTCCTTATCGATTACTTAATTATTTTTTTTTTAATTCAAGGAAGGTGAATATTTATCTTAAGTAAAGAGGTTGACCAAATCATTAAGCAACACATTTTGCTTCTTTCTCCATCTCCAATACACATTATTATAACATTAGGAAGAAGGAACCAGATATTTCCTTTTAAGGAAACTAATATTCATAAATCATATCACTAAACTATAACAATACATTTAAATTCGATAAATTATACATTTATAAATAATATATTTAATCTGAATTTATTTCAAAAATAAGGGACTGGACAGGATGAATTTGGACTTTTCTAATGTCTCCTATGTTATTCAGACAAGCACATGTCTGGATTCAGGAATCAGGATAATAACATGGAAAATTGGTTAATCATATGAGGTGCCGTGGATTTGTCCTAATTCGCACATTCCATCCTCTTGTCTAAATTGAAAAACCATTCAAAAAATTGCAATAAATTTTAAAATGCAAGTTACTTTATCATTTTTACAGAATATGCTAATGACTCACAGCGATTGCTAGAAAGGATCATAAAACGAGGCTTTGCAATTGTAAAAGTACAGTAAAAAAGTAATGAAAAGATATTGTCACTTATTAAGAGTTTATGAGAATTATCTGCATAGTTTAGATGCTATAGTTGCAATTTAAAAGTTAGTGAGGTTTATTTATGTATCTGATCCAATATATTAGTAACTTTTTTTTCTTTTTTGTTTTTTCAAATTAAAAAAAATTATCCTCAATTTAATCAGATTAAATGTTGCAATTGATATGGGAACTTCTACAATAGACACAAAACTTTTATAGATAGTAAAATTGCAGTTATACATAATATAACCTTTCAAAATTTTGAAAAATATAATTTCAAAATCATTTCCTAGAGCCATAAATCACTTTTTCTGCCAATTTTGTGAAGATATTTTGTTCACATATCATACTCTTAGCAACTGTCGTATTGTTTATATACAATGTTATATAAATAATTAGAATTTAAAAAGTTTAGATGCACCGTGGACTGAGGGAGTTCTTGTGATTTGAGTTCTCACAATATCGTGTTACCCATCTTTCCGTTGGTCCATGTGGTTATCAAATTTTATTAATTTAGTCTCATGTGTAAACATTTATGTGCAACCTTAAGATTTTGTATGGTCCAACCTTAAGATTGCTTCTAATTGTTGGTATCCATGTAGGATGGTGTAAAGCATAAATACTTCTTTAATACTGTTTTAGCGATGGTTAAGGTGATGTATGCTACTTAGTGATACAAGCCGGTGATAAAGTTATGTAAAATTATTATATATCTATTACTATAAAGAGAATAGGTCCTCTTTTTAGACTCCACTTCTTTTCCCAGTTGTAATTACTGTATTAATCCTTATAGATATGTGCCTGTTTTTACTATTTTTACCATCTTTTATATTAATTATCTACTAATTTAATTACGGGTATTTTTGAGCATTAACAAATTTTGAATTTTGAAAATTTGAAGAAACTGTAAAACTAACTACTATCACTATATGTTACATGTCTAATAATTTATCTCTCCATTTTTCAAATATTTTTATATTTATTCCTAAATTTGTAACTTAAAACTTTGTAAGCAATGGTAATAAAGATTGAATTTTTTATATTTAAATTATTTTATATATTTTAGTACATGTATTATAAGTCTGTTACATTCTTATCAATCTTTTTAATTATTATTATATATATATAATTAGTTTTACACCCACAATGTGGATGCGTCATCCACTAGCATTTTTTGTAACACATAACTCAAAAGTTGATGTTGATGAATCTTATACAAAAAGGAGTTATTTTAAGTGATAATAAATGGATATACATACTTCATGTGTGTCCCTAATATATAAGGATAAAAAAAATAATATATGTTAATAATAGAAACTATTTGAAAAGTCAAAACATTTTTTTTTTTTTTACTTTCATACCCTAATTTGTTGAGGTATATGGTCTGTTTTAGTCTATTTAATTAAAGTGGAAAAAACATAATTTATTAAAAAGTACAAACTATCAATGTGAACAAAATTTAATAGTTAATCTACAATCATCTATGAAATAAGTGTACAAATATTGAGAGAAAAAGACTTTATTGATTCAATAATAATATGAGTACAATGTGCAATATATGTATATAAGGGATTAGAGTCTTAGGCCATAATATGATATGACTAAATTGAACCTTACATAATAAATATAAAATATAAAAATATGTGTACGGTAATATGCCCCCTAATAATAGTATGAGTACAAGTTGCAATGTAGATATGTAAGGGATTAGAGTCTTAAGCTATAATATGATATGACTAAATTGAACCTTAGATAATAAATATAAAATATGAAATATGTATACGGTAAGATGGCCCCTCAATCTCATGGTGCAAGGGTCAATGTTAGATTAGGGCAATGATGCATGAAAGCAGTAGTGGAGAGATTCTTTATAACGATGTCTGCATGTTGACGACGGAAGGAAATGTATTTGACTAAAATCTATCCTATAACAACTTGTTCAAGCAAAAAGTGATAATCAATGTCGATATGTTTTGTGTGATTTTGATTAATACAATTTTCCATCATGTAAACAGTCCTAAGAATATCACAACACAAAATTACAGGTTGTTGGAAAGCGATTTGTAGGTCACGTGCAAGGTGACAATTCCAAGTAGACTTTGCAACAACATAGGTAATGACTCTGTATTCTACGTCAATGGAGCTTTTGGAGATACTGGTTTGTTTCTTGGAATACCAGGAGATGAGATTATCTCCAAGAAAAATATCACACTGTCCCAATTAGCATCAACTTAAGTAGTCAAGGATCAGCAAGATGTATGAATAATAGGGAGACCTAGTGTCATGATGCCGCGAAGACATCGGAGAAGCCGCGAAGACATCGGAGAACCCGCTTAACTACCTACAAGTGGTTATTATTCGACAGATGCATATATTGACTCAATTAATCAATCACAAAATTGATATCTAGTCTAGTAATAGTAAGGTATTGGAGTACCCCAACTATTTCTTAGTAAGATGTGGGGTTTAAAAGTAAGAAAAAGTCATGGGCACTAAGGTGACTATGGGGGGTCATTGGCATTTTGACTAGTTTGCTAAGGTACAAATTGTGGCTTTTAAGCTAGTCATGAATGGAATGAAACTAGCTCAAGTGCAAACCATGTGGTGTGCCCTAACCTTGACACCCAAGAAATGGTGGAGATCCCCAAGATCTTACATTGCAAATTGTTGGGAGAGAAGTGATATGTGATGTGCTATGAGATGAGGGTTATTACTAGAAAGAATTATGTCATCAATATAGAGAAGAAGAATAAGTTTGTCTAAACATTGAGAGAAGGAAAACATAAAAGAATCAACCTTGCTTTCATAGATGTCAATTTGGGATAGAAAAGTGCTAAACCGATGAAATTAAGAATGAAGAGCTTGTTTAGGACCATAAAGGGACTTTTTGAGTTTACAAACATGGTGAGAATAACATGGATGAACAAACCCAAGAGGTTGTTTCATGAACATTATCCCATTTAAGTGATCATGTAGAAAAACATTTTTTACATCAATTTGATGAATAGTCGATGAGGGAGAAACCACAAGGGAGAGAACAAATCGAATGATGGATGGTTCTACAATAGAACTAAAGGTTTCATCATAATCAATGCACTCCGGTTGAGCCAAGCCTCGAGCAACAAGGCGAGCCTTATAACGCTCAATTTGGCCTTCGACATTATATTTAATGTAGAATTTTCATGTGCTGCCAACAACATTTTGGTTGGGTTGTTGTGGTACAAGAATCCAGGTGCAGTTTTGGAGTAGGGAATTAAATTCTTCTCTTATGGTAGCAAACTAAGTAGGTCTCGAGTGGCCTCAGTATAGTGACGAGACTCATATGAGGTTATGGTGATGTGAAGATTAAGAATGGTTCTTGGTTTTGTGATGTCAGACTGAAAGTGAGTAAACATGGAGTGAGTAAGTCTAGAGTAGAGGTTAATGTTAAGTAGATGGTGTGGGAAGGGGAAGCAAAGGTAGAAAGGTAGGTAAGTTATTCGGGGAAGGAGGAGTTGTGGTCAGTGGTGGAAGGATGGACCTGGAACGTGTTTGTTTGTAGACATGCATGGTAGGTTCAATTTCATGTTTGATTGGTAGAAGTAAGAGCAGAGGCAAAGGTAGCGGCAAGGGAAGGGGTTAGGGCAAGTGAAACAATGGAAGTGATCACATGGTTAGAGGCAAAGGCAGCGGCAAGGGCAGAGGTAGGAGCAGGGTCAAGTGTTGAGGTGATGTAATGCAAGCAAATTCGCGAGAGCTATCTTCAGTAGTAGGCAAGGCCAAGAATAACGAGTGTAATCATAAACAAAAATAGCATAATAGCAAAACCCTAAATTTTATTTAATAGGTGATTGCAGACATCTAAGTGTATAACATCCAAGGGCTTTTATGCTTAATGAGATGGGTGTTGGAAAGGTAATTGAGTGGATTTTCCAATGTTGCAAGCATAATAAGGTTGAGAAGAGGATGTGGACAACTTGACACCAATGTGATGACTATTAACAAGATGGTTTAGAACATCTTAATATGGATGGCACAATTGAGAATGCCATATCTCTCTCTGTTGGATAGAAGCAAGAAGAGCCCATGGGGATCAACCAAGCCTGAAGGGGTAGAGATGACACATAGCATTTTGTTGAAAAAGAAGTTAACTTGTTTGGGAATTTTTAATGAAAATGGTGGTTTCGTCAAAACTAATCTTGTAGTTATTATCATAACACAGATTAATGATAGACAATAGGTTGTGTATAAGAGAGGGAGTAACAGGAACACTCTTGAGATGTAGAGGGCAATTAGGAGTTGTATGTAAAAGGTCACTAGTGTGGGTTATGGGTATAGAGACACTATTACCAACTAAAACCTGATAAGATCCAACATAAGAGATTAGACTAGTGAGTATACCAACATCAAGAGTCATGTGATGCATGGCAGTGGAGTCTGTATTCCAAGCAGCTTCATGAGGAGTACTAGTAAAAGGAGCAGCAAATATTGAGAGAAAAAGACTTCATTGATTCAATAATAGTATGGGTACATGGTGTAATGCATGAATATAGGGGATTAGAGTCTTAAGCCATGATACAATATGACTAAATTGACCCTTATATAATAAAATATAAAATATGAAAAGGTTAATCCCAAAAACCTTATATGAGTTTTAATTAATTTGCATACATATGACCTATGTTAATTTTTTTGATAAATAAGTGACTCAAGTTTCATACAAAAGTATCGATATTATTTAATAATTATAGAATGACACATGTCAATATTTCATTGGTCATAAAAAATAACTTTACATTTTTTTCAATTTTATAATTAAAAAAAAAATTTTAAAATTTCATTTATTTAATTTTTATTTTGTAATATTTTTTAGACCAATTAGACTCCAACACATATCATTTTAATAGTAATTGATTGTATTAACACTTTTATATAAAATTTGGATCACCTGTTTATCAAAAAAAGTAATACAGATCATGTGTTTATAAATTCGTAAAAACTTAGGTCATGTTTTTGTAATTAACCTAATATGAAAATACATAGGTGGTAATAATAAAACATAAACTTTCAATTATTTAGAGTGCAATCAAAGGAATTTTATCTTTTTAATAGAGCTATAAAACCATATCTAAGTTCTTCATTTTAATTCTATAGATTGTTAATATTGGTGTAAACTTGCCAATATAAGTCAGCCATTATTTGTTAATGTTTATCACAAAAAAAAAAAAAAATGACGTCTCTTTAAGAACATTCATCAACCTTTTGTACAGTTATTTTAGGTTTTACTTTTGTTTTATTTATCTCCTGTATTTTGAGGATTACGTAGATGATTGTCAACACTAGCTATTTCGAGGAAATTATTACTCTCTTTCCAGAAGATTAAACATTTAGTTGTACCTTTCAAAATATAAGATACAAAGACCAATATATATATCTATATATGTATTATATATTATTGAAATCAACTCTTTCCGGGTTAGAGAAGACATACGAGCGTCAAGAATAAACAGAAATGGTGGTTTTACGTGGTTTCATTCGTTATCGCTTCTCCTTCTTCGTTATTATTGTGGTTGTCCTCTTTCTTATGTTAATAACGTTGTCTAAAGCCCAAAATGAGACCACCCTTATGGAAAAAACACAGAGAAGAAGAATAATCAGTTTCGGAGCAGTCATAAATACCTCAACACGAGAAGGGAAAGAGCAAGAAATAGCCATGAAGATAGCAATTAAGGATTTCTATTCGTCTTTTGTTCGACTTCCACGTTTGCTGATTGGAAACTCTCGTGGTGATCCTGTGTTAGCAGCTTACTCAGGTATGTCGTCAGTGTCTTGAATTTGTCAGCTGTTGTTTGGAAGTAATTAGTCATGCTGTAATTCCTCTCTTTCAATTTATCCTAAAGTCGATTATATATAAAGCCAAGGTGATTGCACTTTGTAAAATAGTTTTTCCGGTTGACGTATAAGTGCAATATGAAAGGAAAATTATATGAAGACAAAGGTTTTAACATATATTAAAACGAAAATTCTATGCTCTCTTTTAATATTTTTAAATGGAATTAGTATTGGTTATTTACCAGATTAAATTTATATCAATATACCACTAAGATAATAACATTGCGTTTGGTTTATTGGAATGAAGTAAGACTAAAAAGGAATTGTAAATAAGGGTATTTATAAAACAAAAAAAAAAAAAGAAAAGAAAGAAGATACTTTTGATTAGGAATAACAATTCCTCTATTTAAGGAAAGAAATAATGATTCCTTATTTATCATATCATAAAATAGATATTTCTTATAATAAAAATTTTTATAAAATAAATGAGGAAGCTATTCTAAGGAAATAAGTTAAAATGCCAATTCATTTCAGTTAATCAAAAGTCTGTTGAATATATTATATATCATATCTATAGAAGAATTGTCATCATTAAAAGTAAATGCTTCTAACTCAACTTTGAACTCTATAATAATTAGACAGGATGTACATCCAATGCATGCGTTAAAATGGAGAGGGGTGCAAAATATTTTATATGAAATATATATATATATATATAAAATAAAATCGAAACTTAACTTTGGATTGTCTTTTCATGCAAATAATAATCTTTGCTTCATAAGAAAGTTTTGAATTTTCAAAGAAATAAATACCAAATAAAAAAAAAACTACCTCAATTGTCTTTGCAATTCACCTATATTACCACTTTGGTCATTTTGAATTAAATATCAACTCCTCAAATTTTTATATAATTAATTTTAATAATTACGAAATGGATATCCTTATGAAATTAATCTAGAAGTAATAAATGTTTTTTTAACACGATTTGAAAATTAAATAAAATTCAACTTGAGTTTTAAATATAAATCCCAATTTTTTTGAGTTTAATGAGTTTGAATTTTCTAGTTAGACTCATAATCAAAAGATACTCAACATGCTTGAATTTGACTTGGTCATCACATTTCATATATATGAAATTGTACTTTTAAATAACAAATTTAAATAGCAAATGACTTCCACCCTCTTACGAAAAATTAGGGAAATTTTATTGTCCAGTTATTAATTTTGACGGGACAAATCCCGTCACTATTGTAATGGAAGAAAAAAAAAAACAAAGTCTAAATAGAGTTTGAGTAAATTCAATTGGGATAATACCTAAAAAACTATTCTAAGTGTACTTGCCTTTTTAATTTTACACTTGAAGATAAAAATTGTGAAATATCATATCTAGTAAAGCTCTTGCCAAATTTTACACCTAAAATTTAAAGATGATGAATATCATCCTTAATCAAAATTTTACTATTTATCATCCTTAGAAAGATTATATGGTGAATGATCATTGATAAAGAAACACAAAATGCCAATGATTAAAGATTCATTAAATTTGAGAGGTAAAAACATGAATGGACATAAACTTCAGCAACTTTAAAATTTAAATATGAAAAAAAACTGCAGAGTTTAACCGATAAATTTTAATTTATCTAAACTCGATTTATATTTTTACTTACACGTCAGCAAGTTGGCTTGCCAACTTGAAATATTATAAAAGTTCGAAGTCAAGTCAGTAGCTTGACTAGGTCTTAACTGAGCTGATTAAGGTCCGAAAGTGTATCAAATTACAAAGCAACTGATTGTCGACGAAAATAATGAACTTTGATATGAAGAATAATCCATTCTTGCCGTTGACGGAAAAACAATATTTTAATAAAATTTGTCGTCAGATTGATAATTAATATAAAAATAAGCAAGTTAAATTTACATATTAAAGAGACGGGTTTAATATAATCTAAACTCGAGTTTATTAAAGATTATGTTGAATCTGTCTTAGATTTAATAATTCAATACACAAGTTCATTACTTTATTATTAAACCATCTTCTATCTGCAATCCAAACCCATCTTTTTTAGGAGAAGAGTTTATCTTGGCTCTTTTTGGAATTATTCTAGATCTATGGCATTTTTATAATATTTTTTTATTAAAATGTATTTATTTAACTTTATCTCCCGCTATCTTTTTTAGTATTTTTAGTTGCTAAACTGGACTGCCACCAAGTTGTCTTTAATCAGGACTAAGCCCAGGCTGGGGCCTGGGAGTCTTGACCCATGTAATGGCCTGCTACGTTTGGTGTTGTGGGCTTGTGTGATCCAGTAGATCTATGGCATTTTTATAATTTTTTTATTAAAATGTATTTATTTTAACTTTATCCCCCGCTATCTTTTTAGTATTTTTAATTGCTAAACTGGACCTCCCACCAAGTGGTCCATAATCAGGACCTAGCCCAGGCTGGGGCCTAGGAGTCTTGACCCATGTAAGGGCCTACTACGTTTGGTGTTGTGGCCTGGTGTGACCTGATAGATCTATGGCATTTTTATAATTTTTTTATTAAAATGTATTTATTTTAACTTTATCCCCTGCTATCTTTTTTAGTATTTTTAGTTGCTAAACTGGACCTGCCACCAAGTGGTCCCTAATCAGGACCTAGCCCAGGCTGGGGCCTGGGAGTCTGGACCATGAAAGGGCCTACTACGTTTGGTGTTGTGGCCTTGTGTGACCCGGTAGATAATTAGGGAAAAAAAAGAAAGAAATTGAAATAAATAAATAAATAAATAGTAAATGACCACAATGGTTTAATTTATTCTTCTTTAACTGGTACTACGTAAAAAGATAAGTGCATTGGAAGTCCTTTCTTGTAAGATTCAGTTAAATCCTTCATATTATAAGTAAATAATTAATGGCTTATTTATTTCACTATAATGAATACAAGAATGTAATGGGATGGTAATGACTATTACAATATCCACAAGGTGTAAAAATAAAACAAGTAATTATTGGAGTAAAAAGTAAAATATCTATAATACCTGTTATCTTTATTAGAGAAAGAAGATAATTGTATAGGTGATATTTTCAAGACATGGGAATTTATGACAAAATTAAAAAATAAACTATTGAATAACAATTCATGGATATGAGGATATGAATTGCTATTCATCATTTTACGTAATAGAAAATAACGATTTATTATGGATTGTCATTCCCTTTAAGTAAATATCGTAATAGCAATTGACGTAGAATGAAGAGAAAATAAATACTAATTCATGTCAAGTGAAAGGGTTGCAAGTTTTATGTTTATGCATCGGGAAAGAAAGTCTCTCATGTTTATGCAAAAATGTACTTAAATCCTTTCATATTGTAAACAAGTAATTTAAGTGGTTCATATTTAGCTATCATACAACGTAAGTTATTCATACACTATAAGACTGAAAAACTGATATGATTGGTGTAATAAATGTCATCTAATAGCATGAATAGTAATCTCCAAACAAGATAAATCAAGTTCTTTTTTCTTTTAAGTTGTACCAAGTAAAAATAGTTAGTGCTGGTGTCTTAATTCTACCGATAAAAATCTTAAAGAGCTTGGGCATAGAAGAGATCATAAGGGCTTGCAAAATAGAGAAAAGTTAGTGAGCATCACGAGGTTATTCGATGCAACTATTCCAATACTTAAATAAGTAGTTAATAGAAGTGAATCGACATATTAATGACAAGAGTATATAATTGTAAGAGATCTTACCATAGGCGGTTGAGCCAATTTACAAGAGCTCGAATAGCGATTTATTAGGAAAGTGGATCATCATAACAAGCAAGTACATTTAGACAATATATCTCTCCATTATGGTGATAAATAGAGTCATTTGAACACACTCATGGACTATTCATCAAATGCCAATCTAACGACCTAACGTGGAGTTCTTCTAAGGATGCTCTACAGAATCCGCTTGGTAGTAATAAGGAGTGTTCGAGCTATTACCAATTGGATAGTTTGGTTTGACCTTGCAAAGTTATTATAAGGCCCCAAAACAAATTGGGCAAGGCTCAAATAACTCGGCCTTAGGCATAAATAGGTTGATATGAGTTTAAGGGTCCTTATCCAAAATAGTCTATCAACACTTAAAAAAGAAAAATAATTGGACACCAAGAATGAAACTAGGTGCAACAATGAAATAAAAAGAATTTAAAATATTCCACTCAAATAAAAATGGGTTTTAAAACAAAATTTCTCTCTCTAAATGTAAATTTTATCGTAAAAATCATCATTGTTGATTCTATTGACAAAAATATAAACTACATTGATAATTTTTCATCATAAAATTCTTACTTTTAAAAACCAATTTTATTATAGTATTTTAATAAAAGCATAGAGACCTTTGTTGACTTTGGTGCAAACAAAACGGATTTCATGCTTTAAAAAACAAAAAAGAAAAAGAAAAAATTATGTGAAGTCAGTTTGAGTAGCGGTCCTCACCAAATTGAACAGTGAAAAATCACATGTTATTTCATTGTACAATCAATACAATATTCCAAATAATTTAAAAATGGTTCGAGTCAAAACTTTAAAAAAGCAAAATTACAAAGTTGATGAAAATAAAAAGAAGTGTTAATTTATTTTGTTTAGACTAATCTACTTGGCTTCATATTCATCTCATCTTTGCTATCATAGCCCTAAAAGTTTTGTAAATTGAGGGTTTTATCAAATAAGTAGCAAAACATATTGCGCTTCGCGTGAAAAAGTTGAGTGTTGCCCATGAAATGGCTTAGCAAATTTGGAGATGGAGAAGCATAAAAGAAGAGGAATGGATGATTTCAACGTATCCACGTATCGATATAACACATGTTTTCCCCCGTGTGACGGTGTTACTATTCAAAGCATTGACCTTGAATAGATAAAAATTTTCTTTTATTTATGACCAGATTGAAACCGCACATATTAAAACCTATACAACGGTTTGTAAATTTTGTTCAATTGTAATTTTGTTTGGTTATATGCATCACAAGTGTGCATTCGAGTAATATTTAGGAAAAAAATTGAATGAAAGTATCTCTAATTCGTAATTTGAGCAGATTAATGTTTGAACTTTTAAACATTTACATTTGTTGTATTTCTATTTTTATCTTTTTGCTTATATTAGTGTCTCTAGAGTATCAAAATATAAAATTTGAAAATTCAAATACTAATTTGCTTAAATTGTAAAATAGAGGCACTTTCAATGCTATTTTTCTATAATATTTATGTAGAATTCAACATAGTGACAAGTTTCAACTCTATGAAGCTAGGAAATTGATCAAGAAACATCGAGTGAATGCTATCATGGGCTTTGGAACTTGTCAAGAGTCCATTTCCATGGCAGAAGTCGGCAACCAATCCAAGATTCCCATCCTTTCCTTAGCAAGTGACCTGCCACGATGGTCCTCCTCACAATGGCCCTTCCTAATCAAAGCTGCTCGTGACCAACAATCTCAAATGAAAGCGGTAGCTGCTATAATTAAGAGTTGGCAGTGGAGGAAAGTGAACATAATCTATGAAAACGGCGACATGGCTACCGCCAACATCATCCCTAAACTTATCATTGCCATTCAAGATGTGGATTCGCTTGTCGACAACATATTGGCTCTTCCTCCCAAGGCATCGTACTTCTCCATGGAAAGAAAATTGATGAGACTCAAGGACGGCCAGACTAGGGTGTTTATCGTGCACACTTCAATCAAACTAGCCATGAATATATTCATCATAGCCAATAAATTGGGATTAATGGGAAATGAATCTGTGTGGATCACAACTGAAGATATAACAAATAATATTGACACTTTGGATGGCAGATCATTTTCTTCAATGCAAGGTGTGATAGGAATTAAGAGTTACATACCTCGGTCTAAGAAACTTAAGCAATTCCAATCAAAGTTTATGTCAATATTCAGTAGTCAACACCCCAAGGAAGCATATTCGAGCCCGGGGATTTTCGCCATACAAGCTTATGATGCATTGTGGGCATTGGCACTAGCTATGGCAGGGCAAACATCACCAAATAATTCCGTACCTATGACTTCAATGCCTGGTAGAGAACTGCTAAGTAGAATGAAAAATGTTACCTTTGAGGGGCTAAGTGGTAAGTCTAGATTTCATGGAGGAAAATTGGAACCTGCCCATGTTTTCCAAATAGTAAATCTAGTAGGAAAAAGTTATAGAGAATTGGGTACTGGACTGAGAATTTAGGGTTCTCTGAAAAACTTGGCAAAAGCAATGTGTACAATAATTCCATGACTGCTTTAGGGCAAGTGTTTTGGCCAGGTGGTCCTTGGAATGTCCCTAGAGGTTGGACAGTTTTAACTAGTGGGAGGAGACTAAAAATAGGTGTTCCTAGCTCAAATAGTCATAAAGAATTTGTATATGCAAGGTATGAAAATGAGAATGGTACTGGAGGAAAGTTGGTTGTATCCGGATTTTCAGTTGAAGTCTTCAAAGAAACGCTCAAGTATTTGCCTTATGCCTTGCCATATGACTTTTACAACATTTCAGGGACTTACGATTCAGTGTTGAAGCAAGTTCCGAAGGTAAAATTTTAGTACCCTATATATCTTATTTGAACTACTATTATCGAAAGAATACCATGTATCTAGACACTTGTTGAGGAGTTTGAATAGAAAATAGTCAAACTTTAAACATTTATTTCACACTTAACATAATTTTTTTTTTTAAATTAAGAAATTGCAAGTATAAAATAAGTGGAAAGGCATTTCATAATAGCATAGCTAGATTACTCTGACACACTGCTTTTAAATTTGCTCTAAGTTTCATGTGTTATATTATTTCCATATTTTAAATATATATTGATATGGCTTTGCATTTGAAAAGATTGTGGATGCAGTGGTCGGAATACAGCCATATTGGCTCATCGTTGTGACGATGTGGAGTTTTCACAGCCTTATGCCGATTCAGGGTTGCAAATGATAATATATGTGAAGCCAAAAAGGCTTCAAAGGGCTTGGTTGTTTGAGAAGCCTTTCACATCAATTATGTGGATTGTGACCGGTGTTGTCAATGTCTACAATGGGTTTGTGGTTTGGCTAATCGAGAGGAATCATCATCCAGATTTCAGAGGTTCGGCTTGGAACCAAATTGGAACAATGCTTTCATTGGCCTTTACAACATTGTTTTCTTTACAAGGTAAATCTGGTTCTTGTTTCTTGAATTATCAGTAGGGAAAAAAAATATAGCTATCTTAGTGAATCAGCTAAATAAAAAGATAAAATTGAATATGTTAAGGTTAACACCACAACCATCTAATCTAAAAACTTAAGTTTATAAATATGGTATATGTTATTACATTTATTCTATAATATTCCCTCTCACACGTGGGTTGGGACTTTTGAATTTGACTAAGACCTATTAAGTAGACAATTTAATTTTAACAGGTTGTAATTGGTATGCAAAAATTCGAACTCTTAATCTCCTACTCTAATACCATGTTAAGGTTAACGCCATAACTATTTAATCTAAAAGCTTAAGCTTTAGCTTTAGCATGTTAAGAATAACACTTCTCCTCATTTGTGGGCTGGCCTTGATAAGACTCATCAAGTAGACAACTTAATATCTAATAGCCAATAGGGATTGTAATAAGCGCATAGGGATTCGAACTAGTCTTCCTGCTCTAATACCATCTTAAGTTTAACACTATAATCACTTAATCTAAAAATTTAAGCCTGTAGCCATGGTGTATATGCCATTACGTTTATCCTGTAACAGAATATTTAATGGATGAAGGATACCGATGATTTTCACTTTGATGAAATGAACCACGAGTCACTTAATAAAGAGGGCATACACCATACGAGCTTTTAACTTTTGAAATGGCCTTTCTTTTATGCTCACATTTTTAGTGCCATATCTCGACTTATTTTATTTGTCTTTTTCTCATCTATATGTTGTTATAAACCACAGATAAAGTTTCTATATCTAATTGCAAACATACATCATATGATTTATATCAATTTCTATGCCAACTAGTAACATGAAGGACCAAACAAGACACTATCTATCTAACAAGTAAAGGTTTTTGTTGTATACAGGAAATAGATTGCATAGTAACTTGTCTAGAATGGCCATGGTGGTGTGGCTGTTTGTGGCGTTAATCATAACGCAGAGCTTCACAGCGAGTCTTACATCTTTCCTCACAGCAGAAAGACTTAATGAGGCAGAAATCAGTGTTGAAAGCCTAATTAGCAGTGGAGCAATAGTGGGATGTGATGGGGATTCTTTCGTTGTGAATTATTTAACAGAAGTACTTGGTTTTGGGCCTTCAAAGGTTAAGAAAAAATATTCAGAAGATGAATATGCATCAGCTCTTAAACAAGGGGATATCTCGGTAGCATTCCTAGAGGTTCCATATGTTAAAGTATTCCTAGCAAAGCATTGCGAAGGTTTCAGAGCCTCAAAGCAGATCTTTAAAGTCGGTGGCTTTGGATTTGTAAGTATTCTTCGTGATACCGTGATCAATCTTCTGAACATTAGACACTCCTTACTAAATGCATGTATTGTACAGGCTTTTCCGAAGGATTCTCCATATCTACCTGACATTTCTAAGGCAGTCCTGGAAGTAGCGGAGAGTGGTCGGCTGCGAGAACTTGAGAACTCCTTGACTACCTCGTCTGACTGCCTATCTTCAAAATCTGGAGATAGTCAAGAAAGTTTAGGAATAAATAGCTTCTGGGGATTGTTTTTAGTAACAGTAGGTACCTCCACATTTTCATTATTAATGTTCATCTTTCGCCAAGTTAGAGATACTCGACGTAGTGTCTTTACTGAGATGCAACAAAACCATGATCCTCGAGAAGATGAACAAGTAATGTTTGCTGCGGATGTGGACTACAACCTCCATAACTCTATACAAATTCAAAGACAACTATCTTGATCTTGTGTAGTCACACTTATGCAGACTGTAGAACTATAAAATAAGGAGGCAAAGATAAACTCAACCGACCCTTAGCCTTTAGCTGTAAATAGTTATAATTTTAGATGCTCTGATTTATAGTATAATTATTGTTGGGTCAGTTCTGTTATATAGACTTCGGTCTTGGAAGTTAAACTCTACATAAGGGATCCTTTCAATATTCTACTCTTGCAAATGGTTTTATGTATGCTACACAAAGATAAAATTGACCACGACTTTAAAAGGGTACTGGTAGAATTAATCTTAAAACTATTATATGGCATGTGCATTCATCATATGATAACTATGTTATGAGTAAGAGGTACAAAGACTATTTAAACAAATTATTGCCTATAATTACCCAATATGAAAACACTATAGAATCTAATATTCCCACAATTTTTAAATTTGTATAAAATCTTAATCCTCTACCAAATAGTAAAATAGGCTGTTATAAGAACATTCCTAAAGTTACAAGATTATAATCTATAGTTCTATAACTAAGATAATAAATAATCATTTATAACGGCTTCAATTCTTACACCATCCATCTTGAATGGGGTAGCTCTTGCTCATGCAAAATACCTAGCTTGTCTCATATTTCTTTGGTATTGCCTATAAAACATATATATATTGAGTAGTTAACCTTTATTATTGCAAGAGTTAATATTATGAATGGTACTTAAATTTTGAAAAAAAATATGTAATTAGATACCTAAACTTTAAAATTAATATTTAGTACCTAAAAAACTTTAAAATTGCTTAATTTAATACCTAAAAGAACTTAAAAGCTCAAGTTCCTAATTGTATATTTTGCCAAAGTTCACGTATCATTCGTAACATTATCTGATCCCTTGTTGCAAATATTTATATCATTCGTATCATGGTCTATATATATATATATATATATATCATAGGCCATATGTATATTTATAATGTATACGTGTGTGTATACTTAATTATACATATATAAGATTTATAGGTTATAAATACAAAATTCATATGTTATATATTTGCTTATATAGATATTATAATTCATTTGTTACATGAAATGAATATACTATATATATATATATATATATATTTGTATGCGTATCATAAAATATAGATCATATATAACATATAAATATATACTAGCATGAAGATTATTTATCATTATAGATTCTATATATAGCATTATAGTTTGTAAAGATTATATGTATAAACATATAACATAAAGAGTATATATAAATTATAAAGTGAATATAATTAATGGTATCTAAACTTTGTCAAAATATGTAATTAGGTAACTAAACTTTAAAATTGATCAATTTAGTAACTGAAAAGCTTTAAAATCAATAAATTTAGTACAAAAAAAAAAAACAAAACCTTGACAGAGATATTGTTGCCGTATATGAAAAGTTCTTTTAGGTATTGTTGACATCTTAAACCATATGGTTGTCACTGCAAATCCACCAAAGTCAAACACTCCCTGCAAGACTAAACCCACGCTTGCATCCAACGATTTGTATTGGTATCATATTTATTAAGTCCGATATATGTGTAATGTTAATATCACAATTGATATCTAAGATATTTTGTTGGTACTTGAGTAATCAATTTTGTCTAATTGTTTTTTTTTTTAATTTTTTTTGTACTTGTAAGAAAATTATCTACAGTAGATATTTGTGTAACTTATATTTATGCTTTTTTAAATTATCTAGTACCTTTTCCCATTTACAGTGTCTTAAAAATATCTTAAATTGTTAGTATTAGACTCTCTTATAAAGAAAAATCATCACGGAAAAGCTTTTCGCACCATCATAACCTAAAAGCACTTATAGTTAGATGATTTAATTTAATTTTAGAGTCACATTTTCGAATTTTTGGAGATATCATATCATTATTGCAGTAAAAGATTTAGTTTAAACTGTGGGAGAGTTAACAAGCTAATTCTTTTATATATTTAACAAATGTTTTCCCTTACATATGATTACATTTGTCAAGAGAATCCATGAAGAGAAACTTGGTATAATATTAGAATTGGGTAACTCAGCATATCATATATACATTAAATCCCTATGGCCGAATCCATAAAGAAGGAAAAGCAGTGTCTTAAATATGACACAAGTTGGTGTCTACAGTTTAAGACCTAAAGAAATGGATTTATCCAATAATGTGCTCATTACCATGCTTTTAATATCTAATTTGTAATTCAGTTGCTGGACAAGTTCAATTAATTAAAAAATTTAGGAAGTGATATTGTGCAAGCAAGAGTTTTAGTTATACTAAAATGTCTATTGTATCGTCACACTTATTGCATGGACGCATAATGCCTTGAAGAGATATGTAAATCACAAACTCTATTTCCCAAATAATTTTCCCATGTTAAGATGGGGTCATATATTTATGTTGAAAACTAGAAATCGTATTCATTTCCTTCATTTGTCTTGTTGTATCTTTCTAACAAACTCTTCCACAGAGACCTAACAAAAAAATAAAAGATGAAAAGTTTAAAATCGGAAAATCAAAATACATTCTCTCCGAGGTTTGCACAAAAGAGACGTATAAAATTTGTAATGAGCATAAAATTTTGGCAAGACATTAGCACATTCCATGCATAAAGCATGCTCAAGCAATATAAATAGGCTCCTACAAGAGACTATAAAACATCAAACCAACTAATCATGGAAGCTCGCATTATTCCGAGGAACGCTTGCTTGACCCTTTTATTGGTATGGCTAATGCATGTATCTTCAAGCAAGATTGAAGCCCAAAAGGTTCATATCAAGCATGATGAGCACCGCATTAAGGAGGTAGATGAAAGTTATGAGGAAAGCATCAAGGAGAGATATGAAAATTGGTTAATTCGTTATGGTAAAACTTATCGTAGTAGAGACGAACAAGAGAAGCGCTATCAAATTTATAGATCCAATGTTCTATTTATTGACTATTTCAATTCATTAGGCTCTCCATACAACCTTACCGATAATAAGTTTGCAGACTTGACCAATGATGAGTTTAGGTCTACTTATTTGGGATTCAGCAACATGACAAAGCAAGAGGAGAATATACCAAACGCAACACTGGAGGAATGTCTAGACTTGCCCGCCAGTGTTGATTGGAGAAAAAAGGGCGCAGTTACTCCTGTCAAGGATCAAGGCCAGTGTGGTAAAACTCCATTTCTCCTCCATTTTTTCCCCCAACAATGTTGCACCTTTTGCCTAATACTAAGGGCATTCTCATCTCGGGTCCCTAGATATGGAACCTTATATGAAATACCTTACTTTTTGAGATTGGGATTCTATGAGACAGGAGAAATACTTAAAATTTTTTCAATCATCTGCCAATAACCCTAAAAAATAAGATCATTTATTATATATATATATATATTTGTTTTATTTAATGTACATGGGAACCATAAAATATAAAAAGATATAAAGGACTTGTATAAAAAAATATAGAGATAAAGTAGTGAGGTATTTAAAAAAAAAAAACTTTAAAACGTTGATATGATACATTAAGAATTTCTTAAAAATCTTATTAGACGTAGATACGCTAATTAAACTTTACCTTGCACAGGAAGTTGTTGGGCTTTTTCGGCGATAGCAGCAGTGGAAGGCATTACCAAGATTAAGACAAATAAACTGATCTCATTATCAGAGCAAGAACTTATGGACTGTGACAACCAAGAGAGCAAAGGATGCGATGGCGGACTCATGGTAGATGCATTTTCCTTCATCAAACGTAATGGGGGGATCACAACCGAATCAAACTATCCTTATAAAGGAAGTAATGGTTGTTGCAACAAAGGGAAAGCCAGATTACGTGCAGCATCCATTTCTGGCTACGGCAAAGTGCCTGCCAATAATGAGAGAAGCCTAATGGCTGCGGTTGCGAGACAACCCATCTCAGTTGCCATTGATGCCAGCAGCCCACAATTCCAACTCTACTCTAGAGGAATTTTCACGGGTGGTTGTGGACAAGACTTGGATCATGGAGTGGCTGCTGTTGGATACGGTGAAGAAGGGGGCAAAAAGTATTGGATCGTGAAGAATTCATGGGGAACCGAATGGGGTGAATCTGGTTATGTAAGGATGATTAAGGATACAAGTGATCGAAGAGGTGCTTGTGGCATTGCAATGGAAGCAAGTTACCCCTTGAAAAATTGATAGTTACAAATATAACGAAAGCTTCTGGGCTCATCTTGGTCTACCTTAGCTAAATCAAATAAAGTTTGTGATGGCTACCCTTTATATTATAATATTACAATGTGCAGGGTTTCTTGTCGAAATAAACAGATAATATACTTACGTAAATGTTTATGTGTCACTAATTGTGAAAGATCAAAAAAGCAATATATAATTTGATAAAATATTTCAACTCGTTTTATTTCCTCCATTATATTAATACTCAATACTATAAGAAAAAAGCATAAATGTTTTTTTTCCCCCCAAAAAAAAAAAAAAACCCTAAAATACTTGTTTGGATAAAATATTTCGAAAAAACCTTACATAAAATCATGACTTTGTGTTACAATTTAAATATCTTGAAATTATGATTTGGATTTACGAAACTATTAGCGGAAGCAAAATAGTTTCTTTAGGACACATTTCCATCGGCTCAATATTCACAATAGTGTCTTCTTCCTCAATCCTCATTTAATCAAATAGCTTTTTGTTGCCAAATAAATATTTTCCCTTGCTCTCTCCCTTCTAAACTATTTTGCCCTCACATCATATTCCTAATTCTATTTATGCTTGCACCCGCACCCTCATCATCATCATCATTGGTACTCTATAATTTCTCTATTTCTCTTGCTTTTTGTCCTAATTTATTCACTTTCATTCTTTGTTGTTTATTGTAAAAAAAAAAAAAAGAGAGAGAGTTTTCTTCATTTTTTTTTCACCTATTTGCAATTTTTAATATTAGTCATTCATGCACACAATGCTACATTATCATTTGCATTAACGTTAATTTTTTTTTTCAAAAAAAAAAAAAAAAACCAAAGCCATAATTGTTAAAACCGATCTACTTTGCTTCAAGCGTATCAAGTCCGTTTTTGACTTCTATATTCTATAACATGTATTAGGCGGAATTTTTAAAACGTGTTAGGTGAAGTTTTTAGTATTAATTCAAATATTTCTGTGAATATTCTAAATGACGGTGTTTTAAACAATATATTGTAATAATTCGATTGAATTAACTCAACCATTCATTTGCAAGGAAAAAAAAAGAAGCTAAAAACTAAAAATTACACGAGTACTTCTCCATTTTGAAACACATTCTACCGTATTCTATTATTTTCAATAAACCATTTTTCACTTCAATGATTTTCCATACATATATTATCTTCGCATTTTATATTCTATTTTAATCATTTAACTTTCTACATACAGCTAGTGGAATCAAAGCCTCCTTTGGTCATCTAATGGGTATAATTCTATCAAATGTTTTACTAAACCAATTCCATTATTAATCTAATAGGTAAATTTCACTCCTAATATTTTTCAAAAAAAATTATGCTTATTTGTCATCAAAATAAGGTCTATGGAAATTGGAACATCATAAAAAAGGGTATTACCTTGCCAAAGCATTTCTACTTTACCAAAGTCAGAATTGGATAAAATAGCCACTAAAAAAAGAAATTGGAAGGCATTATATGTAATACCATGATCCACAATTAAGATTCAAATCCAAGTTAAACCTAAATTAAGTGAGGTAGCTTCAAATATCCCAAGCATAAAACCTAAAGACATGAGTAAATTGGATATTAATCATAGGTATTGCAATAAATCTGACAAGAAGAATACGAGTGAGATTCGTATCGAGGAATTAGATAAAACTTGCAAAATAACATAGATTTAATTCAGCAAAATATTGAAGTACTAAAATAAACACCTTATTGTAGAAAATATTAGCTAAGGAAATAGGATTAAAATCATAACAAGTAAAAATTAAAAAGTAAATAATGGTAAATAGTAAAATCAAATAGTAAATTAGTAAATAGTAACTAGTAACAAAAAGTAATTAGAAATATAGTAAAACTAGTTAAATCAAGTGAAAGGAACTTAACGAATATAAAATTCAAGTTATTTGGGAGATGTTTTAAAAATAAAACCAACTTAGAGAGTGAAATTACTAAAATACCCCCATAATTAATCAATAATTAATAACTAACCAAGCAAAATACCAAATGGAGACAGAATCTGAATAAATGCGTAGGAAATTCAAGTAAAAAATTTGAGTTTACTTTAAGTGAATAAGTTAACCCGAAAAAATTATAAAAATAGGTGTTGAAAGGCATGTAAAATACTTATTAATTGCCAAGTGTCCAAAAATTCTAGCAAAATCACCTAATACGTGCAAATATGCAGCAACAACACAGTCAAAATTTGGCAAATTTTACTAAAACGTGTAAAGAGAAAAAGATTCAAAAAATAACCCCCTCACTTCGAAAATTCATACATAGCACAACTCTCCACATTTTCATAGACCATTTCATCTGAGATAGGGAATGCAACTAAGATGGATTTGGGACAGGTCATATAAAATTCGAACCTGCCTCGATTCCCTATAGGGTCGCCCAAACCCAACCCGCAACATAAGGGTTTTATGTGTAATTCTCAAACCCGCCCCTATAAGATTATGGTCCTGACCTGTCCTGTCCCGTTGACCCAATTTTGTTTTTACACTTTTTTTTCTTTCTTTTTTCCTTTTTCATTTTTTTTTATTTATCATTTGTCTACTTGTCTTCATGATATAGTCCCCATTTTATTTATTTGTTAATTTTTTTTTCATTTGATGGTAAAGCTATAAATAAAAAAAAAGTCAATACGCTAGACAATTGATTTTCGATGTATGATAATCATTTTGTAACACAATATAGTAGAATTTATTTTACTTGAGGATTGACATAGATACATAAATACGAATATTGCCTCTTATTAATTATAAAAAAAATGACAT
The DNA here is from genome assembly GCA_024138025.1 of Combretum micranthum. Classification (NCBI taxonomy): domain Eukaryota; kingdom Viridiplantae; phylum Streptophyta; class Magnoliopsida; order Myrtales; family Combretaceae; genus Combretum; species Combretum micranthum. The sequence goes on from JAMXBD010000005.1 coordinate 3,787,297, forward strand.
TTTCAATGGGACAAAAAAAATTTATTTTTTAGTAATCTTAACAGGTCGGGTTGATCCTATAGGGTCATAACTACGATTTGAACTCGACCCATGACTCTACATAGTCATAAAATTTTTTTCCAAATCCGTCCCATAACCCACCCTATAGGATTTTTAGCAGGTTAGACGGGTTGGGTACTCTATAATGACTCGCCTAGTTGCATCCTTAATATGAGAATCCCTTAGAGTGTGAAGAGCTTGGTTGACAAGCTTGAGGGGAGGAAGAAGGCCATTGGGTGGTGGTTCTAATGGTGTTGTCTTAAATATGTGAAGGTTATTTGAAGCTTCACATATTGTTCTTTCAAGCTCTTTTTACTATTGGAAGTGCGAAATAATATTACGTATGACATTTTTTTTTTATAGATTTTATGTTGCACGTCAGATATTTTTAATAATGTTTACAAGTATAATTGTTATTATACTAAAATATCAACATATTATTAATTAATTTAAACTGCCCATTAGTTATGGAAAATTGATAAAGTTGGTATATCATTTTTGCTCAATAATCATATTATTACTATGTCAATCGCCAAGGTTTATTTCTAATTTTTAAATATTCTCTCGATTTTCTAAATAAATTACATCTAATTTTTTACTATACATTTACCTAGCATTAGTGATATTGTTATTAACCTTTGCTTACCTATACTCTATGACCCACCCATAACATATCACTATTCTAACTTTTCAATTTTTCATTTGTAATATTTTCAAGCCACACGCTTAAATTTATTCTAATTCTTAAAAGGTATAGGTTACTATCCTTCTTTTATCATAATTATAGGTTTAACTGCACTATAAATTATTAATAATAACAATTTGACATTCTATATGTATTAAATTATCAAATGTTATAACAACTAGTAAATATTTTAATAAGGATATGACTAATTCTGCTAATGCTAATGCTAATGACTGGTTGGCCACAATTGAACTTTGCTTTGATGCCCTTCAAATACTAGAGAATGAAAAGCTATCTTATGGAACCTTTATGTTACAACTCTAAGCAAGGAAATAGTGAGACTCCTAGATAAGAACATTTGGGGGGAAATATTACTTGGGAGCGTTTCCCTAAGGAATTCAAATAAGAATATTTTCCACAAAGCACAGAACTGAAGACGATTGTGGATTTATTCTCTATGAAAATGAGAAATAAATCCGTCACCTAGTATGAGAATGAGTCTTATAAACTACTTTAGTATGCTCCACCTCTTATTGAGGTGACGAAACTCTAAATAAGACATTGTTCATTAGAGGATTCGATCCATTCATGCAATGTAAGTTATAAGATCATGACTTACTTATCTATTGTAGTAAATAAAGCATGCCAATCAAAGGCAAATAGAGACCAAATGCATGATAAGTGGAGAAAACATGAACATAGAGGTAGTAGCTCCACCAAAAGACTTACTCTTAGTGCCAACAAAGGAAAGAATATATCCAAAAGTTCTACAAGGACAAAAACTATTTCTAGTAGTATGCAGCCTTAAATGTTGGAAATGTGGCAAGGAACATCTACCTAATAGATGTGATAAGCTACAAGGCAGATGTTGCTTATGTGGAAATGAGTGTCCTCAAGCTAAGGATTGTCCCATGGTTAAATGTCAAGGCTAAGGAAAAATGGGATACATAAAATAAAACTGTAAGAATAAGAAATAAAAGGAGGATCCCACCTTAGTTATGGCCTGAGTATATACCTTAAAGGGATCAAAAGAAATTTAGGAAGAAGACTAGATGAAGAATGCCACCGAAGTAGAAGAAACCAATTCGGACAATGCCTTAGATTAGGAGGACTATCATGAGATGATGACTGATGAGTCAATATATTCAATAAGACGAGGCTAACTAACCTACCTTGAGCATACTATGCTATTTTTTTTTTTTTTTTGTGTATAAGCTAGTAAATATTAAAATACCATGTAGCATATATTGTGATATGTGGTTACCTTGTTTACATCTTGTTTTCTTTTGGTGTTTCTCATTCCTTTATAAGATTAGAACTAGCATTCGCACCGATAAAACCAAGATTGTTTATAGTATCATTATGCCTTCAAGAGAGAAGGTATCAAGTAGATAAATTGTTCCTTGTGTGGAGATACAAGTACAACAACAAAGCCGTCCTATAAACCTCATTATAGATACCAATTATAGGATATGGGTTGATTCTTGAAATCAATAGTTTACCAAATATCAAGCAGAAGTGGACTGTAAAAAGAAGGGCATACATTTGATGGGACGAGGAATAATGTTACAAGGACTACGATAGGAGCACTATCCAACACTAGCTAGGATTGAAGCAATAACAAGTACTGTCTAACAACAAGACTCTCGTGATGAAAATAAGAAGAAAACCTTGAAGATAGAAGATATTCTTGTAGTACATGAATTCTGAGATGGGTTTTCCAATGATCTTCTAGGTTTAACCCCTCACTAGGATGTGTATTTTCCATTGATTTGATCCCTAATACAAAACCTATATCTAAGTCTCTTTGTCAAATGGCACTAGTTGAATTGAAAGGCAAGATCATATGGCTAAAGAATTCATCTAACTCATCTAACTTGATGTATTACCTTAGGGTGCACCAGTATTGTTTCTCATCAATATTGTTCGTAAAAAACAAAGATAGGATGCTTTGCCTATGTATCGATTATCAAGAACTCGACAAAGTCATTGTTAACAACAAATATCCTTTGTTTGATTAATTGCATGCATGGTATAGTGTACATATTGTTCGTAAAAAACAAGGATGGGATGCTATGCCTATGTATTGATTATCAAGAACTCAACAAAGTCACTATCAAGAACAAATATCCTCTTCCCAAAATCGATGGTACATTTGATTAATTGCATGAATGCTATAGTGTTCTCGCATAATGGCTTATATTTAGGGCATCAAATTTGATGCATGAAATTTTCATAATAAAAATAAATAAATAAACAAACTTGCTAGTTTTGCCATTAAGCAAAACCATGAGTAAATGTGATTTTAAACTTAAAATATTGCATTAATGATGGTTGAAATGTACTACTTCCCTCTTTAGTCATAAGTTATTTTCCTTTTATGGAGACAAAATCTATTAAACACAGTTAAAATAACTAATCTGGACCCTTATATAATTTTCAGTCTAAATATATGATTCTAAATAGTTATAGAATCTAGAGGTTAACGGATGTTGAGTAGGAAAAAAATTAGTGTTTTGTGTTGTTGAACATTGTAAATAAACCCCTTTTATTTTTAACTTTTTTTAGTATTTATATTGTTAACTTATAAATTATATAAGTAACATCTATATCATATTAATTTTAATAAATAACTATATTTTAATATAATTCAATATATTAATTTGAGTGAATGTGACATGTATAAGCTTACCTCACATTTTACTATTTTATTTTTCTAAAGTTTATGCTCTACCAACATTTTCTAATTAAAAGCTCATAAGCCACTAACACTTCTAACCAAGCCCATCTCATAATCAATATGTCCATATTCAAATCTTACGATTATATTATTTCGATAATGTACAGTAAAGTTCCTTATTATAAAGAAGACAAGTTACTAACTACTTGGTGATGTGGCATACTTTGTTTTGAGCTACCTCTTAAAAAAAATGACTCTACTCCATACCATTTCAAATGTTCATATATTGTCTGGTCATTTCTAATTTCTAAAAGAATTAGGTAATATGGTATATTTTTAAGGACAAGTCCTTAAAATTGCAAGTCAAGAAGCAATCAAAACTAGAGAAGATTCATGGGGACTGGGAAGTAGTTGAACAAGACCTTAGAACTAGAGAAGATACATAGAATAATCCGGAAAATTTAGTACGGTAGCTTTCAAGAACTGGGAAACAGCAAATACCTCCCGACATATGTATCATATTGGTCCAACACAAATGATCTTTTTATTTATTTATTATATCTAGGTTTCTTTTTCCATGAATGCTCATCACTTTATGCTTTGGGCTTTGTAGTAGAAACTGTTGGAAAAATAAACCAAGTTTAATTATAATATTATTTTATGGCATTTTGCTTAGTTTTATGGAAGAAGCTGCAAATTTGAGCTGGAATGGTGGTATGGACAACAAACGTTTCAAGCTGGATCAAGGTATTTCTCTGACCAAGTCAAAGACAAACAAATTGGATGTGTTGATGGCAGTGAAGCTTTTCTTTCTTATGAAGCAAAACGTACTACTAATATTTACCATATATTCTTTTTACTTGTATTCTACTTATGAAAAATTACAACTAAGCCTTAAGAAAATGACAACTACTCTTGGCAAATCATGAGCTGTCTAAAAGTTGTTTTTAGTTTTACTTTTTCCACCATTTGTATTCTAAACTGCCTCCTATGTACTATAAAAAGGGCTCATGTCCTTTATCTGTAAAAATATGTAACCAATATATGTGAAAATAGTGAGTGATTTAAATAAGATAAATTAGAGGTGCTCCAACGAGCTTTGTGTGTGTGAGAGTGTATCAAAAATTTTTTTGTTCGTAGTTTAATTTTATCACATCCTACAATTGGTATTAGAGTCAGTCATTAACATGGCTTAAAATCCAAGTACAAGTTCACAACAATTTCAGCAGGTACAATCAATAATTTTCAAGTTTGATGGAAGAACAAATTTTGCAATGTGGAAACATTTGATGGAATTATTCTTAAGGAGTAGTGGCTATGGAGAAATTTTGGAAAAGGGTTTTGTTGAACCAAAAGAAGGCGAAGAATTGTCAAAACCGACAAACAACAGATAGACATGACTGTTTTCTTAATGAAAAAGCCTTGTTTTTGATATGTCAATCGGTAGAGATACCAGTTCTTGAAAAAATATTTCATGCCAAAATAGCAAAAGAAGCATGGAATATTTTACTTAATACCTATGAAGGGGCAGATCCGGTCAAAAGAACAAGATTGCAAGGATTAAAAAGGCAATTTGAGTTGATGGAGCAAGGAAAAGATGAAATTATACGTGATTATTTTTCAAGAATAGATAAGTTGGTAAATGATATGAAAAGCAATGGTAATAAAATAACGGAGAAAGAAGTTATAGGGAAAATAATGCGAACACTTACAAACAAGTTTGATTATGTGGTAACAGCTATTGAAGAGTCCACAGATCTTGACAAAATGACACTAAATGATTTATAAGCTTCATTGGAGTCATGGAAAATAAGAATGAATGAAAGAGTTGGTAGCTTAGATGAACAAGCATTAAAGGCTCAAGCAAAGTTAGAATCTTCAAAGCAAAGAGAGAATAGAGAAAAAGGACACAATTCCAGATGGGAAGGTGGAAAGAACTTCAAGAACGTTCAAGTAGTTAGAAAAGGCAACTCTAGAAAAGAAAGGTTAAATATTCAATGCTGCAAGTGCAAGAAGTTTGGCCATTATCAATTTGAGTGCAAATCACATATTCAATGCCAAAATTGCAAAAGGTATGGTTATTATAGTAGAGAATGTCGTGCTAAAGCATTAAATGATCGAAATAACCATGCCAATATCATAGAGAAGGAAGATGGTGTTGAAACTTTATTAATAACTAGTCATGCTGCTGTCAAAAGCAATGATAATCAATGGTTATTGGATACGGGTTGTAGTAATCATTTAAGTGGGAAAAAAGAACTATTTTTTCACTTAGATGAGAATTTTCAAACAACAGTAAAGCTGGGTGATAATACCTCAATTGCTGTCTTGGGAAAAGGAAAGATTGCCATTGTTCAAGGGTTGGATTGCTAAACTATATTTCTGATGTGTTTTATGCTCCAAGTATTTGTTCAGAATCTTCTTAGTGTGGAACAATTGACAGAGAAGGGTTATGATTTGTACTTCAATAGGCAAGGGTGCATAATAACGGATAAGGAGAAAGGAATAATTGCTAAAATGAACATGTCTAGAAACCGACTCTTTCCACTAAACATCAAGTATGATACTGGATTATGTTATGTTACAACTATTGGAGATGATAATTGGCTTTGGCATATGCGTCTGGGACACTTCAATTTTAAAAGTATCAAGTTTTTGGCAAATAAACAATGGGTTTCAGGTTTGCCAAGTGTTCAAGTTCCTGACCAATTATGTGAAGCTTGCATAATAGGAAAGAAACATAAAGATCCTTTTCCTCAAGGACGTGCACAGAGAGCTACAAAACCATTGGAGATTGTTCATTCAGACTTGTGTTATATGATGGTTCCTTCTTTTGGAGGTAACAAATATTTTATTACATTTATTGATGACTTTAGTAGAAAGACATGTATTTACTTCTTGAAGCAGAAATCCGAGGCATGTGAAACAATGAAGAATTTTGTAACATTCATTCAGAAACATAATGACCATGTAGTGAAAATTCTAAGAACAAACTATGGAACTGAGTATATTGTCTGTGATGACTTCTTAAGAAGGAATGGGATTAAACATCAATTAACCGCAAGGTATACACCTCAACAAAATGGGGTGGCAGAGAGAAAGAATAAGACCATTATGGATATGGTGAGAAGTATATTATATTGTAAGAGATTACCAAAAGGTTTTTGGGCAGAGGCAGTATCATGTGTTGTTCATATCCTGAATAGATGTTCAGTCAAAAGTGTTTGAGATAAAACTCCTGAAGAAGCATGGAGTGGTAAAAAGCCAGATTTAAGTCATTTGAAGATATTTGGATGTATTGCTTATGCCCACGTACCTGATCAACTAGAAAGAAGCTTGATGACAAGGCAGAATAGTGTATCTTTGTTGGCTATAGTGAAGTAACAAAAGGTTACAAATTGTTTAACACTATCACTCAAAAGGTTATTGTAAGTAGAGATGTTACTTTTGAAGAAGATGGAATTTGGAATTTATCATAAAAGCTGCAAAGTTCATCATTTGTACCGGTGATGATTAATCAAAATAATGAGCCTCAAGTAATTGAGGAACTTGGAGAATCTAGTGGTCAAATTACTACTTCTATGGAACCTATTGAAACACAAAGATATCCACAACGAGAGCGTCAAATACCATCTCATTTGAGAGGTTATGAGCTTGGTAGAGATACTGATCTTGATGACGAAGAGGAAGTTATCTATTATGCTTTCTTTGCAGATAGTGACCCAGTAACGTTTGAAGAAGCAGTAAATGACAGTCAATGGATTCAAGCAATGGATGAAGAAATTCATGCCATTGAGAAAAATAACACTTGGGAGTTAACTACTCTTCCAGAAGGAAAGAAGCCGATTGGAGTTAAGTAGGTATACAAAACAAAGTATAAACCTAATGGAGATGTGGAACGATTTAAAGCAAGATTAGTTGCAAAAGGATATAAGCAGAAACTTGGTATTGATTACTTTGAAGTATTTGCTCCAGTTTTAGACTGGATACTGTACAAATGATTATCTCTCTTGCTGCTCAAAATCATTGGAAGATCTATCAAATGGATGTTAAGTCAGCTTTTCTAAATGATGTTCTTGAAGAAGAAGTATATGTCGAGCAACCACCTGAGTATGTGAAGCAAGGAAGTGAAGATAAAGTTTACAAATTGAAGAAGGCACTATATGGGTTAAAGCAAGCACCACAAGCATGGTATACTCGAATTGATGCATATTTCCTTAATAACGGTTTTCGTCAATGCCCATATGAGCATGCCTTATATATAAAAAGCAACAATGATGGAGATATCAATTTTGTTTGCTTGTATGTGGATGACTTGATCTTCATCGGCAACAATCATAAATTATTAATGAAATTCAAGGAGGACATGACACAGTTCAAGATGATAGATATGGGATTGATGTGTTACTTTCTTGGTATTGAAGTGAAACAAATAGGTGACAGTATATTTATTTCTCAAAAGAAATATGCTCAAGAGGTTCAAGATGGAAATGTGCAAGCCAATGTTAATTCCAGTTGAAGAAAAGTTAAAGCTTGTAAAAGATGGCAATGGTGATTTGGTTGATGCTACAAATTTTAGAAGACTTGTTGGAAGTCTAAGATACTTAACAACAACTAGACCAAATATTGTTTATGGAGTTGGACTTGTGAGTAGATTCATGGAAGCACCACGGCAATCTCATTGGCAAGCTGCAAAAAGAATCCTTAGATACATAAAAGGTACACTTCAAGATGGTATACTCTACTCTTATGATAACCAAGTAGAGCTAATTGGATATTCAGATAGTGATTGGGCCGGTGATACTAAAAATAGGAAAAGCACTTCTGGTTATGTTTTTAACCTCGTTTCATGGGCATTTTCTTGTCATCCAAGAAACAACACGTTGTGGCTCTTTCAATAACAGAAGCTGAATATATTGCAGTTATAGGTTATGCAACTCAAGCTATTTGGTTGCGGAAAATGCTTGGTGAAATGCAACATCAACAAAATGGTCCAACAAAAATATTTTGTGACAATAAATCAATAATTGCTTTGACAAAGAATCCGGTCTTTCATGGTCGCAGTAAGCATATCGACATCAAGCATCACTATATTAGAGATTTGGTAAAGGATAAAGAGATCATAGTTGAATATTGTTCATCTGAAAATCAAATGGTTGATATTTTCATGAAAGCACTTAAAGTTGACACATTCAATAGACAAAAGAAGATGCTTGGCATGGTGAATATGAAAAAGAACTTGGTTTAAGGGAGGATGTTGGAAAAATAAACCAAGTTTAATTATAATATTATTTTATGGCATTTTGCTTAGTTATTATGGAAGAAGCTGCAAATTTGAGCTGGAATAGTGGTATAGACAACAAATGTTTCAAGCTGGATCAAGGTATTTCTTTAACCAAGTCAAAGACAAACAAATTGGATGTACGTTGATAGCGGTGAAGCTTTTCTTTCTTATGAAGCAAAATGTATAGCTAATATTTACCATATATTCTTTTTACTTGTATTCTACTTATGAAAAATTACAACTAAGCCTTAAGAAAATGACAGCTACTCTTGGCAAATCATGAGCTGTCTAAAAGTTGTTTTTAGTTTTACTTTTTTCATCGTTTGTATTCTCAACCGCCTCTTATGTACTATAAAAAAGACTCATGTGAACCTATCAAAGGGCCTTGTAAGTAATTTTAATTGTTAATTATGATAATAATATGCTAATTAATCATAGTTATGAATAATAATAGGTGGGAACAAGATAAATAAAATAATAAGTGAAATGATAAAATAAATAAAGAATCAAGGTGATGCCATATAACATAGCTAATAGAGTTAAGTACCAAGGATCAATGAAATATTAGGTAGTTAATTCCATACTTGGGTAGAGTTTAAGTATCAAACACAACATTAGTCCTAATAATAAAGATTATTTTATATTCAACATATAATTTCATAAAAAAATTATTATATGCTTCTTATTTTAATTCAATCTAATTTAAAGTAATTGAACATATAATTTATTTTAATTATATGATTCTTATTTTTTTTTTGAAATTAAGATGTGGATTATTTTATATTTTGACCCAATTCCATCCCGTTTAGCTCCTTGGCGGGCTGACCCCTTTGCATACTTTGGTCAACCACTTAGGCCTCATCTGACAATACTAGTTAAAACATATGTTATCCTTTGTCAAAAAATATGAAATAAGTAATTTTTATAAAAGTGAAATGTCAAATTTGATACCTGAAATTTAAAGTAATTAATTTAATATTTAATCATGCATTTTAAGACTATTTTTACTACTTCTCAGCGTTTGTTTTATTTATTAACATGAAAGAAATAACATATAATTTAATTTTTATTATTTCTCTTAACATTAGTTTTTCATGTTAGAACAAATGGCATTCATGAGGAGTAAAAATAGTTATGAAATGTTTAATTTGATATTCATTCGGCTATTTTAAAATTTAAATATTAAATAAAAAAATTATGTAAAATTTAGATACCAAATTAATATTTACTGCTTATAAAGGGGAAAAATCTAAAACTCCTGTCTCATTTTAGGAGCTTGTTATCCTATTTTTAATTGTTGCATGCAAAATATTTAAGAAAAATTTTATGAAATAAAATGCTAAAAAGACCAATAAACCCTCGAGACACGATTGAATTTACTAAATCTCAAACTACAGGCTATGGCATTGCTACTAAAAACCATTAAACCCTTAACAGTTACCTGCCTTTGGTTTACAACTTCTCTTCTTACACTCTTCTAACTTGAAAGCAGAACAGAAGCAATGGCCGGTCCGTTGCTTCGCTCTCTTCTCCACTCATCCTCCAAGAAATCCTTTTCTCTCTCCTGTTCTCACCTACTCAAATCCAACTTCCTCTTCTCCCGCGCTTTCTCCGCTGCTCCTGCCACCGCCACCTCCTCTGCCACATCGCCTTCTTTTTCTCCCGCTCTCGATCCTAGCCGCCTCCGCAACGTGGCCGTCATCGCACATGTTGACCACGGGAAGACCACGCTCATGGACCGTTTGCTCCGCCAGTGCGGTGCCGATATTCCACATGAACGCGCCATGGATTCCATTAGTCTCGAGCGTGAGCGTGGAATCACGATTGCTTCAAAGGTTAGAGTTTTTATTTATTTATGCATTTATTTTGGAATGAAATGAATGGACTTATATTTGGTTATCGTTGGTAGGATGTCTCTGCATAGGGCACTTTTAGAATTTTGAAGAATTTGGAACAATTTTAGTTCTATCTTCTTTTTTTTTTTTTTTCCGTTGAAGTTAGTTATTTTAATTTGCAAATTGTGATGGTCTTTTGGAATACGAAGTAGGGGTTGAATTAGATAGACAGTTAGTTTATTGTCATGTAAATATTAGGTTGGGCTTTTGCGGAAATTAGTTGGAAAGTCAATTACTTGAGGTGTCAGTGCGAGCTCTGTCAATAGTTGATTATCTTCTTGGAAACGAGGAATTGAGACATGAAACTCAGAATCTGATAACCTGGTGCTGGAAACCACTTGTAGTGTAATTGACGTTTTGATGGGTGGAAGTTTTATGTGATTCTATGGATGAATTTGATAAACTGGAACTGGAAACTGGTTATAGTAGACGAATTGATTTTTTATGTAATCATTGAATTGATGCAAGCGCTACTTTGAACTTCTTCAGCTTTTGATAATTAGCTGAGATGATGTTGATGGTCAGTGTTTGAGAGAGAAAATGCTCTCTCTCATTCTCTAGTCTTCCCCTAGCCCTGTTGCTTGTTTGAAACTGTGTTTTCCCACCTTAGGGTGTTGGTCGTCCCCTTTCTCCAGTGCTTTCTTATCCTTCTTAGGCTTCATGGTCCCTCACCGTTCACCTCCGTCAAAGGTGTTCCTTTGCCATCTTCTCTCTTGGCTCGTCAATGCTCTAGGCTTCCCTTTAGTGTTCCTTTGTCATTCTTTCTTTCAGCTTGTCATATAAGGTCTTAAGCATCTCTATAGCTGCTAAAATCCTGTAGCTTCTTCTTGGTTTTCTTTACTTGTTATGGGGTTTATCTTCAGCTAGTATTTCCTTCCTCTGGTCTACATCCTCCACAATGTCTTCTCTTTTACTGCCCCATCGATGAAAGATCTGTTTCCTAGCCACCTCCTCCTCTAGGGTGCAGCTCCCTCTGGCGAGTCTGCTGTTCTCCAGCATAGTAGAGGTGGGCAGTCTAGCACTTAACAGTTCGATGCCCATGAACTTGATATCGTTGGGTTGTATTTCTTTCTCTGGTGGCAACTATGTGGCGGTGTGTCAGAATGTGCCTAGTTTTTTCTTGGCTTCCCCTTTTCATACAGAGAGGTCATTTTGTCCTCTTCCTCAGGAGACCTTCCCCTCTTCCTTTCCTCTTCCATTTTGCCCTCTGTCTGCTTGTTGTGATACCCTCTTCCTACCTCTTCCTTCCAAATCTGAATCCTCTCCTCCCTTTTAAAGTGGTTGCTTTTATTGTGGAAGCTGGATTCAACCCATTTTAGGAACCAAAGCTTGATTTCTCCCTCCTTGTTCTTGGATGGGGATGACTTGGCTGTGGCACCACCACCACAAGTGGCCTTCGTTTGTAGAAACATTCTTTGATAAGTCGTTTTCTTGGTAAGAGCCTTCCCTTTCATATGATTGAAAATATTACTTATGCTGTGTTGTGTTTGTCCATCATGGTCTAACTTAAATAATGGAAATGGTATATCTGTCTTCAAATTTTAATATGGCAGTAAAGTTGTGAGAGTCCTTAAAACTTCTTGAAATTTTGCTGTCATTTTCTTATATTTCATCCATGGAAATGGGTTTGTCTTTTCTAAGTGAAGACTTAACAATTCTACCCATTTGGGTCAGAATTTTTTCGTAAGCAAGTATTAGCTACATAGCAAGTAACTAAGAAAAACTTTGGTAGCTGATTCTTTTACAGGTTGACATGACAGAGACAGATTCGCCCATGCTTGTATTGATATTAGTGCGTTTAGTAAATTTGTAAATTTAATTTGTATCAAATGTATTAATGGTAGAATGATTCTTGTGGAGGTGTGATGCCATCAGACTTCTACAGCTTTTCTTGGTGCTGTATCTTTGAACATACTTCTGTTGCTTGTTCATGAAGTTAGATTAGCCTTCATTTGTTACTCCTTTGCCTGTTGAAGGACAAATGGCCCCCTTTCCTGGGTTTGCAGTTGATGCATTGGGTAAAGAGACTACTGAGGCTCTTTCTCCTTAAGTTGATGCTGCATTTTCTGTTGCTTCTAAAGTTCTGGTTCTAAACACTAAGTAGAACTTAATGCCCCCAAAAATTCCAATGCCTTGGTTCTTGATAGGCCTTAGAGCTTGGGTAAGTTGTTTAGTGTCGATAAACCCTTAGAGCTAGACTCCTCTTAGACTTGACACTGGAAAATTTCCTTGATGATGTTGAGGTTTTGGTCGTAACTCACGTAAGCTGTCTTCTGGAAAATTGCATGCGAAAAATAAGAAAAAGGTTAGACATTGGAAAAGCATGTTTTCTTTCCCAACTTGAAATGGAACCTGGGATTATTATTCTATCTATAAAAATGTTTTTTCTTTTTTTAATGGCGCTGTTCAAGCTTGTAGAAGAACTATGTACGAAATATGAAAGTTCTATCTGGATACTTCGAAAAAGTTACAACCAGACTTGTAAACCTTGTTATCAAAGTAAACACCCCCCGACCTCTTCTCTCTCCCTATCTGACCTCAGGCTTGAAACTACAATTGTTTGCAGGTTACATCTGTTTCATGGGGAGAAAATGAGCTAAATATGGTTGACACTCCAGGACATGCTGATTTTGGTGGCGAAGTAAGTGTCTTTTCTGAGACAAAAGTTATATTAGCTATAGAGGGAGGGAACCATGTTATTTTACCATTTGTAAGGTGATTTATTTGAGAGAAATTGAGGGCATTTTGTCTATAAAGTAGTCTTACCATATTTCATGAGAGGAAATTATTATACTGACCAGCAACTTCTTGTTCCTTTCTTTATTTGTTATCTATTCATTACTTACTCATGGTTCCTGCTTCTTTTAGTTAAATTTCTGGAAGATCAATACCACACAATGTATAATTGAATTGGTTAGTTCAATATTGTATAAATCGTGGAGCTCATGTCTACTGTACTTTTTAGAAAAAATTAGTAAAATACTAATTAAGCAAAATTAATTACAGGATTACCAATGCTATATCGTATTTCAAGATGCAATACCCAAAATAACATGAATATCATATTTACTTCATGTGATATTGGTGAGATTGTTCCAACACTATATTGCATCTCATCAATGCGATATCTAAATAACATATTAGTATTGCATCTAGGTCATGCGGTACCCAAATAACACTGTACAATACTATCGCATTTGGCTAATGCAACACCTTGGAATATTAGTACTGCATTTTGGCCATGTGATCTACGGCAGTATTTCTGTACCTTCTTTCATCCAACTGGTGATATATATATTTTTTTCAAATGAGTTGGTAAATAGAAAATTATCTCTTGTATAAACCTACTATTTTGGGGAACAAAGACACAGTGCTGCATTTTGTATTGCTGCTTTATTGCTAGAGTTCACTCTTGAGCATAATATTATGGGATGATTGTGCTTTTTGCTAACTTGTGTTAGAGCCCTCTGGAAATCAATCTTTTGAGGCTACTCCTTTTACCGTTCCCCTAGCCTTTGCATTAACCTTCTTTGAAGTCAAGTGAGGACTAACCCTCTGCCTTGGCAACTTGTGTTTCTTGGGAAACATGAAGGTTATGGTGTTAAAATATTATGTTTTCAGGAGAGTTAACAAAATATTGCTTGCATGATTTGCCTTTGTTATGCTTGACCATGTGCATGTGTTGGTAGGAAACAATTCCATGTTGTTTGGGTCAATGCAGGTAGAGCGAGTTGTTGGTATGGTTGAAGGAGCAGTTCTAGTGGTTGATGCTGGTGAGGGTCCACTTGCACAAACGAAGTTTGTATTGGCAAAAGCCTTGAAGTATGGGTTGAGGCCTATCCTTCTCTTAAATAAGGTGGACCGACCAGCTGGTATGACCCAACTTCTTTGTCCATAATTGTATATGGCCTTTTCGCCTTGTATCTCCATCATAGTAGTTAGGTTGAATCTGTGTATCTGGTTGTTCTGTTTAAAAAAAAAATCTCATCTACAGAGGTAGCTGGTCTAATTACAATTGTACCCCTCCATCAACAATTTTTTTACTTTTTATTTTTAAAATGGCTCTCAGCTATTTAAGTTGGTTGAAGTGCAGCTGAGAATGCTTATCTATACATCTCTGCACTATGTTTGAAAGCATCAATTGATTGCATTCTATGCTGTGATTGCTGAATATATATAACTTCAATTTATTTGGCTTCTTTATTGATGGCTTCTATCGTCATACAAATGATTAATGATTTTTTGCAGTTTCTGAGGAGAGGTGTAATGAAGTCGAGAGCTTGGTGTTTGATCTTTTCGCAAGCCTTGGTGCAACTGGTTCGTAAATATGTTTACTTAATAGCTCTTAGTATGTTTGAGTTAATGCCGTGAACTTTTGTATGTTATGATCCAAATTCCAAAGCTTACTTTATATTTATTTTTATTTTAATTTATTTATATACTTATTTGGACCTGTGTTTAGATGAACAGCTAGATTTTCCGGTGCTTTATGCTTCAGCTAAGGAAGGATGGGCTTCCTCCACCTATACTAACAATCCTCCGGCAGATGAGAGGGATATGTCAAAATTGCTAGATACAATCGTGAGACACGTACCACCACCAAATGCAAGTTGATGCACCTTTTGAAATGATGGTTTGTGTCTGGCATCTTTTTCTCTTCATTTGGACAACTATCAGTGACAATGCCAACTTAAGTCCCCTAGGTGCATACTTTTAATTATTTGTAGTAAACATAGCTGATGTTCTCACTAAATGGAAAATTCAATTAGGGGATTCTCAAATGGTCTGTCAATTGATGTGAAAGAGCTCAGCTTGAATATAGAGCTAATAAGATATATTGTTAGATGTTATCAGAGTTGTCACATTGGAATGGGGTAAAGTTCAAGATATAAATGAATGGAGTATGAAAGATAGCGAGCTTCGGGCTAGTTGCGATTATTTGCTCAAAAAAGCATAGTTATGATTTAAAGAAGCTTGTGTTGTTCAAGGATTTTCATTTATTTGAGCTATATGCAGGTTTCCATGATGGAAAAAGACTTTTATCTTGGAAGGATATTGACTGGACGTGTTCATTCTGGAGTAGTTCGTGTTGGTGACAGAGTACATGGCCTTCGTGCAACTGATGCTGGAGTGCAGAAAATTGAAGAAGGAAAGGTGTGTTGTTATTGTCAAATTTCTGGCTGCAGTGGACAGATACATCTTATATTTTTCCTTTTCCATTTCAGTTTCTTAACTGTAGTTGAGAGGTTTGCCTGAGGAAAATAATCTAAGAGGTGTATTGAATGAATTGAAGGGAAAAACTGTTAATTGTTAGGGTCTGTCTCTGCAAATATATGAGCTACAAGTGCACTTTCTACCAAATGATATAGACCTCCTGCAATGTGGTTTCTTCTGTTTTTGCTATATTCTGTTGTCTTTGCATTACTTGTTTCTTTCTATGCAACAAAGTTATAAAATATATATCATAGGGCACAGAAATTTGACCTTGGCTATTGGCACTTATGCCTGATATATGGATGTAAAGGAAAATCTTTGCTAGCACTTTCTATGAGCTGTTCTTTCTTGTGCTTTATTTACATGTACCCTGGAACTGGGGCTCTTAAAAGGTCCTGGTGGATAATTTCCTGACTCTCAGCATATTGACATGTGATTGCTTGCGTCTTACCATTTTCACTGACAAGTCATGCAAACTTTGGTTCTGTAGGTTGTGAAGCTAATGAAGAAGAAGGGAACAAGTATGGTGACGATCGATTGTGCAGGTGCAGGTGATATAATATCAGTGGCTGGCCTAGCAAGCCCGTCAATTGGCCATACCGTTGCTAATGCTGAGGTATTTGGATATTCTTTGTGTCATTGGAGTTGATTCCTGTGATTCTCAATTTGTTCACTGAACATAGCCTTGACTTTTACTGCACCACATGTGTCCTAGATTGTGATCTAATGATTTCTTTGTCTTCTTCCTATCACAATTGTGTTACTGCAGTTTGTCCTCAACTGATGCTTGGCTTTGTATATTAGGTAATGACTCCATTGCCAACCATTGAATTGGATCCACCAACTATATCCATGACTTTTGGTGTTAATGATTCTCCACTAGCTGGTCGTGATGGTACTCATGTAAGCTTGAAACTATTGTTGCTTAGTTGGAGAAATTTTCCCATGCTTCTACTGTTGAGCATATAATTCCTTGCAACTAATATGCTGCTGCCAATCTTTACATAGCACCTGTATACTTCAGGTGAAAAAGAAAAAATTGGGACAGATGTCATTGCTGTCCAATGGGCAGATATAAATAGTTCAATTTGCTAAAAGTTCAAGGCTTGTCAGATTTTGCTATAAATATTAGAAGTACTTAAGCTTTAAACAAAACTCAGCCTTAGCTCATGTTGAGCTTAAGGTCTATAAGGCTATAATCACATCTAAGTTGTCTTTAGGGTTTCATGAAGCTTGGTTTATAGGAAACTTTTAAGTTTTCCTTAATTTCAACCATCATGGCTTCTACCCCTTGTAGAGGCTTCCTTAGATGATCCTTTTGGAATTAAAAGAAGTTGAAATGCACAAAATATGAACCGTAAACTCATGGCTCAAAAGAAAGAAAAAGAGAAGAAAAGAGAAGTGGTTCTTGTTCATATTCTTAGTCTTAGTTAGCTTTGTTTCAAGGAATATGACTTCATATCTTGTATTATCTTTGCTACCTTCCTTCCTTTACTACTACATTTTATTTCCCTATTTTTAATTTGCTTTTCACTTACACGTGTATAATATATATATATATATATATATATATGCACATAACATATATCTATATAATAACCCAATGCATTAAGTAAAAAGATATTTCTTTTTAATTTTCATAAATACTCTTATGTTACATATTAAGCAAAGTATTTGTAATTTAATATAATAAATAGTTCTACTAAATATTATTCGAAGAAAATAATTAATATTTGCTAGCTCTTGCTTTTTTTCCCCCCATTTTTGATTGCACGAATTATGGTTTGTTATGTGTAGGCATAGGCTTTGGCCGGATTTGACCCGTGACCTAGCTTAAATCGCCACCAGTGGTAGTGGGTCAGACCCGTTGGCCTGGCCCGCCTATGGGTCATGACCATCAAGTCAACCTGGCCAATATGTGCATTTCTCATAAAATTTTGCTTGTAGACATAGGCATGGCCCGGATCTGACCGGTGACCTAGCCTAAATTGCCACCATTGGGTCAGACTCGTCGACCTAGGTCTGACCCATTAGTCAACCTGGCTAGTGTGCATTCCTTATGAAATTTTGTGGGTTTTACGATCTTGACTGGAAGAAAAAATTGAAATTGTCTCTTGGTGATCTTTCTTAATGTGCATCATCAAACCTTAGTTGATTGCAGGGTGAGCTATCATTGTCATTTTTGAATGCGACTGATGCAATGATCCTCAACACACAAGTGATACCAAATAATACTGAAATGAAATATGCCTAGTGGAAGTTGACAGAGGAACTTACTAGTTCAACTCACCACACATAACCTCATTATAATATTTGTAAGGAATCGAAATTGACAATTTAACTTGCTTAGTAAATTAAATAGTTTCCCAATTGCTACGATGGAATGGTTAGCTAATAGTATAGTTTGTCCAGTTGTGGAGTGATTGTGTTGATCACACATAGGATGTAACAAAAAGCAAAAAGCTTCATGAAACAGCAAAAAGTTTGTACTAATATTCAAATTTGTGATCATTCTTACACATCGTCATATACTTACCAACTATGCTATGTACTATACATAATTAAATGCTGTATCGCGATTATTAAATGCAAGTTTGACACCATAGACAAACATGTTACCGTGTTAATGATTTATTTACTAATTATGCATATCCTGATTTTAGTAATTATTTTGCATCAACTTTATAATCTTTCCTACTTAATTATAGAAAATCAGTGTCAACAAAAAGGCATCTGAAGTTACCATTTTTGAAATTTCTGCATATATTTAAGGGTAAAAAGCCATTGTTTACATAAATAAAAATGTTTTGTGCATATTGACTGCACCCAATTTCTGAAGGAAGGGGGAGGTATGCGGTACAAATCAAACTTTTGAACAGAATTCTGGTTAATGTGAAATATATATCCATGAGGACAGATGCTTTTTAACTCCATCTTCTGATTTATAGATTCTAACCCAAGTGAAAAACTAGTTCATCAATCCCACTAAATCCAGCTCAGGTGTATTGAAGCAATCAAATTGTGCCAGGCTGCTCCTTTACTGAGGAGCTCCATTCTTTAGATTTCCATTTGCTTGTGGGAGTAGAGGTGCTTGCCTTACCCAAGCTTTCTCTTGTTGTTTGAGGCCTATTTCCTTCTAGTAATTTAAGCAGATACCCCCCTATAATTCAAGGTCTTGAGTGCTAGTGAGAATTATTTGATATGCTGAGGGGAAAAAAATTGCACGTCCACTTTGATGTCTTACCATCTACAAAGACTATATTATCAGTCATAGCTTAGTGTTGAATTCCGATGGATAATAGCTGAGACATTCCAATTTCTGATTCTGAATCTGAGGTACCAATCAGCCAGGAAAATAAATAAATAGATGAATAAAGAATGTAAGCTACCTGTAATCACATGTCTTAGATGTGGGATCGATGTTTAGACAGATGCTAGAATGTAATGATCATATCTGCTCTAGCTTCTGAAATTCAACCTGATGTAACTTATTTTGAATTAATTTTTCCTTTTTATTATATAGAAAAACTTGTATAATTCTCAAATTCCTTACATGTGTAGTTGACCGGGGGGAAAATAGGTGATCGATTGATGGCTGAAGCAGAGACAAACCTTGCCATAAATGTGATTCCTGGTTTGTCAGAATCATATGAAGTTCAAGGGAGGGGAGAACTTCAACTAGGTCTGGTTCTGAAACCTTGCAGGACTATTTAATTTTTACCCTTCCTACATTAATCATCAGTTAAGATTTATCTTTTCATGGATATAACCAGTTTCATTAGATCAAGTATAGCTGCATATCTTTAGAATATCTGATAATTTTCTTGCATTTATTGTGTACATCAGGTATATTAATTGAGAATATGAGGCGTGAAGGGTTTGAATTGTCTGTTTCACCGCCTAAAGTCATGTGAGTTTACTGCAACCTTTCACTTGTTTGACCTCCCCCCACCATCACTTGTATAACTATTATGTGAACTTTGTGGTAAACTGTTACTTCATATGCACCTTCTATCATTTTTGAGATAGCATCGTGTCTGGCTATTTCTCTAATGAAATGGTCTGCAAATGTTGACTAGAGAAAAATTATTGACAAATGACATTCTTGATTTATTTGCTGCATTCATGTACAATATTGTGTCATAATATGAGATTATATGCCATCTTTTCACATTTTATGCTCTTATATACTATCTTATATAGGTTGTATTGCCTGCATGTCTGTATATTTGGTCTGCCAAATAGTTTTGTTATGAGAAGTTTTTAGGCCAGTAACATGGCACACATGACTAGTGCTATAAAGAATGTCATGTGTAAGATCGTATATTTGGTCTGCCAAATTGTTTTGTTATGAGAAGTTCTGGGGCCAGTAACATGTTGCACATGAATGGTGTTATAATGAATTTCATGCATAAGATGTGTTAACTGTATGTACCCTTCAAACTCTTCCCTACCTGTCCATGTCTTGCAAATTTGCATCTGTAGTTTTCCATAAGAGGCCTTGGAAGACAATAAAAATGTTCTAATATGATGAGCCAGTTGTCAATGTTTAGTTTTTTCTTTATGGAAGTTCTTGTCATGCCATTTACTCTGAAGTTCTGGTATCCACCATTCAAGGAACATGCTTCTTAGTTAAGTTTCAAGGATTTATATATTTGATTATGGGTCCAATCTTGATCTCATATTATCCTGGTATAGTTGACTGATCATTTCATCTTTCTTTAATTATTCCATCTGAGAAGAACTTAATTGAGAAAAAGGCATCAATGCTGAGAATATCTTAGCAAGAACATACTCAGGTTATATCATCTCTGGTTTTGGTATGTAAAACTATCAGATGATGGTAAATTTATCTAGAGGTCAACATTATTTTACATCAGTTTCTTTACTAACAACTTCAAGGAAATCTCTCTCTCTCTCAATGCATTGCTCTGCAGGGCATATATAGATGCCTTCTTGCACCCTGTATCACAATAAATTATGGTCCTTGGTGGGGTGCTTGTAGTAAGTATTAATGATCTACTTCTTTTACCCCTGACAGGTATAAAACTGAGAATGGTCAAAAGCTTGAGCCCATTGAAGAAGTTACATTGAGGTACTATATTGAGTGTGTGCATGCACTTGTTTTTTTTCATTCATTTGGAAAATCTGAGACATTTCTTCACCTCATAAATTTTTGAGGTAAACGAAGAACATGTTGGGTTAGTCATGGAAGCCTTATCTCATAGGCGTGGTGAGTTATTGACATGGGGCCAGTCCCTGGAAATGATGGCCGTACCAGATTATCCCTGACTTGTCCATCAAGGTTCGTTGGCAAATGAAATCAATTTTGCTATCAATACTGATCTGAGGAATTTTGCATCTGCAATTATAGAGTTCAACCTATTAACATCAAATTTCAGTTTAGCATTGTGCTTTCGTCCATAAAATGTTAGCTTATGTCTCTTTGCAATTCAGGGGCCTGGTTGGTTATCGTAGCGTGTTCAGCAGTGATACTCGTGGAACTGGATTCATGCATCGTGCTTTTCTGGGTTTGTATATTATTGTACTGGATCACTGCATTAATTATTTGGTCTGTGTGATGAACCATCAGAAATTTTATTCCATTGATTTTTCTCTGTCCAATAGTGAGTTTGTTTTATTTAGCTTATGTTATCTTGTGGTTACATGTAGTGCTTTGAAGTGCATTTTACATTGCACAGACACACACCTTCAATGTAGATCATTTTCAATACGCATGCCACTTTTTGGATTTGGTTGTTTGGACAATTCACTTAAGAGGCCAAATTCGAGATTTGGTACTTTGATCTACCTTTTAGTATTTTGAATGTGGTTTCTTGTCACATATGTAGTGCTTCCAGTTAAGTTAAAGTAAGTAGAAATTCAGTCTGTTTTTATTAAGTATAGTCACAGGTGATAATTAGCAAATTCATCGTTGCAGACACATTTGCCTTCGATTGTATCCCTATCTTTCATAGTGGAACCTTGAGTAGATCTCAGTGGTGGTGAGAAGGCAATATTTTGACCAAGGCAATGTGACTGAGAAGGCAAAATTTTCAACCTGATTGAGAAGGCAAAATTTTGGAATCACTTAGAGGAAAAAAGTCAGAGATGTCATGAGGGATATTGGAGTTGTTTTGCCATGTGTGGTTTAGGCCTCTAATCGGTAGTAACCAAGGCAATGTGAATATCACCTGGAGCAAAGAAATTGGAGATATCATGAGAAATACTGGAATTTTTTTGCCATGTGTGGTTTGGGCCTCCAATCGGTGCAGACTTTGACATGAACAAGGTTAGAGGTTGGGTATCAAGAGTTTTGAATGAGTCAAAATGGTCAAGATAGGAATGAATCTGTAGGAAAGATATTGTTGAATTAATTTGAAGTGATATATGATTTATACATAAAGCACCTTTTTATAGACTGTTGGTATGAACAAATATCAATGCACCAATCTCTAGCTATTTACAGCCTTAATTTTACCAACCTTCCGCATTAATCATTAACTAAATAATGCTAAATCTACCAATAAAAATAATTATCTATTTAAAGCTCACTCAACAGGCCCCCTTAAGTTGAAGAATAGATGTTCTTTATTCTCAGGTTGGATATAAAATCTTGGAAACTCAATCTGTCTAGCCCTTTTGTTAGGCCATCACCTAAATGATGCTTTGGTTGAACATGGGATATACACACCAACCCTTCCTCCAAATTTTCCTTAGTAAAATTTCTATCAATCTCAATGTGTTTTGTACTTTCCTGTTGTACATGATTATGGGCAATTTTGATAGCTGACTTGTTGATGCAACAGAGCCTTACAGGAATTTTTTCTTTCCCTCTTTTTTCATTTTACTCTCAAATCTTCTACAATAATCTTCTACTAGAGCGTCTCACATACTCCTTGAGCAATATAAATTTTGATTCTGCAAATAACTTATTACCGCATTCTACTTGTTGCTCTTCCATGTCATTAGATTACCTCCAAGAAAAGTATTTTTGATCTTCTATCCATTAGGAAATTGCATAATCCGCACTACTGTAGACTTTTAAAGCGAGAGCACTGTGTTCCCCGTTCCTTCCCTTCCCCCCTCTTCCAATTATTATAAGGAATTTCCTTTTTCTGTGCTGCCTCTCAAGTAATGTAGCACGCTGTAAGCAGCTTGAAGATGAGTTTCTCTTGGTTCATGCATGAATTGGCTAATCACTCTCTAAATAAGTTATGGTATGGAATATATGGAAACTTTTACTCGTGCAAAAAATGAATACCATGAAAATTTTGTTATCATTGGCTGCTCATTTTGATTGGCATATTCTACAATATGATGTTAAAAATGCATTTTTTATGGTGATATAGATGAAAAAATTTACATGAATATCCCACCATGATTTCAGGGAGGCATATAATCAGCTGTGTAGGTTAAAAAAGTCCTTTTATGGGTTAAAACAATTTCTTAGAGCATTGTTTAGGGGATCTGCTAAAGTCATGAAGGTGTCTAGATATCAACAAAGCCAGGGTGTCCGTACCCTCTTTATTAAACATCTACCTGTAGTCAACAACGTTCTTCACATTTGATTGGTAAAAAATTTTCCATGTATTATTCCTTTCCAATGCACCCATTTCCTCCTTCATGGCATCTCTCAATTCCCTTTTTGATAATGCCTTAAATACATAGTTAGGTACAACAATGGTGTTTAAACTCCACATGAAGTTTTTATGTGCCGGTGATAGATGCTTAAAAGTTATATGGCAAGATAGTGGACAAAGTGGTCCTTAGTGCATTTTCCGGTACGTTTTCTAACAAGAAGAAATCCTTGGTCATTTGTTGTATCATTAGTTGTTTCAATAGATTGTGTATATATAGGTGCCTCGAACCTTACCATGATCTCATTCTTAGAGTTTGAGATTCTTGGACCTATGTTGGCTAGATTGCAAATGAGTTGAGCTGAATCAAGTCGAGTTGTGCTTTTAAATATTTAAGCTTGACTCATAAAAAAAGGAAAAATTATTGAGCTTAAGTTGAGTTGTGCTTATATAGAGCTTGAAAATTATAGGCTCTCAAGCCCGAGCTTAACAAGAAATCTCAAGCCCGGGCTTGACTCATATATCAATATCAAGCTAAGTTTGAGCTAGACTCATACTCAATATCGATCCCAGCTCAAGCTTGGCTTAAATAACAAGCATAGGTTGAAAAGCTTAGCCAAATAATCAAGCTTGGTTTAGATGTTTAACTAAACTCAACACCTCAACTCAAAAAGCTCAAAGTTGAGGAATTTGCTTGTTGGTCCAGCCAATTTAGCTTAGACTAAATTGCCAAGGAGGCAAGTATTTGGCACCAAGCCAAGTGGGTTCAAATGGGAGTGTGTTTTAGCTTTTATATTGTTAATAGCAAGTGCATTTGTTGAATAACCCATGTAGGACAACAAATAATAAGATGTCCTCAAAAGCTTTTGCCTTGTGTCCCTCATGAAAAACTTCACAAATCAACCCATCTCCTCCTCATCATAAATATGAAGCACCTGGATGCTTCTATGTTAAAAAAAAAAGGAAAAAAAAAAAAAGACAATTAATATTTTGCTTAACCTTTCAAATAATAATGACATTTGGCATCCATGAATTCATAAGCAATATTATATGTATAAAATTTAATACTTATAAATATATCTAAAATAATAGTTATATATGGTATGTTACTATAAATAGTATATAATAATATATTATATAAAGCTTATGGGCTAGATAGGAGCTCAAGCTCGAATCATTTATTAATCGAGCTTGAGCGAAGCTCAACCAACCCAGTTTAAAACAAACTAAGCTTGAGTAGCTCGCAAATGGTTCAGCTCATCTGCATCTCTAGTGTTGGTTTTGAAACTATTTTCCTTTTTTATTACACTCAAGGGAACCTAGTGAAATTGTGAGTGACGTTAGCTATGATAGAAGAAGGCATGATTCTAGTGGAAGAATTAAGTGCTGACTCCGGAGATGACGAGAATTTGGTGGAAAAATTAAGAGGCTTAGAGAGCCTGGATACATCGAGGCAAGTATGAACATGACGGAGGTCAAGTGTTTTCAAAGGTATACATTCAAAGGATTCACAAGTACTATCTTCTATCATTGCATTCTTCCCTAAAGAGAAGATATGGATAAAAACTGGTGTGTTTTCTGTGAAAGTGACATCTACAAAGATGTAAAATTTCTTAGATGATGGGTTGTAGCATTTGTAACCTTATGAGTAGCTAAGGATAACACATTCGATAGCTTGAGGATCCAATTTGTCCCTTTTATGACTGTTCACATGAACAAAAGTGATGCACGTAAAATTCTTAGGTTTAAAACCGTTCGAAGTTTTATATTGAGGGTAGAAACTATTAAGTATCTCAATGGGATTCTTGTGATCCAGTACTCGTGTGGGTAATATATTTATTATGTATGAGTCCATTTGATGCCCATGTTTTCTTTTAGCTACCCTTTTTATTAAGGAGTATTAACACATGAAGACCCATAGATAAGATCTTGTGAATGAAAGTAGGGTGACGAAATCTAGTTTGAGTAGTCTCTAGCATCCTCTGTGCTAAATCATTTTATTCTAAACCCAAATTGGTTTTGAATCGTTGTCTAAAAGATTGGTATAACAATGTAGACATCAGATTTTGGTTTAAGAAGAAAGAGTCAAGTAACCTGAGTGCTATCATCAATTAAAAATATAATTTAATGATCCTTTGAAATATTAAATACTAATGAAGGAACCTGTATGTCACTATTAATTTACTAAAAGGATGAGAAATTCTTTTATCACAACCAACAGGAAAAAAATACCGAGTATATTTTGTCAATTCACTAATATCACAATGGAACTAAAAAATATCTAATTCTTGACACAAATGGGAAAACATGATTTTCAAGACTCTAAAAGCTGAATTTCCTAGATGTAAATAATATAAAAAGAATAGTTACTTTATATGAATAATTAAGAAAAGACATAGATAAGTTACTCTAAAACATTCTAAGATGATTCGATGTAGTAAAGGTCACTTTTTTTCCTTAGCAAGTCCAATTCTCTGCCCCCAAGTTCTTGTCCTTAAAAACATAATAAGAAAGGAAAAAACAGCATAATGTTTAAGATCATAAGTATTTGAGTGGAAACAATACTTGATGACAATTTTGGTACATGGAGGACATTTATAAGGATAATCGTAAATATGATAAGTTGAAGAGAACAGTGAATTGTAACTTAAAATAATATATTCACTATATGTTTACACTTAGAGGATTACATGTCTATTTAAAGAATAAAGAAATAACAACTTCAGCTGATATTTTGTTAAATATCTAAGATTTATCTCAGCTGACTTTATCTAAAGGCTTATCTTGTTTCTAAAGATAAGGAAATACCAGATCTAGCCTTATCCTCTAAGGATATGCGTAAAAAATAATAAACACATTTTACAACACCCCCCCTCAAGCTGGTGCGTATAGGTTCCACATGCCCAGCTTGCTGATAAGATCTTTAAAGTGGTCTTTGGCTAATCCCTTGGTCAGTAGATCTGCTTCTTGTTGCTTACTTGGTACATAGACGAGACAAACAGTTCCAGCTTCAATCTTTTCTTTAATGAAGTGTCTATCTACCTCCACATGCTTGGTTCTATCATGATGAACGGGGTTATGTGCAATACTTATGGCTGATTTATTGTCACTATATAGCTTCATTGGTCTAGAGCTTTGAAGTTGTAACTCCTCTAGTAATCGTTTGATCCATAGAAGTTCACACATTCCTTGAGCTAAGGCTCTGAATTCAGCTTCAGCACTACTTCGAGCTACCACTGATTGCTTTTTGCTTCTCCAAGTTACCAAATTACCCCAAACTTTAGTACAATATCCTGTTGTGGATCTTCGGTCTTCGATTGAACCTGCCCAATCAGCATCAGTGAATGCTTCAACACCTTTTTCTTTACTTTTCTTAAAGAATAAACCGTTACCAGGTGTTCCTTTGAGATATCGAAGAATTCTATATGCTGCCTCTAAATGTTCCTCGAGGGGATGGTGCATGTACTGACTTACTAGGCTAACTGCAAATGCAATATCAGGACGGTATGAGATAGGTAAATTAGTTTGCCTACCAGTCGTTGATATCTCCCTTTATCCACCAATTTTCCTTTGTCTCTTTCATGATATTTGATCTTTGGTTCAACTGGTGTTGCTGCTGGTTTACATCCTAGCATCCCTGTTTCCTTTAACAAATCTGTTACATACTTCCGTTGTGAGACCGAGATTCCGTCTTTGCTTCTTGCAATTTCCATTCCTAGAAAGTATCGTAATCGACCAAGATCCTTAACTTCAAAATCTTGGGCTAATAATTTCTTGAGTTTCTCTAGTTCTTCACTATCATCACCGGTTAGAATTATATCATCAACGTAAACTATTAAAATAGCTACTTTACCAGTTTGTGAGTGTTTGAAGAACAGAGTGTGATCGGATTGACCCTGTGTATAACCATGCTTCTTAATTGCTTGATTGAACCGTTCGAACCAAGCCCGAGGAGATTGCTTTAGCCCATAGAGCGATTTCTTCAAATAACACACATTTCCATTCCCATTTCTCTTGGAAACCAGGCGGAATTCTCATAAATACTTCTTCCTCTAAATTTCCGTTCAAAAAGCATTCTTGATGTCAAGTTGTTGTAGTGGCCAATCGAGGTTAGCTGCAACTGAAAGCAAAATCCTGATAGTATTGAGTTTGGCCACGGGTGCAAATGTTTCCATGTAATCTACCCCATATGTTTGAGTGAACCCCTTAGCAACCAGTCGTGCTTTATACCGTTCAATCGTTCCATCAGCCTTATATTTTAAATTAAATACCCACTTGCATCCTACAATGTGCTTGTTCTTCGGTTGGCTTACAATCTCCCATGTCTTATTTTTCTCTAGAGCCATCATTTCCTCCTCTACTGCCTTCTTCCATTCTGGTTGCTGGAGTGCTTCCTCAATGTCCCGTGGTATAAGAATTTCATCAAGTCTAGTTGCAAAGGCTCGATATGTTGGAGTCAACTTATTAAAGCCCACAAATTTTGAGATTGGGTGTAGGGTACAGCTCCGTACTCCCTTTCTCTTTGCAATGGGAGGATCTGGTTCTGTCCTGGAGTTATTATCAGTAGAGGAAGTATATTCTGTATCAAAGATATTTTGATTTGAAGGATTACTTACCCGATGGACTGCCTCAGGTTCGGACTCTTGGATGGCGGGTTCTATAGAGGGCTGTACCTCTTGTCCATGTTTGTTTCTTCGAGTATAGACTATCCGTTCAGGTTCCACGATTGTTAGCTCCTTTGTGTTTGCTGATTTCTCGTTATGAGTGGCAATGTAGGAAAATTTTCTGGGATGAGAGATGGTAAGCAAGTTTCCCAAAAACAAGCATCTGTCCTAGTGTCCCCCTGAGGCGCAGTGTTTGGGTAAAATGATTGGTTCTCATGGAAAGTAACATCTATGGACACATACATACGTTTGGTTTGAGGATTATAACATTTATATCCCTTTTGTGTGGATGAATACCCCAGAAAGATGCACCGATGGGCTCTTGGTTCAAGCTTGCTTCGCATTGAACTCGGAATATGAACATATGAGACACAGCCAAAGGTTTTAAGAGGAAGAGTAGAATTGAGGTGTGTGTGGGGGTAGTTTTTCACGAGAACAGACAAGGGGCTTCGGTATTGAAGTACCCGAGATGGCATGCGGTTGATAAGATAGGCCGCTGTTAACACGGCTTCACCCCAAAATTGCTTTGGAACAGAAGTAGTGAACATGAGAGCTCGGGCTACTTCTAAGAGGTGCCTATTTTTTCTTTCGGCAATTCCATTTTGTTGGGGTGTTCCTACACATGAACTTTTGTGAATAATCCCATGAGATTTAAGATAATCTCCTATAATGGTGTTAAAGTACTCAGTTCCATTATCAGTATGAAAAATTCTCAGATTAGCATTGAACTGTGTTTTGATCATGGCATGAAAATTTTTGAAGGTATTTGCAGCATCAGACTTATCTTTAAGGAGATATACCCAACATACTCGTGTATGATCATCAATAAAAGTAATAAACCATCTAGTATTGGATACATTTTGAACTCTAGATGGACCCCAAATGTCACTATGAATTAATGAGAATGGTTGTGATTCTTTATAAGGACTAGATCTAAACACAGTACGAGTATGTTTTGCAAATTGGCATACTTCACATTGGAACAAGCTCAAACATTTATTCTTAAACAAAGTAGGAAATAGATGTTTTAAATAAGGAAAGCTAGGATGACCTAGTCTAAAGTGCCATCTCATTATTTCATCAAATCTGGAGGCAATACAACCAGCAGCAGAACCTTTATGAGGACGGATAGGTGCTTCAACATCAAGGTAGTACAGCCCACTACATTCCCTCGCACTCCCAATCGTCCTCCCCGAGGTCAATTCCTGAAATTCACAGCCATTAGGTAAGAATTTTGCAGTGCAATTCTGATCGTGAGTGAGTTTACTTATTGAAATCAGATTGCATGTAAGCTTAGGAACATGGAGAACATCATGTAGGATAAGATCGGGTGAAAGATAAATAGTTCCTTTTCCAGCTACTGTAGATAGCGAACCATCAGCTATCTTTATTTTAAAATTACCTGGGCATGGACTATATGTATTAAACAGTTGGGATTTGCCAGTCATGTGATCGGAGGCTCCGGAGTCAATAATCCAAGGAGGACTATCGCATCAACTGTAAGGGCAGTAGGTGTAATACCTGGATTGGTTTGATCAGCTGATATAGAGGACTTTGGATGTGGCTGAGATTCTGGAACATGACTGAGGAGCGCTGAAGCTGTTCTATTTGTTCGGGTGTAAATGGATTTTGAACAGCCTTTTCGACAGTGTAGGCACGTGATCCTGATTTTGGTTTCCAATCCGCTGGTTTCCCATGCAGCTTCCAGCATGTTTCCTTGGTGTGACCCTTTTTGTGACAGTGTTCACACCAAGGCCGTCCTCGTCGAGCATCACGAGCATCACCAAACGTTTCATTCCTTCGTGTTACCAAGGCTGAGCAATCAACATCAGCACTTGGGGGAGATCCCAGCATGACGCGTCTCCGGCTTTCTTCACGCCGAACTTCTGCAAAGGCCTCTCGGATGGATGGTAAGGAGTTTTCCCCAGGATGCGTCCACGTACCTCATCTAGGTCCCTATTCAGACCATATAGGAAATCAAATAGTCGTTCTTTATTGACTATTTTCTTATACAGGAGTGCATCCTCAGTGCACGTCCACTGAGCATCACAAAAGAGATCAATCTCTTGCCAAAGATTGTAAAGGATGCTATAGTATTGCGTCACAGTTAGATTCAACTGCTTCTGATCCCGAAGTTTCGATTTGAGTTCGAAAACTTGGGCGGAATTTTCTAGGTCGGAGAAGGTTTCCCTTACGGCGTCCCACACTTCCTTCGCTGTGGTTAGGAAAGGTATGTTCGCCCAATGTCAGCTTCCATGGAGTTAATCAACCACGCGACGATCATGGAGTTTTCAGAATCCCACTTCTGATGCTCGGGACTTCCAACTTCTGGCTCCTTCGTTTGTCCCGTGAGATACCCAAGGCGTCCTTTTCCTCGGATGTACAAGGTCACGGATCGTGACCATTGCAAAAAATTGATCCCATTCAGTTTTTGAATGGTAATCGGCATTGATGGGTTTTCAAGGCTCAAGGGGTAACAACATCCAAGGTTGTTTCACTCTTCTTGGCCATTATTTCTTTTCCCTCGTGTTTTTGGTCAGAGAGTGGCTCTGATACCATGAAGAGAACAGTGAATTGTAATAAATAATATTCACTATATGTTTACACTTAGAGGATTACATGTCTATTTAAAGAATAAAGAAATAACAACTTCAGCTGATATTTTGTTAAATATCTAAGACTTATCTCAGCTGACTTTATCTAAAGGCTTATCTTGTTTCTAAAGATAAGGAAATACCAGATCTAGCCTTATCCTCTAAGGATATGTGTAAAAAATAATAAACACATTTTACAACATAAGTATGTCTCCTACTTCTGCATCAGTAACTAATGACTCATTGGCCATTACAATTTAGCTATTATCTAGGCAAGGGGTATAGACGTGAAAGAGTTAAGCATCATATGGTTCATAACACCAATCTATCATCCAAAGTTTCTCTGAATGAGTGCTTTCATTAATTGACATGATTGAGTGTGAGGACAATTATGAAAGCTGAATCAAGAGAAGGGGAGAGAGGGGGAAAGACAATCCTAGATAGAGTCAATGCTTTGATACCATGTAGAATAAATATTATTGAATAATTTTGATATATAATTTGTATATAGAAGAACCTATATATAAATGGTCCTAACATGAATGGAAGTATAAATATTAATACATTAATCCCCAAGTATTTACAATATTAATTCTACCAATCTTCAGCATTAATTACCAACTAAATAGCATTAAATCTACCAATAAAAATATTAACTGTTTACAGCTCATTCAATGGTTATTTATGTGACAAAATAATTGAATTGCATATATAATCTTAATAGGGCATAAGGAAAATTAATATTAGTTTTCTTTCTTTTTGTAATATTATTGCTATTAAGTGTTCTAATTTTAAGTTCTAGTAAACACTAACAGCCTGTTTATTTGGAAATAAGGAATAGACGGGTATTAGAATAGTTATACCTTGGGAATAGTATTTTTGTAATGGAGAAGAACGACGTGAAAGTGTTTATTTTTTTAAAGTATTGGTGGAAGTTTTTCTGTGAACACTTTTAAGTGGTGCACTGCAAAGATAAAGAAGAATTGCCTCGTTTTTTAATATATATATATATATTATTTCTGTGCGAAATGACATGTAGAACCTGGTGGGTCCTCCTGGTGATTGTCTGACCTGCTGAGTATGTCTGGTTTGACGATCTTCCAATTTTAGACATCTAACAGGACCAGCCTTATCACTGGGTTCCAATTAACCGAGATGACCAGCCTGTCCAAATTGGGTTTGACTCTGGTCGTAACAGTGTAACACACTGGCAGAGTTGGTGATACTGAGCTAGATTTGGTCTGTGGAGGACTATGTGGGCCAGGCCTTGCTCATGCATGCACCAAGAGTTATCCCAGTGCTTTAGGCGGCTGGTTTTACTTAGGGTTATTGAGATGACTCAGTCAGATGGGTGCAACTCAAGAATCCATTATATCTGGTTACTGGAATGAATCTGAACCAGGCATATGCGAGGAAATTGCAGCTCAATTAGCAACCTCCGCATATGGGCTAAGAAGTTGCAGCACTAGCAGTGGGAGGGTGTAGTATGGGTTTGAGTGGATGACAGGTTGTGTGTTTTTTCCATTGATGACAAACCAATATATAGTATGAGCTGGGTAGTTATGATCGATCACGTAGCCCGGAGATCGTGTTTCAATTGCAACAAAATCTTCATTAAGCATAGTGTTGCAAAGAAGCTATTCTAGGTGGAGTATTTAATGATAAGGGTTGGAAGGAAGATGGAATAGGAAATTCCTTGGCTCTTGATATATTGAGCTTAAGGATGAGAAAGCTCACTGTTCTATGAGAGTAATGTTAAAAAGTACTTTTTATCTTAGGAAATAAATATTAATCTTGTCATTATTGGGTTTGTATTTATTTTTTATTTAGGGAAGTTAAGAATGAAAAGCTTGTATAAATAAATGTTTACACAATTGTAGTAAACAAGCAGCAATATAATCTTTGTTAAAAAATTTGTAATGTAAGTCACATATCTAATTACAATTCAGGTCCTCTTTATAGGCATGAAAAGTGGATCTAATTAAACAAATAAAACACACAAAAGGAAATTTGTTAAAGACGAATTATTATTTATTGATCTAATTAAATACTGAGTTTCTTAATTTGAGAAAATTAGTAACATTGATCATAAAAACATTAAATGAAATAAAAATACATTAAAGAATATAGAATATTGGATTTGCATCAGAAGCGTGAAGAAGCAGAGCTCTGTAATGGATGCTCTTCCATAAGCAGAAACTAGAAGCCAGAATCAGAAGTGAGGAAGAAGAACTAAAACCAAGAAGAAAAAACAAGGGTCAGAACCAGTATTTGAATCACAAGTCAGAGGCTCCTTTTTCTTGAAGCAAGACATCATATTTCATCAATCATGAATACTTCCAAGCATCTCAGTGTTCTCTCAATGAGTCTTTAGAGATTGAAGCCCTCTCTATAACTAGTCCTCAAATCACAATCACTGTAGGTTCCAACCATAAAAGGAACTCTAACAAACCAGAATATGTACCAAACACAGCTAAATTGTTTATTGGATGGATCCTAAAGCAGTTCATTGACTAGATCCTTAAGCTAGGTCATTAAAGCATATTTGCACAAGCCTTTTCAATATGAGAGAAGAAACAAGCAAATATCTTGTAAGGAAACAGCCATAACAGCTGATATTACGGCTACTGATCTTTTTTTCAAGTTTTTTTTTCCTATAATGCTTCTCCAGCAATTTCTTGTTAAAAATGTCCTTTCCCTTTTGTTTGGCTCTTTGCCAATCTTTGGCAGCTTAATCTTGTGTTCTGGTCTATTCAGTATATTTTCTTCCTGACTAGCTGACTTGCCTTTGATTTGGCTCTACACCAATCTTTGGCAGCTTAATCTTGTGTTCTGGTCTATTCTGTATGTTTTCTTCCTGACTCGCTGCTTTCATGCAAATTCTACAGATTATGCAAAACATCGTGGGCTTCTTGGAAATGTGAGGAAAGGAGTCTTGGTAAGTCTGTTTCCTGCATTTTTAGTCCCATTATGTATGTCCCTGTTGGACAATGCTGTGGATGATATGTGTTTTTTTTGCTTTTTTCACCTGGCCAAAGCGTGCTGTGGATGATTAGAACATGATTGTTTGAAATTATAAGCTCATAGCAGTTTTCATGTACTATCTAAACAAACTTTTTATCTGTTGGGAGAAGCTGTGCACACTCCCTAATTAAGTTGGTGTATCTAATTTATTAATATACATTCTTGGCCCAACTATCCTTTACTTACCAGTGGTAGTCATGTTGTCTTGAAGACTAAACATCTCTATATGAATGGTGGGTTGATAGAACTTTTGTTTAGGGGCAAAAGGAAGAAAAAGGGCTCACCCTATGCACAAAGTTTTTTGTGGCCAGAGACTGACGGGGAGAATGCATGCATACCTATGTAGCCTAACAACTTGCATTTTCTACAAAAGGTTGTTTCCAGACCTCAAACTTGTGTCCTACTTTCCTCCTATAAGTTATTGCTTCAGGGCTCTCTACAACGTAGCTATTTGTCTAATTATGAAGCAGGGAGTTGTTTGGGGAGGCATCTCTTTTTAAGCACTCCTTGATCATAAAAGAAAGTGACCAAATTGATGGAAACAACGAATTTTTATGGTGTCAGCAACATTCTAAACCTTAAGAGAAAAATAGATCAGTTGTAGATGAGTTAACATCTGATATTGGCTTCTTCACAGTAAAAAATATATATATATATATATATCAGTTTCTCTATCTGAAAAATAATTTTTATATTATCCTATGTGATTTAATTTGTATATTCTAATGAGCTAATAGTTGATATCATGGAAACTAAGCAAGGCCTGTGTGTGCAAAGACTTCTATTGTTTTTTGGTTCATGGGGTTGTACAAACACAGGCATGTGCAAGATTAATTGAACTGAAAGAGAGAATTTCCTTTAGCTTTTTTTATCTTGGAAAAATTCCTATATGGCTACTATTCATGTAGTAGCCTTCATTGTCATTCCATGAATGTTTGGCTTTCTAATGATGCTTTTTGGGTCTCTTTGTCCTTTTCTGGGCAAAGATCAAATTGATTGGTACATATGTATCATATTTCTTATAGATGGTATATACTCACACTTTACAGGTGTCAATGGGTTATGGTACAATCACAGCTCATGCTTTGATGAGTTTAGAGGCTCGAGGAACTCTCTTTGTAAATCCTGGAATGGAGGTTATTGCACATGACTTATTCTTTTGATTTCTGAGATATGTTAATTGCTTATTCTTTTTTACAGCTATATATTATACTGGCTAAGATCATGATTGTTTCTCTTCATCTCATTTGGTGGTTCCGCTATGAGGATGGAGTAAATGGGGTGTCAATTTCTTAGAGATATTGATAATCAAAACTTAGAAATACATCAGCCCAAGTTAAAAACTTCTATGTTTTTGGGCAGAGAATGGGTGTGTTTGTTTCACAGAAATACGCTTTTCCAATTTTTTCAGTACTTTTTTGGGAAAATTACATAAACTCAGGGATTTTTAAAAAGAAGTAACCTATGCTTTTCTTTTGGGTATAAATGTCAGTTTGATACCTAAATTTTGTCTATTTTTACAATAACTGTTTAGTTTTTGTCTATTTTTGTAATTAACTACCAAATATGATGTTTGCCCCTTTTCTCTTAGACAACACTTTATTTGTGTTTTGAAGTTAAGTGTTAATTTTACTTAGAGATATGTGTCAGCTTATGATTAGTTTAATTTAATAAAATAATATTATTAAACAAATTAAATAAATTAATTTTTAAAAATCTCCTAGCCTTATATATATCTTTCAAATAAATAATACCATCAATCATCCCTTTGTAGACTACAGTGTCTCTCTTAAGCATTGCATGAAACAACTTTACAACATTAACCAGGTGCTCACAAATCTGTCAGTCAAAGCTGTCCTGGAGATCAAATTCTTGATAGATGTTTCATCAAACAATAGGTGGGGTTGATCATGGAATATAAAGAAATGTTTCTTCTTGGTGTTTTTAAAATCCACTTGGTGTTGCAGTCAAATTCAAGGCATGTGTAGCATAATTTAGGTGTATGGAAATAGTAGAGAACTTGGTGAGGAGATTGATGTTGGTCTCTGTTGACTGACATATGTGTAATATTGTTACGTTAGCTGTAGGAATTAAATATTATATTTACTAAGATATGTGTAATATTATTATAGCTCTAGGAATTAAATATTAGAAGGAGAAGAAGAGAAATAATAAGAATTATTCGCTACTCTTAAATTCTTTATGGTATCAGAGCATAGGTCACAAATTTTTTTTTTTCCAAAACCCTAGAACGTTGTAAATTTGGTTTCCTCAGGTTAGGATCGAAGTTAGTTGACACCACTCATCCTAAAAGGTGTGCCACCAATTTCCGACCAACTGTCGTTTCTCTGACCACCGAAATCGGTGCGTGTGAATCACATGCGCCATTTGAAGCTTCGGTCGGCGTCGGCATGTGAGCACTATTCTGGCCACCTTTTTTGTTGGCTTTGCACTAGTTTTGCTCGCCATCCTCTTCCGATGCCATCTAGCTATTTTCGGGGAGATTTCGATCAATTTTAAATTGTGATTCTCCCTGTTCTTCTTCCTTCGACGCTATTAGGTTATTCTATTGTCTTGATTGCTTGGGTTAACTCCTTTTTTTTTGCACTATGGAAAGTGATAAGAGAATTGCAGGCATTAGTACTGATAATTCTTCACTGCAAATTAGCCCTGTCAAGCTTGATGGGAATAATTACCTTGCCTGGTCAAGGTCTTGTTTATTGTTTATCAAAGCTAAGGGAATGTAGGGTTATATTACTGGTGCTAAAGTCAAACCAGTAGCAATTGATTCATCATTCAATTAGTGGGATTCTGAAAATTCACTGGTAATGGCATGGCTTATCAATTCCATGCAGCTCCAAATTTCAAGGACATACTTATTGCTTGACACAGTAGCAAAAATATGGAATGTTTTACTCGCACCTATTCATGAGTGGGAAATGATGCCCAGATTTATGAGATTTGAAACAAGGTTCATGGTTTGAAGCAAGGAGAAATGACAATCTCGTAGTATTTTTTCGAGTTGAATAGTTTGTGGCAAGGAATTGACTACTATCAAGATTTTCAAGCTAATTATACTGGAGATGCAGTCAAATTTCAGAAATTGCTTGCAGAAGAAAGGGTCTATGATTTGTTGGCCAGGCTGAACAATGAATTTGATAAGATCAGAGTTCACATTTTGGGTAAGACTTATTTTCCTTTCTTGAGGAGGCATATTCCTATGTTCGGTAGGAAGAGAGCATACATAGTGCTATACTCTATATCTCACAGGTTGAAAAGTCTGGTTTGGTAGCAGCTAGTGATTCACCTGAGCAGCTGAAGCCACATGGTTCTAATAAGGATCATTTATGATGTGATTATTGTGGGAGACCACGTCATACTAAAGAGACTTGCTGGAAGCTACATTGACACCCAACGAGAGGTCATGAAGGCAAACGAGTTAACTCTACTCAGGCGAATTTGTCTGAAACTATAGAGTCAATTCCTGAGATGACTCTCTCTGACTTCTTCTCTTCTAATGAGATTCAACATCTCAAGCGTTTGACTTTTCATAAAGAATCTTTCTCCGATGCCAAATCTAACTTTGTGTAATCAGGTAATGCTTTTTTTGCTACCCTTGATGCTAATTGTTGGATTATTGATTCTAGTGCGAATAGATACAGGATGGGCTCCTCAAAAAATCTTCTTGAATACTCACAATGTTTAAAAAGGGACAATGTCCGAATAGCTGATGGTTCTTTTACCCCAATATCTGGAACATGTTCTGTTGTCTGTACTTCCCATATCAAACTATCCTTTGTGCTTCATGTCTCTTAATTTCCCGTCAATCTTTTATTTGTTAGCACACTTCAAAAAATCTCAACTGGAATATTGAGTTTTTCCCTGATCATTGTCTTTAAGGATCTTCAAATAAGGAAGAGGAGTGGTAGTAGTGGATTGCACGATGGCTTATATATGTTGGATGGGAGTTAAGGTTTTAGTCTTCAGCAGGCTTTTTATGGGGGAAATGAGGATGTTAATCAGGAAATATTGCAGTAGCACAAGCGTTTGGGACATCCCTCTTTTTTTGTTTTAAGCAAATTATTTCCTAGTTTGTTTTCAAAGAATCAGTTTGATTCATTATTCTGTGATGCTTGCGAATATGCAAAACATTCTCGAAACTCTTATCCTTTGAGTAATAATAAAAGCAAGTTTCCTTTTATGATTATTCACTCTGATGTTTGGGGTCTTACTCAGACTACTTCCTTGTCTGGTAGTAAATGGTTTGTCACTTTTATTGATTGTTGCACTAGGATGACTTAGGTATCTATTTAAGGCTAAGAGTGATTTGTTTTTCCGCTTTCAGTCTTTTCATAAAATGGTTTGCACTCAATTTGATGCTAAAATAAAGATTCTTAGACTGATAATGGCACTGAATACATGAATGGAAGATTTAGTTCTTATTTGGAGTCACATGGGATAATTCATTAGACCAATTGTCCATATACAAGTGCACAAAATGGGATAGCTGAAAGGAAGAATAGGTATCTTTTGGAAGTTGCTAGGTTACTTATGTTTACCATGAATCTTCCTAAGCCTTACTAGGGGGATGTAATTCTAGTTGCTGCATACCTTATCAACCGAATGCCTTTTAGAGCTCTTAACTACAAGAGTCCTTTAGAAACCTTAAAAGGACATAATACATACACTGTTCCTCCAAAGGTATTTGGATGTGTTTGTTTTGTTTATACCAAGGATGCTGGGAAACTAGATCCACGAGCTCTTAGGTGTGTGTTTATTGGGTACTCACCGACACAAAAGGGTTACAGATGCTATCATCCTTCATCTAGGAAGTATTTTGTGAGTATGGATGTTACTTTCAGAGAAACTAAACTTTACTTTAGTCCAATCCCGTCATCTTTTCGGGGGGAGAATAATGCAAAGGAAGAGATGATATCTAGTTCTGTGACCCTTACTGATCTTACCCTAAGAGAAAGTGATGGTCAGAAAGAGACTATTATCATAGGGGAGAAAATTGGGCGTTTAGAAAAACCTGATTTGAAGAAGTACTCTAGGAGAGACAAAGACATGACAAAAGAAGCCATCGTGCAACCTACTCTGTGTTACCAAGAATCATCCTCTTCTGGTGAGTTACCTTTTGATGATTTAGATAAACTTATTTTTCAAAGGAAAGGTGTTATGGCCTTTACTAAACATCCCATTTCTAATTTCGTTTCCTATGATTCTTTATCTCCTGCCTATAGAGCTTTTGCCTTACCCATTTCGTTTGTGTCTATCCTACAGGATTTGGAGGAAGCACTCAATGATCCGAAATGGATGGGAGCAATGACTAAAGAAATGAAAGCCTTGACTAAGAATGAGACTTGGGAGCTTGTCACTTCTCTACCTGGAAAGAAACTAGTAGGCTGCAAATGGGTGTTCACTGTGAAACACAAAGGTGATGGATCAATTGACAGGTTCAAAGCTAGATTGGTAGCTAAAGGATTCACTCAAACCTATGGGGTAGATTACCAGGAAACTTTTGCTCCAGTAGCTAAAATGAACACTATTAGAACCTTGTTATCTTGTGCAACCAGCCTTTACTGGGATTTACAGCAATTTGATGTGAAAAATGCCTTTCTACATGTTGATTTAGAAGAAGAAGTGTATATGGAGATCCTCTTGGATTTGAAAAATGAAACAATACATTGGAAAGTATGCAGACTGAAAAAGGCCTTGTATGGATTAAAGCAATCTCCCAGAGCAGGGTTCGACAGGTTCAGCAAAACCATGCTCTCTTTCGGCTATCAATAGAGCAATGCAGATCATACTCTATTTATTAAACATAAGAAGGGTAAAGTTATTATTCTCATAGTTTATGTTGATAATATAGTGATGATAGGAGATGATAAAGAAGAGATGGCTCGATTGAAGAAACATTTGGCCCAGGAATTTGAAATCAAGGATCCAGGAAAACTGCAATATTTCCTAGGAATTGAAGTTGCTAGATCAAAGAAAAGTATCTTCATTTCTCAAAGAAAATATATTTTAGATCTCCTGGAAGAAACTAGCATGTTAGGTTATAAGCCAACAGAATCTCCTATTGAAAATAACCACAAGCTGCAGGCTGGAGTTGGTGATTCAGTGATTTAGGGAGATACCAGAGATTGGTGGGAAGACTGATATATCTCTCACACACTAGACCAGACATTGCATATGCAGTCAGTCTAATGAGTCAATTTATGCATGATCCACGAGAATCACACATGCAAGCGGTATTAGAAATTGACTGATGGTGTCTTGAATTTACATCATGTGACATCTGATAAGTAACTGGCTGATGTGTTTACTAAAAGGTTGTGTCACAAGATCTATCATATGTTAGTTTACAAATTGTGCATGTGTGATATCTATGCTCCAACTTGAGGGGGAGTGTTGACTGACATATGTGTAATATTACTATGCTAGCTGTAGGAATTAAATATTATGTCGACTGACATATGTGTAATATTATTATAACTGTAGGATTAAATATTAAAAGGAGAAGAAGAGGAATAATAAAAATTATTCTCTACTTAAATTCTTCAGTCTCGAGAGAAATGCAGAGCAAGAAAGCATGAATTTAGAAAAGGGTAAATGTCAAATTTGGTACCCAATTCTGCATTCAATTTGGTATGTAAATTTTAAAATAATCAATTTAATATCTAATCAAACTTTTTGTAATTATTATTATTACTCTTTGACACCATTTACTTTGTTTACTAATTTGAAGAGGTAGTATATCGTTGAATTTTTATTATTTCTTCTAACATTGTCTAGCATCGATAGGCTGCTTCTTCCACGTCAGTAAACAAAACAAATGATGTTATCGATATAATAAATAATCATGAAAAGTTTGATTAAGTATTAAATTGACTATTTCATAAGTATCAAAATGAATTTTCGTGCGAACTTTAGGTACCAAAGTTGACATTTTCCTTTTAAAAAATGGAAGTGAGTGTGTATGCACTGTGTTGATGGAGGCTGTTTGGCTAATTTCTTTTCCGAATTTTCCCTTTCTTTATTTTTAATCAAATTATTTAATTAATTTTGTTAATTAATATTATTTTATTAAAGTAGACCATCACAAGATGACATGTCCTGATTAAAATTAACACTTAATGCCAAAACACGGTAGTCGAAAGGAAAAACCTAGGTTTCTTGTTTGCAAAAGGTTTAAAACACGGGTTGTGATTATGTAATTTTCTCTATTTTTTGAGGTAAAGAACTTTGTCATAATGAAAG
Organism: Combretum micranthum; assembly: GCA_024138025.1. Lineage (NCBI taxonomy): Eukaryota > Viridiplantae > Streptophyta > Magnoliopsida > Myrtales > Combretaceae > Combretum > Combretum micranthum. The sequence goes on from JAMXBD010000005.1 coordinate 3,828,219, forward strand.
ATAGACTAGTTTGGGCAATGCATTTTAATTGGATGCAATCAACAATGGAGCGTAGATTTATTTTTTTACTATAAAACCCACATTTTCACACTATTATTTTCCATAATGAGTAGATACTTTGCAACAAACATGTTCTCCTTATCTAAATTCTTACCATCAACCAGATGATTGTGCATAGCCTTCACTTTTTTTTTTTTTTCATGCAACCTTCCCAACCAGTAATATTGAAAAATGTCTGGAAATGTTGCCCTTTGTACACAACGGAGGGGAAAAGAATGAATGTATGTCATCATTAGATTTGTTATTGGAACTCTAGATTCTTTATGGTTTTAGTTGCAGATAAAAAGTGAAATTCTTGTTTTGTTGACATTTGTGCAGACATATGATGGGATGATTGTTGGTGAACATTCGAGGGACTCAGACCTTGATGTAAGAAGAGTTCGATCTCTGCTTTTATTATCATCAGGTACTGGTTTCTAACTTCGGCAGCTTTGGCAGGTCAACCCAGTAAGGACCAAAGAGCTAACAAATGTCCGTGCTGCTTGTAAGGATGACAATGTGAAGCTGTCTCCCCCTCGCCTTGTATGTACTCCTTATCTATTCTTAGTTTGGACATAGATGCTCCATTTGGAGACATTGCTATTCTTTTATGTACCCCACCTTATATTGTCGATTGCTATGACATTTGCCATTTCATTATGTACTTTTACACTTTAGTAATATCATCCACCATTTCATTGACTAAAATTCATATCTTTGGGTGAAAAAGAGAAGATTGGTGCAGATGCATTGCAATTTGACCTTATGGTAAACTTTTGCCAATCTATTTTTGCAGATGACCCTTGAAGAAGCCATAGGATATGTTGCTGCGGATGAACTTATTGAGGTAAGTCAACCAAATTTTTTGACAAATCATAATTTATGTAGCGATATTGATGCATGTATGATATGATGTCTATGCATGCAAGTTGAAGGAATAGGGAGGTTTAGAAATGCTACATAAATAATTATATATTTTAGATTATATTGAGATCATGAACACAAGGAGGTTGATTGTTTGGGTAGACAAACGCTAGGGTGGATTTGTTTTGTGGAATTCTAATATCTTTCACACTTTTCAGATGATTAAGATATGGTGGTGATTAGTGAATTTTAGTGATAGGTGATGATTGGAGACAATAGTCGCAGCCAGTAGTCGTATCATTAATTAATTGTATGGAAACTATCGTTGAAATGTAATATGATTTCCATTCTTGCAAATGCGCAATTCATTTTTCCTGTATTCTATTAAACATTTATTCCTTACTATTTAACCAATACTATGGGCTGTGAGCCACCAGCTTAGCCTTGCCTCACCTCCAACCACTATCTACTAGAAAAAGCTATTGGCAACCGTATCTACTCTTTGTCACTAGAGAAAGGGTTAATATTGGATTACGTAAAAGATATAGATAAACATTATGGAATATAGTCATCCTAATTGTGAGCCACAATTGCTGCTTTTTGTGTAAAAGAGAAGAGGAAACCCATGATCATCTTTTCTTGAGTGTCCCTTTATGGTAGAGGTATGGAAGTTACTGAAACTTACAGTAACCGAGTGCAAGTATTTTTCTCCAAGTGCTGCAAATCTTGGGCAGTCTTTACGATTGGGAAACAAGGGATGTCCTTACCTTGAAAAATCTTCACCGGCTTGGTTTTTTCTTTATTTGGAGAGAGAGAAATGAGAGAAGTGAGAGATAGATTGTGGGATACTGCTGACATAGCTAGGTCCATTTGTTTTTGTTTTTGTTTTTTTGCTTGTATAAGCCCAAATGCATTGTAATTGCCGATTTCTCGACCTTGGTACCGTTTTGACTTTTGGTGCCGTGTTCGAGTTTTCAGGTCTCTTCTTTTAATTTTGAGGCTTTTTGTTTCAACGTTTTGACGCTTCTTTTATAAAGTTTTATTTTCTTGAAAATTAATGAAAATCTGACCTTACCCCAAAAAAAAAAAAAAAAAATATATATATTATATATATATATATCTGCAGGTTACGCCTAAAGCCATTCGATTGAGGAAGAAATACCTAGACGTTAACAAAAGAAAGAGCATGAGCAAAAGACCGAAAGAGTGAAAAGTTTACTGCTACCATCCAATAAGAGAAGAGGGTTCTACAAGAAAAGTCTAAAGCACCACAGATGGAGGCTTGAGTATAATTTTGTAACTTAATAAACAGTTCATAATGCATTGATGAGGACACTTATAGGCGATTCTTTCTCATTATATCAATTTTGTCTATCAAAATCAACATTCTTTCTCATCCAGGTAAATCCATAAGTGTTTTGACACCAATATTACTATTTATATGACGCCTCATCAAGAAGAGATGCTTGTATACGAGAAGCGAATGTTGAATCAATCGGCAATACAATGCAAGTGCAAGTATGAACTGCTTGTGTATAGCTGCATTTACTTCTATTTGTTCTTTGCTGCAAGCGCTGTTTTGACACAATTGTTGGTCTATTCGATTGATTATCATGGTGCTGGACCTTCTACCTCTATTTTCTTGCGATATCAATCGAGAAACGATTTATAGAAGCCTGAATAGAAGTTTTTCAAATTAATTCATTTGGAGTCGGAAAAGGTTTTGTTATCCATTGTTATGCATTTCTTTTCATAATTTATAGGATCTTATTGTGTTTCTATAATTATATCATTTCCTAATTTGTAGGATTTTATTTAGTTTCCTTTTATATATATAATTGTTTGTGAGGATTTTATTTTGTGTGTATAAAGAGGCTTTGGTTGTAATTAAAAAAAAAAAAATAGATTTGCATATATGAAATATTATTGAATGGGCAATTCTCCTTGTTCTTAGGGCCTCGATCTATACTCTTGTGTTATTTAAATTTATATTTAGGTTCCAACTCTTGGTAATCTATTGGTTAAGGTTTATTCTACAACGAAGTTACCAAGGGTTGGTTTTCGTGTGTTTTATATCTTAGGTTCTGTGGGATCATTTGTAGTCAAAGATCTGTTATATTTTTTATTCTTGATTGAGCATTGGGTCTTGGTTCGACTACCTAAAACCTGGTTTAATCCTTTCAGCATTTCTGCGGGAACACATTATTTAATACCAAAGTTTTCATTCTAATAGTTCGTTTTGAAATCGATGACTTGTTCAATTTAAATTTGTCCATATTTTTTTTTGTTTTTCTATGTATCACAAAAAAAAAAAAATACCTTTTGATAATTTTAATTTCAATTTGTTAAGGAAAAAAAATCCTGTTTTATGTTTGTTATCATTAAAGTCGTGTCAGTTCTTTTGAGAGTTAAAAAAACAAAAAAGAAAAAAGAAAATTGATTTCATTAGTGACAATCATACAAATAAATCGAATGACAAATGGGGATTCAGTTGAGATTGATTGTGAAAATTGATGCTTGGTTTGATTAGAAACAAGTGAGTACTTTTATTCTCCATATTGGTTTTGAATCTTTTGATTCGGTATAATTAATGGATAGAGGCTTTCCATGTATTTCACACCATAGGATCTTTGAAATTGTTTGTAATCAACTAATAAGATTCTCCTACATCTTTAATTTTTTTATTGACAATTCTTATTGAGTCTTGATTTATTCACTTGCGGCCTAATTTTAGCATTCTAATATTTCCATATTATCGCGTCGTCTTATTATCTCCAAGCTCCAAAGTTTTGCCTTCCTCTTATATTTGTCGCCTTAATCAGCAAATATATGCGATCAAATTGTGTAAGATATCCTCATTGTGGTTAATTTAGTTATTTCTCCTAATACTATCATTCCGTATTTAACGATGTCAGTACGATAGGATAGTGCACATGAAGTAGACTGAAATCTATGATGTTATGTATCATTCAATACCTGAGTTGATCACAAACAATATCCGATTTTTGCGAGCATTATACGACCTAGGTATTGAGGATAATTTACCGAGGTTTGTAATACCTGGTTTCAAAGCAGTCACTCAAAATATAATATAAAATCAAAACGGTAAACTGTTTGAGATTTTCCAGGCTGACCGATTTCGAAATATATATATTTGACGATACTTTACGAGGACGGCAGAGGTAATGAGACACATGGTTTGTGAAAATTGGTTATCGTATTTGAAAGTTACGTAATATTACAATCCATTCCTCCATTGCTTGTGTTTGGATTCCACAAAAAAGAGACGTTGCGAGCAATGGATTGTAATGCCCATGAGGTAAAGGATCAGACCCGTTATGCAATGTATTTGGATGATAAGAATGTAATTGATATTCTAGTTTTATTATCGTTGAATAGTTATTTTTTTATTTGATTTATATAAAAAAATAATAGTAACACTTGACCAACCAATTGATGAAAAAGACTTGCGTAAAACCAGAATCGCAGCACACACTTTCACGGCCATGATAGAAAGTACTAAATGTGAAAAAAACCGAACCAACATCTTACTGTCCCACCTGCTATTCATACTAAAATTGGGTTCAACTACTATTGCCTCAGAGGATTCAAGGGTTTTCGTGTGTGTGATCAATGGTGAGGGGGATTGGAGTTTTTAATTTAGGGGTCTTGATTTGGTCATCACTTTTGTCTTTTTGTTGTAAGAGTTCTGTTAGCTTTACTTCTTTTCATTGGTTTTCCTCCTTTTCTTTTTCTTTTTCTTCTTCTTCTTGTTTTTTTTTTTTAATATATTTTTTTTTAAGTTGGTGAAGCTCTCATCCTAGAACTCAATCTTAGTGGAACTCCTCAACAAAGAAAGTAGCATCCGCAAATGAAAGAGTATTACCATGATTGGTCCAAATTAGGATCTAACCTAACCTTCTACCTACCCATGAGTCCTAAAAGAAAAATTGGTCCAATTTAGTGGGTTTAGATCCATGCGGGAACCCACCAAGTCTGTAACCCAAAAATTTTCATTAAAAAAGAGAAACATAGAAGAAAGAATTATAAAAATAAAGTAAATGACATTAACTTTGTAAACTATTTTTGAAAAGTGAAAATTCATTACTTACGGAGAGTAGTTATTGATTGTATAAGAAATAAGTATATATTAAAAGTTTGTCCAATTTGATTTTTATATATTCTTTCCAAAAGTAAAATATGTTATCTTAACAATGTGGGATTAGTTTTTGTTTTATAATTTTCTTTTTAGCAATAAAATGTAGTCGACATTGTTGAATCTATAACTAGATTAGGATTTATTTGTTTAGTGTATAAAGAAATACATCTAAAATAATTATTTGACAAAATGGCCAAAGACTCTGCCTATTTTTTATTTGAAAGTTTAAATTTTTTTTATTTAAAATTGGATTTTATTTCTTATTCTTTTCTTAATTTTATCTAAAAAAAAGAATATAGCAAATTCATGACTACACTTGGCACGGACCCATAGAACTACGAGTTTGGTCGTCAATCCTTATGTTGAGACCGATGGTGATGTCTCATTGGTAGGGAATTAAACGGGTGGATTTTTATAAGTTATAAGATACATGATCTACCCAACTCAATAAATACCCTATAAAGTTTGGAATAGGTTTTAAGATCATTAGTAAAACGCAATAATATTTTAGGTAGGCGCTGGGATGATCCATTAAGAGAATCTATATTTAAATTTATATATCGACACATGATTGTTAATATATGTGTGTGTATATTTATTAAACTTATATATAAAACCCATTAAGATTTTTTTTTTTACGGTAAAATAAAAAAAATTAGGCTTATAATAGTTATATATATTAAACTTACATATAAACCCCTTATATGATAATTTATTTAATAAAATTATAATATTTCTATTGAATTTTAGGTTTAAATACTTTATAGGATTTATCACGTGGGTTTTGGATTCATTAATAAAAACTTTAGAGGATTTAAAACTGATTTTAAAAACCCTAGATGGTATTAGGTTTGGGCTAAGGTTTTGCAAAACTTGTCTCAAACCCACGCGTTTATTGGATGTAAGGTTCTGATGGAATTTAATGTTTCGAGTATTCGTTCGATTTGAGGGTCGAAATTTTTAAGGTTCAACTCGATGCACAGCGGCCAAAAAGAAAAAAAGAAAAAAAAAAAACCTCGATGGATGGGTATTGGCTTAAAAGAAAAATATTCTCTTCTTTTAGTATGAGTTTAAAATATAAGGAGTAGAACCAGTGGATTTTTATTAAATTTTCAAATTATATTTTCTCATTTCGTTATTATCGTCCTCTCAAACGAACATATAACATCATATGACAGAATTATAACAGTAATACTATAATATCACTTCTTCCTAACACTTTTAATAATAACATTTATGTCCTTTATTATGCTGTGCCAAAATTTTGTATTATCTGTTTTTTTTTTTTTTTTTTTTTAAGTTTAGATACAAATATTTACCTTCGCGTATCTAATTTTGTCAAAAATGATATCAAAAGTGTATTTAATTCTTTTTGTTGTCTCTCGTGAAGTATTGAAATTGGATCATATGAATTACGGATCACAAGGCACGCGGACAAACTTCGTGTGACGCATTAAAAGCGACCCATTGTCCCATCAGATAGCAGTTTGAATTTAATAATATATTAATTGTGAAACATAATATTTTAGATTCTATTAATATAAGTTAGGTTGTTCTTTCATAGAAAAAAGATATGTTACTTTGTAACTAAATATGTATTCTGGTGTAACCAAAACAAAAAAAAATATATATATATTATATATATATTCTGATCAATTTTTATGTTTCAATAATTTTAGTAAGTAATCAGTATATAATCAAGAAGATACTGATGATATGTAAGTGAATGTAATACTTAATTAATAAAAAATTATATATGTTGAATTCTTCAACTTAGTAAAATAACTATATACTTATTTTAAATATATAATAATTTATCAGGCATTATTAAATATAATTATTTATATAAAATTTAAAAAAGATATAAATAAATAAAATCTGGAGGCACATACATTAATGGATAAACACTAAAAAATTCCTCATGATCTGTAAACTAGCTTTTGAAAGCTCAATATGTAGCAATTTTTTTTTTATATATAATTTACCGTTTTCTGAAAACAGTTTTTACAAAATAAAATAAAATAACAACCCCGAAATGAAATACACAACAAAGAACGAGGGTTTCCTGACAAGCCTAATTTTTTTCTATTTTCTACTTCTGATCTACATTTGTTATCTTTTTCATCGACCATAATCTTTTGCAATTAAAAATATGTCTAAATTAATAATTTTTTTACTTGAGATTATCTTGATTTAATGAATTGCCACATAGAACTTCCAATATTTCTCTTATCATGTCTAAGGCAAGCAATTGATTAGCTTGTGGGCTTGCTTCTTATCTTATTAAAGGCAACTTCAGCAAATTGATGCTTTCTTTTCTTCCAATAGGATTTTATCATATCTTTCATGTTCTCTTCTACGCTCTGGCAAAAAAAAAAAAAAAAAAAACGTTTGCAGTTTATATAAGTTTGAGAAAATCTTATACCGTAATAAAAGGACACACGACATGGCATGTGATGAACCTATACTCGAGTTACACTTTTAAGAGTCTATTTGGTAAGAAATATATCAGATACATATCAAATATAGGTGGTAAAAAGATAATTTTACTTATAAAAAAATCAATTAGGCTTGATACAAATCAAATATAGATATAGATAAATAACAAATCATCCAAATAGACCTAATTTTACAATCTTATTCCATGTGGAGGAGTTAAAACTCTTATTTAATGCAAAGATGTGATTAATCTTTCAATAGAGATAAAAATCAATCAAATACTTGCAAATATCTAAAGCTCAAACTTTGGCATATGGTGGATATAAGTTGGAGTGGATCTTAAAATATTAAATTTTATTACATTGGATCTAGAATTTTTAAATAATTAAATCTAAACAAATTTAATTGAAGTAAATTTAAAGGCAATGAATGGTACATTCAAACATCCAATTGAACTTGCATTTTATATTCTTAAGTCAATCTGGAATTTCGAGAGGAAAAACAAAGCCAAGGTGGAATTCGAGCTTTTAATTTTAATTTAATCCAAGTTTAGCAATTTTCAACTCACAATTTGTAAGTTGAAACCGTTGCTGATCTTCCCTTCGCAGACAATCCTTCTAAAACCAAAGTCGGCAACGGACTTACTGGTTGGTGATGCGGCCTTGATTATACAATTTTTCGGACCGAGATCGACACTATTATTATTATAACCCATAGATTCCCTTTCATTAAGACATGAAAGCTTTACCATATGTCATAGCATAAAGCAGGCTGAATAAGATTGCAAAGGAATCGAGCTATTCATGAGCTACACGAGCTCGATTAATAACAAGCCGAGACCTAGTCTAAAATAAAGCTAGTTTATCAAAATGAGCTAAGCTCTAACTTTGACTTAGGTTTAAGAATCGGTTCGTGAACAAGCTCCTGTAGGCTCGTGAACATGCTAGCAATTAGGCTCATTAACAAGCTTATTAATAAGCTCGTTAGCAGATTTGTGAATTTTTTTTATGCATGATATATTATTTATAACTACATAATAAAAACAATCAAAACTAATCTCTATTTAATAATTATGTGTATATATTACAGCAACACTTCTATATTATATTTTAGGTTTAAAAATTAGAAAACATGATATCTAAATGAGTCTAGCTTGGACTTAAATTTCAGACTCAATAAAAGCTTGTTAGACTCAATAAAAAGCTTAGCTTGGTTAAAGCTCATTTCAGAAACGAGTCGAGCTCGAACTCAAACTTAAGCTTATTTAACTAAACAAGCTAAGCTCGATTCTCACTTTCAAGCTCGTTAAAAAGCTCGGTTTGAGCTTAAGCTTGCTAAATTTTAAGCCAGCACTCCGAGCCTTTAAAAGCTCGTTTCGACTCGTTTGCAGCTCTAAGACTGAGACCTACGTAAGATTTTACTGCCTCTCTTTTTTCTTCAATAAGAAAAGATAGATGTATGTATTTGAATAAAGTTAGTCATGTATATATTACATGAGTATTTGCGTTACATGTAACTTGAGAATAATGACAAGCAATGATATGTCAAGAATGACCAAGTGAGAAGTAGAACAGGAAGGAATAGTGGTCAATTTCAATTGTATCAAATGCACTTGTGGTGAAGGAGCTATCAAGCACCAAATTTCACTAGTAGTAATGAACAAATATTTGATCTCTTAAGATAGAAATTCGATGACTGCAGTGTTTCTATCAACTTTCTTCTTATTTAAATGAGGAGAGTCTTAGGATATTCATAGAGCTTGGCCATCAGCATCATCCGTTGGATTATGTTGACAACCGACTGGCAAGATGAGTTCCCTTTTATTGCATGAGTCATGATACTCGTAATGATAAATGCTGGACAATAAACAGACTAGTCCATCAAACCTTGCTTCAAACCTATCATGTGAAAATTCTCTTGATTCCTCAATTAGAACCGGACTCCTCAAGCTCAGTCATTTAGCCTAAAAAGTCAAGATAAAAAAAATAGCAATAATATTTATATAATTTAATGCCTGTTTATTGAAAATAAATTATATAATTTAGAAATGAATTTTGCTAATAAACACTTCATAATAATCTTTTATATTTCTAAAATTAGTTCACAATTTGTAAGAAAGTAATTATATGGGAAAGGGGGTTCTCCTTTTCTTTTAGCATCTTGAGTCACAAATACCTTTTTAGACCACTTATTAATATTTTTTTTCTTTGAAAATTAATTTACAAGGATAGTCAATAGAAAACAAATTAAGGCAATCTTCTTGAACCAAAAAAAAAAAAAAGAAAAAAACGAAGAAAATATCTTGTTAATTAATGCTATGATTCAATATAGAAAGTTATCATACATTTTAAAGATAAGTATATGAAAAGCAAAATTCTTTTATCTGACCAATTAATAAGCACTCTCAATAATTTCCTTAAATAAAAGAATAAAAATATAAAATATATTTGAGACAAATTAAAAAAAAAAGCTTTTATTTCTTATGATAAATACATGAAACTGTTGAATTGTAGATATTATTTTTTGAGACTAGACATCGTCACGGTCCAGTTCGGGTCTGGAACCGGACCCGAATCACCGGTTCCCGATTCTAAAAGTTGTGAAACCAGAACCGGACCCGTGGGAGGCAGTTAGGTTCCCGGTTCTTAAAAACCACCGGTTCTCATGGTTCGGTTCTGGTTCTGGTTCTAGAGGAACCGAGAACCATGAAAAAAATAAAAAATCAATTAAATAATTTACTTAATTTAACTAAGAAAAAAAAAAATAAATTTTTAACTTGAAATAACATTGAGCCTAACAATAATTGTTTATAGCATTGTTAAAAGAAATTCTATAATTATGTATTTATTTATATATAATCACTTGCACTTTTTTAGTTGTTATATTAGCAATGTGACACTATAAAAAAATCAAAGATATAAATAATTCTCAATAACAAAAAACGAATCACATATTGTTAAGAAAGAAAGTCAACTTTGATTAGAAGTCTACATAAATTTAACAATATGATTTCAAATGTATTTATTACTTGTGTTGTTAATAATAACACATTAAATATTGTGAATAGGAAATAAATTTTTTATTATTTATGCAAAAATAGTTTTTAATATTTATTTTATAATTACAATTTTTTTTTATAATTTTCTTTTCTTTTTTCTTACTTTTTATGGTGTAGAATCGCCGGTTCTACCGGTTCTTGAATCGACGGTTCCAAAACCGCCGGGTCATGCGGTTTTTAGGGATGGAACCGTAAGGACTCTTTAAAACCGATGGGTCCTTTACCGGTTCAGACCCGCCATTGTCGGGCCGTTCCTGATTCAGGAACCGCCGGTGACGAGTCAGGTCGGTTCCGATTTGAAACCGACTCATGATGATGTCTATTTGAGACACTTTATATATCAACATAATAAAATTATTTGGCCGACTCGCAAAATAGAGAGAATTCAATACATAAGATGAGATTGAAAGAAAGGGGGGAACCATAAAATGGGAATGATATTAAAAAGGGGAAAAGATGTTAATAGACTGTAACCAATTATTAGAGTTAAAAAAAAAAACAAAAAACAAAAACTTTTACATACTTCTATATATTTACATTTTAATAAAAGGTTTAATTATTTTTTTTTCCAACTTATAAATACTTATTAACGATTGAATGTATACGTTCACATCTTTTAAATCTTTTTTACATAAAATATGTAATCTCTATAAATAAATTTATTCACTTTGATGAGCTTAAGGGGATAAGGAAAAAAACAATGAAATTTTGAAAAGAAATTACATAATTAGATAAAAAAATAATCTAAAAAAAGGTATGTTAAACTTATTTCTTGAAGAGATGAGGTTCTAGTGCACTAATATCTTTTTTTTAAGAAATAAGATCAAGATCAAACTCTTCTCTTAAAGAGACGATGTTTTTTTATTTAAAAAACCTTCGATCTTATACTTTGAATAGACGAGTTTAACTTAATTATCTAGGATCATTTTTTGATAAGTAGGATCTGTGTAATTTTTTTTAAGAAAATTGTTATTTTTTTTTTCCTTATCCCGTGTTTAAGTTGGGGAAAAGGAAAAAAATACTAATATTTTAAAAATAATTACGAAAATGCCACTGAGACGAATTAATCCCAGAAATAGGCAACACTGCCTCGTCTCTTGAAAAGACGAGGTCATTAGTCACTGACCTCGTCTCTTCAAGAGACGAGGCCTCAATATATATAGTGACCTCGTCTCTTGAAGAGACGAGGCTGCACCGCACATGACCTCGTCTCTTGAAGAGACGAGGCCATCGACTTAAAATCCCCACGCACGTCTCTTCTTCCCCATTTCCCCCATTTCAGAAACGACGCAAACCCTAAATCCCAAATTCCCTAAATCGCAAATCGCGAATTCCCATCGATTTTTGGCGCACCAAATCCACAAATCGAGTGTAATCGCTCATCTCCGAGTTATCCAAAGTTGATTGTGTAGCGCTTGGTTGGGTAGGAGGGTCGAAAAGAGGAGATTTGAAGCGAGACCACCGACGGCGAACGGCGAACTTTGAGGTTGGATTTTCACGTGTTTTCGTATTTTTTTTGAATCATTCATGCTGCATTGTTGAATTAAGATTGTATGTGTTGTTAGAATAATTTTATAGCATGATTCGTACGCCGACTGTATGTTGCTACTTTACTATTATGGCGCGTTTGCTTAAAAATAATAAAGGAGAAATGGAGTAGACATAATGGCATTTTCAATTACAATCTTAGTTTAATATCATGATTAATAAACCGAAGTATACATAAGAATAGATATTCTATATAATAAGATTTAAATGAAATAAATACTAAAATGCGTCATTCATACTTAGATATATGAATATGTGATGATGCTGATATGTTATTTAATAAGTTATCAACTTGTATCAATGGTAATTAGATTAATACAATCTTAGTTTAATACCATAATTAAGACATTGCTTGTCGTATGTTGTATAGAGATGTATATGTATATAATTTGTTTTGGAAAAAATTAAGTCATAAGTAGTTAATGTTGGGTAATTATTTTAGAAAATTGAGTGTGCGGAAAAAAATTGAAAATAATTTCAATTGTCGTTAATGGGGTGTACTTAGGACCTTAGCATTGGTATGGCGATTTAATATGGCATGGAAAAATGCAATGAAAAAAGCAAATATTTGTAAGAAGCAGAAGAGATTATAAAATTAAATTTCAACTTTGAAAGTGGAGGTGCAGGTCTAGGGGTTATGTTAAATGTTACGAGGAATGCAATTGATAAGTGTGATTTTTTGAATTTGATACGTGGAAGCTAATTTTGATGAGATGGCAGGATTTGTGAGGAAATGGATAAAGCGAAGTTCATACTGTATGCTCATGGAATATTGTGCAAGGGGATGATGGTTTTGGTTATGATAAGCGGCCTGTTGCTATGGTCAGTGTTAGCTGGAATTCAACATATGAGCAAATAGTGGAGATTATTTGCAATAGACTAAAAGTAAATAGGTGTACACATCGGGTGGAGCTATATCATAGGGTAGCAATTGGAGATAGGACGCTACGATGATATTATTCCAGTGACCGATGATGAAATGGCACAAGAGATGTTGCTATACACAGAAGGCTCAGTGGCTGTTTATATGCAGATTTTTGAAATTGAATTATCACAGGCACCTGCAGGGGAAATGGGCAATGATAGAAATATTGGAAGCTAGGGGTTTGTAGACTCCAACTCTACTCCAGTTCATACAATGAGCAGTGCACAAGTAGAAATAGGTCACTTTGAATTTTCTGTACCTACATCAATAGGTGGTGATGATATGGCAAGACTCATCAGCAAGTGAATCCAGTGAAGACTATGACGATGATGAAACTGTTAATGTTGAAGTAATTGCACAACAATATGCATTGCCCGAGGTACAACGAAGGGGAAATAGGTGGGATCGTTTTATTACTCTTACTGACGTTGATGCAGTAGGGAGCTCAGCGGCAGTTCCGTTTTTTAATGCTGAAGTTGGTAGTACTCATGCCATGGCATACATTCTGCTGCTGCTTGGGGGATTTATTGTCGCAGACAAATCCTCCAACTACGTCCATCTTATGTACCTCCAGCTGCTCAGAGATTTCGAGCGGGCAGGGCAGCACGCGTGGGGCAGCCTGTTTGGCTTGGCTATACAGGCAGCTATGCCTGGCTTCCGACGTCGACACGGGGGACATGGCAAGACCACTAGTTGTCCTGCAGATATGGGCATGGGAGCACTTCCCCCACATAGCCCCGATACGGCGAGTGCTCACCCCTGTTACCGCAGGCCGCCCACTTATCAGTCATTGGGGTACGACTTTCGACGTCACCCGTGTGTCCACCCACCTATTGATTGAGTACCGCACCTCCTTTAATCGACAGATGACGCATCAGGTATGCCATAGATCACTTTTGGTTTCCATTGTCATCTACTCTTAAATTGCTATTGTACGATCATTTTCTAATGCTGTAGATCACTTTTGCTACTTCATCAGGTGGTGTGGGACCCATACAGTTCCATCCTGCCCCCTGCCACCGTACTGCTTGGTAGGCAGCGATGTATGGTGTGCCCGGGTGCCATTGGTATACTTCTACCTTATAAGCACTACTATCCGGACAGAGTGCTTAGACGGTTTAGTGGCTTCCAAGAGATACCAGCGCCCCCTCCCCCCCCCCCCCCTCTGCTGATATGAGACCCCTCCATGAGATTGACATGAGGGGACGTTCCGAGTGGAACTGGCAGACCGAGCACGCCATGTGGATCGCTGAGTGGGATGCTCGGCGTGATTGCATTGTACAGATGCTAGATTTGCCGGCTGGGACATCTGATGATTACTTCCAGTGGTATCATGCGATCACCCGACGCTGGATCGGTCGCACGGGAGCTATCATGCGATACATGGTAAGATCACTGTCTCTGTAAACTTATGCCTACTTGTACTGACTTATAAGCTATTCACTGATATAAATATTTGCTATTACTCGTAGGCTGATTTCATTTCTAGCGTCCCGGACATGCCCCCAGAGCTTACTGCATCCACTGCACGAGATGTCTGTCGTGTAGTGGATGAGTTTATGGGGTTGAATTTCAATGATCCAGTATCACCTCCACCAGTAGCAGTAGCACAGCGTGACCCACAGCCTCATACCGTACAGAGACCATCTTCCTAGAGAGAGGCGTGGGCGGGGATGGGGATGGGGACCGGATCGGGGGCTAGCTCGGGCTCCAGGTATACAGATCAGAGATGAGCCTGAGCCGTCCGGCCTACCTCCATTTGATGAGCCTGGTCCTTCCCAGGTCATTCATGACGAGGCTGGCCCGTCATCCACTTCTTACGATATGGGGGACACCCCCATGCTAGACCCGTCATCCAGTGACTTCCACACTCCCCTGGCTCCACAGAAGAGGTGACCATCGCCATCTCATGATATGGGGGAGGGCCTTACATAGGTCGAGCCAGACCTTGTCCCATTCCATCAGTATAGTGCTGCTACGGGAGAGGAGCTCGCTCTAGTTACAGAGACTGGCCCCTATTCACCGCATCCTCATCATCAGCGTACCCCATTCTCGAGGATTACGTGAGGCGGGGTAGAGCCGAGGACGAGGGAGGAGGGACACACAGCAGTAGCAGTAGTAGTGGACGATAGATAGATTTTCTTCTTTTTATTTTTATTTTTTTTGTTGAATGTAGCTTCTTATTTCCTTGTATTATTCTTGTATGTATAGATCGTATTCATTTTCTCCTATACTTTTTATTAGAACAATCACTCTATATTTTATTTTATTTCATTTCCTATTATGTATTATGACTCTACGAATACTCATATTTTCATTGTACTGTGCATAATTGGGATTGCGAATGGGAATGTCTGTTTCGATTAGGCTTGGAAACACTGTAGTTTGTTAGTTTTTTAGCCATGGTGGAGGATGGTTAATGGCTTCTATGGCTGTTTATATTTGTATTTGACAGGTTTTTACAGGTTTTTGATGTAAATTTTTGCTTTTTCAAGAAATATTAGGATTTGGCCTGACCTCGTCTCTTGAAGAGACGAGGCCAAACAACATGACGCGGCCTCGTCTCTTGAAAAGACGAGGTCAGTGACTAATGACCTCATCTCTTCAAGAGACGAGACCGTATTGTCTATTTCTGGGATTAATTTCGTTCCAGTGGTATTTTCGTAATTATTTTTAAAAATATTAAAATTTTTTCCTTTTTCCTTTAAGTTGGGTTGTTTTCAGACGTGAAATACTTTTACTTGAGATTTTACTTTCCTTTTTGAACTTCTTAACAATTGCACCTCATGGCCCTCCATGCTTTAATAATATTTAAAAAGAAAAAAAAAACTAAAAATCTTCCAAACATCAACGAAGACAAAAAAAATTTAAAACAAAAAAATTCGAAATCAAAGCTTTGAATCTTACTCCCTCCTTAGGAGTCCTTCCTTCCTTTTGCTTTGCACGAGCTATTCCATTGCTCTCATTCTCTCTCTCTCTCTCTCAATTCTCTCTCTCTCTCTCTCTCTCTCTCTCTCTCTCTTTCTTGGTTGACAGTTGACGCACAAAGAATGGGTAGTTACAGACCAGACGATGACTATGACTACTTATTCAAAGTAGTACTGATCGGGGATTCAGGTGTTGGTAAATCAAACTTACTTTCAAGATTCACCAAGAACGAGTTCAGTCTTGAATCCAAATCCACTATCGGTGTTGAATTCGCTACCGTAGTATCCATGTCGATGATAAAGTTGTCAAAGCTCAGATTTGGGACACTGCCGGTCAAGAAAGGTCCTCCCTTTTCCTTTTCCTTTTCTCTTTATTTTAACGCAACAATTAATTTGATTTCGTGTCGATTGGGGGTCCTTTCTTTGTGTTTTTTCTAATGTTGAAATGGCAGTTGGTGTTGTTGAAATTTTTTATGTTAATGTATGATTTGTTTGGTTTCGTCTTACGTTTATAGGCTTGGGTGTTTGCATTGTGTGTCTATTTTTCATGCACACCACCCTACGAGATCTAGGCACCACTTACAAGACCTCTTGTTTGTTCAAAGATAGCTAAAAGTGTCCTTCAATCGTGTGTTGCCAGGTTCGATTAGAAAAATATGGGAAGATATACTTGGCAAGAACTCAATTGGGATTTGATTCTAAATAGTTTTTCTTTTTGAGAGTTATGACTTGGGGATTCATAGGTATTAGTGCAAGAGTCGGGTAAGTAGGGAGGGGTTTGCGCTCTGGATTCTTTTGCGTGATCTTTTTTGTTGCCCAATGAATTAAATTCTCCAAAAGGAAGATCCAAAGGATGTCTAAGACTTGCGCATTTTGCATTTTTAGCTTGTAGACCATACATTTTTTTCCTCCCATTTTAGTCCTCCGACATTTGAGATCAGTAGTTTCCAAAATCTTTGCTATAATGGGGGTTTAACACTTTTACGAATCTACGCCATATCTGTTGTGCTCATCTGTAATGTACTGGTAAGGGAAAGATCGGTTTCAGTGTAGATTGTAAATTGAGCAGCACTGCTAATACCAGGATAGAATTTGAAGGACAGTGAAAAATGACTTCTGACTTTGATGATCAGAGATGCAAAGCATTGTAATGGATCCGCCAATCTCACTCTAGGTTGGGTCGTAATGTATGAAAAGCTAATACAACATACAGTTTCAAAACTAGCTAAAACTAAAAAATTTTAGCTGATGATATCATAGCAAAACTCCAGAGGTAACCCTGCACTCTTATTTCACCGCTTGCCATGTATTTGATTGAATCGTTTCCTTCTCGCAGTTGCATTTACTTCCCCACATCAATGTATTTTTTTTCTTCAGTTTTACTTTTCTTTAGATCTGCAACTTGTGTGTGTGCATTGAAAGTGACACTTTGACCAAGATATACAGAAATCAAGATATTATTGCCTTAATGTTTGTCCTGTGGCCATTGTAAACTGCAGCAGCTGTGCATGCTTTGAGCTTTAACTGCCTGCTATGGCAGGTTCTTCCCAAATATGAAAATCCTTCTAATATGCATATATGTATGATAGAGAAAAATCGAACGGGATAAATAGAAGCAAAAGGAGTGTCCTTTGGAAAAGACTAGGGTTTTGCTCTTTCAGCTAGGTTTAATTCTATTATAAGGCAGGAGAAAGACATTTCTGAGTTAAAAGTATGAAGGAAGAAGTTGCTTGTTATGGAAAAATGTGATAATGAAACATCAGCTGTTTCTTTTTATACTCATCTCCATTTCCATAGAAAAATTTGGGTACAGATACCTGCTAAGAATATTTAGTAAAGATACTCTCCAATAAATAATTTCTTAGGAAAAAAACATCTTTAACTTTTTTCCCCTGAAAGAATAGATTAATTGACTTCTCATAAAAGATCTTTCCTCAAGTGTATATTGTATCTAATTTTACAAACTTGTGGGACAGATATCGAGCTATAACAAGTGCATATTACCGTGGAGCTGTTGGAGCATTGCTTGTATATGATGTCACTCGACATGTCACTTTTGAGAATGTGGAAAGATGGCTGAAAGAGCTACGGACCACACAGACTCAAATATTGTCATCATGCTTGTTGGAAACAAAGCGATTGCGTCACTTACGTGCTGTTTCTACAGAGGATGCAAAAGCGTTTGCTGAGAAAGAGAATACCTTCTTTATGGAAACCTCTGCACTTGAGTCATTGAATGTCGAGAATGCCTTTACAGAAGTTCTTACTCAGATTTATCGAGTTGTCTGTAGGAAAGCCCTTGATGCTGGGGATGATCCTACATCATTGCCCAAGGGAGAGACTATAAATGTCGGCAGCAAAGACGATGTATCTGCAGTGAAAAAGGTCAGCTGCTGTTCTGCTTAGTGTGGAGGAATGGATCTACTGTTATAGTAAAAATAGTTCTACTTTCAGTAGTTCACAGTTTCATGTGATATAGAGACGTAATTTTCTATTTCCATCCATCTATTTATCTATGAATTGTATGTTTGTATTACGGTGTTGTACCGAAAGTTTCAAACCCAATTTCCTCACCTCAACCATCCTTATGGTGAAAGCTATGAATTGGGTGGGCAAACTTTGAATCAGCCGAAACGATTTTCTTCTCCATTTTACCCAAGTGAGATTTTTCTTTTGTCTTGAAGATGTATACTTCAATTGTAATGAACATTTGCCATTCACGGTTTTTAGAGTTTGTTGTTCTTTGAAAACTATAAAATCTGTTGCCCTTTGATGGTTGTAGCAGAGGAATTCGGTTACTGTAGTAGATTAGGGGATTCAGGCATATATGGATAGTCAAGTATCGGATTTGTATCAGTTTAGTATAGGTTTGGTTTGATCAATTTATGAGTAAACCTGTTGGTTTTTCATCGGTTCAATATCGGTTTGGTACCAAAATGATGCTAAAACAACAAACCAAACAAGGCCTATGTGCAATTTTATCATTGAAGGACCCAAACCATTAAATTCCCGCAGGGCCAAATGATGATGGTAATGCTTTTTTCGAATAATTATATCTGAGGATCCATGAGCTTGAGTTATTTCTCTGTTCCAGGGAATGGTCGATGGAATTGAGCTCATCCATTATTAGAGAATCAAGTTTGAAGATACATTAATGATCATTTTACCCGATAATGATTCTACAAGCAATCAATGACAATGTTGTGGTTGTGGATGTGGTCATGAAACTGACTGGCTTTCTTGTTCTATTCTATAGGATGGTTAAAAAAATCTAATTAACTATTCATTTTTAATCTTGTAAAAATTAAAAAGGGGGGAAAAAACCAAAAAAAAAAAAAATGAAAGGCTTGAAATTCATTATTTAGAGTTATATATTTTCAAAATATATGAGAACTGAGAAACATTATAAATACCAGTAGCCATGTTGTTTTGCAAATAAACTATTTAGGAGCTGTAATTGTTCCTAAATTTTCATTATATGCATAAAGGGAGGTTCTTGCACAAAACCTTTCGACATTGTGCCTATAACTTATGCAGGATCAGACTAGATTATAGGCCGGGAAAGGCTAAAGTGAGAAGCACTTGGATCCGTATCAAGTCAAGCTACTCCCTAATTTGACGTTGAAGTTCAGGCATCCGGTATAGGTATGTATGAAGCAAAATTCTTTTAGAATGGCACCTGTGAGTGGTTGATGCAAGGTGAAAGGAAGGGTCATAAGCTTTGCTGATAGAGATCGTCAAACCTACGAACTGGCCGCCCTACATGAACAGGTCCGACTCGAGACTCGGCGTGGCAAGGCAGGTCTTAATCCATTAGGTTATAACACTTTTATGAGTAAACAAAATGTATAAATGATTTGAAAGAGTATAATAGAAATTTATTATCTATTCACAATATTTACTGTCTAATACATATTCATCACAAATGAATTGGATATGATTATAATAAGCTTTGAATGTGCAATGCGATGATCACTTGAATGTTATTAATTAATATTATGGTGTTTGGTTAATAGAATAATTAATGGAATATACCATATAGAAAATAAAAAAGACCAACATACCCTTGGTCTATACATAATTAAAATAAGGCAAATGTTAATTTTGGAATTTGAGTTTTACACAAAAATTTAATTTTGCATCTGCATTTTAAAATGGTTAATTTAATATTTGATTAAATTTTTTTTCTTAAAATAATAATAGATTTGAATCCTATAAAGTAAATATATATGGTTATATATTTACCTTAACCCTATATTCGGTGGTTGCAACACACATTATCATGTTATGATTATAGTATAAATAACATGATTATGATAATAACCAACTTACGTTGATACATATACATATAAATATGTCGTATTAATGCATAATATATAATGTATAATATATTTATATATTATACATACATTATAATATCTATATAAAATATAGGTTGGGCGTTGTTGGTAAAGTGATGCACTATGGCGGAATATGATAATTGTTCTGAGGTTAATTTGGAAAGAGACGAGAAATTTAAATAATAGCGACTCACGACAGAGATAAAGTGCTCAATAGTGATTCTTTTATCTAGTTAGGAAACTCACATGCAACATTTAAAATAACAGGTACTTGTGAATTCTATTATGTGCCTAAAAAGAAACAAATAATCGTAGCAACAATTCAGCATGAATTGCGAGGGAGTAAAAGCAAAATCAACAGACTAATAACAACATAAAACATAAATATACTAAAACTCATATCTAGCCAAATTTATACATATTTCTACCCAAAGTGATTTTTTTTTCCTTAACAATGCAAGAATTTTTTTTTATCTTAATATTATTTGTAATCCCATTTTACTATCATTATACCTAGGGTCAATGTCACGAACACTACCTAACTTTCCTTGAATATTCAATTTACAACCCAAACTTTTATTTAATCAATTAATACCTAACTAAACTTTTTATGTTCAAAAGACTACCTCCGTTAAGTGTCTTAACCCTGTTTGCTTTGCTGGCTCCATTCACCTATCACACGTTGACACGTGTTATAAAACCCACATAAATCATTACCCACCTAGACATGTATAATAACAATTACACATGAAAAACAATTATAGAAAACAATAATCAAAATAATAAAAGTCTTATGATATGACGACATTCAAATTTAACTTCTCAAACCCCAAAATGAGGAAACCCTAACTCACAATACTTCATAGCAAAATTACGATCGAAACCCATAATCTCCGATTGAAACCCTAACTACTGGGAACCTATTCAACCTAAATCAAACATGGTAAACATTGTCCCTTTTTACAGATGAAACGTTATTCCATCATCTAAGCACAAACCCTAAAAGTTGAAATAGATAGTGGAATACACGTTGGAGCTTAACCCACGTGACAATGCAAGTTTCTTCTTGAATGAGACAGCTTGGACTGGTACCCACTACAGCACACATGAAGTAGTAGCCATGGTCCCCAACCTAGGTGAAGCAATAGCGATGGTCCCTAACTTGGGTTTCGCAGCGGTGGTTCCCAACCTAAGTTTTGCAGCGGTGGTCCCCAACCTGGGTTTCACCTTTTCTTTAGAACTAAAATGGACACGTCGAGTATGTCGTAGTGACAGGTAACTTTGCAACCATCATCTTTACGCATGATAAACATAGTTCCATTGTGTACAATATTGACTGGGTACAGTGCTGAAATGGTCCATTGTGTACACCGTTATAAGGAAAGTTCAGTATAGACATTTATAGTATAAATACGATTATACAAAATAGTTAATGTATAGGGTTTGACTGGGTACAATGTTGAAATGGTCCATTGTGTATACTGTTATATGAAACCGTTAGTATACAAACGCTTATTCTTGCCTCTAGTGGAGCATCAATTTTGTGCTAGGCACTTTTTCGCAAATTGGAGGAAGAAACACAAGGGTAGTGAACTGCAAAGACTGTTTTGGAGTGCTTGCAAGTCAACATCTGTAGGCAAGTTAGACCATTGCTTGGCACAAATTAGAGTAATCAAGCCATCGACAGTTGATAATATGTTGAGGTGCAGTGCTAAGCACTGGTGTTAGGCATTCTTTAGACATGAGACAAAGTGTGATGTTGTGGACAATAACATGTCCGAGTGCTTCAACTCAACGGTGCTGGAGGTGAGGCATATGTCCATTATTTCCATGATGGAGTGCATTAGGAAGTAGGTAATATTGTTTTTCTCATGACTTATATGTATCAAGTGTCATTATAATCCAATCCTTTATGCTGCTTCCATTGAGTTCTTTATTAATGTTGGTAGGTTATGAGTCCAATTGCAGCAAAGATGGAGGAAGGCAGAAGTGGCAAGACTAATTTACTCCACGAATTCAAACCAAGATTGAGAGGCAAAAGCATGCTAGCTCCACTTGTCATCCCCTACCTAACGGACAAATGCAGTTTGATGTCATCCAAGGTATAGATGGCTATGTTGTTGATATGGAAAAGAAGACATGTAGCTGCAATTTGTGGGGGTTAACTGGCATCCCATGCGCGCACACTTGTGCTTGTATCTTCAACCTTAGTGGCAATGTCGATGAGTACATCAACCCATGGTATTCAGTGGAGAAATTCCAAAAAACATATGATCATGCCATCATGCCAATTCCTAGTGCCAAATTTTAGGAGAAAATTAATCAAGAAAAGATGCAAGCCCCCATTCCTAGAAAAGCCCTAGGCAGACCAAAGAGAAAAAGGAATCGAGAGGAAGGGGAAGGCAGTAGATGCTTCAAGCAAAGACCCCACATCATGTCTTGCAAGCATTGTGGACTGTTAAATCATAACACGAGAGGATGTCCATCCAATAATGCTAGTAAGGTAGGGCATTCACTTAAAAGCTTATCTATACGAGCTTTATTGTATGAGAACTCCTAACTTATGATCATTTCATGACGTATTATTCCTATATTAGAGTGGAAGCAATAATGTAAGTGGTGTTGCCACTTCTTAAGGCATTACCGATGAAGAACAACCAAGTGAACGACCCACTAATGTATCTAGTGTTGACAATTCTCATAACACGGCTTCAAAAATGCTGCACAAAGTGTGAAGGCCTAAGGTAATTATTAAATGACTAGATGCCCTATGAACGCTACACTTAAACTGAAATGATTTTTATTGTGCAGAGTTCCGGTGCTGGTTTGAAAGATAGAGTGCCAAATGAGATGATCATGAATTCTGAGCATTTGGCATGGATGTCCCCAAGTTCTTTGAAGCAAGCGTCTGGAACAATGCCTAAGTGCTCTAAAGCACAAGTAGAAGTAAGAGGATATCCCCAATGTGCTGACCCCCCACAAAAGCAGCTTTCTAAGGACCACGCAAATGTGGAACCTAATAAAGTAATTGTAAGTAGCCAACCATCGTTCAAGGAACAACCTCCTAGTTGTGCTTATCCCCCACAGAAGCAAAGGCGTACTAAGGAACATCCAAATGTGGAACCGAATAGAGTAATTTCAAGTAGCCAGCCATCATTCAAGGAACAAGCTCCTAGTCATAATCCTTTCGTAAGTTGGACTTTTCATGTTAGCTAACATCGCTCATTTTTACATTAATATTGTTAATATTATGTGACTTTTTTTCGCTTGGCAATGTTCTTTTATACCGTAGGCAATGACTAACTTGAATCGTGTATCACCTATAAAAGCGCGGATGAAGAAGGCATGCATGTCACACTCACATGGGGCATGGTTGCGATCACATATGAAAGCTAGACAAGAGCAACTCCAAGCTGACTTAGATGAAGCTCATACCACACAGTAAGGAAAAGCACAAAAAGCAAAGAGAAGCTGTCAATAAGGCGAAGAAGCGAAAGATCTCACTTGAAAATTTTTGTAAGAAGAAGTCG
Source organism: Combretum micranthum (assembly GCA_024138025.1). NCBI lineage: Eukaryota > Viridiplantae > Streptophyta > Magnoliopsida > Myrtales > Combretaceae > Combretum > Combretum micranthum. The sequence continues at coordinate 3,852,048 of JAMXBD010000005.1, forward strand.
ATAGGTTCGGTGTTTGTGTAGTTGGATGAGTCAATTGATGATAGCCATTTGGCTAGACCACCAACACAATAAAGTCGCTGAAGGAGCTAGAACCTTAATCATTTCCTTATTTTTGAAAGTTTGAACTGCTTGCTATTAGTTTTTTTATGGGCATGAAGGAGGTCCTCCTTTTGTATATGAAGAGGGTCTTATGTAGATAGGTAGAGTATGTGTATGTTGTGGGTGGATGTGAAAGTGGTCCTCCTTTTGTATATGAAGAGGATCTTTGTAGATAGGTGGAGTATGTGTATGTTGTGGGTGGAGTTTGGTCATGCGGGTCCGCCTTTTATGCATGTTGAGGACATTGTGAATATAGGTGCAGTGAGTGACTATTTTAAGTGAAGGCAGGTCATGGTTTAGTTGGTGGTCCTTGATCTTGTGTATGGTGCATCTAGTGTCTGTTTTTTTTTTTTCATGAAATGTAAATAGCAGGATGACAGAACACTATTTCGATGATTGTACTATTTAATAAATAGTAATGATTCTGGTATCGATATTGGTTCTAGTTTGGCTTTGCATTCTTCTATGGCTTTGGTGCTTTCTTCACTGAAATTCCCAATATTGTTACCATTCGGTTTTGGTCAACAATAGTAGCAGCTCATTATTAATAGCTCAGAATCTGCACAACATCATCATTGCTTGCATCATGCAGCTTTATTCTTGGCACGTCAGTTTCAACAAGTTGCAAACTACTTGGCCAAAAGCTTTTCATTAGTAGCATGATATGTATTTTACCTTAACCACATAAATTATTAATGATTATCTCCCACACATCTAAGTACTGATTCTTGGAAAATTTAGATATCCATAAGTCTCCATGAACTAAACCAATTATGAAATTATATGTGTAATTATTTTAAATGGCATGGATTCAATTAATTCGATTTATAGCTGAAATTAATTATTTTTTTTTAAATTGCTTTGGATAAGTTAATTGATTTTGGTATCAATTGGGAATAAGTTATCATTCAAAAAGGAATAAACAACACAAAGAAATAACATCACAAAAGTCTATTCTTCATTACATTGTCAAATTCCAGCCAAAAAACATTTACCACCACAAGAGTCTGTTCTTCATGTTACATTCTACCTAAAACATATTCTCTGCCTAGTACAACCTGGAAACATCATGACAACTTGTTCTATCCTGAAGATAGGCAATAAAATAAAATGCCAACCCACGTCATAATTAGCATCCACTCATACAGCTTCATCCTACATCGAAGCCTTTCTAGCTAGGCATGTGTTGAGTTGTTTTGTTCATTCTCCTCCTCCTCTCCCACCTGACCTTCATGAGTTAAATGGTGAAACACATTGCTTCTCCTTTGAGAATTAGATTCTATCATTTCAACTCTTTTTGCATCCTCTGCCAACGAAGTAGCCATCATCTCCTTCATGCTACCAACACGTTGATACTCCAATGTGTCCTATCTAGGCTCCTCGTTAGAATGCACCCACCTAAAGAAATTGCATCCATCTTCCTACAATGTAAATCAAATGCAGCAAGTGGATCAATTCATCATACTATTATCTTAAAGGGCCACGAACCCAAAATAAACAGAATTGATGTGAGAGCTTACCATGTCATATCTTGGGCATCCATAGAAGAAGCAACCTCGATTCATCTCCGTCCTTGCAACTGCAAGCCTCACTTTCATTCCACACCAACAAAAGATGTAGCTTAAAGCACTCCTTCCAACCCGACAAACAAAACAGGATGACGAGCTTGCATCTTTTACCATCTTCGATTGCCTTGTTAATTTCGACGGAAAATGGAGATTTTGGGGTTTCAGTTAGAATTTTGCTATGAAGTATCGTGGGTTAGGGTTTTCTCATTTTGGGGGTTTGAGAAATTAAATTTGAATGCCATCATGTCATAAGATTTTTATTATTTTGATTATTGTTTTCTATAATTGTTTTTCATGTGTAATTATTATTATACATATACAGGTGGATAATGATTTATGTGGAGTTTATGACATGTGTCAGTGCATGATAAGAAAATAGAGCTAGCTAAGCAAATGGGGTTAAGTCACCTAATAGAGGTAGTCTTTTGAACATAAAAAGTTTAGTTAAATATTAAAATGATTAAAAAAATTTGGATAGAAAATTGAATATTCAAGAAAAGTTTAGGTAGTGTTCATAATATCAACCCTTATACCTAAACCTAAATGTATTTGTATAAAAGTACATACACATCCTAATTAATTCTTTATTAAAATGGGCCAATTGTTATTTTAAGTTTAAAATTTTGCGCTTTTACTCATTTAAAATTAAATTTATTTTCTCAGACTGACCCAATAACCAGGAGTTCTTGAGAACCAGACCCAGCCCAGCCGTACCCAGGTTCTGAGTCTATCTTCTCGGGACCCGTGAATTATTAGCATTCTGGGCGATTCTGAACCGTGGCGCGCTGGGGAAGCCGGTAAATGCCAACGGTAACCCTAACCATCTTATCCATGCTACCAAGCCTTTGGTCCTGCTTCGCACCTGGCAAGTAGCTTTCTGGATAGAATGGGAAAGGAAATTCCATGCTCGGATAGGCATACAACATTAAGCACGATCTTCGAACCGTGTTCTAAAATGAAGGGATAATATTCTCTCTTCCAACTTATATCTCTGTGATACCACTCTAAATTAAGATGTATTTTACTGGGCTTGAGTCATTACAGACATTCCTCCAAAAAGTATTACTCTAGGCTGAAGCTAAAAATACATCTGACATCTTTAAGAATTTTTTCTGCCCAAGAAAAGAAAACTGAAAAATTGTTATATGCATCATGCTGTCAGACAATAAATGCCACCCAAGGGAAAAAAGGGTAACAAAAATTTTTCCCACTATAACATGTATGAACTCTATATATGCTATCTGCTTGCACAAACATAACCCAGAGCAACAACCTGCATGACAAGTTGTAAGAGTGCAGTTTCCCCTTTAGCAGTTCTCGCATCTAATACATTGTCAATAACCATATATTCAATTGACTAGATGAAGATTGAGTCAACAACTCCATTAAACCCATGATCACCATTTAAAGTACCCAAAGAAGAGAGCCATCCAAGGAAACCATTGCTACGATAAACGAAGATATAACCCCAAAGCAAGATGTTTCCTTTCAATCTTCGAAACTATTAACTATATATGTACCTCTTCCTAATTCCCACACACACGCCCTCTTAGCCATCCAAATACAGCTAGACCCCAAAAACTCAACCCCTCTCCATGATCATTAAAATACATTCTATGTACAGTGAAAGCCTGGCTATCACCTGATAATACATATTTCAGCCAGAAGAAACAAAGACAATATCCAACCATTACAGACTTCCAGATTCGTCGACTTTATCATCCTTCGACTTTAATTTGATGGTTTCCTTGACATCCGCAGAAGCCTCAGCAGTTAATTTTCCCATCTGTTTCTGCAAATCAGCCAACGACTCTTTGTTCACCTTTCCTTTGGGACTCCTTTTCTCACTAACAAGCTTGAGTTCTAACTTGTATAAAGCACAAATGTCAGAATTTTTTAACTCATATTCATACAAATGCCACTCAAAACAGCCTGGAGGTTGAGGATCCATATAATATGACCTTTTATGGCCCCCATGTTCCTTCATCACCTGCTTTCTGGATTCATGCCAGCCACGGCCATTATAATCTGACAATGACCTCTGTTTTCTGTTTCCACTTTCAAATGCCCTTCTGGGCTTATCAAAGAAAAGCCATTCCCTTATTGTTTCACCCTCAAGAAGAAAGAGATCAAAAAGCTCTGCAATTTTACCAAATTAATTATTGGTGGCGAAAATACAGTCAAAACTGATTGATTACTAAATAACAAGCCAACACAAAAACACAGCAAGCAATCCATGACACACACATAAAAACTTACTGCTAGCATTCCAAGGAGATTTCTCAATAGCAGCCCCTTCACATTCGGGAATTCCCACAAACTTTCCTTGCATCTTTGCAATAAGTGTGGCAAAAAGCCTATCGTCCTTCAAGCCAATGCCACAAGGCCGCAACACAGGATTCATACCAGGGCCACCCTCACTAGAAGCCAGGTCAGCATGCATGCTACTGCAGTAATCCTGACACCATTCTGAACCCTGAGCTGGCCTTTGACAATCCCAAAGAGCACATTTTGGCCCCAGAAAAGCAGATGGTGGGGGGTTAATATGTGGCAACACATTTGAAACAGAATCATGTCCAAATTGTTTGATATCACTGCCACTACCAAATTGCTCATGGTCAAAGTCATCATGGAAGTCAAATTGGAGATAGTCCAAATGGCTGGTTGAATCTGATTCATTAATTGCTATATTTTGTGCATACAAATCAGATCCACTGCATTGAAAAAACCCTTCAAATGTGCGCTCTTTCTGGCTGACAATTGCATGATTATTCTGAAAGAAAAAAGAAACCAGAGCTTATTGACACCAGAAAAATCAGTACAGTAGCAACAATAATTCAACAAATAGATGAAACCAGCACTGATTATTGAATCACTAACCAGAAACAGCAAGTTTTACAACAGCCAAAATTGGGAATGAACAAATATGAATATATTTATACTGCACTAAGTTTTGAAGGCTGTCAAAAAGCCCATGCAAAGCCTAAAATAAGTAACAGGTATTCCATCGCATGAGTTTAAAAAAACTTGCCAACCTACAATTTAAATGCACTCTCATCAAAGCATTTGCAAAATTTCCATCATGTGATGGGATTCAAAGGATGAAACAGCCAAATGGTCATTGCATAATCTTTTTTGGATAAATAAATAATTCATAATTTATAATTAATTCCTTGCATTTTGCTTCAATGAGTTCTCAAGTACTCTTGATGACATATATAATTGCAACACATACTGAAATTATGACACATTTGGTTTGCAGAAAAAACCAAGAAGAAAATAATGCTTCCTAGGAAACAGAATAGAGTACAACAAACAATAATATGCATATGTGTGCATACTCTGCCACCAAAATCTACAGGAAAAGTGGAAGGCTGTGATTTTGCAATCACAAACTCAACAATTTTAATTTGTGATATTAAATAAGATTACAAAGGATCTTATACTACATGCAAAAACTAATAACACAAGAATCCACGTGTTTTGAGCATTTTTACAAGCAAAGATATGAGCTGTAGAGACACATGCATATGCACCAAAGCAACTGTGCGTGTGCACACATGCATGCGAGCGCACACACACAAAGGTGGGGAAGAGAGTGATAGAGGACCTCCTCAGCTGCTTTTACATTGCCAGGTTGAAAGTTTTGAACATGAGGTTCCACCTTCAAGTTGGTCAATTCAACAAATGTGCTGGTTGCATCATCTTGTTCTTCACATAGTTGCAGTATACGACGTATGTCATCAGAGAAGGATCCAAGACTATCAACCTAAAATAACATAAAATATAAATACAATAAGTATAAAAGGAAAATATGAGCATTGATGCAATGCCTTGCCATCTTTCTTTAAACCAAGGCTGGACGGTGAAGAAAACAAGCAAAATAGTGTAAATATTGGAAGCCTTGCTGCCTTGTGCACTCATAGAAGCCAAATTTGTTACAACTTTACCCTAAAGATTCTCTTTATCTTAATGGACCATGATAACCCATTATAAATAATAGAATCCAGTTAGTGAATCAGAATTGCAACATTGGAAATAAACAAAACTCACAGGTAAAGGAGAAGCAGGGGAAGCTGCATTAAATTCAGCCTTCAATTCATGAAGCAATTGAAGCACCTGCTCAACTAAGATACCTATATCACTAGACCGACCTTCCTTCCAAGCCAGTTGAAAATTAGTCATATGGCCTTGAATATCATCAATTAATTTCCTTGCTTTGTCTGTGAGCTGCGGCTGAGAAAAAGACTCGCATGTCCTCTTGGTGTTATTTTCCATATTCCCAAAGGATCAACCAGAACCTCACCCCCTTACTCAAGAGAAGAGAAGAGGAAACAATGCCTGTCTATGCAATAATAACACATAAATTAGCACAGCAACAGAAACCATGCAATTCTTACTGACGGAAAAAGCTGACACATGCCACAATTAGGTCATAGAGCTTGATTTATTAATTTTGGTTTAATGAGCTTAATTTATTTTAGACCTTCGCTATGTCATTCTTGAGATATACTGCAACAATGCCCATGATGATACTGAATGGTTGGTGGCTTGGTGCCACATTATCCTTCTTTTAAAACTGTAGTAGAGTACAGGGAAACCCCATTAAAATATGCCTGGAAATATAATCCAGTCATTGATGAATTTTTGCAACATATTCATCTTATATCATAGTCAAATACTACCACACTTGTGTTTCTTCAATTTATGTGAATTGAAAATCCTATAAATTATTCTAGCTCTTACCAAGATGATCATTCATGCCATATATAACATCATCAAATTAGGAACTTTCTCCCCATTCATCAAAATTACCAAACAACTTCTTCCAGCCCACTTAGTGTCTCATCTACATCCTGTCAATCTGATAAGCCCCCAACCCAATATCAGTCACAAGCACCAAACCAATCCCTACTCTAAGCCCACACTCTACAACCCTAAACACCAGACTTCCTTTAACTTTCACCAAGTTAAAAACCCTGCAGCTCTCCCGCTCTCTCTCTTCAGTGCACAGCGAAAGCCATGATGTTTGAAACCCTAATACTTTCTCTTTATGCAACTTTATTCACTTATTTGTTTAAGGTATTGCTAATTACAGCGCGAGTTTGCGAGGGGCAACAGTAAAGACAACAAGAAAACAAGCATTTCAAGTTGGCAAGACTCCAAGAAAAGATAGAGAAGTGATAAGAGTCATCAGGTTAAAATTAGTTGCACAATTTCGTTGGGTTTCTTGCTCTTTACATTTGCTTTTGGTTCACTTGAACACAAGAATAACAGAAATGTCCCGCCTCAATGCTTAGTTTGCTGCAAAACCATTTATGATTCCATGGATTGATTATCTTTATTTTGTGCGTGGAATTGGATTGTCACATCAGTTAAAAATGTCCTGCTAAATCATCACTAAATCACTAATCTCTGTTGCCATCTTAGAGAAGTCCCAGGCATAACACAATAACAAGCTGTATTGTATGATTACCCATTTTATGCGTATTCAATCATACAAGGCAGCTTATGAATTTTAAGAGTATGAACAGAGAAGAGACAATGGATAACAAACATACAAATGCACATTGTTAAACAATATTGACTGTAAATTAATGAAAACAACACTTCGAATTCCACTTCAACGATTCGATTAACCGATCAACACAAGAAAGAACCTAAACCAAAACGTTAACCCTAACCCAAAAACTCTCCCCAAACTTCTGATAACATCAATTTCTTTTTTCCCCACTCAAAGCCCTAAAACCTCAAATTTTTTTCCTAGAAAAAACATGATAGGAAGGGAAAGAGAAACTTGTTTTACCTTTGAATAATTTCAGGGCGCGTTTGTTTCAATGAGAGAGAAGTCGCCGTTTAGACTGCTGCAAGTGAAAGAGTTCGTAGAAGATGGGTAGATGATCCAAACAGGATCTACAAGCAATATATCAAATTTATGAGTTAGGCTGATCTTCCTTTTTTTTTTTTTTTCTATTTTTTTTTTTTCCTATTTCCTTTCCCCGTCTCCATAGGAGTTATATAGTTTTGGTTAATGGCTGGAGGGTCAACTTGCCCTAAATTAGTAAAATTTAAGTCCTTAAATGTTTATTATTATATATTACAAAGTAAATTATAGAATAAATTCCATATAAATTTTATTTTATTTATACTATTAAAGTAAAACTACTCCCTTTGATGTCCTTAGTATTAATATTTTTTATGTAAATATTTTTAATATAATGTTTTATAATAGCCATGCTTTTATTCCCGATATCATATTATATATGAGTGATTATGGTTGCATATTAAAATAAATAAATAACATGTTTTACGTATAGATTAAACTAGTGTAATTTAATGTATATGTTTGAGTAGTGTAGAATAATTATGTTTGCATTAGTATAATAAATACTTAATATTGATTTACATATTGATGTTGTGTATGCAATGAATAATATTAGACTTAAATGTATATTTTAAGTATTGTGTTTAGCAGATTTTTTTTTTTAAAAAACTGAAAAGCTAGCTAAATGTCTTTGTTTTACTTAAATTAATAACCTTAGTTAAGCATAACTAAAAAGCTACTTTATGACTTTATTTGGATTGCCTTAAAAGTCAATTTTGGATAAACATTAAGCCAAAAATACTCCATTTTCGTCCAAAATCATACCACCATCAAAACACCCTCCTAAACAAACACAAAACCCATTACTTTCTCTTCTAAAGCTACCCCAACTTCAAGACCAAGACTCACATCCAAATTCTTACAAGTTGGCCACCAAAAGATCATTTTAAAGCCTTGCAAACCAAGCCCAAAGATTTGAGGTAAGTTTAAGTTACATTTGATGCAAGTTTCATAGTGTAGAGTTTGTTAAATGTGAATTTGATATGTATATATGTATTGGTGATGTGTTGATCAAGGTTTGGGCTGCTAATGAAGCATAATATATGCATGTTTAGTAGTTAAAGTGTGTTGACGAAAATGGAATGATGTATGAGTGGTGTAGTAAGGGTTAAGTGAAGTTGAGCTTGTTGAAAATTGTGTTGAATGTTGTTTTATGAGTTTTGAAGTCCAAAAGTTTGATAAAAAAGAGTATGAAAAACAAGGGAGTTCGTATAGGTTATTAGGAACCAAATCACGGGCATGATTCAAGCCTTGGTAGGCTCGGGTTGGACAAATTTCATGAATCAAGGGCGTGATTTTGAGAGAAAAAGCTCTGTTTTGGGAAGTTTTCATGAATCACGGTCGTGATCCATCCCTTGGTAGCTTTTGGTTGGTCAAAAACTTTGAAACTCAAAAATCACGATCATGATTCTTAGCTCAAAAACCATTTTATGACAGCTTTCCGAAAATCACGGCCGTGACTCGTGTTTTCCCTAATGCAATACTATTTTGTATTTTAATCACAACTTTTTCATCTGACCTCCGATTGAGGTGATTCAAGTTGCGTTGGAAAGCTTATAAAGAGATCTACAACTTTTATGTTTTGAGTTTTTACAAATTTCAAAATTATCAAAGCTTAAATTTTGTTTCTTTTTAGCTGATACAATTTTAAATAAGGTTAAAAACTTATGTTTTCTTGTTAAATGTGTATTTGCTTATGAAATGGATCTTTTTGGACTAAAATTAGATAGATTGATGATATTTGAGGTGTAAGAATGATTTTGTAGGCTTGTATGATCTTGATAAATGATATGTTATGACTTTGTATAAGTTATATTTGAAGTTTTAAATATTAAGCTTAAGATTTGATATGCTTTAAGTGTAATTCCAAGTATATAATGTTGATTTGAATTTAGATTATCTTCTAAAGGATTCCCGATGTTCTATTTAGATTTCCTACATAAGGTACACAGTAACGTATTTGTTCTTTGCTTAGGATAGGCATATCTTTAATCAATTTTAATATAGAAAAACTTAAACCTTGATTTAGTTGGATGTCTCTTACGCTGTTTAAATCTGTATCTGGCTTGGTATAGCAGATCGGTATCTAGCTCGAGGAGTAGCACTGATAAAACTACACACGGTCCGAAACTCACACGTACAAAACCAAATAACCCTAATTATGTATTTCCTACTTTCTCTTTCTTCCGTAAAAAACAAGGTACGCTTTTTATTCTTATTCTCTCTTCTCTCGTTTTTTTTTTCTCACAAAAATTAGGGTTTCTTGTTCTTTAGCCTTAGAATGTTTATCTGCTTAGATCTATGGAATATTGCTTACTAACTATGCTTCTATTATTACTTGCGAGGTGAAATTAAAAGGGTAACTTGAGATAATTCTAGAATTCGAGCTTCCAGTTGGCTCTTATACTCAGATCTAGTTTGGGTAAAAACTTATACCCCGTTCTGATGATTTATTTTCTATTTATATTGTTCTTCATGAATGTTACAGCCTGTAACTACAAATTTCTCCAGCTATGATGCTAACTGTTCCTTTGGTTACAAAGACAGCTATTACACGTTTGAAATTTGCTTAGCTAATTTTTTAAACCGTTACAACTAGTACAACTGCATTTTGCTAAGTTTATTCAAAACAGATGTATTTTGTTTTAATTCATAATATAATCTTGCAAATGTATTGGTGTTCTTCTATTCCTTTGGCTTCGTGTCATAACATGTTCCTCCCTCTCTGGAAAAACCACCTTGTCCTCAAGGTGATATTCTGGATAATCTCTTTAATAATCACTTAAATCTATCCATGAGGCATCTTCAATCGGTAGAGACTCCCATTGTACTAATAATTGTTTGAAAATTTGGCCTTGTCGATGTATAGAACGAACATCCAACACAGCTATTGGCTTGACAAGTGGAAAATTTTCATGAGACTCCCCTGGTAAATGCACCATAGTAGAATGTTCACCCTCTGCTTTCCTTAGTAATGATACATGAAAAATAAGATGAATTTTGGAATGTTGTGGTAGTTGTAAACAATATGCCACATTACCCACTTGTTTAACAATCTGATAAGGCCCAAAATAACATCGTGAAAACTTAAAAGAGAGCCTATTGGCAAGAGAAGTTTGCCTATTGGGTTGTAGTTTCACGTACACCCAATTGTCTACTTCAAATGTCTTTTCTGTTCTGTGCTTGTCTGATAGTTGTTTCATGCGCAATTGTGCACGACTTAGATTGGATTTTAAGCACTTCAATAACTCATCTCGATTCTTCAACTCATGATCTACTGCATCAATATTAGTATGTCCTTGAACATATTTGGGTATAGTTAGTGGTGTTCTTCAATATAAAATTTGGAATGGAGTCATATGTGTACTAGTATGATAGCTAGTATTAAAGCAATACTCAGCCCATGCAAGGAATTTAGGCCACTCCTTGGGACAATCCATAACATAAGCTCTTAAGTACTGTTCCAAACATCGATTCATGACTTCAGTTTGACCATCTGATTAAGGATGGTAAGCTGAACTCATTTTCAAAGTTGTCCCACCGAGTTTAAATAACTCAGTCCAAAAGTGGCTCATAAAGACTCTGTCCCCATCCGATACAATTGTCTTTGGAATTCCATGTAATTTGACAATTATATTCACGAACAATATGGCTACTGATGTAGCATTGTATTGAGCTGTGAGACTCTCAAAATGAGAATATTTGGAAAGCCTATCTACTAACACCATAATAACAGAATATCGATTGGATAAAGGAAGGCACTTGATAAAATCCATCAAAATATCCTCAAAAACTTCTTGAGGAATGGGAAGTGGTTGTAATAACCCTACTGGGGATGTGGTCAAATTTTTTATGTGTTGACACACATGGCAACACTTCACAAAAATTTCTACACCCCTCTTCATATTAGGCCAAAAGAAGGATTCAGATAGCCTTTTAAAAGTTTTCAATATGCCTAAATGGCCTCCCATGTGAGCTGAATGAAATTCTAATATCAGTGAATTGATAATAGAAGAATGAAGAGGGATAAAAATTTTGTTTCCCAAAAAGAGTAAATCATCTTTGACCACTAAAGGCCACCGTAAAGAAACTCCAGCTTTACAATCTGAAAGTAATTTTTGCCAATCCTTATTTATCTTGAACTTTGTCTTAATTAGTGTGACAAAGTTAAAGGAAGGCAAAGAAATTGAAAGTAATTGGGCTGTAGGATCAAAGCTACACGATAATGCATCAACTACCACATTTTCAGAGCCTGATTTATACAAAATTTCGTAATCATATCCCAAAAGTTTCACCAAATATTGTTGATGTTTAGGAGTTTGAATGGTTTGAGATAAAATTTCTTTGAGATTCTTTTGATCTGTTCTGATAATGAAATGCCGTCCCAACAAATAATGTCTCCACTTTTTAACAGCTTTAACTAAAGCCACCAATTGTCGAACATAGACACTTGCTTCCTGCATCCTCATTGAAAATTTCTTGCTAAAGAAAGCAATTGGATGAGATCTTTGATGTAACACAGCACCCATACCAGCTCTTGATGTGTCTGTATCTACTATAAAAGTCTGAGTGAAATTAGGTAGAGCCAAAACTGGAGTAGCCATTAAAGCTTTTTTAAAGTCTATAAAGGCTGATGCAGCCTGAGAATTCTAAAGATAGGCATCTTTTTTTAATAAATTGGTGAGAGGGGCAGCAATACTGGCATAATGCTTGACAAATCGTTTATAATAACCAGTGAGTCCCAAAAATCCTCTTAATTGTGTTGAATTAAGTGGAAGAGGCCAATCTTGAATTGCCTGAACCTTAAAAGGATTAGGAGAGACTCCTTCAGCAGAAACAAAGTGACCCAAATAATCTATTTTAGCTTGACCAAAAAGACATTTGGTTCGTTTAAAAAAAAAAAAAATCTGATGTTCTTTGAGACAATATAAGGCAGTCTCCAAGTGACACAAATGATCCTCAATAGATTTGCTGTAAACGAGGATATCATAAAAAAAAATGATGAATTTCCTCAAATATGGCCTAAAAAAGTTATTCATCACAGATTGAAATGTTGAAGGAGCATTAGATAAGCCAAATGGCATAACAAAAAATTCATAGTGGCCTTCGTGAGTACGAAAGGCTATTTTATGAATATCATTAGGATACATGCGAATCTGGTGATAACCAGTACGCAAATCTAACTTGGAAAATATAATTGCTCCAATCAATTCATCCAAAAGTTCATCAATAGTAGGTATGGGAAACTTGTCCCAAATAGTAGCTTGATTCAAAGCTCTATAATCTACACAGAATCGCCAAGACCCATATTTCTTTTTAACCAATAGAACTGGTGATGAAAACGGACTAGTATTAGGCCGTATGATGCCAGAATCCAGCATTTCCTGAACTAACTTCTCAAATTCCCCCTTGTGAAAATATGGATAGCGATAGGGTCTGACATTAATGGGTTGTGATTCATTCTTCAAATGGATATGATGTTAAACATCATGTAGTGGGGTCAATGATGATGGAGTCTCAAAAACACTTTGAAATCTACCCAATAGCTTTTCAATAGAGTTGTTGCAGGTGGTATCAATGAGTGAATGTTCTATCTGAGCCACTAAACTAAACAAACCAGCAATCTGATCAGCTTTGATCAATTTGTGTAATTGAAGAGACTCAATTCGTTGTGGAAAATGAGAAGAAATGCCCTGTAAGCAAATGTGATGCCCATTCATCATGAAATCCATAGTAAGATGGGCATAATCCATAGTGATAGGCCCTAAAGTTTACAGCCACTGAATTCCCAAAACCAAATCTACTCCTTGAATAGGTAAAACATATAGATCAACATCAAGCTGAGTTTGACCCAAAATTAAACAGACTTTCTCACAAAAACCTGAACATGTCAAATATTCGCCATTACCAATCATCACTTTAAATAAGGAAGTAGCTAAAATAGGCAAATGTAATTGTCTGGCAATGTTTTCTTGAATAAAATTGTGAGTGCTCCCTGAGTCTACTAAAATGGAAACTGGTTGTCCTCCAATTACCCTTCCAAACGAAGGGTTCGAGGGGCTTGTGCTCTAGATAGAGCATGATAATTGATCTCAATAGGAATTTCATGTGAAACCTGAGTATCAACATCCAATGGTGTATTCATCTGTTCCATATCATTAATATCATCATCAGGTTGAATTATCATAAGAAATTTGGCTTTACAAATGTGATCTTTATTAAATTTCTCATCACAATTGAAACAAAGACCCTTCTCTTGTTGTATTACCATCTCAGTAGGAGTCAAACGTGTAAAAGGTAATGATTTCTTTGGGATGGTAGTTGAAACAGTGGGTTGAGAAGATAAAGGTAGAGTAGATTTGGAAGGCAAATGTTTGGGTTTGAATGAAGTCTGTAGAATGTAAGTGGAAGAAATACTGGTTTGGGAAAAAGTATTATTTGGCAAAGGTGTATAAAATGTATTTGGATAAGGTAAAGTGTGTGTAAACTTTGATTCAAAAAGCTTGGCTAGGCTCATAGCTTGAATCAAACCAGTGGGTTGAGAGGCTAAAACTTCTTGCTGAATAAGGGGTTTTAATCCTGAAATGAAACAACTCATTAAGAAACTTTCAGATAAACCAGTAACATGATTAGATAAAGATTCAAAAGCATGTTGGTATTCGGCCACTGTGCTGGTTTGCATTAATTTGGAAAGTTTGCCTTGTGGATCCTCATACAGAGAAGGACCAAAACGATGTTCCATGGCTTTAAGAAAAACAGGCCATGTGGACAATAAACCACTTCTATACAACCACTGATACCAATCGGCCGCATCATCCTCCATTGCAAAAGATGCAATTTTCAAACGTTCTAGGTCAGGAACATTATGTAAATCAAAGAATTGATTGGCTTTGAAAATCCATGAATTAGGATTTTCCCCCGAAATTTTGGGTAAATCTAACTTCATATTTCTCATGTAAGAAAATTGAGACTCCACATTATTCGAGTGTCCCGTTACAGAAAATGATGAATGATCTTGAGAACTAGAATTTGGATGATTCTGATTTTCCATTTGCAATTTCACAAATTGTAAAACTTAAGTCATATATGCTAAGAGTCTATCAGTTTTAGACTCAAGTGAAGTAATCTTATTGGCATGTGATTGAAGATCATCTTTAAACTGAGAAATGCTTCTTGTTTTGTCAGCCATGACAACAATGGCAACAATCGAATCAATGAAAGCACCAATGATAAAACCACACACGGTCTGAAACTCACATGCGCAAAACTAAATAACCCTAATTCTATATTTCCTACTTTCTCTTTCTTCCATAAAAACAAGGTACGCTTTTTTTTTATTCTCTCTTCTCTCGTTTTTTTTTTTCTCACAAAAATTAGGGTTTCTTGTTCTTTAGCCTTAGAATGTTTATCTGCTTAGATCTATGGAATATTGCTTACTAAATATGCTTCTATTATTGCTTGCGAGGTGAAATTAAAAGGATAACTTGAGATAATTCTAGAATTCGAGTTTCCAGTTGGCTCCTATAATCAGATCTTGTTTGGGTAAAAACTCATACCTCGTTCTAATGATTTATTTTCTATTTATATTATTCTTCATGAATCTTACAGCCTGTAACTACAAATTTCTCCAGCTATGGTGCTAACTGTTCCTTTGGTTACAAAGACAACTATTACACATTTGAAATTTGCTTAGCTGGTTTTTTAAACCGTTATAACTAGTACAACTGTATTTTGTTAAGTTTCTTCAAAACAGATGTATTCTATTTTAATTAGTAATGTAATCTTGCAAATGTACTGATGTTCTTCTATTCCTTTGGCTTTGTCATAACAACCACCTTACTCAGATTGGGGGCATGGTAGTTTAGGGCTTAGGCCACCCATCTTTTGATAAGACTTTCCTAAGTGGTACGGCGGGTAATTGATGAGGAAGACGGTATCGGCGTAACGTTTGTAAACCCTGGAAAATTTTAGTAAATAAGTCTGAAGATGAACTTTGAAAATAAAACCCTGAAATTCACTCCGAATTAAAACCGAACTTCGATAAGTTCCAAATCCCAAACGAATCTAGAAATTTCTGAATCGTGAGAAAAATAAGAGTCCTCATAAATAAAGTAGTAACTCAATATACTTCCAATCTAAAACCTCTATGTACGACAAATTGTATATTTAACTCCAACTTATAATTTGGGTAAAATAGAGCCCTAAACAAATTATTAAGAAGTAAATAGTGACTAACCTTAAGGAATAAAACTAATCCAAAGAATTCGAGAACGTTGAGAGGTAATAAATACTTAAGAAATGACCTTAAAAAAATCTCACCAATCAGATGTGTCATATAAGCATAAAATGTCAGTTTCCATATTGGCAAAGGTGTAAACCGAAAAGTCAATCGGGAAACCTAAGTCCCCGAAACTCCCAAGAAACTCCATAGCTTAGATCCAGCAATCCTGTATTCCTAAACCAAGGAATCGAAATAAGAAGAAAAGGTGTAATTGGTTCATATTAAGCCTAGGATGCTCTAAAGGATGAGATCAACGAGTTTTCAACCTATTCCAATTCGATCAGGTGTCGACTTCGAAAAGCGTGCCCTGGTATTCGAAATTTTAAAAATACGTTATTAATGCTGTTAGACTCATATTTCTATAAGGATCCTTAAACTATTAGTTTTAAAAATTTTCAAATAGTTGGAAGTACCTGATTTTGCGAAATTAATTGTATTTCATTACTACCGGTAATTAGTGAGTCTTTCAGTACGATTTACTATTATTCATTACCCAATTTTTATCATTATTCTTATAATGTATACCCTAGTTCTCCTAGTGATTGGATAAACTTCGGAAACCGGAAAACGAAACCCTATATTGGTCTGGTTCAAGCTTAGTGAGAGGAGCTTAGAAACCCTAGATCCGGCTTCCCTTCGGCTCCATAACAAAAGGAGTTTTATAAAGTAAATGAATATGAATTGTTGTTTTAGAGTATATTTTAAACCTTAGAAAGTTTTAAATTCGAGAATTTTCAATTCCGAGCCTTCCCGAGCTCAATTACGGAAAAACGTGCCACGGGACCATAAACTCAGAAAAATATTCTGAAATATTCATTAGAACCAAAATTTTATAAGGATTTCAAAAATATAAATTTTAAAATTTTCCGGGCTATAAAAATTACAGTTACAACCTTTTCCCGTATTTTCGTTACAACTAGTAAAGTAGATGTCTTGTCTACTATTCACAAGTACAACCTACACTACACACAACTCATACCCTATTCTTAAATCCTTATAATTACTCAATTATATTTTTTTTCCAAGAAAATTTTGTCTCTTATTAAATTATCACTTTTATTACATTTTATTACATAAATTTCAAATTTAAACAATTTCAATTCACTCCCTCTCTACCTCTTCGAAGGCCGGCACACACACCCCCTTAATCCCCCTCTATTTGTCTTATTTTACTCTTTTCTAATACAAATAAACCCTAAAACACTTAATATATAAACTCATTTCTACTCTCTCTCCTCATTTTTACTCATTCCAAATTTTTACAAAAGAGAAATCCTCTCTCCTTCTTCTTCTTCTTGCCGTGGAGCCCCTCCCACACCCACACACATTCACACACAAGTTCATTCTTCTTCATTTCTTTTCCAAAACTCCTCTTAGGTGATGATTCTAAGCTTTATACCTATATTATCTTGTAATGGTAAGACCATTCTTGTGTGTTTTCCACTTTTAATCCCAATGAGCATATGCTAGGGACGTGAAAACACTAATACAAGAATATCAATCCATCACAAGAAGTAGATCTTGTGTTTAAAAGAGTTTTTGTTGGAATATCATCTTGTTCATGTATGTAAAGCAGAGATCTAGCATAGAAAGTTATGTTCATGCCATAAAACTCATGATTCATGCACTATATATGGTAGATCTAGTGTTTAGACATTCATATCTTCATCTACATTTATGTTCATATGGTTATTTTGAGCTTTCATGCATTAATGATCATAAAAGCTTAAACTTGCATGTGTATAGATGTGATAGATGATAGATCTTCATGTATATGAAGCAAGAAACTTGAAAAAGAAAAGATTTTTGCTAGAAATGTCATATGAAAATTCGGATGATTTTGGAACCCTATTTTAAAAACCACCAGAACCACTTTGAAACTCATATTTTACATAAAAAATGAAGGGTATGTGTGATAGGTGTCTTTAAGGAAAGATTTTTATAAGTTAAAGTGAGTTTAGGCATGAGTAATGTGCAAAACAAGTAGTGCAGTTAGAATGGAAAATCTTGAGACAGTGATTAGTTTGTTAAATTCGTAATTTGGAATAATGCCTACATAAACACATATTATTCAAGCTTAAATTGAATGTTTTATGAGTTAAATGAAGTCCTTAGGCAATAGATATAATAAAGCTTCAAATTTTGGTGCGTTAAACAAGTTTTCTCCTAAGAAAAGTGCAAGAGATGAAAATTTCCAAAATTCGGATTTTTGTGAAAAGCTTGTTTAAAAACATATTTACAAAGTGAAAAATGTAAATTTTTATGCATGAATGGAGGTCTTGGATAGTATAGATGATAAAGACTTGTTTTTAGTTAGATAACAAGTAAATTCTAGGAATAGAATCCTAAAATACTAGGAGATGCAAAAATTTGGAAAGAATGGATTTTAGGAAATGGCTAATGTGAAATCTTGTAATGATTAGGAGTTCTTAAGAGTTCATTATCAAAAATCATCAAGCTCATGCATATATTGAACTCATTACATGACATTCATACTAGGAATTCATTCATATTCCATCTATGCATGAGTTGTCGACTAGAAACATTTTTTTTTCTAAATGCGAAACAATTTTTTGGAAATGGAAACGTTACAGTACGGATCTGATCCCTCTGTTTCATGACCTTAATGTCTTCAAAACTTGAAAATAATATTATAATTACATAGATCTTTCGAAGTAGATAGAAATCAATGTAAAATTTGCGAAATTCCGAGTTCAAATGATTAAGTTATGGCCGTTTTAAGTTGGAACTTCCACAAATAGCGAGAATCACGATTTTGAATAGTTTAGATGCATAGCTTGAATTAGTGAAGTAATAAGATTCTTATTAGGCTATTCTTATTTGGTAGGTAATCCTGAGCATGACGATCCCCTATCACCTGACTACCATTATTAAGAGACCGGCGTACCATGGCCGATTGAGTTCCTCTTCCGATTTTAATTATTGCTTGTGATTGTAATGATAGTCGCACTAGTTGCTAAGCAAAGATAAAAAGAATGATTATGTATGATGGGGTTAGTTGGGAATTATGATTGTCTGTTGTTGATATGTGAAGTTGAACTTAAAGAATATCGAAGCCGGGTGATAAGTTATTGCTTGTATAGAGATGAACTAGAATTGATTGTCTGTGAATATTGCTTGGCCACTTAAAAGAATTTGATTAATTGATTATTGGACTTCAAATATAACTGAACTCATGCATATCACGATGAGGATGGAGCATTAACATTGTTGGTTTTTCATGATCCATAAAACGAATATATGTTGGTTAATCGTGATCCATAAAACGAATTATTGTTCAGTTGACCGTGAGCTTAAACGGCGTCGTACCGCAAGATTCGAAAATCTGCTAACCCGGGATGGAGGGCGCAAATCCATCCACATATGATTTCCGGCTGGTCATATGTTTGTTAACTCACTTGTTTGATGCATTTCACTTGATTGATTAATTACTTGCTTAAATGTTTGTCTTAATTGTGATTCGAAAGTTTTCACTCACTAAGCTAGTGTAGCTTATACCCCAATAGTTTCCTATTGTAGTATGAATACCTTTGGCTATCTTCGAGGACCTGTGGACATCAGGTACAGCTCTTAGATGTTAAGGAGCTTTCAATAAAGCCGGGTCCTAAAAGTAGAAATGGACTTCTAATCCTGTTTCCCTGAACTAGTGCCTGAAGGATAATACAAGGAATTTTGTGAGCCTGAGAATTCTTAGCATTGTTAATGGGGGTATGCCCCCTAGTTCATGTAATAGAATAGTTCTCTATTAGACGGTCATGATTTACATTCATGTTGCTATGTATGTCTCCTTAAACTACTACAAAGCAAAGTATGTTCTCTGTATGTTGAGAGTGAGCCTTACACCCGATATTCGAACTCAAGGGAAGACTAAGGTTGTCTTACTTGACTTTAAATATCGAGTGTAGCGGACTATCACGTGTAGGGCACTCTTTGGGGCGTAACAACGTTTGCTTAAGCTTAGAATGAAATAATATGATTTAGTTCAAATGTTTATGGGAACAATTGGACTAGGTAATGTTATGGACTAAGATAAGTGAAGTTGTGTAACGACTATTAATCTTAGATAAAGTTATTTTCTCTTTTATGGATATATCATCTAAGAGATATAAGTACGAGCTGCTTATATCAACCCCCTGAGCATCGTGATCATTACTCAGGACCCCTAGATATCCTTATTGTTCAGAGTTTAAATACTCCAGTGATGTTTGACTAATTAAAAATTATCTAATAAGTGAATGATTGTCACATTTCATTATAGTTTAAGATCGTGTGTGCCATTACCCATTTGTTTTTGTTATTAGTGTACTGGACCTCTGGCTTATATTTTTATCCTTTTTAGGTGTGGATGATGAATTCTATACAAGTAAGGGATATGGATCGGATTTTGAGGAGTCCTTAGATGATTGGGAGGAGTAAAGATGGCATTGACGTTGATGGAACCCTTATGTAATAGAGTAGCTATATGTACATATATATTCTGAAAACCTATGTATTAGTTAATAGGATTTTTGTTATCTTTTGATATATTTTGTAAATGGCTTGTTTACGAGCCTTGTTTGTAATGTATTTATGTATATATATATATATACATATATATGGTTGTATTATATTTAGATCTTTTATGAAGTAATGAAGTTAAAAGTTGTATTTTATGGAATGTATTATGTTCTATTAGTAATAAAGTTTATTCTTATAAAACATTTAGACAAATAACTATACAAATTGATTATGGATTACAACCTTATATATAAACTGCAGATTATATGTGGTTAGGGAATTGGGTTTGCCTATTTTAAATATAGGGGTAAATCCGGGCCTTACATGTTTTCAGCATATGGGCATAAAATATTTTTCATATTACTGAAATTATAAAAATTAAATAGGGTTTGAATATAATTAAATAAGATTTGAATAGACATAGTCATTTCCTTTTTTATCATATGGGCATAAAATATTTTTAGTATCCTTGAAATCATGAAATTAAATAAGGTTTGAATATAATTAAATAGGGGTTGAACATACATAATCTTGCGTAAAATATTTTTGGTATCCCTAAAATTATGAAATTAAATAGGGTTTGAATAGAATTAAATAGAAGTTGAATGACATAGTCTTTTTCTTTTTTAGTATATGGGCATAAAATATTTTTGGTATCCCTGAAATCATGAAATTAAATAAGGTTTAAATATAATTAAATAGGGGTTGAACAGACATAGTCTTTCCCCTTTTTTAGCCTAAGCATGTATCTTTATATATCGATCTAAATCTCTGATACTATATTTATGCATGGAGAAGTTGCCTGTGAAAAATACAATTGTAATTGTGGTTTGTAATTAATTTTCGAATTTTTAAGACTAATTAAGGTTGTCATCTTCCAACTTATCAAAACAATATATCTATTTAATTTATATATGTTGGGTTGTTTTATTTGCACACGTATCGTGGGTGCATCGTCTACTTGTATTAACATATATAAATCTATATATTAATTGTAGATAAATATGAAAGTTGTGCCACGACATGACATATTTATTTGCACTGAATTTTAATAGCATAAACTAATTTACTGATTTTCAATTAGGATATGCAAGGGATGAAAGCTGTAAAACAAATAAGCTAATTTGTAAATAGAAATAAGAAATTTTTCATATTTTAATAATGCATAAAAGATTTTCAAAACAATGTGATTCTATTTTCTATTATTAATAAAATTTTCTTAATTTAAATAATTATTAATATTAGTTTACTACATACAAAGAATTAAACATGGATATTAAAACATACTTTTTTCATATTTTTGCTTATACAAGTCCTAGCACAATGGATTGAAGGAAAAAAACAGATAATTTTATGATCTCGCTTATTGTAAAATGAAAAATTTCTATCTTTATGTTTTCAATTCAAATTTCCCATACTTTCATAAATCACGAGCCAAATTAAGTAAAGCAAAAGTAAATGACTTTGTCCACCAAGATGATCTAAATGTATATTCCAATTAAAATACACCTAGTTGTTCAATTTTATTTAAACTATTATATTCATTAAAAATCCCTTTAATTGGACCCCACAATCTAATATATAGTTTCTTCTTCTTCTTTTTTCCAATTTTTGTAAACCACTTACACTTTATCATTGATTGTCATATGCAAATTTCTCTTTTCTCCATAACCTTTTTAGTTCTTTCCTATTTTTTACTCTCGCTAAATTTATATCATTTATGCTCATCATCTATACTATTAAATCTCTATCAGTCGAAGTAATTCTCGGGAAAGGGAAGATCTTGGTCATCGTCACCTAAATAAAGGAAGTACTCAAATAAGTATTTCATCCAAGTTCTACTTAAATTTTCTAACTTTATCTTATTAAATTCATCAAAATTTGGTTTTAAGGAAATTCCAATTTAAATTGGTCATAACTTGCTCATTTTAACATGGAATTTCACATATAATATATCATTTTCTACCTACTTGAAAAAATCTATCTAATTATAAGGTTATTTTTATCATAAAAGATTATTTAGGCCTCAGAACAGTAGGGAACAAATATACCACGAATTTCCTAACCTTTGAAAAGATAATTTCCCAAACTTTTCTTCCTTAAAAAATCCTTAAACAAATATATAGATATGTATGTAGTTGAAAAATCTCTTCGATACATAAATAGACTCATATTTTATGCATGACTTCATTGGTGTTGTCTTAACAATTATTTTTCACAAAACAACTTGTTTTATAGGTTTGAAAATTTGGACTTTGAAAATTTTCTCTTTAAATGGTTTGAAAGAAAACTATAATTCATTGAGTCATTATAAATAAGTGTTTTTTTTTATATTTTATTTCCTAACTCTATAAAGATAATTTCAACCTTAAAATTTTGTCTTTTATGTTCCCTACCAATTTTATTTGAAAAGAAAGAATTTCAAGTTTTCTTAAGTTGTTGATAATATATAATATTTTGAGTTTATCATCTCTATGTTCTTCTATCTCTTAGAAAATGCGTTTACTGTTTAGAAACTTACTTTCTTACATTGTTGACAAACTCTTATTTCTCTAAGTGAATTTCTAAACTAGTGAGTTGATTTTTATTTTATCTTGAAAACTTGTCGAGTTCTTAGTTTTTATCATGAAGTGGATAAAAACTTTATAAATAAGTTTTTATGAAGAATTTTCATAATAAAGAATTATCAATATTAAAGTTTTAAACCAAAATTTCATGTTATTATTTTGAAAAGAGAGTGTGTATCTACTTAGTTAAATCTTTAAAGAAATCCTCTTTGTTGATACCTTAGAGTTTCATGAGAAGCTTGTCTAAGTTTTTAAAAAGAAATTATTAAAAATAATATTTAAGTCCTTTGATGGAAAAATCTTTGCTAAGTGATAAAAATTTATTTTAGAAAGAGTTTGGTCTCTTTTCATTAAAGAAAAACTCCTTTTTTCTTTTTGTTGAGGCAAAATCAATATGTTCATGTATGAATGAGAATATGTAGTTATGAGAAAGACGAGAATATCACTTAATAAGATAAAAAGGGATATAAGAAGCAAATAATTATAATAATAAAATCAAGTATTGAGAGCCTTAGCTTCATCAAGGCTTCCCAGGACTAAGAATAGACTAGTCCCAAAAAGAAAAGAAAAAGCATAATAATAAGATGTTAAGTTAGTGAGCACTTAGGCTCTAAGAAATATATATACATAAATATATATAATAACATATGGAAGTTAGATTAGAGAAATAATAATAACAATATAAAAACAATATAATAACATAATAACATAAAGAAATTTTATGCATGAACATGAACAAGAACAAGAACAAAATAAGAACATATTGTTGCTTTGTTAATACTATCGTCTTAGGAAACACACATTATGGTCATGTAATATTGCATGATATGAATAAGAAGGTGGTTTGGAACTTTTACCGATGGTAGGTGATGGTATGTTTAGAAAATTTCTTAAAGAAAAATGGTTGTTTTATGGAGATGGAAAGGAAGAAAACATTTGAGGGGAAAATTGTAGAGAGAGAAATTGAGAAGTGATTTTGGTAGACTTTTTTAAAGGTAAGAAAGTGTGGGAAAAGAATGAAAAAGGGAGGGGTATTTATAGAGTTTTAGAGTGAAAATTAGATGTAGTAATATGCATGTGAATGAAATTTTATGTGAAAGGTAAATTGTGAGGAATAGGTATGGTAAAGTGTAAGAATATGTAGTAAGAAAAAGTAGAGAGAGTGAAATAGTAATGAATAGTAGAAATAATACTATGAGTAGTAGATTAGACAATTAAAATACCGATAGTACATAAAATTTACATGAAGGAGCTATATCTGATATCTTTAGTTACCAAAAAACTGTCAAACTGATATTTTTAAAATCCTTATATTTTTACGAGTCTAATAGTATTATCATATTATTTTTACTATTTTACTTGTTGGGATCCTAATTTTAGAAATTGACCCCGGTCATGTCCGAAACGAACTAAAATTTAGCAAATCTGATCTTTTTAAGCTTTCTTATATTATTCCGAACTATAATTCAAAATTGTCTCATCTTTATTGTTTTTAGATTCATGCGCGGGATTGCTGGATCTAGATTCACTAGACTTAACATAGAACTAGGTTGACTTTAGGGTTTCGGTTTAACTTTCGGTTCTTAAAGTTTACTTATATTTGCCTTAAAATCTAAGGGCTTACAGCGAGGAGTCAGGGTGTTTTGGGCACGTGTTCCTACACTGGGTTGGTCAGTGTGGTATATCGACGCTCGGTGATAAGTAGCCTTCTGATAGCTCTGAGAAAGCTGCTGTCATCCCTTTATACTTGAAGGCAACCTAAGGTGGTCATCCTGATGGGATCCACTGTAAGCGCTCCAGGATGAGCTCGCGGCCATATTCAAACCAGAGATGTGAGACGCTTCACAAGAATGGGATATTGTGATGCTTGGGAAATCAAATCGGGTATGGTTCCTTGGTGATTAGTAGTTTGCCCTATACAAGAAGGCATTCGAATTTAAGCTAAGGATGCATTTTCCCTTTTTCAAAACAAGATTTTTTATTATTATTGGCTGTGCCCAGGTCAGTTTTGGCGGATATTGGTGGCCTCTGAGGCAATCTATCTCAATATCATGGTGTGGCCCACTCTAGTCTTGTTTCGACAATATCTTTTTTTACAAAAGATCACTAGAGGGGTGGTGGTATTTCACTAGATAACCTAAGAGTCCCCAGCTTCTTATCAGGCTCAATAACTCCAATGGCTTTGATTGGAAGCATGAGTTTTTGGTAGTCAAGTTGGAGGAAAGCATGCAACGAGGTTTCGACTTCTAGTTTGAGTGGTGTGAGCCCATCCATTGTACGAAACTTCTAATGATAATGGCATGTGACACTATCGGGTTAGCGGAGTTAGAGGGTGTCTTGAGAGCGTAAGGTGGGAGGCCTTATGATACCGTGCTTTTGATGATGAATTTTATGTTTGAGAGGTCGATTACTAATGGAGGTGGAGGACAGTTCTTCGTATAATCGACCTTTCTCTCTCTATCTCTCTCTTTCCCCTAATCACCTATCGAGTCGAGCTTTAGGAAAAAAGCATTTTGAGTAGTTAAGGGGTTAGAGCTATTGAGCTCAGCTGGGTTGGGCAGGTGTTTTTATTGTAATTCTAACCTATTGTTGTTGTTATTTATTTTTTTTTTTTTTTTATGTTTGTAGAGCCCAAGATGGTTATGATGAACGTAGTTGACATTCTTGCGAGTCCTTCAAAGAAGCAGAAGAGGCATTAGACAAAGAAGATGAGAGGTGAAAAGCAACTTGTCGAAGTTGAGGATCAGACTATCGAAGTCAATCTCCCAGCGATTGATTGGATGGGCAGAGCTAAGGGGGCGTAAGTGTTGAAGATAAGAGTGTTGTTGCTGAGGTTGGGGTTGTTATAGGTCACGTCGGAGGTGGCATTGTTGAGGTTGGAGATGTCGCCGCTAAGGTTAGTAGTGGTGAAAGTGATGTCATTTTAGTGGGTCGTCGTGTTTGCTCCATCTCATTAGGAGCACAGTTCGGCTCACCTGTCCCTCATGTTATTCCTACGTATTCCGAAGAGGTCGTTAGGACCAGCAACAACAGCTTAGGTGGACAAGCCCTAATTAGGGTCGTAGGATTCAACCTAGGAAGGGTGTTGCTGGTGGCTCGATCGATTTTATCAGAGGGAAAGCCCTTAAATGGAGCGACAGACTTTGGATTCGTCTTGTTTTGAGGAGATTAGTTAGCTCGAGAATAATAAGAGGTTGAGGGCTCTTTTATGTGGGATTGTCTTGGTGGATCTGGTCGTAGATTTATCTACACGGAAGACTTATGAGGTAAGGGTGTTGTGTTTGTAGAGTTCGTTAATAGGTCGAGCTGTTTCTCCCTTAAAAAATTCTCTATTTTTTTCGAGCTTTGGTGATAACAACTGAGGCATTTTGATTACTGAAGGAGAACCGCAAGGTGGTATGTTGTATTTTCTCTTTTTGCTCCTCTTGGTTTTTTTTTTTTTTTTTAATGCCATTGATTCAAACAAGGCACGAAGGAGCTAGAGGCTTTGAGGGTGAGCTTGGAAAAAGAGCTTGCCGCAGTTAAGCAAAATGAAGTATGATTGAAGGGCAAGATGATTGCTCTAACTGTTGAGCACAAAAGGCTACGAAGGGAGGTGGAAGACAAGATCATGCATAGTCGAGCTAACGTAGGCGAGGAAAATAGGAAGCAAGCTCTTGCAGAGGCAGCGACAGGTAAATTTGAGGAGAAGTGGAGAGGTATGAGGGATAAACGTGATAAACTAGCTCGTTTGCTAAGTGAAGCTAAACTTGAAGTTGCAAGGACAAAAAAGGAAGTAAAACTTGCTATTTTGGATAAAGGAAAGTTGATGGAGAGCTTACGGTCATCTAGTAAGGATAGAGAGAAATTATTTGTAAGGTCATTTGCTTTTTCTGTTGTATTGCTTACTATTGTTACTCACTCTTTAATCTAATTTTGATTTTTTGCTATTATTGTATGTTTGCATCGTGGATCTATAGAGTGGTAAACTCATTCTCAAGGCAACAAGAGTCAGATCTTAAACGACCTTTTTCAAAGCCAGGAGTGGAAAGAGACCCAGATTATACTCATCCAGGATACTGAGAAGTTGATAAGGAAGGACCTCTTGGAGAGATATCCTAATTTAGATATCGGTTTTTTGGTAGCTTGTTTGGATGAAGTTCCTGAAGGAGACTCTCGTGAGGAGGATGGGGAAGAATCTGAGTGAGATGCTGAGGCCGTAGTTATTGCAACAGGCGAAGAGGATAATAGGCAGAGTCGCATGAATTCTAGAGGTCAAGAAGACAAAGCTGTGGGTAGTTCCATAGCCGTGGTGCAGGGGAGTGACCAGGAGACCTTGATGTTAGTAGCCTTTGACATCGTTGTTGACCCTCAAGGTGGAGATCCAGCTGATAGGGAGGTCGAGGTCGGCTCTATTGTTCCTCAATTGGTGATAAGTGATGAAATTTTTGGCATATGTGCTCATTAATTTTGGAGGCTTAGGGATTTATCATTTTTTCTAAGATTGTTTATTTACAAGCTATGATTTTAGCTTGTTTGCTAGTCATTATAACGTAAGCTGATGTACCTTTTATTGGTTAATGAATCATTTGCTTCTATCTCTTGTCGACTATGTTTTTGCTTGGTGGTTGTAATTTTACTATATGTTGTATTGTCAGAGGTTGGTCTTGTCGACTTTGTTTTCGTTAGGGAACTTTGCCTTGGTTTGTTCATGTCTAGGATTAGTAGTAGGCTTTTAGGTACGATTTTCCCAAGCTGATGATGTTGCTCTACTGAGGAGGTTGCGTGTGTTAGGAAACTTGATTCACTAGGTGTGATCGAATGGTTGGGATAAGTTGTACTTCAGATTCTCATGATTTGGTGGCATTGAATGTTGGGTCTATTAATTTTTTTTCCACACCTATTAATATCGATGTTGTATGATTTGTCTTCTCACAGATGCATCCTTATTTTTCTATCTTATCGATATAAGATTTTCATTTGTCGGATACTTTGAGAAGGCGTAAGGAATGATGAGTGTTATCTTGATTGATCTCCAGTGGCTTGATAGGTCAAGCCCTTGGGGGTTTCATATATCGTGGTATTGTAGCAGTCTTGTTGTCTTTGTTTAGATGGGTCGAAAGCCTTGTGATCCCTATTTATGCGGACTAGTTACCAAGGTCGTGTGGTGCGTTAGGCGTGCTGCTCAAGTTCTACTTCCCTTCCATGCCTTGGCTGTTTGGTCTGGAGCTGTGTTTCTTTTCTGCGATTCTTGGGATCAAATTGCTACTGGCTATTATTTGGTGGGGAGTTTATGGTAACTACGGTAGCTCATGTGAATAGGGAATCATATATGATAGGTGACATGCGATGAGGTCGTCGTAAAGGGGCCATTCGACTTGTTCTCCTCATTTCCAACCACTCTATTGTGCTATCCTTGATGGTAAATGGAGGTTGTTGGATGTCGGAGATAATGATTTCCCCTTTAAGCTTGGTTTCCTAATGGCTTATTGACTGTGGGCTTAATGGGGAAATGGACTTCAATCCCTATTCTCTTGGTCATGCTGAGCTTCTATCCAGCTGAGATTCATTATCATTCTGAAGGTTGATGGACAAGCTCAGGTTGGTAATCGAGAATGAGGAGTTGTATTCAACCTGAACCCACATTTTCAAACTAAATTTGGAAGATCTATTCTAATTAAGGTTCAAATCTTTATGGGAGCCTTCTAGTTAGAAGTTATGTTCAGCCCAAGAAGATTGTACTTACATAAATACTTCTTTGTATTTGTTGGCCGGAATGCCATTTAAAAACTACCCTTGCCGAGATGCTGTCAAAACTATTGTAATAATTTTCTTCAAGTTATTGAATGCAATGGCCACTTATTTATGACCTCGATTTCTTGTGTGGTTGGTTGTATTTTTGTTTTTTTCTTCCTTTTAGGTATTTGTCTATATAGGTATTGAAGTTTATAAGGGAATTGTCTAAGCTCACAAGGGGAGTTACTCTTAAAAAAGAACTACTTTAGCTTACGGGGGGAGTTACCCTTAAGAGGGAGTTACCCGAGGTCACATGGGGAGTTACCCTTAACAGAGAGTTACCTAAGCTCATGAGGGGAGGCGAGATTGCTTATGAGCCTCTTCCAAATTTCTGTTGGGTTTCTATCGGTCAATGTGGCACATCTTTAATGCAAAATCTTGATTTTATTTTGTAATTGCTTTCTTTTTACACTTTACATATAAACTAGCCTCTGGCTATTCAAAGAACTTCCTCAAGTTGTTGGCGTTCCAGGTCCTTGGAATAAGCTTGCCGTCTAGCGTTTCGAGCTTATAGGCTCCGTTTCCTAGGACTTCTTTTACCCTTATTAGATCTTCCTAGTTTGGGGCGAGCTTTTCATGGCTTTCTTCTGCCCTTATTTCTTCTAGCTTTCTGTAGACGAGATCTCCCAAGTGGAAGCCTTTATGTCTGACCTTCTTGTCATAATATCAATCTGCTCTTTGTTGGTAGAAGGCAATCCGCTTTGCTTGCTATATCTCGAGTTTCCTCCATGGCGTCAAGTTCAACTCGAAGGCCGGCCTTATCGATCAACTTGTCATAGGATTGCACTTGGATGCTTTGTAGTTCTAATTCAATCAGTAGAATGGCCTCAGTATTGAAGGTGAGGTGGAAAGGGGTTTCGTTTGTGAAGGTTCATCAGATGGTGTAATATCCTCATAAAATGCTGGCACCTCGTCATCCCATTTACCACTTTGTTGGTCTACCTGGGCCTTAAGACTCTACATGATGGTTTTGTTGATGGCTTCGACCTGGCCATTAGCTTGGGGATGTGCGATAGAGGTGTAACATTGGGTAATGCTGTATTTGGCTCAAAAATCTTTAATCCTTTCTGAACTAAACTGCTTCCCGTTGTCCATTATCAAGGAGTGTAGGACTCTGAATCTAATGAACGTTTGTGTTAATAACTTTTGCTAGTACGTTAGCCTTTACCCATTTTGTGAAATAATCACATCCTACTATTATGAACTTCCTTTAACCTGCGGATGGGGGAAAACATCCGAGTATGTCCAGTCCCCACATGGCGAATGGTCACAGGCTAGTGAGGAAGAGTAGGTGAGTACTTGGGGTGTGGTTAATGGGTGTGGTTTTTGGCAGCATTCACACCGTTGCATGAATTCTTTCGCATCATTCCTCATTATTGGCCAAAAGTAACCAGCTTACACAATTCACGTATGTAATGATTGGGCTTTAACATGGTTCCGACCTTCACCAGCATAGAGCTTTTTGAGAACTCGTTGTCCATCTTGTGGTTGTAAACATCGGAGGAGGGGAATGCTGAAACCCTTTTTGTATAAGATCCCGTTGATGAGGGTAGAGTTGGCTGCTTTGCACATTAACTTTTTGACTTCTACTCTATTTGAGGGAAGAGTGGCATCTCTGAGGTACTTCTTTATCAGTGTCATATAGCTCATAAGTGGGGCTTCTTCTTGTAGGTCCAGTGCCTTGTAGGCTCGTATTACTGTAGATTTTTCGAGCAAGAATTTGATGAATATCCTTTCTTCAATCTTTCCAAGGTTAGGGGTTATCATGGAAGCAAGTTTTGAAAGTCTATTATCTTTGACATTGTCGGCTCTGGGTATTTTGATTATGTCCCACGAGGGTAAGTCTCTCGTGAGAGATTGAACTACCTGTAAGTATCCTACCATTTCTTCATTCTTGGCTTCATACATGCCTTTGACTTGTTAGACCACGAGTTAGGAGTTAGAGAAGATCTTGAGGTCTCCTCCTTTGACCGCAATATTTGTGGCAAGCCTGAGTCTGGCTAGCAAGGCTTCATATTTCGCTTCATTATTACTTGCAAGGAATTCAAATCTCAATGCATAACTAATCTTGACTCCATAGGATCCCTTTAAGACCAAACCTCTTGTGTAAAGGAACCGTCAACATGGAGGGTCCATGCGGGTTTTTTTCTTGTTCTCTGGTTCGAAGGAGCCAGTATACTCGGCTATGAACTCTGCTAGGACTTGTGCTTTGATGAAATCTCAAGGTTGGTACTGCACTCCATAGGTGTTGAGCTCAATTGCGTACTTCATCATTCTTTTAGAGACATCTAGCTTTTGGAGGATTGTCCTTATTGGTATGTCGGTGAGGTTGACAACCTGGTGAGCCTAAAAATACGGGCGCAAATGGCATGTGGATGTCATAACTACAATGACAAACTTTTCTACTTTTATGTACCTCAGTTATGGACCTTGGAGGACGTGGCTGTTGTAGTATATCGGATGGGGTTGCTTTCCCTCTGCTCACATCAGCACAGATGATAGAGCTCCATCATTTACTGTGAGGTAAAGGTACAGGGTCTTACCTTTGATTGGGGTTTTGAGCATTGGTAGTGTGGCCATGCATTGCTTTAGCTCTTCGAAGGCATGCTGGGATTTCTCTATCCGCTCACGCTTGTTTGGTTTTTTTTAATGATTTTGAAGAATTCAGAACATTGATCTGCACTTTTAGGAAGAAATCTACTCAATGCGGTTATCTTGTCCGCGAGCTGTTGCACTTCTTTTATTGATTTTGGCGGGTTCATTATCCGAATTGCCTTAATCTTGTCGGGGTTCACTTCGATTCCTCTTTGAAATACGACATAGCCCAAAAACTTTCCCGCCAAGGCATCGAATGTACATTTTTTTGTGGGTTTAGCTTTAGGTTGTAAAAACGAAGTTGGTCGAATGTTTCCTGAAGGTCACGTAGATAACATTTAGCTTGTTACTTTTCATGATAATATCGACATCGTAGACTTCCATGTTCCAACCTATTTGGGGTTTAAACTCCTCGGTGACCAATCTCTGAAACATGGCGTCGGCGTTCTTTAAGTCGAACGACATCAGTTTGTAGCAGCATATGCTGAATGATGTAACAAATGAGGTGTGAACCCCATCTATGTCCTTCATTTTTATCTAATTGTAACCAGAGAAGGTGTCCATGAAGCTCAACAATTCGTGTCCTGAGGTGTGCCGATAAGCTGGCCAATTCGTGGTAGAAGGAAGCAATCTTTCAAGCATACTTTGTTGAGGCTTGTATAATCCACACACATCTGCCACTTATCATTGGACTTCTTAACCAAGACTACATTAGCCAACCAAGTGGGGTATTTTTCTTCTCTGATGATCCTAGCTTGGAGTAATTTTTGGACTTCCTCTTCAATAGCGACTTGCCTCTCTAGGGTAAAGTGCCGAATTTTTTGGTGTACTGGCTTTGGGTCTTGTTGATATTTTGCTAATGTGTGATTACGTTTGAGCTTATGCCTGTCATGTTAGCGGGTGACCAGACAAAGACATCCTTACTCACCTGCAAAAATGCCAATTGGGTCTTCTTTAATGTTGGGAGAGAGGGCCTTCCCACCTTGATCGTGTGGTTAGGGCTATCATCAAAGGCGATTTCTTCCCCGAGCTTGACTGGCTCTCCTTGATGTTCTAGGTTTTATCCATATTTTGAGTCGATCGTGCACACACGATCTCCTTTTAGGGCTCTAAAGTACAGCCATCGGGATTGTTCCCAGTCTTCCTGGCATACACCTATCCCTATTGGAGTACGAAACTTAGCCTTGAGGTGGGGTTAGAAGACGATCATGGCAAACATGGATTGACCGCCTCTTCCTAATATAGTATTATGGGGGGACCAACAGTTTATCACAAGGAAATATATTTGGTGTTCCATGCTACGTGGCTCTTCTCCAAGTTCGAGGGGTAAAGTGATGATACCTCAGGGTCTGATAGCTCGATTGCCGAATCCATATAGCTCGTGATCATATGGCCTCAATTTTGGTTTCAATTCATGCTTCATTTGCTCTTATGCCTGATTGAAGACGTTGTCAATGCTGCTCCTTATATCGATCAGTTACCTTTTGACCTTCCACCCTGATATTCAAGCGGGGGTAGCCAAGGCATCTTGAGGAGGGGTTTGTATTCCTTCGTGATCCTCGTTGGAAAATGTAATTATAGAATCAACTTTCAGCCTTTTGGGTTTCACGTTCATTATTAATTAAGACATACTCAAGTTAGGTGGCAATTTCGCTCTCGTGGAGGTAATGGTCCCACATATGATGATATTAGTTTCGCTGTGGCATAATTGGGAAGGGTAGGGATGGCCAATATGATTTTAAGTGTTACCATTATCTTCTCGGGCTCATTGACCTTTCTTTTTTGTGGGGCTTCTGGCTTTAGGTCTTGATCTATAGACTACTTTAGCCAATCGTATCATATGACATCTTTATGGTGCTTTTGAGCTGCCAATAGTTACTTGTTTCATGCCCACGGTTGCAGTGATACTTCCAGTATTTCTTTGAATACTTTTGTCATGGGCTTGGTCTCATTGGGGGTGGTAATGATAGGAGGCCCCAGTTCCTTATCTCAAGGAATACATCGTGTATTGGTAGTTTAAGGGGAGTAAACTCATTATACATTAGGAAGAGTCTTTGTTTGTTGCTATCTTTAAGAATTCAGTGTTTGTTGACTTGGCTAGGGTCATGGTGATCTTTTGGTTGATTCTTTTCTAGAGGCACATTGTTGTAGGTTCAAGCCTGGTTCAACCAATTTTGAACCTCCCTTCAGGCTTTTCTTGTGTCTTTCTTGTTGAATGTATTTCTGTGCATTTTCATCACTTGCTCGAGTTTGGTAAACTAGCATTTAGAGAGAGAGTCGAAGAATAGGCTATCCGTGAGAACCCCTTGTTTGATGGCTTCTAAAGCCATGCCTTAGTTAAGGTTTGGAATCTTCAGATACATTTTGTTGAATCTTGCCAAATAGTCTCTTAGGGTTCACTCAGTCTTTGCCACATCATATAAAAGTAAGAGGCATTTTTCTTGGGCAGTTTGCTCGCTATAAAGTGTGCGATGAAGAGATTAGTAAGTTGAGAAAAAGAACTTACCGTGCGTGATTCAAGCTTATTGAACCAAACTCTAGCTACATCCCAAAAGGTGATAGGAAAGGTTTCGCACCATATGGCATTTGAAAAGTTATGTATAGCCATGATGGATTGGAATTAGGCAATATAGTCCTCCAGGTCCACTGGTCCATCGTATGATTCTAGAGTAGGCAGTCAAGCTCTCGTGGGTAGTACCTCAGACTGGATCTTAAACACAAAAAGTGTTTTGCCAAGGGGTGCTTTTGTGGCAGGCTCGCTTTCAAAGCCCTCTTTAATGGTAGATAGCTTCCTTATCATGTCACATATCTCTTTTAAGGTGCGCTCCTTCTTGGATTCGAGCTACGTAACCTTCGGGGCAGGAGTGGGAGTATCTCTCCTATGGTCTCGACTTGGACTGCGGTCTGTTGTCCTCCCTTTTTCAGGTCGATAATTTTCGATCTGATGCCTTGTAGCAACTTGATCTGACCAATGGGGGGCCATGCACTCTTATGATGTGCTATGGGTGGCTCTGACCAAGTTACACGAGGTGCAGGCCCTTTGATGTGTGCTCTAAGATGCTCTTAAGCTGTAAGACCATTCTCTGGTAGAGGCTCTAGCCCATGGTGACACTGCAGTATTCTCGTGATTCCCTTCAATTAGCTCCTCAATATGTTTGAGTGAGGAATGGACTGGGGAGACACCCCTTCGTGCATTAGAGGCCTGTTCTTCTAAATGCAAGTCCTCCAACCCCACTAACTTTGTTATCCAGGCCTGTAGGAGGGCATTTGATCTTTTATTTTCCATATTAGTGCACTAGATGCCTACATAGGTGTTCTAGTTCCAGAATTCAGCTTTTGTCTATATAACCGGCATTTGCGATAACGGACAAATTAGGGCGTGGCATTTCAGGAGCCTTCCCATCTACAGGAGATGTAGGAGGTGAGGGAGTAGATTCGACTTGATTCCTACTACACTGTAGCCTAGGCATTGTGTGGGAGTGGTGTTTTACGTTATGGGTTTTAGAAGGGTTTTTCAGCAAAAAGGGGCAACAGGGGAGGCTTGAATGGTTCAAGCGTTCCTACAGAC
This sequence comes from Combretum micranthum, assembly GCA_024138025.1. Classification (NCBI taxonomy): domain Eukaryota; kingdom Viridiplantae; phylum Streptophyta; class Magnoliopsida; order Myrtales; family Combretaceae; genus Combretum; species Combretum micranthum. The sequence goes on from JAMXBD010000005.1 coordinate 3,886,903, forward strand.
AACATCAAATTTTGCATGAGTTAAATTTGGGTCGGTAGAGAATGCTCCTACAAAGATAAAAGATGGGTTAAAGGGACAATGGAGATTGCCTAGTGTAGTCACTACGATGCTTAATTCAGTCTGTGGGTAGAAGTAGGGTTTATGTAGGAAGAATATATGATTGCAATCTCATTACAATCTACTAAAGTCTATGGGATTCTTTAGGATTGTAGGCTAACTTGCTACTGTGGCAACCGGCATGGCAACCACTACTATAAAATTACCTAATTTGAGAAGGTGTACTTATTAAATCGTCTTGGATTTACTTTCTTAAACGATCGAAAGAAAGTTTCCCTATTAGAATTTATTCACTTTTCCAATTAATGACAAAGCTACTACTATAAATACCCAAGGCCACATCCAAGTAACATAGACTCTAACAAACTCACTTATACTCACTTTTTCTTTCTTTCTTTTTTGGTCATCTTGTTGTTGAATCAGTCATTGAATTAAGCATCAAAGTAGTCATACCAAAAAACTTTCCTAACATCCTTCAATTGTGTTTTTTCTTGAAGCCCCATTAGGTGACAATCCCTAGCCCATGACCATTACAAACGAACACAACTTCTTTACCCCTCTTCTTGGTTGCCTAATGTTGCATTATTTGACTGCAATGGAATAAGGTTGGAAAGGAATATGAATCCCTTTATTTTATGATGAAGGGTATGTTTTGGGGAAAAAAAAGAATTTTTTGATAAGGAATGAAAATTCCATTAAGACAAGGAAGGAATAGGGATTCCTTGTCTATTATACGTAATATGGAATAAATATTCATTATGTAGAATTTTTTTATAAACCAAACAAGAAAAAAACTGTTCTATGGGAATAAAACTAGAATACCAATCTCATTTCTATCAACTAAGCATAATATAAGAGTAAACTTGCAAGTGTTAGCTGCAAATGGTCACAACTGCATGCCTACTCTTGTTGCTTAACAAAATGGCATATACGGACAACTGGCTGATGCACCTATGAGGTCTCTCTAGCAACCCGAAGCTAGTAGCCTTCTATTAAAAAGGAGAAGAAATCATTTTGAGAGATCAACATGGGAGTGTAGATGTTTGCTGGTTATACTTGTGAGTTTGCTCTCGAAGAATTTAGTAAAGGTAGAGAGGAGTTATGTCCTTCATCATCAACTACAACCAAGTAAGGTTATTTTTTTTCTGTCAAGCCATCAATAGTTTGTTTTTGAGCTCTTAGTTGCTACAAGTACCTCCTAGCACTAGGTGACTACTTGTTGATGCATCTTCTCAAGTAAAACGAATCGTTGCTTGAGTGGAAAGGTTGCAACTATCTTCTTATCCATTAGAATTAGGTCTAGATTTGGGATTTGTGGTTTTGGCCCTAAGCGAAAGCAATTCCTTGTGTTTTAGCCTTGCTTCTTGTATTTTAAACTATCCTATCAGTGCTTATTTTGTTTATAGTAAAGGAGTTCCTACAAACGGTACCAAATGTTCTAAGTGGATCTTTGTTGGTAGAGAATATTGATCCACTAAAATTGTGATCCACACTCTTTTGGGCCTAAAAGCCTTCAATCCTTTAGCCCTAAGCTTGCAAGATAGAAATCAATTAGTGGAGACTGAGGGGTTTCCCAATATGGTAACTTCAATGCTCATTTTAGTAAATGGGCAAGGGTAATCTAACAGTAAGATGGCTAAAAAGTGGAGAGAGTGAATTTGACTTATATTAACTTGCTAAAGTTATTTATATTTATCATCTCATTATTAATTGGGAAAGTATGTCAACTCAAATAAGGAAGTTACCTTTTGATTATTTATGAAATTATATATAGGGATATTAGGCAAGCATACCTTTATTAGTTATGAAACTTTTTAAAAGTCTACCTTACAAGTTACAAATCAACAACATGGTAATTTACTTGCCTAAATTAATTAGGTAACCTAAATGATTATTTGTTGAATTGGTAAAAACACTATCAAGTTGTTGTCAAGCAAGACAACTTGACATAAACTTGTATACCCTTTCCTAGGCTAATTAAAAAACTCAAGCAAGTAAGCCTGAAGCTAAACAGACTGGCCCATATTGTGGTGAGGTTAGATTAGGCCTGTGAAGACCATAACCAAGATTTATTATTAACAATGTGAATTAATGATAACATTGAAGCATCTAAAGAGTTATATAATTTATTTGATAGGCTTAGAGAAACTAATCATTTTAGGAATGAGATAACATATAATGCCTCTTTAGGCTTGAATCAAGAATCTTAATAGATACAATAGTAAAAATACTTGGAGAAGGAAAGGGATATAAAGTAGATTTGAAACAATAAGTGTAAAAGAAGTTCCAAAATTCTGAGAACTAATCAATCAAAAGCGAAATTCGAAAGTAGGAAATTGACACATGGAACAAACACCCATTACTCATCAGTAAAAATTTTCAAAGGTAAAAGGAGGAAATAATGATATGCTTAAAAAATTTGTTTAAAAAAAAAGGGCATAGAGTTCAACTTACCACATAAATCTTCTTTTTGAAAAAAGATAACTACCTTATCTTTCAAGCAAAAATAACCGAGTCTCTTACATAAGAAAATCCTAACATCCTTTCTCCCTCCTCTTCTAAAGACCTTTCTCATGTACCACCCCTTACCTTTCAAACTTTGGTCACCACCACAATCCTGTCTCTAATAAGTCTATATTTATAGTGTGCATTCAAATATATGAAGGGCTATAACTCCTTAAACAAGTTATTTTTATATACCAATTAGAAAACCAATAATTATTCCAATAAAGACTTCTTATTATATGATTATGGTGAAAAATAGTTAGGAATGTTAAGAAACACTAGTAAAATTGGTAAGAAACCATGTGATTGCTTTTCTTTTTATTGAATTAAAATTCTCATTGCATCTTTCACAAGGGAAAATTTTTGTAGTTAAAGAGATCTAGTTTTGATGGATTCTAAAAAAAAAAAAGTATCATTTCCTATTGCAGTTCTTGTAAGGTTAGTAATAATTGCCTTGTGATTACTTATATTTTAACTTTTACAATTAATCATTAATTGAGGTAATTTTACCTTAAGTTTTTTTATCACAAAAAAGGATAAGTATAAAAGATACATTAAATATGGAAATACAATGGACATGGTAGAATTTTTTTAATTCATGAAAGTTGATTTATGAAGATAATCATATTATCAAAAGTTTTCTTAATAACAAATATTTTAGTAAGAAATTAAGTTTAGGAAGATAATATCTTATTAGGAAATTTAAAATCAATTTTCAAAGAAAGATCTTAAATTTGTATATTAAGTGAAAAAGGCTAATTATATTAAAATTTTAAACTTGTACAATGCATTTAGTTTGACTATTTTTTAAATAGATTAATCTATTTTAGACATCTCCATCGATTATTTAGCTCAATACTTGGCTTGAATCCATCGAGTCCAATGCTCAAAAAGTTGCACCCATGATTGCTCGATAGGGACAGGCCTAGTTTGAACCGCCTAATTTTTTTAATACAAATAAGTAGGAAAACAAAGCTTTTATTCCAATTAAAAATTAAAACTTATAATGAAAATTGAGCCTAAGAAAATTGTTGTCTTTCACCCATTTTCACATAAAATTATTAAGAATGTATAATTATTTATACACAAGCACATCCCATTTGAGTTAAACTATTAGCTACGCGAAATTGCATTAATACTCTAAAAAAGATTAGGAAAGAAAAAAAGTCTAATATTCATGGGAGCTTCTATAGTCCCGTCGACGGAACCATCTAGTCAACCATCTAACTATTAAAATAAATATTGTAACTGGAATATTAGTTATTTTAATAGTTGTTGAGTATGGTGTAGGCCATTGAATAGTCGCTGGGATTGGTCTCAACAAAATTAATGAAGAGACCATAGAATTTCCCAACATTCATAGAGCAATTAGACAAGTTATTTATTTTATGTGTAATTATTAATTATGTATTGAATGTTGTGAATAGATAATAAACTAATTTATCAACAACGAAAAAAAAAAGATAATAAACTATTTCTATTCACATGAAAAAAAAATATTTTGAACATTAAATGTTATTTTTATTTTTTTTGTTCCTATTACATTATATTTTTATTATTTTTATTCATATTTTTATAATAAATAACTTATATAGTGTTTTATATTTGCTTTTTTTTTTTAACCAATGTTAACCTATACAAGTCTACCTCTATAGGCCAAACCTAGCTCGGTAGGCTGAGTCGGTCCCCATGAATCCAGGTTTGGACTTAGCTTGTACAAATATCTAACCTTATCTATCTTTAAGAAAGTTTTTATGATCAAATTAAAGTTTAGAAATATCTTTTGATTATGGAATCAATTAACAATTCTTTCACTTAACATGAATTGCTATCTATTTCCTCATTCTATATTAATTGCTAATTGCTATTGCGGTGTTCACTTGAGTGGAATCACAATTCATAATACTATTATATAGTAATTCATGTCCCTACACTCATTAATACATGGGGAATTAGATATTTTACTTTTTGCTCTAATAATTATTTGCTTTTATTTTTTACACCTAGTGATTATTATAATAGCTTTAATGATTTAAACCGTATAGTAAATCTACGTTCTAGTTATTTGCATTTAATTTTAATTTTATGAGTCGATTTTGATTCTATTAGTTTAAGAGATCTTAAGAAAACTCCAATGACATTACTAATATTGTGTGGTGTGCATGCATGTAGGTTAGGTTAGATTGAATCAATAACTATTCAATCCAATAAACTCATGTGATGAGTAAGGTTTGCTTCATTAAGATTTATGAATTGGAGGATATAGATTAGGTTTCTATGGCCTTATAGGGATGAATTCTTAGGATGATATGACCTTTAGTTTGGTGCCTAGGCCAGATTCATGGTTTAACATGACTATAATGAGTGTAGTGTAGCTAGTACATGTCAATTGATGATGCAAGAAGTTGTAATAGGTGAATTGGTGGAAAATGGAATGAGACATTAATTCAAACAATGTATATGAGTTGTAGACCTAATGTCATGGTATAGGCAATAAAGTCAATATGAGCCAAACTTTAGTACCACTAGTACGAATTCAAATCATCCTCGCAAATTTTGTGAGAACAATGTGAAAATTTGTGTTATATATGCATCTGAGATTTTATATATGCATGCTAGAGTCTAAATAACTCCATCCCTTATGATGTGAAAATTTATGTTATATGCTACAAGAACATCATTTGTTGTATTTAGTAATTATAACTTGTGCATAGTGCAACATATTTTTAGGAAAATTATATGGTTCTGGCATTGATTTTGAAGGGACCGGTCCCTTCACCATCCAACGACTCACACCATATATAATCATGATCGAATCACTAAAATAGTTAATGTTTCATTTACTACATTTATATTAACGGTTAGATTAATGGCACGATGATCTCGTCGACAGGACCGTAGAAACTCCCTATATTTTTATATGGAATGGAGTGACTATTTATTGGGTTTCATAGCTCACCCATTTTGAGATTTTTGTTTTCAAATCATGAGAGTGATTTGACCAATGGAATGGCAATGAGGGTGATGTCGGTACATGCCATGTCTATAGATAATAATTAGACAGTTTATTTAGGATATCAATATTTGTTTATATGATATATTTCTCAAGGAGATTTTAAAAGTTATTATGAACAAAAAAGAACTTTTTTTATAAAATGGAGTTGAATTACTATAAGAGTCCGAAGGTATTCTTTATGTAATTGTGAACCTAATCTCAGGATTGGAGCCTTTTTACTCTTACAAATAGGAAGAAAGATGTGAAGGGTTGAGTAAGTCTTGTCCTATAACCATCTATTTGTATGGTACATATATATGGGTTGTAAAATAATTTCTAGAATAAAAGTTCTTCTTGTGCATACAAAATGTGCAAAGAGATGGTATTCTTATCTAAATAAATACAATGATTGATTGATGCTAATTAAATGTTATAGGAAATCATAATGGCCAAAAATCTAAATCTTTTTTATCTTCTATGGTTTGATTATGTTTATATGTAATGTAAAGTTGCATCAAATTCAATAAAACTCTTTTTGCTTGTAAGTGGACACTGTGAATCCATACACCTGTGCCATTACTTGTATATCCTTTATATTTATATTTATATCAATTACTTTCTTGACGTATTTACAATTTGTGTGTTTTGTGCGAAAGAGGGCCCCAATTTATAAAACATGCATTTTAGGACCTGTATTTTCTAATTTCATGCATTTAAGGATTTCTGTTAACAGATGTTAACATAATCTAACATGGCATTTTTAAAATATTAAAATAATTGACTTAACATGCCGCAAAAGAAATTATCCCTTTTTTCTTTTAAAATTTTACTATTTTCTTCTTTGAAAATTTTACTTAAAATATTCAATTATTTTTATTTTTTATTAAAGTATAGCTTTTATGTATCTCTCTTGGCTTTATGAACACAAACACAAACAATATAAGGACACCCATTCGATTTATTCTAAATTATTTCATCAAATAATAATATCGATATATTTTTATTTACATTAGTTTGTTCTCCAACACTAGATAAACACCACAAAACAAATAAAAAGAGCCTGTTATATAAATGATAGCACAATAACAAAAAAAATAAAAAGAGCTTGTTATAATATCAAAATGAATCCTCATTTAATATATTAACTGGTATCCCATGCTGCCTTGCAATAGCAGCGATTGTTTTTGTCTAGAACTTTGAACTTCCAATAGGCTTCAACATATGATTATAAGCTTCAAGTTGTAACTCTTTGCCATACCAAGAGAAACATAATCCTTTAAGTCACCACCTTGGTTAGTAATGGCTACTATTATAGGGTAGAATGGGGTAGCAGTTAATATATTGAATGAGGATTTATTTTGATATTATAATATTGAAATATCCTAAACTAGTTATACTAAATTAGTTTACATGTATGTATTGTTTGATAAGTGCATAAATTAATTGTGATAATTTAGTTGATAAAAATTCTAAGCATTGGTGTAATTAGGCAATTGTAGCGAAATATGCCGAATTGAATTATATTGTAATGTATTGCATCGTTTTTCTACATTAAGAATGAAGTATCCTAAATTAGTTCCACTTAATTAATTAGCACATATGTTTTGCTTGTTTAGTGTATGATTTTGTTGCAATAATTTTGATTGTAATAGTTAGTCAAGTACATGAATTAGTGTTGTGCTATTTAAGTTCTTAATGTGGGCCTAATTTTTTTTTACATTGTGGAATCAAATTTAAGTCATATTCTTTATTTTTATGAAGATCCAAGCCTTGTAAATTCAATAAAGCCCAAGCCCATAGAAACTTTCTAATCTCTTCCAAATTCATCCAAAAGTCAAGGTAAATTTAGTAGATAATTATTTACTCATTTTACAAAGTAACTTTGCAAAATAGACCCTAATACACTTATATCTCCTTGGCCCTTCATACTCCATCTTTTTAATCAAATTCTCTTGCAAAACTTGACAACGATGAAATAACCTAAATTAATTATAGTAGATTAATTAACAAATATGTTTTGTGTGTTGATTTTATAAATTAATTGCCATAATTTAAGTTATAGGAATTTTAATTATTAGTAAGATAAACTATTAGTATAGGAATGTGTTATCATTTAATTGAAAGTGTGTTGGTGTAATTATGTGATTGTAGTAATATATATATATATATATATATATATTGAATTGTCTTATTAGATGAAGTACCAATTGCATTCAAAATTTAGAGGGCCTCTTTGTGCTGCAATTTTTGTTGAAAACTCAAGCCCTAATCCATTTTAATTATCAAACCAAGCCCCCCCACCCACAAAAGCCTAAGCCCATGTCCAAGCATCTTCTATACTCTTCTAAATTGCCTCAAAAGTCAAAGGCAACATAATATCAATATTCAAAATAGACCCAACAATCATCTCTTTCTCTCTCTCTCCCCTCTCCACACCTGCTAAAAAACAAACAAGCTAAAATTCCACCTCAAAATCTCTTCTAAACTTTATCTCACAAGTTTCTAAGTAAAGAATCAAGATAAGGAATAAGTAGGACTAAGAATTTAAGTAAAAAAAGTAGAAAAAGAGAAGTTTAGTTGATTTCAGTATCTATAGAATAAGTAAAGTTGATTTTTTTACATGTTTTGTTTAATTATAGTTTTAGTTGATGTTGATGTTAAATAGGAGTAGAATTTGATGCTTAAGAGAAATTAATGGTATGCTAATATGTATGTTGAACTAGATATGCAAATAGACCTATGTACTCTAGGTGTTTGAGGAAATTAATTTTTAAGCTTATGGTGAAATGATGTGTGTGTTAATGTTGTTAGTCATAAATGAGTAAGACTTTAATGATTAGGTTGATAGTAGGATTTCAACAAGCATGAATGATGAATTTATGCTTCTAGGTTAAGATTGTTGTATAAATACATATGAAATGAATATATGAGTACAACTAATCTTAATGATGTTTGAGATTGTGTTTATAAGGTAATATTAACATGTTTTTGCAAACAAATAAAGTCTTAACAAGGAGTTAAAAGATATCAAACTTCGAAATTCTTGAAGCAAGTATCAATGGATCAATACCCTGTTCATCACCAGTGTATTCGAGGCCATTATTTCCTTGAAATCATGATTTCCTCACGATCACGGCCGTGACATGGCTTGTAATCTCCGATGAGTGTTTTAAAAAACTTGAAACGTCCTTGATCATGGCCATTACTAGGGTCGTATCTCTTATGATCTCTTTTCATAAATGATATGGCCTTGATTATGGCTGTTACATACGACGTAATCACCTCGGATGCTTTTTGGGAAAAATTTAAATAAGGCTATCACGAGTATGAGCAATAATATACATCACAGCCTAAGATCATGGCCATGATGGTGCACGTTATATTCATCACGACCCTTGTCAGGAGGGTGACAAATTTCCTTGTACTGTTCATATAAAAAATTTAAAATAAATAAATAAATAAATGAATAGTAGAATGTGATGTATAAATATATACACATTTGTATGTGTATGAAAATAAACTATGTGATGATTTGAACTTTATTTAAGTTTGATGAAGGTTTAATGATTTAGTATTCAATTATGGATTAATATTGTTTCATATGAAATGATTTTCCTCGACAGGTTCCAATACCAATTGTATTAGAACACTAGTCTCTTGTCTGATAGTTCTGCATATCTAGGTACACAGTAACTTATTTGTTGAATGCTAGGTTAGGCATTATTAAGTCAACTCTAATTAAATATCGGCTTAAAAATTTGTCCAAATTGTTTGTGTGTGTGCCGTTGAATCTGGTCCGCAGAGTGGCAACCCTGTTAACGAGATTAACATGATAGTTTAGGCACTTAAGCCACCCCCATCATGATGCAATGACACTTTTAAGTGGCTCAATGGGTAATTGATAGGAGGAATGGTATCAATGTAACATTTGCTTATTTTAAAAGGAAATAACATGATTTAGTTCACATTTATGGGACCGGTTGAACTAGGTGATATTATGGATTAAGTTAAGTAAAGTTGAATAGTGACTATGAATCCTAGATGAGATTATTAATTGTAAAGTTATGTAGGAGATATAAGTATTTAGGCTGCTTAAATCAATCTTCTAAGTAGCTACCGTTACTGAGGACCCTAGATCCCTAAAGATTGCAATCGAAGTTTGAATATTCCAATGCTGATTTACTTTACTTAAACCAGAACGAATAATTTTATTGTTTTCTATATTGCATTAGCTTAGGAATGTATGCCACTTTGTATTTGTTTGTATTGTTGTGTATTAGGCCCCCGACTCATGTTCTCTTCTACTGGTATCAATGATGATGAATATTATGATGACTTGAGATATGGTATGGATTGGGAAGCTTGTCTTAAGGAATGGGACGACTAAGATTTTCGGATGATTCCATATTGTTTTTCTTAGAAAGGACAAAAGTAAGACCTTGGTTTGAAATGTAATAGTATAGACTAAGGCTTACCCATAAGCCTATGTTTTGTTATGTAAATACCTAAGTTTTTTCTATCATGTATATTATAAATTTAGTTTTGTAAACCTTTAAGTATAATGAATGATGGTATTATCTTATGTATGTATGTAAAGTTATCTACACTTAAATGAGTAGTATTTGTAAAGTTTTGTATCTTAACAAGTTGATCAAGCAATATGCATAAACTCCTCTCTTTTTGGACAACCTTACATATAATATCTTCCTGTATTAAACATGGTTGGGGAGTTTACTTGTCAAGTTTTTGACAATGTATATGTCGAGTCTTTACAAAGAATTTCTTCTAGTTTCATCTATAAGCTAAGCTCATCTAAGCTAATACTTTATATACTGTAAACCCCTAGATTTTTCGATGATTTCTAAGTTCAAACCTTGGAACCGGATGTCAATCGGAAACCCTAATCAGCGAAAACCTATGTCAAAACCCTAGAGTTTAGATCCGACAATCTTGTGTTCTTAAACCCTAGACAATGAAATTAAGTTAATGGCTTGTAATGGTTCGTAATTATATAGGGAAAGTATAAAAATATCAGATACGTCGATTGCTAGTGTCTTTTGGATCCGAACGGAATCGGTTTTCGAAAACCGTGCTCGAGAACACTGGATGGTAAAAAATATTCTGTTTCTACCAATAAACTTGTAATAACATAAGAAACCCAAAAATATCAGTTTCATAATTTTTCGGTAACTAAAAATTACAGATATCGCATTTATACAAGTATTTTCTTTACTGCCGGTAACTTATTAGTTTTGTTTACTATTCATTGTACTTCTCTACTATTCATTACTATTTACCTATCTCTACTTTTCATTACTACCTATATATCTATTTTCTTACATTTTACTTTTCCAATACATCTTATGTCAAATCAAATCTTATATATTAATTACTTTCATAAAAAATTACAAAATTTAATTATTTCTCTCCTCTCTCTCCCTGTGGCTGGCGCATACCCTCCCCTCTCTTTCTCAATTTATTTTCTTTTTAATTTATTTTATGACAGTTAATTTCCCTCCATTTTCAACTATAAATACTCCATCTCTCTCCACTTCTTTCACACATTTATTTCATATAAAAAAACTCTTCCAAAATCACTCCACAAAACCTCTCTCCAAAATTTCTCTCTACCAAAACTGTCTTACACCAATTACACACAAAATCTTTCTCTACACACAAAATCTTACTCTAACACAAACCATTTACTACATACCATCAACCGCATACACCTACATTCCTTACCTTATTCCTACTGCAAAATACTTTAGGTAAAGCTTCTTCTAACCATTTAGTTTACCCATGTCATGTAACTTAGCATGACCATGGTGTTGTTTTGAAACTCACATGAGTTGTAAAAGCAACAACATGTTCATGTCTTGTTCTTACACATGAAATTCCTATCTTATTATCTTGTTATAATGCTTTTATATATATGTTGTTATTAATATTATTATTGCCTTGTTGTTATTATGCTGCTAACATAACTATATATGTATTATTATCTATATATACATCTATATATTTCTTGGAGCCTAAGTGCTCACTAACTTTTTACTAACTTGTTTCTATTATTCTTATTGCTCTTATTATTGCTTTTCTTTTCTTTTGGGACAAAGTCCCGGGATGCCTCAATTAAGCTAAGGCTCCCAATACATGATCGGGTTGCTTTGATAAAGCTAAGGCTCCCAATGCTTGACCGAGATATCTTGATGAAGCTAAGGTTCCCAATACTTGATATCTTATCTTGCTTATTATTAATTTGTTTCTCACATATTTTCATCATTTTTCATATTCTATGCTCATGTACATGCATCATTATAATGATCTTGTCTCAACAAAAATTTAAAGTAGACTTTCCTTAACAAAGGAAAATGAAACTAAACTCTTTTAATATATGACATTATCTCCAAAATCAAGATTTTGTTACCAAACACACAGGAAAATCATTTTTCAACTTCTTTTCAAACTTATCAAGATTTTTCTTAAATAACAACAAAGATGGTTTCATAAAAGAAATTAACCAACAAAATAAACATTTTCTTTTATAAACTACATCAAGTTTATCAAAACTCAGCATAAATATTTTTCTTAGTAAACAAAGTTTTCGTAAAAGTTTACTTGTAGGATTTAAACTAGCTCCATGAAAATAACAAAAAACAAAACTAGTTTTAAAAGCTAAGATAAAATCAACCTTCTAGTTTATAAATCACATAAAAAAATAAGGGATTTCCAAGTACATATATGATGAACTCATTTTCAAAAGAAATAAAAAGAATATAAGTATGGTGATTTCAAAAATAATGAATTTTATTAGCAACTTAAAAAGAATAATTTCTTTCCAATTAAATTTGGTAAAAGACTTAAAGAACCAAGTTTTAGGAATAAAATTTATTTTGAAAGAAGTTAGAAGATGAGAACATAAGGATAGGAAGACTTGTTTAACAAAACCATTTTTCTTTTAAAAAAAAAAGAAATATATACAACTCAAAATCATTGTAGGTTATCAACAACTTAATGAAATTCTTGGAAACTTTATTTTTATCACTAGAGTCAAAATTTGTAAAAGACCAAAGTTAAGGAAAAAATTTATTTGTTTTAGAAAATAAATTAGAAAAAAAAAAATAAAAATATACTTGCTTGCAACAACCTAAGAAATTATAAAGTTTCTCCAAAATACTTAGAAAATGATTTGTTAAATTTAAGTTTCGACACCTTTAAAATGAATTGTTTTACAAAAAATAATCGATGAGACAACATCATTAGAATCTTGCATATAATATGAGTCTATATAAATACTCAAAGGATTTTTCAACTATATACCTATCTATATTTTTGCTAAAGTATTTTTGAATAAAATTTGCAAAAACTGAAATTTCACGTTTTAGTTCTGTACCGAGGCTTTTAGGAAGCCAAATGACCTTTTTATGTAGAAAATAACCTTAAAAATAGATAAATCTTTTTGAGTAGGTAGAAATCAATATATTATATGCGAAATTCTGAATTAAAATGAGTAAGTTATGGCCATTTTAAGTTGGAACTTCCTTCTATGCGAATTTTGACGAACTTAGTAACAATAGAATTACAAGTTTAAGTAGAACTTCCAACAAATACTCATTTCAGGTATATCTTTTGTGTTGATCCCAAAAGATAATCAAGAGGGGGGTGAGTTGGTTTTTCAAGAAAAATTTAACCTTTTCAAAAACTTCACCAATTTCACAAACTTAGATTATTTATTAAATGGCTTGTTAAACTCACTTGAAAAACAATAAACTTAATAAACAAAAACTTTGATTTCAATCCAGATGAAAACAAGTTCAAAAATTATCACAAGTAGTTAAACAAAACAATAATGAACTTCTAGAGTTTAGTCTCTGATTTAGTTTTTGATTTGTAAATACGCTTATATTTACTCATGAGTTTCTGGTTTTGAATTGCAGCTTAAACAAACAATTAATTATGCACAAAATTTAAAGAGATAAGGTAGAGAAGTGTGCAAAGCAATTTATAGAGGTTCCATCTTGAGCATCAATCCTCTCTTCCAGCAACAAGCTGGGGACCCGGTATTCCACACCGATATATTCCACTATCCAATCAATTAGCAAGTTACAAGTTATCTTTGTCAAAGCACTTCGCTACAAATGCACTTAGCTTAATCCTCCTAGCTTTCTTATAGCTACAATCAATCTACTAAGACTACTTGTAACTCTTAATCTCACTCAAAGGTGTATAAACCAAATCAAAGAACAAGATTAAATATTCTCAAGAATTAGCACAACAACAACATAAATTTTCTATGGAATTTTTTAGCACACTATGGCAGTATTTTTGAGAGAATTGCATAGATTTTTTCGTGTTAAGTTCTACTCTCTTTCTTTCTTCTTTGCTAATATAATGCTCATTTCAACGACTAAAAGTGTATCTTCAAGATAGAGTTGTTGTTGGAGATATTTCGAAATCCATGGAAAGTTGCTGATGTGGACTTATCTTGTTTAATTGCTGCAACATTCAAAAATTCGAATTTAAATATGATATAATCTCTCATTTATCTTCTAATCACGTGGCCTAATGTATCTCCAACAAATATAACAATTCTTATTCTTTAAATTCGAATTTCAAAAGCTGTTGTACACCATATCAAATATCCCCAAAAATTAGGAACCATATTTTCTCTATCTTTCATAAATAGCTCCAGCTTTGTTGAACCAATTTAACACGACTTTAGGTGCTTAAATTTGATCCAAAATCCTCATAAAATCGTGCTAAAATAATCTTGTAAATATCTGAAATAAATCTGCGATGAAAACCTCAACTGCACTTGTAATATCATTCAAATATCATAATTTAAATTTGAACTTTAATTTAATTTTTAATCCCCATGGATATTTGAACCAACTTTGTGGAACATATTGAATGCATTACCCAAATACATTCACTTTGTTGCTGAGTCTTCAAAATAACGAATCAATTGAAGAAAAACCAAAATTCCAGTTTCTGTTCATAATTTGCAGATTTTCTTCATATTGCATGTCACATTCTGATTTTCCTTCTGACCATTTTAAATGTCTTTGTAAAGTACCGATTCACCTTCTGAATTACTTTCTGACTACTCATTTGTTCTTGAAAAAAATTCCTTAACACTTTCTGAAATACCTTCTGAGTTGTATCCTTTCGTAAAACATTTTCGTAAAACTTTTGATTGTCTTTAATTGAACACTACACACTTAATGAATTTGTTAGTGAATACTTAACTCTTTTTGTTATCATCAAAATCCATATTGAGAGAAACCAACATTTTATATAGGTGACGTGGAGTCCAAGCTACCTATTCAGAAGCCTATTTCGACTAAGGAACTTCTAATATGGCCGAGTGAGTTTATTTTTTACATATTTGCACTTATGATTTTGCTTGTAAAATAGTGGCATTAGAATTAAGGAAAAGATAAAATGGAAAATGCATGTGCTTTATATACTTGGTTGAAATTACGATTAAGTATATCGATGCATGAATTGTTTATAATGAATGTTTGATCTAGTATAAGATTGATTGTTTGTAATTCTATGATCACCCATAAATTATTTAATTATGTCATGAGTACTTAACTAAAATAATTCATGCATGTCATTGGGTGAGTTCATTGCATTTATTATTGTTCCTTTGGTGGCACAAAGGCTTAGTAAGGAGATTCATAAAGTCTGTAATTTCTATAAAGCGATGAGGCATCATCTGAATCAATTAGCGATGAGAAAACATCCGAATAAAACATATTTGGCAGCTATGTAGTGGCTCGGAAATAAGCTACAAGTAAGTTGGTTTATAATACCTTTTATTTTTGCAAGAAAGTTGTTAAAAATAAGAATTATCATGGAACTATATTGTACAATAGCGGCCTATACGGTCTGAAACACCTAACCACCGAATGGAGGGGTAAATCTATTCAAATATATGATTCCCGAAAAAATCATATATATTGTTTGCCCATGTGCTTATACATCTCATATGATTGCTTAACCAAACTTGATTTGATTATTGAATTTTGAGTGTTTATTCGTGGGAATAAATCTCACTAAGCAAGTAGCTTATACTCTCTTAGATATCTTTTGCAGTTCTCATACCTTTGGCTAGAATCGAGAGGTTATTTTACCCAGGTAATGCTTTTGAGCTGAGATATTATGGATAGAAGTGCAAGATAGAAGTCGACATGGATTCTAAGAGAAGTTTAAAAGTGTAAATCGTTTTATGATAGACTCTTTATTTAACTTAGTTACCTTTAATAGGGGAATGCCCCTAAATGTTGTAAAGACTCCTTAATAGTTTTCTGATGAACCTTGGTTATATTGTTATGATTTATTTTCTTGATTGCTATTGTGTATAACTGCTTAAATGACATGATCCAAAGATTGGTCCACTACGATCATGAAAGTTCGCCTTACACTCGTTATCAAGACTTTCAGGATGACTAAGGTTGTCATAGTTAGGCCTCAATATTGAGTATGGCGGACTGTCGTGTTTAGGGTATCTTTTGAGGCATGATAGTTTAAGTTGGTGTCAGAGCATGGTTAAGAAGATCACAATCATAACGATAGGAATAGACTTAAGAAGTAATAAGTAGAACCAAATTAGAAAAGTTAGTATGGGTAGAATAAGTTTTGCTAATCTTCTTTTCCTTTCCTTTGCTTGGATAGATTACCCTAAGAGAAGTGCTTTTGGCAGCTCAACAATTCCATAAGAGACCGATGAGACCTTTACCAACTATCATTTAAGATTAAGAGTGCTATGCGAGGAGTTTGCCTTGGTGGGAAGACCCAAGTCGATTAAGGAAATGTTCGCTCTATGGAAAAGGGGACTAAGGAACGCAAAATGGAAAAGAGTTGTTCAGACAATAAGATATTGTCCCATACAAAGGAAAAGATTGTCCGAGTTAGAAGTTGTTTACGCCATCGAAAGAATCGTAATGCACGCATATGGACACACCATGTTATGGGAAGCTACATTCGTGTTGAGAAAGGAAGCAAAGCCAACTTTTCCAAATTTTCAAACGTGGAACCCGATTGGACCTTTGTACGTATATGCTCATGATGAGTTAAGAGATCACAATGACTGGTGCTAAGCTGATTTTGAGGATGCCTTCTACTGGCAAGGAGTGTACTAGAATATCCTCAAAGGGCCAAGGAATATGTCGACCCAATCACCTCCCAGAACAGGGATCCAACTCGCCGATGATGAGATATTGGTAGACGCTACCATGGGTGAGGCTAAAAATGAGGAACCCGAGTAAGAGGAGGAAGCCGAAGAAGAAGAAGAAGAGGATCCAGAGGAAGTCCTGGAGGAAGAACCAGTACAAGAGTCAGTGGGGGAGAATCTTAATTTACCATGGGTAGAGGAGGAACCCGAGCAAGAACAGGACGAAGAAAACTTCGACATGACCCGAGCAGCCGCAATATGGGCTGAAGGACAGAGCATCTACCCAGGAAATATTAAGGAAAGGCGAGCTCGGTTAGCTGCTATGATTCGAGACGCCACCACATCAAGGAGTGAGGATAGGTAAAATCTTCTTGTGATAAGGAGTACCGAGCCAAACCCTGAAGCTTTAGACTCCTAGATATGGAAAGATATATATGTGGATAACGAACACCCAATTGGCAGGTGAGGTGCTTCACGGGAATCCATCCCTCACCAATCCAATGAAGAAGGAACCCAACAAGACCATGTGATAACCCTTGAAAGTGACAACAGTGATGAAATATTGAAACAAGGGAGCTCTCAAGAAGAAGAAGGAACATAACAAGGTATTCGGGAATATTCATAGGTAGTTGGCAAAGAGGATCATCAACCCGTAATCCAGGTGACGCACCGGCCCTGTAAGCTGAAAGAGGAAGAAAGGAGGAAGGGAAAGAGTTAAGGAAAAGATTGAGTGCCCCCTAAGTCCAATGATAGATTTTGTAATTAAGGCCTAGGCTATTAGGACACGTAGTCTAGCTTTCATTTGAAAAAGTGTTATGTTGTGTTTTCCTTATGGATTGTTGAATTTTGGATTTTGTAATCTTTTATTTCCTTTGTAAGGGTGTTGAACCCGCTATCTATTTTTCCTTAATGAATGAAGTTATCCTTTTATTTTTCGATTTAGTGATTTTGTGTTTCTCTTGATTATTTCATGATTCTTTATTTCAAGTTTTCACGATTATGCATATTAGTTCAATTTTTGTGATTTCCACAATATCCACATAAAACTTAATAAAGCCATTGAAAGAAAATATCGAACTCATTTAACTAAAATCTAAATAGCTGTGGAAAAAGAAGGAGGCATTATGAGCAAAGCACATCAAACCAACTTGCAGCGTAACCACAAAATCCCTCGAATGTGGAGCCTGAAGTAAATATGCAAGCCACTTTTAACCAATTCATGCAAATGATGGAAGCTTATAGGGGGAATAATCCGACACCGGCACCGCCGCAACCTGAGCCACATGAACATGTGGGAATACCCGTTCTGGAAAATGTGCAATCGCAAAACATACCCTTACCAACACTACCCCTTACGCCATATAGAAATCTTTTACCCAAGTTCATCAAAAGTAATCGATACTTTCATAGAGCTTTTGGAAAGCCAGAGAAAGCAGAAGATTGGTTAGCTCATATCGAGACATCTTTTGATGCTTATGAAGTACCACAACCTTTAAGGATCACTTTTGGTACCTACATGCTTTGGCTCAATGCTCGAATTTGGTGGGAATCCAAGAAGCGAGAGTTGATACCTCCAGTCACATGGGAAATGTTTCGTCAAGAATTTTTGAAAAACTACTTTCCCGAAAGTCTTCGAGTATAATATAGTGTTGATTTCTTGCAAATTGCTCAAAGAGGAAGGACGGTGGAATAATACGAGATTGAGTTTAGCAGATTGCTCCAGTATGCACCGACTCATACAAATAAATTGAGGAGTTGAAAAGACAAGTGTTCTTGAATGGATTGGATGAGGATCTACAAATCAAGCTAGTGGAATTTGACATAAGATCTTTTCGAGAGTTAATAGAGAGGGCATGAATTGTTGAAAGAGCTAAGAAGGGGAAAATGAAAAGGCTGGAAAGAGAAACACCGATTTTTGTAGAAAGGTTTCAAAAAGAAATAAGATTCAATCAACCACCAAAGAAAATTAAGCTTTCAAACAACTCCGAAAATAGCACAAGCGATGGAAATTTCGCTAGGAGACCCATCATCTGTTGGAAGTGCAAAGGAATGCATTACCCCAGAAGATACCCGCAATTAAAAGGAAAGTTTCACTTTTGTGGAGACCCAAACCACAGAATGACAGGATGCCCAAAAAGGTCAATCAACACGTGCTATGTGTGTAAATAAGTCGGGTACTTTGTGAAGGAATGTCCACAAAGGAGAAATGCTCATGCCCAAATCTTTGGAAAACTAACTTTGATAAAGATAGGGAATGGGAATGGAAACGGGAATTCACCTAGAGCTACGATGCCCGAATTCCAAATTTACAATATAGAAGGTCAATGGATATGTGAAGAAATTGGCAAGGAGGAAGGATGCGAGATTTATGCTGCAAAAGAAGAAGGATATCACCACAGCCTAGTTACAAGTTAGCCTTAACCTTAAGTTATCATGCTGTTTGTTTGTAGTAGCTTTATATGTGCTTAAATCTATAGCAATAGAATCTTGATATACGTATAGTTCAAAACGTCTAGATAAGAATCGAACGTTATACCAGACCTGGTTAGTAAAAGTGCATGTATTTGGCAAAACCTGCTTATATCCTATCCAATAACAAAAACCACCTGTTCGCTTATCACCCATCTTTGAAGGACAATTTATTAAGAATCACCACCTTCAACAACCATCAGAGAAATGATAAAGGGATATCATACCATGCGATAAGTGATCTAGATTGGTGAAGGAAGAACAAGTGCAAAGTAACCCTTAGTGTGAGATGATTAAAAGTATGCCATTGATGTGATGGAGTAACAGAGAGAATGGAATGAGTCCTAAGGAGATAGATGGAAGAAATGTTGAGTCTTAAAGAAATATGCCATTGTAAGGAAACAAAGGCTACGTTGCTCAATGTCAACATCTAAGGAAGGAAGGATACGAAAAAGATAACCAATGAGTTAACTTCGAGAAGGATGAAAGCAATAGACTGAAAATGGAAGATCAAATTAATGATTCGATCACCCGAGAATGATACCACAAAGAGTGCTGAGTTGGTTTGATAAAAGGAAGACAATTGGTGAAGTCATGGATCAAGAATAAGTACCTTTTTGTCAGGAACTTTAAGGATTCCTTTGATTAGACACAAGGAGTAAGCAATCTTTCTGGTATTCATCAAGGATCTAAATGCTAAATAGTCAAGAATAAAGCCAAAAGACATATGAAGGACTAAATTTTCCAAACTTGTTAAGGAAATTACATGTTTCAGTCTAATGAATATATTTGTCAATCTTAGAGAATAGATGAGTTAAGGATACAAAACTTGTTGGATGAGTATGTTCTTGAGTTTATGGAAAATACTTACGCGTACCCAGAGATATTCGAGCAAACTAAGAGACATCCATGGATGATACTACCAAAGCTAAAAGGACATAAGTCGCGTAAACGAATTGATCAGTATGGCTTTTGATTGAATCAGATTGGATTTCTTTCTTGAGTTATGAAGTATCATAGAAAAGCATTTCGGTAAACATGAGTCAAGCTATCGTAGGATGGAAATCGTCAAGGATGGCAACAAAGTAAAGAATCCCTTGAGCATTAGCCATTTGTTATGGGAAGTCCATAAAAGGATTGTGATAGTCAAGCTATTGACCCGGATAACCAGAAAAGGCAAAATATCCTCGTGGATAGAGATTCAAGACCTACATCAAATAAGAAAGTTTCATAAGAGTATACACTCAAAAGAAGTTAAGGACGCAATGAGATAAATGGCTATAAAAGACTCTGGCCATGCTGTCAGGTATCAACCTAAAAGGAATGCTAGGTATAGCTAATGTCATAAGTTAAAGAAATCATGATGAAGTTGTCACTTTACCCGCCAACCAGAAGAAGTTGCTCAAGGATCTGAGGAGCAAGTATTCATTGAACAAGATAAAGGAAACTAAGATTTTCAATTTGGATACCGAACCAACTCTGATAAGGATAAACTAAGGAAACCCAATGACATAGTACAGCCTCACCAAAGGATAAGGGTTTAGGAAGGTAGAAAAGTTGAAGTTTAATAAAGAAAGATCGTGAGACAAGAAAATTGTGGAGAAAAGCTCACAGTTCTAAGAGAACCTCATAAAACCTTTTAAGAACAGAAGGGTAAATCGCTGTTGCTTGACACAACATAAAGGACTTGGTTTGGACCAAAATTCATTTATGAGAAAATAAGAAAAGCGCAAGATATGTAGCAAGGGATGAAGGAAACCAGATTTACCAAGAAAAGCAAAGGAAAACAAAAACGACGAGTTGATAAGTTCTACATTCAGAATCAAGTGTGCTTGAGGAATGGAAATTTCATGTTAAACAAGGACTCAAGAAAACCTAAGACCCATTGAATCCTTAAGGATTTCAGGAGGATGGAAATTGACTTGACATGCAAAGTAGACTGTCAAGTTCATTGCAAAGTCTATGTTTCGGTAATACAAAAATCGGAAAAAGTGCAAAAAAATAGGGAGGAATTGTCCTTATGAGGAAGTCACATGGGAAGTTGAGAATTGAATCAGGATAAGATACTCAAGTCAATAAAGGAATCGAGGATGAATGCCAAGTTTTAGGGACAAAACTTTCTTTAAGGGGGGTAGATTGTAAACCTCTAGATTTTTCAATGATTTCTATGTTCAAACCTTGGAACCAGAAGTCAATCGGAAACCCTAGTCAACAAAAACCTATGCTAAAACCCTAGAGTTTAAATCCGGCAATCCCGTGTTCTTAAACCCTAGACAATGAAATTAATTTAATGGTTTGTAATGGTTCATAATTATATAGGGAAGTATAAAAATACCAGATACGTAGATTTCTAGTGTCTTTCGGATCCGAACGGGATCAGTTTTCAAAAACCGTGCCCAGAAACACTTGGCGGTAAAAATTATTCCATTTATACCCATAGACTCGTAATAACATAAGAAACCCAAAAATATCAGTTTCATAATTTTTCGGTAACTAAAAATTACAGATATCGCATTTATACGAGTATTTTCTTCATTACCGGTAACTTATTAGTCTTGTTTACTATTCATTGTACTTCTCTACTATTCATTACTATTCACCTATCTTAACTTTTCCTTACTACCTATATACCTATTTTCTTACATTTTACTTTTCCAATACATCTTATATCAAATCATATCTTACATATTAATTACTTTTCTTACAAAATTACAAAATTTAATTATTTCTCTCCCTCTCTCTCCCTATGTCGGCGCATACCCTCCCCTCTATTTCTCAATTTATTTTATTACACTTAATTTCCCTCCATTTTCAACTATAAATACCCCTTCTCTCTACTTCTTTCATACATTTATTTCATATAACAAAACTCTTCCAAAATCACTCCACAAAACCTCTCTCCAAAATTTCTCTCTACCAAAACTGTCTTACACCAATTACACACAAAATCCTTCTCTACACATAAACCATATACTACATACCATCAACCACATAAACCTACATTCCTTAGCTTATTCCTACTACAAAATACTTTAGGTAAAGCTTCTTTTAACCATTTAGTTTACCGATGTCATATAACTTAGCATGACCATGGTGTTGTTTTGAAACTCACAAGAGTAGTAAAAGCAACAACATGTTGGCGTTTTGTTCTTGCACATGAAATTCCTATATTATTATCATGTTATTATGCTTTTATATATATGTTGTTATTAATATTATTATTGTTATTACCTTGTTGTTATTATGCTTCTAACATAACTATATATGTATTATTATCTATATATACATCTATATATTTCTTGGAGCCTAAATGCTTACTAACTTTTTCCTAACTTGTTTCTATTACTCTTATTGCTCTTATTATTGCTTTTTTCTTTCTTTTTTTGTAAGCCCCGGAAAATTTCAGTAAATAATTCCAAGATGAACTTCAAAAATCAACCATAAAAATCACTCTAAATTAAAACCGAATTTCGACAAGTCCTAAATCACGAACGAATCTAGAAATTTCTTAATCTTGAGAAAATAGAAATCCTTAAAAATAAAATAAGAACTCAACAGTCTTCAAATTCAAAACCATGACGTACGAAAAATTCCATATTTAACTCCGACTTATAAAATCAGGTAATATAGAACCCAAAAACAAATTATAAAAAAGTAAATAACGATTAACTTTCGGAAATGAAACTCAATTCAAAGAATTCCAAAAACATCAAGAGATATTAAATACTTAAAGAAATCAAATTTAACATAAATTTCTCAAATCAAATATGTTGTATAAACATAAAATATCAGTTTCCAAATTGGCAAAGACCAAAACCGGAAAATCACCCGGAAACCCTAAGTAGAATACAATAGTTTAAGTCCGGCAATCTAGCGCTCCTAACCCTAGAGGTCGAGATGTAGTTTAAATGTGTAGAATAGCTCGTAGTAATATAAGTTTGTTTAAAAATATCATATTGGTAATTTTTTGGCCTATTTCGAACCCGTTCGGATACAGACTTCGAAGAGCGTGTCTCGGGGCTCGAGATATCAAAAGTATACCATTAGTACCGTTAGACTCATAATTTCATAAGATTCTCAAATATATCAGTTATATAATTTTTCGGTATAAAAAGTTACAGTTATAACCTTTTATCGTATTCTCATTACTATCGGTAATTGATTAGTCTTTTCTACTATTCAGTTTTATTTCATAAACAATTTTATTATTCTTATAAAGCCTTATATTTTTAGATAAATATTTTATATATTATAGAAAATTTTGTTTTTCTAAAATTAAGTTAGTTCGGGCTTTTACGAGATCAGATTCTGTTTAAGATCCGATACTTAAAAATAAAATAAATTAATTTAATAATTATAAAATATTTTAAAAATATTTTTATTTCCATAAAATAATTTTTTAGAATTTTTCGGGTTATAAAAATATTATTTATAGCCCATATTCGCGTATTTTGATCATACCGGTAACATATTTGTTAAAATACTAAAATAATTCAAATAACTACTTAATGTTAATTATGAAAAATCTGCTACAAATATTTGGAATAAATTTTCTAATTTTATTTTATTTTATTAAGAAAGTACTTTTACAACCCATACCTTTAAGTACACCTTTCACACATAACTTCTTTTTCACTTCAATCTTTTTACACTTTATTATATCACTTCATGGCAGATTTTTCCTTCTTTATGGCTGCCATTGTCCTTTAATTACTCCTATTTTGACTAAAAACAAATAAATTCTACTTCTTCTTAAAGAAGCTACACATATACATTTATTACACAATTTAATTTCAAGTCAAAATTCAACAAAACACACCTCTCTCTCTCTCTCCCAATTAAAGTGTAATGAAAGTTTCATGCATCAAATGACCTTCCATAAGCTTAAAAGCTTAGGATGATGATGCAAAAAATGAAACACCCTTTTCTCTATGATTAATCTCTTGTATCATTATTATTTTCTTGTTAAAAGTAGTTATATTTTATAGATCTAACTTTTGTAGCTTTGATTTTCGTTTATGCCATAGATCTTGTTATTTGAGTTATTATTTTTGTTATTGCTTATGATTTATCCATATATTCCTCATTCACATGTGTTCATGCATTCAAAACTAGTGTAGTAAACTAGATCTAGTGTTTTGAGTTCATAAAATGCATTAGACTTTATTTTATGTTCATGGATAACTTGTAGTAGCATGATGATAGTAGGAATGTTTTAGAAAACTCAAGATCTATTTTATTTTCAACAAAAATCATTTTTGGAAATTCGGATGAAAATGGAACCATATTTAGAAAAGTTGTTTTTCAACTTCAAAATGTGTATTTTTCATTTGAAATGAAGGGCTTAGGGTATAGACAACATAAATGAATGATTCTGATGAGTAAAGTTTAGATCTATGAGTTTATAGTTTACTACCATGGGTTTCATTTAGTTGTATGTTCATATTATGTATAGATCTTATATTTGAACTTGAACAAAAGTTGTGAAATTCGTATCTTGGCAAGACCACATTTAAAAACCACTTTCCAAATGTTAAAATGTAATTTTTACTTAAGAAAAGAAGGCTTAATGTATGTATATCATCAAGACTTCTTTTTACAAAATCAAAGGTGATTTTCAAAAGTTATTTTTAAATAAAAAATCTCATTTTCGGATTTTGGTCAAGGCCATATTTTTAAAAACATGTTTCTAACTCAAAAATGAGTTTTTATTCAAAGATATGAAAGGGTCTTAAGATAGGATACGTATGAATGGATTTTCATAAGTATAGATATAGATTTTATCAAAAGATATAACCAAAAATGAATTTTG
Organism: Combretum micranthum; assembly: GCA_024138025.1. Lineage (NCBI taxonomy): Eukaryota > Viridiplantae > Streptophyta > Magnoliopsida > Myrtales > Combretaceae > Combretum > Combretum micranthum. The sequence goes on from JAMXBD010000005.1 coordinate 3,911,923, forward strand.
TAAATTCGGATCCCAAACCAAGACTAATTTTGAAACTCACACATCAACTCAAAACTATGTTTTATGTGAAAAATAAAGGGTATAGGTAATATGTATCATTAAGTGGTGACTTTACAAGTTGAAATGAGTTTGGATATGAGTAATGTATAAAACAAAAAGTAGAATCAAGATGTAAAATTTTGACTTAGTAGTCAATTTGTGAAATTCGTAATTTTGAATGAAGGCCATAAGAACACCTATTATCCAAGCTCAAAATGAAAGTTTTATGTAATGAATGGAGTCCTTAAGTAATAGGTACCATAAAGTCTTAAATTTTAATGCATTAATCAAGTTTTTCCCAAAGGAATCATTCAAAAAGTGGATTTTCTAAAATTCGGATTTTTGAGTAAATCATATTGGAAAACATATTTGCAAAGTGTAAAATGTAAATTTTTGTGTAAGAATGAAGTCCTTAGTGGTTATGTATGATTGAGCCTTAATTTCCTAAATATCAAATGATTTTTACTTAAAGAAATTACTCAAAAACTAATTTTTACAAAATTCGGATTTTAGAATCAACCCCACTTGAAAACATGTTTACAAAGTGCAAAATGGAGATTTTTATATAGAAATGAAAGTCATAAGTAATAGATATAAGGAAGACTCAATTTTAACAAAAATAATTATATTTTCTTAAGAAATAAATCCAAAACAAATGGAAATGATCAAAGTTAGGAAACTAGTATTCTTAAAAGTAGTTATCCTTGAAGTCTTGCAATATAAAGAGTTATAAAATTTCCTTTTAGCAAAAATCATCAAGATCATGCATACATTAAGCTCATCTCATGTCATTCATGTTAGGAAATCACTCATATTGCATGTATAGCTAATTTATATAGTAGAAACATTACAAACATTTACAAAACTATTTTTCGGAAATTGAAATTGTTACTACCCTAATCTGATCCGAACTTTTCGAAGCTTCAAGGTTTTCAAAACATGAAAATAATATTAGAATTAGATAGATCTTTCGAAGTAAATAGAAATCGATATATAATTTGCGAGATTCCGAGTTAAAATGACCAAGTTATGGCTGTTTTAAGTTGGAATTCCCGCTTAGGATGAGAATTGCGAAATTGATAATTTGTGGAAGATCGTTTGGATTAGTTTGAGTTGAAATATTTATTAGAGTATTTCTTCCTTTTTTTAGGTGATCCTGAAAACGACAATTCCCTACTGCCGAATTACTTTTACTAAGAGACCGGTGATCTAATGGCTGAGTAAGTCTTCTTCTTATTTTGTTACCTTGCTTGTGCTTGTAGCTAGTCGCATTAGAAGTATAGGAACAAGATAAAAATTGATATGAATGGGGATGGGATGCATGATGAGACTGTGATGAATGTATGCTAAAGAATACTAAAGCATATCGAAACCACGATTTGATTGGATAATTGCACTGTTCATAGTATTTCTGTTATGTGTATGATATTGGTTGGTCACTTTAAAGAATGTATGAATATTTTGACCTAAGAAAAAATTTAAATTGGTCATGCATTACATCGGACGTATTACTTTGGTAGCATGTTACTCCTACGCAGGTCAATTGGTATAGTTCGATGACTCGTTGGGATAACGAGGCCGGTATCAGAGCTCATTCATGGGAACTAATAAGACGCATCGGGGATGTATTCCATGTGTGAGCCTAGTCGAGGCGAGTGCTATGAGCCAAGGGCTTGGGGACTAATAGCGGTCGTGTAGACTTCGATACCATCCCTAACCCAAGATACGGAAGGCGTAAATCCATTCTATATGTGGGTTCCGGATACCCATGCAAAATTGCTTGTTCATGTGTTTGTTCATGCATAGCATATGGATGATTATAAATTGCTTGTTATGGTACAGAATTAAGAGAATTCTCACTAAGCTAGTGTAGCTTATACTCCAATAGATGTTTGAATGAACAAGTCATCTCAAGAATGCTAAGTGGGGACCGAAATGGTTGGAGCCGAGAATGACTAAGAGATTCTGGCAAGGAATAAGAATGCTTGGAGTTATTAGCTAGATTTCATGGTTTGCCTTGTAATAGTTTATGTAGGGAAGTCTGTGGATGAATGAAATTGAAGTTTAATGATTTGTATTATGAAGTATAGTGTTTGTATTTGGAGTATAGTAATTGAAATTCCTTTACATTGTTACTCAAGTTATATCAGCGTAAAATGTATTACTCCGATGAGTCTCCTCCAATTGTTAAACGCCTTGTACATAGTATGGAAGTCTTCGCATGACTGAGATGGTCATTCTTAGGCTTTAATATTGTGTACGGCGGATTGCCACGTTTAGGATACCCTTCGGGGCCTGACATTCTTTTTCTTTTTCTTTTGGGACAAAGTCCTGAGATGCCTCGATTAAGCTAAGGCTCCCAATACATGATCGGGTTGCCTTGATGAAGCTAAGGCTCCCAATGCTTGACCAGGATACCTTAATGAAGCTAAGGTTCCCAATACTTGATATCTTATCTTGCTTATTATTAATTTTCTTCTCACATATTTTGATCATTTTTCATTTTCTATGCTCATGTACATGCATCATTATAATGATCTTGTCTCAACAAAAATTTGAAGTAGACTTTCCTGAACAAAGGAAATGAAACTAAACTCTTTTAATATATGACATTATCTCTAAAATCAAGATTTTGTTACCAAACACATAGGAAAATCATTTTTCAACTTCTTTTCAAACTCACCAAGATTTTTCTTAAATAACAACAAAGGTGATTTCATAAAAGAAATTAACCAACAAAATAAACATTTTCTTTTATAAACTACATAAAGTTTATCAAAACCTAGCATAAATATTTTTTTGGTAAACAAAGTTTTCATAAAAGTTTACTTGTAGGATTTAAACTAATTCCATAAAAACAATAAAAAACATAACTAGTTTTAAAAGCTAAGATAAAATCAACCTTCTAGCTTATAAGCCACATAGAAAAATAAGGGATTTCCAAGTACATAAATGATAAACTCATTTTCAAAAGAAATAAAAAGACTATAAGTACAGTGATTTCAAAAAACAATGAATTTTATCAGCAACTTAAAAAGAATAATTTCTTTCAAGTAAATTTGGTAAAAGACTTAAAGAACCAAGTTTCAGGAATAAAATTTATTTTGAAAGAAGTTAGAAGATGAGAACATAAGGATAGAAAGACATGTTTAATAAAACCATTTTTCTTTTAAAAAAAAGAAATATATATAACTCAAAATCATTATAGGTTATCAACAACTTAATGAAATTCTGGAAACTTTATTTTTATCACTAGAGGCAAAATTTGTAAAAGACCAAAGTGAAGGAAAAAAATTATTTGTTTTAGAAAATAAATTAGAAAACAAAATAAGAATATACTTGTTTGCAACAACCTAGGAAATTATAAAGTTTCTCCAAAATTCATAGAAAAGGATTTGTTAAATTTAAGTTTCAACACCTTTAAAATGAATTGTTTTACAAAAAATAATCGTTGAGACAACATTATTAGAATCTTGCATATAATATGAGTTTAAATAAATAGTCAAAAGATTTTTCAACTACATACTTATCTATATTTTTGCCAAAAGATTTTGAATAAAATTGAGTTTGGAAATTGTTTTGCAAAAACTGAAATTTCACGTTTAGTTCTGTACCGAGGCTTTTAGGAAGCTAAATGACCTTTTATGTAGAAAATAATCTTATAAATGGATATATCTTTTTGAGTAGGTAGAAATTAGTATATTATATGCAAAATTCCAAGTTAAAATGAGCAAGTTATGGCTATTTTATGTTGGAACTTCTGTCTATGTGAATTTTGACGAACTTAGTAGTAATAGAATTACAAGTTTAACTAGGACTTCCAAGAAATACTCATTTAGGATATTTCTTTTGTATAGGTGTGTCACGCCCCGAGGGGTACCCTAAACGTGGCAGTCCGTCGTATACAATACTAAAGCCTAGGAATGACTACCTTAGTCACGCAAAGACTTCCATATCATGTACAAGGCGTACATCACAACCAAGGGAACGCATCGGAGTAGCGCAATTTATATTGATAATAGATAAGTAACAAGGCAAAGAGAATACTTATCATAAATCATAGACATCTTGTATTGCAATTCTTAGGGGCATGTCCATCTATTATCTTCAAATAAATATACATCACTATTCATATAAGTCATTATATATAAAGACCCTTACAAAATTACTTATCTTATAATTCTATTTCCTTCATAGAAGCTTAACCAATCCTTCCATGATTTCTTCAATGTCACGATCCTCAATTTAGGCCACGATTATACCTGTTTCAACAAATCTATAGGGGTATAAGCTACAACTAGCTTAGTGAGATATTCCTTTTCATTCGCACCACATTTTCAAATAAGTTTATTTAATCACACATATGCTATGCATACAATGCAACAATCACATGATTACGCGAATATATATAGTCATCCGGAAACTATATATAGAACGGATTTACCCCTCCGTATCAAAGGTTAAGGAATCGGGTTGAAGGTCCTCGACCTTTTACTGCTAGTCCCCAGGTCTTCACCCACAGCGTTTAGTTGGCTCGGCTCCGAACCTAGAGTCGCTTTTCCTGAGCGATTTGGATTCTCCAGTAAGGAACATGGCCCGTGGCACCGCACGATCATAGCCAATCCAACTCTACGCGTAGGAGTAGCAGCCTTCCGAAATATATGTGACTCGATGGATGCTATGCGTGAACGTTTTATTGTTCTTAAGTCAATCCTTATTAAGGTTTATTAGGGGTGATCAATCAATTTAGCAACGATAAATAATCATACAAGTAAGTAAACAAAATTATTTAACAAGCAGATCGAAGTTGCGATATTCTTAATTCTCATTTCACGCATAAACATAGAATCATATATATACACATAATCCCGAAATCCCCAAATATATTCGTTTTTATCTTTTCTTAGTATACTAATGCTACAACATTACAAGTACAAGCAAGGTAACGAAATTAGAAGGAATAACTCACTCGTCCATTTTGCTATCTTCTTAGTCGTAGTAATCCTCGGGTAGGGTATTCTCGTATCCTTCGTCACCTAGACAAAAGAAATACCCGGGATAAGTCTTTCATGAATTTCTATTCTTGGAGATTCTAAACTTTACTTAAAATCGCGGTAAAATCGTATAAGAAGAAATTCTAACTTAAAATGGCCATAACTTGCTCATTTTAACTCAGAATTTCGCATATGATATACCGTTTTCTACCTATTCGAAAAGTTCTATCCATTTCTAAACTTATCTTGGTCATAAAAGGTCATTTGGGTTCCGAAAACGTCAGGTACAGATTTAAAACGAATATTACCAAACTTTTGCAAAAATCCACTTTCTAACTCAACTCCTTTTTAAAGAAAATCCTTTTGTAACAATATATGTATATAATTATATATCTGATAAACACTTTGAATACATAGGCAAGCTCACTTTATATGCAAAAATCCTAATGGTAGTGTCTCAACAATTTATTTCATAAAACAATTCATTTAAACTTTAACTTTGAAAACTTCCTTTCAAGTATTCAAAGAAACTTTATATTTTTCTTAGGTTGTTATAAATGAGTATATTCTTATTTTATTTTCTTCATTTCCTTTTCCAAAATAAGTAAATTTTCCTTTTAACCTTAGTTTTTCATAAATTTCGCTTCTAGTGATAAAAGATCTATTTTTATCAAAAAGTATATTAGGTTGTTTAAAACCTTTTTATAATTTTGTATTTATGATGGGTTTAGAAAATGAATTTTGTCTTCTTATATTCATTTCTAAAATATAAGCTTTTGCTTTCCAAAACTTGTTCTTTCATTTCTTTTGAAAAGAATCATTTTTATAAAATCCATTATTATAAATCTTACCTCATTTATATTCCTTTGAAAATTAGTTCCTTCTTTTAGAAATTTGAAAATCATTATTTTTCCTAAGTGGGTTCATAACTTGATGAGTTGATTTTTGTCTTAACTTTTAAAATTAGTTTGTTCCTTAGTTTTAGAAAAGAATTTAAGTCTTAAACTTTCGATATTAACGATTTATTTTCTCTAAAAACTTAGATTACCATAAAATACAAGGAAAAATTTATTTATGTTTTCTTGGTAAAACTATCTTGTTATTTAAGAAAACTTGAGAAAACTTGTATATTCAATTTCTAGGTTGTTGATAATAACTTCATGTTTTTGTGGTAAATACATATAATTGGAAACTTAGCTTTGAGTTCAATTTGTAAAAACAAGATTCTATTTTTTAGACTAGTTGAGACATTAACATTATGCAAATGCAAGTATCATGAGCATATAAAATAATAAGAACATAAGAAAATACTAAAAATAATTAATGAGCAAGAAAATAAAATATCAAACATTGGGAACCTTAGCTTCATCAAGGTATCCTGGTCAAGTATTGGAGCCTTAGCTTTATCAAGGCATCCCGGACTAAGAATGGACTAGTCCCGAAAGATTAAAGAAAAATAAATAAAAGATTGCTTTGACTTGATATGGACAAGTCTAAGACTAAAAGACTAGTCTTAATATCAACATAAAATAAATAAATTGCATAACTTAAAAATAAAAAATAACAAATGAGCTTATATGCTCTAAATAAATATATATACATAATATACATAATACTATATATATAAGCAAATAATCACAATAATAATAACAACATAATAAAATAGGAAGCTTATGTACAAGAACAAAATATGAACATGTTGTTGCTTTTACTACTCATATGAGTTTCAAAAACACCATCGTCATGTTAAGTTACATGACATGGATGAATAATAGATGGAAGAAATATTTACCTAAGGTATGTAAGAGGTATGAAGATGGTGAATGAAATTGGTATTATGTGAGTAGTGATATGTGGTTGATAGTTTATGTATGAGAGATGATTTTTGCAAGGAATTGGTTTGAGAGAGTTTTGGTAGAGAATTCTTAAAGAGAGAATTTGTGGGAGATTTTGAGAGAGTTTTGGTAGTGTAAAGAATTGTGTGAAAGAATGAAAGAGGAAGGGGGGTATTATAGAATTTTTGGAGTGAATTTTTGATGTAATAAAATAAATTGAAAAAGAAATAAAATTAGATGGAATGGCGGATAAGAGGCGCCGTTTTGGTCCTTAGGGGGGGAGGGGGGGAGAAATTGATTTTATTTTATTTGTTTGTGTAATAAAGAAGTAATGTGTAAAGTTTGATGTGATTAAAGTTGTATTGGAAATGAAAAAATAAGAAAATAGATATGTAGGTGTAAGAAATAGGTTAAGAAAAGTAGAGATAGGTAAATAGTAATGAATAGTAAAAAGTCTTTGAATAGTAGAATAGACAATTAAAGTACCGGTAGTAATAAAAATACGCGTAATAATGCGATATCTGTAATTTTTAGCTACCGAAAATTCTAAAACTGATGTTTTTGGAATCCTTGTATTTTTACGAGTCTATTGGTAATAAACGGAATATTTTAAATTCCGAGCTCCGGATACGCTTTTCGAGAACCGATCCCGTTTGGGTCCGAAGGTCACTCGAAATTCGCGAATATGATATTTTTATGTTCCCTATGTCATTACGAACTATTTTAAGCCATTAACTTAATTTTGTTTTTTAGGGTTTGAAAACGCGGATTGCCGATCTTAAACACTAGGGTTCGTTATAGGCTTGTTGACTTTCAGGGTTTCCTGTTTTGATTTCCGATTCTATCGAGATATTCGTAATATCGATAATTCTTTGAGTTTTGATCGTTTTAAAATTTTAGCTCGAATTTATGTTTATTTTATTTTATTTATGATTATTATAGTTTTTAGTTCTCGGAATCATTTAACCGATTCTAGGGTTATGAGTTGAATCATTGACTTTTGGTGAAATTTGAAATTTTGTGATTCTAAAATTTACTGAAGGATTTAGGATTTTATCATCTCGTTTGTTAAGCGATATTTGGATCATTGTTTCGATCGCGTTTTAGGAATTGGGTAGATTATTTAATCGACGTACGGACGTTGATTAATATCGTAATTGGACTTTATATTTTGTTTCAAGGGTTCCTCGTTTTCTCAGATTGAGAAAACTCATTTTTGTTCTTATTTGGAATTAAGTTTTAACTTGGTTCAATTTTAGGGTTTCGTTTCCAGTGTTTTGACTCGGTCTAGAATTTGGTTTTTATCTTGAGTCGATTTTTTTTTTGGATCTAATTTTTTATATTTAAAATTCTATGATTATTTTGCGGATTTGAAAATTTTTTAGGGTTTACAAGGTTACGTGGAGTCCCAAGCTACCTATTCGTAGGATTATTTCGATTAAAGAAATTCTAATATGGCCGAGTGAGTTTTATTTCTTACATATTTGTACTTATTGATTTGCTTGTAAAATAGTGGCATTAGAATTAAGGAAGAGAAAAAATGGAAAATGGATATGCTTTATATACTTGTTGAAATTACGATTAAGTATATCGAGGCAATGAATTGTTTATAAATGAATGTTTGATCTCAATAAGATTGATTGTTTGTAATTCATGATCACCCATAAATTATTTAATTATGCCATGACACTTAACTAAAATAATTCATGCATTCATCGGGTGAGTTCATTGCATTTATTATTGTTCC